>JARDYH010000002.1:341257472-343657472 GCA_029215795.1 Anniella stebbinsi | reverse complement strand
TTCGTTCCATTGACTGCTCATTGATGGAATCAGGATTTTTTTTAGGGATGTATGAGAATGCTGTTCCTCTTTGCATTTGTGCTAATGCATGCCAGGGCTTATTATTATTAAGATTAAGATTACTACTGGTATTCATATTAGTATTAGTATCAATGCACACTTGCACACATGCACAATTGTACAAGTGAACATTAGTGCAAAAGTGCATGTGCACAAATTTCCCCCCAAAGCAGAAAACAGGTCTGTAAGTCCATGCTATCTGTGCAACTTAGAAAAAGCCAGTCTGCTTCAGAAAATGGCAGTCAGCTGCAGAATCCGCAGGTCAGATCTGAACTCATTTGAATTCATTGCGGATTTCTCCAACATCCCTGACATGCTTAGAACTCCTCTGTGTGAGAAGGGACCCTGTCCCAATCAAGTTCCCTCCTTTGCATGGGGGCTTGTTATTATTATTATTATTTGTATTTTAAATGTTTTGAATGTTTTAAATGCAGCATGTTTAATTATATTTTTAACTTTTGTATATTTCTATTTATATGTTTTAACTGTACATGTTTTAATTTGTAAAGCTGTCTTGAGTCCCATGCGGAAAAAGGCGGGATATAAATAAATATAATAACAACAATAATGATGATAGTATGCACAAACAGACCCTTGTGATGGGTGGAAGGTAGCCTGCATGTCCCCGTGACACACACACACACACACACACACACATACACACACATACACATTCACTACACATCCACTACAGAGATCATGTGAACCCCCTAGTGTATACAATAATCCAATGATCAGAAATCAAGTGGTGAACATGCACGTGTGTATCAGCATTTTGAATATGGAAATGAATGGATAGTCAATGGCAGCAGGGATTCTTGGTCTGCACCCAAGAGCATCAGGACTTTCCTACACACAGAAAATAATGTAATTATCAATCTGCTTTGATTCTTGAGACAAGCATGTCCGATTCTTGCGGCTGAGTCCAGATTACAATACATTCCAGACAGACCAGAATATGTTGTAGCAATTCACTATCCTGTGACATTTTCAGCCATGGATGGGTTTAAAAAAATAAAATTAATAAATGTGTTCTACACTGCTGACTTTATTATTTATTGATTGATTGCTTTTATATCCTGCCTTTTTTCCTCCAAGGAACCCAAGGCGGTGTACGTAATCCTCCTCCCCTCCATTTCATCCTCAGAACAACAACCCTGTGAGGTAAGTTGGCCTGAGAGTCTGTGACTGGCCCAAAGTCACCCAGTCAGCATCATGACTGAGTGGGAACTAGAACCCTGATCTCCCAATCCCAGTCCAAGCCTCTAACCACTACACCACACTGGCCATATTTAAATCCCAATTGCCTAAATGCTGCCTATAAATATCCATGCACACAATGGCTGCATTCAGACAACACAATAATCAACTGGGGTGGGGGGGAAACAATCGTCAGTTGTATTGGCTATCATGTCGTCCGAATGCTGCCATAGTCAACTCAGCGCTGATCCTAATCCACATCACGGTTGGTTATTTATTACCATGTTGTTTGGGGAGTGCCCCCTAGATGAACAACTGTAAAGTTGATTATTACCCCACCATTGGCTAATGTGTTGTCCGAATGCAGCCAATCAGTAAAAGCTGCTGCTGCTTGAGTTCTAATTATTTGCATCTGTATTATTACCAAATTCTGGACACCTACATTGCCTCTTATGTAACGGCACCAAAAAGAAAAAGAAAAGAAAACATTTTGCCTACCCCTCCCTGGCCTCTGCCCCCCCCACACACACACACACATACACACACTTTTTGTCAGAGCACATCAAAAGTGATCAGACTCTAATGGGAAAATCAGGAGAGCTCTGCATTATGAATAATTTATCAATGAAATCCTTACACTCTGTGACATCCAATTAATCATAGCTTGGTTTATATGGGTTCTCCACATTTTTAAGCCAATGGGAAAGCTGCAACGGAATCAAAGGAAGGTGTGATTTCTCACCTAGGTTCCGGGGAGATACCTAGGGTCCATGCATCTGTTGGATGAATAGCAACTTGGCCACAGGCATCGGGTGCAGATTGCTCAGTTCCTTGAAGGGAGGAAATAGGACAGTGGGCTCTCCTAGACAGATGGAAAAGCTAACGGTAATGGGAGTAAAGAAACCAATAAGGAGAGTTGTGAGGGAAAGGAGTGGGCACTTACCAGGGGATGCCTCGAGTATCCAAATGTCTAGACTCAGCACTAGGCATACATCACCCTATAAAAGTCACTATGGCTTCCCCAATCTGGTGCTCCCCCCCCCCCCAACATTTTGGACTATTACTGCCATCCGCCTTGACTACTATTGCCCGTGCTGGCTGGGGCTGATTAAAGTTGTAACCCAAAACATCTGGAGAACAACAGGTTGAGGAAGACTGGCTTCAGCCTAGAAATGTGAGGCATGACTAAGCCAATTTTAGTAGCACAATGCTGTGTATGGTTGCTTGTTTTGTTTGAGAAAATTACTCAGAAGAAATAGTTACTCAGAAGTTCCACTGAGTTCACTGGTTGATTGAAGCCTGCCTTTAACTGCCCCTTTGTTATCAGTGGCATGTGAAGCGCTTAATGGTCTTCAATGTTGTCGTGTTTCTTTGTTTGTGTTCGGGATGAGGCCAGCTTGTAAGGGCCAGATTGGGACCTCATGACTTCCATGACAATGGTGGGTTAGTCTCAAACTATATCAGGCCTACCACATGTCAAACATCTTTCAATCCAAGGGTCAAATTTAGTTTTTGAATATGCTCTCAGAGGCCTCATTCTAGTGGTGGGTGGAACTAAAGGCAAAGGAGGTGGGTCAAAATACCAGCCTATTTTAGCTTAAAGCTCTCACTGCCAGTACCTAAGCTTTAGGAGAGGCACTTCAACCATTTAGAATGGGGAAAAGAATGGTACAAAAGTTGGGATATCACCAAATTATTGGCAGCTGAAGAAAAGGGGCCATGAGAAGGGGTGTTGCTGCCTGGGGAACCTCAGAGGGCCAGGTTTGGCCTGTACTACTGAGTTTCAACACACCCATCAAATAACCCATTTTCTGGATTGGGTTCTCTGCAATGGACTAGGATCAGTGGGTAATGGAGACAGTTGCTATGGAGATCTCCATGTTTAGAGATGCTCTCCAATCAAGATTGCCCAAAGCAAAGGGCAAACAGTATGTGGAGAACTGAGGAGATCCTGGCTCAAATCTCCACTCAGCCATAAAGTTCATGGGGTGACTGTCATGAAATCCATTTTTCATTTATGTTCTAGCTGCCTGTAAAAACTAAGTTTCATGAAGACAGGCCTGCATGCGCTCATTAAACCATCTGTGTGTGTTATCTCATGCTGTTCTGGCTTCAATACCCTGCAAGGCTGGAGCAAAACTCTTGCCAATTAGACTGAATAATTTCAGCTGGACTGCTGTGAGAAGTTCCCCACCCACTCCACCCCCAGAAAGTCTAGGAACACTATTCAGCCAGCCAGTGATTGACTAAGGAGGATCACCGCAAAGTAGACGGTCATAGGAATTTTTAGTTTCTGGGAACCAAAGTCGGAGCCAGCACTCTGACCTTGGTTCTCAGAAGCTACTTACCCCACCCCTGCCCCTGCTGCCTCATAACTGGCTCAAGTATCTCCAAGCTGGCTCGTCTCCATACTCAGGAACAGAGCGTGAAGAGGGCAGTAAGAAAGTGTGCCTGGAGTCAGGGAGGGGAGGTTCCTATGTGCCATGTGGCCTTCTCTCCTGCTCTGAAACTCCCCAGCTAGACCTTAAAATCAGTCATCTACCAAACACTGCAGGGTGGCCAGAGCATGGAGGCAAGGATCCCGTCTGTGCTCCATCTGCCCTGCATTGGACAATTGGTAGCCTCCGAGATTAGAGGCTTCAAACTATCCCTATAAGATTGTACCCATTGTTTTAAAATCTGTGTTTTATTTTTGGGTGCTATGAGCCTTCTTTTGTTGTTGCATTTTATGTTTTTGATTTTATGTTTTTATATATTATTTTGCATTTAAACTTTTATATGTTTCTCTATCTTAAGATGCCCAGAAATTTATGTTGTTGAATGACATGCAAAAGTTATTCGTAAATAAATGCTGACACATTAATATTTTAATGTGTTGTTGGGTGTGTGCTTTATGTTAAAGTTTTATCATAATGTTAGATGGTTGCATTATATTATTGTTCATCACCTTGAGAAATTAGCAAAACCTGAGCTCCTCAAGGGTCTCTGAATGCCACCTCGAAACTCATTAAAACTTATGTCCAGTTTAGATAGCAAGCTTCTTCTTTTTTCGTAAAACATGAAAATTCATGTTTCCAAATGTATGCATAATTGTGCACATTTTTGAATATACACATTCGTCTCCTATTGATTAATGCATGCTTGTGCACATATTTCAAATGTTTGCATGTGTGTGTGTGTGTGTGTGTGTGTGTTGAGTGAATTGCATCACAAATTCAGAAATGTATGGACTTCAATAGCAAATTGCATTTATTTCTGTGTTCAGTTCGAGGAGATATGAACTGGCTAAATTCTGATCAAAATGAACTGGAACAGATCTCTCATGCATTCCTAGAAAAAGGCTGTTTATAAATATTTTAAATCAATAAATTAATAAACATAATTTGAAAAATCTGGCCCCTATCTGGATCATTTAAAATATCCTTTAAAAATATGTTGAATGCTGGCATATTTGCCCAGCCTTCTAAAGCCATTAATTTGCTCTCTGTGGCTGGACTTCAGAGACCTTTTCATTAATTAACTCATTATGAGTCAGGAGGAAAATTTGTTTTTTTAAAATCTGATTAAGTACAAAACCATAAGAGGATGGGGTGAAATGGCAGAATAACATCCCTTCTATAAAACAGAAGCACCTAATGGATATTTGATGCTCTAATACTCTAATATTCTCTTGATAATATGAATAGGGGGATATTTCCCTTCGGACACACAAATGGAATTTTTCCTTCTGTCTGTCCCATTAGGTGACCTTCAGGATGTCACTTTATCTCTCAGTTCTCCATAAAATAAACTGGGATAGTCATCCATCTTGACATTACAGAGGGGTTTGTGATGACTGATTAGATAATCCTGGTGAGATGCGTTGACAGCAGTAAAGGGCAGTTTGTTCATATCCATAATAATAACAAGGCACAACCTGGAGAAAAAACGCGGGCATGAAGTCTGTGTTTAAGGGCACCGACTTTTGATTTAAACGATGCTAGCAAGTGGATAGGCATAAGGGGCAGAAGAATAGATTGGCAAGCAAGGCATTGTAGATCCCAGTGCCAATGGTACTAATAGTTAAAAAGCTTTCTGTTTGCACTGGTGAAAGTTGTCAAGACTAGTATTTCAAGGCTTGGACTTATGAAACTTGTGGGCTGTGTTTGCCCTATTCGAGTTGTCGTGACTCATACTTCTGGTTTTGGAAATACAAATCTCAGGGGCTTGTAATGCTCACTTCAGACTCAAGACAAATGTTATGACCACCCAATTTGTTCTTTGGCTTGGAGAAGACTCGCCCATCTACCCCAATCTACTCAGACAGCCTATACACCTCCCAATCCACCCAGTGCAGGAACTTCCCCTTGCAAAGGAACCCATAAACCATAGTGGTGGTGCAGAGCCACAGAAATAACTGAAGAAAAGGCACATGAGGGATATTTTTAGAGAGCATTTCACACTAAACAGCAGGCGCAGGCACCCCAATATTGCACCAGACTTTCTTCTGGGCAATACGTTCAGCCCAGATCTGCTTTGCATGAAAATTGTAGACAGAGTGAATGAATGAAGAGGAAGAACTGACACCACATGACTATTCCAGGTGGGAGTTCCAAGCACTGGAAGCAGCCAGAGAGAATGGCGACTCAGCTAAATGATGTATATTATTTATGTTTACATTGTTCTGATTTTATCTGTACGCACCCTGAGTTCCCAGTGATACAGGGTGGGATACAGATGTTTAAATAAAATAAATAAATAAATCACACACAATTGAATAATCAAATGGCAAAAAATGATGATGATAATATATTTATTTCTTACCTGCCTATCCCTCTGGATTGAGGCGGGAAACAACATTAAATACTAAACAGCATAAAATACATAAAACTGATTAAAATGTATAAAACTAATGAATTATTAAAAGCATATAAAACTAATACATTATTAAAAGGCATCTTAAAATTCAACTGGGTAGGCCTGCCAGAAGACATCAGTCTTTATGGCTTTCTTAAATTCCAGAAGACTGTTAAGTTAAGACTGTTAAGACTCTCCCGGCAGGCCATTCCACAGTCTGGGAGTGGCAGAAGAGAAGGTCCTCTGGGTAATGCTTGTCAACCTAGCAAGTCCTTCCCAGAGGACCTGAGTGTGCGGGGCAGACTGTATCGGGGAAGGCAATCCCGCAGGTAACCTGGACCCAAACCATGTAGGGCTTTAAAGGTAATAACCAACACTTTATACTTCGCCCGGAAACTAATTGGCAGCCAGTTAAGTGATTTCAAAATTGGTGTAATGTGGTCATCTCTAGGTGTATTGGTGACCAACCTGGCTGCCATATTTTGAACTAATTAAAATTTCTGGACTAGGCAGCCAAATCAATATTAAATTGGAAGTAAAGGAAAGGACTTGGGAAATAATCACAGGATGGTCATTGTGATTAGTTAACTTCAAGGATACACACACACACACACATACACACACACTATATCTATATATTTATATATCTCAAGTGATTTAATGAAACTAGGGAAAGAATGAATTATGATCACCAAACAGATCAGCATACAAGACATGTTTGAGGTCATACAACAATACAAGTCAAGCAATGTATGACTTGTATTACTTTACTTGTTCCTTGACTTTTATGACTTCACACATATGTTGTATGCTCATCCCTCCAATGTTGACCATATACCTGTTATAAAGAGTACACTGGGGAACCTTCATACGTAGAGTAGTTATGTCTTCTTTTGACAGAAGACAGTCCTCTGTTTGAAAGGCTATTCTGACTCTTGCCCATGTCCACTTTAAAGGTAAAGAACCATAAGAAGGGAGAGCAGAGTCCCTGAAGTTCATCAACTGTTAATAACTCATGGACAGCCAACTGGGCAGGCACAGAGGTCAGTATTCCCCACTTCAGTGAAATTGTGTTTCCATTTGAATTATTAGATTCATAGGTAGCAAAGGGAGAACTCATCTTAGCTTACCTCAATGTCTATCTTTTTTGAAGCTTTTCTGGAGAATGATGAAAAAATGAAAGATTTTTGTTCAAGGAAGATTTTTTAAAAAAAACCATGAATGGATAAAGTGTGCACCTCTCTGCTGCGAGTCCCCAAACCTCCTCCTCAAGCAAAAACCAAAAATGTACCAGTGAAAAAGGGTACTGGTAACCAGCATCAGGGGTAGAGGTAACTGGAATTGCTAGAGACGGGACTATGGGATTTATAGTTTCTTTTGACTCCCTTAATGAACCAGGAGGCAGGAAGGACTTCAGACACCCTGATCCCTGGAAGGAAATCCCTAGGAACATCATATCCAGTTAAGGAGATGTGAGCAAATCCTCTCCTATCCCTAGTGAGCCATCCATGTAGCTGGTTATCCACTACCTCTTCTCAAAATTAAGATGGGAAGGGGGTGGGTGGGACTGGCAGGGAGGGCTGTCTAGAGGGCGGAACGAGAAAAAAATCATTTCATATACAGTATGTAGAATATCTGGACAAAATGTGACTCCAGGGACCAGACAACTTGTATTCTGGCTCACTTGCCATCACTTAGTCCTTCATAGTCTAGAGGAGCATCCTGTGTGCTCAAAAATGTCCTCAAAAGGGGGCGTGGCCTAGCAAAACATGGGATAGGTCGCAAATCCTTCATCCTCCGTAAGAAGCAGTGAATTAACTGTAAATTCCCTATCTTAAAAGAGTGATTTGTTATATACAAGTCTGCTAAGGAGAGGGGAAAGCTTGCTAAAGAGACTGCAGCTGGAAGGAGATTTATGATTTTATAACCGGCTTGGCAGAGGGAGGTGACGGACCGACAGCCTTGAAGTACGGTGAAGGTAAATAAAAGACGTATTTACATTGCTGGCTGATTGAATGGACGTTAGAACGATTGCTAACTTTCAGAAAAGAGATTTTTAAGCTTTGGAAAACTTTTAAGCTTTCAAGCGTGGAAAGACTGCTGGTTGTATAACTGAGTGGCTGAGAGGAGGGGCTAGCTCAGCCCGAGGAGAAACGAAACTAACGTTTCAGCCGTGGCAATTAAAAGAACAATTAAAAGATTATAAGTGATTAAAAGGCTGTTCGGGAGACAGAGAAGCCAGAGGGAGTGACTGAGGGAAAGAGATTTTGATCCCTGGCTTGAAGTGGCTGTGTGCTTATCGGATAGGCTTGAATAGTGGATGAGCAAGAAGAAATTAATTTCTTGGAGTCGACCTAAGGGCGATCGTCCGTCCGATAGAAGCTACAGGCTACTCCGTACTGATAAAATGTCAGATAAGGATTCTGAAAAGACAAAGAAGCAATCTCCTAGTCATGCCGGAAATGCCAGTGCTAAGACTGGAATTAAGCCAGGTGCAATTCCTAAAACATCCACAGGGAGGCAAGCTGACCCAACAGATGAGCTGATTCAGACTATCCAAAAGATGCTGGATCTTGCCATTTTAAAACAAGATGGAAACATCGAGCAGGCGTTATTGAAGCAAGAAGAACGATTGGCTAAAAGGATTACCGATTCGCAACAGCAACTCTTGGCAGGACTTCAAAAGGTGGAGAAAGAAGTTGGAGCATTGCAAGAAGAAACTGGAGAACTAAAGGTTCTATATAAGAAACAAGAGGAACAGCTAATGCATCAGGATTTACGGCTTATCGCGATGGAAGACAGAGACCGAAGAGCAAATATACGCATAAGATCTTTTGGGGAGCAGCAAGAGGAGACCCTTAATAGTATAAGAGAATTAATCTTGGCATGGGTCAAACAGCTGGCGCCACAGGAAGATTGGAGAATGGAAGATATTGAGCGGGCCCATAGAGTGGGATTTGGAAAGACAAGAGAGTTCCCAAGAGACATTATTGTGAAATTTGCTAATTATTACAAAAAAGAAAAATTAATGCAAGCAGTTAGAAGTCAAGGTCAACCAACGCTTCAAGCAACACCAATTGAGGTCTTCCAGGATTTGTGCCCCCAAACGGTGCAGTGGAGGAAGAGCGTTAGAATCTGTACAGGGGCATTGAAGAAGAAATCGATTTCCTATAATTGGGGATACCCAGTTTTCTTGAGATTTAAGTGGAACGGGAAGCAGCAAAGAATTACATCTTGTGAGCAAGGAATCGAGCTATTGGAGGAGCTGGGCATAATGGATGCCACATCGGCTGGAGGAGAGAAGCAAGACGAAGGCGCGGCAGGAGGGAGTAATGAATAGAAGATACGGAGGGAGGGTAGACGTTATCCCGGAACGTTGGGCCGAGTTTCCCCCCCCCCTAAGAGTTCTAAGAAGATTGGGACCAATGCCCAGGAAGCTGGTGAGGAGGGGGGTGAAAATGGGGGTGAATGTGGGGGGGAGGGTTAGGGAGGGGGGGGAATGTGCTACACAGAGGGAGACCGACTTAAAGATGTGTGTGAAAGTGAGAGATGGAAAATAAACTTAGATTGGCAACATTGAATGTTAAAGGGCTAGGAACAGTAATAAAAAGAAAAAGAATTGAAATGTTATTAAAGAACAAAAAAATAGATGTAATTTTTTTGCAGGAAACTCATCAGGCCAAAGATGGAGTTAATGAGCTTCGAATGAGGGAGGTGGGCGTTTACGAGAAGGCATATGGAACTTCGAAATCGAGAGGGGTGGCAATAATAATTTCAAAAACATGTGGTATAACTATTCAAAGTGTAAAGAAAGATAAAAACGGGAGGTTTCTTATTATGTTCTGCAAGTTGGGAGAAGATGAATATGAACTGGTGAATGTCTATGCTCCAAATGGGAAACAAATGGATTTTATTGATGAAGTATTTAACGTGTTGGGAGAAGTGGGTAAAAAGCATATTGTGATGGCAGGTGACTTTAATATGGTACTAGATATAGGGAAAGATAGGGATAACATACTAAAAGATACTAAGAGGGTGGGGAAGACAGAGTTAAGCAAATTAATGGAAGGGAAAGAATTAATGGATGTGTGGAGAGTTTTAAGAGGGGAAGAAAGGAAGTATACCTTCTACTCACAGAGATTTAAGAGCTATTCAAGGATAGATTATATTTTTGTATCAAAAAATATGTTACCCAAAATTATAGACTGTGATATTGGAGTTATCAAGGTTACCGACCACGCGTTAATGACAATGGACATGGAAACCAAAAAAGATTATAGACAAGCGAAGAGATGGAGATTGGATGTAAGGTTGCTGAATAAAAAAGATACAATGGAGAAGATAAAGAAAGAATTGCAGGAAATATGGGAGATTAATGAAAAAGAGAATGACCGGCAGGACATATTGTGGGATACAATGAAAGCTGTGGTAAGAGGGATTTGTATTAGGGAAAGTTGTACATTAAAAAAACAACAGGAAGCCCAAAATAAAAAGATTGAAGAAGAGGTAAGGAGTTTGGAAGATAAGTTAAAGGAGACAAAAGATAAACGCCTAATTGCCCAAATTCAAGCTAAGAAAAAGGAACTAGAGAAAGAAGAATTAGAACAAGTACAAAAAAATTTGTTGTATTTAAAAAGAGATTTTTTTGAATATAGCAATAGGAATTCAAAGATGCTGGCCAGATCCACACAGTTAGAAAAGGCTAAGAATATGATAGGGACAATTAAGGATAAGGCAGGGAATAGTTGTAATTTAATGAAAGATAAATTAAATATATTTAAGGATTTTTATAGTGAATTATATACATCAGGGTCGGGACCGCAAGATAAGGTATTGGAATATGTAGAGAGGAATTGGAAAATAAAATTGCAGAAGCAGGATAGGGATTATATGGAAGGTTTAGTTACTGAAAAAGAGATAGAGGGAGTTATTGATAAACTGAAAGGAGGAAAATCACCAGGGATGGATGGATTGGGGTCGGAGTATTATAAGCTTTTTAAAGGAATTTTAATACCAAGATTAAAGAAACTATTTAATAATATAATAGAGGGGGGGAAGACTCCGCCATCATGGGATCACTCCCTGATTATATTAATTCCAAAACCAGGTAAGGACTTAACGGATCCCGCATCATACAGACCAATTTCCTTAATAAATCAAGATTCAAAGATATTTACGGCAATATTGGCAAAAAGAATGGCCACATTTATTTGTAAATATATTAAAAAAGATCAGTGTGGATTTATACCGGGTAGGCAAATGTCTAATTTAATGGGAAGAGTACTAAATATAATTAGTATTATTTAAAAAAGGAATTTAAAAGCAGGTTTGTTAGCATTGGACATATTCAAAGCCTTTGATTGTGTGGAATGGCCAGCACTTAAAACAATATTAAAAACATTTGGGTTTGGAGACAAATTTATGGGAGTGATGGATAAGTTGTATAAAAACAATAAAGCGGAAATAATGGTTAATGATGGGTTAACGCAACAGATTACACTAGCCCGAGGAACTAGGCAGGGATGTCCTCTTTCACCGATCTTATTCGCAATAGTAATAGAAATTTTGGCAAATGTAATAAGGGAAGATGAAAGAGTGAAGGGGATAGGGAGAAAAGAGAAGATTAAAATGAATATGTTTGCGGACGATACTTTATTGACCGTAGAAGATCCCCTAGGGAGTGCAGAGGTGATTAAGAAACATTTAAGAGAATTTGGAGAAATTACGGGATTAAAAGTAAATTGGGGGAAGTCAGAAATGATGTTATTTAATTATAATAAGGAAGAGCTGGAAGAAGGTAAGGTTAAGTTGGGTCTTAGACTTAAAAATATAGTACGTTACTTAGGGATTAATATTGATAGAGATTTAGAAAGGCTAGAGGAACTTAATTTGGTAGCTTTAAAAAAACAAGTAGGGGAGAAATTAGAAGTATATAAGAAATTAAAACATTCTTGGTTTGGTAGAATAGCAATTATTAAAATGAAGATTTTACCTAAGATTAATTTTTTGTTTAGAATGTTACCAATTAAAATATCAGATGTAGAGTTGAAAAGTTGGCAAAATATAATTAATGCATATTGTAATGGGGATAAGAAAGCTAGGATTAATAAAGGGTTATGGTATAAGGCTCAAAAGAAGGGAGGTTTAGGACTTCCAAATATTAAGTATTATTATATAGCTAATCAGTTAAGATATGTTATAAGAGGTATTCTAGGGGAGGAAGATTTGGAGTGGTTGGAGACGCAAACCAGGGAAACAGATTATAAATTGAAAAATATTTTTTTAAAAAAAATTCAAAAGAAAGAATTAAAGGGACTGGACAACCCTTTATTGGTAAATATAGTGGAGATCTGGGAGAAATTTAGGGAGAAGTTGATACCAGGAGACTCACCACTTGCCCCAGTGGTAGTAGTGGAGAATTTCCCAAGAGTGTTAAAAGTGGAGATTGAAGCGAGATTGAAAGATAAGGAAATAATTAAGTTAAGGAAGTGGATGGAAAATTTGAAGGATAATGAGCAAATTAAAGAGCTATTGATAGGTCAAAAATCAGCATGGTTTAAATGTATACAATTAGGGAAATGGACTCAGGAATGGAAACTGAAAAATAACAAGTGTAGAAATAATACAAGATTTGAAGATTTAATAGAGTCAAAAGGTAGGAAAGAAGAAAAGAAAATTAAGAAAGGATTGACTAGTGAGATATATAAATTATTGATAGAGGAGGAGTTTCAAAATTCACTTAAAGCAATAAAAAAGGTTTGGGAAGAGGATGTGAATGGAGAAATTAAGGAATACAACTGGGAGAGGTTGTGGAATGCAAGAATGTTAAAATTGTTATCGATCAGAATTAAGGAGAATTTTTACAAGGTATTGTGGAGATGGTATCTAACACCGGTTAGATTTCACCAGATAGACAAAAAAATATCTAAAAATTGTTGGAGGGGATGCCAGGAGGTTGGAACTTATTACCATATGTGGTGGAGCTGTGAATATGTACAAAAATTTTGGAAAAGGGTATTTGAAGAAATAAGTGAAATAACTGGAAGTAAAGTGGAATTAAACCCGAAGCTTGCTCTACTAGCAATATGGGATAGAGGGGAAGAGGACAAAAATAAGAGAGAATTGATAAACAATCTCCTGACACCTGTTAGACTAATGATTGCAAAAAATTGGAAAGGACAAGGAAGCTATACAATAGAAGAATGGTATAAAGAAATATGGGATATGGCTTTGAATGATATGCTGACTTGTAAAATGAAATTAAAGAGGGGAATGTCCGGTAAAAATGATTTTGGGGAAATATGGAGTCCCCTATTGGAATATGTATTAAGATTGGGGAAGGGACAAACACCTTCAAAAGAGTCGATAAATTTCTGGATAGAATAAAAGATTAAGAGAAGGTCTCATGGTGTGGGGGTGCACGGGGGGGATTGTCGTGGATTATGTATGTATTTTATGTTATTATTATGTTGAAATTAATAAAAATTATTTCAAAAAAAAAAAATGTCCTCAAAGGATCTTCAAGTCACATTGAAAATGAATCTATGAAATGGCCCAAGTCTTAGCTCAGAGAGTTCAAGAATTCCCCACCCCCCTAGTTCCAAGAATTAAATCCTTTGCTTGTTGGTATGATTGGTCAGCCAGAGTAGAAGGAGATGAAAAGCACCAAGTTAAAGGAGTTCATCAATAGACACCAAGAAGCTTCAAACAATGAAATTACTTGGTGGGGGCTGGGAAAGAGGCTCTTGATCATACAAATAATTTACTTGAGCTGTGTATCAGGCATTGCCTTGAGCAATGTATCAGGCATTGCCTTGGGCAATGGTCTTGCTGTAACTATGAGGAGGATTGCTGTAATTTGATCTTTAAAGTTCACATTGTTGGCCTATGTATCTTGTTTGAACACGTGATGCTTTGGCCTTCTGTTTTTCCCATGAGCGATTGGTTAAAATGTTTCCTTAACACATCTTATCTCTCGGAGAAGAGTCGATTTAGACGCTGTCATTATTAGGGGTGTGCTTGGACCCCCAAATTCAGATTGGAATTGGTATCAGAACCGGTGCCTCAGATCGGAGGCTTCCCGGTTCTGAAACACAGCCTACACTGACACAGACACTGACGTTTTATCAGGGGGAAGAGGATGCTTGGGATGTTTTAGGGAAGGATCATCAAAACCTAGTACAGTCATGACAATTTCAGCATTTTCTGTTAAATTACTAAACATAAATTGCCTCCTTTACTTCACTTTTAAACAACTAGACCAGCCTTCTCCAACCTGGTGCCCTCCAGATGTTTTGGACTCCAACTCTCATCAGCCCTAGCCATTATGGCCAATGATCAGAAATGCTGGGAGTTGTAGTCCCCAACATTCGGATTACACCAGGTTGAGGAATGCTGAACTAGACTGGGTTTTTAAGAGGTCCATATAATGGCAAGGCATACATACTATTTTTAAAGATGCACATGAAGGGTGATACAGCATTTAGGCTACAATTCTATACACCCTTACCTGGAAGTAAGCTCCACTGAAAACAATGGGGCTTACTTCAGAATAGCCATGCACAGAATTACACTGTAAGTGTCCAAGAGCAGAATCCTATGCAAGTTTAGACAGAAACAATGGCTGAATTCGGACGACACGATAGTCAATGATGGGGTAATAATCAACTTTACAGTTGTTCAACTGGGGAGTACTCCCCACACAACATGGTAATAAATAATCAACCGTGGTGTGGATTAGGATCAGCGCTGAGTTGACTATGGCAGCATTCGGATGACACAATGGTCAAAACAACTGACTATTGTTTCCCCCACACCAGTTGGTTATTGTGTCGTCCGAATTGAGCCAATGTGTGTATGTACACCAGCTGTGGAGAAGTAAGATCAGAAGGGTTGCTATTACACTCATGTCCTACTTGCGGCTTTCCCACAGGCAGCTGAACACTGGAACAGTCCCACAATATAATACTTCATCTTGAGGATTGGGGAGCCTTGGTAAAATCATTCACTGCAATTAGGAGTAGTTTCAATTACAGCCCCTGCAGAAGTAAAATCTTTTTCAAAACACATTGGACAAATTAATCCCCCCCCCCCCCCCCGGCACTTGAGAATATTTTCTCTTCTGTTTTGGAACTTGCACAGGTGACATTCAAAGGAAACTACATATATGTACAGCATATATGGAACTCACATATACACAGTCAAAGAAAACTTCATTATGTACAACAATGCTGGGTGAAAATGACATAATATCTTAATGGAACATCATCTTCCATACTTTCATGGAAGCAAAAGACTTTAAAGCCTACTCATGAGTTAATTGAAGGAATACAAGGGACTGCAGGTTGCAATGCTGGCCCCATTTTTGACAGCATGCAGCTTCTCTGGTCCTAACCATCCACACATTGACCAGGAATGTCATAAACTGGGATAATCTTGTCTTCACACAATGTGTGTGTGTGTGTGTGTGAGAGAGAGAGAGAGAGACAGAGACAGAGACAGAGACAGAGACAGAGAGAAAGAGACAGAAAGTATCAGGCAGAACGAAAGAAAGAGAAAGAAAGAAAGAAAATGTAACTATTGCATATTTCTAGCATATTGTTGGTTCCTTTTGTTCATAGATGCAGAGCTTTTTCTATTACATGAGGAAAATTTATGGATGATTTGAAACAGCACCCCTGCATTCCCTACTCCTTTCCCCCCATTGTTCCCCATGTCACACAATAACAATTTCAACATGATGGCACTTTATAGAATACTTTTATTCCCATGGTAATGAGCTTGGGTCATTGGAGCACTGAAGAATCAAACTGTAATGATGAGGAAGAGACTTCACAGAATTTATTTTCTATTGTCAATAACTTTCTTCCTTCTCCGTCACCCAAATTAAACAATATAGTGGTGCCTTATATTTGCACCACTATATCTGAGAGGTGCAAATATAAGGCAGAGGGTAGGATTGCTTCATTATCTGAAAGCTCAGTAGCAAGCTCTTAAAAATGTCTCCCCCTCCCCATTTTTTCCAGAACCACCTGTTATGAGGGTTTTGGTGAACCCATTCACTACAAAGAATTCAAGTTTGGCCAAGGAATCTCACTCCAAGGAACACCGATAATAATAAATAAAATAAAATACACTCTCTTAAAAGAACTTGATAAACGACAAAGACATTTTTCTCATTGTTCAAATCCCGTTTTCAATCCTTTTGCCTGCTTGTAAGTAACAAACCCTCTCCCCTGCAACTCTTGCCCAGCAATGATGGGTCTTTTTGTGGACAGTATATGGATTTGCAAATTTGTATTGCCACTGAAGCTCCTGGTGACAGAAGACAGACATGTGAAATCCATCACAAATAAACTTGAAGGTGTACTTCCGTAGATCCATTACTGACCTTCATTTTGAGATCCCCACAGCATGGCAAAAAGGGAAAAACATAAAGCTAGTTTGGAGCTAAGAACCCAGATGTTCTATTCCTATCTCCAAGTTCATTATATCTCATCAGTCAAACAGTCAAGGGATTGCAAAGTTTCCCAAACCAACATTTTAATTACAAGCAAAAATTTCAGCTGTGGCGTCTGATATAAAAGATGTCCATTAAAGTGCTGCCTGCCTGCTGCCCGTCTCATGCCAGCCTGCCAGCACTCACGCTACCACCCCGCCCTGCACCACCCGCCACCCATGCCACTCGCCCACCCACACACCCGCGCCACTGCCCGCACATGCCGCCCGCCTGCACACGCTGCCCGCCCATTGCACTCTGAGCCCCACTCAGCCAGCCAGGCGCCCTGCCCGCCAGCCCGCACACGTGTGCCGCTGCCTGCCATCTGCACACGCCACACACACACACGCACACACGCGCTGCATGCCCCATGCACTCTGCGTGCTGTTCAGCCACCCAGGCACCCCGCTCGCCAGCCCACACACCTGCGCTGCTGCCCGCCGCACATGCTTTGCGTGCCGCTCGGCCAGCCAGGAGCCCTGCTTGGCAGCCCGCACACGTGTGCCGCTGCCTGCCATCTACATACACCACACCCACACCCACACACCCGCGCCACTGCCCGCGCATGCCACCCACCTGCACTCGCTGCCCGCCCCACGTGCTCTGCACCCCACTCGGCCAGCCAGGAGCCCTGCTCGCCAGCCCGCACACGTGCGCCACTGCCTGCCATCTGCTCCCGCCACCCACCCGCACACGCTGCCCGCCCCGTGCGCTCTGCGCCCTGCTTGGCCAGCCAGGTGCCCCGCTCGTCAGCCCACATACCTGCGCCGCTGCCCGCCATCCACACACACCACACACACACCCGCACATGCGCCCCGCTGACCGCACCCCAGCCCCACGCACAGCCTACTTACAAGTCCACCATGAGAACGCACTGCTGCTCCCTCTGCCACTGTCTTCTAGTTCTGTCCTGGATCGCCCTGCCTTTCCGACAAATCTCGTGAGACCAGGATGAGATGTTGGAAATCCCGTCCTGGAAGTGCTGCGAGACTGAGAGGTAAGCAGCTGCAACAGATCTGTGCCATGCGGGCACCTTTCCTGGGGTGAAAGGGGTCTCTTAATGCTTGAATTAAGAGGCCCTTTCATGCTGGGAAAGGTGGGTGGGAGAGCAGGCCGCACATTTTCCATGGCCCCAGATTGCCTACCACCATTAGCATGGCCCGGGAGTCGCATTTTGGATGCACGAAATGCGACTTCCAGCCCCTCCCCAGGGCCGATCTAGAGATTTTCTTGGCCTGCGCAACCTCGCCGACCAAGGACAAGCCTGGGATGGCCCCTGCCAGGCGGCAACTCCCGGACTTTTGGAGAAATTCGCCGATTTCCCCCCGGACGCCATTTTGGCACCCCGTTTCCGGATTTGTCCGGGGAAAAGAGGATGGATGGTCGGCCTATTACATACTTATTTATTTATTTTATTTATTTATTTATTACATTTGTATACCGCCCCATAGCCGAAGCTCTCTGGGCGGTTTACATAGGATTAAAAACAATTAAAAACAATATACAAAAATTAAAACAGCAAAAACATACAACATACACACAATCTGTACATTTAAAAACCACTTTAACACTTCAAAAAACTACAAAAACAAAACAAACCAAACCCAGGCTCCTCAGATATTGCCAAATGCCTGAGAGAAGAGGAAAGTCTTGACCTGGCGCTGAAAAGATAACAATGTTGGCGCCAGGCGGGCCTCGTCGGGGAGATCGTTCCACAATTGGGGAGCCACCACAGAGAAGGCCCTCTCTCTTGTTGCCGACCTCCGAGCTTCCCTTGGAGGAGGCACTCGGAGGAGGGCCTTAGATGTTGAACGTAGTGTTCGGGTAGGTTCATGTCGGGAAAGGCGTTCCATCAGGTATTGTGGTCCCAAGCCGTGTAAGGCTTTATAGGTTAAAACCAGCACCTTGAACCGGGCTCAGAAACATACAGGCAGCCAATGCAAGCGGGCCAGAGTAGGTCTTATATGTTCGAACCTACTGGTTCCAGTTATCAATCTGGCCGCTGCATTTTGCACAAGCTGCAGCTTCCAAACCACCTTCAAAGGCAGCCCCACGTAGAGTGCATTGCAGTAATCTAACTTGGAGGTTACCAGAGCATGGACAACTGAAGCCAGGTTATCCCTGTCCAGATAGGGACGTAGCTGGGCCACCAACCGAAGTTGGTAGAAGGCACTCCGTGCCACTGAGGCCACCTGCGCCTCAAGTGACAGAGATAGTTCTAGGAGAACCCCCAAGCTACGAACCTGCTCCTTCAAGGGGAGTGCAACCCCATCCAGAACAGGTTGAACACCCTCCATCCGGTCAGCGGAACCACCCACTAACAGCATCTCAGTCTTGTCTGGATTGAGTTTCAGTTTATTAGCCCTCATCCAGTCATGCATTCTTTGTTTCATGCATTCTTCACAGTGCTTCTTGCTGATTCTTAGTTGCAACAGGTTTAAATCTATTAGCTCTCCCCACCATCTGCAAATCATCCTTGTAAATAATGTGCCTTATGTTTAAATTTCCTCATGTGAACCAGAGCTGAATCGGTTGGTGATGTGTACTCAAGTGGTTACTGAATGTTCATTGGCCCAAACTAGAATAACTTCAGTTGCAATTGAACCTGAAATGGAACTGAACCAAAACCTTTAGTTGTTTGAGTCACTATATCTTAAACATGGAATACTAAAAATCCAATTTAATTTGAAGGCTGCCTTCAGTTTAAAATAGGAATGCTAAGCAGAACATAGCATATAATAATTGTTATGGACTAAACACTTTTTCATATGCTCAATTCTCCTAGGCAGCTCAATAAGTACCCCTCTCCTGCTTCAGACAACACAGCTTTTGAACATCCATTGAATGATATTTGGGAGATTAAGAAAAGATGTTGGGTGAACAAGCAATGTTTGAGATCTCTAGCATTCTCCAAATGTCCCTCTGTTCATCTCGTGCCCAATTCCTGTTTGGTTTGCAATTGCTGCTCGCTCTGTGTGAACATGAAATTTGCACAACTAAGAACACAAGTAAAACTATGCAGGATCAGACCAAGGGTCCATCTAGTCCAGCATTCTATTCACACAGTGGCCAACCAGCTGTCAACCAAGGACTCACAAGCAGGACTTGGTGCAACAGCACTCTCCCATCCATGTTCCCTAGCAACCCTCCTTCTTAGACTAAAGTGGGCCTTTCAGTCTGCAGGGGGAAATTTGTGCAAATTAGGAAAATAGCACAAAAAAAAAACCCTGGGAAAGTTGTGCAAATCAACAATGATCCAATGTCCAGCAATTTGTGAACATTTTTGATGGACACATGATCAAGATGACATTCAGGGCTTTGAAGAGGGAATGATCATATCTTCTGCGAACATAAATGAAATACTCATACACCCCTTTCCACAGGAATTTCATTTCAGCTTGCAAATCAGATAATTGATACTGTCTATAACTTCTCTCCAAGGTCTCAAGCAGAGCTCTTTCTCAGGCCCACTGTCTAAGCTCCCTTTTTCAGTTAGAGATGCTACTAAATTAACCTGGAACCTTCTGCACTGAAAGGGTATGCTCTTGAACTTAACCATCTGGTAAAGTAATTGACTGGGAAGTGTTGAATAAAAGATATCCTATACCTGAATGAGTGGCTATTGAGAAAGCCTCCATTCTCTGGCTTTTAAACAAGAACATCAAGCATTCAAAGCCCTGAGTGATTGATCGTGTTCAAAGAAGTTAGGATGGCTTTCGGGCATCAGATACTTACTCAACTTCTTTCCATTGACTTTTTCTTCTGTTAGCTCTCTAAGGTTCCTGGATGTGTGCCATGTTTCCTTGGGTTGCAGAGAACAAAAAAGATCAAGGAGCTTATGCTCTGGTGTTAACATTTATTTAGGGTTACCATTCTAGCACGGGAATATGTTTTATGCCCTAAAAATCAGAAATACAGTTCTTACGGCTTTTGATCTCATCTTTTAAAGTTTTCTGATTCACTGAAAACAATGAATTGGGGGGAGGGGGCGTGGCCAGGGACAGAATGAGATGGCTGCATAGAACTAGCCAACAGTGTGATGTGGCTGCAAAAAAAACAAATGCTATTTGGGCTGCAGTAATAGAAATATAGATCCCAATTCGTGCAAGGTACTTATTAGGGGTGTGCACGGACCCCCCGGATCGGATCGGGACCCGGATCGGGACCTCCAATTTTGTCACGGACCGGTTCGGACAAAATCGGAGGCCCCCCGGACCGGATCGAGTCCGATCCCGACCCAAAAATCGTAAATTTTTGGATCGGCCGCCATTTTTTTCCCCATAGACTTGCATTGCAATGCAAGTCTATGAGGAAAAAATGACGGCGGGTGGGTGAGGGGGGGCCTAACTCCCTCCCCCCCCGGGGCCGTCCGCTGTGGACGGCCCCGGCAGGTAAGCCCCCTCCCCCGCGCTCCCTACCCCCCCTGGGGCCGTCCGCTTCCATCCGCTGGCGCCCGCGGGCGCCAGCGGATAGAAGCGGATGGCTCCGGGGGGGGTAAGCCCCCTTCCCCGCCACTGCTTACCTTCTCGGCCCGTCCGCTCCCGTCCGGCGCCGGCGGCTACTACCAGCGGGCTCCGCGGCCTACTCTCGAGTAGCGCGCCGGGTGATGACATCACCTGGCGCGCCACCCTGGAGTAGGCCGCGGAGCCTGCTGGTAGTAGCCGCCGGCGCCGGATGGGAGCGGCCGGGCTGGCAAGGTAAGGGCCCCCTCCCCCCCTCCGCGTGCCCCCTCCTCCCCTCCACGCACCCCCTGCTTACCTTCTCAGCCCGTCCGCTCCCGTCCGGGGCCGGCAGCTACTACCAGCGGGCTCCGCGGCCTGCTCTAGAGTAGTGCGCCGGGTGATGACATCACCCGGCGCGCCACCCTAGAGCAGGGCGCGGAGCCTGCTGGTAGTAGTAGTCGCCGGCGCCGGACGGGAGCGGCCGGGCTGGCAAGGTAAGGGCCCCCTCCCCCCCTCCGCGTGCCCCCTCCTCCCCTCCACGCACCCCCTGCTTACCTTCTCAGCCCTTCCGCTCCCGTCCGGGGCCGGCGGCTACTACCAGCGGGCTCCGCGGCCTGCTCTAGAGTAGCGCGCCGGGTGATGACATCACCAGCGCGCCACCCTAGAGCAGGGCGCGGAGCCTGCTGGTAGTAGTAGTCGCCGGCGCCGGACGGGAGCGGCCGGGCTGGCAAGGTAAGGGCCCCCTCCCCCCCTCCGCGTGCCCCCTCCTCCCCTCCACGCACCCCCTGCTTACCTTCTCAGCCCGTCCGCTCCCGTCCGGGGCCGGCGGCTACTACCAGCGGGCTCCGCGGCCTGCTCTAGAGTAGCGCGCCGGGTGATGACATCACCCGGCGCGCCACCCTAGAGCAGGCCGCGGAGCCTGCTGGTAGTAGTAGTCGCCGGCGCCAGACGGGAGCGGCCGGGCCGGGAAGGTAAGGGCCCCCCTCCCCCCTCCGCGCGCCCCCTCCTCCCCTCCACGCACCCCCTGCTTACCTTCTCGGCCCGTCTGCTCCCGTCCGGCGCCGGCGGCTACTACCAGCGGGCTCCACGGCCTGCTCTAGAGTAGCATGCCGGGTGATGACATCACCCGGCGCGCCACCCTGGAGCAGGCCGCGGAGCCCGCTGGTAGTAGCTGCTAGTGCCGGATGGGAGCGGACGGGCCGAGAAGGTAAGCGCCCCCCTCCTCCCCCCCCGCTGTCCACTTTCATCGGCGGGCGCCCGCTGGCGCCCGCCAATGGAAGCGGCGGTGGGCGCCAGTGGGCGCCCGCCGATCCGCTGATCCGCCGAACCGGTTTGGAGCCTTTTCGGACCGGTTCGGATTGGATTGGCCGATCCAGCTGCGGGATCGGAAATCGGATAATTTATCCGATTTCCCACTGGACCGGACTCGGATCATGGATCGGGTCCGATCCAGTGCACATCCCTAGTACTTATTACCTTCTATTTGGCACAGTTTAGGCCCCATCTTGAGTGTTGTGTGCAGTTATGGGCACCACACTTCAAGAAGGATGCAGGCAAGCTGAATCGTGTTCAGAGGAGGGCAACAAGGTTGATGAGGGGTCTGGAAACAAAGCCCTATGAGGAGAGACTGAGGCCCTTTCCACACCACGCAAAATGCCTGGGATGGACCCCGGCTGCTCGCTGTGAGTCCGCATGATGCACAGGGAGTACCAGGGGCAGGGGGCAGGCAAGGGGTTTTTCTTGGTTCCCTGGAAACAGAAAAATCCCAATTCTTCAGCAGTCCTGGGAAGTTCTTGGGACCATGGAAGAATGTGGCTGGCCACCCTGGTGCAGCTGTGCTTACTCGTGAGTAAGCACGGCTGCACCGATGTCCATGGAGGCACATCGCGCTGCTCCATGGCCATCAGGAGAGGGGGGAAGCAAAATTGCCATCCCCAGGATGGGGGGGGGGGGGAGAGAGGGACAGATCGCATGCCGGATTTTTAAAATAAAAAACTTTCAGTTCCTCACTGGAGCACTCGTGCGCTCTTCTTGCTTTAAAAAAGTGGCACCCGCAACGTGCGACGACCTGGGAGGAGTCCGAGTCATCCCACGAATAGTGTGCATTAGGCACTTCTGGGTTCGGTGGCTCTCCGGCCTTCTAAGGGCCTGAAAGAACTGGGCGTGTTTAGCCCACAGAAGAGAAGATTGAGGGGAGATATGATAGCACTCTTCAAATACTTGAAAGGTTGTCACACAGAGGAGGGCCAGGATCTCTTCTCGATCAACTCAGAGTGCAAGACACATAATAATGGACTCAAGTTACAGGAAGCCAGATTCCGGCTGGACATCAGGAAAAACTTCCTGACTGTTAGAGCAATATGACAATGGAACCAATTACCTAGGGAGGTCGTGGGCTCTGCCACACTAGACACATTCAAGAGGCAGCTGGACAACCATCTGTCAGGCATGCTTTAAGGTGGATTCCTGCACTGAGCAGGGGGTTAGACTCGATGGCCTTATAGTCCCCTTCCAACTCTACTATTATATGATATGATTCTATGATTATATGAACTTGATTTCCTCCAGGGATTAAATGTAGATTTAAAATATCTTCTAGCTCAAAGAAAAGCATCATAAAAGACCTGCTCGTAGGGGAATGTCAGTACGTCAAAGGAGAGAACACTTTCCTTTATTCAAGAGAATGCCAAGACATAGAATAACTGTCATGGAAATTCCTTTTAATATCCTATGCATTATAACATTTCACATTAGTAATGATACCACCAAAGCCATCACCAGAAGTGGCCTAACAGGACTGAGAATCATTGCAGAATCACCATTACAACCAAAGAAGACCCTATTAGGTTGTTTGTGTCTGATTCCACTTTTTAACTGAAGCCCTAAAAGCCATTTACAATATTAATAAAAATGCATACTGCCTTCTCCTATATATACTTCAGAGGAGGCCTTGCTGGTCATTCTGCCACCAACAGAATGTTGCTAGGTAATAACTTGAAGACAGGCCTTCTCAATGGTGATGCTGCCCCCCTCTGGAGCACCCTCACCCATGCAGTTCGGGAGGCAGAAAATGTGGCTATGTTTCAAATATAGACCCCATGGACCCCAAAAATCAAATCGGAATCGGGATTTCAGACTTTGTAAAGTATTGTATCGTTAAAATTGGATGTCCGTGTTATCAGATCGGATCCGATAATGATACAAAATCAGAAGTTCTGATTTCAATATCAGACCGCCATTTTAGGTGTTTTCCCCATAGGCTTGCATTGGGGGAAAGAAAGCTTTCCACCAATGCAAGTCTATGGGGAAAACACTTAAAATGGCGGACCTCCCTCCCCCCACTTGCGCTCCTTATCTGCCGCCATCCCACGCTGCCATCCACTGCTGTCCGCTGCTTCCGTCCACAGCTAATTAGGCTTTGCAGCCTGGTACTCAGTAGAGAGACAACACGACCGATGACATCATCACCCATTGCATCATGGAGTTTTGACAGATAAAAGAGGGAGGGGGAGGCAGGGGAGGGGGTGCAATTGACAGCCCAAGCCTCTGTGGAAAAACTTATGTAACATTTAATCTAAAAAATTCATAGCCACCAAATGCATGGACCTATCATTCTGAAATTTCTGACAGATAAGTACCCCTAACCCATCTACAAAGTGAGCAACATTCAGACTTCTAACTTTTAAAATAAAAAAAGTTATAGGTGTTTCTTTCCTCATTATTTCAAAAATACCTTGCCACTACATGCCTGGACTTATCTTTCTGAAATTTCACATACATATCAAGCAAAGTGGTACTTGTAATGTGCCCAAGTTTCCTGTTTGTATCTTTAAAAATAAAAAAGTTGAAGGCATAACTGTATTTACCCTACTACTATCCATTTTAAAAAAATTAATTGCCACTCAAGGCAAGCACCTATGTTTCTGAAATTTCACACAAATGAGTCCCAACATACCACCTGCAATGTGGCAAAGTTTCATGTGTGGAACATTAAAAATGAAAAAGTTATAGGCATTCCTGGTTCTTTATTAAAAAATTAATTGCCACAAAATGCCTGCTGCACCAATCTTTCTGAAATTTCTCACAGATAACTACCCCTAGCCCATCTACAAAGTGTCCAAGTTTCATCCTTATATCTTTAAAAATAAAAAAGGTATAGGCATTTTTGTAATACAATACTTGGCTATGGAGAAATGCATTCAAAATGGCATCCGATCCAAAAATCGGACATCCGATTTTCGGATCGGAATTGGATCTGATCCGATCCAGTGGACCTCCGATTTTTTCCAATCTGATTTTTTAAAAAAAATCCGATCCGATTCCGATCCGATTTTTCCGTCTGTGCACATCCCTAATTCCTACTCATGCCCCTTACTACTAATTTGCTGGTACAACATTGTCTTGGCGTTACAGAAGTCAGGCTACTCTGAAAATGCTTAGGATGCCACATCAGTGGTTCCACCGAGACATTGACCAAATGCAATAGCATTGATGACTGCACCAGCACAAGGGCTAGTTGGATCCCAGCATGGGACCAGTGTCAGCACTGAAATCTGAATGCTGTATCCAGCCTTCCACTGCTGCACGTTAGAATACTGGACAATCCATGGATCTTTTATTATTGGTGCAATGTCAGAAACTTTGTGCTCTATTCTTATGTTAATTATCAATGCAAGAAATGATCTGGGAAGGAAGTTCTATTAAAATCCTTCCACTGAACTTTTATTTCTTCAGCAAAGTAATCTTCACATTTTAACTACAAGGAGCTAAACCCTGGGACAGTGATGTTAAGCTGTATGGAAAGGAGAGGGCTTCGATTTTTTTATCTAACTGCACAATGTAAAGACAGCTACAATTAAGCATTAACTCATGTTTATCTGACCTCCAGAAAAGGCAGTTCTATATGCCCATTAAGCTACATGGACGGCTCATCTAACCATTAATGGTTTGTAGGGCACACGAAAGCCTGTTTACTGGAAATTTTCTAAAATTGTTTTTATTTTGCTCAGATGCTACATTAAGGAATCGAGTAGCAATAATGCTTTGAATTTCTAATCAATCTTAGATTCAAAGAACGTGCTCCACAATCAAGATCCAGAACTTGTCATTCGAGGGCAGTTATCCCCAAATTTATCTTCTTCAGTTAGCATACTCAGTGTAGATGAGCAAGGAATATTCAGGGACAGAAAGCAGAGGAAATGCACATTCGCTGTCTGTCCACCCCACCGCACATTTAGATAACACTTGGAAGCATGGGAAGAGGAAGCATAACTCAATTAAGGATGGATCAATCTCTCAGTTTCGTTTTCTCCTGCATTTCAATTTTTAAAATCTCAAATCCCATCTCTCCTGAACCCGAAGAACTTTGCGAATTTTCGTCAATTCTTATCAAAACGAAAACAAAATGAAATTCTCACCCATCCCTAACTGCAATCAACCTTCCACTCTTTGTTGCCACTTTACAACATTCACAGGAACTCCCAGTACCAGTGCTTATAGACAGGTTTCTACAACCACATTGTTGTTGTCTACAATGCCAGGTTCTAGATACCCTATGTGTCCTTAGATTCAAATAATCAATACTTACTTTTTTAAAAAAAAAACCTATCTTTATTCAAGCACAAAACCTGAGAAAACTGAAGGATGATACATATGTAGGGAAGTTTCTATCGAGCCATTCTTCTTTCTCTACTGCTATATCTCATTTTCTTAGCAGTTGATTAGAATCCATTTGGTTCCACAGGGATACCCCCAATGACACTCCCCTGATAAACAGATATACAGGAGAGATAAAAGAAAATAACATAGCGCTGGTGGTGCTTAGAAAGTTGTTAAAACCACATATTCAACATCCACTTATCTTTTATGTATACCGATATTTGTAGTGATAAATGGCCCATTATGGAAAGTAATTGTCTGAAGTGTTGAAGCAGACTGTGGGCCTGCATACTGAGCGACGTCTTTGACCATTTACTGCTCATCTTTTCTATTATTCATTATGTTGCTCCATTATTTTATGTGCTCCCAGCTTGTCAGCAGAGAATACCGGTATAATGGAAAGATATTCAATCCTAAAGACACTCTGCAGCTGACTATGGCTCAGAACTTTTCACATTTCAAATAACGATTGCTCCTAGCTTCTCAGTGGACCACACCCAGGGCCAAAAATAGTATGGTGTGCAGGGAGGAGCAGAGGGGCAGATCATTCATAAGACATTGCACACACTCAACACAGGACTGCTTCTGAAAACAGCAATCAAGGAGGGAATCTATCATTTAGGTTTGCAACGTTTAGAAAGGGTTATGAGCACTCATTGAGCCACATGACGCTCTTACTGTAAAGTTTTATAGCCGTGGTTAATTAATACGATCTAATGAGATATACTCCGTTCTCTTATTTTGATAAATCATTGTAAGTAGAAGAATGTGTCTTTCCTTACCAGACTTGAGTCACTGATTTCAAAAGTCTGGTATCCAATCACACAGGTGTGGTGGGCATGGCCTTCATTTCAGGTGCCCAAATGCTTACTCTTGCCTTTGGCTTCCCTCGTGGCTGCAGTCTTTTTTGTCTTTCCTCTCCTGGGTGTTTCAACAGTTAAGAATTCAATGCAAGCCAGGGAAAGGAAGTGAGGATTAGGAGGAAGTGGGCGTGGAAACTACGGTGCAAGGAAGGAACGATAAAGAAAGAAAGGCAGGGAAGAGTCAGTGAGACCTCATTAAATGCAGTAAAGACGGAGTAAATGATCTACTGAACCATAAGGTTAAGAAAACGTGGCCTAACACGCAGTGATTTAAAACGTAAAAATCAACATTTTGAAAACATAACAAGCAATTGTGCAGATTGGCTCAAGGAGCAACTCTGTAACACTTTTACAGAGTCTCCCTAACACCTTGTCTCAAAAGGTTCTAAATTAACCACAACAGGCTTGGCTACAATAGAGTACATGAAGTTCTAGGTTTCCCACCAAATCCATCCACCACTCAAGACCAGGAGCTGTTCCCACCTTCTGTTCAGCAGGTAGACTATGTAAAAGGCTGCTGTACCCCCTATCCCGGAAGTGCAGAATCTCTTTTGGTCTGAGGACCAAATTCTATTTCAGTAGGCTGACCATCTGAAAAGGAGGACAGGGCTCATATAACTTTAACAGTTGTAGAGAAAAGGGAATTTCAGCAGGTGTCATTTGTATGTAATTAGTTCCTGGTGAAATTCCCTCTTCATTACAACTGTTAAAGGTGCAGGCACTATACTAGAGTGTTGTGATGAAGAGGGAATATCACCAGGAACTAATTGCATACAAATGACACTGGTTGAAATTCCCTTTCCTCAACAACTGTTAAAGTTATATGAGCCCTGTCCTCCTTTTCAGATGCTCAGCCTAATTTCAGAGAAGCTTTCAGGTTGGTGGAGGTCAAAGGCAAAAAGGCAGGGCTGAAGGAAAAAGAGATGGGAGCAAATATCCAAAATATACCAGCATATAGTAGTTCAAAGCTCTTCCTGCCAGTACCTAAACCTTAGGAGAGGCCTTGCAGACTTTTAGAATGGGTGGGGAGAAGCAAATGCCAGGAAACCACCAAATGATCACTGGTCAGGGAGAAAGAGGGGGTAGGGGAAGCTCACTACTCTGAAAATCCCTCCCTCGTGCAGTTTAGGAGAAGGAAAACATAATGTCCTTCAAATGCCTCCTGAAAACACTTTTTTTCCACCAAGGCTTTCAATGGGCTGTAACTTATTTTGGTTTTGTATGGGTTTTTTATTATTCTTTAGCTTTATATTATGTTCTGAATTGCTGTATTTTATAGTTTTAATTGTAAACTGCCCAGAGATCCTCAGCCATTGGGCAGAATAAAAATGTAATAAATAAAAATAATACAAATAATCAGGGGGACGTTGGAGTAAGAGGTAGGGAAAGGTGGGTATGGCCTTCTGGGGAACCCTGGAGGGCCAGACTGAGTTCCCAGGTGGGCTGGCTTTGGCCCACAGATCTCAGGTTCTGCACCCTTGACATAGACCAACAGTCTGTCTAAATGGACCAACAGTCTGACTCAGTGTAATGCAGATTCCTACATCCATATGACCTACTTTTTAAAACAGAAATTTAAAAGCCAGGCGAATGAGATACAGCCGTACACTAAACTAACTACTATGGGGAATCCATTGGCTTCTATCTAGTCAGACAGCATTATGAACTAGCTGTTATAACTGGATCTGGCCCTCACAATAACCAATGTATTTATTGTTTGTGCCCAGCATTCCCGTCCCTCCTCCAAAGAATTCTGCCTGGACATGTCATTCTAAAATCTCGGGCAGTATCCTTTCCCATCCCTGCTACTTGAGGTCCTTTCCAATGGGAATCTCGGAATTTGTGCATGCAAAGCATGGGCTCTACAACTGAATGATGGGCCTTCCCAGTTACGAACATGATTTAATTGGAACTGATGTATATGGGTCACACATACGGAGAATACACTAGCTGTCTTAAATCTTCCCATTCAATTAGAATATCTATGATCAGATAATAGTTCATTTTATGTTAATTACCCAATCAGTCGTGAATTTCCAGAAAGCTGGCCTTCCATTCTTGAATGTCTTGTATCTGTCACAGAGGTAGCCAAACTACATAGATTTAGCTCTCCATTCTTCTTCGTCCATCAAATTATTGATCCACCTTGCCTTATATCATTCTTGTTTCTGTTCCTCGAGCATTGTCCAACTTGTCGACAAGTATTTAGTGCCACGTACTGTAAGATTTCACATATGCACAGGAGCTGTGATTCGCTCCCACTATATAACAGCCCTGGCCAACAATTACAGGAAGCACACAGCCACTATCAAGGGTAGGATGGTTAGGGACCTACCAAGGGCCCCTACCCCAGCAGGAGCCCATTGACAAGAGCATCCCTAGAGTTGCTCCTCCTCTTTACCATTGCAACCTGCTTCTTCATCTGCCTCTCATTCTTTTGAGTTGACATGAACAGGATTGTGCTGTAGGAGGAGCAATTTTCATTCACCACCAAGTGGAAGTATCACAAGGCCTTCATGTGGCAATCATTTTATGAAATGGTTCATTCTTTATGGAGGAAGCTCACACCAGGAAGTTTGTTTTCCTACTTTGTTGGCCTCTGCTTCTTTTGCTTATGGAATATTTGCCAAACAAAGAGCAATTTTCTCCTTATGCAGGAGTCAGCTAATTAGCATGGTACCCTGTCATTCTGTCACACTGACTTGACAAACAATATAGCAGATTAAAGAGTTGCTAATTGGCTGATACTGTTAGCAGCAATTTCACAGTGCTAATGTACCAAGAACACATTAAAAAGTTGCTTTGATCAGACGACTGAAAAATTACAGAAAGTGAGTCTTGAAAGAATAGTCAGTAAGAGTACTGTGATGTGATGTGGAAAAACATGCATTATCACTTTGGAGAGACTGGGAACATGGTGACAGGGTTGGGAGAAAGAAAAGAAAAAGTGTGAACACAATGATATAATTTGAGGGAGTAACAGAAATAAATCATACCCTACGATATAAACAGCCACAGGGCTTCTCGCTTGCACTCCCACGCACACACCCATGTACACATACACATATACGCTAGGGTGGCCACCAGTTGCTGTGAATCGCTAGAAAGGAGGAAATGCACACACAAAAGAAATGTTCATTTAAAAAAATGCATGTGCTAATTGATATGCATAATGCAAATTTAGAAATTATTATAATTTAAATAATTATATTTTAGTATGCAACATTGTGACCAGGTGCCTTGGGTGCCTACTTGTTCAGTCTGCTGTTCAGGTGCTAACCGTAGGTGGGCAACAGTTGTTACAGTTCTTTATTTTTGAACCAGAACTAGACAAGACAATCCTTCAAATAGTGGATGCCTTTGAATAGAAGATGAACGGAGGACTGCCCTCTGTAAAAGAGGACACATCACACGGACACCCTAAAGCACACAGATCTCAATTTCCCACATCACATCTCTAATGGTTCATCCCACCGGCCAGAGCCCAGCATCGGGAGTTGACATGCTACCACCAGGAGCCCCCAACTATGGTTCTGGTTTCGTTTCCCTTTTCGATGTCCCAGAGGGGAGTCAGTGAGTGAATGGTGGTGGAGAAAAGGAGGAGCTGTCTGCTGCATGGCTCAATGCCACTGACTCAGTCACCTCTCAGCTCTCTCCCTGGCCAAGTGAGCAGGCAGGGAGGAGAAACAGCAACAGCTGGCAGCAACGACAATGAAGAAAAGACAAGCCTACTGAGAGAGCCCCCCTGCCTTTATGGCCCCTTATGGCCACTGTAGTTCGCAATATTTAGGAAAAGACAGAGCACCCATCTTCCTTAAAAATGGCAGCTCTCATGGAGGATGGACAGGTGAAGGGCATAAGCGGAGAGTTGGGCCAGCTGGTGGATTTTCCGTCACCACTAGGGATGTGCAGCATGCAGAAATCTGGTCTTCTTGGGGCTCGATGGATTTCCTCCAAGCTCCTGGCTGGGCTTGTATTAGCAAGCTGAGCCAAGGGCTCCCTATTGGAACTCGGGGTTTGTGCTCAGGGGTGAGGAGAAAAAAAAGAACAAGTTCCCAGATTTCAGGAACATCCTCCCCCAGCTTGACAAGCTGAGCCAGGGGTGCTACAGGAGTCCATTGGGCCCTAAAAGGGATGGATTTACCCATGACCAACATCCCTAGCAGTAAGTCATGCAAAGTAGCCTTCCATTTAGGCTTTGGTAGGGGACAATCAACACTAATGGTCCGTTTGGCTTCTCCATGCAAAAACCAGTTTGGAATTAGCGGTGGTAGTGTAGATGGGACTTAGTTATTTGAAATAGTTATTCCTTGGTCACTCTTGGAGCAGGGGTGAGGAACCGTTTTCTGTCAGAGTGCCACATTCCCTCCTAGCTAATTTTCACATCATCTGTGGGCGGGGCCAAATTCAAATGGGGCAAGGGGCAAAATTAACAGTAGGCAGGACCAGCACCCACTCCCCCCCTCTCTCTCTCATATCGACACACATCCATTCCTTGCTTCACCAACCTTAGGCTTCCATTTTAGCAGGAAAAGCAGGGACAAGCACTCTGCTCCACCATACCCATTTAGCCATACCCATTTAAGTTGGTGAAGCAGTGCCCTCTTCTTCAGTGCTCAGCTATTTCCCTTGGGAGAGGCGAGAGGCTAGGGGCAAATAACACCTGCTCTATTGGGAGCTGCCATCTTGAGGGGGCTGGAGCACCTTGAGGTGGGAGCCCCTGATGGAGCAGCTCACTTTTCACCACTGCTCAGTTGTCTCATGATCTGTGAGAGGGGAGAGAGAGAGACTGTGGGGAGGAGAGGTTTAAATCATGGGATGCATAGCCTGCTCCCATATGATTATACTTGCCTATTAAGATCTTCTGAGGACTCTAGGACCAGATCTACATCAATCAGGATATAACACTTTGACAATGGTTTGAAAACAGTAGATGGGATGTGTCACTGGTTGTCAAAGCCATTATAAGCCATTATAAACCATTATAAACCATGTGGAGAATGTGGGTAGGGAGACATTTTTCTCCCTCTCAAAATACTAGAACCCAGGGGCCATCCCATGAAGCTGATTGGTGGGAGATTCAGGACAAATAAAAGGAAGTACTTCTTCACACACCACATAGTTAAATTATGGAATTCACTACCACAAGATGTAGCGATGGCTACCAATTGGGATGGCTTTTAAAGGGGGTTGGATAAATTCCTGGAGGAGAAGGCTATCAATGGCAACTAACCCTGATGGCTATGTGCTACCTCCAGTATTGGAGGCAGTAAGTCTGTGTACACCAGTTTCTGGGGAATATAGGTGGGAGAGTGCTGTTGCACTGTGTATGCTTTGTTGTCCCTGGTCGACAGCTGGTTGGCCACTGTGAGAACAGAGTGCTGGACTAGATGGACCCTCGGTCTGATCCAGCATGGCACGACTTATGTTTTTATGTTCTTAAAGCTAGTATAGATCCGACCTGGGACTCCCTTTCTTGCGAAGCCTCCTTCCTTCCCAGACTTCAGGAAGAGTGTCAAAATGGTGTTGTTGTGCTTTTAATTGTTTCTGTGCTGCTGTTTCTTCAGGATTGGGGTGTGTCTCAGTGGCTGAGCCAATGCTTTACATTCAAAAGTTTCCACATTCAGTCCCAGGCATCTCCAGGCAGGCTGGAAAAATTCCTGCCTGAAACCCTGGAGAGCCATTGCTGCCAGCGAGTATCGACAATACAGGGCTAGGTGGACCAATGGTCTGACTCAGTATAAAGAAGATTCCTATTGTGGCTAACATTTGTTTTGTTTTTGTTTGTACTGATTATTCTCATTTTTCGTTTTCTCTTGTTCTCACTGAGTTTTGTGAACTGCTTTGGGGACACTGTGTGGAACCATAAATAATACAATACAATACAATACAATACGTCTCAGGAGTGAAAGAAACATCAGGTAGAGATGAGAGGAAGAAGGGTTGGAGAATTGAAATGGGATAGAAGTTGGCTACACACAGTTCTTTTAACTCTTTCACCGTAAGTTCGATCAAGCCATATAAATACATACATTTCTTTCGGGGTTGCCCAGTATTTCCATCATCAGCCAGTCTGGATTCAGGTGCACCGGTGGCAATACTTTAGAATACCTTTTTGTATATTATATGAGTTTTGCATGCATTTTCCCTCCACAAGTTATGGTTGTTCAATGCATCCATCTTACCAATGACAGACATTTTTTTATTAAGACAGAAGGAGAGGGAGCCTGCCTTCCATGAATAGCAAATGACAAACAAGCCACACCGGCTTGCAAAATTTCTGTGTGCCGAACAAATGCCCTTCCTCCAAGTGAATCAGCAAAGTCAAACCCACACATCACAACTTAATGTGAGATGAAACATAAACATCATTCTCAACAACCTCACGAGACATGGAAACTAAATGGATATTACTTTGAGGGAAAGCTGAACAATATTCCAAAGGAGAGAGAAGAAAAGCAGAAATAAAACACTTTTGTCAGTGATGAGACAGCTTATAACAATTAAATTCAAATGGTTAAATAAATATTATTCTCTTCATTTCTGCTGCACACCTCTCTCTTTTTTGATCTTCTACACAACACATCTTCCCTCTTTAACGCCAACTGTATATAAAGGTAAGTAAAAGGTGATTCTACAAGGCTTATAATTAGAAATATTGACTTGTACATTTAAAGGTGAGGCAGCAGAATCAACTTGTGGACCCAAGTTCTGAACTGTTTGCTAGATAGCATCATTCCCTACAGCCATAATGATAATATGCATAAATAATAATCCTTAGCATTCATACAGTGCTTTTTTGGGCATTAACACAGTAAGCCTTACAGCAACCCATTGAGCAGGTCAATATCAATTATTATTCCAATGCTGAGCCTAAGGGCATGAACTACTCTTCACAGAGGATGTGTGGTTGCCACCCAACAATGACTTTTCCTGCATCTCTCTGGTAAAGCTGAGAGAAATGAGACTAGTGGCAACAGGCTACTTACTGCATGCTGTAGGCTCCCCACCCAAACTCTGTTCCATTGGCTTCCACTTGTGGAGAAAGAGAATTGATGTGCACAATGACCTTGTAAATGGAACCTCCCTCACTCATTCCACCAAGGCATGAGAAGGCTGCAGGGCCACCTGAGTAAGGCATATGCACTGGCCACATACTTCATCAGCCTCAGGTTCAGTGAGCGTAAGAAGGGGCCTCAGAGGAGTTATTGTGCAGGTGGGGGGGGTGGGCATAACTTGTGAATAGATGGAGAGTGGGGCTAACTCACATGGACACACAGACCCCTCATTAAGTAAACAAATGTGTGAGTAGAGAAATCAGAAAAATCCATGGGGGGGGGGCATAGAATTCAAAGAGTTTTCATAGGTTCAGCCCCCTGGACTTTGTTCTGGTTCCTGTTGCACCAAGTTGGGCCAGTTGGTGGATTTTCCAGGCATTTTGTGCATTTTTTTCCTCAAGGGTTCCACGATTTGTGCAAATTTCTGAGTCATTTGCACAAATTATGGCTTGACAACAAAAACAAAACAAAAAATGCAAAAAATAGTTCCTGGAGTTCGGGGAAAAACCTGCAGCTCAGCTCACAAATTGAAATTGAGTTGTACACGCCGCGGAACATAGTCGAAACCCAAAAATAGAACTGGATTTCCCAGCAATGGACATCCCTATGTGCACCTCTTATGTGATTCATGATTTAAAGAAAGTTATGAAGATAGCAAAGGCACCTCCTCTGGTGCCTTTGCTATCACAGATATAGTGGGCAGGGACCAAGAAAGGGCCTTTGAAGTGGTAGCACCCCAAATTGTCAAATTCTCTTCCCATGGAGGCTCTTCCAGGTGAGTCTGCTGCCCACCTTGTCAGCATTTCAGTGCCTGACAAAACCCCTTTTAATGTCCCCAGGCATTTTAAACTATGATTTTTTAAAAAAATAAAATCTCATGTCAGCATTTAGGCTGCTGCTATTTGCTTACGCACCCTGGTTTGCGAGACCAGTATAGTTCCCATATGGATGCTACTGAAAAATGGCCATCTATGGTGTCTTCTCCAAGTAGTACAGTCCTCTGCAATGTAGAATCTTCATATCACTTATTCATATTTCAGGTAAGGAGCATGTATTTCAGGTAAGGGATACATCTTAGAAATTCCGTAAAGAACTGCCACTACATGAAAGCTAGGTTTGGCAGCTGACTGGGGTAGTGGGGAGAAGACTTCCTGGCCTGCTCCTGCACCTTTAACATAACCTTGATCTGCTGAAATAAGCAGAGGTGGTCTTTTCATAGCAAGGAGATGAGCCACTACTTGCTATTCTGTTAAAATGTGTGGTGTGTAGATGTGGTTTGATGTATATTTAATATTAAATACCTATGTGATCTCTTGATGTGGCAGCCTGAAGTCTGACTTCAAACCAGAAGTTTTGAGGTTAACCTGGTCATAGAATCACAGAATGTTAGAGTTGTGGGGAATCTACACTATAGGTTTGCTACGTTTAGAATGGGTTACGACCACTCATTGGGCCACATGACGTACTTACTGTAACATTTTAGAGCAGTTATTGTTTACTCTGATTTTCTTTGATTTATTCCATTTGTTTCTTTATATAAATCGTTGTAGGAAGAATAATCTAGGGGTGTGCACGGACCCCCCGGATCGGATCGGGACCCGGATCGGGACCTCCAATTTTGTCCCGGACCGGTTCGGACAAAATCGGAGGCCCCCCGGACCGGATCGAGTCCGATCCCGACCCAAAAATCGTACATTTTTGGATCGGCCGCCATTTTTTTCCCCATAGACTTGCATTGCAATGCAAGTCTATGAGGAAAAAATGGCGGCGGGTGGGTAAGGGGGGGCCTAACTCCCTCCCCCCCCCGGGGCCGTCCGCTGTGGACGGCCCCGGCAGGTAAACCCCCTCCCCCGCGCTCCCTACCCCCCCTGGGGCCGCCTGCTTCCATCCGCTGGCGCCCGCGGGCGCCAGCGGATAGAAGCGGACGGCTCCGGGGGGGGGGGGTAAGCCCCCTTCCCCGCCACTTACCTTCTCGGCACGTCCGGCGCCGGCGGCTACTACCAGCGGGCTCCGCGGCCTACTCTCGAGTAGCGCGCCGGGTGATGACATCACCCGGCGCGCCACCCTGGAGCAGGCCGCGGAGCCTGCTGGGAGTAGTAGGCGCCGGCGCCAGACGGGAGCCGCCGGGCCGGAAAGGTAAGGGCCCCCCTCCCCCCTCCGCGCGCCCCCTCCTCCCCTCCACGCACCCCCTCCTTACCTTTCCGGCCCGGCGGCTCCCGTCCGGCGCCGGCGCCTACTACTTCCAGCAGGCTCCGCGGCCTGCTCTAGAGTAGCGCGCCGGGTGATGACATCACCCGGCGCGCCATCCTAGAGCAGGCCGCGGAGCCTGCTGGGAATAGTAGGCGCCGGCGCCGGACGGGAGCCGCCGGGCCGGAAAGGTAAGGGCCCCCCTCCCCCCTCCGCGCGCCCCCTCCTCCCCTCCACGCACCCCCTCCTTACCTTTCCGGCCCGGCGGCTCCCGTCCGGCGCCGGCGCCTACTACTTTCAGCAGGCTCCGCGGCCTGCTCTAGAGTAGCGCGCCGGGTGATGACATCACCCGGCGCGCCATCCTAGAGCAGGCCGCGGAGCCTGCTGGGAGTAGTAGGCGCCGGCGCCGGACGGGAGCCGCCGGGCCGGAAAGGTAAGGGCCCCCCTCCCCCCTCCGCGCGCCCCCTCCTCCCCTCCACGCACCCCCTCCTTACCTTTCCGGCCCGGCGGCTCCCGTCCGGCGCCGGCGCCTACTACTTCCAGCAGGCTCCGCGGCCTGCTCTAGAGTAGCGCGCCGGGTGATGACATCACCCGGCGCGCCATCCTAGAGCAGGCCGCGGAGCCTGCTGGGAATAGTAGGCGCCGGCGCCGGACGGGAGCCGCCGGGCCGGAAAGGTAAGGGCCCCCCTCCCCCCTCCGCGCGCCCCCTCCTCCCCTCCACGCACCCCCTCCTTACCTTTCCGGCCCGGCGGCTCCCGTCCGGCGCCGGCGCCTACTACTTCCAGCAGGCTCCGCGGCCTGCTCTAGAGTAGCGCGCCGGGTGATGACATCACCCGGCGCGCCATCCTAGAGCAGGCCGCGGAGCCTGCTGGGAATAGTAGGCGCCGGCGCCGGACGGGAGCCGCCGGGCCGGAAAGGTAAGGGCCCCCCTCCCCCCTCCGCGCGCCCCCTCCTCCCCTCCACGCACCCCCTCCTTACCTTCCCGGCCCGGTGGCTCCCGTCCGGCGCCGGCGCCTACTACTACCAGCAGGCTCCGCGGCCTGCTCTAGAGTAGCGCGCCGGGTGATGACATCACCCGGCGCGCCACCCTAGAGCAGGCCGCGGAGCCTGCTAGTAGTAGTAGGCGCCGGCGCCGGACGGGAGCCACCGGGCCGAGAAGGTAAGTGCCCCCCTCCTCCCCCCCCGCTGTCCACTTTCATCGGCGGGCGCCCGCTGGCGCCCGCCAATGGAAGCGGCGGTGGGCGCCAGTGGGCGCCCGCCGATCCGCCGATCCGCCGAACCGGTTCGGAGCTTTTTCGGACCGGTTCGGATTGGATCGGCCGATCCAGCTGCGGGATCGGAAATCGGATAATTTATCCGATTTCCCACTGGACCGGACTCGGATCGTGGATCGGGTCCGATCCAGTGCACATCCCTAGAATAATGTGTCTTTCTTTACCGGTGCATATTCGCTGGGAAAAAAAACCTCCAGTATCCTATCACACCCATGGGGGTGTTGCCAAAACCATTTGAATATCCACGCATGCTCTTCAATAGTAAAATCTTCAATGAAAGGAAGGGAAAGGAAGGGGGTGAAGGAGGAAGTGGGCGTGGAAAGTACAGAGAGCAGAAGGAACGTTACAGGAAGAGATGAAGAAAAGACTCAGTGTTAGCATAATAACAACAGTAAAGACGGGAGAAAGGATCAACAATAACGTATGTACTACTTAATGTGGCCTGTCACGTTTTAATACGTTGCAATTCACAATGTAACAATCAATATTTTAAAACTTAAAAAGCATATGTGTAGATTCCCTCTTGGACAGGACCTTGGAGAATGTTTGGTCTGATCCCCTACTCAATGCAGGATGTACAATGCACGATGCAACTACTGTGTCCCTGGCAGAGGGCTCTCCAATCTCTGCTTAAAGATCTCCAGCAAAGGACAGCACACCACCACTTGAGGCAATCTGTTCCTTTATAGCACAGTTCTTACCCCTGGGAAGTTTCTCCTAATGTTTAGAAAGGCTTCATTAGAAAAGTAAATGAGATCTATTGTTTGTTGAATCAAAGTTTCCTTAAGTTGGTGATGCAAGCTGTAGATGCTAAAGATGGATCAGCCTATGCCATAGGACCTACCTGGGGCTTGAAGGAACACTATTATCCAGGCAACAGGTGATTAAAAATGAGTGGTCCTCATCTGTCTATTTCTTGGGTAAACCACTGATGTCACTGTTGATAGGATTAATCAGGACTGTCAGGAAAGAGGCTTCTCAACTCTTGAACTCTGCTTTAATTTAAAGATGATTTGGTCAACACAGCGTGTGCTTGCTTCTAGCTCAAGTGCATGCTAATTAACCATGAATGTTTGCTCATCTTTTGTCTTAGAGTATGGAATTTAAATATGTAGCCTCAAAGCTGATTCATAAACTGGTGCCAAAAAATGTGCAAAAGCTCATTCATTGGCTGTTCCTCTGCAATGAATCATTTTGATTAAAGATAATCAAAGTGTTTCATTGGGGGGGGGGGAGGACCACCCAAAGACTCTGCCAGCTTGCCTGCCAGAGTTTCTTTGAATTTCTCTCTTCCTACTTCTATGGAGATTGGAAATTACTGTCAACATTTTCAGTTCTGCATATCTCTTTCAGGAGATTTGAACTCGAAGCAGCTGGTTGCAGGCCTTACTCCACTCCAGATATTTACAGTTTCAGGAGAAACTTTGGCAGTTAAACCTTGACAGATATAAGCCAAAGTAAGATTGTAGTGTAGATATGCCTTAATATAGCAAGGCTCAGGGCTTGGGCAAGGGGCACCTTTAATGCTCTGAAACTCCCTTCCCGGGGAAGCTAGACTAGCTCCCTCCTTGGTGTTCTTTCGGAGGCAGGCTAAAACTTTTCTGTTTCAGCAGGCCTTTGGGGAGTAGTTCAGATCTTAGTGGATGTGCTGCTTTTAGTTAGATTTTTTTTTAATTATTTGTATTTAAAATGTTTTAAATATTTTAAAATTGTACTATGTTTAATTATATTTTAAATTTGTGTATATCTCTATTTGTTTTAACTGCACATGTTTTAATTTGTAAGCTGCCTTAAGTCCCAGTATTGGGAACAAGGTGGGATATTATTATTATTATTATTATTATTATTAATAATAATCCTGTCTCTCAGTGAGTCTTCCTTCTCATCACCATTGTCACTATCTGCTATTGCTGCTCAACGGGCCAGTTCAGACAACATGCTAAGCCATGGTTAGGCACTAACCCTTTTGCAGCAAATGGTTAGTGAGCGTGTTTAAATCACGGTTACGTAGCCACCACGGTAAGGAATGAGTGATTCACATGACACGCTAAGTCATGATTCACATGGTACACTAAGCCATAATGTTTAGCTCAAAATGCTTAACCACCGTGGCTTAGCGTGACACCTGAAGAAGGCCAATCTCTTTCTCATTGCTAAAACTTGCTTGCTTGTCAGACAGAGAGCCAGTGAGCAAGTAGGCAGTGGCATCTACTACTACTTCTCACCACCATGGTTGTCTGGGCCATAATGAGAGGTGAACAAGCAGGTTGCAATGGTAAAGAGGAGGAGTAACTCCAGGAGCCTCTCAATGGGCACCTGCTGGAGTGTGGGCCCTTGGCAGGTGCTCAACCATGTCTACCATTGACTTTGGTCCTGGCAGTGCTGTAGGACAAACTAGATATGTTTATCATGATTAGCAACCACATCAGTTTAAAGCACTGTGAAATGGAACAATTTCAAAAAAATCAAATTGGAATACAATTAACATCTTCTATGTCCTCAAAGATCACTCAAAGAAGGATGCAAAAGCATATACCATAAGCCTCACTGTTACAATCAATCAAATACAAAAAGCCAAGATAATAAGGGCAATTAACAGCATTTGTACTAAGCAAGGATTATAAAAATTAACAACAGATCAGCATTAATTTTGTTACTTTTACTTAATGTTCTCTTGGACAGGTTGTAAATGGATGGGTAGTGAAAGGAAAGGTCAAACATCATCATGGCAGTCTCATTTGTGTCTAAGAAGAGCAAGAGACATAAAACCGCACAGTGGCCAGAAAAATGCATTAGTACAATGTTATGAAAAACTATTAAGCCATCCTCTGAGATTATTAGAAATCAAAAGTGGAGGTTTTTTCAAAGACATAAATGTAGCAAGTTGTACAGGGATGTGCTCATAGAATCATAAAAGCATGACAAAGGTGTCTGGGGTGAGCTTCTTTTCTCTATGGGTTATTGGAGACCAATGTAGAAGTAACAGAAGCAAAACTGCATGTTAGAATGCACTCTGTGCCAGATTCCTATGTGGGGAAAGATTTAAAGCACAGCACAGGCAGGCAAGAAGAGGTCTTCCACCGCCTGTATTCATGCCCACTCACCCCCCCCCCCAAAAAAAACCTCTGTTTCTCCCCAGCTGTTTTTCTCTTGACTAACTGGTCCAAAGGCAGGATGAATCACCCAGGAGGAAATTTTAATTAAACAGTTTAAAGGCAGATGCCTGCCCACTGTGCTGTGAGTGGATTGAGAAAATACATGTGGAGAGACAGACAAACAGACAGACAGACAGACAGACAGACAGACAGACAGACAGCAAATTGTGCCTCCAATATGAATCCATGGGTGGGGGATTATGTCCCAAGCACCAACATTTTGGGAAGCTGTTGGTGCTTGGGACATAGACAAAAACATTGTCTTTTTATAAAGCCATCCATTCATCTTTACAAATGTGCAGAGCTGGTTCCTGCAGCACCATCTCTGAGATAGGAAGATGAGACAAGGCAAACAGGAATGGTGGCCACCTTCCTAATAATAAAGCCACTGAACAGCATGAGGCAGAAGTATACACACTGGTTGCTGGGCCAACAGGAGGGCTTCCGTAGTTACTAGGGTTATCTGGATTTTGTAAAATTTGCCCGGCACATGTCTTGTAGATTGCAGTGACGTTCATTCCAGTGTCCATTCACAGTCGGATTTGAATTTTTTCCATTATACGTCAATAATATGTAAATAATTCCTAAGAAAGTTTGCAAAAAATTACATAATTTATGTCAGTATGTGACTTTTAGCATATCATCCACCTCCCATTCCATTCAACTGTTCCCCTACATATATTTTCCAGCATGACATAAGTCTCAGGAGAAGCTTGCATATTTTCCTGCGAAAAAAATTGTGCACATTTTGGAAAAGTACAAAATAAATAAATCTGAAAGCCTGCAGGCTCCATGCAGCCTGGGAGGGACGTCCGCAGTGGATTCTGCAGGTCGTGTTCTTAGACATTCAAACTCATTTTAGACTATCTCAAATTTCTCCCTAATAATTACTGCCAGGATTGAGCAGGAGGCGGGTTGTTTTGGCAATGAGGATGCTCTCCACTGTCCCTTGAGACCATAAGGCCTCACAGTAGTTAGGGAAGGCATTGTTAGCATGCACAGGATGTCAAGCTGCCTTAAAAGCCAGGTAGACAGTTAGGCAATTAGGAGGACGTAGCACTTTGTACCAAAGCTTCAGCTGAGTGGAAGGAATGACCCCCCCCCCCCCCGGCCCTGTCTTTGGCTGTGGGAAAGATGGGAAGCAAACTGGCTTTTTAGGCCATGGAAGTATCTACAGACACTACAGTAGAAGGGGAAAAGTCATGATTATAAAACATCTATCATTATTAATTCTATATGACACAAAAGGTGCTATGTAACTTGGAAGTCCGAACCATGCCTATTCTTGATAGCTATAAATAACAAGATTTTATTCTGCTTTGGTAGAGAAGTTGATTTGGGTTGACACAGGAATGATATTCAAAGCTGTCAGTTTTAGGATTTATTTTCCTCAACCCACCCATCCCCCCCAGAAAACTGGGGGCACTTTTTAAAAACGCCTTAGAGCAGAGCAGTTTTTGACATCCTGCTTAAATTGCCACATCACACACTAAAAAGAGGTAGAGGGTGAGTTCAAGTTCCAGAGCACACAGAGGGACTTCTAAAAACCTTAAAGGTCCTGTGACTGACAAAATGGTAAGATGAGGGAATGTGGCGTACTTTGAAGAGTCAGGACTTGTGCCCACAGCAAATCTTGAACCAGCGACCCGAACGGTATCAGGCAAGGGATTCAAAATATTAGGACGCTATACACCCCACAGCAGCTCTGGTGAAAAGAGGGAACTGGAGAGAGGCCGGTCACACAAAACAAGGAAACCTCCTTACAGCCATAGGCCAGAGAAGGTCAGGTGATGCTTCCAGACCTGTATAAAGGCTTAAAAATCTGTTTCCCTGCTAGTCTGAACAGCTAGGAGACTCTTTGCCTCAGCCCACACTCAATTGCACAGGAGCTGAACCTCACATGTCAGAAATCAACTTATCATAGGGTGGCCAGGTGTCTTTTTTTTTTTCTAGAAAGCAATCCTCTATTTGAAGGGCTGCCAGAGGACCATCCTCTATTTCTAGGTATCCTCGATTTGAAGGGCTACCCAAGTCAGGTTTAAAAACAAAAACCCATAAGAAGGGAGAGTTGACCATCAACAGTTAGCCCTTGGATAGCAGATTGAACAGACAAGTGCACAGGTCACTGGTCGAGGCCTTCCCCACTACCGTGAAATTGTATTTTATATACATCATAATTAACCTGTGTCCTCTTTTTCAGTGATGCATTTTCTGTTTTCTGTTTTTTAGCCAAGAGCCACACCGAAAATTTAGCATTATCATTGGCATCTCATTTTTATGAGCCCAATAGTTATAGCCCACGAGGGCATGGCTCGTCGAGCTTTGGAAAAGGCACGAAAGAAAGTTAATATTGCAATCTTTGGGGATCTGGTTAAACACAGAGTTTTTAGTATTTTACATCCTGCTATAATTTCAGTGCAGAGGGAGCTATATAGGCAGGACGGGGTTCATCTAACTGACCTCGGCAATTATTTATTTCTGGCAGATCTGCAAGGGGGTTTGAGGAAGGTAATATTTCATATTGGGGGGGAGCGACTAAGCGAGGAGCTTGTTGCACCCTATGGCAGATATCTACGGGCATCCAGTGCGGGGTTTAGGGTTGGTGAGCATTCACAAGCACTGTTCCAGTGATCAGTAACACCTGAGGTTCTCAGCTCTGAGCCTTGCAGCCTAGCTGGGAGAGAAGGGTTACCTTTGAGGTCAACCTTCCTCACCTACTCGGAGCCGTGCAGCCCAGGAGGAGGTGACATGGAAGGCCTCCCTACCCCAAAAGGGGAAGTCTGGTGCGGTGGCGAATATCAGCGCCACTACATGGGCTATGAATGCTCGCCCTGTTATGGTTATGGCCGGGTTTTGGCCAGACTGGATGCCCAAAATGGGTTTTCACCCCCTTCTCACAGATCTTAAATAAATGTGGCCCAAGTTTTAACCCAACTCTGTCTCGTCTCATTATTTCCACCCTCCCTTCCGCAACAAACCCTTTGTAGCAAAACAGGTACTCCAATGTGCTTTCAGGATTCCAATGTGCACATGAAGCTCTATATAGACAGGAGTTCTTCCCTGTTCATAGAAGATAGGTATATAATATTCCCCAACTCTAAACTGAACAGGGACATTGTTCATAAGATCAACATGTATTCACTGGACTCCAAGAGAGCTTTGGGTCAGCCTGTTAGTCCTGTTCTTGTTTTTCTTAAGATGTGGCTTGATTTCAATATGTCTTTACTTTTTATTCCTTCTAAATATAGCAGATATTTTACATTCTCCAGGGCAGCCCTTTCACACTGCTCTTTTGAAACCACTTTTATGGATAGGTTTTATGATTCAAAAATCAATGTTTTACCATTGACATTAAAGATAATAACCTAGACTTAATTCTTTGAACTAATACTGCCTTACAAAGGATTATGCAGAAAGAACACCTCAGCAAATCTCAAAATCAAAATCCTTTAGACTCCTAAGCAATCAAATTTCAATATAATAGAACACTTTAATGAATTCTGAGTAATTTACATCAACTCTAATAATACATTTGAAGCTAAATATATCGCCTAGTATTCTGCCTGTTACTCCCACAGTCTAGCTGTACGAGTGATAGGCAAACCGTCTGGTGGTTCCTAAAAGTCCATTGAAAAGAAAGGTGCGGCTAGCTCCTTTTCATTTCACAGCAGCTGCCTGGCCAAGAGCTCCTAGCCTATGCAGGAAATGCATTGATTTGTACAAAATTCGCATATGCTAATGTATATGTATAGATGCAAATTTAGAAATGATTATTAATTAGACATACCGTAGTGTGGTGACCTGTGTGCCTGCCTGTTCAGTTTTGTTGTCAAGGTGCTAACAGTGGATGGGCAATAGTTCTTATGGTTATCTTTACTACATGCATATCTTCCAGGAATAGGGAAGAGACCCAGCTTGTATAGAGCTCCATTTGCACACTGGGATCCTGAAAGCAGCTTGTATGGGCTGTTTTGCTACACGCAGACTGACAGATACAGAACTGGATAGAGCAACCATGGCGTCACAACCCTCTGTGGAGCTATCAACAACCTCTCTTACTCTGCCACCACCCTCCTCCTTTTTAAGAGGGAATGTTAAACCTTTTTGTGTGGGGGTATTTGTCTGTGTGTATATCAGAAGCCTTTGGCAACGAATAAGATCAAGAAAGGCATGGTTTTAAAATAAAACAATATTGAAAATTGTATTTATAAGAATAATTATGTTTTTCTACAACTTAAGTTTCATGGTGCTATAATAATTAAAAAAAAACCTCCCTCCACCTCTCAGGGAAAACTAATTGTCACCACCCAAATCTATAACCCTGATTCCCTAATACTTCCCCTCTGAAAGCCAGATCTCATCTCCCTCACAAAGAAAACCCAGTGGCAATTATTGCGCTATGGAAGTATTAAAGTGGTATATAAAAGGCAGGAGCCACAGCAAGCAGGATATATCACTATGAAAGTGGTTTGAAAGTGGTATGAAAGTGGTATATGGTATATGTCAATGGGCACCAACCATTGTCAGTGCACTTCAATACCACTATAAAGCAGTAGTGTGGCTCCTGCCTCTTATATACCTCTTTCATACTGCTTTCAGAGTGCTACATCCTGCTTCGTGTAGATTGGGCCTCTGTCTATCTCTGAGCTGATCTACACTACTGCTTTAAAACGGTTTAAAACTGTTATAAACCATTTTAAAGCAGTAGTGTAGATCGGCTCTTTGTCTCTCTCAAATGAAAAAGAAGTGGCCAATCAGACAACACCATTCAAACAGCTCAATGTTCTAACTCCGTCCTCCCAACTACTTACCATTGCCTATAAAAGAAAGGAGCTGTTAGGATGTAATGCATTTCAATGGCCATTTGGTGTTGTTCTTTTTAGTTAGGCTGACCATATGAAAAGGAGGACAGGGCTCCTGTAACTTTAACAGTTGAGAAAAGGGAATTTCAGCTGGTGTCATTTGTATGCAACTAGTTCCTGGTGAAATTCCCTCTTCATCGCAACAGTTAAAGTTGCAGAGGCCCTTTTGTATATGGTCACTCTAGCATAGTGCATGCACCTTTAACTGTTGTGATGAAGAGGGAATTGCACCAGGAACTAATTGCATACAAATGACACCGGCTGAAATTCCCTTTTCTCTACAACTGTTAAAGTTACATGAGCCCTGTCCTCCTTTTCATATGGTCAGCCTATTTTAGTATGTCCCGATGTTAAAGTAAATCAAGACCCCAACCAAACACTCAAACATATATACAAACTACAAAATAAAATGCCATTTCATCACAACGACCCTTCAAATAGAGGATGATCCTCTGAAAACAATGGCACATGACCACCCTACATGGTCATCCTTTTGTCACAACCTGGGATCTGGGGGCTTGGAAGACCCCATGAACTCTGACTGACCAAAGCTTTGTGCTACCAAGAGAAGAAACATGTAGGCTGAATTCAGCTTTGCTTGTTTTGACTTGAAATATTAGCTGAGCTATTGGTGACTCCCCCCATCCCAAACATAGCTGAGTTTATTTCCAGGTCAAAATAATGCTTCCCATCTGTAAGGGTGCATCTAAACATACACACGCTATGTTGATGGCTAAAAAGGGATAAGATGGTGGGCTGGTGCTTTTCCACTGGACTCTACCAGTGGAGAGGAGCACTGCTGATAGGGAGAGATGCCCAGCTCGGTGGAAAGTTGATGTCAGTAGAAGCAGATGGAAAAAACAAAAAGCACATGCTATTTTGGGCTGCATTAATAGAAGTATAGCTTCCAAATCACGAGAGGTACTGGTTCCCCTCTATTAGGCAATGGTTAGGCCCCATCTTGATTATTGCATCCAGTTCTGGGCACCACACTTCAAGAAGGATGTAGACAAGCTGGAGCAGGTTCAGAAGAGGGCAATAAGGATGATCAGGGGTCAGGAAACAAAGCTCTATGAGGAGAGACTGGAAGAACTGGGCATGTTTAGCCTGGAGAAGTGAAGACTGAGGGGAGACATGACAGCACGCTTCAAATTCTTGAAAGGTTGTCACACAGAAGAAGGCCAGGATCTCTTCTCGATCAACCCAGGATGCAGAACATGGAATTATGGACTCAAGTTACAGGAAGCCAGATTCTGGCTGGATATCAGGAAAAACTTCCTGACTGTTAGAGCAGTACAACAATGGAACCAATTGCCTCAGGAGGTCATGGGCTCTCCCACACTAATGGCATTCAAGAGGCAGCTGGACAACCATCTGTCAGGAATGCTTTAAGGTGAATTCCTGCACTGAGCAGGGGGTTGGACTCGATGGCCTTATAGGCCCCTTGCAACTCTACTATTCTATGATATGATTCTATGAACTTGATCTCCTCCAGGGATTAAATGTGGATTTAAAATATCTTCTAGCACAAAGGAATGTCTAGCTAGCAGGATTTGTATATAGGATTTTAGAAGGGGCATGGTAGGGAGGGAATATAGGACCAAGCATTGATTAATAGCAAAAACATATATCTCTTTATATTTAAAATAAATCTTTATTTGGTTTCTTTATTTTAAAAAAAAAACCACAAGCCCCCACGTATTGAGTGACTTATTACTCTAGCATTATTAAATCTATTTCCTTGTTACTTCTCCTGTAGTGGGTTCAGAGAACCAATAAGGCATAGTGGGTGTCTCTGGAACCCAGAGAGAAGGAAAGGGCTAAAGCATGGTGTCAGAGGGAAAGCAGGCATTTCTGAGGGGTTTGCTTTAGTTTCTGAGGTAAAAACTGGAGAAAGGTAAACCTGGGCAAGAACTGGTATTCAGAGACATACTGCCTCTGATACTGGAGGTAATATATAGCGCTCATGACTGGTAGCCATTGATAACCTTGTCCTCCATGAAATGGTCTAATCCACTTTTAACACCAAATTGGCAGACATCATTACATCTTGTGGTAGCACATTCCATTGTTTATTTCTGTACAGTAATTCCTTTTCCATCATTCAGCTTCACTGGATGATCCCAGGAGAAAATCTTCTCCCTATCCACTTTTTTTTTTCTAGGCTAAAAAGCCACAAATTTTGTAAACTTTCCTCATGAGGGAGTTGTTCTTGCCCCTTAATAATTTTGGTTGCACCTTTTCTGCACCTCTTCTAGCTCAAAAAAAAGGAATAAACATGATCCAGTCAACACTGATTAGATTTTGGTGAACCGGTGCATCATGCTCTGTGTCCTGAACTATATAAAGAAGCTATTAATGATTATTGTGCTCCTTTAAATTCCCAAAAGGCTCCCAGGCGAAAAGGAAGGAAACAGAAGAAAACAAAAGGAAACAGAAACATTTGATAAGTTGTGTAATAATATCTCCTGGGCCCAACTGCCAGGCCAGAAATAGTTTTTTTTTATCAGGCTAGCAGTGATGGCTTTAGGAAATGGGCATTGTACTAAACTGAACTGCAAACATGTCCTAACTACCTACCATGCCTATAGGAATGGCAGTTATGAGAAGGAATAAGATACTTGAGAGGTATAGGTCACCCCCACCAAGGGCCTTGTTGGCCCAAAGGTCCTTGGTGGGGAGCTTGGATTTTACCCCTCCCCCACCAGCCATTTTTCAGCAAGGAGGAGTTTTCCCCCTCCCCCGTACAACTAAGGCCAGTTCTGCACCAAGCAGGGTATCACAAGTGGCCCTTTCTAGACCATAGGAGTGTAAAGGGAGGGAGGGCAATGACCCGCAGAAGTGCGATGACCCACACTCACCATTTTGTTTTGTTTTCGGGCCCGAGGAGAGTGCACAAGCAGTCCTCCGCAAAAAGTAGGGTTTTTTTTAAAAAAAAAAATACCACATGCTATCGGGCCCCCACCCGCCTCCCTGCCCTTCCGGGGTTGGTGAAACTGGTGCCACCCCCCTGATGGGCACAGAGCCGCATGGTGCAGCTCCATGCCCATTTCTGCTGCTGCGTTTACTCACAAGTATGTGCGGCAGCACCCGGGATGGGCAGCCACATCTTCTGCGGTCTTCAGGAAGTTCCTGGGACCACGAAAGAATTGGGATTTTCCAGGGATCCCTTATCCCTGGCAAATCCTGTGGCTGCCCCCCCCCCCACCCATAGGAGTCCCTGTGCATCATTTGGACTCACAGGGGACCAGCCGGGGGCCATCCCAGGCAAACGGCCTGGTGTAGAAAAGGCCTAAGAAAGCAGTTTGAACATGGTATATGGAATGAGTCATGGGCTCCAACAGTTGTCAGTGCGCTTCCATCCTGTTATAAAGCAGTAGTGTAGATCCTGCCTGAATGGAGGAATTGCTCCATTCCCTTGCAGAGGGGAAAACAGCTTGGCAGGCACTTCATCCTGGCCTTTCAACACAGTGGCACCCACAGTTGCTGCACTAGAGACTTCTGCTGTCATACAATGCCAAGAGAGTATGCTGCCACAATGAGTTTTCCCAGAAATCCCATCACACCAGTAAACACTATTGCCCTAGAGCACCATCTATGGCATGAGCAGAGCAGCAGCGTTAGATACTGCCCATAATATATTATAAACTTATATAGAATAGACTTTTGTGAGTTTAGCGAAGACTTGAGTTGAAAGTCAGAGAAAACTTTCTGCGCCTCTTTACATTGAGGGGACATTTAATTTTCTGTTCTATACATACCAGAATATTATGGATGGAACCGAATGGGAAATAAAGAATCTTCGGAAATACACTTCACGTCATGTTAAGAGGTACTCTTCTAAAAATATCCTCCGGGGTTGTCTAGTCAACATTTCCTTTTCTCTATCTTGAGCCAGCAAGTAAGAAAACCCTGTCATTGCAATTTGTCTCACATTTTGTGCGGATGCGTGCTCTACAGCTAAAGTACCATCTCGTGGCCCAGAGCAATACTGGACGCTAGTGATACAGCAGAAAAAGTCCTTCACGTAATGAAAGACGAACACCATAAAAATGAATGTGAGTTGTACCTACAAATTGACACCGCACAGGTCATGCTAGTTCTGTGGAATGATCCCAAAGGGATGTCTGTGAGATATGCTGCCTTTAAACTGTTGCTGGTGATGCGCTTGCTGCTGTACCCAGTGCAATTAGAAACCATAGAGGGCAATGTTACACAAATAAACAAAAGGTTTTGTGGGTGAGTTTTACAACCGTCCTTCTCCCAGATAGCAAGCCAGGTAACAGTATAACAGAGCTGGTTCCCTGTTCCATCAGCTTATTGTTTTTTAAACAGCCATTCCAATTACCACAGTTTCAAGTTATCTTACCTACATTAACTTTGGTCATTTGTAAGTATTGTTCAGGTATTGCTCAAGTTTCTGCCCTGTCTTAGGTTGTCTATGGTGGCTAACAGCAATAAAATATAAAATTACAATATGCTAAAAAATATATCAAAAAAATGTACAGAAGGAGCAATTAAAACAACAGCCAATAAGACAAAACTGCCAAACAGTAGCAGGCAAGTAAGGCCTCAGAAAATCAAAGGCCTGCCTAAAAAAGGAAGGCCAACAGAGAGGAGATTCAACCAGCTTCCCTAGGACAAAAGTTTGAAGTCCTCAGAACTTGTAAACCCTGGATAACAACCATGTTAAGTGAGGCAGTATTATTACCCCCACATAGCATGTGGAAGGCTAAGAGTGATTGTGACTTGCCTAAAGTTGCCTCATCAGTTCATGTCAATGATAAAATTGGAATTAGGACCTTCCTGATATGTCCCTCGAAGTCAAACTAGAGACGTGCTGTGGGAGCTCCATGTTTGGAGCTCTTGGTATCTTTTTGTATTCTGGGGGGGAAATCTTCCAGGAGGCCAAACTCATCACTAACCAAACCATTACACTCAATCCTAAAATTGCCCTCCTATCTATCTATGATGGGGTGCCACTAGATCATATTCAGAAGGCCCTCATAACACACCTGATGACAGCAGCAAGACACACTATGGCCAAATGCTGGAGATGCCTAGATTTATTCGAGATCTGGCTTGCACAGCTCTGGGATTTAGTTCTCATGGACAAATTAACAGATGAAACCTGGAATGGAAGAAACAACAACAACAACAATGCTTTTTTTCTAATACTTGATTTACTTTTATCTCTTATGTGGTTACAAAGGAACATGGATACTGACCTCCAGCCACACATGGAGATCTCAGGAACACTACTTTTATTTAACTGGTGGGGAGAGAGATTTTATGCCTCTGTACACCTTGTTTTGTCTGAGCTATCCATATTTTTCAGTGATACTCTCATTGGGGGGGGAGAGAGTTGTTGCTTATTTGTATTGGTTCTTCCTAAAATAATAAAACAATAAAATATAAATTTGAATTTTAAAACAAAAGCTGGATGGTGTACCTACAACAGGCAGCAAAGCAAGAGAAGCAGTGAACTGTGCCACTCCATTCTGCTTACCCACCTGCTCCCCTACCAGGAGGATCCACTGCCACAGCCTCCAGCAGGTGGAGAGTCAGCCAACCACTCCCTGGGCATGTCTACACCTCAGGTTGTAGAGGGAGGGAGAGAGGAGGATTAGACCCCAAGGCTCTAGACCGCTGCGCAATGTCCTAAAAGGAAAGAGGGACATCATAGGCACCGCTTGTGCCGCGGGCTCCATTTTTTTAAAAAAGGAAGAGGAGCCATGTGGCCCGGATCCGCAGGAAAGGTAAGAGTTTTTTTATTTTTTAAAAAAGAATGCTCCCAACCCCCCACCACCACCCTGGGGATGGTGAAATTACTTCCCCCATCCGCCCCCATGGGCATGGAGCCACCCCGTGCAGCTCCATGCCTGTTTTAGGACCTGGGATGATGGAAAAACCGTGACATCCCTGGTTGACCCCGGGATCCCCTGTGCATCATGTGGATGCACAGGGATGAATGTGGGATGACCCCAGAATAATCACAGTAAGAGAGAGGCCAGAGGAGTGGACCCTTTCCTTCATTTTCTGCCCTCTCCTTACCTCACTGTATACAGCTGTGGAGCTCTCACAAGAGCTCACCTAGGTTCCACGACTATGGGCAAACCCCACAAGGTCTCACAAGTTCGGGGCAAACTCCTGTCATAGCCCTGCAACCTCTTCTTTTCAGCTGCCCAACTCTTCATAAAGTGAATGTGGCAGCCGTGGCAAATGCAAAGGTAATGGGGGTGCAGGATGCAGAAGGGGTTGTGGCAGCAGTGTGTCTTCTTTCATGCCTCAGCAGTGAGAGACCTTCCACCAAGCCTACCCATGGCTGTAATTGCCTCCTTCCCAAAGCCATCGAGAGGGAAATGTATTGGCTTAAGAGCTTTTCAACTTCATGGCTAAAAGCAACTTGGGGGCATGGATTGGGGCCAAGATATGGGGCAATGACTTAGACCTCCTCCTCTACTATACCACAGTCACAGTCCCGTCCCTACAATAGCTTTCTGAGAACAAAAACAACCACTCACTGACACAGTGAGCATGAGAAGGGCCCCTGACAACGAACATACAGAGAGATCCTCCACAGGAGGGAAGGCTTGCATTGGCCCAAGATCCCCCTTGCATGGAAGAACTCTATATACATGCACTGATATGTATATAGCCATACTGCCCACTCTCATGCTCAGGGCTGGCCGTACTATTAGGCAAAGTGAGGCAGTTGACTGAGGTAGCAAATTTTGGGAGGTATCAGCAATGTATTGGAGGAGAGAATTGTGTGCCACATGGATTTCCCTCCATCCCCTAAGCTACCCCAATGCCTTCAGGTGTGGCAGAGGATGCGGTCCCATTTGCTGATGTTGAAGAAAGGTGTTCAGTCTTGAAGAAAGGGATTTGTACATGGAATTGGAGAAGGCGCCATTTTGTTCTTTGCTTCATGTGGGCCAGCCCTGCTCATGCTTGCCAATCACACCGCTAGTGGGGGCATGGCTGGCTCATGCATTGGCAGAGGTGGTTGAGCTAGGTTTTGCAGTCCTCTGCAGTGGGTATACAGAAGTTGAGAAGGTATTTCTCATACAAGTTTGCATGGAGGCCTGAGAAAATACTTGGCCGATGTCTCCCACCTGCAGTCTATTCTACCAGCTTACCCATCTGCATATGCAGGCAAGGCCTAATTTCTGTCGAGATATAATAAAGTGCAGTGGAATTCTATACTGGGAGCTGTGTGTGTGTGTGTGTGTGTGTGTGTGTGATATTATTTCCTTTTTTGCATTCCAACCTGACTATTACATCACTCATGCGCCCATGGTGAAAGCAGCCAGGAAGCAACATACACTGAAAGGACTGGATGCATACCAAAATATGCTATGGACTTGCACCATTAAGATGTTTGAATGAGCATAAATAAATGTGTGAATGCAAAAGTGAAAGGAGAAGGGACAAATTTTCCCAGAGTGTTCAGGCCATGGAATCCAAATATGAAATGCAAGAAGGAGGTTAGTAAAACTGAAATGCAAGCTGCGAGCCAAATACCTATTCAGGATACAATGAATATGGTCATCATCACCAATATTAAACAGAAAAAAATGAAATGTTGCAGAATATCCTTGCCTCCTTATAGGAGTGCTCCCATTTGGAAGTTCAGCCAACCAACCATGTCATCCGCTAACTGGCCATTCCATCTCCTCTACAAATCTTCAAGGTTTCTTCTCCAACTGATACTAGCCTACCTTAGTTACTGAGCCACTTGAACCTCAATGGCCTGCTTTGGGGCAGGGTTGCCCCTGAGAGGTTTAGTTTGTTTTAAAGGGGTTTTGTTTTGTTTTGGTTTTTCCTTTTACAGGACTCCTTTGTACATGTTGATACCTTTCTCTTGGCCTTATTTGGCTCCATTTCTGTTAGCACTCACCACCTGAGTTTGCTGTGAGAGTGATTATTCAAGCTTTGCTATAAGTGGATTTTAAATGGAAAAACTGAACCCAATATTATTATAATATTTCTCTCGTTTAAGTCAATTATCAAGATCCAGACTCTCATGTGTCAGCGCCAGTCCTGTCTATGGAATGAGGAAACTCTGTGAACCACAGTCAGTAATGAGAGCAACCTACGCAGGAATTAAAATATATAGAACAGAATGGGAGTCACCACTAGCAGATGCACTGATGGAGCCTACATGTACTTTTCTGAATATATGTACACTCTAGAAAGCTTCACATTCTATATTACCATTGTAGATTATATCCCAAGGCTAATAATTCATATTTTTAATAAATTTCAGAGATGCTAGTTATTTTAAGATTAGTCCCTTATGTACAATGAAATATTAAATGTCTATCTTAAATGAAGAATGCTAAATTTCACCCACAAATATTCTGAATTTATTTTTTTTAAAAAAAGATTCTTCACCCACGCCTGTAAGTATTTCAAATACACCTGCTTAAATTTGGGGTAGAAGTAGCAGTGTTACCCATCTGGAAGCACATATGCAACTCTAAGATTGAGACAAATAATTTACATAAATCCATAATGCATCTACTAACTTCTACTTTCCCAAGGGTATTTTTAATGCTAATAAAGTAATGACAAAGCAGTAGTTTTATCTTTTTAGACCCAATACCACTCTACTTGACATCTTAGCCTCTGAATGACAAATACAGTTTCTGGCTTTCTGTTGTAGCATCTTCATAATCCTTGCTTCTGGGCACTTACAGTCTAAAGCTGCCTGTAAAGACTGTAAAGGATATTTCATTAATTCAAGTCATTCTATAAAAAGAAGAGATTTTTGTGAATGTATACTTTGAAAGTGACACACATTATAAGCCAAATACTTAGATTATCAACTCTTAAGCTTGAAGCCCTTAGAAATCTCTGTTGGCATATGTACGCAACAGAACAATAAGAACATAAGAAAAGCCACGCTGGATCAGATCAAGGCTCCATCTAGCCAGCATTCTGTTCACACTGTGTTGGGGGGAAACCCACAAACAGGTCCTGAATGCAACAGCACCCTCCCAACCATTTTCCCCAGCAACTGGTATATGTAGCCTTCTCCTCCAGAAGTTCGTCTAACCCCTTTTAAAGCCATCCAAAGTTTGGGCCATCACTACATCTTGCAGTAGTGAATTCCATAGTTTAACTACGTACTGTGCGAAGAAGTATTTCCTTTCATCTATCTTAAATCTCCCACCAATAAGCTTCATGGGATCACCCTGGGTTCTAGCATTATGAGAGAAGGAGGAAAAAGTCTCTCCCTATTCATATCCTCCACAACACGCATAATGTTGTACACTTCTATCATGTCTCCCCTTACTCTCCTTTTTTCCAAATTAAAAACTGTTGAAACCTTGCTTAAGCCCATTCATCATTTTAGTTGCCCTGTTCTGCACTTTTTCCAACTCTACAATATCTTTTTTTTTAGGTGCAGTCACCAGAGCTACACAAGATATTCCAAGTATAGTCGCACCATAGATTTGCATAAGGACAGTCTGATCTTGGCAGTTTTATTCTTTCCTAATTATACCTAACATGGAGTTTGCCTTTTTTTACAGAAGCTGGACACTGGATTAGCATAGCTAATAGTTATGCCAAGAAACCCCAAGAAGTGTAGTTCTGTGAGAATCCCCAATAAAGATTTCTCAACAAAACTATAATCCCCAGGATTCTCTGGGAGGGGAACCATGGCAGTAAAACTGGCTTAAAATCAGGGTGATGTGATGATAAGACCATTGCCCAATGCTGGGGAGATGTGAGATCAAATTTCCACTCAACCACAAGGTTGACTCAGTGATCATGGGCCAGTTGCCACCTCTCAGCCTCATGGATCTATGGATAAAAGAGGAGTGAGAAAGAACCATACATGCCACACTGAACATGTACAAAAACTAATATCTTTTTTCTTTTAGTACAAATCTCCATTCCAACAATTTATACTCAGCTATTGCAGCAGCCCGCCGTATCTATCTCTGGTGATAGATACACATTTCACATGGGGGTATACATGCTGGCTGGGAAACGCTGGGAGCTGTAGGACTTTTTTCTTGTCTAAACATGCATAGGGTTGCTCCCATAGTGAATGAGTTTGCTATCAGTCATAGCTAACTTGTTTGGAGAAGGGCTATCATAGGTTTCATACTTCAACAGAGATTTTCTATGTGCTATTGTCGGAAATGTTTCTTTTTCATGATCATCTAAGACAAGTCCAGATATTCACCCTGGCAGTAATTTCCTAAATGTGGTGATTGTGGAAATGTGCATAGTTATACGGAACATGTTTCTGCCACTGCACAATGATGATATATGGAACGCTTGTCTGACACACGTGCAATTCACCTTCTTTAACTTTGGAGAAAGAGAAGGATTGTGGGACTGGTAAATCACATATGTGTTTTCTCATGACTTACTGTTTTGATGATAACTTTTTTATTATTACATGGTTACTGGGTTGGATCCAGACGTCATCATACTTAGAGCAGGTGTATTGAAATTTATTTAGTTATTACATTTCTGTACTACCCAATAGCAGAAGGTCTCTGGGAGGTTAAATCAATGGGAAAAGTTATTCATGATTAACCTAAGTCCCATTGATTTCGATGGATGTCCTCTAACTATGACTACGTATCAATCCAATCTGCTATTTTTATGTCAATTTTGGTCATTTTTAATATATATGTGTTTTAAAGAAATGTTTAATTGTACTTGAATTCTTTTCTATAAGCTGCCTTCAGAGGCCATTTGCCCCAAAAGGTGGCTTATAAATATTTTAATAAATAAGAAAAGACTGATGCTTTCACCCATTTACTGCTAGGGTGAGCAGAACTCTACTTCTTTATTTTGAATGTACCATCACCTGATGTGACTATGTAAAAGAAAACATTAAGTTTCCAGGGTGTATTTAAATCACAATCTCATGAACTTTATCAGCAGTGTGACAGACACACAGAATTACAGGTAACACTCTCCTGTTATATAGATAATGTAATATGAAAAACTTCATTGCTTAATCACTGCATGTCATTCTGCTGGTAAAAGGCACTTTAAAAAACAAAAATGCGACACAATTGCATATTAGTGGAGAAATCAAAATCAGCTCCCCATTAAAACCTAATGTAAAAATCCATTCGATAGAATAATTTCACTTATCACTCAAAACATCTTATTGTTTACAGGGGGTGTTGCATATATTTTTATGATTTAGTAAAACCTGGTCCCAGGCATTGTCTGAATGATCATGAGGCAGCAACCTTGCTGAAGCTAAGCAGGTCCGGATCTGGTCAGTGCTTGAAGGAAAGTCGACCTGGGAATCCCATGTAGCCACTTTGAGCTCTGCAATGGAAGAAAGGTAGGATATGAATGAATAAATAAATACCCCATGGGGCAGCAACACAGAGATCTCCCCATGCCAGCTCCCAACACAGTGGCTTGAGAAAAAGACTGGTAGGCTATGGAATGAGGAATGCCAAAGGGGCAAAGCATTGCAAGGTCTAGCAGCTGAGGGCTTCTGTGCCTTTGAGAGCTGCAGAGATGAGGGAATTCTGCTAGCTATGGCTCTTACACAGTACTTTATGACCTGACAATCCAGGGAGGGCAGAGAGGCTGAAGTGGTGGAAGGATGGGAGCATGGCAATGAATTTCACATATTGATTAGAACTAAAGCAGCTGATCATTGGCCTGCAATCCTTGAGTTCATTTTGTTATAAATCTAGGCAAAACTTTAATTACCAGCAGGGGCCACATCTTATCCTACCTGTACTCAAAACTCCTGCCTGTTGCTTTAGCATGCAGATTTACAAGTAAATGGGACAGCAAGGAGTAGAGATGCCAAAGAAGAGAGTAAAATATGAGAGCTACTTAAAGAGATTAACTTTCTCATTATTGCACCTCTGCACATTGTAAATCAAGCAGCTGGTGGTCTCGTTTCTGTAGCTATGGAAGATTAAATTGACAGGAGGTGAGGGTGAGAAATTCTTTTTGTGTGTTGCCTTTGTCTCTCAGAATTCATGGTTACTAAATTTCCTCATGTGCAGCTGGTGTTCCCATCCCCATACAGGACTCTCAGTATTATAGGGTCTAAGGGCAGCAATTACATATTATAGTAGAGGTAGGGACACAGGAACAGAGGAAGCTGCCTTATACTGAGTCAGAACTTTGATCCATCTAGCCCAGAATTGTCAACACTGACTGACAGAAGCTCTCCAAGGTTTCAAACAAGATTCTTTCCTTGGTCTACTGGAGAAGCCAGGGATTGAACCTGAGGTCCTTCTACAAGCAAAGCAGGTGCTCTATCATGGGGGAACAACCCAAACTGGGCCAAAGCACCTTCTCTAAAAACACTCCAGGTATGGTTGGAGGCTGTAGACCATGTGTAGATGAATCCTGACCACACAGGTGTAAAATCAGCATGTATGCTCATAACCTATCTCTATTTTAATGATGAACAGGGGAACAATTTCAGAGGAAAAGAACTCAGTCCAACATGTGTCAAGGGCTGAGAAAATTCACCTTTTAAGCCCTTTATTTTCAGACTTTGGTAGCATGACTAGTTACATTTGCTGCTGCAAACACAGAACATGTGGTCATCACACCCATGCAGGTGCAAAGTAGGTGAGCATCCAAGATGAACTCAAAAAGGGAGAGAAGTCTGAGGATGCTGTAGAACAGTTGATTGTACAAAAGCCTGATGTGTTTTGGCCCCTTGCTTTTTTATTAGGCCTTCTTCAAGGGGTTATTATTATTTATTTATTACATTTATATTCTGCCCCATAGCTGAAGCTCTCTGGGCGGTTTACAAAAATTAAAACTTTGGACATTCAAAAATCGATATACAAAATTTAAAATCATAAAAGCATAAAAATAGACAACATATAAAAACAGTATACTTTTAAAACAACTGTGAACTCTTAGCCAGGCCTAAATATAGTTCTGGGGTCAATTAAAAACTCAGTACATGCTGTTAAATGTTAAATGCCTGGGAGAAGCTGCAGAATGGGTGTGCAGACAATAATGTCTGCAGTAATTATTAACAACAAATTATCTTGGCCTAATAAAAAAGCAACAGGCCAAAACATGTCGTGCTTTTGTACAATAAACTTTTCTACAGCATCCTGAGATTTCTCTCCCTTTTTCTGTTCATTACACTTGTGCACCTCTGAGAAACCAGACTGCAGGAATAATGTTTTATTTTAAGTTTCTTTTTTCCCTTTCAGACAAATGTGTACTTCTGCAAATTGTTGGGATAGTGTCCAGGTTAACTAACCAGTACTGTTGGTAATGGAAATATTCCTCTTACACAAGAGGCAGGCAAGTGTCTTTTAAAAAAGCAAGTTAAGCTTAGATTTGCATAGCTTTTTCTCAGGAAATTCTTTATTTTGTTGGGGGCAGAGAAGCTTTTTTAATTACAGATGATAGATAGATAGATAGATAGATAGATAGATAGATAGATAGATAGATAGATAGATAGATAATTTAAAGGCAACAGATGGGCTGTTGGTGTAATGTGTAATACCATTCATATCTATGCATTCCAAGTAACTTCTCTACATTTCTGAGAAAAAAAGATCCTATGCATAGCTGTTTCAGTAGGACCATCCAAAAAGGAGGAAATGCATCACTCCCTGCAAAAACCAAAAAAAAAAATGAAGGAGGACATCACTTTGCATAAAAGTTGCACATGTTGATTTATATGTATAGATGCATATTTAGAAAAAATATATAAATGCAATACCATAGTGACCAGCTGAAGCCTATGCCTGCTACTTCATCTGCTAACTAGCAGCTGCTCTTTGTTGATAGGCAACTTGAATGAACAGCCTTCCAAATACAGGACACCCTTCAATGCAGAGCAGTCCTCTGACAGCCCTTCAAACAGAGGACAATCCACTGTAAAGTAGAATGCATTAGCCACCCTTTAAGCTATGATGGAGTAGCTGCAGACAAATATAAATTTCAGTACCCTCAAAATCAATATCCCATTTTACCAGATTGCATTCTGCCTTCTTTCTAGCTCTAGGTGTGCAGGATAGCAACAGTTTAAGATAACAGAACATCCATATGTGATCCATAACCCTGTCTTGGAAGTCATATCTGTGGCTGTCAGTGGAGCTAGGGGCAGTGGAGGCTGGTGAGGCTGTGAATCCATTCTGGCATTCGGTAAGCATGAGCTGTCCAAGCTGCTGAACCTATAAGGTTCGGCACCTTGGACAGCTCCTTTAGAGTTCTGGCTGATTCTTACTAAAACCCAGAAAGGATTCACAGCCCCACCAAAACTGGAGCCACTGGCTGCAGGTGGGAAGTTGCAACTTAAGACTGGGAAGTCCCAAGACAATGATGTTTTTGCTGCCTTGATGTTGGAGAGGGAACATTCCTAATGCCATAGAGATTTCTCAGATGGCATACATCAGATGCTGTTTTAGAGAAAGTTCTGTGTCAAAGCAGTCAGATATTTCTTTCTCCTTTTAAAACCAGCAGTACAATTCATCCTCTCCTGAAGATACAGAGAAGAGATTTGCGGTGAAGAAGGGATCCTTATTTCTTTCATTTTCTTCCATTCCCTCACTGTCTCTGGTTGGATGTTTGCTGTGCCCTGTGCATGATAATGCACTTGGCCATTACCTGGAAAGGGAAGACCTTCTACATCTCCGTAAAAGAAGTCAGTGACACACACACCCATCTTTCCCAGGCAGATGTGCACATTCTACTCTCATTCAGAGCCTGAATAGAAGGTAAGTTGGGACTGGAAATGATCAGGCTTCTAGATCATTGCATGGAAGTGAGGAAGGACCTTCCATTTCAGGTAATAGCTGGGCTTATTGCCATAGGACCAGAACAGCATACACCTGGCCAAAGACCAATGAGGATCCATTCCTGTTCACAGAACTCTGTAGTTACATAGAGCTGTAACCATTGGAAGAGACAAAGGGTGCCATTGGAAGCAATGGAGGAGCAGTTCATTTGGTCTGATTGTTTATAGGAACGTATCTAATTCACACTTCCCAAAGTGCAAATTGGAATACACTTGCCTGCCAAAATCCACACTTTTCAGAATTTTATGATGCAGTTTGCGACTCAGAAAATAAAAACCCACAACAAGCATATATAAAGAAAAGTGTGAACAAAAATGAATGTATTAGTGGAAAGTAACAAAAAATGCTTTATATTAGGCCAAAATTGCTTGCAAAAAGTGTGCACACTAAGAAAAGTGGATACAAAAAAATTGTGTACACCTTTTCATGTGGATGGGGGGGGGGGGGTTGTTTGTTTGTTTTGTTTTGTTTTTTGCCAAATGCACAAATTGATGCAGAAATGCACCAAAACAAATTTATAACCAAGAAAATGAGAAATGGAGTAACAATGAAACTACCAGATTTCAGCTATTCCTAGTCATGGGTTTTCATGGGGAAATGGGTTCGTTTAATTCTCTAACGATTTTGATTAAAATGAAAGACAAAGATTCAAATGGATGAACCGTATATTAATTCAAGGTAAATGCTAGTGGAAAGGGGACAAGAATTACGGCCGCTTCTAAAAAAGCCCTCCCTGGATCCCCTGGACTTGAATAACTATAGGCCAGTATCAAATCTTCCATTTTTGGGCAAGGTGATCGAGAGGGCGGTTGCCTTCCAATTCCAAGCAGTTTTGGATGATACAGATTTTCTAGACCCATTTCAAACTGGCTTCAGAGCAGGATATGGAGTTGAGTCTGCTATGGTCGCCTTAGTGGATGATCTACGCTTAAGTATTGACAGGGGGAGTGTGTCCCTGTTGGTACTCCTGGACGTCTCAGCGGCTTTCGATACCATCGACCATGGTATCCTTCTGGAACGCCTGAGGGAATTGGGACTCGGGGGCACTGTGCTTCAGTGGTTCCGGTCCTACCTCTCGGGCAGGTTCCAGATGGTTTTATATTGTTGTTGTTCCCCGCCTCGATCCGGAGGGAGAGGCGGGCTACAAATAAATATTATTATTATTATTATTATTATTATTATTAATCAGTTTTTGTATTTTGTGTTTGGTGTTGTTCCCCGCCTCGATCCGTTGGGAGAGGCGGGTGATAAATAAATATATTATTATTATTATTATTGATGCTATTGTAGATAAAATTATTTTGTACATGCAAATAAACCAAATCTGAAGTCAAAGGGAAGAGGCGGGAACATGGTTAAGATAGGACCATTCATGAAACCTCTCTCCGGGGGGGGGGGGGGGCAACATTTTAGAACAGGGTGCTTGCCAGGATTTCCCACGGCATTTTGTTAACACTTGCTTCTAATTAGGGATGTGCACTGGATCAGACCCGATCCATGATCCGAGTCCGGTCCAGTGGGAAATCGGATAAATTATCTGATTTCCGATCCAACAGCTGGATCGGCCGATCCAGTCCGAACCGATCCGAAAAGGCTCCGAACCGGTTCGGCGGATTGGTGGATCGGCAGGCGCCCACTGGCGCCCTCCGCCGCTTCCATTGGTGGGCGCCAGCGGGCGCCCGCCGATGAAAGTGGACAGCGGGGGGGGAGGAGGGGGCGCTTACCTTTCCGGCCCGTCCGCTCCCGTCTGGCGCCGGCGGCTACTACCAGCGGGCTCCGCGGCCTGCTCCAGGGGGGCGCGCCGGGTGATCACCTGGCGCGCTACTCTAGAGCAAGCCGCAAAGCCGGCTGGTGGTAGCTGCCGGCGCCGGACGGTAGGGAATGGCCCGGAAAGATGAAGAGGGGGCGCGCGGAGGGGAGGGGGGTGCTTACCTTTTAGGGACGCCCGTCCGGCGCCGGCGGCTACTACCAGCGGGCTCCACGGCCTGCTCCCGGCGCGCTACTCTAGAGGAAGCCGTAAAGCCAGCTGGCGGTAGCCGCTGGCACCGGACGGTAGGGAACGGCCTGAAAAGCTAAGCAGTGGCGGGGAAGGGGGCTTACCCCCCCTGGAGCTGTCCGCTTCTATCCGCGGGCGCCCGCGGGCGCCTGCGGATGGAAGCAGACGGCCCCAGGGGGGGTAGGGAGCGCGGGGGAGGGGGCTTACCTGCCGGGGCCGTCCACAGCGGACGGCCCCGGGGGGGGAGGGAGTTAGGCCCCCCCTCACCCACCCGCCGCCATTTTTCCTCATAGACTTGCATTGCAATGCAAGTCTATGGGGAAAAAAATGGCGGCCGATCCAAAAATTTACGATTTTTGGATCGGGATCGGACTCGATCCGGTCCGGGGGGCTCCAATTTTGTCCGAACCGATCCATGACAAAATTGGAGGTCCTGATCCGGGTCCCGATCCGATCCAGGGGGTCCGTGCACATCCCTACTTCTAATGCATGATCAAATATTTTAACAGTTTTTTAAATGGAAAGAAAATAGTTGCAAGAACTATTTCATCAGATAGCAACTGAATGGTTTTGCAGATGGTTGAAGCAGACTGGATCTGGACTATGGATCAATATCCCTGTTGTCCATTTTGTTCAAACAGGCTTTTAAAAAGCAGCAAAGATGAGTGCAATGCTCTTTGATGGAGTAAATAGAACAGTTGATTGTTTCACTGTTCTGTGGCAGTACACGGGTCTTGGGGGATAGATTCTTAGTTTCATGAAAAGCTGACTAGGCTAAAATACTGCTAGTAAAAATGCAGACAACAATGTGGTCAACAGCCCACTAAAGTAGTGTTTTGCTCATGTCCTTTGATTATTTATTTCTATTAAATTCATGATCCTTAAACTGCAGTGCAATAAAGTTCATTTCTTGTTGCTCTATTGAATTAAGGTATTGCAAATAATGGTTGGGGAATGGAACACTGCTTTTACTTGGATTGCATCTTCTGTGCAGCTGTTGGAAATGTTACAATTTAAGATATTATTCCTCTCTGAAAACTTTAGCCCATGGCTCTCCCCCCACCCCCAAATGCTAACACCCTAGAGAATTCAACATTTGTAAATATAAGTTTTCAATTGTGATACCAAGAGGCCTAAAACTAGGACTTGGATAGTTAAGTTGATTATTTGTTTACAATAATTATACTCCCCTCTTCAGTCAAAGAAGGCTGCCAGAGTGGCTCACAAAGCTTAATAATAAGACAGTCCCTGCCCTAATGGTTATAATTTAAAAGACACAACACAAGAGGAAAAGGGATTAGGAAGGATAAGGAAAAAGAAAAAATCAGGCACCAATTCGTAGTTTCAAAGTTCTTGTTGGTGTTCATCCTGGCAGGGGAGGGTGAAACAAGCTCTCTGCAGTTGTTCCTTCTTTGGCCAATGTATGGGGCTAGGTTGATCTGCCCCTTGCCATGATATGGGAGGCAGGAGGTGCAGCCTCCCAGTAGTCTTTAGTTCTCTGGCAATTGGCTACCAGGGTCTGCAGTCCAAGGGAATTCATGAGTTTTATTTATTTATTCATTCATTTATTACATTTCTATACTGCCCAACAGCCAAAGCTCTCTGAGCCGTTTACAACAATTGAAACCCTAAAATAAAACATGATAAAATGCAATACAAAAATTGAAAATTACTGTATAAAATAAAAATGTATCCCTACCTCACCTTTGACTTCTGCCTCTTTGACACCTCAATCCATCATCTTCCAGTTTTTCTACCTATCAATTTCTTTCCTGCCAACTGTCCCTACATAAGTGGTAAGTGACATTTATCTCCCAGCCAAACTGACCCTTCACTTCCCTCAGAGAAACTACACTATCTCTCCACCTCCCCATTAACCTTTCCTCTTACCACTACTTTCTGCAGTAGTTAGACCATTAGATGACATTGCAACAGCTGAAGTGAGTATTATCCCAGGAACCTCACAGGCCACAGACAGAACTTCTTCCAATGTCTCACATCCCTGCTAAAAGGGAATTAAAGGATTGTGATTGGATGCCACCAGCTGCAGGGAAAAGGAAATCCAAACCTGCAGATCAAGAGAAGCCCCCATCCTATCCCTTTTGGATGCACAGTTAGGGACTGAGAATACTCCACATAAAGGTGATGTTGAACAGCACCTAAACATCATTTTTTTGAAGCCAGTACAAGCTTATATCACAAACCCTACCCCATGTATGGCTTTGAATACATCGGAAAATGGGGAAATCCACTGTATCCTTTAGTTTATTTATGAGATCTGTATTTAAGCTCCTTATATTTCTGGATATTTGGAGCCAACATGGCTATATTCATGTCTAACTATACATGAATGACAATGCATTTTAGAAACTGTTTCCTGTCCTTGGGATTAGGTGCCAGTTTTTTCAGTGTGCTCAAACACTAGAGATCTAACTTATTTGATCGTGTACCTTTTCTGAGAGCCTATAAATTATATTCAGCAGCATTGGCTCCTACTGTCCCTGAGAGCTCTATGTTCCTGATTACTATGATGCTTGTCTCTCCCTCCTCTTGCCAATTAGAAACAACACACCCTGGCTTCATCTACAAGAATTCGGCTTTACGCCTGGTTAGCCGATTATGCGCATCGTCTCGGAAGCGCTTTATCGGAAATGCTTGTATGCAGGTGGTAATTGAGCACTCAACGGGTGACCTTACCGGTTGTTTGAAATGCACTTTACAGGTAGTTAATGCGGAGAATCGCTTGTTCACATAGTCAAAATGCGCTTTAACGGCCGGAGCAAAATAAAACTCACTATTTAACGCGCATTCGATAATGCGCATAATCGGATGTTTAAAGCGCCTCTACGCCCGATTTGCGCTCCGTTCTTGTAGAGGTAAATTTTTTAATGCGCCTTGAAAGAGCTTTAAATGCCTCTTGTAGAGGCAGCCCCTGTTAGCTCTGCCTGGCTGTGCATAGGAAAGATCTCCAAGAACTAAGGTACTCATGGGCTGAGTCTTCAGAAAGTTGGTTACATGATGTGGTAGACTTCTTCATCTCTCAAAGTTACAAGCCCTAGAGTTTGTTGTACAAGTGATCATCCTCTCTCTCTCTCTCTCTCTCTCTCTCTCCTAAAAGAGGGTAGGATGGCCACTTGGGCATCACCAAAAAAGAGGACAAAAGAGAATGCAGCTTTGCAGCAAATTTACATGTGCTCATTTATATGTATAGATGCCCCTTTGGAAATACAGATGCTGCAATTTAAATAGGAAGACATCTCACCATAGTGAAGGAGGAGTGCGACCAGGTGAGCTGTGCTCCTGCTGCTCAGTCTGCTGTCCCTGTGCTGACCATTGACGGGCATCTTCAAAACTCAGCTCTCCCTTTTTTCTGATTCATTATCTCTAAACCAGACTTGGACTGCATGGTCCTTCAAATAGAGGACTGTCTGCTGTATATTAGGACTATGGTCACCCTAAAGGAGGGTCAGGGCAAGCAACACACTGTTCAGAATGTCTCTCGTTCTAGCAGTGCTTCTAACTGGCTTTGGCAAATCTCTTGGAGCGCCTTGGATAGCTCCTTTTGTGTTCTGACTGATTCTCCCTGAAATCCATAGCAGATTCATCGCCCCACTAACATTGCATCCACCAGCCTCTACTTGTCAAAATAATTCAGTTTCAGCTACCAGTTGTGTATTGCAGGTGGAGTTTGTGTGAGGAAGTCTGTAAATCTCCCAGGAGACTGAGCGTGCTGCTAAAAGCTGCAAACTGGTGTGAAAACAATACCCTTTATTGAGTCTTTTAGAATACATTTCAGGATCTCCCCCTCCAAAAATCCCCTTTCCCACTGAAAATGTTTGCCCCCAAACATTTGGCTTAGCTCTAACAGACACATGGACCCAACTATATGGCTAATCATAATTTAGGAATTACAAGTTAGGTCACACATCTTAAAATCATAGAATTGGTATTTCCACACCACAGATTCCAAACTAAGACAGAAGGACTCATCCAACACTGTTCAGCCATTCAATGGCTGAGGTGAGACTTCAACTCGGGATCCCCAAGCTGAAACCAGATTTGTTCGCCAGGTACTTGGTAACTCATAGGCCTTCCCTTTGCTCTGAAAGGCATAATCTGCTTTTTGTCGAGAGGGATTATAAAAGCTCTCCTTGGTGTCTGTGGCATTCCAATCCTCTTATGGCCCCAAGAAAGTCTCACAAAGGAAACATCACAAGTCCCAGGCATAAAAATTGACATTCACCCTATTTTGAAGCCGCATCTGAGGGCAGCAGAAAAGCAGAGCTACATTGCTACTTTAACCTTGGAAGCCAAGAAAGGGAATGTAGAAACCAGCTGAGCAAAAGAAGACAAACTTCTTAGCACTCTTTGACATGCCTTCGGCATTTTTTTTAAAAAAAATTGCAGCTTCTGTTGGTAGGAAGAACTCTCTGAAAAATGTGTCAAGAAAAATAATGTACTTTTTCATATCCATCTGGCTCAGCACAGGAAAACCCAATCCATTAAGTACTACCAAATCTATTATAAAGCAAAGCACCCATCATCATATATTAAGGCACCAATGAAGTATTTATGCAGGGAGGCCTGTATTTCTTGCTGGTTCCTATTATTCCTTAATAAAACTACAATTGCTTCCAATAAACAGCCTTTTTATCTCCTGTAATTTTGGCAGTACACGTTTAAAGTATTAAACGGTGGATGTCCTGTTGATACATTAATACATTGCCCTCATTTCTGCATTAACTCAAGAGATTCTTTAAGCTGACTTCAACTCTTTTCAGTGATAATACCCCTGTGGTGTCTAAATGGAAGGCAACTGCTTATACATCAGTTAAAAGAGGAGAGGGGGAGAGAAGTTATGAATTGCAGATGAGAATGAAGGAAGAGACCATGCTTATAAAGAAGCTCAGAACTACAGGTGCCCGGGAAAAAATGTTTTTATGTATTTTCCCACTATAGCTTCAAAGTCAAAATTCATCAGTTTTGTCCTCTAGTGAAATTTAAATGGATGCACCATACCTAGCAATTTGATAAGCAAGGCAGGTCTAAATTTCAAGCTCAAATCCTTTCCGAAGTAAACATCTGGGGGAGGGGGGTGGACAAGAGGATCAGCATTCCCTCTGTAGCAGTGAACTTTGCTGTGATTGCAATTTACTGGTGCTCAAGAACAGTTTGTCATCAATGAAGTTAGCTCCTCTTGTTATTCCCTGTTGGAGCCATTTGCTTCTCAGTTGTTGCTAATGCATTTACTCCCATTCTGACTGCTTATCATAGGGGTCTTGTTCATCCCAGTTTGTACACTTTGCTCTCTGCTATCAAAGGAGGGTTTTCTCTTGACCTAATTAGCTCTGTGCATTAAGTGCTCCACTGGAGACCAGGAGCCTATCTACACATGCAGGATGAAACACTTTGAAAACGTTTTGAATGAAAACTGTATATGGAGTGTGTCCTGGGCCCCAACAGTTCTCAAAAAGGTTATAAACCATTTTAAACGGTCTTAAACCGTTTTAAAGCAGTAGTGTAGATAGGCTCCAGGACTGAGAATTCCTGAAATCGCATTTACTTTTTCTAAAGAAAGAGTCCGGACTCCCTGTTATGCTTTATGTCAAGACATTATGGATCCTGGTAAAGGTGCTAGTCCTCAGTATTTAAACTGTCAACCTTGCTAACCTCTTTACATGTCCAACCTTATCCGTCTTTAAATCAGCCTGAATGCTGAGCAAGTAATTTCAGTTTGGTTTTGTTGTTGTTAAAAGTCCTTTTAAGGAGAAGGAGGCAGACACAGAAACAGAGATGGAGAGAGAGATGGAGGAAAAAGTACAACAAACTCCCCACTCAGCTTTCAAGTACTCAGCAGGCAGCAGCACAGGGGAGCCCCAAGGGAGGAAGTCCTGCTTAAGTCCTCTAGGGGGCTTTCCAGAATGCTCAAGAAGTCAGAGAGGGCTGCAAGAATAGAACGGGATGAGCATTGTAAAATGTAGAGCACACATGCCACCATCAAATCAGCTCTCCCCACCCCCCATCCTTACAGTAAGGTTAACACTGAGGCCCTGAGTCCTGAGACGTTTCTCCAAAATTCTCAACATCCCTGCGAAAGAGGCAGACAAATGACTGCCTCTTTGGCAGGGAAACAAAGAGGTCGCGAAAGCGCAGGTGTATTAGCACCATGAGAAAACCCTCCGAAATTCTCATCCCTTCCCACAATTACTGGGTGTAATTTTTGCCCCTTCTCACAAAGAATAGTTGGAAATAAACAGATTGAAAAATTTGGCACCGTGCTAATACAATTGGCAGAATCAAACAGTAACGCTTTTCCCAGACTGCACCATTTCATGGTGAATTATTAAATGCCCTGTGCTGTGGATAGCTAGCTCCTTTAGAGTTCTGACGGGTTCTGACAAACCCGGAGCGGATTCACCACCCCACTGACATCAGAGCTACCAGCTTCTTCAGCTGAGGTTCCACCACTTCTGATGCTACTGCCCTGGGCCCCTCTAGACCACTCCTGATTAGTGTTGGGTGTCCCCCATTGTATTTACCCACAATGCCAGCCCCCACAATGAACCTACACTGTGAGACATGGTGGCCAATTTCAATGGTAGTTGCCCAACATTCAGAAGAGTTGGCAACATCACTTCCACCATCCTCATTCTCCAGCAGGGAGCTGATCTTCCCTTCCCCACAACTGGGAAGAAATGAATAGCACAGGGGATGGCATGTTTGGGAGATCTGGAGGCCATTTGCTCCCTGAGTTGACTGTCTCACTCTGCCTAACGATAGGGCCGGTCCTGCCAGCAACCATATTGTGCAAATGAAAACAAAAAAAAAGCCTCAAAAAAGAAACAGAGGATGGCACATTAATATGTAAGTCCACCTTGATACCTAAGTATAACAGAAATGTATTTTCATAATTCTAAAAGTACAGATATTTATTTATTCCTTTTGAAGGGAAAAGGCACATGCTGTGAGGATGATGCATTAAGATGCTTTTAGAAAATCTCCATCGAATGAGTCTCTTTTTCTCTCTTAAACAAACACTTTGAGGGGAAAATATCCATTTTATGTTGCACTCATTGTATGCTGCCATTATTCATTCTGTTGAGTTCTGGCATATGTTAAGGTATTCCCTCTTGCATATTTTACAGCTGCAAACAGTAAACTTCAAAGCTCAAAGGGCATCTGCATATGTGTAGTGTTTCATCACAAAAAGTCACAAGGAATATAAATTAGTGAAATCATCTGCGTCATTTGCCTACCTAATTAGGCTTCCCAATAGGAACTGACAAATATTTTATGTTCCCCTTCTTCAGTGTGTGCTGCAGTGTAACTTTTAAAACCTAAGCAGACTATATCTCTATAAGTTATTTCAGGGTTTTAAATGCTGAAAGCTGAAATTTCTCAGAAGACTGTTCTTTCTGAAAAAAAATGTTTGAGGTTTTTGTCTTTTTCTCACCCCTCCCCTCCCCCAAAGTAGGCAACTTTGTAGATTTTTTCCCAAATATTCTCCACCATCTTTTGTGGCAGCTGCCATTTCCTCACAAACACACACATGCCTTGGAATAACACTTGCTCTAGGACATTGTGAAGGATGCAAATGGTGGCCACGGTGCCAACACAGTTGCCTCTGCTACTTGTAGCAAAATGAACAAGAACCTTAGGAAAAAAGAAACGAACTGCTGCTGCCACTGCCAATGGTGAGGCCCACCATTGAGAGACGTTTGAGAAGTTTTGTGAAATGTGCTATTCAAGTTCCCTGCCCACAAACAGAATGGAGAATTTCAAGATGCCATTTGTGCACTGCTCTAGCTGAAATAGGTCATAGAATCGTAGAACCATGGAACCATAGAATTGTAGAGTTGGAAGGGGCCTATAAGGCCATTGAGTCCAACCCCCTGATCAATGTAGGAATCCACATTAAAATATACCTGACAGATGGTTGTCCAACTGCCCCTAAAATGCCTCTAGTGTGGGAGAGCCCACGACCTCCCTAGGTAATTGGTTCCATTGTCGTATTGCTCTAACAGTCAGGAAGTTTTTTCTGATGTCCAGCCGGAATCTGGCTTTCTGTAACTTGAGCTCATTAATCCATGTCCTGCACTCTGAGTTGATCGAGGAGAGATCTTGGCCCTCCTCTGTGTGACAACCTTTCAAGTATTTGAAGAGTGCTATCATGTCTCCCCTCAATCTTCTCTTCTCCAGACTAAACATGCCCAGTTCTTTCAGTCTTTCCTCATAGGGCTTTGTTTCTTGACCCCTGATCAGCCTCGTTGCCCTCCTTCGAACACGTTCCAGCTTGTCTGCATCCTTCTTGAAGTGTGGTGCCCAGAACTGGACACAATACTCCAGATGGGGCTTAATCAGTGCCGAATAGAGGGGAACCAGTACCTCTCGTGATTTGGAAGCTATACTTCTATTAATACAGCCCAAAATAGCATTTGCTATTTTTGCAGCCACATCACACTATTGGTTTCATAATCCTGAAGTATCTCAACACAGTTTAACCTCAGTGTATTAGTTTATACGTGTGACAGGACACAGTAGATGGAGGGAGAGGATCACATAGCTTGGCCCACTTGCCAGCCCTGCCACAGCTGCGACATCTCTGCCCACCACCAACCCACACAACTTCCAACATCACTGCCATGACTTAAGGCCTACAGAATGGGCCTGTTCAGAAAACACACTAAACCATGGTTTGGACACTAACCCTTTTGTATGAAACTGTTAGTGAGCATGTTTAAACTGTGGTTATGCAGCCACCATGGTTAGGAATGGTTCACACGACATACTAAGTCATGGTTCACACAACATGCTAAGCTATAATGTTTAACTCAAAATGCTTAACCATTGTGGTTTAGCATGTCATCTGAACAGGGTCATTCTCATCATCGATCCTGAAAATATCTTAGTGTCAGGGCATAACTATAATCATTATAAGAGGGGAGCTGCGAACCATGAGATATGCCAAGTGTTCAGAGCCAAAGGACCAAGCCGAAAGTCAGAGTCAAGGAAAACACAGAAATACACAGAAAGCCAGGAAAACTATTGTCACTTGGGCAAAGTCCGAGTGACAAAGTTATTATTATTATTATTATTATTATTATTATTAAACATTTATATCCTGCCTGCTTTCCTCTTGCAAGGAACCCAAGTCTGTTCACACAGTCCTGGTCCTCCTCTCCATTTTATCCTCACAACAACCCTATGAGGTAGGCTAGGCTGAGAGTCAGTGACTGGCTCAAAGTCACCCAGTGAGCTTCATGGCCAAGTAGGGACTAGAACCCGGATCTCCAGAGTCCCAGTCCAACACTCTAGCCATTATACCACTCTTGCTCTCTTAACACCATGGTCTCAGTAGCCAGTGCAATGAATATACTTTGCTGCCAGGAAGAGACAGCTCTAAACAGCAGCTCTAGTAGCTCACCACACAGTGAAGGTACATTGAGAACCAAAAGTTCCCAGTTGAACTTTGAGAGCCAACATTTCCCAAGTGCCCCTTACAACCTAGTGAGCAGATTGTGCTAAAAATGTTCAGATTAGTGGTCTACTTATAAAATTAGTGTTACATTGGAGAGGTTCTCCAATATTGTGGCTTCTCCTCCATGAAAAGAAAAATCATGACAATTAGCCTTCTCACAGAAGAAGATCCGTGATCTCACATGAGTTGGCAGCGCCAACATTAAACCATTCATGCAGATAAAGCACTCGTGTGTATAGTAAATGCAGGGGTGAGCAGAAGGTAGAGTGGGATCTACTGGTAGATCTCTGGGAAATTTGCAATAGATCAGCAATTTGCAATAGATTGCAATTGTTTATTTGTAGCAACAATAGAATGGCTTTTCCCACCTATATAAGGATTCTGAAATGAAGAAAGATTGGAGTGGACTTTTGTGTGAACAAACTGTGAACTAACGATGCTTGAAGATTTCGTTTTTAAGTGAACTGATTTGCAATTCCCAAATTCAGAACACAGTTATCCATTGGTTTTTACACTTCGACAAATGTTGCAATACAGTTCTCAGTTCAAAAAGAAATTCATATTTCAGGGAGAAACAGGGAGAAGAGCTTCTGTATTCATTGACAACAGGAAAAAAGAAGAAATTCATATTTTAGTTTAAAATGACTACAAAAATTTGAGGCTCATTTGAGGATAAATATATATAAAAATTGCATTTTTATGAAAAATACATTAAAAATAATGAACATTTTCATGCATTTTTTCAAAAGCAGATTGATGCGGAAATAGGATGGAATGGGCTTATTAATGAATACATGTGTGAACTGACATATACTGGAAATGATGAAACAGTTCATGCCTGCTGTGAGCTCATTTCAGTTCTGGTACTGAAAACAATTTTTGCCTCGATAGATGAATAAGAGCAATATGCAAAATGGGGGGAAATGGCCTTTATAGAAAGAGAGATTTCTATGAAAATAAAATCTCCCTTTCTGTCACAAAATTAGAAGAAAAGCTCCAGGGAATGCCAGCAAATTGGATGCTCCTTCATCAATATACATCATTTTATTACAAATCCTTTAGTAAAAGAATGTGCGACTTAAACCATGACAACATTTGAAGGTATATTATTGGAACTCATGGTTAATACAAAGGGATTGGTTTTGAAAATTTATTCACGAATTATTGAAATAGATATGAACATGGTAGATGGGCTGAAAATTATATGGGAAGATGATATTGGGATATCAGTAGAGCAGAAGGTATGGGGAAACAAATTGAAGTTGTTACATAGATAGTGTATCACACCAGTATGATGGGCAAGAATAGCCAACACAAACAGTACAAAAGTGACATCTAAGGACCAAACTGAGGTCATGCTGATGGCTGCCCAAAGATTCATAGCCAAAAGTTGAAAAATTACAGAATTTCTAACATTGAAACATGGTATATGGAATTATGGCAAATAGTCATGGCAGAAAAATTGACGTACCAAGTAAAATTAGCTAAAGTCAAAGTCAAAACATCTGATTTTTATAAAACATGGCAGGATTTTATTCTATACACTGATCAGAGACATACACAGCAGTATATTATGGAAAAGAGATTAAATATAACTTTGATATATAGATCAGAACTACATAAAAATATGAATAGAGGTTAAATGTATCACCCTCTGTCAATAATTTGATTTAAAGTCAATGTATGTCTTTTTTATTTATTTACTGCTATTCTTTTATTTTTCATTCTTTTAGCTGATTTTTGGGGGGGAAATTAATTTTAATTTAATTTATTTTTAAAAAGAAAACAAATTCTGAAGTTCTCTTTTTTACTTCTAAGTATACATCTTGTGCACCTGGCTTTTGGGGGGGGGGGTCCCTAGTAAACACAACAAAGTAGATATGACATGTCTGACACTTAATTATCCCAATTCAATGCAAGTCAGAGGCCCATATATTGTCGGAACTAACCATCAATCAAACAACAGCAAATGAAACAGGTAGCAGAAGCATCAAAAGGAGATCATGTGGAGATACTTTTCACATCAGGAAAAACAGGGAGAAGAGCTTCTGTATTCATTGACAACAGGAAAAAATATTTTCATTGCAGTGCATTATTTATCCTAAACTGCTTTGATAAGAGAAAAGTGAGGTTACAAAAAAATCTAAGGGTTGGATTCAGATTTATTAATTTGCAATTGGTTGGGCAGAAGAGGGCCTCCCTGACCACTCATGGCACAGACCCCTCCTGAATGGGGTGAGCTGTGGCACCAGAGGGAGGGGAGATTCCCCAAAACAGGCGAAAGACACTTCCCTGAGTGGAGCTCTTCCATTCACAGAAGGTAGACCCTGGATCCAACCCATAATGGAATGGTATAGTCCAGTGTATTTTCAGGAAAAGTAAGGAACTTTTCCCTAAGTGGGCAACTTCTGTTATTACTGTGCTTGCTGCATTCCTATATTCTTGAATGGCTTTTCTTTAAGTTACAAATATCTATCTTTTAACAGTCCAATCCTCAAAGCCAAGGCTCCCAAATAACTTCTGAGAACCATATTCTTTGCATAAACCATACCAGATGAAGAAGCTTCTGTGGAAATTGAAAAAGTAAAGGGGGTGCAATCATTGATGAAAATGACTCATTAAAAGGTTTTCCCATTTCACACACCATGTGAAATGTTGATAGAATAGCAGCCCGAGAGCTGCTATTCTATCATTCCAGAGCGTTCATCACCAATCTGCCTAAGCATGTTGAGCAATAATTTATTAGATTTTTTTTGTAGTTGAAAGAAGGAAGGGGAAATCTCTTCATTCATATACAGTTCGGTATCATGGGAGGGTAATGGAACTGTTAGCTAGAAAGAGGACACAGGCAAAATTGTATCTCTGCTCAGCGACATGACAACAAGGAATAAACAGATTTTTAAAAGGGAGGAAATCCTATCTAAGCAGCGTTCTAAGTCTTTTATTTATTTATGAATGGAAAAAAGTATATTGCAGGGTTGGAAGATTAGTTCTTTTTTTTCCTTAGGATTTCAGCCAGGGATCAAGATGACATGGGCCTGATCCTATAAAAGAGGACCAACTTTGAAACTCTCGAGGCTGGCTCAGGGCTGGCCCAAGACATTTGCTGCCTGAGGTAAAGGACAAGATGGCACCCTCCCCTGTTCCATATACAAAACCTGGCTAGAATTTTACTTCAGCACTGCCAACAATCCATCATCTTCCACTGCATTTGAGGGCAGGAGGCTGGGTTGGAAGCACAGAGCAGGTCATGTGATACTCACCACTGGGTTTGCTCCTCACCCCTCCTCAACTGAGATGGCTGCCTCAGTCTGCCTAGTGCAGGGGGAACCTCAAGCTTGGGGTCCCAATCTGACTCTCCAGGGTTCCACAGATGGCCACACTCCTTCCCCAGCCCCAGCCCTTTTGTCCCAACTAACAATCTCCTGGATGTTTCCTGCAGTTCTTTTCCCCATTCTAAATGACTGAAATGTCTCTCCAAAGGCTTAGTTGTTTTCAGTAAGAGTTTTAAGCTAAAACCTGCTGGGGTAGGAGTTAAAAATTAGGCGCACCCCTTCTGCCTTTAGCCCTGCCCTCCACTGGAATGTGTCCCCCAACAGCTTCTCTAAAATGGTATCCAGCCCCAATGGTAGGGCTGGCTCACAGGTGTTCACCAAGTGATAATGGCAACACTGAGTGACCGCTTGGATGCATGATTCAGCTTAATCTCTAAACTTCCATTGTACCCATTGGCAACGCAGGGACCATTCTTTTCTAGAGAGTCAATTCACACACTCAGTGAGTCAATGATTTATGAGGAATCAAGTGATGTGTATGTGTTATGTATCCCGTATTACCTAGAAGAAGAACAGCACTCTGAATTAGTGCTGGGAGGAATCCTGCCCTCAGTTTTTGGGAACTTGCTTTCTCTCTCTCTCTCTCTCTCTGCAAAATAGGCATTGTTTTTTTCTGCCTCTTTCACAAGGAGGGGGGAAATTCAGAGAATTTTCTACTTGGGGAGAGGACCAGGGTTCCATGTGGCTTTTTATCAGTAGCTGGTTGCTGAGGGGCCTTCTTCCTATTTTGTAGTTTAAAAATAAATTTAAAAACACCCCTTCCCTCAGCATTTGGAAGAACCCAGAAGTTCTTAGTGGATGCCTATTGGAGACCAGGTGACCTCACCCTCCCCAATAACTCCAACACTCAGGAAGAGCTGCTGGGCTCCTGAAAATGCTGGGGGTGTTTTGAAAAAAGAAAAAGAAAGAAGACCTTCAACAACTGGCTACATTTAAAAAGATACGTGAGTCCCTTTGAGTTCAATGGGGCTTATTTCCAGGCAAATAGATATAGGATTGCAGCCTTAACCACTTAATACAAGAACCACTACTCTTATTGTTTACTATTGAATGCTAGAAGCTTGTTTACACTATCAGCTATCCTGAGAGCATAACTAGTGCTGGTATTTTTGGGAACTTTCTCTAGCCCTGTGAAAGAGGCACTGTTGTTTCTGCCTCTTTCACAGCAGGGGGGGTTGCTGAGGGGGCTTCTTCCTAATTTTTAGTTTTTCAAAATAACACTCCCCTTCCCTTGGCATTTGGAGGAGCCCAGCAGTTCTAAGTGAATGCCTGTTGGAAACCATGTGTCCTCACCCTCTCTAGTAAGCATTCAGGAAGAACTCCTTGGCTCCTGAAAATGCCGGGGGTGTTTTAAAATAAATAAATAAATAAAAAGAAAGAAAGACAACCTCTCAACAACTGGCTACATTTTAAAATGTATGTGGAAACCCTGTCCCCTCCCCAAGGAGAAAATTCTCTAAAATTCTCACCTCTCCCAGCCTCTTTTGCCCAAATTTTCATTTCCCACCCACGCACCCCACAAAATGCCAAAAATGGAGTGGTCGAAATTTTCAGCCCAGTACTACTCTGAATTGCAGCACCAGTTATCCAGAAACCACATATAAACCAGGTTGATTGTAACCAGCACAGAAATAGGGCTGTGATGAGGAATAAATACAGCCTCCAGGTTTCAGAGGCAGTATGCCCTTAAGTACATATTGCTGAGGAGACGCAATGGTAGAGGGCCATTGCCTTCATGCCTGGCTTGTGGATTCCCTAGAGGCATGTAGTTGGCCACTGTGTTTGTTGGATTAGATGAACCTTTGCTCTGATCTATCAGGGCCCTTCTGGCTCACAACAGATCCTCAGTATGGAGCTTGAGAGTCCTCAGATGATAATTCAGCTAGCACACCTCTGGCCGAAGGAAAAGACTTCATGGAGACCAGCCACACCAACAAGGAAGCCCTTAGCAAGAAACTATAGGCCACACTGGGTTATATGACACCTCCTGAACCTTTTAAAGGCTTCCAGGTCAGGTTTGCTTTCTGGCCTGAGTACTTAGAGCTAGCACCTTAAAAAGGTTATTTATATGGTTGAAAAAAGAGCAGAAAAGGGCAACAAAATGATCAACGACTGGAGCAATTTTTTTTATAAGAAAAGGCTACACCATCTAGGACTGTTTAGCTTAAACAAAAGGCAAGTAAGGGGAAACATGATAAAGGCTGATGTGTGGCGGAGGGAAAGTGGGTAGGAAACATTTTTCTCCCTCTCTCATAATTCTGGAATCTGGAGCATCCCATGAAGCTGATTTGTGGGAGATTCAGGACAAATAAAAAGAAACACTGCTTCATACAGCATATAGTTAAATTGTGGAATTCATCACAATGAGATGTTATAATGACTATAAATTTGGATTGCTTTAAATGGGGATTAGAAAAAATCATGGAGGATAAAGACATAAATGGCTACTAGTCAAGACAGCTATATGCTGCCTCCAGTATCTGAGGCAGTAGGCCTCTTTAGGTCAGTTGCTGGGGAACATGAGTAGGGCAGCGCTGTTGCATTCATGTCCTACCTGTGGGTTTACCACAGGCAGCTGGTTGGCCACTGTGTGAACAGAACACTTGACTAGATGGACCTTGATCTGATCCAACATGGCTCTTCTAAAGTTCTCAGAATATGCTGTTCTGTGTACTGGTTCTAAATTGCCTTTGCCTCATCAACAATAGGCATAAGAACCAAGCCTCACCATTGCTAGTAGTGTAGAAGATGGCTGTCTGCTATTCATGTTGGGGAAGCAGTGACTGTGGTGTGTAGGAAGCCACTTTTTAACACTGAGTTCCCATGCTAACAAGTGCCTTTAAAACAACACTGCTCCCCTTCCATTCCAGTTTGGTGCCACAGAAGTATAGTCTGGAAAAGTGAAGATTAGGTGAAGAAAAGCTTATCGAAAAGGAAACACTCAAATGAAAAGTCAAGCAAGGAGTCTGTACAACCAAAAATGGAAACCTAGCAGATGGAAATAAAATGCACCCTAGAGAAGAACAAGACAAGAGCTACTTCTTATTTAGTGAAAATGCTGTAACAAATGCATAATTTAAGCTGCAAATGGAGTCACAAGGGACTCTTTATTCCCTTCGGCTCCATCAGATGGCTTCGCAGGCATGACAATGGAGACGTAGGCTCACATTCTGGCTTGGAGGAGAATTCCCTGGGCAATCTCTGTGCTCTGTTTATTTTGTGGCTGTATGTGGTCCTGCATTTGAGGCTAGGCTCTCACTTCAGGGTAGCTAGATCTTAGCCCAGAAATAAAATGCATAAGGATGGTGTGTACCTTGGTCCCTCGAAGTTGCAAAAATGTTGGGCACTCACCTTTCAGCAATGCTTTGAAGTTAGAGATAGTAATGGGCAGTTTGTATGTAGTAATGGGCAGTAATTAGCCCCATCCCCTCAGGGATGTCATTTGATCTTCTGCCATGCAAAAGCACCTGAGCTACATGAGCAAAAGTTGTGAATATCATTTGTATACCAATAAGTGCTATATTTAGCTAATTAGTGAGTATCTTTGTTTAGGAAACAAATAGAAGACTTGGTTTAAACCAGTCTCTTATATTGGTGATGAACATCATTATTGAGGGACCAGACTATTGAAATACCATGGGAAAAGAAGTGTACTTGATCTCTTTCCATTTTCTTCACAACATTTCTTGTTTGGGAAGATTAAACAAATCGAGGGGTCAACATGACGACTGAAAGATTTGGGAACAATTTTCTGAATGATCTCATAGGAAGTGTTCTGAACCTGTGAGTTGGTGACCAACCTGCAGGACAGCATCTGTAGGAAATTCTTGGGGCCATATACATGTATATTACCACAGCTCTTGAGGAATTCCTTTTCTTTGCCGGCACAGTCTTCATACCATCAACACCAACCGGCATGTTGGACTCATTTGGATATAACACTAAACCATAGTTTAGTGCTATAGGGAAGAGCCATCAATGTGTGTGCTTCCCTCCTAACCTCTCTTGAAACATTGCTCAAGAGGAAGTTTGCCGCATGAAGGCAACCATTTAACATGACATTTGTATGGTGGCTACTCATTTCAACCCTCGGCCAGTCACAGAGAGTATAATTGTATGGCTATGTTGCCTTATTTATTTTATTTATTATTGCATTTATATCCTGCCTTTTTTCCTCCAAGGAACCCAAGGCGGCATACCTAATCCTCCTCCTCTCCATTTTATCCTCACAACAACAACCCTGTGAGGTAGGTTGTGCTGAGAGTCTGTGGCTGGCCCAAAGTCACCCAGTGGGTTTCCATGGCTGAGTGGGGACTAGAACCCGGATCTCCCAACTCCCAGTCCTACACTTTAGCCACTATACCACACTGGCCTTATATACCAATATTCTGATGTCACAATGGTAAAGGCCACAGATGATAATGTAATGAAGTAATGTAATGAAATAATATTAGGAGAATGAGAAATTCGGATTCAAACATTTTGAAATGGGATGGTTCATCATTTGTAAATAGCTGAACCAGCGTCGCAACCAAAGGAAAATTTCGGAGTCACTGGGAACCTCACACCTTCATTTAACCAGGCATTTTATTATCACATTAGTAGTAAACTGTGAACTTCATCTTATGGATTATGTTTATTTAATTATTAAGAGCAACAGTGAAACTTTATAGGGTGATACATAAATTAATTACATTGAAGGAACAACTGAGCAAAAACTATACTAAAGCTAAATTTCCTTATCTAGATTTTTTTAAAGTTCACCATTTCCATTTAATTATAATCAAATTGTATCATCGCTAAATTAAAGCTAGAACCAATTAGTTCTCCAATTCCTGCCTTGTGAATAAATACTATTTCCCTGCCAGGAGCACTAAAGAACAGAAACAACTTGGAATTATCTCTCTCTCTCTCTCTTTTTTTAATGTGTTCGTTACCTAGCTCTAATTAAAACCATTTGTCAGAAGAATATATTTAGTTTGGTCTCCTGCTCCAGTAATCATTCTAGAATGATCCTGAAGTATTGTTGCTCTCAGCATCCATCTCTCTTATGTTTAGCAGGGACATAATCAGACTGATGTCATTTGGAACATGGATACTAGGGATTTGAGCTCACCAAAATTCATTTCATTTCAAAGCTTGGTTCATCTCACTTGCATTTTCATTAGTAATATGTTTTTCCATTCATTCAATCAGAAAATGTGTGCATTTCAAATGAGAAAGGTGCATATTTCTTCACACATTTTTCAAAGGTGTGCACTTCCTCCCCATTGACTAACGTGAATATGCACTTTTTTTTTTCAGATGTGATAGCAAGTTCAGGAATGCGCAAACTATTTTTTCAAAAACATGCACTCCTGTTTGTGTTCAGGTTATAAACAAGGTAGGTTCAGATGATTTACAAACTGAAATGAAACTCTCATGCATCCCTAACAGATACCTAACTTCCCAAGACCTATGGCACATTGATTCTCTCTAAGGCAGCTGTTGGGGACCAAGAATGATGCCTGGTCATACATTTCAAGGCTCAGGGAGCAGGGGAGGCCCATGTGATCGCGGAAGCACCATTTGTCTTCTGACTAACCACATTTAGTGATGGTGGATGTGCCTCTACCTCGAGGGTGATCTCTCTCATGTTCACTCTGAATAGAATCATGGAATACTACAGTTGGAAGGGGCCTATAAGGCCATCGAGTCCAACCCCTGCTCAATATTTATTTATTTATTTATTTATTACATTTGTATACCGCCCCATAGCCGAAGCTCTCTGGGCGGTTTACATAGGATTAAAAACAATTAAAAACAATATACAAAAATTAAAACAGCAAAAACATACAACATACACACAATCTGTACATTTAAAAACCACATCAACACTTCAAAAACTACAAAAACAAAACAAACCCAGGCTCCTCAGATATTGCCAAATGCCTGAGAGAAGAGGAAAGTCTTGACCTGGCGCCGAAAAGATAACAATGTTGGCGCCAGGCGGGCCTCATCGGGGAGATCGTTCCACAATTGGGGAGCCACCACAGAGAAGGCCCTCTCTCTTGTTGCTGACCTCCGAGCTTCCCTCGGAGGAGGCACTCGGAGGAGGGCCTTAGATGTTGAACGTAGTGTTCGGGTAGGTTCATGTCGGGAAAGGCGTTCCATCAGGTATTGTGGTCCCAAGCCGTGTAAGGCTTTATAGGTTAAAACCAGCACCTTGAACCGGGCTCGGAAACATACAGGCAGCCAATGCAAGCGGGCCAGAGTAGGCATTGCAGGAATCCACCTTAAAGCCTACCTGACAGATGACTATCTAGCTGCCTCTTGAATGCCTCTAGTGTGGGGAGCCCACGACCTCCCTAGGTTATTGGTTCCATTGTCGTACGGCTCTAACAGGAAGTTTTTCCTGATGTCCAGCCAGAATCTGGCTTCCTGTAACTTGAGCCCATTTTGCTCCTGCTGCCGGGAGCAATGGTGCTGTCTCAGAGGCAGTAGTTCCTCAGTGTGGCAGCAAAGCAGCCAGAGGACTATTCTTACTGCATCTGGATCCCCCTCTGGATCCCCACTCAATGGCCCCCTCAATTTGGTGCTTATTGCTTGAGACATTAGGGTGTACCTGGGCACACCCCTTGCATGCACCTTCGACAGAGCCACTGTGCAGCAGCCTCAGGGTAAATAGGGCATATAGACAGCCCCCTAGTAAGGTTGCACCCACTATTCTTGCAAGCCAGGAGAAGTTAAGTTTATGTTATGACACTATAGGCTAGCAATTTCACCAAAGCCACTTTCCTGCTGATTTACTCAAAACATAAAACCTCCTGTAAATTCCAGACACAATTAGGGACTTTATTTTTATTTTAACCATAAATCTTTTCAGCAAAATGCTGACAATGCCTCTAAAAGTGAGATTCTCTGAAGTATGCTCAATCTTATAACCACAGTTTATAGATATGTTAAAGCACTTCTGTTTATCAAATTATACTGACTAAAACTCCACCTAGGAAAGTAAATGTTTGCCTAGGAAATGTTGATGTGTCTCGAGGGATAATACTTTATTCACACCCCAAATACATATGACGTTTTTGATGACATAGCTGTTGGGGAGGGGAGTTGTTTGTTTGTTTTTTGCTTTGGGCTTCAGGCAAATCCTTCACAATAACTCTTTTTTAAAAAAAAAAAAATCTGCTAACATATTGATCTTTCAGAGTCATTTAGACAGTCCTGCAAGGTTCTAGAAATTATAACGAGTTTTGGGAGATGCTACATTAATTACTTTTGTGACTCCGGGTTTTTTTTTTTAAGGAAAAAAACCACAGATTGAAAGTGCTTACAGATCTTGTGGATTAAATAATTCAGTACATTTGCACCGCTTCATTTGTTTGAAGGGAAGAGAAAACTATACTAAATAAATTCACCAGCAAATCACTCATTAACATGCCACACTATTAAATATTTATTGCCTTCCTTGCCACAATCGGGGCCAAACTCATCATTACACAGGAGACTAATGAACAAACTCCTGTGGGCTTCATTTTTTAAAAAATGAAAAGGAGTCACATGAAGCTGCCAAATTCAGCAGGATAATGGAATATATACTTAACTCTTTCCCCTCCTGCTGAAGCTGCTTTTCTTCCCCCCCCCCCCCAGAAAAAGATAAAGGAGCTCCATATAAAAATATATTTCTTTGTGGTTATGAAAACAGTGTCCAAAAAACAGAACGAAAGCACCCCCACCATTTGCTTCTTCTCATCCTCAGAGGTTACTTTTTTCAGAAAAATAAAATAAACCATTACTGCCCACACCTTTTCAGATCATGGGAACTTGGCAAAAAGCCAATTTATCCTATATTGATGATGGTCGTATATGACTCAGAAATCAGATCATATCCACACTACACCAAAGTGCAAATAATTCTTCATTATATATTTAATTTGTATGTTCTGTATTTAATTTGCAGCCCCATTGTGCCCTATAGAGCTGAATTTTTAGGGGGGAAATGCCTATAACTGCTGTATTTTCAAAGTTAGAGGCTTGAAACTTGGTCACAGTGCATATGGGGTATGCCTAATTTGAGATTATGCCTAATTTGAGATCGATCCCTCCAACCTTCGATTTTATATGCATTTATTAAAGATCGTTTAAGTTCTGACAGGTCAGAATGCCAGCTTGCCACGTGCGTTCATTCAGACCTGTCAAAAAGTTGCAGGATCTTTAAAACATTCATATAAAATACAGGGGTGGAGGGATTGATGTGAAATTTGGCACATATGTGTAGCAACATGTGCTAGACATGTGCATGAAATTTGAGATCGATCCCTCCAACCCTCAATTTTATATTAATTTATTAAAGATCATGCAACTTTATTGACAGTGTGTTGACCAGGCCTCCGTGCTGTCATCTTATTTATTTATTTATTTGTTACATTCGTATACCGCCCCATAGCCAAAGCTCTCTGGGCGGTTTACATAGGATTAAAACAATTAAAAACAATATACAAAAATTAAAACAGCAAAAACATACAACATACACACAATACACACATACATTTAAAACCGCTATAACAGCCCCAAAAAGCTACAAAAACAAAAAACAAACCCAGGCTCCTCAGATATTGCCAAATGCCTGAGAGAAGAGGAAAGTCTTGACCTGGCACCGAAAAGATAACAATGTTGGTGCCAGGCGGGCCTCGTCAGGGAGATCGTTTCACAATTGGGGGGCCACCACAGAGAAGGCCCTCTCCCTTATTGCCGACCTCCGAGCTTCCCTCAGAGTAGGCATTCGGAGGAGGGCCTTAGATGTTGAACGTAGGCTTGTTGTCTGCTTTTTTCCAATAGGCTTACATTGGGGAAAACATGTGCATAACTTTTTTATTTGAAATGATAATGACATGAAACTTGGGGACCCAGGACTAGCAAGATCCAATCTGCAATGTCCAAAAAGTTTCATGTCTCTGTCTTTTCAAATTAAAAAGCTATAGGGGGTCCCCCAAAAACCCCACCCCCCGCTGTAACTTCTTCATTTTTAAAGATAAAAACTTGAAACTTGTGGGACATTGAAGATGGAATCTGGCTGGTCATTTGTGGAAAAAAATCAGAGCAATTGCTGAAACCCTCAATTTTCTATTACTTTTTTAAAGATCGTGCTCCTTCTGAAAGTTGAGGCCCGGTCAACCAGCTTTCAGAAGGAGAACTATCTTCATAGATCTAACTTAGCACATGGAACTTTTATATTACTGTTACATGATGTGCTCTCATTAGACCTGCGTACAAACTTGCACACATTCTAATGAGACCTACACACTCACTTACAAGGAATCTTTAGACATTGGCAATAAAGCGTCTGTGGCTAAGTAAGGTGATTCTTACCCAAAGAAATCCACACTATTGAAGAGGATAACACCACAATGGCACATTTATTGAGGTATAAACAGATTCAAATACACAAGCTAGTTTTGGGGAAATTAGCTGATCAAATGGAAGCTTAAAAGTAGTTTCAAGACTGTGAAAGGAGTCTTCTTGAGACTTAGAGCATACACACACAGACAGACAGCAGGGGAAAGAAGGGAGGGAATCTCTAAATGCAATATACCTTTCCCTGGAATGAAGCCCTTTCTTGAAGACAGCAATTAGCGTTCTTGCAGCTCCTGGTCTCAGTGGAGAGGAAGGAAGGAGCAGGAGTCTTTCCTCTGGGAGGAGAGACTCAGCAATTTCAGCAGCATGGCCCCATGCTTCTAAGAAGGGGGTAGGTGAGGCCTCTGACTCTCAAAACCTGAGGGGTTTTATACAATCTAGAGAAAAGCAGTAACATCACTGCTTATAAGCATTGGAAGTGGTGTTACTTGCCATGGGGGGGAACACATAACAAAAGATGGTATTTGAAGATGATGGCTGTACTTGCCAGAAACATTATTTTAACAAAAGGTGATCATAGATACTAATGACTGTCTTAACGACTGGTGTCCAGGCTGAAGTTCAGCAATAGGACCCATTGCAGTTGCATGACTAGATGCATTACCAGATATCACTGTTGCCATCCAGCATTCATATTCAGCTCAATTTTACTCCCACCTTTGCCTCTGGGGAATGCATTTTAGGAAGTCTATTAGGAACTGAATTTCCTGATCTCGCCTTACATGATAGCCCCATTCCTGTGCCTTTGTGGGGAATGAAGATGCCTTGGCTTTTGGCTGCTTCAAAATGGAGTCAGTACTGCTCACTCACAAGAGAGCTACTTTGTAACAATTACCCAGTATCAAGTCAAATGTAATACCTTTCAATGGAGCCAGATTGTCCCATCATCAGAATGCAGGAAGCTGCCATCTGAATGTTCCATCAGAGATCAAGCTGTGAAAACGTCTAGTTTTGTTCTAGAAACTCCTGACCTGATTCCTAAGTTAGGTAGACAACAACTGCAGGGAACAAAAAACAATTTATTGCAATTGTATATGCATGGAACACCAAACACAATAGCGATATCAGCAAGAAGGACGTGCTGAGGCCGCTGGCACAGCAATGAAACAACAATGGACAACTACAAATATAAAACATTTAGGGATTAATATTGTTCTGCCGAAGCTCACTTTTGAAAGAAGTGAGTCAAAAGTTGGATTTCTGCCAGCCCTTCCTGTAATATTCTGGGGCTCTCTGAACACAAAAGGAGCCTTGCGGAACACTTTGCCCCATGCTGTCTCCATCTCTTACCAATCTTTACTCTATTTTAAGTCTTCATTTTTGCACAACAGCTCCAGAGAGTACTGTGTGCAAAGAGGTTTCTAGCCTTTGGATGTCTTTTTCAAATCCTTGTCAAAAGTAATATCTTTTTTTTCCCCCTCGTTCATCCTTGCACTGGTTATCAGTTTCAGTGCCCTCCTTACTTGTACTTCTTCCCAAATATTACAAGTGGGAAATATTCAGGGGAGGAAAATTCAGCGGTGTCCTGCCTTGGATCTATTCCTGGAGTTATTTATGTTTTCATTTCAGTAGCGAAGAGTGAATTGTATTAATTGGGCAATTGACTTGAGTGTATTTCCTGGTTTGTTCAATACATTTATTCTCTGAATTTGTCTTCTTGGTGCAATATAAATGAATCTCAAACTTTATCATCATTAACTCAATCCAATTTCTTTTGGTGTTCAAAAGGCCCAGTACATCTTAAAACTTTAGGAGAAACTAAATGCAAGTCAATTTTCTGAGCCTTCATATCAAGCCAGATCTACACCAAGCAGGATATAACACTTTGAAAGTGGTTTGAAAATGGCATATGGAATGTGTCATGGGCCCCAACAGCTGTCAATGAGGATCAACAGACAGGGGAATCATGTTTCCCTACCGTCACTTTGCTCTCTGCTTCTGTTCCACAATAGGGATGATCAGCTTCCTCTTTCTTCACATGGGGAAGGAAGAGGAAGGAAGTAACGACCACGTGGCCCATTCAGTGAACGTTTTTATTGCACAGCTTCTCCTGCACACAGCAGGCAATGGCAGAAAGTTTATTTTCAGCCAAAACAAATCAGATTTGATGAGGCCCATTTTTTGATGGAAAAAAGAGCAGAAGGAGTGGGAGATGCGCGGGAGGAATGCTGCATCATCAAAAAGCCCCACGATGAACCATGAGTGGCCAGTCACGAGTGTGCGATAAAATGCTCATCTCAAGAAGCTTAATACCATTATCAACCATTATAAAGCAGTAGTGTAGATCCTGCCCAGGTAAACCTATGGACCAATTCTGACATAGGCATTCTCACAATAAAGCTGTGATGCAGGTGAGGCTGAAAGATGGTAACTGGCCCATTGCTCTCCAATGAGCTTCATGGCTAAGTTGGGATTTGAACCTGGCTATTCCGAATCCTACTCCAATATTCTAAATCAGGGCAGTCCAAGGGCCAGTTTCACCCTTGTCAGGGACTGTACATAACCCATTGACACACCTACACCTATGCTGCAAAAAGGGGACAAAGGGGAGGAAACAAACTAAATGTAGCCATTCTAAACCTTCATAGCCACTACAGAAGCTTAGAATGAATAAATTTAGCTTGTTTTTAACTGCATCATTTTATCCCGTTATAAAAAAAAAAATAGGAGTAAGGGGCAGCAGACAGGGGCCTACATGCACTCCACAGACCATGTGTTGCTCACCCTACACTACCCTGGATCCCAAACACATGAAACTGGCTCAGCAAACAAACCCATGAAGCTTCATTATACTGAGTCAGACCATTGGTCTTTCAAGACCCATATTGTGCCCTCCCACTGGGAGGAGCTGTCTGAAATCTCACCTAAGGTCTTTCTCGCCTTTGCTACTGGAAGAGATCCTTTAACTGGTGAGGCTGACCACTGAATCCCAATAGTGAGACAGACATGTGCTCTAACATGAAGCCATGGCTCTCGGCTGAAACTGCTACTCCTCAGCCAGGAAGACAATGGGATTGGAATGCACCACTCCACAACTACAACTACAAAGCATGAACCACTTAGTAATATACTGTATCCATAGAAAAACTATAGCAGAATGGAGGACCAGTGCAATATGTTCCAGAAATGCTAAATGTCTCCTAGTTCCTGTTGGATCGTGTCCATTGAAACATCTAATGAAAAGCTATGTAAATAACTCAATCCAGTGTAACATTTCTCCTCCTACACAATTTTGAGATCACTTCAGATGGTCTAGGAAACATGACCTTAAGCTGGTAACATCACTTCCTGTAGTCTGCAGTATCTGCTCTTGGTCCCCTCTACAAGAATTCGGTTTGACGCCCGGTTGGCCGATTATGCGCATCTTCTTGCAATCGCTTTTACGCCTAATCCCTATACACAGGAGGCGGTGAAGCGCATTACCAGTTGTATGAAACGTGCTTTAAAGGTGTTTACATGCGGAGAATCGCTTGTTTACATGGCCATAAGGCGCTTTAACTCCCACGGTAAATTAAAACTCGCTATTTATCGTGCAGTCAATAATACGCATAATCGGACAGAAAAAACGCCTCAACCCCTGCTTTGCGCTCCGCTCATGTGGAGGTAAAATTGGTAATGCGCTTTGAAAGAGCTTTAAATTGCTCTTGTAGAGGCACCCCTTATCAACACTTCAACAATGAGTCTGGTTTGACCTACTAAACATCACCATAGAACTGTGGCAGCATTCTCTCTCCCATTTTTCTTCTTCCCTCGGTTTCCTCCGACTGACAGTCTCCTTTCCTCTCAGTCTTCTGGACCACTCCCTCTCCCAAGCTCCAGTCCTCATTCTACAAGCTCCTCTTGACATGCTCTCTCCAGAGGTACCTGGTTCTTCATTTCTGACCCAGCCGCTTTCTGAGAACTAAGCAACTCAGCCAATGATACTCACTAATCTGCCTGTTCATCCACCTCTCTGTGACATTAGGCAGTTCAGCCAATCACTACAAAAATCGATAGGCTTCTCCACCACAACAACTATCACAAGATCTCTCCCTGTGTCGCAGTGTAGATGATTATCGTTCATCAAGATGGGGCAAAGGAACATAAAACAATAAAAGCTGAATTGTAGGAGGTATGGAGACAGAGATGCACACATGGTTCAGCATACCCCACAGTTACAGTCCTGAACCCTTGAAACATCCAGAGGTGTGTGAGCAATTATTTTTCCGTTCCATTGAATGAATCTGCTAGGAAGGGCAAAGATGGGAGACAGACATATTTTTCTATATACTTTATCATAAAAATTAAGAGGGGATAGAAAAGTGCACTGAAAAAGAGTATATTTTCATAGAGTTGACAATTATATGATGAATAATGCATTTGGCATCTAGCTTGGGGAAAATCCTGTGCCTTAGGACCAAGGGATTAAGTAGCCTAATCCACATCAAGCACGTGTATGAATAAAAAGTTCCAGCTTTAATAATCACAGGTAGAAAACATTTAAAGAATATATAATTTGAAAGTTATTTCTTTCCATAGCAGGTTAACCTAAATAAAACTGGATATGGGCTATGTTACTAGTTACAAAATTCTAGTCCCACATCCAGACAAGGCTGAAAAAGAGTCTACACCTTTCTTTAGAGAATGAAAGAAAACAGCTTTTCTCACAAATATTCTTGCACATACCAGTGCAGGCACAGCATAGAGTTTCAAGAGAGTTTTCTCTGTCCATTTTGTGCTCCTTTACACAGGCAGGTCAGAGAGCAAGCCATGTGCTCCCAGCAGTGGAGGAAGGCAAAGAGGCATGGAGAAAAGGGAGGAACAGGAGGCCACACTGTAGACTATGGAGATCCTAAGGTCAGCTATGACTAAAATTGCAATGCATTCGCTAGCTAACTGCAACACTGCCCCTTTCCTATAACTTTCAGATAGGGATGGATGGACTCACTTGTGCCTATCTTCATCAGGTACTCACTGAACTGTCGCCACTGCTGCCCATACACAGGGTGCTACTCAAGCTTCTGGATGGACCCCATGCCCAACAAAGCCACATGACATCCATCCTCCTAGTGAACCACCATTATCACACAACAATGGTGCTGGTGTTTAGTTGTAAAGCCCTATGTGGCTTGTGACCTAGGTACCTGGAGGAATGCTGGGTTCCACATCAACCTGTCCATATACTGATCATTTTGGATGCTCTTCTCCAGGTGGCCCCATCCTCTGAGATGGCCTTCTTTGCTGTGGCACACTTTTTATGGAATCACCTTCCCAGAGAACTTCACCTGTTGATAACATCACTATATTTTTGGATCAAGCGCTTTGGACATGATCTTATACTGCTGCTGCACCTTCACTAGTTCTGTTGCACCCACAGGACTCACCATTATAGCCCAACAGGAACTAGCGATTCTAAAAGCAGCCCCCTGAAACAAACAGAAACACTTTTATCTGGATCAGGACAGGTGGTTTGAAAATGGTTTGAAAACTGTATATGGAGTGTGTTCTGGGCCCCAACAGTTGTCAAAACTGTTATAAACCATTTTAGTATCACAGCATCTCAGCTTCCATTCCTATAATAACTCTGTAGAACACCTTTTTTAAAAAAATGTGGGGGATATTTCTCTTTTCTTTCTATAGGACAATTCTGTACTCTAAACCAATCAGGTTGTAGCAAACAGCTCGATCAACACATGAACGTCTACTGGGAGAAGAGAAAAAAAGTCTTCCAAATCTAGGTCATTCATCATTGTGGGGGGAGGGATTGAAAAAAGCTGAGGGAGTAAAAAAGAAAAAAAATGGTTTGACAGAATAAAAGCCTCCTGCTTTGGAATTAAGTGTGCCTGTTTTACCTCAATACTTATTTCTGATAAATGTCCTTGCTTTGCTCCAGAGTATATCTAGCTGCAGGGCCATTATCTAGTGACAACATTCTGTTCTGAAGACATTATCTTAACAGGGACTATGTGATCAATTTGAAGGAGCTCTTGGCTTTCAAAAAAATGCCAAGGAAAATTTGAGCAAGACAAGAATCAATTAGCCAATTTAGCAACTGCTAGTTTATTTAGTTCTTCCCTGTGAAAGGAAATTTCTCAGGCTCCTGAGAGAAAATGATAACCAGATGGAAACTGCAGACCAACGACGTGGTCTTTTACTATAGGTAGTTGCTACTGCTAAGGGTTGACGTATGATAATTTCATTCCTGTTTGCAAATGCACACTTCTACAACTGCCCCCACCCCCACCCCGCAGCTCCAAAGTAAGAAACCAGCCTGCAAGTCCACATGACTCAGATAGCTGGAGAATCCACAGGTCAGATTGACAGAAATCTGAATTCATTTGAATCCATTGCAGATTCCTCTGACATCTCTAGGGAGACATTTCAGGGGCTCCACCACTTCTCCGGGGTGCATTTTCTTCGAAGACAGTCCCAGGACACTTAAGACATTTCTGTGATGTAAGGTTTATTTACACATAAACATTTATTTACACATTTCAGGCTGAGCATAAGGTGGGCATTCATGGCATTAATACCCTAGAATCATAGAATAGTCGAGTTGGAAGGGGCCTATAAGTCCATCGAGTCCAACCCCCTGCTCAATGCAAGAATCCACCTTGGAGCATACCTGACAGATAGCTGTCCAGCTGCCTCTTGAAGGCCTCTATGGTGGGAGAGCCCATGACCTCCCCAGGCAATTGGTTCCATTGTTGTACTGCTCTAACAGTCAGGAAGTTTTTCCTGATGTCCAGCCAGAATCTGGCTTCCTGTAACTTGAGTCCATAATTCCACGGAGCCACCCCACACAGCTCTGTGCCCATTTCACATCCCGGGATGGCGGGAAAACCAGGCTATCCCTGGTTTCCGCTATCCCGAGGTTTTCTTGGGGTCATCCCCGGTTGCCCCTGGGATCCCCTGGGTGTCATATAAATGCACAGGGATGACTCATGGACAACCCCAGGAAAAATCACTGCTGTAGACATGGCCACAGATGCATAATCATGAATGCAGGAATAAAATGGGTTGTGTCCACTATTCCTACTTAGAGTAGACACATCATTCCCCATATTCGTTGGTTGCATCTACATGAATCTTCTATCAAGAAGAAGAAGAAGAAGAAGAAGAAGAAGAAGAAGAAGAAGAAGAAGAAGAAGAAGAGGAGGAGGAGGAGGAGGAGGAGGAGGAGGAAGAGGAGGAGGAGGAGGAGGAGGGGGAGAGCGAGGAAATCGTTCTAAGAGGTCCTTCTTACAAGAGCACAGCTCCCAATAATGAATCCTTTGGCTCCAAGTGGCTTCATCACTTATCTTGTGGGTAAGAAATCAGTTGATAACATTTCATTTCACACTGATATTTTGGAGTATTTATCAAGCAGGCTATGGGGAGATGCTGCTGAATTGTAAAGTGATGTTTTCTCCTTGTACCTTTACAATGCTAATTCTGAGGCTTTTGTAGCCAGAAAGAGCTTTGGGGGTGTGGGTGGGTGGGTGTGGGGGTGCATGGAATAAAACTTTTACATCTCAAGTTCAGAGCCTCCCTTTTTTGTTGTTGTTGTTTTTGAGGAAAAATTGAAAGCTGCCTCATACAAATCCTACTGTTGGCCCATCTAGCTTTGTAATATCAACACTGACTGACTAGGGGATAGATGTTCCTAGTACAAAATTGAACTGTGTCTTGCTTGTGGGTTCCTTTCAACAGCAGGTTGGCCACTGTGTGAACAGAGTGGTGGAGCAGATGGACTCTTGGTCTGATCCAGCACGGCTCTTCTTAAGTTCTTAAATTAGTTTTGGGGCCCGATATTGTCACCCACAACACTTCTGTAGAGTCTGCCCCTATTAGGTGTTCTAGCCGGCTCAACATTATGTCCTTTTGACGTACAAAACAACACCTCTCCCAATACTCCTTTCCCTGTTCTTCCAATACAATTTATATCCAGAGAAGACCGTATCACACTGGTTCTCTCCATTCCAACAGGTTTCCATAATGCCCACTATATCCAGGTTCTCCCGTAAAACCAAGCACTCCAATTCTCCCATTTTGGCTCGGAGGCTTCTAGCATTGACACAGAAACACCTATACACAGTGGCCATGTCTACACCAGCCATTTCTCCCGGGGTCATCTCTAGATCATCCCTGCGTGTCCATATGACACACAGGGGATCCTGGGATCAACCGGGGATGACCTAGAGATGACCACGGGATAACTGGAACCGGGGATATCCTGGCTTACCTGCGGTCCCAGGACCATACCGAGGACCACAGGCAGTGTGGCCACCATTCTTGGATCGTCCCTTCCTCCTCACAAGTAGCAGGGCTCTTAAAATGGGCACAGAGTTGCGTGGGGGCAGTCCGTGCCCATTGGGAGTGGGTGGGGGAAACAGTTCAAAGGGTCGTTTTTGTTTTTGTTTTACTTACAGGCACTGGAGCACAATTGTGCGATCAGCTCTGTTCTTTAGGGGGTGGCACCAGCGTCATCCCTCTTTCCTCCTGGGACATCACGTGGGCATATAGATGCTGGAGGAGAATCATGGAAGCAGGTAAATCCGTGATCCTCCCCCCTCCCTCCCACTACAGCCTTGGGTGTAGATGAGCCCAGTATCTCTTTCCAGATGTCTGATGTGTGCATCTTTTGCTATGGCACTTTAGCCTCTTTGATTGACTATCATGTTCCACCATAAACTCATAGCCTATTTCCTCCTGTTCTATATTTGAGCAGTCAAAAACTTTTTAATCTTCATCCCCTAGGGGTGATTTAACCTGAACCAGATGCTTCCCAGCTCCTGTCAGTTTTCTCCCAGGGTTTATTTTAAAAGCTGCTCTGCCATCTTTCTTACGTTTGGCACAGAAGTCTGGTTCCATTTTGGTTCAAGTGGAGTGTATCTCTCTTGTACAGGCCCAGTTTGCCCCCAAAATGTTCCCCAGTGCATCAGCACCTGGGCTGTCATGATGACCCACCATCATCTCTCATCCACACAGTGAAGTGCCTTAGCTTTGCCTGTCAAACTAGCCCTACACATGGAACTGTTTGCATTTCAGAGAAAGCCACCACTGTGTTAGGCAGTAGTATACATTTTTTTATCTGCAAGGCTAGATCTACACTGGTGCTTTTTATTGGTATTGAAGCACACTGATAACTGTTGGGATACATTACACATTCCATATACTGCTTTTGGAGCATTATTGCCCACTTTTGAGTCCACATTATCCAAAATACTACAACAAATGCCATTGGACGTGCTGCAAGGTATCAATGCACAAGGGGGATATAGCATCACCATGATGGGATTGCATTAGTATGACACCAGGTGTCAATCTGGCCCAAACCCACCTAGTATAAAGGTTGTCTCCAAATGTTGTACAAGTTTTCACATTGTCCTTATAAGCCTTCTACTTACACTTTAAGAACTTTCTTCAGTCTTTGGAGAGTTTACCACTTTCAGAAAGTGGAAGAGACTATTGCATATATCTTTTTTTTAAAAAAATGCAATACTAATTGAGCATTGTCTAGCATTGATGCAGAGCTCTTAACATGGCAGCTGTGGGGAACACACACACACACACTCCCACACAGTCAGTTCCAGCACTCCAGACCTCTTAAATATGGAATGATGTTTACAGTTAAAATCCATTCAGATTAAAACAAAAGGGACCTCATTATATTTGACTTCATTTGAGTTCTTCCTAATACCAGCATTAGCAAGACAGAGCATGGAAATGTCCCCAGTGCTTATTATGATGGTATTTTATTTGCGAAGATAGTGGTACAACTGTGGGGGGAAGACCTGAATAACCCATCTAGTTGTGCTTGGCAGTTTCAGGCTGAAAGTTTTCTCCGACTTCTTTACACAGTATCCCCCTGGGGCTAGATATAGCCAATTTGGTACCTGCTTAGGCTGGACGTATTCATCGTCTCGAGGGGACTCTTACAACCACTCTGCGTTGTTCCCCAGCCTTCTCCAACCCTGTTTGCTGCAGGCAACAGTGCAGGGGTGATTTCTTTGGAGATTTAGCAGATGCAGGGAAGCAACCAAACATAAAATTGTGACAAAGGAAAAAAGAATCAAGGAGACAATAAAAGACGGTTTTCATCTCTTAAAAAGAAAAGAAAAAAAGCTGTATCCAAATGCATGACACTTGCAAGGATCTACCCCAAGACATCTCTGAAAAGTAGGGATGTGCACTGACACATCAGATCGGATCGAGGAACGGGATCAGACCTGGTGGACCGGATCAGATCAGATCAGAGGTTGGGTGGATCTGATCTGAATCTGATTCCGATCCGAAAATCGGATGTCCGATTTTCGGATTGGACGCCATTTTGAATGCATTTTCCCATAGCCTAGTATTGTGTTACAAAAAAACCTATAACCTTTTCATTTTTAAAGATAGAAAGATGAAACTTTGGCACTTTGTAGGTGGGTTTGGGGTAGTTATCTGTGAGAAATTTCAGAAAGATTGGTGCAGGCATTTTGTGGCAATTATTTTTTTAATAAAGAACCAGGAATGCCTATAACTTTTTCTTTTTTAAAGTTCCACACATGAAACTTTGCCACATTGTAGGTGGTATATTAGGACCTATGTGTGCGAAATTTCAGAAACATAGGTGCTTGCCTTGTGTGGCAATTAATTTTAGAAAAATGGGTAGTAGTGGGGTAAATACAGTTATGTCTTCAACTTTTTTATTTTTAAAGGTACAAACAGGAAACATGGGCACATTACAGGTACCACTTTGCTTGATATGTGTGTGAAATTTCAGAAATATAGGTCCAGGCATGTAGTGGCAAAGTATTTTTGAAACAATGAGGAAAGAAACGCCTATAACTTTTTTATTTTAAAAGTTAGAAGTCTGAAAGTTGCTCACTTTGTAGATGGGTTAGGGGTAGTTATCTGTCAGAAATTTCAGAATGATAGGCCCAGGCATTTGATGGCTATGGATTTTTTAGATTAAAAGTTACAAAAGTTTTTCCACAGAGGCTTGGGCTGTCAATTGCACCCCCTCCCCCGCCTCCCCCTCCCTCTTTTATCTGTCAAAACTCCGTGTTGTTGTAACTTTTAATCTAAAAAATTCAAAAATACCTTGCCACTACATGCCTGGACCTAGCTTTCTGAAATTTCACACACATTTCAAACAAAGTGGTACTGTAATGTGCCCATGTTTCCTGTTTGTATCTTTAAAAATAAAAAAGTTGAAGGCATAACTGTATTTACCCCACTGCTACCCATTTTTCTAAAATTAATTGACACATAAAGCAAGCACCTATGTTTCTGAAATTTTGCACACATGGGTTCTAATGTACCACCTACAATGTAGCAAAGTTTCAAGTGTGGAACTTTAAAAATGAAAAAGTTATAGGCATTCCTGGTTCTTTATTAAAAAATTAATTGCCACAAAATGCCTGCACCAATCTTTCTGAAATTTCTCACAGATAACTATCCCAAACCCATCTACAAAGTGCCCAGGTTTCATCCTTCTATCTTTAAAAATGAAGAAGTTATAGGCATTTATGTAACACAATACTAGGCTATAGGGAAAAGCATTCAAAATGGCGTCCGATTTTCCAATTTTTTCCGATCCGGACTGGGTCCCTTCTTCTGGCTGAACCAGTTTCTGGCCTTTGCATGGCATTATCTTGACTGCCTAGCCCCACTCAGAACTAAGCCTGTGCCATTTTCTGGGGCTTAATATAATCAGGCCTAGGGTACAAAGCTACATCAGTTTTAGGGGGGAAGAGGCCAACTAGGGAGGTGGAGTTGCTCCTGTATGCAACTGGTGAGCTCCTGGCTGGACTTTGCAGCCTGGGGCTGGAAGCACAAAGCACGGGCCACAATTTAAAGGTCCAAACCCCATGTCCTCCACCCAGTATTTATGGGAACAAAAGCAGGCCACGCCACATTGAGGAGTCCGAATCGGGCTGCACTTCAAAGCCCTTTCTACACCAGGCGTTTTGCCTGGAATCGCCCCCAGCTGGTCCCTATACATTCACATGATGCACAGGGACTCCTGGGGGTGGGGGGATGGCCACAGGATTCCCCCGGAATACAGGATCCCTGGAAAATTAAGATTCCCACAATCCTTGGAACTTCCCGGGACTGTGGGAGATGTGGCCACCCGTTCTGGCTGCTACCGCACTTACTTGTGAGTAAGCCATACGGCTCTGTGCCCATCAGGGGAGAGGGGGGCAAGTTTGCCATCCCCGGGATGGTGGGGGGAGGGTGGGGTGCAATTTTGGGTGGGGGAGTTAGAACTTGCCTTTTTTCATAGGAGCGAGAGTGCACTCTTTGCAGATCTGAAAAAAACCAAAATGGTGGACCCAATGTCCCTCCTTCTTTCCGGGATGTTGTGCTGCCATGTGGCTTACAGCAACAATCCCGGAAGCAGGTACTTCTGGGATCGCCACCCTTCCCTCCCTCTACACTTGTGCAGTATAGAAAGGGCCCAAGTGTTGGTTGTACTGCTCATGCTGGCAACTCAGTCAGAATGTGTCTGGGCGATGTGGCCAAGGCTTTATAGTGGCTGGCCCAAATCCTGTTGCAGTGAGATACAATTTTCCAATCTTGTGAGATTTTGGCTTTAAGATTTCCCATCCATGGTACTGGGCGTCTCCACTTGACAAGTCCTGGCACTGGCTCTCTAGAGTCCTCTCCTCCACTGCAAACTCCCTGTTGAATAGGGAAGCACAGTCAGGAAGACTCTTCTCACCATCAATGAACACCTGACATTTGGGAGAAATGACCAGTGGGTACATATGTACGGGACGGGCACTCCATCATGTGTCCACTGAATGTGTGAGGTGTTTGTTTGGACAGCTCTATGATGTGGTCCCAATGCAGATTCAGCTCACAAATCTTCCAATAGGAGATAAATCGCCCCTTCCATGAAGTGTGTGTCTCTGAAGAGAATGAGAATATTAGAACTGGCTTTGGTAGGTAAATAAATTCCAACCCACACAACATATGCCTATGTGTACATGCATACATACACACGTATCTACATTGAGGTGGAATTCAGAGAACCTGGAAGAGCTTGGATTTTGCTGAGTCACACACCCCGAATGTCAGCAAAATGATATATTCTAGTAAGAGAGAGAGAGAGAGAGAGAGGTGGAGTTTTTCCTACTGATTGTTTTTTGTGCATAATCGCAGCACAGAAGTCCAGAAGTTCAGCTGTTACTGACAAGAGAGTAAATTTCATTTTTATGTATGCAACTACATTATATCAGCTGTGATTTAAGTGCACACACTTGTACAGAGAATCAAGCAGTCTCAGTTTTGAAGAAGCTGATTAATTCCACTGCTGAATTTTTGCTTCAGAACAGAGTCCCTTAGTGTTGCAGCATTATTATTTTTTACCCCTAGCTACATAAAGGGCCTCACGTTTTCTTTCTGAAATCTGTGGCCTCGTATGATCTTGACATTGACCCAAATGAGCTTTTTCCCCTCATTGTGTCAAGAAGTCAAGAGTGCAAGTTTGGGAGACATTTACAGTCACACAGGCCTTCTGGGACCCTGCTTCTTCCCCTCAGGCAGGGCTTGAATTGTAAGGAGGAAGGTAGGAGGCCATTCACCAGCCTTCATGTTGTAGCTACTCTGTAATGCTTTCCTCCCACTTTGGTGCCCTCAACAGAAAACCTCTTCCCTCAGACCCATAGCTAGCCTTTAGTTCAAATCGTGCCTCACCCACAACATCAACACCTGCTAGAATAGCCAGGTAATTTGAGTACCTAGTGGCTAAACAAATAGGACCTGGTGATTGACACCCAGATTATTATAAAGGGCAGACAACTATCTGGCTTCTAGAAAATCCCATTGGCTCCTATGTTTTTCAAGGTGCTTGCATCCACAGGCAAAAATAAAACTGCAATTTCTGGAAACCACATATTTATTGTCAGCCCATGAGCTCCTCCATTGTCTCCTACTGTGGCAAGATAGCCTTCCTGCCTTCCTCAGGAACTCTAGACCTCTTCAGCCACCAGGCCATGACTTCGCTCTGCTTCCATGGCTGTTTTCAGCCTTTGGTATTTGCTTTGGGAACCATCTATTGGGTGGTAGAGAAATGCAAGCAAGCAAATCAATCAATTGACAGGGCTGACAAGCCAGCTGAAATACGTCATATGGCTGCTGACACTGCAGCATGTTTAAAGTGGTTGACATGATAAGAATCAACACCAACCACTGTGATGTTTGTAGGTATTTTGGCGGTAGTCTGACCTACAGAAAAACTACTTGCTAACTGTGATAGTTATATGTCTATATGTCTCTCTCTCTCTCTCTGTAGCAATATTTTGTTCCTTTAAGCTACGTGTTGGACATAGTAGATGAGCTGTATTGTTATTGATTTGATTTGTTTTGATGGATATTTTAAAATTTCCCAGGAAAGATAAGCTCTTTGTTCTTAATTTTATAATGTTGGTATGGAAAGTATTTCCATTTCTTTGCTTATTTGAGATATTTGCACACAAAGTACCAGTGCATGGTCTCGAAAACTATGTGACTTGGGTTTGGGGGGAGTCATCTTTGACATTCAATTCCATAGGCAAAACATAAACAAGTGGGACAATTGTTTTTAAAAAATCTTCCTTAAGCATGCTACAGAGACAGAAGCAGATATTAATGGCCTTATTTTTTACAAGAGCCGTCTATCTATCTGATACTATAGGATGTCTGCAGCCAGTGCCATACAAAGATTTTGGTCTTTTCTTTTTTTATGGAAATGCACAGGGTTGTCATATAAATCAGGAGGTTAGACATCACTAAGTATATAGACAGCCAAAATACACTGACTAGCAGCTACTAATCCTCACAGTGAGAATCGATGGATTAATGGGCCTGAGGGTGCTAAACTGATTCACATGGGGAGTATGTAGAAAATTTCTTGACAAGTTAACTGAGGGACATTCTCAGAAGGCAAATTAGGCTGCAGTCCTATACCCTCCTATAATATCAGCTCTATCGCGCTTATTGTACTTTGGAATAGATATGGGGTTGAATCCAGATTTTGTTAGAATAGACTCATTGCCATTGGTTTCAATGGGTCCATTCAAAGTCTGACTAAAACTGGATCCAACGTGTGTATAGAATAGTGCTGTTATGATTCCAAAATGGTCTTATGTAGATCCTTTAGTTATTGTTCAACTGAACTTTACTATATGTGCCATGTTTCAGCAACACTTATCAGAAAGAGCCTAAAGAATACATTCACAACTTGAGTCCGCTGTTAGATTTGGCCCTTCCTTGATACCTTCTACCAGGTTTAGTCTGGTGCACCAGCACTGACCCTTCTGGCTAGACATAGCTTGGCCACTGTTTTCCAGGCCTTGGTAACAGCCAAGTTAGACTACTGCAGTTAGTGGTAGCTGGGATTGCCTATGAAGACTGCCTGGAGACTTGGCCTGTCCTGCAATTGCCCTAAGGTGCCATGGAGGACATTGGTGATAGGTCAACATTGAAGTAAAATTCAACAGCCAATCCAGTTCACGTCTGTATGTGGAATGGGGGGGGGGGGCATCTTGTCCTTTGCCTCAGGCAGCAAAACATCTTGAGCCAGCCCTATTTCCAACTATCTGTGTAACATACACAGTTTCATATGACAATGGATGACAAATGTGTGCCTAAAACTGTCAGCTTTTCCTGACTGACTGCCTTAATTTTGCTAGTGTGTACTGAATGTTGAAGTTGGAAAAAATTTGCTATCTGTAGAGTGTGAATTATTGAACTATAAAAATATGGGTCTTTATGTAATTGTGAAAATATGTCAATTTTTAGTCAAGTGTAATATGCTGATAATTCAGGGCAGAAGTACAGGTTATATCCCAGCCAATTTGTTTACTCCAAATCCACACACACGCACACACACACACACACACACACTTTTCCCCTTAGAGATAAAAGATTATTGTTGCTGAATCACTGTTCAGTTAGATGGTTTTACAGTTTTAACCATTTTAAATGGACTTTGGCAGTTCATTTGTACAATGTGTTTCCTAGAACCTGTTGATGGCCTCTCCTTTCATTTCTTCCATTGATTTCAGTCACAGATGCTACTGAGAATGTGTGCTTCAAACTGAAGAAAGGCCTGTGTCAATGTCTGGCATTGTTGGCCACACACCATGGGCCTTGCCTCAGCAAGGAGACCACTGCTGTTAAGCCCCAGAACCCCTGGGGCTGCTCCTTGCTTTTGCTGCCAGTTCACCTGACTTCTCCAACTATGGAAGAAGTGACAAGAGCAAGGATAAGAAGTAGCAAATTCCATTTCCTGTGGATTGGGCCCAGAGTAGGCTGACCAGATAAAATCCAGGTCAGGGCTCATATAACTTTAACAGTTGTAGAGAAAAGGGAATTTCAGCCAGTGTCATTTGTATGCAATTAGTTCCTGGTGAAATTCCCTCTTCATCACAACAGTTAAAGGTGCAGGCACTATACTAGAGTGACCATATACAAAAGAAGGCAGGGCCCCTGCAACTTTAACAGTTGTGATGAAGAGGGAATTTCACCAGGAACTAATTGCATACAAATGACACTGGCTGAAATTCCCTTTTCTCTACAACTGTTAAAGTTACAGGAGCCCTGACCTGGATTTTATCTGGTCAGCCTAGCCCAGAGGGCAAGAGCAGGAAATGGGCTGTTATGTCAGTAGCAAGGAGGTGAACTCCACCAGGGAGGGGGTCCCACTGAGGGTATCATCTAAGCTTCTCTTCCACCAAAAAAAATCTGACACTACAACCAGAATCTAGCTTTGCATCCAAATCAAGCCAGATTCACTGCTTGCCAGGGAAGGTTTACCCCATGAGGAATGCCTCCCATGAGGAATGTCCTCAACAGAAAAATAGTTCCCCAACCCTGAATTAAAAAGAGCTGGTAGCAGGTGATGTGCCTGAGATCCTGATGACTACTGCCATTCAGAGTGGACAATACTAGAGTAGAGGAGCCAATGGTATGAGGCAGCTTCTTATGCCCTGTCCTATACTGCTCCTATAAAGGGTCTTCCTGAAATCATCCCTGAAAACAAATGGAAATGCAAACCTGTCGTTATTATTGCTTTTGATTTTTCCACTCAAGCCACCTCGGGTTGCTTGAGCTGATCACTACCCAATATGATACAGTTCTCTGAGGGGTATGTATCATCTCCATTTGCACATGGCTTCTTTGAATACAGAAAGCAGTTTCATGAATCATAGTTAATATTTCAGAGAGGAAGGAAACTTGAGCAAATAAATGCCGTAATCCAGCTTTCCTCAACCTGATATCCTCCATATGCATTGGACTACAACTCCCAGCATTCCTGACCATTGACCATGCTGGGTGGGGCTGATGGGAGTCAGTCCAAAAATATCTGGAGGGTACAAGGTGGAGGGGGACTGATGTAATCGCTCCTTAACTATAAGACATGAAGCACAAAATACTCCCAGGTCATCCCATTTATTTATTTATTTATTTATTTATTTACAAAAAACATTGTATACCACTCCATATCTGAAACAGATTCCAGAGCGGTGAACATAAAAATTAAAACAGTAAATAATACAAAAATTAAAACACCGTTATTATACTAAAATACACGGAATGCCAATAAAAACCTTGGCTGTCAGTCAAGGAATGCTTCCTGGAATAAGACTGCTTTCAGGAGGGGCTGGAAACAGCATAGTGTTGGCACCTGACTGACCTCCAGGGACAGGGGCCCTTTCTTCACCATAGGAGTGTAGCAGGAGGGAGGGAGGGCAGTCCTGGAAGTACCTAATACACACCATCGGCACACAGGGACCAGCCAGGGGCCATCCCAGGCAAACAGCCTGGTGTAGAAATGGTCAGGGAGTTACACAGAAAGGGGGCCACCATGCTGAAGGCTCTTCTCCTGGTGGACTCCAATTGGGCATAGGTCCATGTGAAACCACCAGGAGCATGCCCTCAGATTATCTCAGTGAGCAGGCAGGTTAAGGGTGAAGTCCCTCACTTAGGTATCCTGGTCCCTGGCCTGGTAGCAAATAGGTAACCAGTACAGTTCCCTCAGCAAAGGAATTGCATGCTGAAAAGGGGCAGCACCCGACAACAGCCGAGGTGTTGTGTTCTACACTATCTCCAGCTTCTAGAGCAGCCTTAATGGCAGTCTGACACAGAACGTGAATGAGTTAAATGCTAGTTTTCCTAATTCACTACAAAAATAGTGCCTTATGATGATGAGTTATGCCATAGTATCCAAACTATGAAATGTTTTTGGAGGGGTTACTAAATGGATTAACACAAGTAATATGTCAGTGCTAACAGAATTGTAACGTATCAATGACAAATGTGGCAAAACCTTCAGAGGTGAAATGGACCCCACAGGTCAGCAGAATTGGTGGCAAAGGAAAAGACAGACTAACACAAAGTAAAAAATATATTCCTATTTTGAATGCGTCTTCTGTACAAGTTGCTATTTTTGAAAAATCCACAGCCGCAGCTAGGCAGGCACAAAGGTTATTACCACAAATACGATTTCATGCCACAGGGAATAGAAAATGGAAGCTTCTTATACAATAAAACTGGGGGGGGGGGGGATTTTGAGCTAGGGCTTGCCAGAACTTTGTCCTGCAAACTGCTTGCAGTTCCAAAGTAAAGCCATGGAAGATATAGAATAATGACTAATGATGACTGAACTTTCAGCTTGCTTCCCCCCAAAATAGAAAATGCCTCTTTTTGCTGAGGCCGATTCTGAAATGTGGATCCCTACCATGCTCCTGATAACATCCCAATGCTCTGCAGCGCCCCAGGCACAAAGAACCATGTGGCATGTAGCTCTAGGACCATTTTGTTGTTCAGAAGGTAACAGCAGTATCACATTGTGTTGCTGCTGTTATCTTCAGGAGAGCAGACAACAGCTGGTGACAGCTGGCAGCACTTGGTATCTCCTAAGAGAGAAACCATAGGAGAGAGGGAGAGAATGTATCCATGGACATTTAAAAAAGAAGACGGCAAGATAAGCAGCATAGCCCACCCCAAACCATTCACTTAGGGTGACCAGATAAAATCCAGGTCAGGGCTCATGTAACTTTAACAGTTGTAGAGAAAAGGGGATTTCAGCCAGGGTCATTTGTATGCAATTAGTTTCTGGTGAAATCCCCTCTTCATCACAACAGTTAAAGTTGCAAGGGCCCTGCCTTCTTTTGTATAGGGTCACTCTAGTATAGTGCATGCACCTTTAACTGTTGTGATGAAGAGGGAATATCACCAGGAACTAATTGCATACGAATGACACTGGCTGAAATTCCCTTTTCTCTACAACTGTTAAAGTTACATGAGCCCTGACCTGGATTTTATCTGGTCAGCCTACATTCATTGAGTCTCCTGCCCACTCAAAAAACAAAATAGTTGACATTAGGGTGACCATATGAAAAGGAGGACAGGACTTCTGTATCTTTAACAGTTGTATTGAAAGGAATTCCAGCAGGTGTCATTTGTATACATGCAGCACCTGGCGAAATTCCCTCTTCATCACAACAGTTAAAGTTGCAGGAGCCTTGTGCTCTTTTGTATCTGATCACTCTAGTATAGCTCCTGCAGCTTTAAGAAGAGGGAATTTCAACAGGTGCTGCATGCATACAAATGACACCTGCTGAAATTCCCTTTTCAATACAACTGTTAAAGATACAGGAGCCCTGTCCTCCTTTTCATATGGTCACCCTAGTTGACATAGCCATTCCTGTTTGACCAGATTAAGCAGGCCTAGGGTGACCATATGGAAAGGAGGACAGGACTTCTGTATCTTTAACAGTTTATTGAAGAGGGAATTCCAGCAGGTGTCATATGTATACGTGCAGCACCTGGCGAAATTCCCTCTTCATCACAACAGTTAAAGTTGCAGGAGCCTTGCGCTCTTTTGTTTTTGGTCACACTAGTATAGCTCCTGCAGCTTTAACTGTTGTGATGAAGATGGAATTTCACCCGGTCTTGCATGCATACAAATGATACCTGCTGGAATCCCCTTTTCGATACAACTGCTAAAGATACAGGAGCCCTGTCCTCCTTTTCATATGGTCACCCTAAGCAGGCCAGGCCACACTGTGTCAATACATAAAACAGAGTAAACAAAGAAACTATAGGCTGTGGTGTTAAACTCTAGCAACCATGCAACCGACTTAAGAATAGGCTTGTGGAAACATAGGAGCTCTGCTAGATCTGGGATCCCTTTTCTCTTGCAGTGCTTTTGTGCTTATTCTGAAGCAGCCCTTCTTGCAAGCAGAAGAGGTTTTGTATAAGTGGGAGGCTGCTTTTGGAGCCAACCCTATGTTCTTTTGAAGTCTTCCCTTTTTTAAAGAGCCAAATGGTTCAGCCTTTCTACACAGATTCCTCTGATTCCTCTTAGTTCTTGCACTGTATCAGCTCCAGGCCGGATCATATCACTGGATGAATGACCTTAAACGAATTCAAAGCTCGTGTCCTCATGTTCTAAAAATTCTAACTATAGAGGTAATGAAAAGCAAACCGATCCCATTTAATTGCATTCAGACTTTGGACTCTGTTGTTTTTTTAAAAAATGACATGATTGAACAAAGTCAGAGCAAACATTCTTAAGGTGTTAAATAAGACGTGAAGATTTGTTGATGGGAAAGAGTTTTTTTAAAAAAAAATCTGTTCACAAATCAAATAAATAAGGTTGCAATGAAGTCGCTGCAAGATTCCAAAGTCTGTAACCAGTTTTGCAAAAAACTGAGAGCTGGTAATAAAACGGTTCTCTTTGGCAGTAAAAACTTCGCAACTGACAAGCCGGCAAAGCCGCCTGCTGGGTTTGAAGCTGTCACAACTTGAGCAAAATAGGGCATTTTAAAGGAAACAAGCATTTGAACAGAAAGGGGGGAAATGTGAGGGGGGTGTTATTATTTTGAATAATGACTTGATAAAAGCCCATTTCTGTCTAAGTTCCATCAGTTTCACAGGCAGCAGGGCTGAGCTACCCAGCGTGCCAGTTGCAGAGGCTCTGTAGGCAGAACAAAATCTCTTTCACTTCAAGATGATGCTTCTAAGCAGCTATAGAAGAGGCTGCCGGCTCATGCGGTGGTCTGAGGCTAAGGAAGAAGAAACCACACTAACACGTTGGATGTGAAAAGTCGGCCAAGTCTGTTAAGATTTTATTTGTTTAAATATAAAAGCAAATGTATTTTTTCTGTTACTAAGAAGAAAAGTAAAAGAGAGATGACTTGATATTTCAAGTACTCTGAACAGTTGCCAAATCAAGTGCAGCTGGTAAGCACCTAAAGACCAAGGTCATTTGGTTTCTTCCCTGTGTGCTGTGAGGCATAGCAACACATGGGGAGATATGCAGCCAACGCTGTGATAGGTCCACAGTGCTATAAATGTACAGCATGTGGAGAAACAGTGTGGGTGATGATGATGGTGAATGTTAGTGGTAGGTTATGGTTGGTTGGAAGTATTGCTGAAGATATTAGAGGAATGTTTTGTTCTATGTAAATACTTGTAAGTAAACTTAGTATAGTAGTTTAAAACACTGCTGTGTCTGAGTGTTTACTGACTACCAGGACATCTGTCTGCTACCAGTGAGCTCTGCTGTTATTCCGCTGCTGTGTGCTTGCACTCTGTACATGCTCAGAGAGTGCAGTGCATCACAAACTCTGACAGGTTATGGGCCCAGTCTGCTAGGGCTGCTAGGGCTGCTAGGGCTACTAGGGCTGCTAGGGCTACTAGAGCTGCAAGGCTACCCAAGGTGTCCAGAGTGTCCAGACAGCCTAGAGGACTCCCTGCGTGGTGGCAGAGCGTTGTGAGAATCCTGGAAGTGAAGAGTGACTTCTCAAATCTGCAGTCCGGTGAGTGTCGTTGCTGAGTGCCTTGGAGGGGCTGAAAGCTGAAAAGCAAGCAAGACATCTGTGTGCAGTAATTTGAGATGGCAGCAAGTATGTCGGCAGCTAATCTACCACTCAATCGTCTAAATGAAAACAATTATCTGGCTTGGAGCATTAAGATGGAACAATATCTAAGGAGAGAAGGTTTATGGACGGTTGTCTGTGATCCTCCAGCTCAGCCAGATGAAGACGAGCAGAGAAACATAGAGAAAGCTTTGGCAAGCATTATCTTGTGTTTAGAAGATAACCAACTTGTTTATGTAAGGAGGCTGGTGTCCGCGCAGGAATGCTGGAAAACTCTCAGAGAGATTTATGTGAGAGAAACGGCAGCCAGCAAAGTTATGCTAACAAGAAAATTGTACAGAGCACAACTTGAACAAGGAGCCAGTATATCTGCACATTTAAGCATGATGAGGCAACTGTTTGCGGATCTGGAGGAGCACGGCATGTCTTTCACTGAATCCCACAAAGTGTACGTCGTTCTCAGCTCCCTGGATGATTCGTGGGACAATCTTGTTTTGAGCCTGGAAGCAATGCAAGAATCCGAGCTCACGCTTCGTTTTCTGACCGGCCGATTGCTGGAAGAAGAAAAGAAGAGGCAAGAGAGGCAGACTGCCAAGCCTAGAGACACCCACGTTAAACAAGCAGCTTGTGAAGATAAGGAGAAAGTGTTTGCAGTTCGGCGCTGTTTTCGTTGTGGTTTGCCCGGGCATCTGCGGAGAGATTGTCCCAACCAAACGAAGGAGAAAGCAGCAACAAGCAAGAAAAAATCTGCTAAACCGAAGGTCTCCGTAGTTAAAGCTGCAGAGAACAACCCAGAATGTACCTGGTTGATGGACAGTGGTTCCAGTCAGCATATTGTGAACAACCAGAGTTTGTTTACAAGTCTACATTCTGCTAGCCGGGACCATGTTACATTAGCAGATGGCAAATCTTCAGCTGTGACTGCAGAAGGTTGTGTATATGTGCCATGTATTGATAAAACTGTAAGCAAGGTTCTGTGTGTGCCAAGTTTGGAACACAATTTGTTAAGTGTATCTTGTTTGGATAAGGAAGGATATTGTGTATCATTCTCAAACAGCAAGTGTGAAGTGAGCAAACAAAACAATGTTGTAGCTTTAGGTGTACTTAGGAACAATCTTTATGAAATGTTGCCTAAAGGTCTAGAAACATCTAGAAATGTAAATTCTGTTATGAATAACACACCTTTGCATAATGATTGTGTGCATTTGCTGCATAGGAGACTTGCACATGTTGGGTTCCAAATACTGAAAAAAATGCCTGAAATGTGTGTAGGACTGAATGTAAAAGCCTGTGACAAATATCTAGACTGTACTGCATGTAAGGTGGCTAAATCCAAGGTTGCTCCAATCTGTAAGAAGAGTAACAGAGTTGCCACGGCAGCATTTGAGATAATACATGCAGATTTAATTGGTCCTATGACTGCAACATTAGGAGGGGCAAAGTATGCTTTAATTCTGGTGGATGACTACACTAGATATGGTTTTTGTTATGTGATGAAAAACAAAAGTGAAACGTTTACTGTTTTCAAAGATTGGCTGAGTTGGGTGGAGCGGAAATTCTCTACCAAAGTAAAGCAATTGCAAACAGACAGAGGGGGGGAGTTTCTGGCTGAAACGTTCCAAAAATGGCTTAGGCAGAAAGGAATTTCAGCAAGACGAACTGCTCCACATTCACCATGGCAAAATGGCGTTGCAGAAAGAAGGAATGGGGTTCTGCAAACAATGAAAGATGCCATGTTGACAGACTCTGGGTTGCATGCTCATTTTTGGGGAGAAGCAATGCTAACAGCTAATTACATTGCTAATAGGCTTTGGAGCTCAGCAATAGATAACACTCCATATTTCCTCATGTTTGGGAAGAAGCCATCCCTGGCTCATCTCAGAGTTTTTGGGAGTGATGCCTGGGTGAACATCCCCAAGGTGGCTAGGAGGAAAGGGCAGCCAAAAGCCAGGAAAATGAAATTCCTAGGCTATGCACCTAGTTCAAAAGCATACAGGTTTTATGCTGGAAATGGAAACATAGTAATTTCTAGATCAGCAAGTTTTCAGGAGCAGTGTGACTGGGAACGTTTGCACGGCAGTGAAGTGTGTTTGCCTATACAGGAAAACATAGGCAGAGCACCACAGCCAGTAGAGAGACAAACAAACAGTTCCACAACTCTTTCAAGTCCTAAGAAGGAGGAGGAAGAGGAGGAGGAGGGAGAGAACAGAAATGTTTTTATTCCCAGACGGTCAGAAAGAAGTACAAAGGGAATACCTCCTGAGAGATATACGGCCAATGAAGTACGAGTGTGTCAAATATCTTATGAACCAGAGAACTATGCAGATGTTCAAAGATTGCCAAATCCAGAGAAAAATCTATGGTATGAGGCTATGGATGAGGAAATGGAAGCCATGGCAAAATACAATGTGTTTACCCCTACAATGCTACCAAAAGGTAAAAAAGTGGTTGGTTGTAGGTGGGTGTTCAAAAAGAAATTGCTGATGTCAGGAGAGACAATGTATAAGGCTAGACTTGTGGCAAAAGGGTTCACACAGGAAAAGAATGTGCACTATGATGAAACCTTTGCACCTACTGTGAAGGCTGAGTCAATGAGAGTAATGCTAACTCTAGCTGCAAAATATGATTGTCAGGTGAATCATTTTGATATAAAGACAGCATATTTGAATGCACCATTACAGGAAGAGATTTACATGGCTCAAATTCCTGGTTATGAGTCAAATGTGCCAGGCTCTGTGTACAAATTAAACAGAGCTATCTATGGTTTGAAGCAGTCAGCAAGGAATTGGAACCAGTGTTTGCATGAAGCATTGGAGTCAATGGGTTTCAAAAATGGAATGGCTGACCCATGTTTATATACAAAAGGTGTCAACAGTGAACAAATGTGGTTGTTATCTTTTGTGGATGATATATGTTTAATTTCAAAAACAAAAACTCAGGTTAAAGAATTTGCAGAGCAACTGAGTAAATATTTTGAATTAAAGGATTTGGGTCCAATCCATGACTACCTAGGAGTGGAAGTCACAAAGCAAAAAGGGGCTTATGTGTTAAGTCAAAAACAGAAAATCAAAAATCTGCTTGCAAAATTCCACATGGAGGAATGTAAAAGTGTTAAAACTCCCATGGTGGCTGGTTTTCAGTGTAATGACAGTGACACAGAATTTTGTGACAGAGACCTATACCAGTCAGCAATAGGAAGTCTACTCTATTTAGCTCAATGGTCTAGGCCAGATTTGGCTAATGCAGTTGGCATATTGAGCAGATTTGTGTCCAAACCAACGAATAGTGCCTGGCAAGCAGTTAAAAGAGTATTCAGGTACTTAAAAGGGACTATTGATGTGTCTTTAGAATTAAGACCATTGGACACATTATCACTAGAGTGTTACACAGACAGTGACTGGGCTGGTGACAGTCAAGACAGGAAATCCACCTCAGGAATTGTAATAAAACTGGGCAACAGTTTAGTGGGGTGGAAATCCAGAAAACAACGGTTAATTGCCCTGTCTACCTCAGAGGCTGAGTTCTCAGCATTGTCTGAGGCTTGTACAGAAATAATTTGGTTCATCCAGTTGCTGAAAGATATGAAATTGCAAGTGAAAACTCCAATTAAAGTTTTTGAAGACAATCAGACTTGCATTCATATGGCAAAGTCAGAAAGGGTGAACGCAAGGAGTAAACATGTTGATATTCGTTACTGCAACGTAAGACAAGCTGTACATGATGGATTGATTGAACTTGTTTATTGTAACACCGAGGTAAATGTGGCTGATGTATTCACAAAACCTTTGAATGTACAAAGACATGAACAATTGTCAAAACAGCTTGGAATGCTAGAATGTCAGACAGAATGAAAATGTTTGTTAGTTACAGAAAAAAGGAGGGGTGTTAAGATTTTATTTGTTTAAATATAAAAGCAAATGTATTTTTTCTGTTACTAAGAAGAAAAGTAAAAGAGAGATGACTTGATATTTCAAGTACTCTGAACAGTTGCCAAATCAAGTGCAGCTGGTAAGCACCTAAAGACCAAGGTCATTTGGTTTCTTCCCTGTGTGCTGTGAGGCATAGCAACACATGGGGAGATATGCAGCCAACGCTGTGATAGGTCCACAGTGCTATAAATGTACAGCATGTGGAGAAACAGTGTGGGTGATGATGATGGTGAATGTTAGTGGTAGGTTATGGTTGGTTGGAAGTATTGCTGAAGATATTAGAGGAATGTTTTGTTCTATGTAAATACTTGTAAGTAAACTTAGTATAGTAGTTTAAAACACTGCTGTGTCTGAGTGTTTACTGACTACCAGGACATCTGTCTGCTACCAGTGAGCTCTGCTGTTATTCCGCTGCTGTGTGCTTGCACTCTGTACATGCTCAGAGAGTGCAGTGCATCACAAACTCTGACAAAGTCAGCCAAGGTCTGCACTTTGGCCATCGCCATCCCCACTTTTCTGAGTGGAGAGAAGTTCCCAGACATTCTCTGTGCAGGTTTAGCTTCCTTCTGGAAGAGGAAGCACCAGAGAAAAATGCAGAGAAAAATGCAGAGAAAGTAAACCACCCAGAGAGCTTTGGCTACTGGGAGACATAAAGGGGTAATAAGTGAATGGATAAGGGACTAGCAGCATTTCTGTAATATTTCCTTTATTTGCAAATAAATGGGCAGGAGTGAAGAGCAGGCATTCCTACAATGTAACTGATCTGCTATCTCATATTAGTTCCTTAAATATATGCCCTACAGCCCCAAAGCACATTCAGCTTCCTTCAGTTAACACATCACTATACTTCTCTGTTACTGTGTGTCTCTGTTCTAAACTGGAAAAGCATTGCCCCTGCTCCCATATGGGAATGTCCACCACTGGGAAATATGCCTCTTTTGGGGCTCGCCAGACTTCCGAGGTGACCCCGCCTTGGTTTACATTTACAAGTCAGGTCATGCGGTTTCCCCGAGGATTTTTAACACATCAAAAATATTTTGTCTTGGCCCACATTTGTGCAAACAGAGATTTGCATGAATCACAGCCACAAATTGTGTGAATGTTGTTGGTGCATTGGGCAAATTTGCATCATTTGCCAAAATTACAGCTGCAGTTAGCTCAAATCATGCAAATTTGCACCATTTGCAATCATACTTTGTGCAAATATTTTTTTCACACACACAAATTGTTTACGGAAATTCTGCCCCCAGGCCTGATTCATGGCACACCGAGTTGGGCCAGCTGGTAGAAGATGGTATGGAGTCCGGGGAACCAAGCCAACAAAAGCTCATCGAGTCCCACCCCCCAACTGGATTCCTCTGACATCTTTGCTCCCATACAGAATCTTCTCATTCTGAGAAGCTGGAGTCAATCTCTCCAAGCTTTCATGGCCATCTCACTTAAAGCAACCTGGAGAAATCTCGTGGTCAATTTTGAAGCATAAGCACTCATTGTGACATGTCCCCAATGAGAGTCCAAAAATGCAGGCATCTGTGTTAGGATATCTCTGTGTGTGTGTGTGTGTATCACAAACCAAAGAGCAGAAGTACATAGCATACTACGCAATTGATCAGGATCAGACATACAATAGTGAGCTGCCAAAGAGCAGTGTAGCAGTTAGCTAGTTGTATTTTAGCTAGAGAGACCTGAGACAGCATAAGAAAGGGAAAGAGAGGGACACAAGATGACCACAAGCAGCATAAGATCATCAGCTCAAGAGTTTCTAGGAGTTGCTTTTCACAGCACCAGGGAGAAACCTTTGAGCTCAAAGTCAACAAACAAGTTCAAGCACATTTCATCTGTTGTAAAGCAAGTCTCTGTTAACCTGAATTAGTCTTAATTGCCCATTCATGATCAAGCCACCCCTTAAATGCTTTGCATTACAAGGGCTGGCTCACAACCAGTGGAGGCTGGTGGCTCCAATTTCAATGGGGTGGTGAATCCGCTCCACGTCTCAGTCAGACCTCTAAAGGAGCTATCCAAGGTGCTGAATCCTATCCACAAAATATAGGTTCAGCACCTTAGATAGCTGCTTTGGAGTTCTGGGAGGTTCTGTCTGAAACCGAGAATACATTCACAGCCCCAGTGGAATCAGAGCCACCAGCCTCCACTGCTCACAATACTATACTGTTGCTGGAAAAATCCATTTTCCACTCTGCTACTATAGGGATTGCAACTCAGAGGGGACAGAAAAGCCTGAGGGGGTTGGCAGCCAGCTCAGGGTTCCCCATACATGCTTTAAGACCTGACCTTCTCAAAAGTCTTCACCCTTTTGCAGACTGTGAAATGTGTGTGTGTTGGGATGAGGGAGGTGACTTTGCCAAATATTTTCATGGAAAGAGTGGAATTCTCCAAAAGTTGGGGGAGGGGGAGATAATTGTTTTCTGAAAAATGTCAGCTCAGATAATAATTAATGAAATAATATTGTTAGTTCATCTGGTCAATGAAACAAGCAATGAGCTAAGAGCAGAAGACCAGAAGGAGCAGGAGTCAAGCCGGTTGCTTCCTTCAACAATGCTGAAATACATGGGGTCGGAGCCACATTTTCTTTTGAAAGTCTCCACCCCATTTGCAGGTGGAGACATTGGAAATCATTTCACATTATTCTCATCAGGAACTAAAATTCTCCAACATTTCATAGGGAGTCGAAAACATGAAACTTCTCAGAAAAAGTATTAGAATTTTTTTTTCTGAGAAATTTCAGCCATGCTGTACTTCAAATGACTGGTTGCTCCTACCAATGTCTCTCTGCATCTCCTAGAAGCATTTGTTAAAGTAGACAGTTGACCTGATATTCAGTATCCCCCCCCCCCCCGACTTCATTAGTTACCATTTTAGGGAGGGAAGAAAACCTGCTTTATGGATCTGCTTTAACTAAACAGTTCCAGGTGACAGGGGTAGGAGGCTTGGGTCTGTGGAATTGAGTCTCTCATGGTCACACTTTTAATGAGGGTGAATTTCATTTGGGCTGCATTTTAAACCAATTGTCCAAATCTGCATTTCTTGGACTAATATGCAGACTGGAATGCTGTTAATTTTCAGATTCCACACTTCTCCAAATGTTGCGACTCGCGAGACAGTTATCAGTTCAAAAATTACATACCCAAATCCATATATTATGGAAAGATACATACCATAGGCATAGGTGAAATATGTCTGTTAAAAAACAATACCTACACAAATGCATATATTAGGACAACATTGTATACAAAATGTGTAGGTTGGGAAATATTGGTATGAAAATAAATGGGAATTTTTGTGTAGTTAAAAAAGTATTTGCAGAATGGCATGGGAATTGGATGGAATGGACTTAATACATTTAAAACTGATACAGGCTATATATGGACTGATTCATGCATCCCTAGTGTGCGGTCCAAGTGCCCAAGACCAAGAAGGCCCTGTCACCACTCTGTCTTCCACCAAATTTCTGGAGCTGAAGGCTCCCAGAGCAGGGCCTCCATTGACAATCTTGAAACATGGTCAGATTCATTTGTGGAAGGTAGTCCTTCAGGACAAGGTGACTATCTTGAAACAAGGACTCATTTGGGGGGAAGGTGATCCTTCAGAAGTAGGTAGAATCTCTGTCTAGAATCCCTCCTTGTCACACATTTACAACCTGCTGCTACTTCGTAAGGAAGTGGGGAGCAAGGAATGAATTGTTGCAGAAGGAAAATACAAGGGCAATACAGTCAAATTCTCATAGCAGGATTTACTTAAATGGCAAAGGATGATGAAAAAACTTCACTGTTTCTTTTAAGCTCAAACATATCCAATATACCTAAATCTTTAGCATGCTCAGAAAGGTTTATCCTGGGGGCCATTTCAACAGCAGTTCATCGTTGGCATTAAATCTTTCTCAAGATTAATTTCACAGAGCATTCCATTAGGATTTTGAGTGAACTATTAATCATAAGACTAAGAGACTCTTAACCAATTGATAGTTTTATGGTTATGGTTATTATTAATCATCAAGTTTTATTTTCCTTTATTCTTTATAATAAAACACCTCATTTTTCTCCACAAATGCTTCACACCTAGTTCATCATATTTCCAGTTCAATTGCTTCTATACTTAATGCAAAACTCACAAAGAATTTCAAATGCAAATAATCAAATCGTTCAATTTGAGTTCTGAAAAGGTACAAAACAAAATTCTGCAAATATGGACATTAATACAAATTGATTAGGAGAGGAGTTGGGAGGAAAACATGGATTTAGGATACAAAGAAACTTCCTGTGAACCTGGCCCAATGCCATTCATCTAGAATTTCCATATATGTTCTTCCTTGACCTGAATGCCCACTGGAAAACCATCAAAGGAAAACTCCATCACTGAGGATGAGGTAGCACACTTACTATTATTACATGGAAATCTCACTACAAGGTAAACAAATTTCTTCAGTTCTTCTGTGATTCCCCAGAACCACCTTACTCAACATCCAGTCTAATTATAAGTTCTGGAGAAAGTAATATCTTTTTCATTGTTTTATGACATATCGGTTGGTCCTAATATGGGTATTGCTCTACTGTGGGCTTTGATTTTTTTCTTATTTATTATTACATCTATATACAGCCTTTCTCCCACCAAGTAACCCAAGGCGGCTTCCATGGTCTTCTCCATTTTATCCTCACAACAGCCCTGTGGGGTAGCTTAGACTAAGGATGTATTCATACCATGCATATATCCCGGGGTCGTCTCTAGGTCATCCCTGTGTGTCCAAATGAGGCAATATCTGAGGAGCCTGGGTTTGTTTTGTTTTGTTTTTGTAGTTTTTTGAAGTGTTGAAGTGGTTTTTAAATGTACAGATTCTGTGTATGTTGTATGTTTTTGCTGTTTAAATTTTTGTATATTGTTTTTAATTGTTTTTAATCCTATGTAAACCGCCCAGAGAGCTTCGGCTATGGGGCGGTATACAAATGTAATAAATAAATAAATGAATAAATATGATGCACAGGGGATCCCGGGGTCAAGCAGGGACAACCAGAGACTTTCCTGGGGTAAATGGGACCATGCGTAGCGGGGCTCTGGAAACAGGCACGGAGCTGCGTGGGGGCAGTCCAACCCATCAGGGTGGGGGGAGCAGTTTCAAGGGTGTTTTTTTTTAAAAAAAAAAAACTTACTTGCAAGGAGCGCGATTGCACTCGTGTCCCCATTTTTGATGGGGTAAATGGCACCTGCAATGTCCCTCGTCACTTCTGGGATGATGCGTGGGTGTGTACATGCAGGGGGGCAATCCTGGAAGCAGGTAAACCTGGGATCCTTCCCCCACCCCATCCCGGAAGGCTTCAACATATAGATGAAGCCTAAGAGTCAATGACTGGCTAAATCTCCCAAATCCTATTCCAACCACTACACCACACTGGCTGTTATGGACCAAGACAGCTGCCTTTGTTTTTTCTGTGCCAGAGAATAACCAATTTAGGTGATCAAGAGCAAGATCCTAAACTAGGAGGAAAAGGATTTTCTTCTAGCTGAACACGGGACTTTATTCTTTGAGGGTACATTGCCACCAGCCACTCAGTAATCCCATCCAATTCAGCTCATATTAGCTTCTTTAACTATAGCCCCACTTAAAACTAAACACCAGCTTTGATACTATAAAAAAACTGCCATGTTTTTCTTTACTGATGTTCTCTACCTAATGAGGAAGAAGTGTATTTCACTTAAGGCTCAAGACAGGGTAACTTCTGGATTTTATATTTTCAAAACTGGGAAATAATTATTGACAGGGATCACACATCATGCTAATCCATGGTGGGTGGCAAGCTACGCAGAATAGGTAAGCAACCTACTGTGCTCCTGTCAGATGATGAGGCAAAGAAGCTACACAGAGTAGTTTATTTTTCTCACACACACACACACATGCACCTTCTCCTCCTGTAGTCCACCCATCCACATAGGCAAGTATCCCAGCTTCCCTTGTGGAGGGAATAAAAATCGCTTGAGAGGAGCAGTATTTTTGGCTGCTCAAAGCTGAGCAGCTCTGTAGACAATCTCCGTAACCCACATTTGCATGACAGACAACATGCTAACCCAACATAGGTATGAACAACTTCTACTGCAGACAGTGGGGTTCTCAGAGTGGGTTGTTGGGTGTAGCAAACCCACTGGGGAAGGGGGACATCCCACAGACAGCACACTAACTCATCATGAGCTGTTGCAAAAATAAGCCATCATGGATTAGTGTGCTGTGTGTGAGCCCAGTCACTGTTTTGAACCAGCTTGTGCTCATACCTTCCATCTTCTGCTTTCCCCTGCCCCAAACCTGAGGAGAATATTTAGTGAAATACCCACCTCAATGTTGTTATCTGCAAGTAGGCCTAAGTTTGGGCCTTTTCAGACAAGGCGCTAAGCCATGGTTAGGCCGCTAACCCTTTTGCAGAAAATGGTTAGCGAGTATGTTTAAATAGTATCTATGTAGCCACCATGGTTAGGAATGGTTCACAAGACACACTAAGTCATGGTTCGCATGACACACTAAGCCATATTCTTTAGCTCAAAAGCCATATTCTTTAGCTCTCAACAGGGAGGTTGTCTGAACAGAGTCATTGTTTTTTTGTGAGCTGTGAAGCACTTAGCACACTGGTAACATTAAACAATTGGCCAGAAAGTTTGGGTGCCTGAAGCAGAAAATCCAAATGGGGCATCATCCCTCCCTCAATCAAAATGTAATAATCATCTCCGTGACTGACCATTTGCTGGCTTTCCATCTGCAGCCTGAAGTAGTCTATTTCACCACACCTGAAGGTAACCCTAGTAGTCATGGAAACAATGGTAGTAAGAAATTAAAGAGCTGATGATATGAGGCTTACATTGGGGCATGTTTCTTGGCCTACGGACTGCAAAAAACAGCATAAAGCACTGGCACATTGGAGGGGGGAAATATCATTGCCATTTCTCTATGTTCCATGATCAAAAGCTCAGAGAAAACAAGAGGCATGTTCTTTGCTTGTTGCCAAAAAACGGTGGTTTCTGAAAATCAGGGCATATATGTTTTCCTGCAGTTTTATACAATTGGCTTAAAATTCAGAACAGCATTTTTTTCCCCTATAGCGCAAATTAGTTTAGTTGTAGCTCTATCTTTTTCTTTTCAAAAAAACAAAAGAATAAGAAGCTCTCCTTTGTTGTTTCAGGTTGTTAACCACGATGTCTTATAAAATGAAGCATGTTTACTGTCATTTTGGGAAGGGAGGGCAAGGAAGTGGCGGAGGGAGTCATTTCGTCCCTTTTGAATTTGGCAATGAAGAATTTTAAAGATACCAGTGTGGGATTGTTATCATGCACAAACTTAAGCTGTCAGGCCTCATTACTTCCAAGACAAAAATTACAGAAGAATGTATTAAATGCTTGAACAGAAACACGCAGTGCACCATCTCCCTACCGTGGTAATGGGATGACACCATCAGCCCATTTGCTGAACTGCACGGGGTTCCCCCTCCCCTTGCAGACTGCAGTAAACAAGAATTTGGAAAAGACGAAACATTCAAATGGCAGCATTTATGACAGAAGCACCAAACGGGCCGCTGCCGCTATTGTTGTTGCAGGTTTTGTCGGGGCATCATATTATCCACACTTCCAAAAAATGAAGATGCAAAATGCAAGAGCCTTGACATTTTATTTTAGCTACTGATGATAGGCAGCTGCTTTTTTCACTCACTCACACCTTGCTCTTAGTAGCCCAGGATGGCCGTGGATGAATTGCCAAAAGCGTCGTCAAAACAGTGCAATGATTTGTATAACATTTACATAGGCTAATTTAGAAATTATTAGAATTTAAATAGAAATTCAGTACATCTTGCCATACTGTGGAAGACTGTGATCAGGTGACCTGTGTGTTTGCTGCCCAGGTGCTGTTCATGGACCATAGTTCTTATGGTTCTTTACCTTTAAACTGAAAGACAGCTTCAAGTAGAGGACTGACCTCTGGCAGCCCTTCAAATAGAGGACAGCCCTCTGCAAAAAAAAAAAAAAAAAAAAAAAGGACACCTGGCCACCCTACTGCTCTCACTGAAGCTGGTTAGCAAGCTAAAGGAAAGAACCTCAGCTGTCAGGAGGAAAGATGGCATGACAAGGAGCCCAGGCCCATTCCCACATCTCCCCACTTTCCATAGCTCTCACTTTGGTACCACATGAGTATTCTTTATTTCTTTGGCTCATCCAGAGATAGTTGTGGTACATGCTATGACACTGAGTAGTGAATGAAACCCAGCTCTCTTCTACCCCAGGCACATCTGACCCTACTGGTTAGGTCCTGAGGACATTGGGACACATGAGAGGACCTTTGATGATAATCACAGTAGGTGAGGAGGTTCATACAGGAAAAGATGTTCCTTCCAATATTCCTTTCCAAACCATAAAGGCCTGGAAACAAACTAGAAGCTAGTTCAGTCGTTTCAATTCAGGAGTGCATGTGGTCCCTATTAACAGCTCTCTGTGGCATTTTGGAACATATGTGGTTTCCAAACAGCCCTATAACAAGCACATTGCAGTAATCCAGATGTGAAGTAACTAAGGAATGTGTTTCCTTGGACAAATCTGCAGTCTTCAGGAATCGGTCATATTTGGTACTTCAACCCAAGCTGGGTAAAGGCACTCCTGGACACAGCTAATACCTGAGCATCCAAGATCAAAGCTAGTCCAGAAAAGACCCCAAAGCAGGGTTCAGAATGCAACTTCAACAATGGTTGAACTCGTATTCCTGGGTCAGCTCTACTAACTAGGAGTACCTCCATCTTATCTGGATTAGGATTCAATTTGTTTTGCCCATGTCCAGGCATTGGTCCAACAGTCTCCCTAGAATTAGATGGAAAGGAGAGATAGGACTGGGAGTCATCAGTGTGCTAGATTGAACTCTAAATCCTCAAACGACCTCTCCCAGTGGTTTTGTGTAGATATTAAACAGCATGGAGGACCCCAACACACAAACCGCCAAGGTCTTGAACAGGAGTCCCCCAGCACCACCTTCTGAAACTTGTTCCCCCAGAAGAACTGGAGCTACTGTCACACCATGTCAGCAAGTCCCATCTCAGCAAGCCAGTCCAGACAGATACCATAGTTGTTGTTATTGAAAGCACTGAGGTCCAGAAGAACCAAGGGAGATGTATTCCTGTTCCCAATGTGTATCATCACCAAGGTGGCCAAAACTGTTTCCATCACAAACCAGGCCTAAAGCTAAATTAAATTTATTCTAACTCATCTGTATCATCCAGAAGACCACCAGGCACTGAAGCACTTTGCCTAAACACTGGCCTGAAATTCTCCAATACACTGGGATTAAAGTGACGGGTTTTTCCTCCCTATATAGGTTTCAGTGCTGCCTATTTCAAATTTGCGAGGGCCACGCTTTCCCACAAGGAAGCATTCACCACTTCCACTACCAGCTCAGCAGGAAATACTCTGAAGGACAGCACGCAAGGTCCATGAGACATCTGCAGTGCGTTTGATAAGCAACAGCAGAGAATAAAATTGATGATTGCATATGTGTCCCCAAACCTGCCTTATGGTTTATACCCCAGAAATGACTGAAAACTCGACTGACTGATAGATTTATGCTGTTCTTTTCTGGTCGTTCCTCCCCCTCATGCACATAAGGATGGCTGGAGTCAAGGGGTAGCTTGTTGACAGCAAATAATTCCTCTGTTTCCTGGTCCCCAGCTGAACCTCAGACCTCTGGCAACATGACAAAATTAATTTCTGTCTCTACTCATCGCTAAAAATGACACCCCCGCGAAAATGTGGCTAATTCGCCATTCCAGCAGTGTTTTGGTATCTATTTCTTATGCTTATTTTAATTCTGATCTATTTATTCATTATCTTTTAAATGATGAGAATATATAAGGAAGTCATACATCTATAAAATATCTATTTCTAACAGTTATTAAAAAGCTGGGCAGCGCATTGCAATCCATATCAAATGTCAGCTCTTCAAAAGAGTGGCTACAGGCAAGTGAAGGGGGAAAATGAGGTCAAGTAGTTCATGGTATGAGGTGAATTTAATTGCTTACTACATTTTTATGGCACCCAAAAAAGTCTTGACCTTACCAAGCAAGTTGGCAGGAAAACATGTCTCTTTAAAGCCACCTGACCTTCAAGAACTCCTACTTGTAGCACCTTTTTCCAGCCTTGAGTCATATACATTTATCAATCATCGTTGGCGAAAAGAAATAAATTTGTCACAAACGAAAGAAGTGCCATGGCTGGAATTACAGCCTGCAGAGTCATTTGTTAATTTGTCTGATTCCTCTCATTTTTGTTTCTAGAGGACGTACCAAGTGAACATTTGATTTGGTGAGTTTAACCCTCGACCCTAACTTGTGACACTCACGATTTCCTGGCAAGGAAGGATTTTCTAGCTAGATGTGAGAGACTGAAATTCAGAGTTTTCATTTCAGCTGAGCTGATTATCTGGATCATGAGAAGACCATGCATTCAACCTCACTTTATCCTCCTGTAAGATGAGCAAGCTAAATTCCTCTAATAAGTCGTATAAATGGTTTATAGACGATAGTGCCTGGAGGACACAATAATGTGTGATTCCACAGGTATAGGAGAGGTAATGTTGTGCAGCAGATTGAGGTTTGCCCTAGGAGCAGAAAGACCTCGACCGGGGAGACAGAGGTTAAATCCTCACCCAACCATGAGGTTCACTGGGTGACCTTGGGTCAGTCACAACAGGGATGGGGGAAGAAGCTAATTCAGTTTGCACTTTTATGCAGACAAATCCAATTTGCAATTTTATGCAGACAAACCCAATCCACATGACTATGGAAGAAATGGTACTCTGTTGATTTGACTGAGAGCTCAAAGTTGTTTTTAAATGGATATTTTTGTATGTTGTCTGTTTTTATGGTTTTAAATTTTGTATATTGATTTTTTAATGTTTAATGTTTTAATCTTTTGTAAACCACTCAGAGAGCTTTATCTATGGGGTGGTATAAAAATGTAAATAATAATAATAATTGCCTGAACCTGTATATGAACTGGAACTCAGCTAAACATCAATATACACACTTCAAAGTTTTCCATCAAAGTTCACACATCAAAAAAAAATGCATACAAAAATGCACACAGTATAGAAAAATAAACACAGGAATGCAGATATGACAGAGGAGCGCACAAAAAACACTTTTTCGTAGGGAAAATCACCTGCAAAAAAGGTGTATAATTTGAAGCTTATGTACAACATGCATACATTTAGATCAATGCACACAGAAATATGTGCACATTTCATGCTTACTGCCCCCCACCCAAAATAGCAAACTGATGGAGAAACAGAAGTGAATGAACTTAACTTTGGGGAAATGAGGAAATGAGTGAACTTGAACTTGATGGATTCATCTGGCCGTAGTCACCATCTTTCAGCGTAAAGTGAGGACATCAATGAAAGAAAGAATACATAGTACCAGCCTGCAGTATTAAACTTGTAGCAGCCCTTTCTGGCAGGGGTTCCCGATGTGGATCTGTGAGGATCCCACCTCCAGTCCATAAAAACTAGATTACCATGGAATGCAACAGTCACTCAAATAGTTCTGATCCTGGAAATTATATCTATAAAGTTAAACTGTTCCATTTGACAAGATACAATTAGGATGCTATTATTCTTTATTTAATGTAGACACCACTTGTCCAAATGCCGAAAATACCTAACAGACATCTTAGAAAGCTGCCAGAACCTATTTGGGGGATAGGGTTAGCACCTTTGATAGCTCCTTTAGAGTTCTGGCTGGTTCCGACTAAAACCCAAAATGGATTCACAGCCCCACCAAAACTGGAGCCACCAGCCTCCACTGCATCAAGCCCAGTATTGTTTTCCCTGATGGGCAACAACTCACCAGAGTTTCAGGCAAGGTGGGTCATTCCCATCACCTGCGACCTGATTCTTTTCATCAGAGATGCCAGGGATTGAACCTGGGTCCTTCTGCATGCAAAACACATGTTCTGCCACTGAGCTACAGTCGTTCCCTATCAATAAAACAAACCAGAATAAATAATTTAAGGCCGCATCCATGTCTCAGATAATGCCTCTGATCAGAGCTCTGTGTCCAGAGCTCTGACATCTGCTCAGGAAAGTGATTGTTTTCTTAAAAAGGCATTAAATGTCCTCCAATGTACTTCACAAAGCCTGAGCAGGTGTCATCATGGATGTCGCTCACACAAACCTTTACCCACATACCCACACACAAATCTACCCTTCATGGGAAATGAGTCAAAAATGCAAAAATTGGATTTCGTGATCTAAGCAGAAATGCCACACATTTTGTAGCTCACGTGAACTCTTCTTGAGGGGATATTTGGTTCAAAGGAAGCCTTTTATTTAAAACATAGCACATTCTAAAGATTATCTTGCATTACCCCTGCTTGGTTTGCTGCTCAGAAGGACAAGCTGAAATATCATTTCCCCCTTGGAGCAAATGGGTAAAGCCACTATGGGTAATTACATTTGGAGCCCCAGCCCTAGCCCCACTGGGCCACAGGAAATCGTTTGGGAGAGGGCAGCATCCAACAGTGTCATTCTGTAATCTCAAAGAGCATTAGCAGAGCTCTGCCAAATCTTTCAGTTGTTAAACCAGGTGCCCATCTCACATGTGTTAGCATTGCACAACTGGTTGAGTAATCATAATGTGCAACAGCTTGCACAACCATACTTGTGCAAATGTAACTTTAGTTGGACTCTCGACTTGTGCATAATCCAGAACCTAGTTTCCGCTAGCACAATGTCATTTGCTCTACAAGAATGACACAGTCGGAAACCTTCTACAGGCAAGCTAGTAGCTATTGTGGGTTGCTGCTAAGGATGTGCATCAAGGAAGTATTGGACATTAAGACAAATGCAACTTTGCATTGAAGCAATTTGATGTTAAGGGAGGTACACTAACGATACAGTATTGCCACCATGTACACCCATCCCAAATATGCATTTGATCAGCACTTTCAGAATTTCATCTCATCTTCAGCAGGAAATCCAAATGGAACATTGATAAAATGCACCAGAAAGCATATGTCGGGGGGGGGGGTTTGCCAAGAGTTTGATATTAGTGGAAGCATCACCACTGAGAAAGAACTGAATTTATGGCACTTAAAATTAGGAAAGAGCAATAGGATCATCTATGTCTGCTCAGATTATTTAAATTTTAGATTTGTAATCTGGTTGGATCCATACAGCTGTTCAACATGTGGGGATGTTACATCATGTACAATCAGGTGAATTTACCATTGGTGAGGAGGCAGCTGTCAATCAACTCTGATCACTTGCTTAAGCCCAGCATCACTGCCCCTTGGCAGTTGCTCGGAAATGCAGAGAAGAAAACAGAAGGTACTACATGGTTGGAGGTTACTTGCGACCCCTCCTCCACACTTAAAATCTTCTCCCATGAGATATTTAAGAGTGACATCATAGTTCTAGATCATCTGAATTCATCCACAGATTTTTTTAATTTTTAACTTCAAAAGATACATTTCCATATAAATAAGCATGACCACTGTTATTGCCACACATCTCACTCCTGACATTTTTATGTTTCCAACCTTTAGTACACTATAGTAAAGCTGTGAGATCCTGTTACCAAGTCTGGAAACATGGGACTGTGGGTTATTTCACTGTTTGTCACCAAATGTGGAAAAAAACGCATAGGTTTCCCTTCTTAAAATTCTAAGACTTGGGTCTATGGAACTCCCAATCACAAAGCTGTTTCAGCTATAAAGCTTTAACCATTGCCAACAAAAATCACCCTCTGTAACTTTTAGAAATCCAATAGCTTGGTTCCAGTGGCGTAGGCACGAAACTGCCAACAGAGGCAACCTTACAAGATTAACAATAGTATGTTGATTAAGAAAATTATTTACATAAGGAAATAAAGTATTACTTTTCAAATAACAGGTTACGATTACATAAATGTACTTAGATCAAACAACCTTGGTTCCCATTCCTGATACATAAGAGAGTTTTCCCCAGCTAAATAAGCTCTCAATCACTTTATCCTCAGACCAGATTTCCCTCAACTCCACCCCAGCCAATCCCTCACAACCAGGAAGAGATGCTGTGCAGTGGTCTTCCTCTGCATCTAGCTCTTCCTGCTACTTCTAGCTTTTAGGATGACCAATTCCAGATTCTAGGTCTCATCCCAGAAGAGTTCTGTCAGGCTGGCTTTGTCCTTTCTCCCACTGAGTTCTCCCTTCAGGCACCAGCCCTCTTCCTCAGCTCTGGTCTTCTACCACTCTCCTCAACCAATGAACAGTAACTGGCTCAATTCGGACGACACAATAGTCAATGGTGGGTTGACTAACCCTAACCCTAGGGGGTACTCCCCACACAACATGGTAATAAATAATCAACTGTGGTGTGGATGAGGATCAGCACTGAGTTGACTATGGCAGCATTCGGATGACACAATAGTCAAAACAACTGACGATTGTTTCCCCACACCAGTTGTTTATTGTGTCGTCCGAATTGAGCCACTGTTTCTGCCCTCTCAGTAAGTGAACTCCCACACACACACACACACACACACATCTCCTGGCCAAATCCTCCAGCCAATCATTTTCCTTATGGAATGTCCAACTGCCATTTCCATTTGTTGACCTCACCCCCTGACCAATCCAAACAAAGACAGTTTCTCCCATTAGTCATTTTGAAACTGTCAACTTGGACCATGACCAACGTAGCCACTCTTGCCTTATTCTCAATACACAGTAGCAAAGCTACACTTCTAGCCTACTCAGTTACACCGTAACTTCATTCAGAAGTCACTCAAACAATGTAATAATAATATTATTATTGTTAATAATAATAATAATAATAATAATTTATTTCTTACCCGCCTCTCCCTCCAGATCGAGGCAGGGAACAACATCAATACAAACAATATAAAATCCATAAAACATTTCAAAACATAAACACAGTGCTTCCTCATACCAAGTAGAAGCCAAATAACATTGGGTGACTACAGGCAACTGTTTACCAAGTGTCAACTTACTGCAGCGTACATGTCAACCAACCATTTGCACTGTTCTTCCAAGGAGTGGGGCAACATTAGCACTCTTCTACCTCACTAGATTTCTGCTCATCTGCAGAAGTGTTGCAAATTTCAGTCGGCCAATATCATCTCTAGTCTTGGGCTGGCAGGATTCTGTTGTGGCTTTGATGCCTTTCTCAGCAGGTGTGGCTTTATGGAACAATGCCTTATTCCAGGACTGTTCAATTCAAGGAGCTTCACTTCGGTTTGCAGTATTTAGATGCTGCATATTTTGTGTGTGCCGCTTTTAGGAAGGAGATAGTTGCAGCATCACCATCTCACGGACACAATAGTCTGAGAGAATCCAAAGACAAGCTGAAAGGCATGTGCTGGCCTTGGATCGTTCCAGAGAGTTCTGTAATTAATAAATAGTTCCTGGTTTACCACAGGAGCATCTCTGGTGCTCTACTGTTCTGACAACACAATAGATTCTGCCATTCAACAAAACTGCAGCTCCCCAAGGCAGGCATTAGTTACCCACTGCTTCTCTATTGGACTGTATAGTCTTTGTCTCATTTATTGAAAATGCCTTGGTGCATAGATTTCCTGGTGTCTTTCCCAAGAGCTTTGCTTTCTGCATAAAACATGCTGTTGTCAAGCCACCGAGGCCTGTACAGTTCACTGCAGCCAGCAGGAGCCATTGATTCCCGCACATATTTCTTCACTATGCAAAATCTGTTCCTCGTGCAGCTTGTCATGGGGAGCTGGCATGTGTCACAGAGACACTGTTCTAAGACTGTGGCAATGCATAACTGTCGTACAGCCCCCTAAACAGAAGCGATATATTCAAACACGGCTCGGTCTACTTGTTTGTTTTACTTGATGCATCCTTATAATTGCCAGGAGTTGGCAGTCACAGAAGCAATGCATCAGAAGATACAAAATTGCTCCTTTGTCAAAGTAAAGATAAAAATGAAACTGATCAATCCCACACAGTGGAAATTATGAATTTCCATTTCTCACTTTGATGCAGAAGCTGTCTTAATGCACGTTTGATTTGGCTTTACCGGCATTTATAAGAACAGATGGAAAACTCAACTGCGAAAAACAAATCATGAATAGGGATATTGTAAATAGGTTGTAAATGCCTTGGTGACATCCAGATTAGACTACTGTAACATATTCTGCATGGGGCTGCCTCTGAAAAATACACACAACCTTCAACTGGTACAAAACACAGGAGCTAGCATGCTGACAGGATCTGGTTTACCAGATCAGGTAGCACCAATATTCTATCACCTTCATTTGTTTGGGGTTATTGGAAGAGCGATAGCAGAATACCGCACCAAATAAAAGTGCAACCTAAGGCTTACTTTGCTTTTGGAGTTCTTTAAGCACTTAGTAGGTGCTGTGGCAGGGGCCACTCAGGGTGCAGTGCTAATGAACAGCATTAGAGATTCTTGAGTACCACAAGATGTGGTGATGGCCACCAATTTGGATGCCTTTAAAAGGGGGTGGATAAATTCCTGGAGGAGAAGGCTATTAATGGCTACTAGGGGTGTGCATCGGATCGGATCCGATCCACGATCCGAATCCGATCCGACCCAAAATCGGGAAAATCCGATCCGATCCGATCCGATCCGGACAACCTCCGATCCGATCCGATCCGATCCGATGAGGTCCGATCCGGATCGGACGCCATTTTGAATGCTTTTTCCCATAGCCAAGTATTGTTTTACAAAAACGCCTATAACTTTTTCATTTTTAAAGATAGAAGGATGAAACTTGGGCACATTGTAGACTGGTTAGGGGTAGTTATCTGTGGGAAATTTCAGAAAGATTGGTGCATGCATTTTGTGGCAATTAATTTTTTAATAAATACCCAGGAATGCCTATAACTTTGTCATTTTTAAAGTTACACACATGAAACTTTGCCACATTGTAGGGGGTACCTTGGGACCTATGTGTGTGAAATTTCAGAAACGTAGGTGCTTCTCTTGTGTGGCAATTAATTTTTAGAAAAATGGGTAGTAGTGGGGTAAATACAGTTACGCCTCCCATTTTTTTATTTTTAAAGATACAAACAGGAAACTTGGGCACATTACAGGTACCACTTGCCTTGATATGTGTGTGAAATTTCAGAAACATTGGAGCTTTCCTTGTGTGGCAATTAATTTTTGAAACAATGAGGAAAGAAACACCTATAACTTTGTCATTTTTAAAGTTACACACATGAAACTTTGCCACATTGTAGGTGGTACCTTGGGACCTATGTGTGTGAAATTTCGAAAACGTAGGTGCTTGCCTTGTGTGGCAATTAATTTTTTAATAAATACCCAGGAATGCCTATAACTTTGTCATTTTTAAAGTTACACACATGAAACTTTGCCACATTGTAGGCGGTACCTTGGGACCTATGTGTGTGAAATTTCGGAAACGTAGGTGCTTGCCTTGTGTGGCAATTAATTTTAGAAAAATGGGTAGTGGTGGGGTAAATACAGTTACGCCTCCCACTTTTTTATTTTTGAAGATACAAACAGGAAACATGGGCACATTACAGGTACCACTTGGCTTGATATGTGTGTAAAATTTCAGACAGCTGGGTCCAGGCATGTGGTGGCAAGGTATTTTTGAAACAATGAGGAAAGAAACGCCTATAACTTTTTTATTTTAAAAGTTAGAAGTCTGAACATTGCTCACTTTGTAGATGGGTTAGGGGTAGATATGTGTCAGAAATTTCAGAATTATAGGCCCAGGCATTTGATGGCTATGGAATTTTTAAATTACATGTTTCAAAAAAATTTCTACAGAGGCCAGGTCTTCCCTTCCCGCTTCCCGCGAAGAAAAGGAAACACTCTCTCGTCTCGATCCCTTTGATCCTTGCTAGTAGTATCCATTACAGGGCTCGTGTCTGCTTGAGTACAAAGTGAAAGCAGACACGAGCCCTGTAATGGATACTACCAAGGATCAAAGGGATCGAGACCAGAGTGATCCTTCCTCGCACGCATGGCTGCAAAACTCAGCTAGGCTCAGCCGTTCTGCTTGAAAAGTGAAAGTAGGAAAGGAAACACGAGCCCTGTAATGGATACTACTAGCAAGGATCAAAGGGATCGAGACGAGAGAGTGTTTCCTTTTCTTCGCGGGAAGCGGGAGGGGAAGACCTGGCCTCTGTAGAAATTTTTTTGAAACATGTAATTTAAAAATTCCATAGCCATCAAATGCCTGGACCTATAATTCTGAAATTTCTGACACATATCTACCCCTAACCCATCTACAAAGTGAGCAATGTTCAGACTTCTAACTTTTAAAATAAAAAAGTTATAGGCGTTTCTTTCCTCATTGTTTCAAAAATACCTTGCCACCACATGCCTGGACCCAGCTGTCTGAAATTTTACACACATATCAAGCCAAGTGGTACCTGTAATGTGCCCATGTTTCCTGTTTGTATCTTCAAAAATAAAAAAGTGGGAGGCGTAACTGTATTTACCCCACCACTACCCATTTTTCTAAAATTAATTGCCACACAAGGCAAGCACCTACGTTTCCGAAATTTCACACACATAGGTCCCAAGGTACCGCCTACAATGTGGCAAAGTTTCATGTGTGTAACTTTAAAAATGACAAAGTTATAGGCATTCCTGGGTATTTATTAAAAAATTAATTGCCACACAAGGCAAGCACCTACGTTTCCGAAATTTCACACACATGGGTCCCAAGGTACCACCTACAATGTGGCAAAGTTTCATGTGTGTAACTTTAAAAATGACAAAGTTATAGGTGTTTCTTTCCTCATTGTTTCAAAAATTAATTGCCACACAAGGAAAGCTCCAATGTTTCTGAAATTTCACACACATATCAAGGCAAGTGGTACCTGTAATGTGCCCAAGTTTCCTGTTTGTATCTTCAAAAATAAAAAAATGGGAGGCGTAACTGTATTTACCCCACTACTACCCATTTTTCTAAAAATTAATTGCCACACAAGACAAGCACCTACGTTTCTGAAATTTCACACACATAGGTCCCAAGGTACCCCCTACAATGTGGCAAAGTTTCATGTGTGTAACTTTAAAAATGACAAAGTTATAGGCATTCCTGGGTATTTATTAAAAAATTAATTGCCACAAAATGCATGCACCAATCTTTCTGAAATTTCTCACAGATAACTACCCCTAACCAGTCTACAATGTGCCCAAGTTTCATCCTTCTATCTTTAAAAATGAAAAAGTTATAGGCGTTTTTGTAAAACAATACTTGGCTATGGGAAAAAGCATTCAAAATGGCGTCCGATCCGGATCGGACATCTGGTCCGATCCGATCCGACCAGCCTCCGATCCGATCCGATCCGATCCGACCCCCCAGGTCCGATTCCGATCCGCTATCCGATCCGATCCGGGGGGTCAGTGCACATCCCTAATGGCTACTAGTCCTGATAAATATGTGCCACCTCCAGAGGCAGTAAGCCTATATACTCCAGTTGCTGGGGAACATGGGTGGGAGGATGCTATCTCACTAGTGTCCTGCTGGTAGATTCCTGGTCAACATCTGGTTGGCCATTGTGTAAACAGAATGCTAGACCCATAATAACAATTATTATTATTATTATTATTATTATTATTATTAATTTCTTACCAACCTCTCCGTTTGGATCAAGGCAGGGAACAGCAGTAAATATAAAATATGATAAAATACATAAATCTGATTAAAACATGGTACACATTATTAAAATAGCAATAAAACATCCTAAAAACATCCTAAAAACATTCTAAAATTCCACTGGATATGCCTGCCGGAAGAGACCCTTGTTCTTATGCTCTTATGATTGCAAAGGTCACAGATGGCACAGTGAGTAGGTACATGGGATAAAGCTTCTAGAGATAGTTGCATTCCAAATGTGGAATCCCTGATGCTGGAAGACCTGTCTACATACAGGGAAAGCCCTGCAGTGGCTGTGGATCTGCATCCTGTCAGTTAGGCATCACTGGTGCAGCTTCACAGCCAACATGGTGCATTTTGAAAAAGTCAGGCATTTAGCCCAACTTTTTCAAAGGGAGCGATGTCAACACGGCACTTTTGCCATGTACCGGGGCCAACCCGGGGGGCAGATCCTGGTGGAAGGTAACCAGAAATTGGTCGCCTTCCACCAGGAAGAGGGTGGCGGGCAGCTCCAGACCTGGATGGCCACCCAGAAACCCTGTGTTCCCTCCTCGACATAGGGAAAGTGAGAGGTTCAGCCCCCTGGATGACTTCCTTGTTCTCTGCATTCAGGTGATGGTAAAATAGCAGTGTTTGCATGGGCGATTGATTGGAGCACTCCTGGCTTGTGCATTTTCTTGCCAATATTGCTGCTGGTTTACAGTGTTTGTTTTTAGGGCATGCTTTTTTTTAATGCCATTCTGTTTTATTGTTATGTTTTAATAATGGTTGTGGCAGCATTTGGGGTCCTACTAGGGAGAGTAAGGTGAAATATAGATATTTAAATAATATAATCACTGGGAGAAAGGTTCTGGTATTAGAGTCGAAGAACCAAACTAAGGACAAAGATTTGCTAATACAATTTCTGGCTTCATGTCAAGTATGTTGGGAACTGAATCTTCCTTATATTCCTCTTAGGAAGCATTGTGGCCACAGCAGATGGAATTTCTTCTCTTTATGCAGCCCCATGACCACACCTGCTGATTGTACAGTCTGTGATTCCTAGCAATTGGGTCCATAAACAAACAGAAAGAGAGAGACCCATATTTTGAATTAACAAACATGTTCATTCCAAAATCCATAATAATGCCATACCTTTATTATGACCAACCAAATTGTCCCAAAATACTGAGCAAGCTTTTTTGTTTCCCAACCTCTTCATTGGGCTGGATGTTACAGAAAAGATGCAGAAGACAGGAAAAAGCTGGCTTGCCATTAAAGCATAAAGTCTTTGTCGGTCACAGTCTTTGTTGGTCACAGACACAACATTAGCTAAGAGTCTGTTCTAGGTACTATTCAGGTTCAGGTTATATTTAAGGATGCTGGGTCAAAGAAACACAAACAATGGGTGAGACCCCATTTTTGAAAATACAAAATCTAGCAGTTACCAATATCTATCCCCATGCTTAAGCAAAACACAGACATTCCTTGTTCGGTAGAGAACAGAAGCAAAGAGAAACATGACAGATTTTATATTAGCAAATCTGGTGAATAATTTTACGTGGTGTATACTAGTTTTAAAAAAGTTAACACTAGCTGACTTGGGTAGTCGGACCCATCTTAAAGTGGAGAAAATCATCTTCCAGTATTAGGATCCTATTTTTGAACAGCTAAATTTGGTATTCTCCTAGGCACACAAAAAGCAAAGTTTTTCCCCTTATATATAGAACAACTGCCTTTGCTTTTTGCAAACTTGTTCATTTTTTCTAATTCTTCTATGTTTTATGAGTACATCACTTTTACACTGTCAATCATTATATGCACATAAAATGCATATATTGTTATTTCTAGGGGAGAGAGGTGGGTACCTGCTTAGTAATATGCTGTAGTGTGTAGAAATTGGCTAGGATTAAAAGACCCCTACATGAGAAGATACTTGTGTTTGCAGATGGAGGGATTGACAAATCCCACACCTTATGCTGAAGACCCCAGGCCACGTTGCAAATGGTATGCATCATGTTTCATCTGTGTGATGATATGGGGACAATAGCTTGGATTGAGTGGAGACTGATGCCTCCGATTTCGGTGGGGCTGTGAATCCATTCTGGGTTTCAGTCAGTTCTTGGAGCTATCCAATGTGCTGAACTCTATTCCTTTAAAGAGCTCCTTTAGAATTCCAGTAGGTCTTGACTATAACACCTGGACCAGATTCACTGCCCTACTGGCATCAGAGCCACCAGCCTTCACAGGCTCTTACTATCAAGAACCAAATGATACTTCCTCTTTAAACAAAGAAAGCATTGCCTTCAAAATCCTAGCAAAGAACGTGCCACTCACTGAACAAAAAGTGTTCTTTAGAAAGTGTATGCATTTATAGAAGGAAACTGTCACCATCCCCACAATCATTACATTTTAGCATACTTGCACTCAACAGCATTAGGCAGAGCAGGCCTCAGTCCTATGGGAGGGTTGTATTTTCATCTTCTATGTTTTGTGTGACAGTTACAGTTTCCATCTGTTGACCTCCTTCATGACCCTGACAGTAAGGAGACCTCTTTTTTCCTTGACGTTTCAAAGAATTCTGTGGCAACGTACAGATCAAGAGAGACTTTGACACATAGAGCAGAACATATTTGAAAGCCAAACCTTTCCTCGAAGAAATATTACCAGCAGGTGACTTCTCTAGATGGCATAATCCCCTCTTCAGCAAAAAAAAAAAAAAAAACCTCATCGTGTAGCACTGTGAAGGTACAAAGCATTCCTTGAACCAGGCAGGTACATCTGTCATGGGAGCATCATTTTTTCTTTGCCTTTGCTCTGCTTGTGGCTTGTTATAATCAGGATGGAGAGAAGGGAAAGTAAAAGAATGCCAGGGATGCAGTGAAACATGGTGGTGAAGACAGCAGAACTATATGACTTGTGACACATCAGGCCAAACGCTGCCCACCAGCAGCAGGATTGGCATCCACATGGATCGGCATCTTCAGACAGCTGCCAAGGCTCCAGCATTCTGGGAAAGCCCACCACCAACTAGGGATGTTGGAGAAATCTGCAACAGAATCAAAGAAGTTCAAAGTTCTATGAATTCACTGCACAGATTCCGCAGAAGACCAGCTTTTCCTGCGTTATGCAGATTCATGGACTTGTGAACCTTTTTTGTTTTGTTTTGTTTTTTTACTTTCGGGGGGTTTATGCAAATTTAGTCGTAGAAAAATACACAAAATCAATAAACATCAGCTGAAAATGTGCATTTCCCCCCATAGGTAAAAACATGAAAATGTACATGGGGGTTTGCACATTTTCAGAAGTGCACTTTTGCACAATCATACATTTGCACAAATTTGAGAAACTGGGAAAATTTGATTCCACCAATGAGCAGACATCAGAATGAAAGACACCTGACAAATCCCAAAACGCAGATGGTATGGATTTTACAAAATCTGTACATCCCTACCGCCAACCCTAACTGCTACAGCTAAGGAGGATCAGTAGCAGTGGTCACTCCCACCTATTCTCTCTCTCTCAAACTCACACACTCTTCTCTTCCTCTCACTCTCTTTGGACATCTGTAAAAACTGAGTCCCTCTAGGAAGATTGGGTTGCATGCAGTGACTAGGGTGATCACTAATGACTCACAAATGAAGAGGAAATGCATCACCAAAAAAGAGGATTTCCATTAAAATAAAATGTGCATGTGCTGATTTATATGTATAGCTGCATGTTTAGAAACAATGACTATCATTGAAATAGAAATACATTACATCGCACCATAGTGCAGAAAACTATGACCAGGTGCTAATTGTTGATAGAGAGTGGGTCTTAGGTTCTTTGCATTTGAACCAGGAGAGAGAGAGAGAGAGAGAGAGAGAGAGAGAGAGAGAGAGAGAGAGAGAATGGGATGTGTAGATGACTTTGACCCGACCTAGTTCTGGCCCTGTCCACCACTGGTATGGGAGCCACCAAGAAGGTTACCCATGAGTGAATGTGGCCATCCATCTGAAAAAGTTCCCCACCCATGTTTTAGATGTTGCTGAGTGAGGGGGACCAGTTGTCTGACTTAGTGTATGACTGCTTCCTACATTGCAAATGTATTTGTGTTCTCTGCAAAAGCCCAGGACATATCTAATATTCTATGATTGGTTAACCAAAGAGGAACATCTGCAAAACAAAATCTCTTCTTTTTCTTTCCCCTAATGCCCAAAGCAGGTTTTTTTAAATCCAGTATGAAAAACAATACAAAAAACTAACCATTTCTTTTCTCATAGCAAACAGTGTCCAAAAGTAACTTATTCTAAATCCAGTCTGCCAAGAGAATTGGAAGATATAATTTAAAAGCTCTGTACTTACAATACGGAAATGAAATCCTGTAAAAATTAAAATCAATCAGTCAATAAATTTCCTTTGCGGTCTGGCTGGCAATACCTAACGTAATGTAGAATATGATTATTTCAAAGGATCTACATGGCGATTTTTATAACAAAAAAAAACTACTATATGCTAAGAAAATACAAGGCAAACAAGGAAATTCACTCCATTCTCATTTCCTGTAGCTTCTGAAGACAACAAAACAACAAAAAGATGAATTATATCCACATTTAAGATGCATGTGTTCAGTTTCAACACAATACTTCCACTCCACATGTTTATGCATGACTTGGTTCCATTTCTAGCTAACTCATAAATTCCCTATCTGCTATCTGATAAAATAGTCAAAGGTCTGAACTATACAGTGAACTGTACAATGAAACAATAGTTCAGGCTGTAGGTGAAAGGTAGCATGTCTGAATGCTCATACATGCTACAAAGAAAAGGTCAGGATAGGAAAGGGGTGGATTCCCTCTTCATCACAACCGTTAAAGTTGCAGGCACTATACTAGAGTGACCATATACAAAAGAAGGCAGGGCCCCTGCAACTTTAACTGGTGTGATGAAGAGGGAATTTCACCAGGAACTAATTGCATATAAATGACACTGGCTGAAATCCCCTTTTCTCTACAACTGTTAAAGTTACATGAGTCCTGTCCTCTTTTTCATATGGTCAGCCTACTGCCCAGTCCAAGTCCAGTTTACAGATTAATATGGGACATCAGCAGGGGCTTTGAAGTAGGCCACCCAGAGCAGATTAAGTAGGGCCAAAGATGGCCACCTGGCCATGGTCTTCCCCACTATGCTGAAATGTATTGCATTTCTATTTAAATTGCAGTTACTATTTCTACTTTTGAACTCACATGTAGAAATTAGCATATACAAATTTATGCAAATCTGTGTCCTCCTTCATCCTCTTCTTTTTAAGGATGCATTTCTTCTGTTTTAGCGCTGTGTAAGTGGCTAGCCTATTTTGCAGGACAGCAATCTTCATTTCTCAATAGACAAAAAAAAATAGCTTACTGTGCAAATGGAGGGAAAATGCTTCTGTTCCAGACTGTTGTACTGTCGCTGACTTATTTCTGTCCTGCAGGCACGCCAAGGATGAATTTGACAAACATTTTTTTGCAAAAAGGAAGAAAGGAAGAAATGTTAAACAGATGGGAAGTGATGCTGACCTAGAATTTTCAATAGGCCATTGTTGAGTGAGAACACCACCAGCAAAATGTACCATTGGACTTTGTACAGCGGCATTATAGATGTTGACTATTTCTTCCCTTTTATGGCTGCTTTACTCATGCGACTAAATGACAGATTTGGCACTCGGAGTAAAATTGCCTCCAGTTTTATTGCTTTGATGTGTATGTATTTCAGCAAACACAACTAGAATGACCTTGCAAAAACAGCCAGTGACAACTAGTCTGTTTACCTGATGATAAAACTCAGCTACTCTGTTGAAAATCAACAAGAAAGAAAACACTGGCCCCAAAACAAACAAATCCTTAAGCTTGTGGGCTTTAGAACATTAGAGGAATCCTGCTTAATCATGCTAAGCATCCATCTCATTCAGCATCTCAGTCCAACCAGATGTCTCCAGAAACCCCACAAGCTGGGAGGGGAGGCAACAGTCCCACTGTTTGCCCCTAGGCATCTTCCCTCCCCCAGGTTACTGCTTCTGAATATGAAGCTTCCACATGGCGTTGTGGCTAACAGCCTTTGATAGATCTATCCTCCATCAATTTGTCTAATCCCCTTGTCAAGCCACCACAGTCCGTGCCAATCAATGCATATTGAGGCAGTGCAGTCCAAAAGTCAGTTATGCTTTCTACGAAGTTGTACTGGCTTTTGTCTATCCTACATCTATCTCCAATCAATTTCCAAAATCCTTTCTGGAGGCATCTGGCTTTCCATTGTTGGATATGTAAAGCTGGACAAGATAGACCCTTGGTCTGGTCCAGCTCACCCTACAACACTTCAACCCAAGCTCTTTGTGACCAAATATTTCCTGCAATACCCAGATACTGGGGAAAGGATCCAATTGTATCCATGCGCTAGAGCTCTTGACGTTGCACTAGTGGAAACCAGCACTTGCACTACATCAACAGCGCTTGTTAGCACAACAGGAAACCTGTCACACGAGCAAGCAGTATTGATGTTGTGCAAGTGAAGGTTTCCACTAGCACAATATCAATAGCGCTAGGTACTAGTACATTGACAAAGTCGAATATTCTCCTTGGTTTTCTGCTGATACCTACATTTAGTGTGGAAGGGTGTTATGTTTTTCTCATGAGGCAACTTAACAGTAATTGAAGGACATGCTACCAATAACTGGCCCAAGACATATTCAAGAAATGCAATGGAGTGCTTTGCAATATGAAATGGAATCTGGGGCATTATACGTGTTAAAATTATTGTGTGTTGTCCAACTTTCTCTCGCACGCTCGCTCTCTCACGCTCTCTCTCATTAGCATTATAATACTCATGGGAGATATTATTTCCTTTCTTGGTTTGGCTTCTGATCCTAGCTAATACTCTTTGTGTATTCTTTCCCATCATTCTTTTCCATCTATATGTGTTACAGCATCACACAGATTACAATGGGGATTTCTTTCTGCCTTTCCAAAAAGGGAGAATACTAAAGTTCCATCCAAAACAACATTCTTGGATCAGACCACCCACAAACAGGCTCTGCCCCCATTCGCCATCATTCCTTGGCCCTGACATTTGCTATGATGATGTAGAGTCTTCCAACTCAAATCTGTCTCAACTTCCTGTGTTATGACCTTCATCATGGTGTAGGGGGACCTCTTAAGAATTGCCAAAAAAAGAAGAAATGCATCACCAAATAAAGAGGACAAAAGGGGACAGCGATTTGCATAAATATTTGCATTTGCTGAAGTATAGATGAAAATTTAGAAATAATTATTATAATTTAAACAATGTGGAACACTGTGATCAAGAGACTATATGCCTGTTTAGTCTGCTGTTAAAATGCTAACTGTTGATGTGAAACAGTTCTTATGTTCGTAATCGTTAAACCGAACTGAACAGGATACCCCTTCCAATAAAGAACTGTCCTATGACCACCCTACCGTGGTGGATCCTGCCATGTCTGCCATGTCTTTTGGAAGGGTATTCCCTGGATTCCATCTCCTGCAAATAACTTTTCCTACTAGAAGGGATGACAATGAATCATTACATTTGTAGATGCATATCTACAATATTTTCAGTGTACACACAGAAAAGTAAGGTGTGGGCTGGCAAACATGCCTGCAAATCTATGTATCTTAAGAGGTACACTCATCATACAGCTGCAGTGGGCTCCATCCTGAGTGTTCACTCATTGGCAAACCTAGATTTGCCTCTTCGTAATGTGTGAAATGACCCATTCAACCCACCCATTGCAGGCCATATGTCTCAGCCTAATTGTTTTGGTTGCAATCCTTGCTTTCGCCCTAGAAAAATATCTGGAATGAACCTGTCATTTGACTTTGTTCACTGAAACGTTTACCAGGAAATCTGGTCCCTTACGTGTTTATCATAACCATGCTCTGCAGCAGTGCCAGCTGTCCCAGATACAGAGTAAATTATGCACATCAGATTCAGCGCATGCATGCTTGCAGAAAGGGTGAGCTGTACAAAAGATAAGATCATCCCTTTTCCACCAGCATGCTGTGCTGACAAGGAAAGGCAGCCACCAGGCTATTCCTCTGAGTGGTGACCCGCTAGGCAAGAATGCCATCTACAGGCGGCACTTCATACGGGTGCCCTCTTGACAACAGAGTGTCCCTGGAAGGCTGAGCAAAAGGAGCATTCAGGATCGCATGTTAATGTGTATTCCATATGCTAATGGAAAGTTCATTAAAAATAAACAAATACAGAAGGGGGAAAACTCAGAATGACTTGCAAAAAGAATCAAAGACTAGAGGCCCTAATATACTAAATCTTTGGATGGCGTCTCGGAGAGAGGATCATTATCATTAGAGCACTGTATTTTCTGCATACATATTTTATGAGAGGATTTTCTGTGTGTGCATTTCAGAGGTTAGCAGTGCATGGCATTTCCTCCACTGCTCAGTTTAACCGGAATGCAGTGCCCAATAGCATCTGTTAAAATCAGAAAAGGGGGATAAGGCTATTAGGAGTGATCCCCAATTGTAATGTATATTCAACCTTTGTCTGCACAGTGCACTGCTGTCCATATCTAGCAAAAATGAGAAATATTCTCTCCTCAGATCATAAGGAGAGCCCTGCTGTATCAGACCAAGGGTCCATCTAGTCCAGCACTCTGTTCACACAGTGGCCAACCAGCTGTCGATCAGGGATCCACAAGCAGGACCCGGTGCAACAGCACCCTCCCACCCATGTTCCCCAGTAACTGCTGTATATCATTCATCTAAAGTTTAAATAGAAGCATATGATAGGGATATCTTGAAATAAACACACACACACACACACACACACGACTGAAGAGGTAGAGATGAATCTGCTTTGTCTCATCTTGGACATCCACAGGATTTCTGTGTTCCAAGTGTAATTGGCACAAATGAAAAAGGAACAAGTTCTCAAGGCTAGGGGGCATTTACACAGGAGATTTGAACACACTTGAAATGTAAAATTGCTGGACAGTTAACTAAAATATGTAAACTGAACATCAAAATGTATATCTTTACCAGAAGACAGGAAGATGGCCAATATAACAAATGGGAAAAAATATCATATAAAAGTGATCCATACATATTCACCACAAAGATGGTGCTGAAAATATAACCCCAGTTGTGAATTCTCTCTCACTTGATATAACATTTGATGGACATGATACAGCATTCCCTCTCTATCACGGCTAGGGCAGAGCTGTTTATGTCAGTGCTGACCATAAAAGTGGAGAGTTAATGCTAGTTAATTACAAGCCAATCTTTACAGGAGGACAAGAGATAACTGCTCATCTACATCGTCAGAAAGAAATACATGGTATAGGCTCATCAGGATTGTACCATTTGAGACTTCAGATAGGAAATTGCATGTTGAAATGGTTCCCTGGGTGGGGTGGGGGACTCACTGTAACTAGATAATTAGCACATCAGAGAGAAATGTTCTAGCTTACTCCTTCCCCTGATGTTCTACTTTTCTACCTGCAGGGAGAGAGAAAGAGCGAATGAAACATTTAAAGCTGAGATTCCCTGATCTATGCTAAAATAGTACAGCCCAGCAAACACTATACTTTATTAATTTTTAAGTAAAGATCAGCTCTGATTTATCCATGATAAGCAAGAATAGGCAACACTAGAGGAGTGAAAACTGGATTCTATTTGAAGCCAAAAATGGGAACTGACAGCATTTATTAAAGAATGAACACACCAAAAGCATATTTATGTACAGTGCAAACCTGTGCATGTCTGCTCAGAAATAAGCCATAACCAATTTAGTGGGACTTACTCCCAGGTAGGTGTGTATAGGACTGCACCTTTGTGTGTTCATAACCATTTTATTAAAATTGGGACATCAAAGCACTTCACAACAATAATATGCAGTTCCCTCCCCAGCAGCTTATAACCCATCCTTCCACTAGGGTTGACAGGAAAATCCGCAATGAATTCAAATAAGTTTGAATTTCTACAAATCCAACCTGCAGATTCTGCAGCCAACCAGCTTTTCCCTAGTCGCATAAGTTTTACTGACTAGCAGGCCAGTTTTTTACTTTCTGGAATTGTATACAAATTTAGTCATGCAAAAATACCAAATAAAAAAAAATGGGGGGGGGGGGGAATTGACCAAAAAATGCACATTTCCCCCCATAAGATAAAGCATGAAAATGCAGATTTGGGGGATTTGCGTAAATGTGCTTTTGTCACTTTCCAAAGCAAATGCACGTTTGGGAAACTGTGAAAAATCCAGTTCCATCAAGGAATGGACGATGGAACGAAAAACACCTGGCAATCTGCATTTTACACGATCCATACTAGGGGTGTGCACGGACCCCCCCGGATTGGGTCGGGATCCAGATCGGGCCCTCCAATTTTGTCCCGGATCAGATCGGACAAAATCGAAGGCCCCTCGGACTGGATCGGGCCCGATCCCAATCCAAACATCGGACATCCGATTTTTGGATCAGCCGCCATTTTTGTTTTCCCCATAGACTTGCATTGGGGGAAAGAAAGCTTTCCCCCAATACAAGTCTATGGGGAAAAAATGGCGGCGGGTGGGTGAGGGGGGGCCTAACTCCCTCCTCCCCCCTCACGGTTCTTACCTCCCGGGACCATCCGCTGTGTATGGCCCTGGCAAGTAAGCCCCCTCCCCCGCGCTCCTTACCTCCCCCTCCCCGTGCTTACCTGCCGGGGCCGTCCGTTCCCCTCTGCCACTGGCCGCTACTTCGAGCAGGTTTCACGGCCTGCCCCTGAGTAGCACGTCAGGTGATAACATCACCTGGCGCGCTACCTAGGGGCAGGCCGCGAAGCCTGCTCACATTAGCGGCCAGCAGCGGAGGAGAGCGGATGGCCCCGGCAGGTAAGTGGGGGCCCCTCCCCCTCCCCCTGCTTCCCTGGTGGGGCAGCCGCTTCCCTTCGGTGGCACCACCAGAGGGAAGCGGCTGCCCCGCCAGGGAAGCCCCCTCCCCGCTGTCCGCTTCCATCGGTGGGGGCTCACTGCCGCCTGCCAATGGAAGCAGCAGAAGGTGCCAGCGGGTGCCTGCCGATCCTCCGATCCATTCCAATCTGGATCGGGTCCTTTCCGGATCAGATCGGATTGGATCGGACGATAATTGTATCCGATTTCCCCTGGATTGGATCCGGATTGTGGATCGGACCCGATCCAGTGCACACCCCTAATCCATACATCCCTACCATACACTACCACTTTTGACTTGATTAGGGCGAATGCATGTCGTTCTCTTCTCCACTCCAAAACACTATCTCCAAACATAACACAGCATGTTGCGGAATCTCATTTATCTGGCCTAAACATTCATATGCTTTGAAAGCTTCTTCTATTGTGATTGGGCTTCTCTTCAAGGCTCTCTACATGACTCTGTTTTCGCTGCAGCAGACTAACATGACTATTCCTCTGAAAGCTTTTCCAAACTTTTCCAAACTTGGGCACATTTTCCCAAGTTGTTGGGCCCTTGGCAATTGCCCTTTTGACTGTCTTACAGATTTACTACAAACATATTTCTGACGAAGTTTAACATACGAAACGAGGAGGCATCTGGACTCTCATAAACAGACAAACAGATATAGTTACATCCACTTTATATGGATAGTTGTAACCTGAAAGGACTGTTACTTCCTTGTTATATCTGGAAATTTCAATGATGATGTAATCAACACAAATTGTATTTGCAAAAATTATTATATGATATTTTGGTAATGAATTATATTACTAAGGTATGATAAACATACGGCATTGTTACCTGAAGGAATTTTTCTGAACTCATTGTTTATTAGACCATATCTCGAACATTTATTTTACTAGAGTGATTAACATATAATCTTATAAATAGGACCGGGTAAAAGTCTGTACTTTACAGTTGTATGCCAAGGCATTCTCATTTGTAATGAAATCATAGAGACATCAGGTACTGTTCTGTCTATGGTATGTTCTCTTGGCAGATTCAAAATGGCACTTGCATGGATAGTGGACTCTTTCCTGTCGAGCTTGCAGGACTACAACCAGACAATATGCCTAATCCTCCAGCCTTGAGGAATTGATGGATAGGTATAAGGGTGCTCCCCTCCATCTCCTTGAGGAATTGAGGGTGCTCCCCTTCATCTCCTACAAGGTGCTTCAATGGACTCACCCGTTTTGTTCCCTTCGCTTTTTTTCCCACTAACTTCTCACTGCAGCTGCCAAAAAAAGGCAATTAGTCCCAAGCAACCTACCTAAGGTACACAGGCTGGACAGTATGAGATAGAGGGGAGGAAATGGATGACATGGCCATAAGCCAATCTGGAGCTGGGAAGGGGCTTAATCCTATATGGCCTCAAATTAAATTGGCACCCAAAATCCCACACTGTGCAAAAGGCAGGTGGGTAGCTCCCAAATTGTGGGATGCAACTGAGGGAGGGGAGGTAGAATCAGGCCAATTGTCTCCCAATCCCAGCTTCCTGAGGCTTTGTGGCTAGCGCAGACTTCCTCTCCCCCATTTACTTATTAATTTAACATATGTCTTAGCTGCCTTTCAGACCATGGTTTTCTTAAGGTGGTCTACAATGTAATAGCAATACAGTTCAATGTCCAACAAATTACACAATTTTAAGTCCAACAAATGATCAAAGCATCTTAAATTTAAAAAGATGTTTTAAAATAAACAACCATTTTAAGATAAAGCAGCCCCAATAAAATGCCATTTTTCAAATATTGAACATCAGCTTGTATCATGCTGGGCTGAGTGAAAAAATGCTTCCCCCACCCACCACCTGGACTGGTGTGCTTTTTTTCTCTGCTATTTTCCTTCTTCTCATTTGCCCTCTCTGCCCTCTGTTGCTTTCACCATCATTTAATCTATGTCCATCTCTACATTAAGGGGAAAACTCACATCCTTACCAAGGTTTTTTTCCCCCTCTTTCATGTTATTTCGCATTCACTACAGGCTCCTTTAGATGGTGAGCAACAATGACCACATGATTTGTAACTGAAAACCTCCCCTCTGGCCAATGTTTCATAAATTTCAATAAAAGAGCGCCATCTATCAATCAATCAATCATAGTTTATTAAAGTCAATAGACCATGGAAAAAAGAAAAAGCGTAAATACAGTTTGTCATTACGTACAAACATTACACACTACACAGTATACAATCAACCATCTCAGGTACCCACCATTTGAGCTCTATGACAGATGGTAAGGTGTAGAAACTTTGCAACTTGGATTGTAACTATTTTATCTTTGGCCTGTAAGACTATGATAGTCAAAGCCTCTTTAGCGTGGCCAAAATAACCCTTGAGAATTGGTCGCAAGAGATCGTTCCTAATTCCATTATAAAAATTGCAACTAAAAAGCACATGTGTGACTGTCTCTACCTCGGAATTGTTACAAGGGCAGCATCTTTCTCCCATAGATCTTTTTTTATATCTCCCTTCCAACAATTTCGAAGGGAGAACATTGAACCTTCCCAGGGTAAAGGCCTTTCTGTATTTTGGAACAGAAAGACATTTCAGATATGCTATTTCGCCTTTTTCAGCATTATCCGGGAGGCCCAGTGCGGCCGGAGAACAAGGGCCCACTGCCACACCCCGCATCACCTGTAGATCGATATCCACCAGTCTCTGTTTAAAATTCAATCTAGCTTTGGCTGGTTCAGACAGAAACAAGTGTTGAAGATTTAGTCCTAAAGTACCAACCCTCAATATTAGCGCTTTAATCCAAGGAGACTCGTATGACTCTAACAAGACCTGAGTTACCAAGGAGTTATGTGACATCGCATGAAATTGGCGGAAGTAAAACTGCAGAGTCAAACTCCAGCCTATGTTATTCAAAGATCTTAGGCCGACCTCTAAATTGAGTGCTGGGCCAGAAACACATCTTGGAAACCCCAGAATTAGCCTCAGAACGGTAGACTGTATACTTTCCAATGGGGTCTTCAGAAGCAGAAACCACACAGGAACCCCGAACAAAACCTGGGACACCAATTTAGCTTTATAAACCCTGATGGCAGCTGGTATATATTTGCCCCCTTTTTGATGGAAAAAGTGGGAAAGAGCTCCAATGGTCTGTTCAGCTTTAGCCTTAAGATGTTTAAAGTGCACATTCCATTTTAGGTTCGCTTGGGACCAAATACCTAAATATTTGAAGGAGTCGACCTGCTCAACCCTACTGCCTTCCATAGACCAGGAGAATTTAACTTTGGTCTTAGCAAAGACTAGGACTTTGGATGTCTGGTAATTAATTATTAGTCTGTCTCAAACGCAGTACTTTGCAAATCCATTTAGCAGCCTCTTAAGGCCAAGATGGGTCTGTGAGATCAACATAGCATCATCTGCGTACAAAAGTATCTTCACCTTCTGTGAACCAATCCTGGGAGGATGAGATTGTATTGGTTCCAAACAAGCTGGAAGATCGGCCAAATACAGATTAAACAGGGTTGGTGCTAAGAAACAGCCCTGTCTAACTCCTTGGGTGGTAATGAAATCATTGGCAAGATGGCCCGCTCTGTTACACCACACCTGAGCAGAAGTATTACAATATAATGATTTTAACAGAAATAGTAATCTCAGTTCTATAGACATCTGATCTAATTTGTGCCATAATAGGGATCAGGAGATGGAATCAAAAGCAGATTTGAGGTCTATGAAGGCAGCAAACAGTTTGCCTCCCCTTGGAGCTGTGTATTTTTGAGCTAAGTGGGACAGAACCAAACAGTGATCATTTGTGGAGCAGCCTGCCTTGAACCCAATTTGTTCAAAGCTCAGGATATCATTAACACAAACGCACTCATTCAGTCTATTCCTTAGTGTTTTGGCATATAGTTTCCCTGTTACAGACAAAAGGCTTATCGGCCTATAACTATATGGGTCTGTTCTTGGGCCCTTTTTATATATAGGGACCACAACAGTCCTTTGCCAAGTCAAAGGTATCTGTCCAGATTTATTAATTGCCATGAATAAAGAGGCTAAAATTGGCGTCCACCAAGCAATATTAATTTTTAGCATTTCTGGGGGGATCCCTTCCGGACCCAAGGTTTTGCCTGCTTTTAACTGAATTGAGTGCCATCTAATGATGTAATTAATCTCGCGAATATTTTAAATACTCCATTATCTCCGTGGGGTTGTTTTTTTCAGTGAGATCAGAGGAAGCAGGTGCAGGAGGCATCCTGGAGGTTGATGGTGTAATGTAAATAACCTGGAAGCTTTCATGAGTGGCCAATCATGAGCGTGAAATAAATAGCTCTTTTAGAGAAGCTTTATGTGGTTTTATCACTGTCGTCACAACAATATTTCATAAGTGATGATGTCACAGACTCCTGTAACAAACTCACCTGGCATTCCTCAGGCAATCATATTAAACAGCAACAATCAATGAGACCAAGGGCTACGAGAGCAAACAAGGAAAATGGGGGTGGGGGTGGACAACAGCTAGGGAAACGAAAATGTGCCAAATATAATTAATCCAAAAGGCATGTTCATCAAGCTGAGTGTTTTCTTTTGGTTAATTTCTTCAGTTATGTCACACATGCAGTCCTAAGCAGAATGTTTAAAGACCAATTGTGGATCCAGGGTGGGGAACTGTTTCTTTGGTTTTAAAAGTTCTTGCAAGCAATAGGATGGATGGCTAAAAAAAATAATAATAACTAAAAAGCATTGGTAGCATTTTTGTAAAGTGAATGGAGTGCATTAGAAATAATCTTCTGGAAAGCAGTAATATTTCCTCCCTTAACCGAGTAAGTTTGCCATATTCATTTAATTCTGGCAACCTTTTTTCTCTTATACCACCCGGTACCATTCTGACCTCCAATTTATCATCCACCTCACTTGACAGCCTCTTTTTTGCCTGAGGGCTGTAATAAACCAAGCTGCCATTTCAGTCTATGTTATCTTCTCTCTACTAGGCTGATTAAAGCCAACTTGTTACTTCATATTCATCTATTTGCCCATTTTATTATTCAGATTACACGGTTGTCAGGCAAATGCATTCCCTTTCTATGATTTGATTTCCGCAGTGTGCAAACTTTTGAAATTCCTTCAGTTGCACATTATTTAATTTTGCAAACAACTGTTCGTGATCATTCATGTTCAACTGTTCAATGTACAAATGTGTAAATACGTAACCAAGTGGCTCAGCAGTCTACTTGGAACATAAACCTAACATGTGGCTATGAACAGACTTCAGATTTCATTCTTGCATGCAATATATATATGGCATAATGCTTTTTCTACCAGATATATATGTTTGCTATATGTACGTTTCTTGGGTTGCAACTACAGGTGAATCTTGCTTTGTCATATTTTCAATGGACATTTTTTTCCTATGTAAATTGTTGACTCTTGCTGAACTACTATGGCTGAATCAGACTCCAAGTTATTAATGGAGGCACAGCCATGCCTCCATTGTAAGGGCCGTCAGTAAAAACCACATTCCTCCATGTTAAAGTGATAATTGGGGGGGTCATTCTAACAGCCATAAAATTGAAAATGTTTCATCAACCTTTCTGAAATTTACAGGTGCCAGAAAGAAATGTTTGTTTTACATTACCTGAAAATTTCAAGAAGATTGGTGAAAGATTGAGGGAAGGAGAGCAGTTTAAGGTAGAAAAGGAATACAAACCTCTCTCCCTGCTTTTGTAAAATTTACTTCCGGGTTGAGACTTTTTGTGCTCACAATTTGCATAATTTCTAGAACCTTATTAACTAATCCAGTGGTGGGGTCTTCTTCCTCCTTGACTGTAGTTGATGGAAAGCTTTTCGTTTTTTTAAAATTCCCTTTGGTTGACTTTTAAGGACTATTTTAACCTCTCATTCAAGTCAATGAGGCGGCCATCTTCCCTCATAACACGACACTGACACACACTCAGTAGCGTCGCTCTCCCCCCTCCCTCCTGCCTTAGAATGTGGGGTGGGTGAGTGAAATGGCCGCTGCCTCTAGCACAGACCTTTTGAGTGAAGAAGAAGAAGAGTTTCTCTTTTCTCTTCTGGAACATGCATTCCTTTGGCTCTGAGAGTATTTTGGGCTATCTTCATAAGGCCAGTTTGCTCTTTTGCTCCCTGGTGAAGCAGGGTGTGGTTCCTCTGGATCCATGACAACCTGATCTTCAGATCTCTCCTGGGAATAGGTGGCTATACCTTTCTTTCTATCCCCCCCACCCCATACACACACAGTGTTCCTTCCCTCTTTTCTAAGAGTTTGGTCCATACTGCTATAAAGTTGAAAGCTTCAAACACTTCATTTAATTAGTTTGGGCCGGTGTTAAGTTTTAAGTACAACGTTGAAACCTTTCAAAGTGCTTCTGGGCCTACAACATTGGTTTCGGCCTAGGCACCCTGTTTTTCTAATAAGGTTTAGAAACAGTTCAGCTGTCGTTTATTTTGCATAGTGTACACACATGGATTTTCTTTCTAATCCTTGCAGTCTACACTGACTCCCTCCTTGATGTGTTTTTGGATGCAGACAAACCCTTTTTTGTTCCAGCAGGCCTTTGGCAAATAATATGGACCTCTGTCTATACCTTCGACTTTAAATTGTTATGTATTTAAAATGTTTTAAATGCTTTAAAGTTGAAAAGTATTTAATTATATTTTTAACTTTTGTATATTTAGGCTGACCATATGAAAAGGAGGACAGGGCACATGTAACTTTAACAGTTGTAGAGAAAAGGGAATTTCAGCCAGTGTCATTTGTATGCAATTAGTCCCTGGTGAAATTCCTTCTTCATCACAACAGTTAAAGTTGCAGGCACTATACTAGAGTGACCATATACAAAAGAAGGCAGGGTCCCTGCAACTTTAACTGGTGTGATGAAGAGGGAATTTCACCAGGAACTAATTGCATACAAATCACACTGGCTGAAATCCCCTTTTCTCTACAACTGTTAAAGTTACATGAGTCCTGTCCTCCTTTTCATATGGTATATAGTATATTCCTATTTATAGGTTTTAGCTGTATATGTTTTAGTTTTGTAAGGCTGCCCTGAGGCCCAGCACTGGGCAAAAGGCAGGATACTACTACTACTAGTAGTAGTAGTAATGTTTCAGATTTCACTTCTGCATCTGATGTTCTTTTGCATTTACTTTTCTTTATAAACCATTCATATCTTAAGACTTCTTGTGTGGCATGTTTTCATTGGTTTAACAAGTTAAAAGGGGTATTCACTGTTTTCATGCTTATGTTATAAAATCTATTTTCAACAGGCCTAGTAACTTCAAAAGTAACAGAGTTGGGGAAAATCCTCAATCTCTTTGCTATCAGAGGCACTGAGTCAGGTACCCCTAGAGATAATTTAGACTGACCCCAACCACAAAACATTATTCCCCCTTCTGAAGAGATCTGGACCACAGACTACTAAAGACAAACAAAGTAGCAGGCCATAATAACAGTTCTCATGTGGCCATTTGCCTTATGAGGCAGGTACTCTGCGGGCTACCAAATGGAGGGACTAACAAGCCATAAAGTTGCCTGGCTGGGTCTGCCAGAAATCCAGCCTCAACACTCCTGGAAGGTCCATGTTCTATGGCACCTGCTGTCAGATGAACTTGAGGGAATCCCTCCCTCCACCCCTGGGTTTAATTTACTAGCTTCCCCTGGCTGGACCTTGCAGGAAACTATAGAGACAGACAGAGCAGGCATTCATAGCACACATAGAATTCTAAGACTGGCAAATCTAAAAGCAAGTGTGTTGCTTTTCAAGAACCAAGGAAATTCAATGGGTCTTACTTTTGAGTAAATATCTAGGGATGGAAATGCAGCCTGTGCAAGAACTGAGTAGGGTGACCATATTTGGGAAACCAAAAAAGAGGACACCTAGTGGGTGGCTGGAAAATGGCTTTCTGGGACCACCTTAAAGTCCCCAATTGGAGCGGAGGAGGGGAAAGCATGTCATTCTCACCCCCACCCCACTGCTCCAATCAGGCCTTTTTCTATAATGTCTGGGAATGACACGTTTTTCCCTTTTAAGACCTTGATTGGAGCAGTGGGAGAGAATGACACACCTCCAGAAAGCCTGTCATTCCACCCTGCCACGCTAGTGGTGGCCTTAAAAGGGAAAGTGTGTAATTCCAGGTCATTATAGACTATTGCATAATATCCCCCCTGACACCGAGGATAGAACAAAAACAAGGAGAAATCTGGGGAAATCATGACAGTTTTTTAAAAAAAATATTATTGCATTTATATCACACCTTTTTTTCTGCCAAGAAACCCAAGGCGGCATACATAATCCTCCTCCTCTCCATTTTATCCTCACAATAGCAACCCTGTGAGATGGGTTGGGCTGAGAGTCTGCAACTGGCCCAAAGTCACCCAATGGGTTTTCATGGCTAAGTGGGGAGTAGAACCCAGATCTCCCAGCTCCCAGTCCAACACTTTAGCCACTACGCCACACCCTAATGGTCACCCTAGAATTCAGCCATGCCAAGTTGGAAGCAGATCAGTTTGTGCCTTAATTTTTAGGATAGTTTTTTTTAAAAGTTTGACTTCAATTTTTTTTCTAAAATTCAAGACATGAACCAATCTGCTTTCAACTTGGCATGGCTAAAGCCTTACTTAAGAGGTACCATGGTGTCAAGTTTCATCTCTTCATCTTTACTTTTTTTTTTTTTATGTACTGCTCAAGGCCCTAGACCCCAAAGAGGAGTATTGGGTTTGAAGTTTAAAAAAATCCTAAAACTCAAGGCATAAACAGATCTGCTTCCAACTTGGCATGGCTCAATCCCTACTTAAGAGCTACCATGCTGTCAAGTTTCATCCCTTTATCTTTAAAAATGATGGAATTGTAAGCATTTTAGTTAATTTAAAAAAATAAATTGAAGTTTTAAACATTTCTAAAAATCAAGGGATGAACGGATCTGCTTCCAACTTGGCATGGCTAAATCCCTACTTCAGAGCTACCATGGTGCCAAGTTTCATCTCTTTATCTTTAATTTCATTTTTTAAACTTGTACTGCTCAAGGTCCTGGACCCCAAAGAGATTCCTGTTTGAACTTTAAAAAATTCCTAAAAATCAAGGCATGAACGGATCTGCTTCATACTTGGCATAGCTATATCCCTACTTAAGAACTACCATGATGCCAGGTTTCATCTCTTTATCTTTAAAAATGAGGGAGATGCAAGCATTTTGGTTGATTTATTAATGTTAAAAGTGAGTTCAACACATAACACTAGCTTTGATTTTATATTGGATGTCAAGATGGTATAACATCCTGGCTGACGCCGGCCTGGTTGTCAACTGTATAATATCCAGTCATCCATTACACAAAGCCATGAAATTCATTAAACAAAAAACCTACGGTTTACAAAAACAATGTTAAGGCTCTACAGTTTCCAACCAAGCACCAAAAAGCAGGGAAATTGGGAGTTAAGGCTCCCAAGCCTTAACGCCACATCCTCCCTAAGGAGGCAGAAAGTGCAAGTGAAATTCTCATTCTCCCAAAGCAGATAAACCATGAGGACAGGGTGGAGAATATGATATGCAGAGGTGACTGTGGGGTTGTGGAAAACTGATCACGAACAACTTAGGGCCACCTACTTCTCTTTTTTTGTTTAGAGCAGCCCTTCCCCAACCTGGTGCCCTCCAAAGGTGTTGGACTACAAGTCCCATCATTGCAAGTCAGTATGTCCCATGGTCAGGAATGCTGGGACTTGTCATCTCAAACACCTGGAGAGCAGCAGGATGGGGAATGCTGTTCCATACCCTTACCAAATACAGGGTCTGCCCAATACTTTTCTCTCACACACATCTCGCATATAGCAGCACTCTTGATAACAAAAGGGGCTCTATTCATTACAGATCTAGAACGAGAGCATGTGCCAGGCACTTCCAACTTTTGGTCAATATCCTGCCTTTCAAAGAACCAATGTTTTTTTTCTTAAAATGTATTTATAAAAAATATACTGTTCACTCCCCACAATCCCTGCACAATACATCATCTCATCAAAGCAACAGTGGAGCAGAAGAGGTTTAGTTTGGCTGTCTTGAACACCTTTCAGATGAGATTAGTTTGCAATCCTATACCTCTTGGGAGAAAGCCCTAGTGAATTCAGTGGCACTGGCTTCTGAGAAGACATGTATAGGAGTCAACCTTCTCCAGCCTGGTGCTCCCCAGATGTGTTGCACTGTAACTCCCATGTTATGTGTTATGGGGAAGACAAAAATCAATTCATACTTAATTTTAAAATAATACTTACGCATGAAAGTATTAGGTGGTAGCTCTGCCTTTGATCTCACACTGCTGAACAAGTAAGAGAAATCATTTATCTGATATTCAAGAAACAGACATCCTATGCCATGTGTTGAAAACTAATGTTGATGTCTGAAGGGCTATCTGGATTAAGTGTTCAATATTCATTCATTGTTGTTTCATTTGGTTTTGACAGTTTATTTAAAGTGATGCAGCTCTTTTGTAGTTCCTTGATTGATCACATATCTTAATGCTGGAAAACATCATACTTTAGTACAGATGTGGGCACAAAATAGATCTATCCTGATGATTTGGACATCAACTCGCAGCATTCCTGATAACTGCCCATGCTGATAGGGGCTTTTACAAGTTGAATTCCAAAACATCTGAAGATCTACATTCTGCCTTCCCTTGTTCTTGAACAACATTCCCCAACCTGGTGCCTGTCAGACATGTTGGGTTGCAACTCTCAACATAAGGAGATGCTCTAAGAAATGAGAAGTAGCTGGTCCTAAGTTGTTCATCATCATTTCCCACAACCCCACAGTCACCTCTGCAGATCAAATTGTATATCTAGATTTTTGAGATGACAAGTCCCAGCATTCCTGACCATGGGACATACTGACTTGCAATGATGGGACTTGTAGTCCAACACCTTTGGAGGGCACCAGGTTGGGGAAGGGCTGCTCTAAATAAAAAAAGAGAAGTAGGTGGCCTTAAGTTGTTCGTGATCAGTTTTCCACAACCCCACAGTCACCTCTGCATATCATATTCTCCACCCTGTCCTCATGGTTTATCTGCTTTGGGAGAATGAGAATTTCACTTGCACTTTCTGCCTCCTTAGGGAGGATGTGGCGTTAAGGCTTGGGAGCCTTAACTCCCAATTTCCCTGCTTTTTGGTGCTTGGTTGGAAACTGTAGAGCCTTAACATTGTTTTTGTAAACCTTAGGTTTTTTGTTTAATGAATAGCAAATTATAGGGCACTCCAAAAGGCAAGGCAAACAGCCAAACACAAAAGTTTCAATCCAGTATGGGATCAGGCTAAGAAAGGAGTGGTCAAGATACAAGCAAAGGTCAAATTACATTTAAGCAGTAAAATACAATCCACAGTATCAAAGCAACATCAATAAGGAGTCCAAGGATCATTAGCACAAAGGATGAATCACAAGGCAAGGCCCAGAAGACATGGTGCACAACACTGAATTTAACAGAATGAGTTGCTACAGCATTGGCCAAGCTAAAATTGAAGGTTTATATAGCCAAAACTTCCTAAGCCCCACCCAGGGCTCAGCTGCAGTGTGTTATAGGCCCTCTGGCAAAAGTCCTACTTGGGAGGAGGGCCTTGCTCCTGAGGAACCCTTTCTTCCTAAGGCGTCCTCCATTCTAAATGAGCACTTCTTCTCAAAGCAGCCCTACTGGCTTCCCTCTTGATGCGATGATGCTCTTGGGGGGCTAGGTGGTTGCCCAGCCTTCACCTCAGAGGTGGAACTCCCCTCCTCTTGTAGCGATGGATTACTGGTGATCTCTCCTAAGGGACCAAACTCCCCCAGGTCTCCTGTTATTATTGGTTCCTTGGTGCTGTCTGTTTTTGGGAGCTCTCGCTCTTCCTCAGAGGAGGATTCCCCCTGTGGGGCTGTGTCACTTGTTACAGCTTATTGGTAATCTTGCTTCAGTCTCCTTAATGATGAAGACAGATGTGTGATTGTAAAAGACCTCACAGTACATCCATTTGATTTGTGAACATATGTCTGGTCGTCTGTCCTCAGGACATCACTCACCGGGGTGCTCAGAACCCTTTGAAGATTGAGAGGTTGCGTCTTTCCCAACTGCAGAGGGAAAATCCCAAAAACAGCCAGATAAGGTTATCAATGTCTATTAGTCCTGTTGGCTATATATTACCTTCAGGATCTGAGGCAGTATGTCTGTGTATCAATTGCTGGGGAATACAAGAGGGAGGGTGTTACTGCTCTTATGTCCTGCTTCTCATAGGCCACTGTGTGAATAGACTGTTGGAGTAGTCAGACTTTGGTCTGATTCAGCAGGGCTATTTTTATGTTCTTGTGAGCAGCATAGGGTCTCCCTTAAGCTAGTGGAGCAGACCACTACCCCTCCAGAACCAGCAGAGTGATACCTCTGTTCAGATTAATGGTGAGTAAACATGGGAATAATAATAATAAAAAAGTGATGAGCAAAATACTGCAGCCAGTGTTTCTCTCATGTTGTGCAGGGTAAAACAGAACCTACCTGGAAGCACTTGCACACTTTCAAATGCCTTAATGGTGGCTCAGAGGGGAGAGAGTCCCAATCTCTCTGGTAAGAAGCCTGGGTCCACAGCAAGTTCCAGAGGTGGGGAAGGGGACCACCACAATGGCAGTTCCCACAGCATGTAGCTGAGCCTTGTGTTTTCTTTTAAGTTAAAGTGTGCACAATCCCGAGAATCAAAGCCAGCACACTCCAGGAGTGGAGAAGTAACCCTTCTCTCCCAGCCATTTTCTCCCTGAAATTGCACCCCCACTCCAAAAAAGGGAGGTAACAAAAAAAACCCTTTTTAACCCCCCATGGTGGTGGAATTGTGAGGAGAGGCGTCCAGATGACTTATCCCAGTGGTTTCATGCAGCCCTTCTCTTCAGCTCCCAGAACTAGTTCTGTGTTGGACTCTGGCTATAATCCGTTGAGCTTCCCAGGGCATTGTTAGGAGGGGTAGAAAGCACAGTCAAAGTTCCAGGCCTAGGGAACACAGAGGGGAAATATTATGTGGTTTTTAATGAGATGAGACATTTGTTTGTGGTTTTAGTACCTACTGTCAGTTGGGGAATGGCTTCTTCAGCTGGCACACGAAGAATGATAATAAACTTCACAGATGTTCATTAACCTAACACTCTTTTTCTTTTCTTTTCTTTTTTGATACAGGCATAAAACCAAGTATTTGGAACGGGCTTGCTTCTTATACACAGTCACCCTGATCTCTCAAGAGAGATCTGTTGCATTAGTAAACTTCTGTGTGTGCTGCCAGTATGGATAAAGGCTGGAATGCACATTTCCATGCACACCACGATCCTCACCTGAGTCTACCTGAACTGCCTGGATGCCCATTTGCAGTTGAAGCCACCAGACAGTACACATGCCTACTTAACAGCAGCCATCTTAGATATAAGGCCTGAACAGGACTAGCAGCTGTAGCTGCATTTGGGGTTATTCTTCCTTTTTTTCATCATACACGTTCCAGCATGTGGATCAACTTGATCCTTATTCCAACTGGACACCTGGCATAGCAGGACTCAGATTGTTGCACCATTTATCAAGACTACGATTCGGTGTATTATGAGTGGGACCTGCAGCAAAATGTTGCAGCATATCTGCCTCCATGTACCTGTTCAGGGTTCCAGATGGAGGGCCATGTCAATTCAACTAAGCTGATTCACATGATCCCACCGGGAAGCCACTGAACAAACCCTGTCTTTAATGGGCTGTTTGGCTGTGTCAGGGATGCCTTCTTTTGGGGTTTTGGTGATATCTCCCTCTTGTTTTTCAGTGGCCACATTTTTGCTCCAATCCTATCACCCTGGAAGCATCAAGTTCATCATCAGAGAGAGCATCAAGATGAGTGTGAGTGTGTGTGTGTGAGAGCAGTGGGTGGGGTGTCAGCTCTTCTCAACATATGCTAAACCTTTCCGTCATCCCAATATCATACATATTGAAAGGTATGTATGATGATCAAGGTGCTAGAGCAACTCACCTATGAGAAAAGGTTAAAACAGCAGAGATTGTTTAGCTCGGAAAAAACGGCACATAAGGGGAGACAGAATAGAAGTGTACAAAATTATGCATGGTGTGGAGAATGCGAATAGTGGGGTCATCCCATGAATCTGACTGGTGGAAGATTCACGACGGATAAAAGGAAGGACTTCTTCACACAGCACATAGTTAAACTATGGAATTTGCTACCACAAGACGTAGTGATGGCCACCAATTTGGATGGCTTTAAAAAGGACCTAGACAAATTCATAAGGTTTGTCAATGTTTACTAGTCCTGATGGCTGTATGCTCACTCCCGTTTCAGAGGCAATATGCCTCTGTATACCAGCTGCTGAGGAACCTGGGCAGGAGGGTGCTGTTGCACTCAGGTACTGCCTGTGGGTTTTCCATGGGCAGCTGGTTGGCCACTTTGTGAAGAGAATGTTGGGCTAAATGGCCCCTTGGTTTGATCCAGCAGGGATCTCTTTATGTTTTGATATTTGCAGCATCTTCACATCTAAATTGGGCAGTTATCGCTGTTGCTAAAACCAAACTGATCTAAGGCGTCTGAATCAGTAGAAGAGTTGGTTGCGAGAATAAAGCTGTAGTGTTCCAAATGGTGACATCTCCACAGAGGAAAAAGCAGATCATGTCATTAAGTCAGAGCTGTGAGACTTATGCTCTGTCATCATGACACAAGCTTTTAACGAAATCATCTCAACATGAAAATAAATCTTACCTGCAGTATGAACCTGAGCTAATATCCCCAGTGCAAAGGCAGCCTGTAAACATTACAGTCTTGTGCCAGGTTGGCCTGCCAATGAAATCTAAATTTCCTTTCGCTTAACTTTGGGAAGGTAGCCTATAGCCAATGACAGATGGCCATCCTAAGTGTTGTGCTTGGCCTGAGTACCTAATGAAAAATATAGAAACCTTCTGCAATCCAGAACAGGAGAATGATTTAAACACCTGTTTCAAATTATCCAGATATTATAAACATTTTTGGTAATTGGAAAGCCCTGTGCTTTAAGAAAGTGAGAGGTGAAAAATTTCAGCAAAGTGAAATTAGGTAGGCAAGAGTCCAGTGAGCAGCAAAAAGGAAATAATTATATTCATTGCCACTAGCAAAAAGCTGATAAGAAGACAGAGCAAGCCTAAATTTAAAGTCTTGCACGGCAGAAATCCTGTCACACAATGACGTATGTACATAAATTAGAGCTGCATGTTTAGGCTGACCAGATAAAATCCATGTCAGGGCTCATGTAACTTTAACAGTTGTAGAGAAAAGGGAATTTTGTGTTTGGTGTTGTTCCCCGCCTCGATCCGTTGGGAGAGGTGGGTGATAAATAAATATATTATTATTATTATTATTATTATTATTATTATTATTATTATTATTTCAGCCAGTGTCATTTGTCTGCAATTAGTTCCTGGTGATATTTCCTCTTTATCACAACAGTTAAAGGTGCAGGCACTATACTACAGTGACCATATACAAAAGAAGGCAGGGCCCCTGCAACTTTAACTGTTGTGATGAAGAGGGAATTTCACCAGGAACTAATTGCATACAAATGACACTGGCTGAAATTCCCTTTGCTCTACAACTGTTAAAGTTACATGAGCCCTGACCTGGATTTTATCTGGTCCCCCTATGCATGTTGCTTAATACACTCACAATACTTCTGTTTGAGAGGTTGCCATGTTTCGTCTGTGCCTTTCCTAGGACAGTGGGAAAGTGGATCCATTCCATCATTCTGATTAAAACATACCTAAGAAGCATTTGGAAAAAGATGTTCACCTTTCACTTAGGCTGTCTCTGCACAGGTGATTTATTGCATGCTCATGATTGGTCATTCCTGGACATTTGAGAGTCCTTTACATGACATTGTCAACCACCAGGATGTCTCCCACACATTTCCCCCTTTATCCCACTCCCAAAATGATCAGAAATAAGCTGGTAATAAAAGTTAATGGTGTCATATCAGCAGTGTGTATAATGCTGGCATAGTGCTATGAACTTGCCGAGGAAGGACTTCCTTCGATTCAAGCCACTTGTCTGCCATGTAAATGCTTGAGAACATTTCTCAATCAGAGGGAGAAGAAGGTAAAGTTCCTCCCTGCATCAAAGGGAGATAGATCTGATCCCCCACCCCACCAAGCCCAGAATCAATGTCATCTGTTGATTCAGAGCACCCCATTAAGTTCAACGGGGCTTGCTCCCATGTAAATGTGCCAAGGGTTGCAGGCATACAATGCAAACCTGTTATACGTGGGGCTGCCTTTGAAAACGGACCGGAAACTTCAGCTGGTACAAAACAGGGCAGCCAGATCATTAACGGGGACTGGCCAACGAGACCATATTACGCCAGTCCTTTTCCAACTTCACTGGCTGCCGATCCAGGACCGGGCCCAATTCAAAGTGCTGGTACTAACATTTAAAGCCCTAAATGGCTTGGGACCAGGTTAACTAAAGGAACGCCTCCTCCCATATGTACCTGCCCAGACCCTAAGATCATCTACAGGGGTCCTTCTCCGTGAGCCCCTGCCAAAGGAAGCGAGGCAGGTGGCCACTAGGAGGAGGGCTTTCTCTGCTGTGGCACCCCGGCTGTGGAATGAGCTCCCCAGAGAGGTTTGCCTGGCGCCTGCTTTGTACTCTTTTCGTCGCCAGGTGAAGTTATTCTCCCAGTATTTGAACAGTTAAATTAACTCAATTTTAATCCTTGCTGTTTTAAATTTGTATTTTAATCTGTATTAATTCCTGCTGCTTGGTTTTATTCTGCTTGTGTTTTTATCTTGTATGTTATTTTGTGTTTTTAGATTATGGCTTGTTTTATATTTTTGTATATTGTTTTTAATTGTTTTTAATCCTATGTAAACCGCCCATAGAGCTTCGGCTATGGGGCAGTATACAAATGCAATAAATAAATAAATAAATCCGCCTCAGCTCCTTTGTGCACATGTCAGGGAGGAAGGGAGGTGCTTCCTTGATTCAAACCACGTGTCTGCTATGTAAAGAAGCCTCTCCTAATCCCGCAAAGAAACTGAAACTGGAAAACCCCGGAAAGGATACGTGTTTTTTGCTTAATGTAGAAATAGCCTTAACCTTAACTGATGACCCAAATTCATTTGATAAACAGATGCTCTCAGTGCCAATGGAGTGCACCAATATTCATCCTTTATTAGGGTGACCAGATAAAATCCAGGTCAGGGCTCATGTAACTTTAACAGTTGTAGAGAAAAGGAAATTTCAGCCAGTGTCATTTGTATGCAATTAGTCCCTGGTGAAATTCCCTCTTCATCACAACAGTTAAAGGTGCAGGCACTATACTAGTGACCATATACAAAAGAAGGCAGGGCCCCTGCAACTTTAACTGTCGTGATGAAGAGGGAATTTCACCAGGAACTAATTGCATACAAATGACACTGGCTGAAATTCCCTTTGCTCTACAACTGTTAAAGTTACATGAGCCCTGACCTGGATTTTATCTGGTCACCCTAGTCTTCCCTCATATATAAGCCCACCTTATTGGTTGTTCTGAGACCAATAGAGTGTCTCCAGGCAACAGCATATCAGCAGGCCTTCTTGGAAGTGGCTCCCATCGTCTATAGACCCTCCCATGTATTGTTCAAGAGACAGAAACTAGGGCCAGCTTTTAATGCCCCTGGAAGACATATTTGTTTACACAGGATTGACCTTGTTTGTAATGGATTATGACACTGTTCCATTTTATTATTGTCTTCATTTTAAGAGTTATTTTATATTCTTTTTATATTGTTTCATACTATATATATATATATATATATATAGTGAACCACGTAGAGATTGCAGGATATTAAGTGGGATCCACTAAGAACGAAGCCAGCCTTATCTGTATTGTGTTCTCTAACTTCGTCACACTAGAGTAGGGTGACCAGATAAAATCCAGGTCAGGGCTCATGTAACTTTAACAGTTGTAGAGAAAAGGGAATTTCAGGCAGTGTCATTTGTATGCAATTAGTTCCTGGTGAAATTCCCTCTTCATCACAACAGTTAAAGGTGCAGGGGCCCTGCCTTCTTTTGTATATGGTCACTCTAGTATAGTGCCTACACCTTTAACTGTTGTGATGAAGAGGGAATTTCACCAGGAACTAATTGCATACAAACGACATTGGCTGACATTCCCTTTTCTCTACAACTGTTAAAGTGACATGAGCCCTGACCTGGATTTTATCTGGTCACCCTACACTAGAGCATGAAATGATATTGAGAAAGCAAAACAGAACCTTGGGAACCACTCTCCTTGATCTTATATACTCACCATGAACTCACTCACCATCCATGCACAAGAGGGAAAAATCAGCAGTCATGGTGGAACCCCAAGGTTTTCAGTAGTATAATACTTTTAAAGGGGGGAACCCCCTAAAATGGGTGCTGCAGCGCTGGTCAATGATGACTGAGCATGCTCACTGGCTATATGGGTGGAGGAGACAGAAAATGGGGAGGAAGGGGAATACACTGGAAGAGGGCATGGCTGGATGGGTGGGTGGAACCCCCAACAGGAACACTTGTACTGCAATGTTTTGTTGCAGCTCTCACTTGTAAATATAGATATGGCAGATGGAGGACTTAGGAGGGGAAAATAGTGGTTTGCCTAAAGTCACCAAATGAGTTCAGATTTGAATTAGTGCCTTCCCAGCTCACTTTCTTAGCTACTGTTATACTATAGTCGGAAATCAACATTATTACCATCATTGCGATCACTTCTTCTAGCTTCTGTGTGAATCCAAATTCTTGTCAGCCTACAATGAAGCTGTTGATGCTCTCTCGCTTGCTCACTCACTTTTGCTTTCTCCCCCAGTTCCTTCTGGAAAGCTTCTGCCTCCTTCAAATGAAACACTGACAGATTACCAAGGGGAGTGGGGGCTCTATAGCATCCAGTAATTAACCTGAAAGGATCATTTGCCCCTGGCAAGAGGCCAGGACAAGCAAAGACACTGTGCCAGTGACTGATTTACATAACTCAGGACGAAGGAGCTAAAAATATTCAGCGCGGAGGGATTTTGTTCTTGTGCCTTATCTAGGGTGACCAGATAAAATCCAGGTCAGGGCTCATGTAACTTTAACAGTTGTAGAGAAAAGGGAATGTCAGCCAATGTCGTTTGTATGCAATTAGTTCCTGGTGAAATTCCCTCTTCATCACAACAGTTAAAGGTGTAGGCACTATACTAGAGTGACCATATACAAAAAAAGGCAGGGCCCCTGCACCTTTAACTGTTGTAATGAAGAGGGAATTTCACCAGGAACTAATTGCATACAAATGACACTGCCTGAAATTCCCTTTTCTCTACAACTGTTAAAGTTACATGAGCCCTGACCTGGATTTTATCTGGTCACCCTAGCCTTATCCAGTGGCACTGGCTGCTTTTAGGGGTGTTTTTAGGACATCAAACAGTCAGGCTAGTGTAGAACAAAGAGTTCCTTCAAATGGGGAAGAAATCCCATTCTCTTACTGTGGCTCTGCTTCCTGCTTCTCTTCTGCATTTGCAATGAGCTGTACTTACACGAGGAAGAGAGCAGCGACCACATGGCTTTTAAAGCTCAGTGCAGTTGAATGGGACAGTGCCCTCTAGTGAGCATTTTATAGCACAACTTTGCCTGCACACAGCAGGAAACCCAACAAATATTGATATATCCCAGAAGAGTCGGGTTTCCTGAGGTTTATTTTTTAGTGCTAAAACTGGGAAATGGAGCGGGAGACTGACGGCATCATCAGAATAACCCATGAATAACCCATGAGCGTGCTATAAAACACTCATCTAAAAAAGCCCCAAAAGAGGGGGAAAACAGCTCCCCATCTTTCCTTCTAACAATGAAGTGACATGTCAAGAACAGAATGGTATTGAATACAACTCATCTAAATGTTTTGATAATGCATTTTTATATTCATGGCATTTATATTCACATAATTGTCATAATGCAGGGGTGGGCGACACATGGTCGGTCCATGGGCCATATGCAGCCCCTTTAGGCTTTATTGCAGCCCCCCACTGGCCATCCCCTGCCATTGCAGCACTGCCAACAAAAACCTCCCTCTTTTCTTCTGTCAACACTCTAGGGGTGCTACCAGTCCGATGGCTCCTACTGCTACAATTAAAAGACATCGAATCATAAAATAGTAGAATTGGAAGGGGCCTAGAAGGCCATCGAGTCCAACCGACTGCTCAGTGCAGGAATCCAAATTAAAGCATATCTGTCAGATAGCTGTCCAGCTGCATCTTGAATGCCTCGCTTTGCAATTATTCCATCTTTTTCTCCTTAACAGATTTTTTTTTGTTTTTGTAGAAAGAAAAAAGACAAAAGAAGTGGGCAGAGGGTTACAAATGGAAGATGCCACCATCTGGATCCCCTTTAAAATTCTGTGTATGAGGCAAGGCAACTGCATGATAAAAGCCTCATCTGGTAGCACCCTAAAGTACAGGTAAGCCAGTATCTAGGTATCTCAGGGTCCCAGGAAGTGAAAAATACCTGTAAATATCTCTCAACTTATCCTATCGTAGGGATATTGGAGGAATCTGTTGTGGGGGGGCGGGGGTGAAGCTTGGCAAGCTTTGGTCACCTTGGCAAATTATGTGATTTGCACAAATTGCAATTGTAATTTGCATAAATTGGGATGCAATTTGTACAAATTATTGAATTTACAGCCACAATCTGCACAAATTGCTATTTACATTTTTTAAAAAGTAAAAACAAAGAAGTTCCTGGATTTTGGGAAGAACCCCTTGGTTCAGCTCACAAATGCAAGCCAAGATGGGGGTGCCAAGAGAGCCAGTGTGATGTAGTAGCTATAGTGTTGGACCGGAAGTCAAGAGATCTGGGTTCTAGTCTCCACTCAGCCATGAAAGCTCACTGGGTGACTTTGGCCCTGTCGCAGACTCTCAGCCCAGCCTACCTCACAGGGTTGTTGTTGTGAGGATAAATGGGGAGGAAGAGGAGGATTATGTATGCCGCCTTGGGTTCCTTGGAGGAAAAAAGGTGGAATATAAATGTAATAAAATAAATAAATAAAATAAAATCCACCGAGCCCAAAAAGGGCCGGATTTCCTGGTTAGGGGCATTCCTATCTATCAATCTTCAAGGAAAACAATTCTTGAGAGATTCACTGTCAGAGATTGAATTCAAATGGTGAAAGTTAGGTTTTTTTTTCTTTGCTCAGCTAAGACTAATGCACCATGTGTTGGGAGGCACGACTTGCCAGTGCCCCATGAAAACTGAGACGTGCCTTTGTACAAGATCATTTGGTGAATTGCCAGTAGAATTTGGTCTTCTCAAAAGCCTCAAATATTGACATGACTGATTCACTGTCCTGTTGTTTAATGACTATTATAATCCATTACTGTAATGATCTTTAGCTAATTAAAAAAATGTGATTGCAAAGAGAGACACAGCATTATCCAGCTTGGGAGAAAGCCAAGATTTATCACTCAGCCAGCCAACCATCCTCCCATCATGTCCAGCACTGACTGCCCCTAGCAGATCCACCCCATCCTAGAACATCCTCAACCTCCTATTAGTAAAATAAACACATTTGCTTCTCTCTCCATCCCCATGTTACTGCTTCCACTTTCTTCCTCCTGTCTTTCTATGGCTATTCTTTCAATCATTAATTTGGCAGACTCTTCTGCTGAGGTTCATTGCCGTCCATACTTCTCATTCCCTAAGCTGTCACTACCGAATTCCTACACCTCTTCCATTTAATTTTAAAGCCCTATCCAGTGCCGCACAATTTGATCCATAGTTAGATTCAACTGATGAGATTTCCCTGTCATGTGGTGCTTTGGCCATCAGATACCATATGTTGGGACCGCCTTGGAACTGGGTTGCCCAAAGCAACAAAAACTCCATAGAGTCCATCATTACCACACAATATGTTGTGCATTGGATCCCTTCAGGCCAACCAATTCCACATCCATCATGGAGAAAGCCAGATGCATCGGCTGACACTAGTTATCCTTGCAGCTAAGATGGTGGGATCAGTTTGGGTGGTGTCTGTATGACTATGTTTGTACCATCCATGCAGATTTCAGAAACCAAATGATTTAATGGTGTGATCCTATTCATGTTTAGACAGAAAAAAGACCTACAACTCCCAGCATACTCCAGCTAGCCATGCTGGCTGGGGCATACTGGGAGTTGTAGGACTTTTTTCTGTCATAAGATTGTGCCTTGAGTCATCAAGCAGATTCATTGCCTTGATATTAGAGCCTTTGTTTCAGCCAGCCCTTTCTTGAAACCTGGGTTACCAATATCTACTGGTGGTCCACAAACCAACAGGAGAATGAAGATGGAGAGCTTTCTTAGGGCTGAATAGGGATAGGTGAAAAAATTATTCAGTTTGGATATATATATATATATATATATATATAACCAAATTTACAAATTTCATCATAAATGAGACATAAAGAATTTGAGATTTTTTACAAAAAAAAAAAAATCAAACGTAGGAGAAACTTAAATTGACACTCCTATCCCTAGAGCCAAGATAAGATGGCACCAAACTAAAGCAACAGGGATGGGTGAGTCCTCAAGTAGGTTCATTGCCTTGATACTAGGGCCTTTGTTTCAGCCAGCCCTTCATTACCAATGTCTACTGGTGGTCCACAAATCAACAGTAGAATGGGCATCGAGAGAATTATTAGAGCCAAACAGGATTGGCTGAAAATATTATTCTGTTTGTTTTTGTTTGTTTTGTTTGTTTTGATAATCTTACCAAAAGTCATAAATTTCTTCATAAGTGAGACATAAAGAATTTGAGTTTTTTTAAAAAAACAAAACAAATCAAATGTAGGAGAAACCAAAACTGGCAGATCCTTCCATCCCTAGAGCCAAGGTGAGGCTTCTCCTGGTTCTTGGGAGGGCCTAGCAGCTATTAAGATAGGAAAGGGAAGAAGCACTAAACTAAACCAACGGGGATGGTGAGAAATCTGTTTCAGTCTGTTTTTGAATGGAATTTGTCCCATTTGCTCCCCCCATAGCTGAACATAATTTGCAGTCTGACATGTGTACAGTTCTGAGCTTGCAATGCAATGCACCCAACGACAGGCACACGTTGGGGAAAACGGCTGCTTTTGAAAAATGTGCATGAAAAAAATGCAAACATTAAAAAAAAACACTGCTTTAGTCAACGGGAGAAAAATGCATTCATTTCAGAAATGTGCAAAACTGATGTGTATATTTGGAGATCGGCACATGAAAATATTCACGACTGTTCATGCAAAAGCCCCCCAAAGCTCGCAATCCAATATGAATATGAGGCGGAATAACCTTCGAGATAGAACTGAGTTCTGCTGAGCTGCAAATCCCTATGAAGGAGGGATGGAGAACATGTTGCCCTGTTACTCCCAGCATCCTTCACTGGCTGTAATGCTGGCTAGGGCAGACAAGAGTATGATTCAACAACATCAGGACAGCCACATCTTCCCCACCCCTGCTATAAAACAAATGCTTTGCCACTATGGAGACATATCATCCATCTTTTTTCCTTACATCCATTGAGGAGGAAACGATGGAATCGCTACACAATGCCTTTTGATTGGTAGCTGTAGGAGCCCTCTGTCTGGAAGCTTGCTTTGTTGAAAAGCAGATAACAGACATGTTAAACAAATCAATGAAAAGTGCCACCAAAGCGATGTCAAGCGAAAGGGGTTGAAAAGTCTGGCCCATTATGAGAAACGCAGTGTTAAATGGGGCACCCAAATATTTCCGAACAAAAACCGACTTCTCACAATGCTGCTCGTTCGAAAGAGCATTGTTGGGGGTGAAACTTGAATGCTGGGAAAGTTCAGTCAAGCCCTGGTTGAAAGCTCTCGGAAAGCTGCATCTTTCCCTCCCTTTAAGCCCAGGAAGGGGTTCAAATTCAACAGCTATTTGAACAGCCAGCAGTCGAGCAACTGCTTTTGTGTTCCGTGGCCCACTGGAAAAATGGGTCTTTGTACAACATAACCTAGCAATCTGCCAAGGCAATTGCCTTTTTAAAAGCCTCAATTACTGTCATGACTGATTCACTGGTCAGTCATTTTGACAGACTATTGCCATTCATTGTTGCAATGACCTTTAATTCAACAATAGATTATGATTGAAAAATAATGAATTGCCTTGTTGTGGGGGGAGTCAAGATTTAACACTCGGGATGTGTATCGTATCATTAAAATGTATGATAACGATACGATAAGGTTGTTATCATGCATGTATTTAATGATGGCGATACGACAGAAAAACCTCCGATAATCATCGGAGATGATAATTTTCGGGTGATTTTATCGTTTTATCAGACTGCCATATAAATATACCTATAACATCTGTATTTTAAAAGTTAAAGGCTTGAAACCTGGTCACAGTGCTTATGGGGTATGCCTAAGTGTGTGTATGAAATTTGAGATCAATTCCTCCAACAATCTATTTTATATGATTTTTTAAAAGTTTTTAAAGTTCATTTCCGTTCTGACAGGTCTGAATGAACGCATGTGGCGAGCTGTCATTCTGATCTGTCAGAACTGAAACGATCTTTAATAAATTCATATAAAATCGAGGGTTGGAGGAATCGATCTCAAATTTGGCACATATGTGTAGCTGTTTAACTATAAGCACCCCCTAATTCTGGGTGGTACCCTTTCATTACCCTTTCTATTATAACATAATATACTTTTTCCTCTTTATTTTTGTGGTATGAAGCCTCTGAATCTTGACATGGCTTAGGGTCTCAGCATGTCTTAATCCAGCCCTGGCCTGCCCCTTCAGGTGGATCCAATAAAATGAGACATAAACTGGGAAAATGGCATCCTATCATGTGTTGAGTATCCCTAGGCATTGCAAGGGAAAGAGGTGAAGGAGACATGGGCCAAGTGTTTTCAGCAGTAGCCCCACATCCATCCTAAGATCTGCTTCTGCTCTTACTGATGGAAGGGGTAAGTTAGGAGTTTACCTAAGGCCATTCTATGAATTCACAGCTGAGGTAAGATTAGAACCAGAATTTCTCACAGATGATGTACTTCACCATCACACTACTTCTTGTTGTATATAATACAGGTAGATTGTTTCCAAGCGAATGTGGTGTTTCAGTCCAAGCCTACAAAGCAACAGTTGGGGATTTAATCCTCTGGTAGGAGAAAATAGAGCCTGCAGGTGGTGAAATGTCAAACTAAATGGGAATTGTTACTTCGTTCAGAAATGGTTTTGCTATGTACTGGTTATTCCTCCAAGAAGAATAGTGCAATTTTAGTTTATTCATTATGATGTCCATTGTTTTTTGACACATTAGCTTGGCACACTGACAACTAACCCAAACCTTTCTTTGTATCTTGATAGCTTCATAATATAACACAGTAGCCTAAGACTGCAGAATAACAGCCAATAATGTGGAACTATGGTAGAGGAAGTACTAAAAAGCATAATGTCTGAACTTCGTAAATCATTCTAGAGCAGGAATGTTGAACCTCTTTTAGCCTGAGGGCCAAATTCCATTACAGGGAATTTAACCTGGGCCAGATTCCAGTAGTGGGTGAGGCTAAAAGAAAAGGGGCAGGAGCAAAATACCAGCAGATTTTATCTTAAAGCTGTTACTGCCAATAGCTACACCTTAGAAATGGCTTTTCAACCTTTTAGAAAGGGGATAAACTGCAGGAATGCTGGGAAACCACTGATGGCTGAATTAAAAACCACAAGTGTTCAGAATTGGCCCTTGGTTCCTCATTTCTCTCTCTCCCTTCTACTGTTTATAGCGGGAAAGACAGAATTGAACTCACAGAGGCCTTTCTCAGTTGTGGCAATATATAAACCATTAATCATTTTTAAATGTGCAAAACTTGCTAGGATGACCATATGGAAGGAGGCCAGGGCTCCTGTGTCTTTAAAAGTTACACAGAAAAAGGGAATTTCAGCAGGTGTCATTGGTATGCATGCAGCACCTGGTGAAATTCCCACTTCATCATTACCACAGTTAAAGCTGCAGGAGTATAGCTAGAGTGATCAGATGCAAAAGAGGGTAGGGCTTGCCCAGCTGGTGGCTTCAGTTGTGTAGGGGCTGTGAATCCATTCGGGGGTTCAGTCAGAACTCTAACGGAGCTATTCAAGGTGTTGAACCTGTTTTGAGGAAAGGGTTCAGGCTAATTGTGGGGGAACTCATGTTGCCTTTCTGGAAAGGAGATTTATTTATCCCCATTACACTTTGTTCTCTCCCCTGTTTAGAGCTGTGGATTAGGTTGGTTTATTTGTATTGTTTTATTTGGTAGTGAATGTACTGATACTTTATTATGCATTTATCTACCAACAGTATGGCTCTTTGTAATTGTTTCTATTGTAGTTTTTGAATGCTGCTGCTGTTACATTTACTGTTCGTGTGATACATAGTTGTAAATTATATTTACTCCTCTTCATTTGTTAAGTTGGGCACACTTTGTGAAAAGGCAGCGGTAGATGATGATTCTAGATTGGCTCAGAAAATAAGCCAAACTATTCCTCATTTGGGGGGGGCAGTAGCTCTGCTTCCCCCACCCCAAGACAAATTAGCATGATCCAAAAGGGGAGAAGTCACCCATCATCACTACATAGGAGTAAGAAAAGATGCACCTGCTGAAAATCCCTCTTTTACACAGTGATTAGAAGCCCAGTCCTCCTTTGCATTTGGTCACTGCAGGCATGGGAGGAGTGAAAGTGCAGTGTCCTTTTCAATTGAATCATGAATATATTCCAAATAGACCTTTTAACATTGCTGACTGTCTTGTTCCCTCACTGAGAATCTTTCCTTCTCCTACTGAAATTTCTTTCTTGGGAACATCTTCCTAATCTTATCTTCCTGATACTTAAAATCATTGCTTCTTGTTCAGTTCTTAAGGGATAGTACCATTGGTTTGGAAGAGCACAGCTCCAAATCTCTCTTTTTTTCAAGGCAGTAGTGGTGGCGGTGTCATCTGCTAGAGTGTCAAGGTAATCTGCATGTGGATGAGGTGATAACAAGACTTTCAAGATTTAAGATTCTTTGTGACCAACTTGCAGAAAGGAAGCTGGAGAATAACTGAGCACAAATTAAATGCTTTCCTTTTCTTTGATGGGATTCCTACTTCATACTAGCATTTTAAATGGTAAAACTTCTTTGCAAGGTTGTCTGCATTTCTAATTAAAAGCTAAATGTTGCACTTCTGCTGGCTACATATGTTTTGCTAAACTCTTGTGTCTTCCAAGTTGAACCTAAACAATCAAAAGTACTGACTTCAATGGAACTTAATCCCAGATCATGCTGAACCTAATAAATTGGAATTATATTATGTACTTATTTTCTCTCATGTGAGTATAGCACTCTCTTGAAGAGCTACTTTGCCTCAAAATTTACCACTATAACTCTGGGTAGAGTGAACAATTCATGTCCCTATTTTCCATAAGTTTTTTAAAAAAATTAAAAACCATTGAACTGTTTGCATGGTAGCTTCAAATCATCATTTTGCAGGCTAAAGATAACCAATTATCTAATGCTTTCCTCATATCATGTTGAATCATCTGCTGAGTCTGAAATGAGAACCTATACACTGGCTTCTTATTCTTGAAAAGTCAAGTTGAGAACTGTCTTACACTCTGGCAATGAGCCACTGCAAAGCTAGAGAAATATTTTAAACGGAGGATTTAAAAAACAAATCTACCAAATCATGTTGTTAAACACATGCACTCTCTCTTTAAGAAAAAAAAAAGTACAACACATATCTTGTCTCCCTTGTGGTAAGAAAGCAAAGTGAGAGGAAAGAAGATTAGATTCTAAATTTAAAGCTGTATGATATTGCCACGGCAACTCAAAGATCTGCAATTATTATACAGCATACCTACTACTCTCCTTGTGCAGCCCAAAATCTAATTCTGGGGTGTGGGTGTGGGGAATCTAATTGTGGGACAAGATTGGGCTGACATCAGGAGTTTAAGATGTGCATGTTACATAGCATTTAGCGCTGACTGAGGAAGAAAGGTGAAGGTGCTCCGCCTTTTCACACAAGCATTAATCTATACAAAGCCAACAGCCACAGAAACTTTGGCTGTGGTCCACGCTGCATCAGAAACGAAGAAGCAGGCATCCATCCCTCCCAACAGCAGCTGCTGGTGTTAAATTAGCCTAGCAACAAAGATGGTATGAATTCTAAAGAGAGGCAGCTAGTTTTTGTAGTAGAAAAGCAATCCAAACCATAAATATTTTTGTCCCATCAGATTTGTTAATGATTTCTAGCTTAGCAACTCCATGCTTGAGCCTTTGTTTGAAGTCTTTTATTTCTCGAAATGTTGACTTCAAGGTGTGCACAGCAGGGATGGATGTCACTGTCATTCTGGGTCTTGCAGGGTGTGTCAATTTTTTGAGGTCAAGCTCATTCCTTCCTGTTTCTGCACAAGTTTGCATTGTTGTTGTAGTAACTGTGGGGTGTTTTTTTTTTTAAAAAAATCAGTACAAGAATGTATACACATTTTTTATAATGCACATGTTAAGGTATGCTTTTTCTGTGTGCACATTCTTAAACATACACATTTTCCCAAGTACTTTACTCTGCCAAAATGCTGTTCAGTGCCCACTTCTCTCAAATGTATGGATTTTGTGCATACTTTCCCCAAAGAGGCACATTTCGGTGTGTGTTTGTCCTGAGATGAGCTGCTTCAGAAAGTGTGCAAAAATGCAGATTTTCAGAACGTAACTCAATGGCCCCATTCAGAAGACACCTTAAACCACGGCTTTAACCATGGTGGTTAAGCCAGAAAGCCTGACCGTGTTCAGAAGACACTTTAAACCATGGCTTTAACCATGGTGACTAAGGCAAAAAGCCTTATTCACTGTGGTTAACACCATGGTTTAAGGTGTTTCCTGAACACAGCCTGGCTTTCTGGCTTAACCACCGTGCTTAAAGCCGTGGTTTAAGGTGTCTTCTTAACAGGGCCCATCTCAGAGCATAGAATGACAGGTGAAGTGTGAATTGGGTAAACCTGTAAAAAAAATGATCAAAAGAAGAAAATTACAATATCTTGATCATATTAGGAGAAAAATACAGCATATTCCAACTTATTATACAAGGGGAAATCAGAGGGAAAAGATCAGTGGGAAGAAAATGAACATCATGGCTGAAGAACTTGAGGGAATGGTATATAGCTGTAGTTCTATGCAATTATTTAGAGCAGCGGCGTCAAAAACAAAAATAGCTGCAATGATAGCTAACTTCCGATAGGAGCAGGCACCTTAGGAAGAAGTAATGGTTTATAGTTGTTTTTTAGATGTATGTTCTTGTGTATACTGTATGTTTTTGTGGTTTAAAATTTTGTATAGCATTTTGAATTGTTTTACTCTTATGTAAGCCACCCAGAGAGCTTCGGCTGTGGGGCAGTATAGAAATGTAAATAATAATGATCCCCAATAAGGCCAATTTGTCATCCATCCCTAGTGCAAAGAGGATTCGTTCTGCAGACCAAACTAAATGTGATAGTGGTGGGTAAAGTGAGCTTCTTCTCATGATTCTACCTTATTCAGATATGAGGTGGGGAGTATCTCATTTTAATAGTAAGAGGAATACAGAAGAGGGTGTATGCCTACCTTCCTTCCCGTGCTTACCTTCCCCCAGTCCATTGCTCCATCCACTTTTCTTCATTCCCAGCTCACTTTCTGTATTGTCTCCCGTGTCAGGAGCAGAGAAAAATGTCTGGAGGAACTGACTGTAAGGAGGAAGCAAAGTACTGGATGGGAGATTCCCATATTGTGGCCAGGTGTTTTCTTTTACAGAGGACAGTCCTCTGTTTGAAAGGCTGCCAGAGGGCTGGCCTGTCCAATTCTGGTTTAAAGAAAGTGTCATGGGAATATAGGAAGTTGCCTTATATTGAGAGAGGCCATTGGTCAATCTGACCCAGTATTGTCAACAGTGACTGGCAGCGGCTCTCCAGGGTTTCAGGCAGGAGTTTCCTCTGTCCTATCTGGAGATGCCAGGGATTGAACCTGTAACCTTCTGCATTCAAAGCAGGGGTTCTACCACTGAGCTATGACTATCCCCTAGGAACTCTATAAGAACTATTGCAGCCCAGCTCCAGTGCTGCAGTGGGCCTTAATTTATAGTCAGAATCTGATCAGAAGTGGTCCAGAAGGGTTTGGGCCTACCCATCCTGTGTAATAATAATAATAATAATAATAATAATAATAATAATAATAATAATATAATTTTATTTCTAAATCACCTATCCATTTGGATCAAGGTGGGGAAAAACAGTAAATATAAAATATGAGAAAATACATAAAACTGATTAAAAACATGGTACACATTATTAAAATAGCAATAAAACATCCTAAAACCATCTTAAAATTCCACTGGATATGCCTGCCAGAAGAGATTAGTCTTTATAGCTCTTTTAAATTCTAAATGACTGTTAAGTTGACAAGTCTCCTCCGGCAGGCCATTCCACAGTCTGGGAGCAGCAGAAGAGAAGGTCCTCTGGGTAATACCCGTCAACCTAGTTTTCACTGACTGAAGTAGGTTCTTCCCAGAGGACCTGCGCGTGCGGGGTGGATTTTTCGGGAGAAGGCGATCCCACAGGTAACCTGGACCCAAACCATGTAGGCCTTTAAAGGTAATAACCAACACTGTACTTCACCCGGAAACTAATTGGCAGCCAGTGAAGAGATTTTAAAAATGGTGTAATATAATCACCCCTGGGTGTACCGGTGACCCACCTGGCTGCCATATTTTGAACTAGTTGAAGTTTCCGGTCTAGGCACAAAGGTAGCCCTATGTACAGCGCATTGCAGAAGTTGAGCCTCGAAGGTACCAGCGTGTACACTACCGTCTTTAGGTCTTCCAACTCTAGGAAGGGGTGCAGCTGGCGTATCAGAATCAGAGTGGGGTTATTTCTGTCCAAGCACCAGCAGGCTACTCCTGTCCAGTTGCTAGCTTCAGCCTTGGCAGGGAAGGAAGCTAGCAGCCTCTCTGTCAGAACTGAAAAGAAGAGAGGGGGAGTTTTGGAGCTGTCAGACAGGTTGAAGCATTATCCCTGATTGAAGGCACCCTGTTTGACCAGGCACCTCATTGGTGGACTACAATCTCTTTTCAATTAGTTCTTCAGAAGGAGGGTTATTGCAGCCATACTTTTGTTTTTAAGCAGATGCCCAGACGTGGAGCTTTTGCTAGAAACATCCTCGTCGTCACTGCCCAGAGGACTTACGACTGTCTGAGCTTTTGGAGGCACTCTCCACTTGGGCTCTCCATCCAATTTAGACTTTGAACTTTATATTGTTAAGAACCTGACATGAAAAGTACTGGCATACTTTTCACAGACCTTGAATTCTTACTTGCTATGGGTTTTGAGCCATGTAGCGTGGAGTTATGAAAGTGGAAGCTACGGTCATCGAGATCTCTCTGTGTGTGGAATTACTCTGTATTTACTCTTGAACCTGTCTTGACTCTTGGATTTGAAAAGCCTTGACCTGCATAATGCAGAGGTTCCAATAAAGATTTCAAAGTTGGACTTAACCTCTGCGTGTGCGGATTTGTTTCTATCTTTTTTCTAGAATCCCTGACTTTGACTGCCAGGGAAGGCTTACGACAGGAATCATTCATGGCCCTTGCCTTGTATTTGGAAACCCTTGTCTTTGATTGCCTAGGATGGCTTACAGCCCCTTGACCTATATTCTGAGCCATAGAGATTATGACGGGGAAACCAAGTAACTGGCACAGTTGTAATTATTAATTTTGGATTGTTTTGGAATTACTTGTGGAGCCTATAGCTAATTGTCACTACCTATTTGATTACTGAAGAATGTAACCATTAAGCTTTTACTATGGGATTTACTACAGTAAGAGTCTCGATGACTTGGGGAGTCCTGTGTCAGAATGCTGGAGTGAGTACCTGAAGGATCGGGCTGATGAGAGTTAGCATTTGAACAGCAGATGAACAGGTAGACAACAGGTCCCCTGGTCTCATTCTTCTGCCCTACAGTGAGATGTACAATATTTTGATTTAAATTATAATTATAATTTTTAATTTGCATCTGTAGTTATAGATTTGCATATGATAACTTTATGCAAATAACTGCCCTCATTTCTTGGTGGTGCATTGTCTCTTGGGGGGGGATTTGTAAGTGGTCACCCAAAACCAAGAGAAGCTTGGTGGCCTGGCAGCATTTCCCCTCCCCCATCTGGGAAATATAGACCCCTTATCCCCAGTGGAAAATGACAGCTGTCTCATGTTTGCGGAAGCTGCCACTGGAGCCTCCACTGCTTCTAACCCATCCTAACGAGCCTTCTTTTCAAGCATCAATACATAAACACCAGCCCTCAAGGGATTTCAGTTTTCTCTTGGAATGCTTGAGGGGGGGCCCATGTATTTTTGAGGCACCGTGAGCGGCGTTCTCCATGCCAGTCCCTACCTGAAAACAGTTAAATGGTTCTATAATACAAACTCTTGCTTTGGGATGTATGGACATTTGTCCATACGTTCCAAAGAGGCAATGCAGCACCAAGAAATGAGGGCAGAAGAGGGCGCTAACATAATTGGAGTGACGCATAGAAAAGAGAACAGTCACTGCAATGCTCTTTTTTAAAAAAAGGCTATACTAATCATATATAACTGACTATATCCAAGCACCAGCTCTCTGACCTTCCTGAATCTCCCCAGCAACACTACTAAAATCTCTTCCCACCACCACCACCACCGGCACACCAGACTGATGCAACCCAATTCAAACTTTTTCTGACCAAAGGTACATACAGCAGACATCTGTGAACTGGAAGCTTATAAAAGAAGAGAAAGAGGCCCATTGTATCAAAAATGATGGGAGGCTCAAAGATTTCCATGCTTCTTATAAAAAGCACTGCAGAGAGCAGCTAAAACCATTGCCAAGTGTCTAAAACAACTGTACATTTTTATATTATTTATTTCCTCATCTAGCAATAAATCACACATGCTGAGTGTACAATTCAGTTCTATGCCTTTGCTGCAATTGTCAGCTTTAAGGAATGACACCTCAAGGCAGAACGCACTCATAAGAGCGCTCCGTGTGTGCTCATAATTACAAAGACCACTCAACTACCGCACAAGGCAAGATAGATGATAGGAGAGCAACTCTTAGGTGAAGATTAATGAGCGGACATATTGAAACGGAGCCCTGCCAAAGGCATTTGTGAAAACTGAACATTCCCTTCACACTGTATATTTCACTACCAGAAACACCAGAGGCTTTTCTCAATTTGACCTTCGACAATTTCGGGAACTCTAACGGGCAAAACATTTGCTAATCATCCACCACCTTTACTAGAGTTGGAACCACAGCTGGGAATCAAGATGGATGGGAGGAGAGGAGAATCGGTAGTTCATTTGAGAAGTGTAGATTTTTACTCCTTCGATGATGGATGGAAGCTATTTTTGTTATGTTATCCGTGATCTTCCTTTATTATCATGCAATACACTGCACTGCAGGTAGGAAACAGCAACAATTTTCTAAGATCCTTCCCTGCTTCAACATGAAGAGTTATACTGGCTTCTTTAAAGGAGAGAGAGAGAGAGAGAGAGAGAGAGGATTGGATTCAGATTTTTCTTTTGACTGAATACATTCATGAATAAATCTGACAATAATAAAAAATTATTGTGCACTGAGCAATATGGAACAGTCTCCTAACTATCGTCAAGCTGTTCCAACTTAAGCTTCTGCATCTTGATCAGTGTGTGACATTGCTACTTTCCCCCCTTCAAGTACCTGCCTTAGGTAGGGCAGGACCAAAAGTAGAGCCTTTCGTTGTTCTATTGTGATCTTCGGTACATTTTTATTATCTCTATCTTACAATGTATACCAGCCAGATCTGATGTGTTTTATACAGGTTATCTCCTGGCCGACCAGAATTGTCAAATAACTCCCAAGACGGCTAGATTCTGTGCTGTTGTAATTGCATGCCAGCGTGGGATATCATCGGACTGTGATAATGTTTTAATTTTTAATGTTTTAAATCCTATATTATTATGAGCAGGATATGTACAATTCAATTAATTTTTTAAAAAAATTACTGTTTATCTGTATTTTTAATTAATTATTACTTTTTTAATATTATTGCACCTTACCTTGTTGGCCTTGTGAATATGACTGTGTTTATAGTGCTGCTCTACTTTGCTGGTCTTGCGACCGTAATAAATTCTATTCATTCATTCTCTTAAGGATGGCTCATGAAGGAGCAAATAATATCTGAATTGACCTGGCCTACAACTCCTGTCATCCTTCAGCATTTGCTATGCTGGCTAGGGCTGATGAGAGTTGTAGACCAAAACATATGGAGGGTCCCAAGTTGCCTACTTCTCATTTAGGACTTTAAAGGCTAAAACCAGCAACAACTAGGCAACCAATGCAGATGCTGTAAGAAAAGTCACCTCTGGCAAACCACCAAAGCTGGTAAAAGATACTCCTCACCACTGCTGCTACCTGAAGATCAAGGGCAACTAACAGGTTAAGGAGCACCCCTAAGTGCATACCTCACTTAGATTTTTTTATTTAGGTGTTATCCCCTCATGCAATTAACTATGCATGAGGGGGACAGTAGGGCCATGCCCATTGGCCCAAGCACTGCATCCCTGCTGGCTTCTGGTCCGAAGCTGGGGGCTTGGTTCTGCATATGTAGGCTCCCCTGCAGGGTGGAACTCTGTGTGATCAAAGTTCCACATCAGAAGGAGAGCTTACAGATGTAGATCAGGCTCCCCTCTTCAGAACTCTCCCCTACCATGTGGATGGTGGGGAGGTGGAGCCAACAGGCACATAGTGGCTGAGGTGGGACCAATGGCCTTGGCTGCACCTTCTATGCAATGAATATTGCATGGAGAAAAATGCCCAAACAGGGCTATTCTGTACCATTAGCACAAAGCTAATATCAAGGGAATCTCACAGTCAGTCAACTGGCAAATTTTAGCCTTTTACAAATATAGGCCTGAAATCTGCAATTTGATCTTTTTTTAATGAGTTTTAAGGATGCTCATTTTGTTCAGCTCTAGGGATATCTTTCATTAATCATGAGACAAATTATACCTCTGAATAGGTTACAAATGCAGTAATCCAAACTCTTCACAAAATCCTCTTTTTCTTATTGCTGAAACATTGAGTGTCTTAACATAGTGTAATCACAAGATGCCCTCAAAAATGTAAACAAAGCTAATTTCCTTCTAACCAATTCAGTATGTCTGGCATGATCTATTCCTTTGAAAACGCATATTCATTTTGGCAATAGCACTGAAAACTAATTATAGCTGGCATAGTCATCCAAAATAACACTTCTGTAATAGTTGGAGGAACAAAACATTCCATGCGTATGTAACTTATTTCAGGATCTATATTTTTGATGACTATCTGTCTGCCTCCTCCCCATAACCTCTAGATGTATTGAGGTCACATAGATACAGTTTCAGCAATATGTCCACTTGAAACTCACGGTTACATTTGCTTCAAGCTCGTTTTCTTTCTTTCTTTTTTCTAATCCATGAAAGTAATTTTAAAACTGATTTGCCAAGGATAAGGTATAATCCAGCAGTGGTTGTGAGTGTGAACATAACAACATAAGAAGAGCTCTGCTGGGTCAGACCAAAGATTTATCTAGTGGGGGAGCAATCCTATGACCCCTAGACAGGAGGACATATGATATGTTGGATTCCTGGATCCAGGGTAAGAGACAATGCTCCAACCTTAGAGCTAAAAATCTGAGTTACCCTCCCCCTCCTCCTCCCAAATGACACAGACAGAACCACACCAGCTGCGTCTGCGAGGTTGCAAAGGTGACCTCAAAGAGGAGAGAAAAGGGGCATGCTGGTGGTCAGGGAGGTTTGCTTATGCTATATCCCCAGACCTCCCCAGCCTCCTTCACTCCCACTCTGCAGAGCCCCAGCTAGATGGGCAAAAAAAGCCCATCTAGCCCAAATGCAGAGCAGGCAGAGCATGGAGGTGAAGATGGCCTTCCATTCTGCACTGGATAGCTGTAAGCCTCTGAGTTTGGGAACTTATGGCCATCCCCATAGGATTGTGCCCTTAATATCCCATTACCAAGAGTGATGGGCCAGATAGTTGTAGAAAGTCCATAATGCAAGCAGTGCATAGACCCCCAAAGACCCCTTTACAGACTTTGAGGGCCTAAGCACTACAGGAGTGACTCGAGTTTCAGTAGCACAGGATGGTGGGGGGGGATGGATAGATTTAATGGGTAGCATCCTATTGTGCCTGTGCACTTGAGGGACCCACTACTTGCGCAATGGGGCAGCGTGTCTGTGACAAACCCCATTATCAAGAAGCACCTAGGCTGGCTGGAACCAAGAGCAGTTATAGATTCATCTGAACTGTAATGGTATAACAAAACTGGGCTCTTTGCAGGGCTTGCATAACCCACGATCTCTCGGCCACAGCCCCACCCGTGGCAATATGATTCACTTTATCTGCATACAGTTTGGGACCAAGTTATTTGAAGGACCACTTTCACCCATATCAGCCTGACCACACTTTAAGATCAGAAAGAGAGGCCCTTCTCATTTACCCACCTGTAAGAGCAGGTGTGTGGTCACATGGGAGAGGGCCTTCTCTGCAGTGGCCCTGCACCTTTGGAACAAACTCCCATCGGAGGTCCGCCATGTACCATCCTTGCAGGCTTTTAAGAAGGCCTTGAAAACATTATTTTACCATGGCCTTCTCATGATAGGAGTCCTGTTGTTGCTGCTATTGCCATTGCTGTTGCTGGATTTATTGTTGGCTTTTATTGTTTCTAATTGGTATTTTATTGTGTTTATGTTTTTATTGCTTTTAATATTTTAACTGTTTTTGTGTGTTTTATTATTATACGTCGCCTTGTGAGGGTTTCTGCCCTGAAAGGGGGGCAAGAAATGTTTTAAATAAATAATACATTAGCAAGGTAATTTTTCAAATATTTCCTTCTAAGAAAAAGGCTTAAAAATGGACCAGGAAGTTACTTTGCAGAGAGTGGAGGCATCAATCATTGCTACGACTTCATTCGTTGCCTAAAATCACTGAAAGGCAGGAGCAGAGAAGTTTCTCACAAAATGAATGGGCAGAATTGTGCCTGCGTATTTTGCCTCCTTTCTTGGGTTCTACAAAGTCTAGACTTGTTTTCAAAACAAAACAGAAAGCTGGGAATCTTGGGTTTATGGCTTATTGAGGGAGGAACACACACACACCCTTGCCCTCCTGTGGACACCTATGGATGTCAGTGGAACTGAAAGAAAGCTAAACTATAGATTCAGAAAGAATACATGGAGGAAGGGTTGCATATTTAGAATGCTTCACCATATCAGAACGTCCTGAAATGTGGAGAGCTAGGACTGAAAGAAGGGCCAGATCTACACCAAGCAGGATATAGCAGTATGAAAGCGGTATATAAAAGGCAAGATCCACACCAAGCAAGACATAGCGGTATATGGTATGTGTCAGTGGGCCCCAACAATTATCACTGCACTGCTATAAAGCAATGGTGTGGCTCCTGCCTTTTATATACTGTTTTCATACTGCTATATCCTACTTGGTGTAGATCTAGCCAAAGATTATTGCCTACTCTTCCCTCTACTTGTTTTCTATGTGCAGGGAGTTGTTATTTTTTCGAATAGGTTGCTTTAAAGCATTCACTTTCTTAGTACCATTTTAAAATGGTGCAGGCAGGATCTACACCACTGCTTTAAAACGGTTTATAACAGTTGTGACAACTGTTGGGGCCCAGGACACACTCCATATACAGTTTTCAAAATGTTTTCAAAGTGTCATATCCTGCTTGGTATAGATCTGGCCACAGTTTCAGGAAGAGGGAATGCTCAGGATAGCAGCTTAAGATGTGGCTGTACAATTCATAAAGTTGTTTGTGACAACTTGCGGATCTCATTCGGGGAAGACAGTTGAGAACACCGCTTGGGAATGTCATAATGCTGGGAAATCCTGTAATTTTAGTTGTTGGCTTGGACTATCATTGAGGTATACTCCAACTCCAATTCTCCGATGTTTGGACGGTTTGCTCTGCGATATTAAAAAGCTGAATAATTTATCACATTGTCATGAAAAATAAAGCTGTCCTAAAGTTATTCTGGGTTATAAAGTTTTGAACAGAATGTTAGTAGACTTATTTTTTTATTATTCCATGCCCAAGCCAAGGCACTTGAACAGAAGTCACAGAACATCTTTTGAAGTTTCTTGCCCTATTGATTATACCACCTACTTCATTATCATTATCTATCTTTTAGTCAGATTTAAGCACCCTCCTAGAGAACTAGTCTCTTCGTTCAATATCTACCAGCGGTAAAAGCCACTGAAAACACACAAATTCTGTTGGATCCTGTGCCACAGATCGATCCCACGGTGACCATCTCCGCTCGCAGTTATCCTCTCAAAAAAGAATGACTTTTCCTAGTTCAGATAATGCATCTGAAATACAGTAGAGTTGAGTTGCTGGTGTAAAGGGCAGATTAACATGCCCAAAACTATTCTCAAAAAAATCATTGTAAAATAACGTGCAGACAAAAGACTTCTCATTGGCCTCTTTTAGCATCTAATTCAACCTTCCCCAAGCTGGTGCCCGCCAATGGTTGGGGATATCATCCCCCAGCCAGCATGGTCATTAGCTGTGCTTCTGGGTATGATGGGAATTATAATCCAACACATCTGGAGGGCACTAGTTTGGGAAAGGCTGCTCTGATTGAATACATCATGACCTTGAAATCCTGATATTGAACATGAGTGTGTTTATAATTTAGAAGGCCAAGTATAGGTATTTTCCTGTGGATGCAAGGTCAAACATGGGTGTAAGGTCAACCTCTGCCAAACCCCATTAGCCCTCTTCACATGGCAAATGGATGAAAAATGAACATCTGGAGAGAGGAGGGGGGTCTCACCCACTGGTTCCACCCAGGAGTGCAGTTACAGTAGATAATCTTAGACTCTGGACTTAATGGTCTTACTGAGGGTGGGTTCTTTTGATCAGGGCATGTTGAACATCCTTTGGCCAAAGGGCCAAACTCCATTTCGGAGAAGCTTCAGAGTGGGCCATATTCCAATGGTGGGCAGGGCGAAAGGTAAAAGAGGTGGAGCCAAAAATACCAGCATATATTAGCTTAATGCTGCCCGTAACTAAGCCTTAGGAGAGGCATTTGGAGACTACCAAGAAGAAGGCCTTTTCTGCTGTGGAACCCAGGTTATGGAATGAGCTTCCTGGAAAGGCTCACCTGGCACCTACATTGTATATTTTCATAGGCATTTTTGTCTTTTAGTTCTATTGTTATAAACCTGTTGCTACGTTCTATTTTGTTTTTACTTTTATATTGTAGCTTTAAACTTTTAAATTTCATATTGTACTTTGTACTTTATATTTTGTGGTTTTAATTGTCGTAAATGGCCCAGAGAGCTCTGGCTATTGAGAGGTATAGAAATGTTCTAAATAAATAAATACATGTCAACCTCTTAGAATGGGGTAAATGGCCCAAACAATCAGTGATCAGGGTAGGAGCCGTGGGTAGGGAGAAGGTTCATCTGGAAACCCCAGAGGGCTGGATTGAAATTCCAAGAGTGCTGGACTGGGACCCCAAGCCTGCTGCCCTGCACCCCTGCTTCATTTTCTTCAAAATATGGCAAGTCACCTCTGCTACAGTTGGGGGTCCTCCTACTTAATCTGCAGACTAGAACCCTGAACTTCTTCCTTAAAGTCCTGCCTCACAGCATCACTGGTAGCAATGACACATTCATCCGGACAGCAGAACAGAGCCTACATTCATGGATGCATGTAGCTACTGTTCAGGCCCCTAGATGAATGTGTGGTGGCTTGGGATCAAGGGCCGCTACAGGGGCAAAAAGAAAAGCAAAAGCAAAAGAGCCCCCTGAAGACAGAACATGCTCTGCAGCCACAGTCTGCTGGGTGTCTATTGGGGATTTTGTTACAGGCCCCATTTGCTTTTAAATCTATGTGTGGACTTCAGTTTTCTCCGCCTCTGCAATGTCTAACCATACCAATCCCTCATCTCTGGCCATTTCCTTTCCTTTAGAATCAATACAGACTTGTTTTGTCTTTTTTTAATCCCACCACCACACGTGTGCGCACACACGCGCGCGCACGCACACACACACACACACACACAGAGTAGAATTTCTGGCTGAAAATGGGGAGGGGGTTGCTTAATCCCTTCTTTCCTAAAGCACAATGGTCCCAATCCAAATCGGGGCATGCTTGCTTACAGGAGAGTAGGGGGGAGGAGTAGTTCAACTATGCATGATTGAAGAAGCATTTAGAGCGTCTCTACATTAGGAGAAAATCGCATTGCCTTACTGGGCCTGCTCATTTGCGTGATTGTGATGGGCTCCATTACATGGGCAGACAGGGGCGACTATGTGGTTTGAGTTGCCAACCACGTGGCTTATAATTGAAAACTTGCCCTGCTTTCGGTGCTCATAGCCTTGAATGGGACAGCACCTTCTAGTGGGTGCTTTGTAGCACAACTTCGGCTGCACGCTTCAGGAAATCCCACAATATTTCAGAAGAATCAGGATATCCAGGGGATTTTTTAGAATGGGATAATTGGTGGAAGGAGGCTAATGATGTCATCTAAAGAACCTGCAAACTTCCTTGATTGGCCAATCATGAACGTGCCATATATCACTAGTGTAGAAATACTCTTAGTTTGGCTCCTATGTTGTATTCACGTCTCAATCCTTTCCCTAATTTTCTCTTTCTCTTTTTCCCGGGTTGTCATCAGACCACTCCTTCTTCCAAGTCTCCTCTCCTAAGCATCTTTTCCTGCTTCCACCTTTCCCGGGCTACTAAAGTTTCTACCTTTTCCTTTCCTAGGGTCACTTCTGCCTACCTTACTACATCCACTCTTTAGATTCAGAATGACTCAGCTAATGGCAAGTAGAAACACTTCTGTTTAGCCTGCTTCTCCAAAATATTAGGGCACCTCCACCCATCACTTCCAGAGGCATCAACACCACCTTCGCCAATAAAACCAACAAGCATCCTTTAGCAGAAGAGGTGGCAAATACTCCTGGACTGTACCATTCAGACCTCAGATGGGGGGTTGAATGATCTTCCTTAAATAAAAGTCCATGGAGATTTAAGAAAAATAACAGATGCTTGGCAGAAAAGTTCTAGTGTCTCCCCAATGTTTTGTATGTACGGGGGGGGGGGGGAATTGTGGGGAAGCATTCAGCCACGGAATACTTCACCTGGAATCAAAAGTGGAACACTCTGGTACATATATCCCATTTTGTCTGCTGTTTTAATGATCTAATCCAAAACCAAAATATCTTACTGAAGGTGTACAAACACTCTGGTATTGTCTATTTGACTTCTGTGGTTACATCATATGGGGAAGTTTCAAGATTCAGGGTAACAGTCTAGATTCTCACCATTGCTTATGGTTTTCAAGGAAATGTTGCATACGCCTGCAAGTTCTCATTAAGTCCGAAGAAAGTACTGATACTGTTGGGTTATGCAAATTAACTATTAAATGCTAGAGAAGTCAATGTTATGCTGCCCACTTGATGGATAGAAATGTGTTTAGGGTTGACAGGCAATCTGAACATTACTATTAAATCTCATTTCCTCCTCAGAGAGTTTTTGCTCTTGCAGAATGAGGCGATCTTTAATATCCTGATCAAACAACAGAAATTGGCTGCCATCTTCTGACACTCCAGCGATAATGTACTGTAATTTCGCTAAAGTAATTGTCCTGATTCCATTGTAGAGAAACCCTTTTGCCATTTTTACTACAGAAAGATGAGACATTATTCAAGAGATGGAATATGACTGGTAATGGCCTCAGAAAATTACAGGATGGAATCATTTAGCACCTGCTAAACTATCAAAAGTTTTCATACCGAAAAGTCCCACCAAAGGCCGGGTCTGCCATGCAGGACGGATTGTGACATTGAAATTTTGAGACAGCAAGGATAAATTGATTCATTCCATACCATATTTTCATTTCATTACATTTTTACAGCGAAAATGCCCAAAGTATTCCATAATAAATTGCCATGTTACGCTGCTTTGGTTCTTGTTAAAAATGTGTATGAAAAGACTGAAAAATAATTTAACTTCTTCTCACACCCAAACATCTGCATATCCATGAAGGATGCTGAACCCTGATTGCCGCTGTTTCATTCATGTTGGATGATGTTTTAACTGTGGAAACAGGAACAACAGAGAGTTCCAAATGAACGTGAATAGGTGCCTCCGCATGATCAGAGACCCTGCATGATTGGGATTTCCAATTCCATGGAGGATTCTATGTGCCTTCAATCAAACATGACTGCCTATTAATTATCGAGCCACATACAAAGTTCTGTAATTGTCATATAAAGAAATAAACAACTTGGGACCAGGATACCTAGAAGACCACCTTTCCTTATACATACCCAGGAGATCTTTAAGATCAGCAGAGGTCATTGCTTGTCATTCCAAACTGAACAGAATGTTGCCATGAAGTACCCAGATGGCAGGGCCTTCTCTGCAGCGGCACCCGCCATCTGGAAAAACCTCCCTCATGAAGTTTGGGAGGCATAAAATATGAAGTCTTTTAAACACCTCCTAAAAACACACCATTTCACCCAGGTTTTCCCTGGGCTGTAAGTAAACTAATAATGCCGGCCCATTTTGATGCTTCTTAAATTGCTTTGATTGCACTTGTTTTAATCTTGTGTTTTCAATGTTGTGCTTTTAATATTGTATTTTAATATTGCGAACCACTGAGAGATTTTATTATATTCAGTGGTATATAAATTAATAAACCAATAAACATGCATAGGTGCCTCCTTGGAGGCAGGCCAATGTGTGTCCACATTCCCTTCTACACACACACCTGAAATGCATGGAGGGTAACTTCTGAAGGGGACTAGAGATGCTGCCTAGGGGTGTGCATCGGATCGGATCCGATCCACGATCCGAATCCGATCCGACCCAAAATCGGGAAAATCCGATCTGATCCGATCCGATCCGACCAACCTCCGATCTGATCCGATCCGATCCAACGAGGTCCGATCCGGATCGGACGCCATTTTGAATGCTTTTTCCCATAGCCAAATATTGTTTTACAAAAACGCCTATAACTTTTTCATTTTTAAAGATAGAAGGATGAAACTTGGGCACATTGTAGACTGGTTAGGGATAGTTATCTGTGAGAAATTTCAGAAAGATTGGTGCATGCGTTTTGTGGCAATTAATTTTTTAATAAATACCCAGGAATGCTTATAACTTTGTCATTTTTAAAGTTACAAACATGAAACTTTGCCACATTGTAGGAGGTACCTTGGGACCTATGTGTGTGAAATTTCAGAAACATAGGTGCTTGCCTTGTGTGGCAATTAATTTTAGAAAAATGGGTAGTAGTGGGGTAAATACAGTTGTGCCTCCCATTTTTTTAGTTTTGAAGATACAAACAGGAAACCTGGACACATTACAGGGAACACTTCACTTGATATGTGAGTGAAATTTCAGAAACATTGGAGCTTGCCTTGTGTGGCAATTAAGTTTTGAAATAATGAGGAAAGAAACACCTATAACTTTGTCATTTTTAAAGTTACACACATGAAACTTTGCCACATTGTAGGTGGTACCTTGGGACCTATGTGTGTGAAATTTCAGAAACATAGGTGCTTGCCTTGTGTGGCAATTAATTTTAGAAAAATGGGTAGTAGTGGGGTAAATACAGTTATGCCTCCCATTTTTTTAGTTTTGAAGATACAAACAGGAAACTTGGGCACATTACAGGGAACACTTCACTTGATATGTGTGTAAAATTTCAGAAACATTGGTGCTTGCCTGGTGTGGCAATTAATTTTTGAAACAATGAGGGATTCATTGAACAGCACTTGCCCATAGGGATTCATTGGAGAGTACTTGTCCATAGGGAATCATTGGAAAGCACTTTCCCATAGGGAATCATTGCATTGCACTTTCCCACTGAGAAATGCAGTTATGCCTCCCACATTTTTATTTTTGAAGATACAAACAGGAAACTTGGGCACATTGTAGACTGGTTAGGGATAGTTATCTGTGAGAAATTTCAGAAAGATTGGTGCATGCATTTTGTGGCAATTAATTTTTTAATAAATACGCAGGAATGCCTATAACTTTGTCATTTTTAAAGTTACACACATGAAACTTTGCCACATTGTAGGTGGTACCTTGGGACCTATGTGTGTGAAATTTCAAAACCGTAGGTGCTTGCCTTGTATGGCAATTAATTTTAGAAAAATGGGTAGTAGTGGGGTAAATACAGTTACGCCTCCCATTTTTTTATTTTTTAAGATACAAACAGGAAACATGGGCACATTACAGGGAACACTTCACTTGATATGTGTGTAAAATTTCAGAAACATTGGAGCTTGCCTTGTGTGGCAATTAATTTTTGAAACAATGAGGAAAGAAACGCCTATAACCTTTTTATTTTAAAAGTTAGAAGTCTGAACATTGCTCACTTTGTAGATGGGTTAGGGGTAGATATGTGTCAGAAATTTCAGAATGATAGGTCCAGGCATTTGATGGCTATGGAATTTTTAGATAAAATGTTTCAAAAAATTTCCACAGAGGCCCGGTCTTCCCCTCTTCCCCCTCCCGCTTCCCGCGAAGAAAAGGAAACACTCTCTCGTCTCGATCCCTTTGATCCTGTTGCTAGTATCCATTACAGGGCTCGTGTCTGCTTTCACTTTTTACTCAAGCAGAACGGCTGAGCCTAGCTGAGTTTTGCAGCCATGCGTGCAAGGAAGGATCTCTCTCATCTCGATCCCTTTGATCCTGTTGCTAGTATCCATTACAGGGCTCGTGTCTGCTTTCACTTTTTACTCAAGCAGAACGGCTGAACCTAGCTCAGTTTTGCAGCCATGCGTGCAAGGAAGGATCACTCTCTCTCGATCTCTTTGATCCTTTGTTCCTCCCCTTCTCCTGCCCCTCGCCGGCGTTGTGTGTGCGCCCCGCCGGTGCCCTCGCGTGCGGGCCGGTTCCTGGGCAGCAGAGGCTCTGCCTGGCTGCTGTGAGGCTCCTGAAGGGCTTGCCTAATGCGGGCTGTTGTGTTCCGCTGGGCCGCGGGGGTAGGTTGATGATGAAGAGGATGATGGGGAGGGCGTTCAATGGCCCCTCCGCTCACCAACTGACAGCGCGTGCTCCGCTCCAGACACCCGGCCTCGGCAGCCAGGAGGATACGCTGCCAAGCCCGCCGCCGCCACCCGCGCACACACACCACCCGTCCATTATCATTTGGGCAGCCCTAATTAAGGAGCGCTCAAAAAATGGCAAAACCCCCTCTCCTTTTTTCTTAATTCCTTGCAGCTCCCACGATTTAACCCTTTCCTATCAGCTACAATTAATTAATAGTAGGATGACCAGTACCAGTATGTATTGGAAGCAGTATGTATTATTACTTTTTTTAAAAATGTAATTAGTAGGATGACCATATGAAAAGGAATACAGGGCTTTAACAGTGGAATAGAAAAGGGAATTTCAGCAGGTGTCATTTGTATCCATGCGGCACCTGGTGAAATTCCCTCTTCATCACAAAAGTTAAAATTGCAGGAGCTCTGCTCTCTTTTGTATCTGGTCACTCTAGTATAGCTCCTGCAGCTTTAACTGTCATATGGTCACCCTTGTTTCCCAACATACTGCTTCCAATACTGTAGGTAGAATATTTGCCTCTTTATGATCTCAAGCCTAAAAAAAAAAAACATTTGTACACACCAGTCTCCTGGTACTGGTCATCCTACTATTAATTAATTGTAGCTGATAGGAAAGAGTTAAATCGTGGGAGCTGCAAGGAATTAAGAAAAAAGGAGAGGGGTTTTGCCATTTTTTGAGCGCTCCTTAATTAGGGCTGCCCAAATGATAATGGACGGGTGGTGTGTGTGAGCGCGCGGGCGGCGGCGGCGGGCTTGGCAGCGTATCCTCCTGGCTGCCGAGGCCGGGTGTCTGGAGCGGAGCACGCGCTGTCAGTTGGTGAGCGGAGGGGCCATTGAACGCCCTCCCCATCATCCTCTTCATCATCAACCTACCCCCGCGGCCCAGCGGAGCACAACAGCCCGCATTAGGCAAGCCCTTCAGGAGCCTCACAGCAGCCAGGCAGAGCCTCTGCTGCCCAGGAACCGGCCCGCACGCGAGGGCACCGGCGGGGCGCACACACAACGCCGGCGAGGGGCAGGAGAAGGGGAGGAACAAAGGATCAAAGAGATCGAGAGAGAGAGATCCTTCCTTGCACGCATGGCTGCAAAACTCAGCTAGGCTCAGCTGTTCTGCTTGAGTAAAAAGTGAAAGCAGACACGAGCCCTGTAATGGATACTAGCAACAGGATCAAAGGGATCGAGACGAGAGAGTGTTTCCTTTTCTTCGCGGGAAGCGGGAGGGGGAAGAGGGGAAGACCGGGCCTCTGTGGAAAATTTTTTGAAACATTTTATCTAAAAATTCCATAGCCATCAAATGCCTGGACCTATCATTCTGAAATTTCTGACACATATCTACCCCTAACCCATCTACAAAGTGAGCAATGTTCAGACTTCTAACTTTTAAAATAAAAAGGTTATAGGCGTTTCTTTCCTCATTGTTTCATAAATTAATTGCCACACAAGGCAAGCTCCAATGTTTCTGAAATTTTACACACATATCAAGTGAAGTGTTCCCTGTAATGTGCCCATGTTTCCTGTTTGTATCTTAAAAAATAAAAAAATGGGAGGCGTAACTGTATTTACCCCACTACTACACATTTTTCTAAAATTAATTGCCATACAAGGCAAGCACCTACGTTTTTGAAATTTCACACACATAGGTCCCAAGGTACCACCTACAATGTGGCAAAGTTTCATGTGTGTAACTTTAAAAATGACAAAGTTATAGGCATTCCTGCGTATTTATTAAAAAATTAATTGCCACAAAATGCATGCACCAATCTTTCTGAAATTTCTCACAGATAACTATCCCTAACCAGTCTACAATGTGCCCAAGTTTCCTGTTTGTATCTTCAAAAATAAAAATGTGGGAGGCATAACTGCATTTCTCAGTGGGAAAGTGCAATGCAATGATTCCCTATGGGAAAGTGCTTTCCAATGATTCCCTATGGACAAGTACTCTCCAATGAATCCCTATGGGCAAGTGCTGTCCAATGAATCCCTCATTGTTTCAAAAATTAATTGCCACACCAGGCAAGCACCAATGTTTCTGAAATTTTACACACATATCAAGTGAAGTGTTCCCTGTAATGTGCCCAAGTTTCCTGTTTGTATCTTCAAAACTAAAAAAATGGGAGGCATAACTGTATTTACCCCACTACTACCCATTTTTCTAAAATTAATTGCCACACAAGGCAAGCACCTATGTTTCTGAAATTTCACACACATAGGTCCCAAGGTACCACCTACAATGTGGCAAAGTTTCATGTGTGTAACTTTAAAAATGACAAAGTTATAGGTGTTTCTTTCCTCATTGTTTCAAAACTTAATTGCCACACAAGGCAAGCTCCAATGTTTCTGAAATTTCACTCACATATCAAGTGAAGTGTTCCCTGTAATGTGCCCAGGTTTCCTGTTTGTATCTTTAAAAATAAAAAAATGGGAGGCGTAACTGTATTTACCCCACTACTACCCATTTTTCTAAAATTAATTGCCACACAAGGCAAGCACCTATGTTTCTGAAATTTCACACACATAGGTCCCAAGGTACCTCCTACAATGTGGCAAAGTTTCATGTTTGTAACTTTAAAAATGACAAAGTTATAAGCATTCCTGGGTATTTATTAAAAAATTAATTGCCACAAAACGCATGCACCAATCTTTCTGAAATTTCTCACAGATAACTATCCCTAACCAGTCTACAATGTGCCCAAGTTTCATCCTTCTATCTTTAAAAATGAAAAAGTTATAGGCGTTTTTGTAAAACAATACTTGGCTATGAGAAAAAGCATTCAAAATGGCGTCCGATCCGGATCGGACATTTGGTCCGATCCGATCCGACCAGCCTCCGATCCGATCCGATCCGATCCGACCCCCCAGGTCCGATTCCGATCCGCTATCCGATCCGATCCGGGGGGTCAGTGCACATCCCTAATGCTGCCAAAACATAGGGTGACCACATGTCCTACTTTAGAGGGAAGAATCCTCTGTTTGAAGGGCTGTCAGAGGACACTCCTCTATTGCAAGGTCTGTCACATCCAAGTCTGGTTTGAAGATGAAGATCCATAAGAAGAGCAGAGTCCTGGAAGTTCCCCATCCATAGTTAGCACCTAGAGAGCAGGCAGAGCAGAGGCACAGAGGTCACCTGCTCACACTCCTCCCCACTATGGTGAGCTGGATTATATTTCTATTTAAATGGCAGCAATTCTTTCTAACATTGTGTCTCTCTATATACATTAGCATATGCAGATTTTATGCAAATCTGTGTCCTCTTTTGTCCTTTTTTGGTGATGTGTTTCCTCTCTTTTGGGTGCTGGCTAAGTGGCCACCCTACAAAAATGGCACCCTGGGTTGAGTGGTCCTCCTCCTCTCCTCTCCTGTCCTTGTACCTGCCCCTACCCATCTTGTGACATATGCACACTCCTGCCAGTGGCAGTCAATAATGTGAAAGAGGGACGGGGAAACCAACAAGGGGATGTGTTGCTGAACTCTTTGGAGGGGGAGGTAGAAAACCCAACACATGGGTGCCGCTTTTGATGTCATCGCTGTGTTGCCCATAAAGTGCAGTCCTGGTCTTAAGGAACAGGTGGAATTGATAAGTGAACCTTGGAGGGGAAAGGGCAGATTTCTCTTGCTTATTCCCTAACTTTAGAAAATAAATGCTATCCAGAATTCAAGTTTGCTACTCTAAGCATATCCATGTGGCCTGATATGGTTGAACTCATTCTGGTATTCCTGGGTGCCCCTCTTGGAGACCTGTATGTTCATGATGTTCAGAGCACTAGCCTTTTTTGGATGTTCAAGTCCCCCACGTGATTGGTATCATGTGAGAGAGAGTGGGAACATGTGTGCTAGCTCCAAAGATGTATACCTAGGCCTGTCACCTCTGTGGCATCTCTATGCCTGACCCCACTGCTCTCCATAAGTTGAAAAGCAAATGCACAACATGGAGCGCAATTTAGAATGTAGGCTGCTTGTGCAATTTAGAACTCTGCACCAGCAGCCTCTGTGAGTACAGCAGGCTCCCTGCTGCAGATGTTCACCCTCTAACACATGTAAGGGCTGGTCGTGAGGAGTGGAGCTAGCGCACATGTCCCCAAAGCTACTCCACACGTCCCCATTCTCTCACACACACATACACATGATTCTGATTGTGTGGAGGAACTGAACCCCCAAGTAGGGCTATTAGCAAATTAGAAAGAACTCAAACAAAAGCTACAAAGCTTATAGAGGTCGTCGGAGACAAAGCAAATGGAGAGAGGCTATGGGAAAGAACTGCGCTTTGATACAAGGGGATGAAAGGTAATGAGTTGAAAAAATTTCAGATATTTAAAGGGATCTCAGAAACCAAATGAGGAAACCTATTCTTAATCCTTTACCTAAAGGACATGACAAAAAGGGGTTAAGCACTTGGAAGAATGCCGTACTTACAGAGCAGTTCAGCAGAAGAATGTTCAGCCTCGAGTGGTCATGGAGGGCTCTTGGGAACTCTTAGGAAATGTTTTGACAGAGGAGTCTTTATGTACAAATGTCTCAAGAACAGGGAAGTGAAGGAGCTCCGTTGCATCCTTTGGACCAAGGGTTTCTGCTAAGCACAGTTTTGTAAGAGACAGTTTTGCTCTCATACCATAGGACAACGTCCAGATTAGAGGGGAATGGAGACTCTTTGCATTTCTTCTATATTTTTGGTTCCTCCTAATTAGGCTGATGGTGTCATTTGTATGCAATTAGTTCCTGGTGAAATTCCTTCTTCATCACAACAGTTAAAGGTGCAGGGGCCCTGCCTTCTTTTGTATATGGTCACTCTAGTATAGTGCATGCACCTTTAACTGTTGTGATGAAGAGGGAATATCACCAGGAACTAATTGCATACAAATTACACGGGCTGAAATTCCCTTTTCTCTACAACTGTTAAAGTTACATGAGCCCTGACCTGGTTTTATCTGGTCAGCCTAGGCTAGATGGACCCTTGGTCTGATCCAGCATAGCTCTTCTTATGTAGGGTGACTAGATAAAATCCAGGTCAGGGCTCATGTAACTTTAACAGTTGTAGAGAAAAGGGAATTTCAGCCAGTGTCATTTGTATGCAATTAGTTCCTGGTGAAATTCCCTCTTCATCACAACAGTTAAAATTGCAGGGGCCCTGCCTTCTTTTGTATATGGTCACTCTAGTATAGTGCCTGCAACTTTAACTGTTGGGATGAAGAGGGAATTTCACCAGGAACTAATTGCATACAAATGACACTGGCTGAAATTCCCTTTTCTCTACAACTGTTAAAGTTACATGAGCCCTGTCCTCCTTTTCATATGGACAGCCTACTCCTGATATCATCTCTCATTCTTTGCCCTGCCCCACCCAACAACAGTCTCTTAAGAGTCCTCCACAGGCCATGCATTCTCTCTGAGGTCCTTCCGTTGTGCAGGACTCCAGGGTTGAATTCCTGCCAGGAAGTCTCGTCAGAGTGGGATGCAGGCCTGTGGCAATGAGCAGCATTCTTGGCACCCACCATAGTTTCCTCACTGGCCCGTGCACACCGTCCCTATCTTTTGCTTTGAACAAGTGGTAGCACCATATAAAGATACCCAAAGAAATGCAAGCTCCCTTGATTCCTTGAGCTAATGCTTTCAAGTGTTTGGAACTTTTGGTTTCGTTCAGCAACGGGCCTCTCACTCCATCTTCAAAATCACTGTCATTTAGAGTTGCATGCATTTTGGGTATCTTTGAATATCTGACAACGATCCCTGGGGATGTCTTCTCTTCCATCCCTTTAAAGTGCATCATCGTTAACTCATATATATGATCTCCTTTAATGTAAATCCTCTTTCTTAAGTAGATGGCTCAAGTCGATGAAGTTGCCTCCCTCCCTTTGTCTCCCTTGTGTTTTCCTAATGTGATTTATTCCCTTATAGACTTATGAATCACAGCATCTTCAAACCAGCTCATTAGTCATTCCAAAAGGTGACCCCAGCATACTTGAATATAATAAAGGAAATTAATGGAAAGATCTCAGCAGCTCTCAGTGAAGATAAGAGATACAAAAATATTCCCAGCGATTATTGTCAAAAAAAAAAAAAAAAAAGACGGAGGAGATGGAAGGTAGACTTTCAAGGAGATATAGGAAAAACTCATGACAAGAGCACAGAAGGAATGAGATTGGGGAGATGCTCAAATGTTTCTTTTACACACACTATGGGCCGATCTACACGCTCTGTTTTTGACATTTTATAAGGGTTATGAAAACTCTTTGGGCCACATGACGCACTCCCTATAACGTTGTATATCTGAGGTTTTTTAAAACTCCCTTCAGTTATATACAACGGTTTCACTTTTAATAAATTGTTTTAAGTAAAATAATGTGTCCTTCCTTACCATTTGTGATTCATGGGGGCAGTGCTTCGTTGACCGGCGCCCAAATGCTTAGCAGTTGATTGGTGGGGAAGAAAGAGGAAGTGGGTGAGTGAAATACAACACCCACAATGCCTAGCCCTATACTCGCTAGGGTATGATAGAGGAACAAAGGTGGAAGTGGTGGCTGAACTACAACGCCCACAATGCCTTGCCCTAAACTCACTGTAAAAACGAAAGAGAAAGAGACAGGACAGAAGAGTGTGTGACCGCACACACCGCTTTAAGGACTGAAGAAGTTTTCTCCTGTAACGTGAGTACTCAGTAATGTGGCCTAAGACGTTTTAGAACGCACCTATTTGGAACATTTTAAAATACTATTTAAAATGTTCCAAAGGCCTGTGTAGATCTCTCCAGAGTTACATTAAAAGAATGGGATGCTGCAATATCACATATCACTATGTTGAGCAAAGGCCTAGCTAAACAAGACCACCACTGAAATGAAATGAACCATTCACACATTCAGCTGTTTACAAGAAGTTATCCCAAAGATCATTACCCAAACCTCAAATTCTATTCAAATTCTACAATGTTTTTATCTTAAAAACATAAGAAGGGCCACGCTGGATCAGACCAAAGGTCCATCTAGTCCAGTCCTCTGTTCATACAGTGACCAATCAGCTGTTGAACAGGATCCCAAAAGCAGGACGCAGGTGTATCAGTGCCCTCCCACCCATGTTCCCCAGCAACTTGTGTATGTAGGCCCACTGCCACTGATACTGTAATATCTTGAATGAACTTGGATAAACTTGACACCCCATGCTGTTTGACAAAGTCCCAGCACATTCTGAGCCTTTAGGGATGACTTGTAAACCACCTTTCCACACACTCTCAAAAGACCCAACATAAGAAAACCCTTGGTCCCAGATGCAACAGCACCCACATTAGGGTGACCAGATAAATTCCAGGTCAGGGCTCATGTAACTTTAACAGTTGTAGAACAAAGGGAATTTCAGCCAGTGTCATTTGTATGCAGGGGGCCTGCCTTCTTTTGTATATGGTCACTCTAGTATAGTGCATGCACCTTTAATTGTTGGGATGAAGAGGGAATTTCACCAGGAACTAATTGCATACAAATGACACTGGCTGAAATTCCCTGTTCTCTACAACAGTTGACGTTACATGAGCCCTGACCTGGATTTTATCTGGTCACCCTAACCCACACACATAACTGGTCCAGCTATTTTTATCATGTTTATTATACCTGAAGAATCCTTTAGGTCAGTCCAAACATCCTGAGAGCCTCCAAAATGGTTCCACCCCAGGTGGGCTATTTTTTTGATGGGGAATTCTGTAACTAGGATGTTTTTCTGAATGCTTTATCTTGTTTTCCATAGTTTAGTGCCATCACCCCTTGCCCTATCCTCAAAATATGGCCAGAGGTAATGGCACTAAACTATTCCCATACATGCTCCTAGTTATGCAATGACATATATAATGGATGCTATATGATCTAGGGTGGCCATTTGTCCTCTTTTTCAGATGACTGTCCTCTATTTGAAGGTACCCTCTGTTTAAAGGTCTATCTTGGCTTCTGTCAAAGTCTGGCTTAAAGGTAAAGAACCATAAGAACAGAGCAGAGTGGGGATCTTGTAGCTGCCCATCAGTGCCAGGGCAACAGATCAGTCAGGCACATAGGTCACCTGGAAATAATAATAATAATAATAATCATCATCATCATCATCATCATCATCATCTCTACCTATAAAGCGGGAAGTATGTGTGTGTCACGTATGTCCGGAAATGTTTACCCACTTCCAGATGAGATAGAAACTTGACACGGTGATACAGTGATAGGTCTGGCTGTACAATGTACCAGAAAAATCTAAAAACACAAATTTGGGGGTTTTAAGTATTTTTAAAAAAATAATAAAAACCTAGGTTTATGCCTACAACTCCCAGCCTCCCTTGGGCAGAACTCCCAGCATGCCTTGGGCAGGAGGCCAGACTTACTGGCTTTTAGCGGCCATTGTGAGTGCACAGGCGGGTGCCTGCTGCGTGTCTTTTACAACCCCGACTCCTAAGGTTGGTCTCAAGCAGCCAACCCAATTCCACATAAAAGGAAACAACCCACATAAATGGGTTGCATCCATTTGCAGTAACTAGATACAACAGCATGACTTTGAGGGGCCAAACATGCTCAAAGGTACTCCGTCCTGATATTGCTGTTTTCTCAGAATCTGGGGGAGGCAAGTGTGTAGCCTTTGCCATTGAGAGGGAGGGAGGAAGGGGAGGAACTCTGCACATGCCCAGAACCAGACCCAACAAAGGGGGGAAGAGCCCGGCCCGGCCCTTCAGTACAGGCTCCTGATGTAGCACTTGGTGGGTAAGAAGCACAGGCCAAGGCAGTCCCAGCACTGAAAGCCGCTTACCTCCCCCCTCCTTGGTGATGCTACTCCTTGACACTCTATAGAGGAGGAGCAGCAGCAGCAGCAACAAGAGGATGTCTCAGAGGATGCAGGCACCTGTGGGCTGCCAAAGGCATGCTGGGAGGTATAGTACTGGCATGTAGAGTGGCTGATTTAAAATAAAGTATGGGTGAGCAAACCCTGACCTCTCACTAACTGTCTTTGTTCTCCTACCTGACGTTCTCCAACTACCACTAACCCTGCCCCACCATTCCATTCTAGCCTCAGCTACATCAGTCCATCCTCCACTCACTCTTCCATCTCAATGGTATGGTCAGGCTGTTACATAAAAATCATAAACTTTATTCAGAAATCTACAAGCAGGGTGCCACAACCAAGATGGCCTGCTCTCCAGTTGTCTTCCACCACATCTCAGATGGTGTTCAAGGATTTTAAGGATTAACACGTTATTCAGGGACCTAGGCTTATGCCTACAACTCCCAGCATACCTTGGGCAGGAAGGAAGACTTCTCAGGATTTGGCAGCCATTATCCAGTAGTGTCTCACCCTCCTGGGCCTGAAGGAAGAGTGCCTGGGGCCAACTGCCTCAGTTGCTAGGCCCCATTAGGAGCAGGAGGGGAGGAGGCTGCAGCAACCAAGCTAACCATCAGCTAGCTCCCTCAAGGCCTACCTATGGGCACCAATTGCAATGTAGTGTGGACTAGCTCAGCCAGACTTCACTTCCCATGAGCTTCAGCAGCAGAACTCCCATTGGGCCAGTCAGGCACCACAGAAAAAGGCATGCCAGGAGTTGTAGTTTTTGTTTTCTGTGGGGACAAGAAAAATGATGTAGACAGCTTCAAGGCAGCCTTGGCCATGCATTGAAGGTGAGGGGGGGGGGGAGAGAAACTAATTTAATTTGTTTTAAAGTTACCTCACAGGCCTAAGACTGGCCTACCTTGAAGGATTGTCATGAGGGTGAGAGAGGAAAAAAAGAAATGAATTTAATTTGTTTAAAGGTTAACTCAGGCCTAGCACTGGACTGCTACTTTAAGATGATTACCTTGCAGACATATGCTTTAGGGACATATAACCCTGTCTTCTCTTTTCTCCCATTGCGTGGTGATGCATTTCTCCTATTTTGGCGATATATAAATGGCCATCCTGGCAAACTCACTGAAAAGAAGGCAGGCTGCATATTGGACAGCCAGGCTTATGCCGCAAAGCCTCTCAGGTCCACTTCACAAACAGCATGGACACTCTCAAAAAACTTTCAGGGTCAGGGGGTGTTGCTCCACACAGCCAGCAACTGTGGAGAAATAACACTCATGTTAATTATGGTTATGTACATGTCTCCTTTCCTGCTTTGAAGTAAGAATGAAAAGCATGAACTTGCATTTTTTATATAAAAAAAGGAATGGGAAAGTAATAAATTGTTGTTATTATTACCTGAAGTGTTGTTGTTTTTTAAAAAAAATAGATAACGGGGCTGAGCTGGAATGGGACTGAAGCCTGGAGGAAGTGGCCCTTTCCACACCAGGCTTTTTGCCTGGGATGGCCCCTGGCAGCTTCCTGTGAATTCAAATGACGCACAGGGAGTCCTAGGGGCAGGGGGTGGGCGAGGGATTTTTCTGACTTAAGAGAAACCAGAAGAATCCCGAATCTTCCCAGGACCGTGGAAGATGTACCCGCCCGTCCCAGGTGCAGCCGCGCTTACACGCAGGTAAGTGCAGCTGCAAAATGGACACAGAGCCACACCGCATGGCTCCGTGGCCATCAGGGGACGGGGTAGCACCAGTTTTGCCACCCCCTAGAGGGCTGATCGCACGCGTTGTTTTGTTTTGTTTTAAACTTACTTTTTGCAGAAGAGTGCTCGTACACTCTTCCCGGGTAGGAAGAAAAAAATGGCCGGCGTGACGGCCCAGGAGCAGCCCGGGTCATCGCATTTTTCATGTGGCTACTTCCAGGTTCGCTGGCCCTCTACACCCCTCTGGTGTAGAAAGGGCCAGTGGGGAGTGGGGGTTAAGCCTTCCCCATACACACTGGGTTCCCAATCCACATTTTCCCACTATCACCACCATGCCTGTCATTCACGATGGGAAGAACATTCCTAGCACTAATGGGAGCATTCTTCACATCACATATAACAGGTGAGGGCAGGCCCAGCCCTACCATTTGGCAGAGTGAGGACGCAGATTTCGGGTGTCTTGAAAAGACAGCAAATTGTTAGTCATAAATTTGCTGTCTAAACTTAAGTCCCATGGGTCCACTCTAGATATGACTTGATCTGGATCCAACCTATTGCATTTCGACTGCCAGGGAGGAGGAGAAACATTCATAGGATTTTCTGCCTCGGTGCCAAATACCTTGGTTGACCTTGGATACTATGCATGTTGACTGGGGAGAGGGGAGCCATGTGCTGCTCAGGTAGCAAATTGTCTTGGACCGACACTGGGAGTGAGGGGAGTAACTCAGTTCAGGATGGTAGGGGGACCAAAGGCTTAAAGAACCCCCACCACTGATTGAATTCCACCCCCCTGCTGCCTATTGTTTCATTTTTATAGGAAGCGTGCCCGGCCTAAAGATACGAATAATGTCACATCCATTTTGTCCCTCAGGGATGAGATAATTCCCAATATGTACTCTACCTTTTCTTGGTGTGGGTTGACCCCAGGGAAAGGTCTCCTTTTGTGTGTAACTTTTATTCTTTGTTTGCCTTTACTTGACCTCCTCCCCCTCACAGGTTAATCATATAAGTCTCTTCATTTCACTTCACTGAAGTCTTTTCATTTCACACATCCCTGGAGTTGGGTTAATATTCCATAAAGGTGTCTGTCATATTTTTGTGTGTTTTGACCTCCTGCTCGAAGTTAATGCTTCATAAAAGTCCTCTGGTTTAATTTAATTTATTCCAAGAATGTTGGCTCACTCTTCAGTGTGCATGAGCACAAAGGTGCATTAAATGGGCGTTTTAACATATTTCCCCCCATCATGATGTGTAGTAAACATGCTTAATAATATTGTAAATCCAGCTGGATATATGAATGCATGCAATGTTCAGCAAACATATACTGCTGTGCTTTCTTTTCCCTCATGTGTTGTTTTTGTTTAGGTATTTGTTTGTGAACTTACGAATACTACAGTGCACTCAAAGCAGAATTATTTAGTATGCCTGCCAGAGCAATCATAACCCAGATCCGCTTGTTGGTGGAGCTTAGGATGGGGCGGAGCTATCCCTGTATTGGTGTAGAGGGCTCCAACGGAAGGCATATCCACCCCAGAGAACTCAGTCACAGACTAGGAAGCTCCACAGGCATAAATCTACTGCTAGTGATAGACCCCAACTATTTTCACACATTTCAGCAATAATTATTTAAACATTTGTACTCAGGGCTATTGCTTGGACTAGAATGACTTTCAAAAGCTAAAATGTGAATATTATGCTCTAAAACCATTAAAATCTATATCTAAAGCATTAAAAAAAATCTACTAATGGTGTTTCAATAAAGACTTCATAATCCCCTTTGTGTCCAGATCTTTATTTCCAATAAAGATAACAGCAAGGCAGCTAATTAATGGAATATAGTGTTTAATTTAAAAATTAGCAATGCCAAATGGGAAAACAGGAAAGGAGGTGAGAAAGGTTTGAAAAGCCTTCCAGTCGAGCTCCAATTTTTTTTTCTGTAAAACTGTCAAATCTAAGGGTAATTTTTATTTTTACATATAATCAGCTATGTGGGGGAGGCATCAAATTTGATTGGAGCAGCAACACTGGGTGGGGGGAGAGGTATGCAGCCCTTTTCTGGGCCGCACCTTTTTTATAGAGGTTTATAAAATTTATACATGGTGTCTCTCATAAGCCAGTGTGGAGTAGTGGCTAAAGTGTTGGACTGGGAGTGGGGAGATCTGTGTTCTAGTCCCCACTAGCCATGGAAGCTCACTGGGTGACTTTGAGCCAGTCACAGACTCTCAGCCCAACCTACCTCACAGGGTTGTTGTGAGGATAAAATGGAGAGGAGGAGGATTACGTACACCGCCTTGAGTTCCTTGGAGGAAAAAAGGCAGGCTACAAATGCAATTATAAATAAATAAATAAATAAATACTAAAATTCAGGGTCTTCTGATAAAGGTGGGCAATTCAGGAAATATGTTCAAGAAGTACTTCTTCACAGGGTATAGTTAAACCATGGAATTTGCTACCACGGGATGTGTTGATGACCTCCAAAGTCATTGGTTTTTGAAAGGGGATTAAACAAACTCATGGAGGATAAAGGCTACTACTTATGATGGATAGGATACATATTACCCAGTATCTGAAGCATCATGCCTCTCAAAAACAGTCTTCAAGGAATAGCAGTAGGAGAGAGTTGTTGTCCTCACATCCTGTTTGTGGCTTTCCCATAGGCAGCTAATTGACCACTGTGGCAAACAGGATCGTGGACTCGTTAGGCCTATGGTCTGATCCAGCAAAAGGTTTTCTCATGTTTCTGATCTACATCACAAACACCCTGAAGCTGCACTTTGTCTTGATTGGGCAGAGGAAGGGGATTTAGAGCAGGAAAATAGTACAGGAGAAAGGGTTAAATATTCCTTCCTCCAAGTACTACTAGGCAAATTCATAATTTCTCTCCCACCGCCCAATTATTGGGAGGGGGGGTCTGGTCACACATCTCTCAAATCACTTGTAGTTTAGCCCTTTGCAGAGACTGAGAGATGATCTATCCCGCTTCAGATTACTGGTGGTGGAATCATATGATGAAATATTGTCCCCATCAAGACTTTCTTCCCCAGAGACAACTAGTACATCAAGGTCTAAACCTGATGTATTAATTTTCTGTGTTCAGAGGCTTTTTCTAGAGCTCAGCTGAAATTTCTCAGATGACGGTTTTCAGAGAAATTTCTCTTTATCTCCTTTCTCTCTCCCTTTCCTCCTCCTCCTCCTCCTCCTCCTCTCTCTCTCTCTCTCTGTCTCTCCACCCTTCCTCCTCTCTCTTGCTGTTTATACCCCCTTTTCTCTTCCCTTATCACTCTCTGAGCATTTCTACATGAGCGATTTATTGCACGCTTGTGCTTACTCATGGAGGTTTGTGGGTCCACCACACAACTTCATCAACCTCCAGGACATCTCCCATGCTTTTCCCCCTTTATCCTGCTTTCAAAAACTTTGTAGATAACCTGATAAGCAAGGTTAATAAAAAATATCAGCTGTGCCATCTAGTGGCTGTATAATGAAACATATAGAAAACAAATAGAATTTACCAAGAAAGGGCACCTTTGATTCAAAGCACATATCCATCCGTATAAAAGAGTGAATCTTTATCCCGCAAAGAATCCAACAGCAGAAGCCCCAGTAAGGATGCAGAAATTTAGTGTGGTGCGGTGAAGCCCTTCTCTCCTCCTTTCTCTTTCTCACGCTCTCTATCCACCCTTCCTTCTCTCTGTCTATTTCCCCTTCTCTTCCCCCTTCTTTCTCCCCTTATCTCTATCACCCATTCTCTAAACCTAACCAAATTCATTATTGTGTAGCCAAAACAGTATCATCCATGCACAAGAGGCAGGTTGGGGGGAAGCCGTAAGGTTTGCAGATGTACAAGTAAAGGGAGAGAAGGAAAACCCCAAACTGCCCAATGGGAATCAAGCACTGGACACAGAATGCTGACTAACTACTGAGGGAGACAGAAAACTGGGGAGAAGGGAAATAGCATGGAATAAGCAGGAACAGGGCATGACTGTCTGGCTGGAACTATGAACAGGAGCACTCCACTTTGTAGCACTGTACTGCAGGTCTCACTCGAGTCATATCACTCTGTTCAAATCTGTGCAATGTTATGCTACATCTTTGGGGGACTTTGCTGCCCTTTAGCTTGAAATTTCTCTCCGTTACATATTAATGACCCTCCCCCACCACCACTTCCCTTTGCACCACTTCCAGCTTTACATTGTTCCTCCAAACCTGCCTTTCCTGTGAGCTGTTTTCATCTTTTGAATTCCATGTGGCTTGGGGACTCGCCCCCACAGAAACAATCCCCATGGAAACTGAGGACACAGAGTTGGACCTGCACATTTCACATTATGCATTTATTTCATCTTTTCCCCCCCTCCCTTTTAAATCGCCTTGTTCATTGTTCTTCCTTGCTGTGTCTCTGCCGTCCCTTTGTCTAAATTTGATTGCCTGCCCTTCAGGGCAAGGATTCATCTCTTTTATGTTTGTAGAGTTCCAGGGCCGGAGCCATAAATAAGAGTAATCTGTTAGAAACAGCTCAGGACTCGTGTCACTTTACTTGGAAGAGGGTTGGGCGGCGGAAACAAAGGCAAGTACTGAAAGCGGCAAATGGGCTGATCATGAGAGTTGCTCAGGTGGCAGAGAAGCTCTCGGGATTAACCTAAAAACCTGACGATGCCTAGAGATCAGGGCCCACTGCTAGGATTGTGGCCAGTGTTGATCTCCAGTCCTTCGGTGGCACCTAAGTTTGGGTGACCTTATGGAAAGGAGGACAGAGCTCCTGTATCTTTAACTTTGTATAGAAAAAGGAATTTCAACAGGTGTCATTTATATGCATGCAGCACCTGGCAAAATTCCCTCTTCATCACAACCGTTAAAGCTGCAGGAGCCCTGCCCTCTTCTGTATCTGGTCACACTAGTATAGCTCCTGTAGCTTTAATCATGTGCTGGGGGGGATTTCACCAGGTGCTGCGTGCATACGAGTGATGCCTGCTGAAATTCCTGTTTCAATACAATTGTTAAAGATACAGGAGCCCTGTCCTCCTTTCCATACGATCATTCTTACTAAGTGCCATTTGAGAACAAGGCAGAGTGGGAAGGGGCAGGAGGGACAGTGTTACCAGTGCCTGTGGGTCACGTGAGGAGCTGCAGACCTCAGTGATCAGTGCTGGTATCCTCTTTGGTTTAGGCGTTTGTTATTAACTATAGAAAGGGCTGAGGAGGTTTATGGGGGCACATCTGAGCATGGGTGCCGCATGAGGACAACAGGGTTCTACTGTTTTCCCTGTGCCGATTTTGCTAAATTCTTTATGTGTATTTATAAACTGCTTTCATTCACAGATTGCAACGTGATCATTTTCTGTGAATGAGATTCGCTGCCAGTTGGGAACTGGTAGCGTGGAATGGTAGTCTGTGTGGCATGATGGTTTCAGTTGCAGACACTCTGTGGGTCTATTCCTGTGAAGCATAGCAAAAGCTTCAAAGTACAGCCAAAGCTACAAAAGTAGGAGTGAGTGAAGTTAATTTCAGATATATTGACTGTCTCATTTGTTCTCTATTTCAGTGATTTTAACATTAAGATGTAATGTAGAACTGGTTTGTCTTAATTGTGTGCTGTAAAATCAGACATATGACCAAGGCTATGTTTGGGTGGGCATGCCCCCTTGGGGCTCGACAACCCCCCCTGGGGGCTGGACATGGTGGTGGGACATGTTGCTGTCCTTTTTGGTTTCCAAAATATGGTCACGATATGTTGTCCTCCTTTTTGGTTTCCAAAATATGGGCAACATATTATAGGCACCTAGCACTTACGTTTTGCCATCACATAGCAATAGCAGTCAGGGTTACAATACTGTAAACCTCATAGGTACACTCCAGAATAACTTAAGTACATATAAAGTTTCATGGCATAGGGGTGCGGAAATCAATGGGTTCATAAATACCTAGTTAAGCACTTGTGTCAGATTAATTTCAACGGGAGTCAAGCACATCCAACTTTCTCAGGATGCATTTGTATGTATTGGGTACAATCCAAATTTCCCCCATTGTTTATTAGCATCTTATTTTTGTCCTATGAGAAATAAATAAAAGTTAATTACAATGAGCCAGTAATTGATTTGATCAAGAGGGAGAGGTAAATGATTCACACCTTAGTATTTATGCAAATATGGGCAATTTAAATGTTGTGTGATGATTAAAAAAAAGGCTTTTCTATTTAATTCCCCCAAGTGTGTCCACGTCCCTTTTCTTTAGGCATATAACAAGAAGGGGAAAAAGGATGCTCTTTACTTCTTCTCTTCCTATCATCACTTTTCTGAAAATATCATGCTTAATATTCAAACTGGGCTCCATCCCTATGTAAAGTTTCACATGACACTTGGTAAACATTTGGTGATGGGTGTAGCTTTATTTATTTAAGTGCTGGAACCTTCATATAAAATGACAACAAAGAAAACAGGACTGTGAGTATCTTGGAAGCCACCCTGGACAATTTGTCAAAGCTGATAAATGTGGTGCTCGTGTCTAAGTTAAGTGGCTCACAGCTTTGTGCCCCTGAATCAATTAACATTTAATTTGACTTTTTACAACCTCACTTATCACCGTTTTTCATTCCTGCAAAGCTAACGAATGGTTGCTTTTCAGAGCTGACACTTTATGATTACTCATAAGCAACCACAATTTCAGACAAATGTAATGAGGGATTAATGTACCCGGTATAGAAGCCACTGAAGGATTTGGAGACTGAAACAAAACAAAAAACAAAAACAAGGAATCTAATCAAGATGTACTGTAATACCACAGAGGATCCTCTTAGCAGAACCATTCACTGGTAACTGGACTACAAACTAAACCAAAAGAACATGTTTGGGAAATATATTGTTGTCAGCCTGGCCATAAAGGAAAGCAGAAAAACCATGATGGTGTCAATGGTTTGCCTGTGAATAAAAGGTTGCAGAGGTGCTACATTCTCTGACCTGGAAGACCTGCACACAAATCTCAAATGGACAGGTTTGCCAACCAGTCAATACTTCCTGGTCTGACCAGGGGCAAGGGTGGGGAGGGTTGGATCAGATAAACAGTGGGCCTGTTTAGACAACATGCTAAACCATGGTTAATCCTTTTGCAGCAAATGGTCAGTGAGTGTGTTTAAACCATGGTTATGTAGTCACCATGGTTAGAAATGGTTCACATGACATGCTAAGCCATAATGTTTAGTTCAAAACTGCTTAACCACGGTGGCTTAGCATGTCACCTGAACAGGGTCACAGTTGGTTGTGGGCAGGGGCATAAAAGGGAACTATGGGCAGAGAGATAAAGTGAGGAAGACTAAATGTGTGAAGGAACAGAACTGTCCTCCATTTTTGTAGGTAGTTTGCTTTTGGAATATTATGGAGTTAAATCTTTTTTCCAGGCGCTGGTCAGTTTTAGCCAAAAGGTCAAGCATTTACTTAGAGATTATAGGAATCAGGATATTTGCTCTAGAAACCACAGTTCTGTGGATGGCTCACATCAAAAGTTTAATATGATTTAGGAGCCAGGATGTCTATAGAGGAAGAGGGAAGAAAGAGTTTGCAGGAAGTTCAACAGAAAGTCAGAGGTAGAATTTAGGGTAAGGATTTAGGGCAAAGGTGAACAACAAACTACCCTCCTGATTGGTACAGGTCAGGGAGGGAAAATAACTAATTTTAAGATAAAAGCCTTGGCAGAAGCAGGTAGAAATGGAGAAAGAGAGAGAGGAGAAGGGGGAGGACAAGAAGAGTTAGAGCTGCTGAAAGTAGAAAACTGGTTGAGAGAGTTGTGTAAATTATGAGAGTAACTGTTACTTGGATAAAAGACCTGGATTTCTCAGCTGGAAAAAAAGTACCAAAATGCATATATAAGTGCATACTTAAGGATAAAATGTGTTCAGAAATTCTATTTGGGGGATAGAGTTCAGCACCTTGGATAGCTCCTTTAGAGTAATAGCTTGTTCTGACAGAAACCTGTAATAGATTCATAACTCCACCTAAATCTGAGGCACCAGCCTCCACTGCTTTTTTCTGTCTAAACATGCAAAGGGTTGTGCCTTAAAATGACTTAGCATGATGCTTTGACATCATGGGGTTGCATGGGATTGCCAGCAAGCAAAGCAATCCCAAATCCAGGGAGGTCGGGGATCTGGTGGCATAGGTGCCGTTGCACCCAGAGGTGGGGGCAGTTTTTCTACACCAGATTTCATTTCTTTTAACTTTTCCATCTCATTGAAACCAATGAAATGGAATTAAATGGGGTGCTTTATATTCATATATGGAGACCTGACACTATTCACAGTCATTCCAGCAAGCTGTACTGGGAGAGGCAAGAGTGGGAAGCACGACCATCCCATCTGCCCTTCCTGAAAGACTCAATTTTTCCACCTCTTCCCTACCCATTCCTTATTCCTTGTGTGTCGTGTCTTTTTAGATTGTAAGCCCGCAGGCAGGGCCTGACTTGTTTACTGTTAGCCACTTGGGGAGCCTTTGAGGAGCAGCATAAAAATACCCCAAACAAATACAAAAATATACTTAATACCTAAGTACAAAATAATAATCTATTTATTTGCTTAGGCTCACCATCCTTTAATAAACTCCCCAGGGCAATTTACAATGAACTACAAAATATACACACTGTCCATCTAAGAAGGGTGCACAAATGTAATTTTGGTACATTCGCCTTTAAAACATGAATAAGTGGACCCAATCCAGTGTTCTATATCTGATATTCTTAAATGCCCTTATATAAAACAAAACAAAAAATACTTCTGTAAAAATGACACTGGGGGGAGGGGGGGAATCTTCCTGACAAGTAATTCAACAAATCAGATTTGCACTTGGAAAGATTACTGCAATTTTATAAGTTGAAAATGTAGCTGTTCTTTATTAAAAATTCTCCTCCAGGAAATACAGCATTATAGAAAAAATTTCATTTAGAAGCCTTCAAAGTTCGCACAGATCCTCATAGAGCGATCAAAGATCCATGAGACAATTTTGAAAAGGAATTCACCCACATATTTTATGCTATTCCCCCCCCCCAAGTTAGCCTAATTAAGCCTCCAAGGCAGGTTACAGTTCCAGCGGGATCTAAGTTCAGTTTAAAGTGAGAATAAATATCAAAATGTTTGAGCCTTTGATTGGTGTCCCAGTTATTTTGTGACAAAGGCACACTTGTGGTTCATCATGTATAATGATGCCACCAAGACATCAAATGCCATGCAGGACCGGGGCATGCCTAGTGTAAAAAATTCAAAACATGGATGAGTGTGGTATTAGGGGTGGGGGGGAGGGTGAGAGAGCTAGACTAAACAGCAGAATTGTGAACTGCGCACAAAATGTTTCCTATGCCTGTGAAAACCTTCAGAGAAGTCAAAAGTGAGACCTGCAACAAAATATTCCAGTGCAGAATACTCCTGTTCACAATGCCAGATAGACAGACAGGCCCGCTTCCAGGATACTCCATTCTCCTTCTCCAGAACACTCATTCTGTTCTGTCTTTTGTTTTTTTGTTTTTTTCTTCTGCTAACTGCCTTTCTAACAGGAGTCATCAATACTAAATAATTCCCATTATGTTTCCCCTGCACCAGTCACTCCATATTCCTTGGGCACAGAGAATGCTCAGTTCTCTTTGGGCTGTTTTGGTGTGGGGAGGGGAGCCCTAAATATTTTTATACTTCTGTAACCCCCAAGCCTGCTGCTACCTCCCTCTTGTGCATCGAGGATGCCATTTTGGCTACAAAATATTCCAGTGCAGAATACTCCTGTTCACAATGCCAGATAGACAGACAGGCCCGCTTCCAGGATATTCCATTCTCCTTCTCCTGGTTTCCAATGGCGTAGTGGTAAATTTTGAAGGGCAGACACTCATCGTGACTGACCACATAGCCACGCCCCCAAGGAGAGGCCAAAAATGTTGATCCATCACAACAAACCAGTTCTAGGAATTTTCATCTTCACCAGGAGCAGTTCTTTTATAAAGCTATTTGGTCTTAATTGTCTATTCAAGAGCAAGCCACTCCCAAATACTTTGAATTACAACAGGAATAGATCATAATTATATATCGTTGCTGAGAAAATTCACCCCACCCCCACCTTCCAGCTCCTATAAAGACTGCAGCTAAGCTCAGAGGGAAAAGGAACTTTTGAGAGGGGTTTGCAGATCACGTCAACATCCTCGCTAATCAAAAGGTGCTGTCTTTGCCTATCTGCCGGCCCTAGCTCCACTACGCACCTACTGGTTTTCCATGATTTCATTGGGAATATTGCAAACTTGTCCACAAGTTACTGGAAGGGAGTGGTGTTGCAGTTAGTTCCTGGGAATTCTGACCACACCTAGCTTCAGGATCTCTATAACCTTCAATGTGGTTTTCTGTGATTTCTTCCTTTTGCTCCTCCACTTCCTTCCACCCCACCCCCTTCTCTCTCTCTCTGACCTCCTCAATTTGCATTTGCTTTTGCTTTCTTGCTCCTACCAGTTTTATAGAATACAAATGGTCGGAACGACTTGTATTTTTGAGAGTCTACACTGTACCTGCAATTATACGCAAGATAATATTGTGAGTAAACTACTTTTCTTCACTGAAGGGTGTGATCTCCTTTTTTAGCCCTGTGTGCATGTGGGACTGGTAAACACTAATTCTGTTCTGTCTTTTGTTTTTTTCTTCTGCTAACTGCCTTTCTAACAGGAGTCATCAATACTAAATAATTCCCATTATGTTTCCCCTGCACCAGTCACTCCATATTCCTTGGGCACAGAGAATGCTCAGTTCTCTTTGGGCTGTTTTAGTGTGGGGAGGGGAGTCCTAAATATTTTTATACTTCTGTAACCCCCAAGCCTGCTGCTACCTCCCTCTTGTGCATCGAGGATGCCATTTTGGCTACATAAGGATTCAAACTTGGAGAATGAGTTCACTATATACCAGATAAAAACCAGTGGTTCCCAAGATTCTGTTGCACTTTCTTGACATCTCATCACACTCTAATGTGACCAAGACACAGCATTATGAAGTTAAGGGCTTTTGCCCTACAGTGACGCATCTTAGGGCAAGAGCTCACATCTATTCTGATGGGGTCTGAGCTGATGGTGATTGATTGAACAGGAAAGGGAACTTGGGGTTGGGATGAATAGCTCAATGAAAATGTTGACCCAGTGTGCATCAGCTGGGGTGAAAAGGCAAATTTCATATTAGAGGGTCATTAGGAAAGGGATTGATAATAAAATTGCTAATATTGTAATGCCTCTGTACAAATTTGTGATGCAACCACACTGGGAAAACTGCACAGTTCTGGTTGCTGCACCTTTAAAGGGATATTGTACAGCTGGGAAAGGATCAGAAAAGTGAAATTATAATGTTCAGTGGGCTGGAGCAACTCCCCTATGAGGAAAGGTTACAATCATTGGGATTATTTAGTTTAGAAAAGGAATGAAGGGTAGGGGTCTTAATATAGGTGTATAAAATAATGCATGGTGTGGAGAATGTAGATAGGGAGACATTTTCCTCCCCCTCTCACAATACCAGAACCTAGTATCATCCAATGAAGCTAAGGAAGCAGTTCTTCACATTACATGGAATTAGACTATGGAATTCATTTCCTTGAGATATAATGATGGTCGCCAATTTAGACAGCTTCAGGAGAGAATTGGACAACTTCATGGAGGATAAGGCTATCAGTTGCTACTAGTCATGATAGCTATTATGGTACCTCCAGAATCCAAAGCAGCATTCTTCTGAATACCAATTGCTGGAGAACAAGAATGAGAAAAAGCAATTGCCCTCATGTCCTGCTTGTGGGTTTTCCATGGGCATTTGGTTGACCACTGTGAGACACAGGATACTAAACTAAACAGACCTTTAGTCTGATCCAGCAAAGTTCTTCTTAAGTTCTTATGTTCTACGGCGCATACATTTTTTCTGCAAGAGCCCACTGATTTCAAAGCCAAGAGGATGTGTCTTTAAAAACAAAGGGATGTGTAATCAACAGTTCAAAACACCATAGAAGCTGATGATCGTGCAACGACAAGGCTACATACTATATGGTGACTCAGTGGTTTGTCAGGACCCACTACTGAGATCGCAATGATATAGGGTAGGATACAAATGTTTTAATAAATAGCAACAAAATAAATACTGAGTCACATGAGCAGGTGGGTCAGAATAGCAGGTCTACCAACCTGGAAACAAAGTCAGATTACTCTGTTCAAGGATGGCATACCTGAATGTGGCAAATCACATTATCAGAAAAATTGGACCATCACAGTAGATTGCCAGAAGTATTGTCAAACAAGAGCCATACATAGAAATATAGTTTCCATTTCTGTCTTTTTTTGAACAAGGGGGAGTGATACCTTCAGATTGCCAATGCAACAGAAATCATTCCGGAAAGGTTTAATAGCTTGAAAAATTGCAATCAAAAAGAAGACAATTATATTCACAGTCCTGTGTAATCACAGCACTGAACTGGATGCTGTAAATGTATCTAGTGGGAAAAAGAACTCTTTGTACTCTGTAGTTCTGGATATGTTTTATTATTTTTTATTATGTTAAAATATTTTGAAGAATGAGAAGTATGTCCCTGAAGGAATAAAGGTTTAGCGTAAAAGGTGGGTTCCAGAACTAAGACTGTTGAAAACTATTGCACTGCTCACAAAATGCATCCATTTCCCACTCAGAGATTTAACTTAGAGACTCTGAAGAGGCAGTTCAACACTGAAAAATGACAAGGCTAGCAATTCACACTAAGAAAAATTTAACAGGAAAGGCAAAAAAGCAGGGGGGAGTCGGACAATGGTTTACCAATGACAGGTGCCAGAAAATATGGATTGGCACCAGCAGGAAGAGACAATTATGGCTGTATGGATACATAGCATCATTGTGAACAATAACGATATATTTCTAAGTGGGGAAGATACAAAATGGTGGATCATCCACAACTTCCAAAGCTCTGTCAGCTTCCACCAGCTAGGATAGGGGCTGGAGTAGGGGTGGGGAGGGAGTTTCTCTATCCCTCACAGGCCGCCTCTGTACTGCCTTGCCCTGCCTCCAGGACATCCTCCTGTCTGGGGCCTATCACTAGGTCTTACACAAGGCTAGTCTTCTCCTTCTTAGCGTTCTGCAGGCATACTAGAGGCATGCCCCTCCCCCACTCCATCCTATCTGGGGCAGTTTTAGGATTGCTCTCTTTGTCCTTTTGTTTTAATTATTCATAACATATATTCTTTTATTATATTTGTTAATATTTGTGGTCTGCCCTCTCACCTCTGTCAAACAAAGGCCATGTCTACACCATGTTTTTTTTTTCCTGGGGTCATCTCTGCGTGTCCAAATGATGCACAGGAGATCCCGCGGGCAACCAGGAACAACCAGGGATTTTCCCCAGGGTATCTGAGCTTTCACTATTTTTTCCACGGTCCCAGGAAACACAGCTTCCAAAAATGGCACGGAACTGCACGGGGAAGCTCTGTGCCCTTCGAAGGCGGGGTCAGCATTTTTACCATCCCTGTGATGGCAGGGGGGGTTGGGAGCCCAATATTGGCAGGGATTTTTAAAAAAAAAACAACTCACAATTTTGTGCCTTGCAATTGCACAACTGGCCCCTCTTCAGTGTAATAAAGAAATGGCATCCACAATGTCCCTCTTGCCTTCCAGGACATCGCGCTAGTATGCTGAGGGACAATCCCAGAAGCAGGAAATCCCGGGATCCTCCCCTCTGCATCCTGGAAGGCCCTGTGGTGTAGAAAGGACCAAAGATTGTTTCAACTCCTTTTGTTAGGAAGAGTGGGTTTCTAACAGTACACAATTCATCTAGATTAAAATACATGAAACACATGTTATTTTACTGAAAACGACACTGGAAGACTATAGTCAGGGGTTCAACCACCATCCACTGAATTTGCACTAGGAAAGCTATCAGGTATAAGAAAAATATTCTAAATTCAAAGGATTCTCTAGATCAGTGTTTCCTTCTGATCTTTTTAAATCAAGAGAGGAGTCCAAACTTTTCTCTCAAAGGGAATGCTGGAAATAATTACCTTGTCTAAATGTCAGGGAACCTGTACAATGTGATATTCATATAAGTCTGTGTCTTGGTCGGGCCTCTTTTTTCACCAGAAAACATTTCATTTCTCTGAAAATGTGGGATTGGAACATTCCCAGTAGAACCAAAAAAAGAATGACCTTTCCTTATTAGGAAGAAAAAGAATATAAAGCCACATTATTTCTTTACCCTCAATGGAAAAAGCATTCCCTCAACAACAACAACAAAAAAGTCAGAATTTTAGCTGTATAAGAGCTGCAAGGATTCGCATTTCATAAACTTGAGGTGCATTTCGGCTGGCTTGCATTTCGTGCACAATTTTGTAACTTCATCTCCTCAGGAAACAATATACGACATTAAAATAGCTCATAGTTATTAAACTAAGTGGCTGCTCTTTGAACTTTTAAAGGTCTTCAAGAACTTTATTTTTTGAATTCACTGTTTCTCCTCGCACCACTAAGCTTCCCTTCTAACGAGTGACCCAGTGTCCGGGAATGTCGTTGCATACCTTTTTGTCCTACAAAATTCTCTTTGGAAATCTTGAGACCGCAATGTCAAAAGAAAACCTGAACCGCACAATAATTTTTTAAAAAGCGGTATGGAAAACAGTACAATTCAAATAGAATTAAAGGTTTTCAACAGATGACATTCTGAGCCTCGTTAAACACCTGGAGGTGATAACACCTGAGAAAAGACGTTGAAGCAGTCGCTGTGTTCTCATGCTTACACACTTCTCTCTGCCCTATCCACCCGCCTTGGGAAGCAGCAGAGCTCAAAGAAAAAGATACTGCCACGAGCTCCAAGGGCCCTCTTTGCTGGGGGCTGTCCCTTCCCCACCCTGACAGCCGCTTCTTTCTCACCTCTGTTATAGGACAGGACAAGGGAAGATACCTTTCTATTTACTATTTGATCACCATTCCTCAAGAGCAACGGCTGCTAATCCATTGCTTTTTCTTCAACATAGAAGTGGCAGAGTAAACAGTTATTTAAAGACTGCTTTCGGACATCACAATAACCCACAATGGGTTAATTAAGCCATGTCATCTGGTGGGAGTTTTTAACCCACAATGATGCATTTGGCCAAAATAACCCACTCTGATAACACAAGGGTCAGATCCACACTAAGCAGGGTATAGCACTATGGAAGCGGCATGAAAGTGGTCTATGGTATGTGTCAATGCTAGGGTGACCAACTGTCAGGATTTCCCCGGATTTGTCCTGGTTTTTGTTCTATTCTGGGTGTCAAGGGGGATTTTCTGTAATTTTCTATAATGTCCTGGAAAGACACGCTTTCCCTTTGAAGGCTGCATTAGCATGGTGGGAGGGAATGACACACCTTCTGGAGGTGGGTCATTTCCCTCACACTGCTCCAATCAGGGCCTGAAAGTGGAAAGTGTGTCATTCCCAGACATTATAGAAAAGGCCCTGATTGGAGCAGTGGAGGGTGGGAATGACACACTTTCCCCTCCTCCACCCCATTTGGGTCCTTTAAGGTGGTGGGGGTGAATGACATGCATCCCAGAGGCCCCTGAAAGCTGCTTTCCCACCCCCACCCCACTGGGTGTCCTCTTTTTTAGTTTCCCAAATGTGGTCACCCTACAATGGGCCCCAACAGTTGTCAGTGCACTTCAATACCGCTATAAAGCAGCAGTGTGGCTCCTGCCTTTTATATACCACTGTCATAGCACTTTCATAGTGCTATATCCTGCTTGGTGTGGATCTGGTGAAGGACTGCAGAGTGGGTTATTTAAACCTCTGTGGGTTATTGTGTCATCTGGCGGTCACCATGAGTTATTTTAGCCAGCTAGAGAGCTGTGCAGCAAGGGCGGTCAGTGTCAGGTGCAAGGTTTTGACCCTAACCTTATGTATTAAGTTTTGTCCCAATCCTCTAAAGCCCCAAGGTTTTCTAGCCACTTCCCATCTTTTGGTGCACTTGGGATTTTTCCTCCTTGGTGAGTGATCATGCCGGCAATACAGATAGGTTTGCGCCCCTAGGGAACAATCCTATGCATGTTTAGACAGAAAACACTCTATGTTGGCTGAGGAATGCAAGGAGTTATGGGTCATTTTGTGTCTAAGCATGCATTGGATTGCTCCTTTGGTCCCAAATCCTTCCTTCCTTGCGGACACAAGCATCTTGCAATTTTAAAGCTGGTGCTAGTTAAATCACACATTACAACCTACACTGGTTTATGCAGCAATGGTTTATGATTTATGATGGGCCCACTGTGAGCTTACATATTCTGTGTAATCTTTTCTTCAATGCAATACACAGCAAATTAAATTAATGCACACAATGCAATGCAATGCAATATGCAGCAAACTAAAGGAAATTCCTTCATTTTCTTGCGACCCTCGAATGGCCTTTTTCTTTAACCCTCCCCACACCACCACCCTAAAATGTGTTCTGTTTGCAAACTCATCACATTGAGAGGCCTGCTTTTCTATTTTGTCAAAGGTAATTTGTGACGCTGCGCACACAAAGGCCAAATGCGCAGGAGAATGTCAGATGTTTCTCATTTCTTTTTAACTAAAAACCACGCCGAGCAAAAGAGCTGAGAGGCAATACCTTTTTAAAGATGCAATGCTCTGTTCTCTCCGAGTAATTCTTTTTGTAACCATTACATTATCTGTCAAAGCCAACACAGGGTCCTTGCAGCATCTCTGGTTAACTTGTAAATCAAACATTAAGCGCATTTGTTTCGGCTTCTTTATGCATTTTTGTAAAGGTTCACATTGTTTCACTGTGTTGGCACATGCAAGCAATTGATCAAGCAGGGAAAAATGCCTCATTAGGAAATCTCTCTCTCTCTCACTCTCTCTCTCTCTCTCTCTCTCTCTCTCTCACACACAAACACACACACACACACACGTGGCAGCTTAAATTATACCCTACAGTGATGAACTCAAAGAAGCTCTGTACAATGTCAGAGAGCAGACAGTGTTACAAGAAGGGGAAAATGTCATACGTTCATGGTTGGCTGTCATATAAATAATGAATGCACAATTCTACAGACTTCCCTGTATATTGTAAAATATTATCTTAGCTAGAGGTCTATTCAGAATAAATGTTCCTGACACTGTGGCTCCATTATGTATGAATTCATCACTTTTAACAAAGGCTAACAGAGAAGATGGGAAACTTTGCATGACACCCCAAGGCTCCTGAGATCTCTCATGTGGGAAAGCAGCACATACCAAGTGAGTGTTCTCCTAGGCAGGATCTACATGACTGCTTTAAAATGGTTTATAACAGTAGTGACAACTGTTGGGGACCAGGACACACTCCATATACAGTTTTCAAACAGTTTTCAAAGTGTCATATCCTGTGTGGTGCAGATCTGGTCCTAGTTTCTTCTCCTGGCTGAAGAAGCAGGACACCACCAACCCCAGGTTGTTCCATATACAGAGCCTATCCACATTGCCTTAAAACGACTTATATTCTGTTTAAAAATGTGGTTTTTTTAAGTCATTTCATTACATGGTAGGACACACTGAGCAGTACTTACGTTTCATAGTGACTGCTTCCTCTGTCCTCAAAGTGTTCACTGGTGTATTACAGGGTTAATTCCTTGACTCTTCTTCTTTAGTTTCTGTTTTGCAGGCTGCTTGACCCACCCACTTCTGTCTCTGTAACACAAGCAGCCTGCAAAACAAAAGCTAAAGAAGAAGAGTCAAGGTTTTCGGTTGCTCTGGCCGGCAGAACTCTATCTGGACAGGGATAACCTGGCTTCAGTTGTCTATGCTCTGGTAATCTCTAAATTGGATTACTGCAAGGCACTCTATGTGGGGCTGCCTTTGAAGATGGTTCAGAAGCTGCAGCTTGTGCAAAATGCGGCAGCCAGAGTGATAACAGGAACCAGAAGGTTTGAGCATATAAGACCTACTCTGGCCCACTTGCACTGGCTGCCTATACGTTTCCGAGCCCAATTCAAGGTGCTGATTTTAACCTATAAAGCCTTACACGGCTTGGGACCACAATGCCTGATGGAACGCCTCTCCCGACACGAATCTACCCATACACTACGATCCATATCGAAGGTCCTCCTCCGGTTGCCTACTCCAAGGGAGGCACGGAGGGTGGCAACAAGGGAAAGGGCCTTTTCAGTGGTGGCCCCCCAATTATGGAACGATCTCCCCGACGAGGCTCGCCTGGCACCAACATTGTTATCTTTTCGGCACCAGGTCAAGACTTTCCTCTTCTCCCAGGCATTTAACAGCATATGATGAGGGTTTTTTGTGTTTTTGTGTTGTTGTTGTGCTTTGACCCAGAAGGATATTGTAATTTTAACTTGTTTTTATGCTTTATGTTTTTAAATTTTGTATATTGGTGTTTTAATTGTTCAATGTTTTTAATTTCTGTAAACCGCCCAGAGAGCTTCGGCTATGGGGCGGTATATAAATGGAATAAAATAAATAAATAAATAAATATTCCCAAACTGAATAGTCCACGGAGAGAGGGGGGGGTTGGTTTCAGATGACATTTTAAACAATGGGGCTTCAGGCTAAACAACATGCAAGCCCATTGTTTCTCTCCATTGCTTAATTGGGTGGAATAGCATACTGTCAGTTGTGTGTGCATGGTATGTAACCCTCCACACAGCACAATAAGCAACACAACTGACGATTGTTTCCCCCCTCCCCCCCCGTTGCTTAATGTGTCATCTGAAACCAGCCAATGTGTTCTTAACTCACAGCTCTACTGATTCCCAATTCACTGTCTGCACATCATGGGGAGTAAGAAAAGAACCAGGGATTGAAACCCAGTCAACTTTTGAAGGCCTGGTAAAACCACCCCCCCTCCTCTCAATTTGCTTCTGAGATTTTCCCAAACGTAGCCCATACATTTTCATGCTTATCTTTGCAGTCTGTAAAACACCGTCTCCCACATCAGCCTGCCTGTGCATTGAGATAATCAAAGGTGATCCTCCTCTGTACTTCTTCCATACATGAACTACATTTAACACTTGCACAAGAGAGGGCCTTCTCGTGATAGGGCGCAAACTCTAGAATACCCTCCCACAGGAGACGCAACTGTTGCCAACACTGTACTGTTTTGAGCAACAGCTGAAAAACATTTTACTTGCAAAGTGATTTTAAGGCAAACTTTTTACATTTTTAGATTCAACTTTGTGTGCTTTTTAGCTGGTTGAAATAGTTTTATGCTTCTCAGTTTTACTTTTTGATGTTTAGATTTATTTATTATTATTATTATTAGAGCTTTGGCTATGGGGCGGTATATAAATGTAATAAAATAAAATAAATAAATTATTATTGGACTGTTTTGTATTATCTTTAGGTTATTTTATGTACACCTCACTGAAATCCTTCATGGGATGAAGGCACAGTTTATATATTTGCAAAATAAATTAATTAAGGACTAGAAGCTTACATTTTTGAAGGAGTGCTCCATTCTATGCTTGAAAGGTGTGATAACAGAATACCAATAGTCAGAGGTGGCACCAGCCTCCAGTAGGCCTTCAGCATACAAATGCCAATGGGACCCCCACTTACAACCCTCCTCCTCCTCTTCTACTGTTGCTCCCTCCTTTATATTTTGTTATAGCAGCAGTTCCTCCTCCTAACTCAGCTGCCCCCACTGGTGAAAGGAAGTGCTGTGGCAGCCTGCCAGATGAGTCTGCAGGGCTTGCACAATGCCATTTTAAAAAAGATTTTCCCCTTGTTTTGTGTAGCATTGATCAGAACCAATCACATGCTGCTTTTGGCAGGGGGTGGGGACAGCCAATGAAAGCACAGGTATGTCAAAGGGGTGGTCTTTTCATTGCTTCTGTGCCCTCATTAGCCATCCCCTCCCTCAAAAGCTGTGTCTGATTGAATCAGATCGCTGCTACTCAAAATGCAAGGGTATAAAGAACTTTTGTTTGAAATGGTGCAAGGTGAAGCCTGCAGGGCTTGCTGCTACTCATGGGACTTCATTTTGCTAAGGGGGCCATCTGGATACAGAGGGAGAAGAGGCGGAGAAGGAGCTGCAGGAACTGCTGTAGCAGCAGCCTGGCCCAGGAAGCAACTGCAGCAAGGTTAGAGATGGAGCCCTTGATAGGTGCCTATCCTTGCCAACCCCTGACACCAGGCCTATTAGTTGTCTACAAATACAAGGCCAGACCCCAAATTTCAGGATATTTGACATGTTTTAAAGATGAAATCTTAAGAAGCCATTCCCCTGATAATAACTTCTGCATATAACTTTGCTTTCTACCTCGTGAGATACTGCCTTTCCTTCCGCATTGTCATCTGCTCATTCAAAACGGAGTGATTGGAGTTGAGTTCCTGCATAAACAAAGCTACAGATAATAGAGTCACAGACACTCCAAGGCAAATATCAATCATTTCTTTGATGGAATGCACAGGATGGTGGTTATCATACCTATCCAGAGACTACAGTCTGAGCCAAAACATTTCACATGCAATAAGGGAAGGATAGCACGAAAAGAGATGCACGGCTGTCAGGCTTGCAAGTGATGTGTGTGCAGATGGGCAGGGCAATTTGCATCTTTCCAAATAATATCTATTAAAAATGTAGCTTTTGGATGGGTTGTCTTTTAGTGACAGGTTTCAGAAATTCCTAAGGAGCGTCTATAACCTCGGGTATTTTTAAAAGTGCACCTTTGGTTAGGGCTGGCATCACTGGGTGCCTGCAAAACCCATCAAGCCTTCCCTTCTGCTGCTCCTCTTCACTGTTGCCTACTGTTCACCTGCCCCATCTAAATAACTGAGCAGCACAGGTGTAAGAGATTGAGAACTATATAGTCCCCCAATGTTGCAAACCCTGCCAAATTTAGTTCTGGCTCCACCCTCTGCCAGCTTCAAACCTACCCACTGTCAGTATGTGACCCCCAACATTTTATTTATTTATTACATTTTAGAAATACATTTATTACATTTATATTTATTTATTACATTTATATATTATCCCCAAGTCATGTGACCCTTGACAGAAAAAGGGTTCCCCATTCCTCATCTAGACCAATTGGTCATGTGTATCATACCTTGCCTTACCATCAAATGATGAGGGTGGTTTAGAACCAATCCCTTTTAATTCCAACAATGGCCTTGTAAAGCAGGTTAGACCATAACTGGCCCATAGCTACCCAATGACCTTCATGGCTGATTCTCATTGTGTTCAATGATGGTTATTCTCAGATAAGTGTGCACAAGTTGCAAGCCTAGTAAGGTGAACATGTGGTGTCATTGTGTCATACATTTCCCTATTCCTTCTTGCTTCCCACCCCCAGCAGTAAAATGTGGAGTGGGAGTATAAAAACACAGATTCCGGGGAAGTCATGTCAGGTGTTTCCCATTTCTAAAGTTTGAAGTAATAAAATTGACAGCAAACATGCATGTAACGTGGGTTGAGGCTTGAGCTTCACACAGCAACTATCACGGTTATGTGTTTTATCACGTATGTATCCCACCATTCCTTCCAGTGGCTGGAGTTTCATTTGGTTATCCTCACAGCAACCATATTAAGTGAGCTAGACTGAGAGACAGTGATTTTCCCAATTACTGGTATACAACAGACACATGCTGCCTCTGATCCTGGATGTGGCTTGTAGCCCTCATGGCTAGTAGCCATTCATAGGAGGGTGGCCACATACGCATTACCAAAAAAGAGGAAATGCACCACCAAGGAAGACAACAAACGGTGAAATAGAGTTACATGACGTTTGCATGTGCAGAAGACTGTGACCAGGGCTAGAACTACACTACTACTTTATAGCAGTATTGAAGTGCACTGATAACTGTTGGTGCACAATATACATTCCATATACTGTTTTCATAGTGATATTTCCTGCTTTTTATTCCACACTTGTAACAATTTCATACAAGGTCTAGATCTGGTCTGGTGCACCTACTCAGTCTGCTGTCCAGGTGCTCTTGAAGAGCATCTTCAAGGCACCTGGGTTCTCCATTCATCTGGTTCTTTATCTTGGACTGGACTGGACAACCCTTCAAATACTAGAGACTGCGGTCATCCCATGAAGCTGATTGGTGAGAGATTCAGGACAGATAAAAGGAAGGACTTCTTTACACAGCGCATAGTTAAACTGTGGAATTCACTACCCCAAGATGTGGTGATGGCCACCAATTCGGATGGTTTTAAAATGGGAGTGGATAAATTCCACTAGGAATAGGCTATCAATGGCTACTAGTCATGATGGATATGAGCTACCTCCAGTATCAGAGGCAGTAAGCCTATATACAGCAGTTGCTGGGTAACATGGGTGGGAGGGTTCTGTTTCACCATGTCCTGCTTGTGAATTCCTGGTTGACAGCTGGTTGGCCACCGTGTCAACAGAGTTCCGGACTAGATGGACCCTTGGTCTAATCCAGTGTGGCTCTTCTTAAGTTCTAGATGTGTTCAAAAAGAGGAGTGTTCTTTAAAAGCTCAAATACAGGATTATCTCCTGTAAAATCATACACATGGCCACAATAATTATTATCCTCCATGAATTGTTCCAGTTCCCACTAAAGCAATTGAACTATGTACTGTAGGAAGAAGAATATCTTTATCAACCAGAATCAGTCGCATATGTAGATACTGAGATGTATCAATTTCTATTCTACGTGAATATATCTTCCTGTTTCAATAGAGTAACAGAATTGGGAGCAGTAATAATCAGCACCTTCCTCCAGGCATTCGTTCAAATACCATTACAATGAAGTGGCAAACCCCATCATTATCCCAAGATTACTTTGTAACAAACCAGCATGTATACAAATAAGAACGAAAGCAATGCTGCATAACTTAAAAGTTGCATTATTTTGATACTTCTTTATCTGCTTGACATTGTAAGAGAATCTGGACACTCTATTTCCCCAAATCAAAAAGAAAAGAAAAATTGAGCCTTGTAAAAGGTCAAACAAATTACTTCTTCTTTAACAGATAGTACAGGGTCAATAAATTTCTGGGTTTTTTTGTTTCCATCTGAGCAGTGACCTGGCAATTCATAGGTTAACATTTGCCACCTTTCTGAATAATCTTTATTATCGTCTGAAACATAATGTATGAAACACAAAGGTCAATCAAGTGTAATGGTTTGGGGGACCCAATTGTGCAAAATACAGATACCTCTATTGCACCCTTCACACGACAACAACTTAGAGGGTATTGTTGAATCAACAGTGCCTTTGGTTAAGCAGAATGTGGATCAAGAGAATTGGTCATCTGAGTGATTCACTACAGTGCCAGATCACAGCTTAGCACACATCACTTCATACCTTTCAAAATATCATTTGCAGTGCTAGGCTCTATTGGAAATTTGCTACATGGTGAGCATTCAAACCACCACTTCAGAACAATAATGTTCTGGAAGACTGTCCAAAAGTTACTGCTAAGCAAAAATACTATAGTCTGTCTTGAAGACTGTATTCTATTCGTCTGCACTTTCATTTCATTATTTAGTTATTTATTCACATATCTTTTAAAATTTATATCCCACCCGTATATTTTTAAAAGATGCCCAGAGACTAACAACATCAGCATTAAAAAGATACATTCAATTTTTCTAAAATCATCATCCTCCACCCATGATAACAGTAGAAAAAATATATTTCCTAGGACACAAGTGAGGGGAATCTAATTTACAGTGAAGCCAAAGGCCTGATAGAATAGGATGTTAAATCAGACTTGGCAAACTTGACTGAGGCCATGTCTACACCAGGGATTTTCCCAGAGTTGTCTCTGTGCGTCCACATGATGCACAGGGGCTCCCAGGGGCAATCAGGGATGACCTAGGGATGACCCCAGGATAACCAATGGAAACTGGGGGTTATCCCGGTTTTTCCACCCTCCTGTGGCCTAAAATGGGCACGGAGCTGCGCAAGATGGCTCCATGCCCATGGGGGTGAAGGGAGCAATTTTGCCATCCCCAGGATGGGGGGGGGGGGCACAGTTCTTTGTTTTTTAATCTGCTTCTGTAGGATTGGGCCTGTGCGTAGCTCCTCTTCCTTTAAAAAAAAATGGTGGGCGCATCATCCCTTTCCTCCCGGGATGTCGTGCTTCCATTTAGATGCTGGGGGAGGATCACAGATGCAGGTAAGTTTGCAATTCTACCCCCCTCCCTCTACACCCTTCAGTATAGCTTACAGGCAAAGTCCCCTGACGTATAAAATAGCAGAGCAGGCAGGCTTCTAACAGAATGAAACCACTCCTACTATTTAACATATTGAACATGCTAGTCTTTTTATACACAAGAAACAAGAGGGAAACTCCTTTGGCTCTACTGGCTGCTATGCAACATCCCCTGCGATGACCCATATCATTGTCACTCTACTAACTGCTTTAAAACTCTAAGGACAAATTAACCCTTAGTTTGTACCCATTTTTGGTGTGATCCCCTGCCATTGCTATTTCAACATAACAAACTCTTGACTTTAAACTAGAATGCTATGAGTGATAGGGAGGGGTTGGGAGAGACAGATTTCCTTGATAGAGACCACTACAGCCTAGGCAGTATTAAACAGAAGGTCCTCTCCCATGTCCCCACCCCACCCCAATCATACTTCTGAGCCATTGTTCAGGTTAAACCTTTTTTCAAGATACAGGGTAGGAGTTTTCTGTTCAACAATATTACCTATTCAAGAATAGGGTGACCATATGGAAAGGAGGATAGGGTTCTTGTATCTTTAATAGTTGTTTAGAAAAGGGAATTTCAGCAGGTATCATTTGTATGCATGCAGCACCTGTTGAAATTCCCTCTTCGTCACAACAGTGAAAGCTGCAAGAGCCCTGCCCTCTTTTGTATCTGGTCAAGAGGATACGAAAGAATTCACTGCTGGGCAGTGAACCCCATCAAATTGTCTTAACCAAGCTTTGCTTGAATAATGATTCTTCTAGACATTTCCAAATTTGAACCCAACCCCCCCCACACACACACACACACATACTAAATCCCCAAACCTCTTCCCTTCTAATGTCTCCTAAATCTCAGGAAGATGTTTAACTTAGTCACTCTTAAATCTCAGAAAATGTGATTCCCCCATAAATCCCAGTGCACTTAGGAAGCATTACATGTGTTTTGTCTGATACAATTTTCTTGAACGAATGTCTATCATTATGTTTCCAATTCAGTTCGCATCTGCCATAGACTGAGGAGGCGGAGCTGGCCACCAGAACTGGTGTGAAGTGTTCTTGAAGCATTACAAAAGCAAAGGAAAGGAATAATAATTTTGGGAGACAGTGTTTGCCTTGCCCTGCCAAACTTCTTAATGTTTTCAGGAGAGTTGATTTATTGGGATTGCTTTGGGAGATAGCATGCCCAAGCTTCTTCCCCCATAAAATCACAGCAACAGAGAATATTTTTTACATCTTTCAAACTGTCTATTGTGAAAGATTTTTCCATTACGATGAAGGTGTTCAGAGATTTTCAGTGTAATATGAAGTAATAACTCCTTTGAGACCCAAAGTCTGCCCACATAGAAACCATGTCTCTACAGAGAACTGAACTATCCTTGATTCAGCTGGGCAAGTGCTTGTGGAATTAAATTTTATTATCGTTATTTCTAGGCTTATTATTTTGTATATTAAAAAATTTAAAAGTCAGCAAATTGTTTAGCTCACAATGGGGATTTTTACTCTCTCTAGTTCTATGAATCTCCTTCACAAGTATTCAACTAAGCACTCAAGATCACCTAATGTGGATTCTCACTCCTAAATATTCTGTAATCATTATGCTGGAGCCAATCTACACGCTAGGTTTTTAACGTTTTATAAGGGTTACGAAAACTCTTTGGGCCACATAACGTACTCCCTTGAACGACGTATACCCAAGTTTTTTAAAAACTCACCAGCTATATACAACGGTTTTACTTTTAATAAATCATTTTAAGTAAAATAATGTGTCCTTCCTTACCGTTTGAGATTCATGGGGGCAGTGCTTCGTTTACCGGTGCCCAAATGCTTAGCTGTTGATTGGTGGGGAAGAAAGAGGGCTAAGGAGGAAGTGGGCGAGTGAACTACAACACCCACAATCCTTAGCCCTATACTCATTGAAAGCTAGGGATTGAAAGAGGAACTCAGGAGGAAGTGGGTGACTGAACTACAACGCCCACAATGCTTTGCCTTAAACTCATTGTAAAAACGAAACAGAAAGAGACGGTGCAGAAGAGTGTGTGACCACACACACCACTTTGAAGACTGAAGGTTTTTTTCTCCTGTAACATGAGTACTCCTTAATGTGGCATAAGACGTTTTAGAACGCACCTATTTGGAACGTTTTAAAATACTATTTAAAACATTCCAAGGGTCTGTGTAGATAGGCTCCTGTACTTTCAGTAGGTATGGAGACTTTCTCCACCTTTTCAACATGTGCAAGCAGTGGTGTAGTGGAACCAAGGCAGGACCTACACTACTGCTTTATAATGTTTTATAACCCTAGTGACAACTGTTGGGGCCCAGGACAAACCGTTTTCAAAGTGTCATATCCTGTTTGGTGTAAATCTGGCCCAGGACTCACCAACACTGGCCAGAACTGGTTTGTTGATGTGAATCAACACAATTGACTGAATTTTTGGACTCTCATCGGTGGGATGGCTATGGGAATTGTTATGATGAACTCCTGCATTTCAAAATTTACCACTACACCCACTGCATATGAAGGATTAATGGGGATTTAAATCTGTTTTTATAATTGCAACATATGATAGAAAGGATGTTATCTATTAATTTTGTATTAATACAGAGTAGAAAGGTGCATGCTTGCTTTTCTTTTCCAGCAAGTTTATTAATTACAGGGGGAATTAAAAATCTATACGAACATCTAGATTCGTATAGAATTAAAAGAAAAGAAAGTCGGCAAATTTTGAGCCTAATGTAAGAGGAACTAAAATGTCTTTGAAAAGAGAAATACCAAACATAAAGGGTATCAATGAAGACTTAAATGACCACACTTTAAAAGTCAGGGTCTAAAGTAAATTATCGATAGCTCTACATACAACATAGATTAGAACTTGAGCCTTTAATTTAGCTTCAAGAAATGGTGCTTTCCATTAGTGAATGAACAAAGACCAGCCATTCACAAATGGCTGAAGAACCTTAGCTTTCTTCAGCTGTCTTCAGCAATTGCACCACAATTGATAGTCTTCACATTAAGATAACATTCCAGATCTTATACAAGTGATGATTCATAGGCACAATCTTGCTTGAGATATAAACTTCTTGACCCTACCTCATTTTATAGATGGAGAAATGAGACACAATGGTCTGAAGACATCCAATTCCCTCATGTAAGTACAACACCCCAATGGCAAAAGGGGCAAGCCCCCCCCCCAAAACACAAGCATATTTTAGTTTAAAGTTCTTACTGCCAGTAACGAAGCCTTAAGAGAGGCATGTCAACCTTTCAGAATGGGGGGAAATGCACAAAAGCTAGAGAACCACCAAATGATCTGTGATTGTAGGGGAAAGGGGGTAAGGTTAGTCAAAAGGAGGTTTTCCCCTGGGACCCTAGGCCGGTCTGGGTTTCTCCACCCCTAATTTATAACTTGATTTGCTTGACTCTTCATACCTACAGTCTAAAAGATGTGATACAAAAGGAAAAGGGATTAGGAGGGGAAAGGAAAAAACAAACTCAGGTGCTAGTTCTTAGTTACAAAGAGCTTAGTCAACACCAGATGGTTGGATTTTCAGCACCAGGGCAAGACATTTAACAGCATATGTTGAGTTTTTAACTGAACTCAGAATAGTTGTTTTAAATGGATATTGTCTTGGTATGTAATCTGTTCTGTTTTTATGTTCTTATGGTTTAAAATTTTGTATATCGGTTTTTAATGTTCAGTGTTTTAATCTTTGTAAACCACTCAGAGAGCTTTGGCTATGGGGTAGTATATAAATGTAAATAATAATAATAATAACTCTCAAGAAACTGATCAGAACAGGAAGAATTTTCACAGTAGATGTGGATGAGCCATTTGTTGAAGACATTGTGCTCAGGGTATAATGGATACAAATTGGCCATAACAAATTTAGGTTGAAACATTTGTCATTTTTGTTCTGGTATGTAAAGGCATTATGAAGGGCTATTCTTCACCCAAACCTTAAATGATCTTTGCCCCCGTTTCTTCTGGGACATTAGAAATTGCCACAGCTACAGATTTCATGATTGTGGCAGGGCGTGCTAGAAATTCCAATGGAGACATCACCTGATTTGCAGTTTTGTTTTGGTGAAAGTGAAGAATTTGCACATTGTTTTCTAGCATATTGAGAAAGTAAGTCTGCATTAGTGCGACATTTTGCTCATACAAAGACGACATATTAATATGAAATAACTTTTTTCATTTTGAGCTGGGTGCTTTTGATGGATTCTCAAGTATTCATCTGACTTGGAAATAGTTTCAAATGGATCTGATTGAAAATATTTTAATATTAATCCAGATTTGTTCTCACACCCCGCCTTCCTCGTAAGCTTATATCCACTGGAGAGTCATGCATTTAGAATGCAATAAAGAAATAATGGCAGAGGGTTGATCATCACCCACAGGATAATATAAGCCTTCAAAGCAGATTAAAGACAAGGCTTCATTTCAGCTTTCTTCTTTTTAACTTTTTTTTTAGTAATAGTTACTAGCGCATCACCTGAAATTAAATTAACTAAGAATCTATTCTAACACTCTAGTGGATATAGTGAGAGCCTGTACATTGATTTTGCCAAGCATTGAATCAGAACTGACATTTCTCCCCAAACAAGTATCCCATTCTGAAAAGCGCCCTGTAACTCCCCCTCCCACAAAAAAACCCATTGAATTTATCACTGCCGTCTTATTTCTGGAGTATGAAAATAAAAGGGAATATTTATATCCAGATATTTCAGCTGGTGTTAACCCATAAAGCACCCCCTCTGTGGTTCTATGAGAAAAGAACACCTGGTTAGAACCATCCATTCTTAAATGCAACCTTAAAACAGATACAATTGAAATTGCCCCACTGAACACAGGGGAACTTATTTGTGAGTAAACATGCATAGGGTTGCATTGAATGATAGGTGCTCTTAGTGGCTGTTCTAGAGCTATAAACTTCCCTGAAAACTTGTCAAAAACCTGAGTGCCAATTTACACATGCAGAAAAACAATGTGGTTTAGCTTTCCTAGGTCTGTTCCAAGTCAGGGTACAAAAGGATGAAGGCATGTCTCAGTACCCATATGCATACAAACTCCCTGCACCTGTACTACTAGCATGTCAGGAGAATAATCTATTTATTTATTTATTTTATTCCATTTATATACCGCCCCATAGCCGAAGATCTCTGGGCGGTTTACAAAAATTAAAAACATTGAACAATTAAAACACCAATATACAAAATTTAAAAGCATAAAAACAAGTTAAAATTACAATATCCTTCTGGGGCAAAGCACAACAACAACACAACAACACAAAAACCCTTATCATATGCTGTTAAATGCCTGGGAGAAGAGGAAAGTCTTGACCTGGTGCCAAAAAGATAACAATGTTGGCGCCAAGCGAGCCTCATCGGGGAGATCGTTCCATAATTGGGGGGCCACCACTGAAAAGGCCCTTTCCCTTGTTGCCACACTCCGTGCCTCCCTTGGAGTAGGCAACCGGAGGAGGACTTTCGATGTGGATCGTAGTGGATGGGTAGGTTCGTGTCGGGAAAGGCGTTCCATCAGGTATTGTGGTCCCAAGCCGTGTAAGGCTTTATAGGTTAAAACCAGCACCTTGAATTGGGCTCGGAAACGTATAGGCAGCCAATGCAAGTGGGCCAGAGTAGGTCTTATATGCTCGAACCTTCTGGTTCCTGTTATCACTCTGGCCGCTGCATTTTGCACAAGCTGCAGCTTCTGAACCGTCTTCAAAGGCAGCCCCACGTAGAGTGCATTGCAGTAATCCAATTTAGAGATTACCAGAGCATAGACAACTGAAGCCAGGTTATCCCTGTCCAGATAGGAGCGTAGCTGGGCCACCAACCGAAGTTGGTAGAAGTCACTCCGTGCCACCGAGGCCACCTGAGCCTCAAGTGACAGAGATGGTTCTAGGAGAACCCCCAAGCTACGAACCCACTCCTTCAGGGGGAGTGCAACCCCATCCAGAACAGGTTGAACACCCTCCATCTGGTCAGCAGAACCACCCACTAACAGCATCTCAGTCTTGTCTGGATTGAGTTTCAGTTTGTTAGCCCTCATCCAGTCCATTGTCACAGCCAGGCACTGGTTCACCACATCCACAGCCTCATCTGCTGAAGATGAGAAGGAGAAATAGAGTTTTGTGTCATCAGCGTACTGATGACAACGCACTCCAAAAGTCCGGATGACCGCTCCCAATGGTTTCATGTAGATGTTGAACAGCATGGGGGACAAGACTGACCCCTGCGGAACCCCATACTGGAGGATCCACAGGGCTGAGCAGTGTTCCCCAAGCACCACCTTCTGGAGCCGACCTGTCAAGTAGGAGCGGAACCACTGCAATGCAGTGCCTCCCACTCCCAACTCAGCCAGTCATCCCAGAAGGATACCATGGTCGATGGTATCGAAAGCCGCTGAAAGATCAAGGAGAATCAACAGAGTCACACTCCCCCTGTTTTTCTCCTGACATAGGTCATCATACAGGGCGACCAAGGCTGTTTCCGTACCAAAACCAGGCCTGAAGCCGGACTGAAATGGATCCAGATAATCAGTCTCATCCAAGAGTGTCTGGAGCTAAACCCTATGCATACAAACTACAAACTCCCTGCACCTATACAGCTAGCATGTCAGGAGAATAATCTAAACCCCATGCATACAAACTACAAACTCCCTGCACCTATACCGCTAGCATGTCAGGAGAATAATCTAAACCCCTTCTGTCTGACATGCTTGGTTTTTTTCACAAGCCGGGGGGAGGGGGGTTGATGTAGAAAACTATCAGTCATGCTATTCCCCAAGTGATACAACTGTACCATGTGTTTTTTCTGACCATCTAGAGTGGCCCTGAGATTTGGGGAGCTTTTTAACATGCTTTCAACTGGGCCCAAAGAGGAAATAAATTAGGGATGTGCACTGACCCCCCGGATCGGATCGGATAGCGGATCGGAATCGGACCTGGGGGGTCGGATCGGATCGGATCGGATCGGAGGCTGGTCGGATCGGATCGGACCAGATGTCCGATCCGGATCGGACGCCATTTTGAATGCTTTTTCCCATAGCCAAGTATTGTTTTACAAAAACGCCTATAACTTTTTCATTTTTAAAGATAGAAGGATGAAACTTGGGGACATTGTAGACTGGTTAGGGATAGTTATCTGTGAGAAATTTCAGAAAGATTGGTGCATGCGTTTTGTGGCAATTAATTTTTTAATAAATACCCAGGAATGCTTATAACTTTGTCATTTTTAAAGTTACAAACATGAAACTTTGCCACATTGTAGGAGGTACCTTGGGACCTATGTGTGTGAAATTTCAGAAACATAGGTGCTTGCCTTGTGTGGCAATTAATTTTAGAAAAATAGGTAGTAGTGGGGTAAATACAGTTACGCCTCCCATTTTTTTATTTTTTAAGATACAAACAGGAAACTTGGGCACATTACAGGTACCACTTGCCTTGATATGTGAGTGAAATTTCAGAAACATTGGAGCTTTCCTTGTGTGGCAATTAATTTTTGAAACAATGAGGAAAGAAACACCTATAACTTTGTCATTTTTAAAGTTACACACATGAAACTTTGCCACATTGTAGGTGGTACCTTGCGACCCATGTGTATGAAATTTCGGAAACGTAGGTGCTTGCCTTGTGTGGCAATTAATTTTTTAATAAATACCCAGGAATGCCTATAACTTTGTCATTTGTAAAGTTACACACATGAAACTTTGCCACATTGTAGGTGGTACCTTGGGACCTATGTGTGTGAAATTTCAAAAACGTAGGTGCTTGCCTTGTATGGCAATTAATTTTAGAAAAATGGGTAGTAGTGGGGTAAATACAGTTACGCCTCCCATTTTTTTATTTTTTAAGATACAAACAGGAAACATGGGCACATTACAGGGAACACTTCACTTGATAGGTGTGTAAAATTTCAGACAGCTGGGTCCAGGCATGTGGTGGCAATTAATTTTTGAAACAATGAGGAAAGAAACGCCTATAACTTTTTTATTTTAAAAGTTAGAAGTCTGAACATTGCTCACTTTGTAGATGGGTTAGGGGTAGATATGTGTCAGAAATTTCAGAATGATAGGTCCAGGCATTTGATGGCTATGGAATTTTTAAATTACATGTTTCAAAAAAATTTCTACAGAGGCCAGGTCTTCCCCTCCCGCTTCCCGCGAAGAAAAGGAAACACTGTCTCGTCTCGATCCCTTTGATCCTTGCTAGTATCCATTACAGGGCTCGTGTCTGCTTGAGTAAAAAAGTGAAAGTAGGAAAGCAGACACGAGCCCTGTAATGGATACTAGCAAGGATCAAAGGGATCGAGACGAGACAGTGTTTCCTTTTCTTCGCGGGAAGCGGGAGGGGGAGGAAAGGAAGACCTGGCCTCTGTGGAACATTTTTTGAAACATTTAATCTAAAAATTCCATAGCCATCAAATGCCTGGACCTATCATTCTGAAATTTCTGACACATATCTACCCCTAACCCATCTACAAAGTGAGCAATGTTCAGACTTCTAACTTTTAAAATAAAAAAGTTATAGGCGTTTCTTTCCTCATTGTTTCAAAAATTAATTGCCACCACATGCCTGGACCCAGCTTTCGGAAATTTTACACACCTATCAAGTGAAGTGTTCCCTGTAATGTGCCCATGTTTCCTGTTTGTATCTTAAAAAATAAAAAAATGGGAGGCGTAACTGTATTTACCCCACTACTACCCATTTTTCTAAAATTAATTGCCATACAAGGCAAGCACCTACGTTTTTGAAATTTAGCACACATAGGTCCCAAGGTACCTCCTACAATGTGGCAAAGTTTCATGTGTGTAACTTTAAAAATGACAAAGTTATAGGCATTCCTGGGTATTTATTAAAAAATTAATTGCCACAAAACGCATGCACCAATCTTTCTGAAATTTCTCACAGATAACTATCCCTAACCAGTCTACAATGTGCCCAAGTTTCCTGTTTGTATCTTCAAAAATAAAAATGTGGGAGGCATAACTGTATTTCTCAGTGGGAAAGTGCAATGCAATGATTCCCTATGGGAAAGTGCAATGCAATGATTCCCTATGGGAAAGTACTGTCCAATGAATCCTTATGGGCAAGTGCTGTCCAATGAATCCCTCATTGTTTCAAAAATTAATTGCCACACCAGGCAAGCACCAATGTTTCTGAAATTTTACACACATATCAAGTGAAGTGTTCCCTGTAATGTGCCCAAGTTTCCTGTTTGTATCTTCAAAACTAAAAAAATGGGAGGCGTAACTGTATTTACCCCACTACTACCCATTTTTCTAAAATTAATTGCCACACAAGGCAAGCACCTATGTTTCTGAAATTTTACACACATAGGTCCCAAGGTACCACCTACAATGTGGCAAAGTTTCATGTGTGTAACTTTAAAAATGACAAAGTTATAGGTGTTTCTTTCCTCATTGTTTCAAAACTTAATTGCCACACAAGGCAAGCTCCAATGTTTCTGAAATTTCACTCACATATCAAGGCAAGTGGTATCTGTAATGTGCCCAAGTTTCCTGTTTGTATCTTAAAAAATAAAAAAATGGGAGGCGTAACTGTATTTACCCCACTACTACCCATTTTTCTAAAATTAATTGCCACACAAGGCAAGCACCTATGTTTCTGAAATTTCACACACATAGGTCCCAAGGTACCTCCTACAATGTGGCAAAGTTTCATGTTTGTAACTTTAAAAATGACAAAGTTATAAGCATTCCTGGGTATTTATTAAAAAATTAATTGCCACAAAACGCATGCACCAATCTTTCTGAAATTTCTCACAGATAACTATCCCTAACCAGTCTACAATGTCCCCAAGTTTCATCCTTCTATCTTTAAAAATGAAAAAGTTATAGGCGTTTTTGTAAAACAATACTTGGCTATGGGAAAAAGCATTCAAAATGGCGTCCGATCCGGATCGGACCTCATCGGATCGGATCGGATCGGATCGGAGGTTGGTCGGATCGGATCGGATCGGATCGGATTTTCCCGATTTTGGGTCGGATCGGATTCGGATCGTGGATCGGATCCGATCCGATGCACACCCCTAAAATAAATATGGTATCTCTTTGGCCTCACGCAGCATCTTCACTACCCACACTCTAATCCATATATTCCCCTTGCTCCTAAGGCAAAAACAGTACAAGAGACGATGGAAATTTTCCTTAATAGGTTTGTCTGATTTTGCACAAGTCGCTTTTGAAAAAAATGCACATGCTAATTTCTTCTGACCCTTTCAAAATCTTCTTCAGCCGACTCAGCTTTGGTTACTTCCCTGCCCCATTAATTGTGCTAACTTTTTATTTCTTTTCTCTGTCAAGGATTTCTTCCCTGTTCCCCTCCACTCCCCTGCCCACCCCCAGTTCCCAAACGTCTCTTGTCCCAGACATTGTAGCTCATTAGCAAATATGTCTACTTTTATGGCACTTATTTCAGTTCAACCAATACCTCCATCTTAACGAGAGACTCGTCTTCAGAACAAATTCATGTTTTTCAAGGACACCTTTACCAGAGGAGAAAGTTTATACTGCAAGAATGTTCTTCCACAGTTTGAGAAGTAACAATACAGGTATCGACCAGGGAGTGGGGGGGGGGGGGTGAAGGGTGAAGACTAGGCTGACCATCTGAAAAGGAGGACAGGGCTCATATAACTTTAACAGTTTTAGAGAAAAGGGAATTTCAGCCAGTGTCATTTGTATGCAATTAGTTCCTGGTGAAATTCCCTCTTCATCACAACAGTTAAAGTTGCAGGGGCCCTGCCTTCTTTTGTATATGGTCACTCTAGTATAGTGCCTGCAACTTTAACTGTTGTGATGAAGAGGGAATTTCACCAGGGACTAATTGCATACAAATGACACTGGCTGAAATTCCCTTTTCTCTACAACTGTTAAAGTTACAGGAGCCCTGTCCTCCTTTTCATATGGTCAGCCTAGTGAAGACAACGTGAGACTGTTAGAAGGAAATTGACAAAAAGAGAGCATAAGTTTGAATAGGCTTATATATCCAAATTTCCAAAGAATTCCTATAAATACGATACCATAGTAGGGAAGACTGCCCAGCTGATCTATGTGTCTGTTTTTCAGTCTGCTGCCCAGGTGTTAACTGTTGATGGGCAACTTCAGGGTCCCTGATCTCCCTTCTTATGGTCCTTCATCTTTACACCAGACTTGAACTGGACAGCCTTTCAAATAGAGGACACCTTCAAAGAGAGGACAGTGCATAGCTTTAAAAGAGAGAGAAATTCCTGGAGGGGAAGGCAATCAATGGCTAACTAGTCCTGATTGCTGTATGTTATCTCCAGTATAAGAGGCAGTATGCCTATGTACACCAGCTGCTGAGAACCATGGGTGGGAAGCTGCTATTGCACTCATGTCTTGCTGGTAGGTCCAATGTATGAACAGAATGCTGGACTAGATGGACCCTTTGCCTAATCCAGCATGGCTCCTCTTATGATTTTATGTTCTTAAAAAGTCCTACAACTCTCAGCATTCATTTTCCCATCTAAGTATGCTAGGCTGACCAGATAAAATCCAGGTCAGGGTTCTTGTAACTTTAACAGTTGTAGAGAAAAGGGAATTTCAGCCGGTGTCATTTGTATGCAATTAGTTCCTGGTGAAATCCCCTCTTCACCACAACAGATAAAGGTGCAGGCACTATACTAGAGTGACCAGATACAAAAGAAGGCAGGGCTCTGCAACTTTAACTGTGGTGATGAAGAGGGAATTCCACCAGGAACTAATTGCATACAAATGACACTGGCTGAAATTCCCTTTTCTTTACAACTGTTAAAGTTACATGAGCCCTGACCTGGATTTTATCTGGTCACCCTAAAGTATGCATAGGATTGTTTCCTAAGTCTGTTACTGGCACTTTCCTTCAAAGGTTATTTATTATTTATCTGTAGTATTTTATGCCTTTCTTCAGCCAAATAGGCTCCCAGGGCAGCTATATTTACCTGACATGTCAACTTTAAAAACCCTCAAGGCGGATTACAAAACAAAAATCACATAAAACTTGGATCTGTGCTGTTTTCTTCAATCACCAAAAGGGAGCAGAAGGAGTTAAATACTAATTGGTCTAAAGCAAACCAATGGAGGGGACTTTACTGTCTTCTCTGCCTCTAGTGAAGGCAGATAGAATGGCTGCAGGTGTCAGAGAATATGAATGTAACATCATTGTTGAAAATAATTCATTGCATTTCATAGGAGTTCTATTCCAAATTATCTGTGTATGCTGACTGTAAATGATTAGTAATAGATGTGATTAGTTCTGTGCATGTTGTGAGATAACTGTGAGTAATGGAGTATAGTCTTGGAAATGGAGCAAGGTCTGCACAAGTGGACCAGTCAATATTTGAACCTGAAAGCTGCTTAGCAGAGATAGCTTCATCTAAGGCCTTTTTTACACAATAGGGGTGTAGAGGGAGGGAGGGCAATCCCAGAAGTACCTAATACACACCATCAGCACACAGGGAGCAGCCGAGGGAGCAGCCTGGTGTGGAAAGGGCCTAAGTGTTAAAGGTGTCAGAGGCAGACCTGGCAACATTGAGAAAATTAAAAATAATGATATGACCAGATCCGAAACTAAGGATGAGGTCATCATCAACATAAGGTTTATAAAAGCAAGAGTTTGATCTGATTACCCAAAGAGATCCTGGGAGAATGAGTAGCCTATCCATGCTTGCCAGATAGGTAACTAGAAGATCTCAGTGATGACTGCTTTGTTAGTTGAGAAGAATAGAACTTTAATTTTACTAAGAAATATGCTAGCCATGATTTCTATTATGCTTCTAATCATCTTAATTGCATTGTATGAGGTCATGTGCTTTGCTTGTTTCATCATTGCAAAACTTAGTTTTTCTCTAATACTGTTTATGCAATAAATGTGTATTTTGTAGTAATTTTGTGTTATTTGGCTTGAAGAGTGTTTCAGGGACCACAATATTGTTGAAGCCCAGAACTCTCTGCTGGATTCACGCATCAGTTGCTGACGTCTATTCTTAAAGCCGTTATATTCTCTCTTGATCTAGTGAATCTCAGATATATCAGTTCAAGTTAGAGAAACAAGCTGGTCAGATAGAGCAGGAAAAAGTTACTTGACTCACAGGTGGACACTATCCTTGGAAGGAAAGGGGCAAATGGCAGCCATTCCCAGTCAGGCTGATGGAGGAAACTCTGTTGTCTTGTCTCTCCCTCTGGGATTCCAATAAGGCTCCATCTTGACTTTTCCTTCTGTTCAACTGGCTTCGGCAGCCACAAACATCCTCTTCAGCCTTCTGGCATCAGCCGTCTTTGTGGGAAGAGGATTCACCTCAGGAGAACCAATTTAGCACTAGGAGATATCACATTTCCTAGCATTTTTGAACTTCAGCTGGTGGGCCAGGATACACACGTAAGTCATACCTTGACATTATGGGTCACACCAGCATTACCACTGCCATTTTCTTTTGCTGTTTGACTTTTTTAAAAAAATACAGGCAAGATAGAGAATTATCAGATGCAAAAGAGGGCAAATACTCCTGCTTGTTCCCATGCAGCTCTGTTTGGAGATTGAGCTTTCCCATATGTGTGGCCTAGAGTTCGCAGCTACCTCTGGCCAGTTTTTATTCAGAATGACCATAGATCAGTGGTAGAACACATATATGGGCTATGAGCTTTTCTCTTAAAGGGGGTAAATGTTACAAGCTAACCTCTTTTTGTATAGATTCAAAAATTAAGGATCGTATCCTAATTTTCATTTAAATAGTGCTCCCAATGATGTTTCAGTCCATTGTTACAACAGTGATGGAAAGTCTTTAAAAGGTGTGGCCATTGCATTAGTCTGAAGACACATCTCTTTTTTGATGGTAAATTCCATTTATTGTGATATCCATAGCCTTCATTCATGGATCAGGCATACTAGCCCCATCAGGCATAATACTGGCCCCACCCCTAGATATTCATGTGTTGCCATAGACAGTCTACATTAGGAAAGCCTACACCGCATAATTGGCAGTTCCAATCATATGGAAGCCTACACATGAGCGGACTTTCTCAATGCCTATGGTCTTGTATTATGTGTTGACTATGTTACTATATTTGATGGTTTTAAGCTTTGGCATGTTAAAAAAAAAGAGCTTCAGCAAATGGGCAATATAAAAATGTAATAAATAAATAAATATTAATAATATTTTATACATACATAAAAATACAGACAGTCAATACATAGACACTGACTGTGCAGTCTTGTCATATACTTTTTAATATTGCTTTGTAAGTGAGTTCTTTAGTTTTTCACAAGCAGTTTGTTGTTGTCAAGCAGGATTTTAAAAAAGAAAATGAAACAACTGTCAGAACATTCAACAGTTCCCCCTCCCCTCATGTGACACAAAAACAAATGCAGACGAACAAATCCCATTCAAGGGAAAAGTGGGTGGATGGTTGCATCTATCTGATGAATATATTGCACAGTATTTACTATTTGGGTAGCAAGTCAAGCAAGAATCATCACTAACATTTATATTTATGGTTGTCAAGCTCTGCCCATTCTACATTGAGACATCTGTCAAGAACCACTAGGTTGTGGAACCCCACAATGCAAAAAAACTCAAATTATCTTGAGTGAGGAAAGGGTTAAGCACCCATCACCACCACCCTGAAGTGCCTCCATTTATTAAAACATACACACCCATCTGAGCTTTATTAAATGCAGCTGCTTGTAGTGTGTTGTTTTCTCTCAACAAGCTAAAATGAGCCCAGTACTCCCAGGGATCCTCTTTGCAGCTGCATATTACTGGGGAAGACCAGTAATAACAGGCAAGCTGTCTTCCATGTACAATTGTTTGGTTCAGTTTACTTTCATCAATATTAAACCCTGCTCTTCTATTGAAATAATAATGAAAGTGGCTTACACGGTAAAATAGTTCCATATAGCAACAGTACAATAAAACAGCACATTCAGTTTACTTATTTGATTTATGCCCCCATCTTTCTGCCAAGATATGGCACTCAAGGCAGCTTACAAAAACAATTTAAAATAGATTAAAACAATAAAGGACATTAAATACGATACAAAATGTAACAATTTTAGTGTAAAAACAGCATCCAATCCAACAGGCCCTCTTAATGTCCTTCTTGAATAAAACAGTCTTTGCTTGCTGGTGGAATGACAGCAGAGCGGGAGTATACTCACCTGCTACCCAAATATTAATACTTGGGAGGAGTTCTACAACCTGGCAGTGGCCACCAAAAGCGTTGCAAACAAATGCCCTCCAAAGGCAGCAGTCTTGAAAGAAGGGCCTCTCCAGAAGAATTTAAGGGCTGGACAAGCTCATATGGGAGAAGGCAGTCTTTCAGGCAAACTGGGCCCAAGCCATACAGAGGTTTATAAGTCATAAGTAGCACTTTGAATTCTACCTGGAAACAATCCAATAGGCAGTGAAGATGTTGCAACAAGGGTAGGGTGACCATATGAAAAGGAGGACAGGGCTCCTGTGTCTGTAACACTTGTATAGAAAAGGGAATTCCAGCAGGTGTCGTTTGTATGCATGCAGCACCTGGTGAAATTCCCTCTCCATCACAACAGTTAAAGCTGCAGGAGTAGGGTGACCAGACGCCCGGATTTGTCCGGACATGCCCAGGAAATGGGGAGCAAATCCGCATCCGGGCGGAAAAACCATTTTGGGGGGCCAAATCCGGAAATTTATCCCCCCAAAAGGTGACCAGATGGCCCTGGGGCAAGCCGGGCCAACCGGGGGGCGGCGGGGGCAAACCGGGGCGGCGGGGGGTCCCGCAGCGGTGGCGGGAGGCTGGCGGCGCGAGGCACTTACTGGAGCGTCCGTCCGCTTCCCTCTGGTTCTTGGAATCTACTGAGAAACAGGCTTCGCGGCCTGTCCCTCAGTAACGTGCCGGGTGATGACGTCATCACCCGGTGTGCTACTGAGAGACAGGCCAGGAAGCCAGTTTCTCAGTAGATTCTGAGCACTGGAGGGAAGCGGACGGACGCCCCAGCTGGTAAGGGGCGCGCGGGGGGGCGCACGGCACGGGGGGGGCGCGCAGCACGGGGGGCCACGCGAGGCATGCGGGTGGGGGGGCGGCGCGGGGGGGGCGGGGGGCGGTGCGGGGGGGGCGGAGGCGCGAGGCACTTACCTGCTGGGGCGTCCGTCCGCTTCCCTCCGGTGCTCGGAATCTACTGAGAAACAGGCTTCGCGGCCTGTCCCTCAGTAGCGCGCCGGGTGATGACGTCATCACCCGGCGCGCTACTGAGGGACAGGCCAGGAAGCCTGTTTCTCAGTAGATTCCGAGCACCGGAGGGAAGCGGACGGACGCCCCAGCCGGTAAGGAGCGCGGGGGCGGGCGGCGAGGGGGCCGCGCGGTGCGGGGGGCGGGCGGGGGGGCGCGAGAGGCATGCGGGCGGGGGGGCGGCACGGGGCGGGGCAGCGTGGGCGCGCGGTGGGGGGGTTGTTTTGGGTGGGTGGGTGGGGTGGCGGGGGGGGGGGTCTGGGTTTTGGATCTTCAAAATCTGGTCACCCTATGCAGGAGCTATACAAGAGTGACCAGATACAAAGGAGGGCAGGGCTCCTGCAGCTTTAACTGTTGTGATGGAGAGGGAATTTCACCAGGTGCTGCATGTATACAAATGACCCCTGCTGAAATTCCATTTTCCATGCAAATGTTGAAGAGACAGGACCCCTGTCCTCCTTTTCATATGGTCACCCTAAACAAGGGAGCCACATGCTCCCTGTAGCAAGCCCCAATCAACAGTGTGGCCACTGCATTCTAAATCAGCTGAAGTTTTTAAAGAGTTTTTGAAGGCATCCCCCATGTAGAGCATGTTACAGTAGTCCACACGGGATGTCACTAAGGCATGAGTATTAATGAGAACAAAGTCAAGCACATAGAAATGTACAAAATTTACTACAGTTCAAATAGGTTAAAATTAACGATGCTTTTGCATAGGAGCACTTGTATATACCAAACTTTAAACCGAATGAGTTGCTAAAAAAAGTGTTCTCTTTCAGGTGGCCAGTTGCGTTTCGGCAAGGAATTCTTCTTCAGTGGCCAAACATCTAGGCTTGTCTGTACTGGAAAGTTTTATCAAATGGGGCTGACTGTTTCATATCATTCTCATGTAAAGTCAGCAGTATACAAAAAGTTTCAGTTTCAGTCTCGCCTCAACTGTAGCATACAATATAACCAAGAAGCCATAAGGCATGAGTGACCATGGCTAAATCAGACGTCTCCAGGAACAGGCACAGTTGCTCATCTGTGCAAAAGCACTCCTGACCACCGCCAGCACCTAGGCATCCAGGTTCAGGGTCGAGTCCAAGAGTACACCTAAACTGCAAGCCTGAGCAATGGAAATTAAAAGGCAGGAATAACAATAATCAAAATTAGAAGCAGCAGTACTAAAACTTCAGCAGAAATATCACAAAACAGCAAGTCATTGATTAAAAACAAGTCTGAATTTTTGAAGCCTTTACTATCTACTGAAAGATGGGACGAGGGAGAGCCTGGCAAATCTTGGTTGGGAGAAGGTTCCATATTCTTGGTACCACCACCAAGAAGATTCTGTCCACCTAACATCATACATGGATGGGACAAAATGCAAGGCCTCCAAAACTGAGCCAGCTTTTACTCCATTGGCCCTGTGCAGGTGTTCACCTGCATTATGAGTAGGGCTAACCTCCCCCCAGCTTATTTATAGACCTTCATGCATTCAGCATGAACATCTGCATAGAGCTCTGTAACCACATTCCACCAAATGCATTTACACAGTTCTCGGAACTGGAAACCTCACCTAATCACAGGAGCTCTGTAAAGACATTCAGCTGAACTCAGTAACAGAGCCCTGTTCTGACCATTGTGCTGAATGCAGGATGATCTAAAAGACAGCCAGGCATGCTGGGACATTGTGGGGTGGGGATTCTGTGCATGCCCATATCCCCTACACAGTTTAGCCCTACTCAGATGCAGGCAACTGCCTGCATAGGGCTTGTATCTTTCTCCAGGAAAGGGCTCCCCAGAACAGTTTGAAAGTCATTTAGGCCTCATCTACACCAAGCAGGATAATGCACTATGAAAGTAGTATATAAAAGGCAGGAGCCACGCTAAGCAGGACATGGAGGTATGAAAGCAGTATATAGCATGTGTCAATGGGCCCCAACAGGTGTCAGTGCACTTCAGTCCCACTATAAAGCATTAGCGTGGCTCCTGCCTTTTACATACTGCTTTCATAGTGCAATAACCTGCTTGGTGTAGATTAGGCCTTAGATGAACCAAACTAGACAAAATGCAGGTGGTATGGGAATGGCCTCCCAACATTTTATCTTAACTGAAATGTAGGTATTAAGGATGAGGTTGTAAATGTAATCAGAGTGGGAGGGAAAAGGATGTAACCCCTTACAGAATGAAAAACAGAACCAGCTGTGTAGACAAAAAAAGGTATTTTTTAATTGGAAATTAAAAGATGTCCAATTAAAACATCCTTTTTTCGTCTCCACAGCTGTACTATTACTGCTTTTTTCCATGTATTTTTTTCACATCTGTTGGATCCCTTTTGTGACTTCCAGTAGTTAACCCTTTCCCTGCAGGCTGTTTTTCCAACATTGTCCCCTCCCCATAGGGAAAAAGACACAGGGATCTTAAGATACTTAAGGAAGTTAAATGGGTTACATTGTTAAATTCCTTAGAAAATATTTTAATTTCAGGTGTGGTTCAGCTCAGTAACTCTCCCTGTTTAAGTTGGTTGACATTTCAAATTCAGCGATTAAGTACAGTAAAACCACAACCCAAGGGATGAACAGAATTCTCAGCCCGGAGAAATGGTCTTCAGCTAAAGGTCAGGCTAAACTCAGCCTCAGATATTTTAAAATGTTGCTGATTGAAAGTGACCCTTTTATCAGATTCCACTGAGCCCATTTCAGATATTCCGTGAATGCATGGAATTGGGGCGGCGGGGGGAGAGAGAGAGATCATGCTCACTGGCCCTTCTCCCAACAGAAGGGATGTAGGGATCTTGTTCAATCTGTTCCATTTGTGTTTCATGAATTGTCAAGTGTCTTTCATTCTGTCATCTGCTCATTGACAGAATCAGATTTTTTTTTGGTATGGTGGTTTCATGCATTTGCAAATGTGTACTTGCAGAAGTGCACATTTGCAAATGAATTAAATTGTTGTACAAAAAAAATTGTTAGGCACTGGTAGACTAGGGTGACCATATGGAAAGGAGGTCAGGGCTCCTATATCTTTTACAGTTGTTTAGAAAAGAGAATTTCAGCATGTATCATTTGTATGCCTGCAGCACCTCATCACAACAGTTAAAGCTGCAGGAGCCCTTCCCACATGACCAGATACAAAAGAGGGCAGGGCTCCTGCAGCTTTCATGGTTGTGATGAAGAGGGAATTTTTTCAGGTGCTGCATGCATACAAATGACACCTGCTGAAATCCCCTCTTCTATAAAACTGTTAAAGATACAGGAGCCCTGTCCTCCTTTCCATATGGCCGCCCTATGCTAGGCACTTCCAGGATAAAATCTCTTGTATCTGCCAGGACTTAGACTCCAGTGATACAGTAAGTGAATCTGGTGAGGTATTCAGAGCACAGCCTGGTGTAGTTTCTTAGATGAGTTTCAGTTGGTACAGCTCATGGATGTTGACAAGGTGTTTGGACAGGTTCATGCAGCCACATCTGCACTGGATACTTGTCCCTCCTGGCTCATAAAAACCAGCAGGGAGGGAACAACCAGCTGGGCCAGGGAATGATTAAACCTCCTTGCGAAAGGGAGTGGTCCTAAGCCATCTCAACGAGGCGGTGGTGAGACCACTGCTGAAGAAATCCTCTTTGCACCTGGAAGATCTTAACAACTTTAGACCAGTGGCAAGTGTTCTTTTTCTGGGCGAGGTCCAATGGACTGGATGAGGGTTAATAAACTGAAACTCAATCCAGACAAGACTTGAGATGCTGCTAGTGAGTAGTTCTTCTGATCAGGTGCAGATTTCTCAGCATGGTCTGGATGGAGTTGAACTCCCCTTGAAGTAGTAGGTTCATAGCTTGGGGGTTGTCTTGGAGGCATCTCTGTCACTTGAGGCTCAGGTGGCTGCAGTGACACTGAATGTCTTCTACCAGCTTTGGCAGGTAGCCCAGCTATGCACCTATCTGTACAGGGATAATCTGCCTTCAGTAATCAATGCCCTGGTAACCTCCAAGTCAGATCATTGCAATATGCTTTGCATGGGTCTGCCCTTGAACACTCTCCAGAAGCTGTAAATTGCAGCAGCCAGGTTAATAACTGGGGCCAGAAAATCTGAACATATAAGACCAATTCTGGCCCACTTGCATTGACTGATTGTATGTTGCTGAGCCCAATTCAAGGTGCTACACAGCTTGGGACTGCAATACCTGATGGAATGCCTTTCCCGGTATGAGCTTACCCAGACACTATGATTCATATCTGGGAGCTTTCTTCAAGTACTTCCTCCAAGGGAGGCTGGAAAGGTGGCAACAAGGGAGAGAGCCTTCTCAATGGTGACCCCCCCCAACTGTGGAATGAGCTCTCCCCCAAGCCCCACCTAGTGCCAACACTATCATCTTTTCAGTGCCAGAATAAGACTGTCCTGCACTCCCAGGCATTTAACGGCATATGATGGGGTGTGAATGTCAGCTGTCTTGAACAGGTCTGTTATTGAAATTGTTTTTAGCCGTTTAAAAAGTTCTGCATTTTGTATATTAATACTTTAGATTGAGTTTTATTTTCATGTAACCTTTGTATCATGTTGTGGTTTGTACTTTGTGTGAGCTTCGGCTATTGGGCAGTATAGAAATGAAATAAATATATTAAATAAATAAACAAACAGTGATGAGCAGATAAGGTGGGAATTTTAACCCTTTCCTGCACCAGGTCCTGATGAAAATCCTGACCCCCAGCTCTTACTTGCATTAGGAAGATCACATGCATACAAACAGATACAGAGGTCAGCTATTTAAAAAACAAACAAACCAGCCATATCAAAAGCAACAAAGCATAACATGTAACTTCGTCCTTAAAACCGATGTCTGTCTCCAAGCTCAGACTAGCTGAATAAGAGTTCCTGAGAACTGACTTTTCTTCCTGTGAAACCAATGAGAATTCTCTTAGAGACCTCTTGCAACTTCATGCAGCTAGCTCTTGCTCTTTCTGTCTATGAAGTATAATTCCTAATATAGGTTGTGACTACATTTTTGTCTCGATTTGTTTATACCATCTCTAATTATGTACCAGCAATTTGATACCAGAAAAATCAATCACAGCAGTGGATTACAGCTTTCGGATTCCTGATTAACAAAGCAATTAAAATAATTGGCCACATTCTGTAATTTGCAACACATAATTGACTGGACTTCCCTTTTTTCCCATTTGGACATTCTTGATTTATTCTTCTTTTCTTTTTAAAAAGTTCTTTCTTCTTTTAAGCCTACAAAAAGAACTCTCTATCTACTGCAGCAAGAATCCAGCTTTCTGCAATAGTCAGAAAGTTCTTTTTAGAGATAATCACCGAAATTTTGGAGGGATCACAGTTCAGTGGTAGAGCACATGCTTTGCATGCAGAAGGTACCAGGTTTACTCCTCGACATCTCCAGTTTAAAAGGGTCATGTAGCAGAGTAGGTAAAAGCCCTTTGCTGCAAACACTGGAGAGACACTGTCAGTCAGAATAGACAATCCTAGATGGACAAATAGTTTGATCTGGTATTAGGCAGTTTTCTACGTTCGCAGCAGCATAATCCCATACAGGTCTATTGAGAAGGAAGTCCCATCTGAGTTCAATGAGACTTACCCCCAAGTAAGTGGGTAGAGGATTGCAGCAGAAATTCAAATCCCCCATCAACTAAGCAGTGCAGTGAATGCCTTTGGTACCAGTGGAGGCTGGTGGCTCCAATTTTGGTGAGGCTGAAATCCATTCTGGTTTATAGACAGAACTAGCCAGAACTCTAAAGCAGCTATCCAAAGTGCTGAACCCTATTTCCAAAATGGTTTCATCACCTTTGGTAGCTCCTTTAGAGTTCTGGCTGGTTCTGACTGAAACCCAGAATGGATTCACAGTCCCACCAAAATCAGAGCCTCCAGCCTCTGCTATTTGGTACTATGACACTACTTCTCAGGAGCCTCATATAGCTGGGAATCAAGATCTTATCCTGGGCTGGCCACTTGGGTAGCTCCAAAAAAGGACATAAAGTTTGCATGTGCTAATTTATACTTCTAGATGCCATTTCAGGGAGACGTAATACACCATAGTGGGGAAGACTGACCAGCTGACCTGTGTGCCTGCTGCTTGGTCTGCTGTCCAGGTGCTTGCTGTTGATGGACAATGTCGAGGGCCCTCCCTGCTCTGCCTTCTTATGGTTATCTTGAACCTGACTTGAAATGGACAGTTCTTCAAACCGAGGACTTTCCTCTAACACCCTTCAAATAGAGGATTGTCCTCTATAGACACAAGGCCACCCACCTTGTCATACCTACTGGCTGCTCCTAATCTCCATGCACTGAAGGTTATATCCGCAGAGGTTCCTGTGAAGTTGCACTGGCCTGCAACTTCCATTTTTCAAGAATACGTATTGAATGTACTGAACATACAAAGCCTGTACATGCTCATGTGAGTGCGCCCTTAGATCCCCAATGCACAGACATTGGGCATGGTGAGAAGGTTGGTGCCCACCCACCAACACTGCATGTAAACTATATCAGATCTGTTACCCTCTGCGCAGAGCCAGAATTTTCCGAGAGATATGAGATAAGAATTGTAAAATACTATATCTACCTTCATAGAACTGTGTTCTAGAAATGGTTCATAATAACCTTGGATCTGTTTCTCATATGCTTGCAATAGACAAAACGAGGTCTCTTCTTCAGCCTGCCATGGGCTGTTATTAAAGGGGAAATAGATGTGACCATGCACCATTGGCTGGATTGAGAATCACATCCCCTGCATCAGGATACAGCTCAAATCAATCTTACTTTTCTTTCCTGAATCAAAAGAGGGTGACCTAGGAGAGCAGAGAAGCTGCAGCCTTGGGACAGCTGGCAGACTCAACTGTTAGGGATGCCAGTGTCCTGATCATGCCTTTGGAGTTACAGCATCTTCCCTGTGTGCTTGCTTCAGTATAGACATTGCCTGTTCTCCTGGAAATAATCTGGTTCTTTAAAGATACTGTGGTCCACACTTTGCAACCCAAGGAATGCTGCAAGGTGCTGAGTATTCCACTTTTATAGGCTAAGGGCTAAATTCGGAGAAGCTCTTATGACTTGCATTTCAATGGCCAGCAGTGGGGCTGAAGGAAAAAGGAATGGAGCCAAAAATACAGTGGTGGTGGTGTTGATGATGATAATGATGATGGTGGTGGTGGTGGTGGTGGTGGTGGCATTTTTTAGCTGAAAGCTCTAACTGCCAGTAACAGAGGTCCCCTCTACAAGGATTTGCTTTTGCGCCTGGTTAGGCAATTATGCGCATATTCGCTGAAGCGCATTTACGCCTATTACCTCTGCACGAGAGGCGGCGAGAGGCGGCGAAGCGCATTAAGGGATGACCAAAATGTGCTTTACAAGTAGTGAATGCGCATAAGCGCTTGTTCACATAGTCAAAATGTGCTTTAACGGCTGGAGTAAAATAAAACTCGCTGTTTAACGCGCATTCAATAATGCGCATAATCGGAGAGATAACGCGCCTCTACGCCCGATTTGTGCTCTGTTCTTGTAGAGGTAAATTTTTTGAAGTGCCTTGAAAGAGCTTTAAACCTCTCTTGTAGAGGCAGCCTAAGCCTTGGAAGAGACATTTCAACTTCAGAATGGCAGGGAAAACTGCACAAAACGTGGGGAAACACCAGACCAGAGGAGGTTGGTGGCTTCAATTTCAGTGGGGCTATGAATTCATCCTGGGTTTTAGTCAGATCCAGCCAGAACTTTAAAGGAGCTGTCAAAGGTGCTGAAACTTATCCAAACAATAAATCAGTTCAGCCCTTTGGAGGGCTCCTTTTAGGGTTCTGGCTGGTTCTGGACTAAAACCCAGAATGGATTCACAGCACCACCAAAACCTGAGCCTCGGGCCTCCACTGCACCAAACAATTGGGGGAAAGGAGGTGGGACAGGGGAAGGGGCATAGACATCTGAGGAAGACCCTGGAAGACCGGAGTGGGACCCCAGGAGGGTCAGATCTGGCCACCAAACTGGAGATTCTGCACCCCTGTGATAGATAGTCTGTGCCTTCACTGCTGTTCCCATGTTAGCACAGGTATAGAGCCTGACTCAAGACTACCTCTTTCCCTCCCCACCCAATGGAGGGAGGAAAGAAGGGAACCTGGATGCTATAAAAGGTTAGGGCACTGTTGTAACCCAAATATGTGGGAAATGACTCCAGGTATCCGCAGCCTCTTTTGTCTCTGGCAACACCATATTTTGTTCTTCCCTCCCTGTGCTTTAGATATATTAAGCTCCAAGTCAAGGCAAAGGACATTTCGATGTGAGGAGCCCCCTTTTTCAAATGATTGCAAATGTTGAAGTGTCCCATTTTACCATCCATTTCATACATTGCCTTTTTAGTCTGCTGTGGACCAAGATTGCCCTCTGCTGGTGATTTCTTCCACTTTACTGTCACATAAGAACAATGCAGCGCAAAGAGATACAACTGGAATGTTCTGCTCAAAGGCGTTCTTGCACATTTTAATATTCCCATACTCCAAAAATGACAAAAAGTCATATTTGGATATTGCGACATGAATCAGAGCATTTCAGGTGCCGGCATTAGCAGATTATCACACCGCAAAATGCATGATGTGGGAAAAGACACTAAGGGTGCAATCCTGTGCATGGTTAGATAGAAAAAAGCCCTACAACAACTAGCATTCCCCAGACAGCTGGGAATGCTGGGAGTTGTAGGACTTTTCCTGTCTAAACAGGGACAGGATTGCAGCTTAAATTACTGTTTTGAGTCTCTCGTTTGAGTTGCTGCTCTGGTTATGGATTAGGGATGAAATATAAATTCAAATTAATATAATTCAAGGTGGAACTCTTCTAAATGACAGTACACATTTATAGTTTTTGGACAAGCTAACATTGGACAGTGTAAATTGAACACTAGGGTGTAGAATTTGATGGCCATTTCTAATGTCAAAAGGCTAAGCAGGATTTCATCAGTTCCCAACTGAGAACTCTATTAACACTGAGTGGAGTTCCATGGAAGAAAAGAGGGATATAAATTCAGTAAATAAATACATTTGAACACAGAAGGAACAAACTAAAGTTTAAAAAAGTCTTGTGTCACCTTAAAAATTAACAAATTTATTTGCTTTCGTGGACGATGTCCACTTCCTCAGACGCATGAAATGTTAATCTCAAGATGGCAGATTTCTATACACATGCTTGGGGAGGTGGGATCATAAACAGGGAGGTCAGAGAGAACTGAATGCAAAAAGTACAGATAGTGATAATTACCTTAACAGTTGTTATTCACAACTGTTCATTCACAATTTCCTTTTGATGAGGAAACTGCACTGGCTGCCTATTTGCAACCAAGTCAGGTTTAAGGTTCTTGTACTAGTCTACAAAACCCTAAACAACTTGAGACCAGGATACTTGAGAGGGTGCCTTCTCCCCTATCAGCCTGCCCGGTCACTGAAGTCATTCAAGGGCATTCTCCTGGTGGTTCGACATGGATCTAGCTTCCGATTGGAGTCCACCAGGGAAAGAGCCTTCAGTGTGCTGGGCCTGCCTTGGAGGTCAGGCAGGCGCCAACTTTGTTTTCTGTCTGGTGCCTCCTGAAAACGTCACTCCAGGAAGCCTTCCCTTAATGACCAGACGGGGTTTATTTTGCACTTTTTTTCTTTTAAAAAATGTACTTTTAATGTGTTTTTATTCCATTTTCATTCTATTTTATTTTGTCCACCACTCCGAAATTCCGAATGGGGAGTGGTATATAAATATTGTAAATAAATAAATAAAATGTTATTGGGCGATAACACTGACATGATTGCATTGGTGAGCAGATTAGCACATGTTCTAAGACTTTTAATAAAACAACGACTTTGTACTTTTCAAACCATAGGAAATAGAGTTGAGTCTCGGTTAAACTGCACTTCAACAACATCTGCCTTTGAAGTTCCTTTGTTCAAAAATGGCCGCCTTGGGTTCGTTGACAGATTGTCTTGTGAGGCTGAAATGTTTTCCCCATGTTTTTTTAACCTGGCCATTTCTGATGTCAGATTTGTGTCCACTTATTCTTTTGCATAGAGACAAAAATAGGTCCAAACTTGAACCCTGACCATAATTTCTAGCATGTGTCTAGCAGCATGAGGCTTTCCATCTCTGAGTCTTTCTTGGGAAGAAATATTGTGAGCCTCATAAACTCAGGCTCCATTGATGCTCAAGGAAACGGTGGAATAATCAAGCCAGCTATAAAAACAAAAAAGCCCCTCTTACTTGCTGCCTGCAGATTGCTAACGCAACACTTCCATCTGCCCAACTCCAGTTCTGAATCGTTGGCTGGAATCCTTTGGGGGAATCTACACGGAGTATTGTTGCATTAAAAACCGGTCAGATAAGAGTTTTAAATATTGTCGTAGTAAAACGTCTTAGGCCACATTACTGAGTACTCACGTTACAGGAGAAAACTTCTTCAGTCTTTAAAGCGGTGTGTGCGGTCACACACTCTTCTGTCCTGTCTCTTTCTCTTTCATTTTTACAATGAGTTTAGGGCAAGGCATTGCGGGGGTTGTAGTTCAGTCACCACTTCCTTCTTTGTTCCTCTGTCATACCCTAGCGAGTATAGGGCTAGGCATTGTGGGTGTTGTAGTTCACTCACCCACTTCCTCTTTCTTCCCCACCAATCAACTGCTAAGCATTTGGGTGCCGGTCAACAAAGCACTGCCCCCACGAATCACAAACGGTAAGGGAGGACACATTATTTTACTTAAAACGATTTATTAAAAGTGAAACCGTTGTATATAACTGAAGGGAGTTTTAAAAAACCTCAGATATACAACGTTATAGGGAGTGCGTCATGTGGCCCAAAGAGTTTTCATAACCCTTATAAAACGTTAAAAGCCTCGTGTATAGATCGTCCCTTTGCTACTGCAGCAACCTTGCCACAGCCCTGATGGACAAGTCTCCAACCTCACTGGGAATACAGAGCATCCGACCTCAGTGTTACTATAATGTTTGGGGTTTAGATACCTGCACGACGACCTCCTCCCATATGATCTTTCATGTCTGCTATCTCGCTTTGGACAGAAGGATGGAAAGCCTCACACGAGACCACGTATTGAGATAGAGGAGAGAGAAGGAATTGACCAAAAACTCTTATTCTGCTCATCTGCTGCCTTATAATTAATGTTGGAAATAGGTAGTATTTTTTTCCCATTGCAAATCTCACTTTCTTGTACAAACTGTTTAATTCTGTGCCAAATCTGGTGCCCTCTGGATGTGTTGGAAGACAGTTCCCATCATCCCCAGCCAGCATGCCCAATGGCCATATTGGGGAGGCAGCCAAGCAGAGGGAAATGACACTATGAGGGGATGTTCTCTCTCCCCTTCAAGTCAACCTGCCTATGTGCCGAGGTGGAGCGACTAAAGGGAGAATCCCTCTCTGCTCTTTCTTTTACCTTTCTTTTACCTGCTATGACTGAAAATGTCTTCATTTAGTCAGTGCATTTTAAAAAGAAGAAGAAAAAGCAACAAAAAGCAAGATCTCCTAAACTGGAGCCCTGCTGTATTCTGCCTCCCCACATGAAAGCAGGAAGTTATCTGGGGAATGAGAGGAGAGGACCCCCCCCCCACTTTCTCTCATACGGTTGTTGTGGAGCTAAAATGAAATTAAGATCACTGAACTTTTCAGAAGAAGGAAGAGCACAAACTGTGATAAATATAATGGAAATGGCCCCTGAGAGAGGCCAAATTTATGTTGGTTACAGTGATGTGGTGTATTAAACTGTGGACTTCTTCCTCCACAGAGATGTCCCATTATTTGCCAACATCAGTTGTGGACATCAGGATAAGAATGTAAGAATGTAAGAATGTAAGAACATCAAAAATAGCTGCACTGAATCATACCAAAGGTCTATCTAGTCCAGCATTGTGTTCACACAATGGCTAACCAGCTGCCTGTGGAAATCCTACAGGTAGGACATGAGTGCAACAGCATCTTCCTGATCTTGTTCCTCAGCAACTGGCATACAAAGGCAGAGTGCCTCTGATACTGGAGGTACCACATAGCCATCAGGTCTAGTAACCACTGATAGCTTTATCCTCCATTAATTTGTCTAATCCCCCTTTAAAGCAATCCAAGTTGGTTGCCATCACTTCATCACATGATAGCAAATCCCATAGTTTAATTATGCACTGTGCAAAGACATCCTTCCTTTCATCTGTCCTGAATCTCCCACCAATCAGCTTCATGGGATCACCCCAGGTTCTAATATTATGAGAGAGGAAGGAAAATGTTTCCATATCCACTTTCTCACACCGTGCCTAATTTTGTACGCCTCTATCATATCTCCCCTTTCTTGCCTTTTTTCTGAGCTAACCAATTCCAGATGTTGCCAGCTTTCCTTGTAAGGGAGTTGCTCCTGACTGTTTTGGCTGCCCTTTCTTGCACCTGTTCCAGCTCTGCAATATCTTTTTTTACTAGGACGGCTAGGGAGGGGCAGGAGCATTTCTTGTTTAAATGACAGAGAGGCCCATAGCACAATGTGATAGAGCACATGCTTGGCATGCAGAAGGTCCCAGGTTTGATCCCTGGAGTCTCCAGGTAGGACTAGGGTAGGACTTGAATCCCTGGAGAGCCACTGCCAGTCAGCATCAACAATACTGGGCTAGATGGGCCAATGGCCTGACTCAGTATAAGGCAGCTTCCTATGTTCCTATGACCAGAGCACTCTTATCTTCTACTTGCAATGGGGAGACAGCAATAGCAGCTACCTCCATAGCAGCTATAGCCAACTGATGTCCACGAGATCCTCCCTGAAATTGGCTTCTCCTGCACCCCTCCTTTACATGTCAGCCACACACCTAGAACAGGTTGGGTGGGCATGGCTATTTAAGACAGTAAGGGGGAAAGGGGAAACAAACAAGAACCTCCTGCTGATTGGAAGGAAGACTGTCCACAGGCAAGGCTTAACAGGAGTAGGCAACCTAGTGCCCTCCAGATGTTTTGGACTACAACTCCCAGCCAGTATGGCCATGGTCAGGGATTATGGGTGGAGGGCACCAGGTTGCATACCTGTGGCTTAGACTGATGGAACTCTAGGCTTCCTCCATAATTTGGGCTGGTTTTGTATACCTCTCTCCGGTTTTGTGTGCTCCATTTTAGCCTCTGTTAATCTAGGGATAAGTTTAATTTTGCAGAAGGAAGAGGAAAGTTCTCTACTATCTAAACTCTCTCCATCCTTTGACCACCTGGTAGATTTCCTTCATATTAAACCACAGAGCATGGTATTGATGGCTTCTTTAAAAAAAAACTCTCTGTAAAAGGGTTACAGAGCCCAATCTAGCCATATATTTTGCCAGGCATTCCCAATCCCAGATCAACGTAATCCTCCTCTGCTAGAAATCAGGGGCTGTCCCATTGTAGGTTTACCATTACGCCTTCTGTGATGTTCAACTGCTTTAGAGGTCCTTGTATATAAAAAGTTGTAGGTAATTGTTTATAAAATGCCAAAAGTTCCAAGAAAGAAGTTAAACAGACTCATAGTTATGTTGCAGCCAAGTAAGTATGGGGGGGGGGGGGAGTTCATGTGTGAGTGCTGATTGGATGGGGATGGGACAGTGGCTGGATTGGCTGGCTGTATGAGTGGGGGGGATTTTGACTGAGAAGGGGCTGAGCAGAGCTAGGAAGGGTCTGCGTATTTGGTTGTTTTAGTGGAGTTAGAGGGAATACCTAGAAAGGGGTAGAGTGGCAAGGGAACTTTGAAGTCTGTATTTGAAACAGGTTATGAAGAGAAATTGCTGACTGAAACCATTAAGCATTGTGCCTGTAACCAATACGCTGTTGAACTAAGGAAACCATCAAGCTTTTGCTACCTGAGCAATCATCTTGTTAATAAATTACATTTAATTATATCAACTGGTGTGATCATTGGTAGTACCTGAGAAAGGTACAGGTAAATGGTGGCAGCGGATAGAAAGAACGGAGATTTGGGGGCTAGGGTGCTGGGCTGTGGAGCTGTGGGGCCTAAAAGAGTAAAGGCGGGACAGGAGCAGCAGCAGTAAGCCTAAACCCTCAAACACGTCATAAGCATGGGGGAGGGGGGGTTGAAGTAAGCCCTGAGTGTGAGTGACGTGGACAGCCCTGTTGTATAGCCCAGTGAGTGTCACGGGTGCAGGTAGGGCATCACACCTCCTGCTCATAGTTTTTTCTTCTCTGTTTAGCAAAAGGCTATTCCTTATTTAAGATGGATTCCTTTTAATTAAGACTGCTGGCTTGAAATAGTTTAATTGGTAGATTAATCAACTTCAATTGAAATGCATATAAAATGGTCAAGACACAATTGGATTAGTTGGTCTGTAAGTTAAGGGTACATTTGTCTGAATCTTGAGGCTACTTGATTATGGTACGTTATTGTAATATTGAAGGAAAAGCAAATGGGTTTCCTTCTAATAAGGAATTAAACTGTTTATTAAATTCTAAGTTGTGTTAGGGTGAAAACAGACAACAGTTTTAAGAGAAGTTGGGAGTACTTTGAGAGAGGCTTCTCTTCTCTTGGTTTACACTCATAGCCTTTCCCCACTGTTGCCTCTGGTTGAGAAAATGCTGTGCCAAAGCTGCCTCCTCACTTTTATGAGCCCATTCACATATTGCGAAACTAGAAAGGCATTTTTTTTTCAGCCATCATTTTAAGGGGTGGATAAAGTCTAAACATTTTCATGAGTTGGGAGACTTATTAGAACAAGTGGTGGCTTTGGAATGGGTTTCTCTTTTATATTAAACATGAATTGTTCCATGACTGTAATCAGCAATGGCGTAATGATGAAGAGGGAATTTCACCAGGTGCTGCATGCATACAAATGACACCTGCTAAAATTCCCTTTTCAATACAGCTGTTAAAGATACAGGAGCCCTGTCCTCCTTTTCATATGGTCACTCTAACCATGTTATCCCACAATGCCTCTGTTTCAATAATGTGTCTTGATATAGCAGTGTTTCGAGGGCATCATTTGGAGAAACAAAAATATGGCAGCCCCACTAGCTAGTCATGAGGTAGTGTCATTCAAGCAGAGGCATTGTGGGAAAACATGGCAGCTCACAAGCCACCAACTGCTGCTCTATTGCCAATTGTGGTGGAGGAGTAATTCAGTTTAAAAGTAGAACTCTCTCTCTCTCTCTCTCTCACACACACACACACACACACACACACACACCAGGAAGCCCCCTAATGCCCCCTGACCCATATAACTTTTTAGAAATTCTTTTCTTCTCCCCCTGAAAATTCCTTTTTCCTCTTTCACCCCACCTGCTCCCTTTTCTGAAGAAAAGAACCGTTGCCTAAAGTTTGAGCACTGCTCTCAGTTTGAAACAATAGAAAAACTTGCCCAACTTGTTTACCAGAGGAAAGAATGAGGTAAATGTACATGCATTCAGCGATTCCTCTATCAAGCCACAGTGAACTTTCATTAAAAAAAAACCCTGTCATCTGTCTTCATGTTCAGTTTTCCTTCAATATCTTAAAAACCCACTGTTAAATAACCAATTAAATGGCAGATAGCCAAGCAACGACAACAACAAATCTTTAATTTGTAGCAGTCCTGTTTTTAATCCATGTTTTCATTAGCAGCCTTCCATGGTGGGAGAATCCCAGAGATGGCTTTGGTAACTCCTTTTCATGGATTCATGAACAATAGGATCCAAAATCAGCATTGAACAATCTTTCTCAAAACCTGTGATGGACAACATTTATCCCACCTATCTCCAAGACAGACTCCTAAAACTTCTCAATCGAGTTGGATAGCTGAGCCCTGATCAGATCCATTTAATTCATTTCTCCTTGCTTTGCTTTTCTGACAAAGTTCAAACATATAAAGAAATTATTCCCATCTTCCGTCCATACGCTTTTGATGTATTCAGAGCAGTAAGAAGCACAGAGTTTCATGTGTTACTCTTGTCTGTCCTGGTTGAAATCAGTGCAATGGGCTTTAATCCTAAAGCTGATTACTCAGAAGTAAATTGCACTTAAATCAAGGGGACTTACATCAAAATAATTATGGCTAAAAATAGTGTGCAAAGTTCCTAAATGTACACTGAATTATTTAGATCTATTAACAGTGATGTGGGATCTGCCTACTGATGTAAGTAAAATTGGGATTACAGACTAAAGGCACAATCCAATACAAAGTTAAACACATTCAAATCAAGTCCTAAACACATTCAAATTAAAATCAATGAGCTTGATCCAGACTTCATCATACCTGGGTTTTTTTGTTTTTTGTTTGTTTGTTCGTTTGTTTTGTAGCTTTTTGAAGTGTTGTAGTGGTTTTAAATGTACAGATTGTATTTATGTTGTATGTTTTTGCTGTTTAAATTTCTGTAAATTGTTTTTAATTGTTTTTAATCCTATGTAAACCGCCCAGAGAGCTTCGGCTATGGGGCGGTATACAAATGTAATAAATAAATAAATAAATAATACCTAACTTAAGTCCTGTTGCTTTCAGCAAGTCTACTCTTAGCATGACTAAGTCTGGATCCAACCCAATGGACTTAAGCACATCTGACTCTGTGGCCAGATCTACACCTTGTCTCAAATCATTATGAATGCGGAATAAAAAGCAGGATACAACATGACTAGGGTGACCATCCGCCCGGATTTGTCCGGACATGCCCGGGAAATGGGGAGCAAATCTGCATCTGGGCAGAAAAACTGTTTTGGGGGGCCAAATCTGGAAATTTAGTGGGGCGATCCGGGCCAACAGGGGGGCGGCGGGGGCAAACCGGGGCGGCGGGGGGTCACGCAGCGGTGGAGGGAGGCTGGCAGCGTGAGGCACTTACCTGCTGGGGCGTCTGCTTCCCTCCGGTGCTCAGAATTTACTGAGAAACAGGCTTCGCGGCCTGTCCCTCAGTAGCGCGCCGGGTGATGACATCATCACTTGGCACGCTACTGAGAGACAGGCCAGGAAGACTGTTTCTCAGTAGATTCCGAGCACCGGAGGGAAGCGGACGCCCCAGCCGGTAAGGAGCACGGGGCGGGCGGGTGGCGTGGCGCGGGGGGGCGTGGCGGGGGGGCGGCGCGGGGCGGGCAGCGGCACGAGGCATGCGGGCGGGGGGGCGGGGCGGCGGGGGGGCGACGCGGCGCGGAGGGTGGCGCGGCACAGGTGGAGGGGTGGCGCGGCACAGGTGGGGGGGCGGGCGGCCTGCGCGGGGCGGGCGGTGGCACGAGGCACTTACCTGCTGGGGCGTCCGCTTCCCTCCGGTGCTCGGAATCTACTGAGAAACAGACTTCACGGCCTGTCCCTCAGTAGCGCGCCGGGTGATGACATCATCACCCGGCGCGCTATTGAGAGACAAGCCAGGAAGCCTGTTTCTCAGTAGATTCCGAGCACCGGAGGGAAGCGGACACCCCAGCCGGTAAGGAGCACGGGGCGGGTAGGTGGCGTGGCGCGGGGGGGCCGCGCGGGGCGGGGGCACGCAGTGGGGGGGTTGTTTTGGGTGGGTGGGGTGGCGAGGGGGTTCCGGGATTTTGATCCTCAAAATCTGGTCACCCTAAACATGACGAAAGCAGTATATGGAATGTGAATTGTGCCCCAACAGTTATCAGTGCACTTCAATACCGCTAGAAAGCAGTAGCGTAAATCTAGCCTCTGTTGGTTTGTGCCAAAATCCATTTCCCCTCAATAGGGTTTAGACATATCTCATTTTCTTTGGATTAAAAGCACACACCTCAATTCAGCAATCTGTTCCAGGTGCAGCAGTTTTGTGCACAAATGTATTTATTTGTATATATTTCTATTTTAAAAATTAAATACCAGAAATGAGACTTCCGAGGTGGCTAATAGTCATACAAAAGACATGATCATAATAAAAATGATATAAAATCCATTAAACAAATAGACAGTCCAACAGCACTAAAGAATATCCAGAAACATAAAATCAATTAATTGAAACAACTCAAGCAAAAGTCCATTGGAACAGCAGCATTTACACCTTCTGTCTGAAGGCAGGGAGAGAGGTAATCGATCGAATTTTCCAAGATAAGTTATTCAGGTACTGCCATCTAGCAGGTCTGGTCCTGAATGCACATCCATGTTGCCCAGCTGTTGGGAGTAGAACATAGAACAAAGCCTCTTCTGAAGACCACAGCATAGGATAGGTTCATATGAAAGGAAGCAGTCCTTTGAGTATAAAGCACCCAATGTAGATGGCTTCTCCACTAAAGAAGTCAATCTGCATGGGCTTGCTTTCACCCATATCCCTGTAGAAAAGACCACCCTCTGTGCAATAGTTCCAGGTGTACAACAATGTTCATATGTAGCTCTGGATTGGGCAATAATCTCTAACATCATCCTTCTGCCCAACTATGAAGCGCTCAAGAAACCAATACTCAAGAAGAGTGTGTGTCGTTTGTCATCCATGAAAAGTTGAACTAATCAGTTTCCAACAGTTATGAGTACTGCAGTCTTTTGGGGAGTATCCCAAAACTTTAAGTGAGAAAGCACCAGCCTGCAGGAATTTTCACCACCAATTTACATTTTAATGGAATAACACAGGACTTGTTATTGTGACGTGCTGGGTACCAATAGATCTGCAGAGTCTATGCCACTCCAATAAATACACTGACCTAGTTTTTCATCCCACATTTTATGGGACAGCAGGGGGAATGATTGAGAAGACTTAGTTTGCAACCACATTCATTTCACTTTTTATGGGAGAAAGCACCCTAACGTGTCACCAAGCAGCTGGCAAGTGATCTGCAAGGACAGTTTAGAGCATATTATAGGGCACTGGAAGGGTCCTGTTATAGGAACGGCTGAATCACTGGTGTATATTTGTGCCCTGATCCCTTGACATGACTGCACCTTAGTCAATGCAGTCACAAAATCTGTAAAAACCGCAGGACTTCACCGAAAGACAGATGCTAAATCTGGATAGAACTTTCCTGGGAAATTAGATTCCCCCAGGTCACTATCACTGAAGCGGAGGGGAAACAGAGGAGCTAATGAAAGTTCTTGAACACAGCATTTACTTTCCCTGCACTGGGACAGCAATCGATCTAGGCTATGAGGGAAGCATTTCTCATTCTTTTATTATGATGAGTCGAGAAGAAAAAAAAACCCAGACTTCTAGCAGCTACTTTTCCTTTGAGTAAGTGTCAAAAATATAATGCAGATCCCCTAGTTTTGCCATAATGACTTTTTCTGTCTTTGAGAAACATTGATGCTTAGCTGCGGGCAAGTCTGTTTGTTTACAGTGGTTGATGCCAACTCTGGACAGCTCTCTATAGGCTTCCCATGTTTCAAATGCACTTTGTAAAGCTGGGGTAAAGACCTGAGTGGATTAAGGCAAATGCTTGACCCTGGAGGAACCAGGTGATATAGGACTGCTTAAGCCAGCTGTTATAGATTTTGGGGAGTGGGGGAGAATAATAAAACTGGCTGAGGGAAGCAAGAGCTGAGGAGATTAGCCTTTGCCCATGACTTAAGAGTTGTGGAGGTTTTAAAGTACAGTTGAGGATGTGGTGAATCTGAATGGTTTGCTCAATTTGCCAGCTCTGGAGGTGAATACGTACCTGAGAGCAAGAAGTTGAATGGCAGAGAATAGGAGCTACCTCAAAGTTTCCTGTCATACCTTCAAACTTCCTTCAAGGAGTTCAGGACAGCATACCTGGATCCTGCCCCCCCCCAACTCCATTTTGTCTTTCTAACAACCTTGTGAGTAAATCACAAGGGTTAGAGTTATCTGAGGAACACAGCATTAGAGATTTTGACAGAACAGCCTTGGCCTGTGTGCTTTATCTGTTGAAGTTCTTGCCTGCCAATTTGGTCTCTTTTGCCCACTTCACAGTACTTCAAAGATCCACATTCATCTTGGCCACTGCCAGCCACTCTGCCCTGTCATCATTGAACTGTGCTCTGCTACAAGGATAAAAAAGTTGGGTCCCGAAAATACAGACTTGAACATATGTCCCATTGAAACCAAGGGTATTTACTTCCAAGTGAATGTGTTTGTGATAAAAGTATAAAATTACTATAGCTCTACTCGTAACAATAATCTATTCCCCTTTTTCATTTTTGGTATAAATTTTTAACCTGATGGTATGAAACACAGGCTCTTTATGTAACAACCATTGCTTCCTGAGGTCCTAATCATAGCATTTATAAATTTTGTATAACAACCGCCCACCCAGCTAAATCTGCAATCATAAACATTCTTACCAGGGAGTATGATCCATTGAACTCAGTGGGGCTTACTTCTGCTCACACACATACTTATGTATGTACCAATGGGGTGAAGTCCCAAAATATCTATATGAAGAAATTGGCTTGTACAAGTCTTATATATGTGACCCTGTTATTGTAACATTTTATTAAGCAATTTAAATGAAATAAAATAAACTTAAAGAGTAGGAGCTCTATAGGCAGACATTTTTATTGACTAAATTGGTGCTTTCTCAATACCAAATTGATGAACAATCATAGCTGATGATCTTATTAAAACTATTTTGCATATTTATGAAGATCCAGTAGCTTAATATATTATTATAGGGCCATGAAAGTTTATGTAGACCTCTAGAAATGTCAGACTAGTACTCCAAGGGTCCCATAAAATGGAGTATTACTTGCTTAAATCACATCCCAACTAAAATAAAAAACCAGTCGTTGTTTTATTAGTTTGTCCTCACTTAAACAAAATCTAATTTTCCTACATAGTGGGTCTAATAACTGGAGGCCAGAATGGAGAACCGTTAAGGCTAACAAAATAGGCATAAATTCAAGACTTAAATTTCACTTAGCAGAAAGCGATTTCTCAGTGGAGAGCCATAGGTTGCAGTGTCAAGGGGTGAAATACACAAAGAAAGAGAAACGAAATGATAATTGTGGGGTTGATGGATGGTTGATGGATGGTTAAGAACAAGCTACAGATTATAATTAGGGCTGTGCACCACTTTGGTTCTGGATACCAAACTGAAGCAGGGTGATTTGGACCGAATTGATCCAAATCCAAAGCAAGTCTGAATCAGTCCAAAGTAATCCAAAGCAGGTCAGATTGATTTGAAGTGCTTCGGATGTCTTCAGACTGATCCGGACGATTCAAAGGCCTGATAGGGGTGGACAGACTAACCGTGGTCTGGTATAGGCAGCTGCCCACTCCGTCATGCGAGCTGCCATTTTTACAGAAGATGGGGGGCTCTGTATATTTCTAGATCTAATGATGTGCACAACAGTGGCCATAAAGGACCATTTCTGGAAACGGCCCTTTACAGCTGCTGTTGTGCTCAACATTAGATCTACAAAAATACAGACCCCCCCCCCATCTTCTGTGGCTGCCAGGTGCAAGCAAAAGAGTCCAGTAAGTTCTGTCTGCTTGTGCAGCTTGGAGGGTGGGGCAGCAGCTCACTGGGCTGGGTCTGTGGGGCAAGGAGGGATTCCTGATTGGGTGCCCATGACATCCCTAAGCCTCGTACCTGGGAAAATGGATATCCACATTATTTGGATGTTCAAGGCTCAATTTGGATCTAGATCTGAAGTGGGTCAGATTGGAGCCGAATTGAGCTGAGGGGGATTGGGGCCAAATTGGATGCTCCGAATTGGCCTCTGAAGTGGGTTGGGGGGGCTGTGCACAGCTAATTATCATCACCATGTCAAAGCAACCAGATTCTGACTGTTCACAATTCTTTAGTTATCTCTAGTTATCTCTGTTATCTCACTTCCTGCCCCTCCCAAGCAGGACTTTGAAAGAGAAAAAGTACAGCTGGATAGAAATTGTACAAAATGACCACAACGGGTAAGAAGGCCAAGTTAAGGCGAAGTAGTCTTAGATGCTGATGGGTTGAAGAACAGGCTAGAATACAAGCAAAGAGAATGGGCTGCCATTACTATTCCTAAAGTACTTAGAAACTATGGTAATTCCTTGTGCCATCACACCAGCACCAGAAGACCATTGATGAATTGCTAATCCTATCTGAACCAGCTGGTGGCTGTATACTTGCTAAAGAATTGTAGTGCTGTGAAAGGGAAAATGACATGACACTGGCAGCATATACTTATTGAATGCAGCTCTGGGACCAGCACTGACACAAGCTCTTCCATTGCCTGTGATGGGAGAGACACACATGCTGGTGCCACCCCATCACTATGTTCCCACCACCACCATTGCCCCCATCCCTCACTTCACTGTTATCTTCCTGGAAGAGCCATGTTGACTGTTCTGGCTGGCACAGCTCTTCAGAGAACCAGCCATGGCCAGGCACAAATGCCTGTATCTGAGGCGGTCCTTCTCAGAGAATGGCATTATGAAAAGGGTGTCCCATGAGACTGCCTGTGTGGTCCAAATTTTCATACAAATGTACCTAATTTGTACCTCCTAAACTGATGCGCAAACTGGAATACACTTTCATGCTAAAATGTGCACTTTTCAGAATCTTGTGATGCAGTTTGCAGTGTACAAAATGTGATGCAGTGTACAAAATGCATTATATCGGGGGAAATCACTTGCAAAAAGCATGCACACTAGGAAAGGTGTGTATAAAAATAAATGAATATGTGCATATTAGCAGAAATGCTAACAATTTTTTTCTTTTGGAAGATTTCACAAACTGATGTGAAAACGGGGAGATACAAACTTAGGGTTGGGAAAATAAGAAACTGCACAAAACTGAAATTGATAGATTCACCCATTCCTACCCAATGAACATAGGATCCATCTGGAGCTGCAGGGGTGCAAACAATTATGCACATTCTCTATTGCATCTAAAGGAATTGTATTGGCTGAGTGAAATGAGGCTTTTCGGTAGTTTGACATTCCTGTTTGTTTGTAACATGTCGTTTCTCTTGGCCACAATGACATCTGAATGAAATTTGGTACAATGGAAGTTCTAACACCACCATGATCCCCACACCTATTTTCCAAATGTAAAATCTATTATAATGTGATCTCTGATGTGAAGATTTATCAGGAGGGTCAGAAATCTGAATGTTACACTACTGCGTTTATATAGTACCTCTGGTAAGCCAAGGAGGGTCACTATTGATCAGGAGGCAAACAAAGAGGCCATCTTTAAATGAACAAAAGACAGGTAAGTTATATTATCTACACTTTATAATTCACAGCGGCTATATGAAAATGAGGTCCAAAAAGAAACAGAAAGAAACATATTGCCACAATTTATTCAAAAACTAATCTATTAAAAAGGAACTCTGAGAAGCCTAGATGAATACCATTCAAGTGTATTCTTCAGAGCCTAAGGCACCTTGACCAGACGCCATATATTAGAAGGGTTACCCATCAAAGCACTAAAAACATTATCTTAATCTTAAGGTTATGTTTTATAGCTCTCCTTGCTCAGTTTGACAGCCTTATCTCCACAATTGACTGCTGGAGGATAGGATTCTGAAGTTATTTCTGCCACTCAAGTACCCATTTATTCAGAATAATAAGAATGCTAGCAATCAACTAATTTATCCATTTTGTTCCTCAAACCACATAACTTTAAATATTGAAGATGTCAGGAGCGTTAATTTTCTGGGATTCTATCCACAAGGGATTTAACAAAGAATTTGGTATCTGGCAGGCTGCATGATCCTGAAGTAAATTTGCATATATATATATATATATATATATATATATATATCTGTCACTCATGCTTGTGGAGATACTTCTGATATCACACAGTCCACTGACTACATCTACTATAGTTATGGGGATTCTGAGGTGCATAATTAGGTAACAGAGCTACAAATCACAACATGCTAGAATAAGTACACTACGCAATTGAATGTTTGGCCCAGTGTCACCACTCAGAATCACGCCTTTTCCTATGTCTCACCTGTTTCACTTATATAGACTGTCATAGGGCTCATCTACACATGCAGCCCTTTGGGGAGTGGGGTAGGCTGACCAGTTAAAATCCAGGTCAGGGCTCACGTAACTTTAACAGTTGTAGAGAAAAGGAAATTTCAGCCAGTGTCATTTGTATGCAATTAGTTCCTGGTGAAATTCCCTCTTCATCACAACAGTTAAAGTTGCAGGCACTATACTAGAGTGACCATATACAAAAGAAGGCAGGGCCCCTGCACCTTTAACTGTTGTGATGAAGAGGGAATTTCACCAGGAACTAATTGCATACAAATGACCCTGGCTGAAATTCCCTTTTCTCTACAACTGTTAAAGTTACATGAGCCCTGACCTGGATTTTATCTGGTCAGCCTACAGTGAGGAGGGACGATCACAGACTTTTCCACTTCTGGAATCGTCCCTCAGGGGCCACAGACCAGTGAGTTGTGCCAAAAGTAAAGAAGGACATTCCAGGGCGCTATTTTTTAAAATATATATATTTAAGAGGAGTCTTTTCCTCAATTGCGCGAGCATGATCCAGCATGAAGGAACTTTTAAAAAAACCCCACAATGAACTTGATGCTGGAAGATGCCAAGTGCCATCCCAAAGATGGCGAAAATGTCTACGGGTTCCCCCTGCACAGTTCCACGCCCGTTTCCTGAGCCCCGCTGCTAATGGGGAAGAAGGAGAACTACAGGGGGAGAACCAAACCACCAGCAGAGCTCAGGATGGTCCCAAGATGGTGGAAAAAGACTGGGGCAAGCAGGAGAACTGAGTGCTCATTCCCGGTTCACCCCAGGATCACCTCATGCCCTCCAGAAGTTTTGGACCAACTCCCATCAGCCCCATCCAGCATGACCAATGGTCAGGGATACTGAGAGTTGTAGTCCAAAACTTTTGCAGGGTACAAACAACGAAAGGGGGATTTAAAGACTAAAACTGATAAGATGTGATGTCAGTGAAACAGGTAGAAAGCCTGGTGAATTATAGGAAATACTGGGTAGAACCCAACAAAAAGTCCTACTTAGAGTAGATCCATTGAAATTAATGGAACTTAAGTGAATCATGACTAACTTGTCCCATTCATTACAATGGGTCTGCTCTACGTAGGACTTTTGGTGGATCTACCCTCTGTACTAAAAATTAGGGATGTGCACAGATGCAACAATTTTTATCGGAATCAGAACTTCAGATTTTGTAAAGTATCGTATCAGAAAAAATTGGAGGTCTGTCATATCACTTTGGATACAATACCAATACACAATCGGAAGTTCCAATTACGACATCGGCCCACCATTTTTGGTGTTTTCCCCATAGGCTTGCATTGGGGGAAAGAAAGCTTTCCCCCAATGCAAGTCTATGGGGAAAACATTGGGCTGACCCTCCCTCCCCCCACTTGCGCTCCTTACCTGCCGCCGTCCGGCACTGCCATCTGCTGCCATCCACTGGTTCCTTGTACTGAGAATCAGGCTTTGTGGTCTGGTTCTCAGTAGAGCAACTACGCACTGGGTGATGTCATCCCCCGGCGTGTCGTTGCTCTACTGAGAACCAGGCCACAAAGCCTAATTCTCAGTAGTACGGAACCAGTGGACGGCAGCATGGGACAGCAGCACGGGACGGTGGCAGATAAGGGGGGGACCTCCCCCTCCCTCCACTTGCGCTCCTTACCTGCCGCCGTCGTCCACTGCCGTCTGCTGCCATCCACTGGTTCTGTACTACTGAGAATTAGGCTTTGCGGACTGGTTCTCAGTAGAGTGACGGCGTGCCGAGTGATGACATCACCCAGTGCGCCGGTGCTCTATTGTGGAACAAGCCACAAGGCCTGTTTCTCAGTAGTACGGAAGCAGTGGGTAGCAGCAAGGCGGCAGCTGGTAAGGAGCACAAGTGGGGGGAGGGGGGAGGGAGGTCCCCATTTACCTGCCGCCATGTTTTCCCCATAGACTTGCATTGAGGGAAAGCTTTCTTTCCCCCAATGCAAGCCTATGGCAAAAACACCTAAAATGGAGGTCTGATTCTCTGATATTTTCCAAAATTAATTGAATCGAAAAAATCAGATTGGGAGAAATCGGAGCTCCTGCCGCCAGCATCGAAATCAGACATCGGAAGTCCGCTATCCGACATATCACAGTCGGATCGGACATCGGATCTGATACGATGCACATCCCTACTAAAAAGGCCACACAAATATTTGTTTTGACATTGTTCAAAATGAGGTGGAGAGAATATTGTTGTAAAGTTCTGTTCCTTCAAAACAAAACAAAACAAACCTTTTCAGGCTCAAAACTGAAAACCGAGAATATCTGGCTCAACCTCATTCTAACAGCCTTTCCCTCAAACAAATAATAGGATGTCTCTTTCAGAGGAAATCCTGACTTCAGGGTTGTCACATCCTAATTTTGTTCTCATAGAGTCACTGTGCTTCCATTGAAGTGCCTTCATGTTTCACTCAAATGGCTCTAACAGAGGAGAAGACACCTGCTTACCTGCCAACTTAGCTCTGCCCTTGCTGCCTGCAAGTGTTCCCCTTGATGTACCTGAGAGGAGCGATGAAAGAAAGCTCTCCTGAGCCAAGCTGTAGCTTACAGAGCTATGGGTTAATGACAGTGACAAACGGCGCGTCCTAAAGGAGCACACATAGCTAGCGCATGATTATGTCAAGTGTCTTATTGAGACAACTGAAGCGGTCTAAACCTCTAGCTGGGAAGGTGGGTTCCAGTGTAGTGTCAGCCAAGCAAGTGACCATGTCTGAAAACAAAACATATTGCCCCTGAACACAATGCCCCTGAAGAGAGAGCAAATGGTAGAAATGCAGGTGGTGCCATGTTCTTCAATGGCAGACATGACATCTCAAGACCTGCTCTGGCTGGCTATGTCCTGTGTTTGGGGCAAAGGTCTGGAAAGACCTAACCAGGGAAATAGAGGGGATGAAGTGGAGGTTGTAATAAATTTCAATACCAGGGAGGGGCAGAGAGTGGACTTGCACCTGGCCCCCAAACCATAATAAACATGCAGGTACAAATAAATCTTCCAGCTTATGCATATATGCCACACACATACATGCACAGCCAGAGAAGCACACACACTTTGCACTGCACACATACACAGGCACACAGGGCAAAGAGAGGCATACACCCTTCCACCCTCCCTGTCTGCCCACATGCACACACACCTTGCGGCCCTCCAGATGTTTTGGACCTCAAGTCTTCAGTCCTAGCCAGCATAGCCAATGGCAAGGCAAGATGGGAGATGTATGCCAAAATATCTGGAGTGCCACAAGTTGATGACCCCTGGGGTAGAGGGAGGGCTGTTTCATTCCGCCTAATGGGAGGGCCAATCGCCTCAGGCAGCAGATGCTGGGAGGTAGCAGCAAAATGTTGGAAGAAAGACTGCTCCAAATCTTGCCGCCTGCTCTGCACCACCTAAGCTAGCCATTTGCCTTCAGAAACCATAGAGGATGCTGTCCCATCATCAGTGGGCCTCTTCAGACAACACATTAAGCCATGGTTAGGCCACCAACCCTTTTTCCAGGAAGCGGTTAGCGAGCGTGTTTAAACTGTGATTACGTAGCCACCAGGGTTAGGAATGGTTCACAACACACACTGTCATGGTTCACATAACACACTAAGCCATTTTGTTTAGCTCAAAACACTTAACCATCATGGTTTTGTGTGTTGTCTGAACAGTTAACAGATTCATCTGCTATTCCCGTTAGATGTTGTACTTGGAATGGGAGGACACACCATCTTGTTCTTCGCCTCAGGCAGCAAAATGTCTGGGCCAGCCCTGGGTAGAAGGAGGGGATCCTCCCTCATCACCCCCATGCAGAACTCTCCCTCCACTTCCTCACTCTTACTCCCTCTACTTGTTCTCGTCTCATCTACTTCCCCCGAATCCCTCAGCCCTTCTACCTTTTTACCTATCCAGCAGGGAGTTTAGCAGGAAATTTAACAGGAAGATATCAAGGAAGAACTATTGTTACTGTTAGACCAATAACAGCAAAAGATCTAAGCCTGGAAGAAAAGAAAAAGGTACTCAGCCAACAACAGGAGGGCATATATATGCTACTTAATGTTGTAGATTAGGCATTGCCAGACTTTGTCATAATATAGCTGCTATTGAAGTTATGTGGAACCTTGGCCTGTGGGCCTTATCTGCTCCACATCTCACCTGTGGAATCTACCTAGATTCCTCCAGGGATTGGAGCTTGACCTCAAAGCCCCACCCCCTGGAGATATTGGGAACATTGCAACCTCATCTGCAAGTTACAGGAAGGGGGCAGTGTTGCAGTTAGTTCCTGGGAATTTGGGCATAGCTAGCATTAGGGTCTCCATAGCCTACAGTGTGATTTGCTCCTCCCCTTCCTTCCCCGCTCCTCTCTGATCTCCACCACTGCTGAGAGCAGTGGGGTTGGTCTCTCTTACTACTGAAAATGGACTGAACAAACAAGCTGCACCTACATTTTTATGCAAGAATATTTGGAGTAAACCATTTAACCTTTTCTTCACTAAAGAAGGGTATGGTCCCTTCTTTAGCTTTGTGTGCATGTGGGACTGGTAAACATTCATCCTGTTCTGCGCTTTGTTTATCTCTGCTAACTGCCTTTTTAAGAAGAGACAGCATAATTCCCATCTCACTCTTATCTCCAATCTCAGGCCCTTTCTACACCAGGTGTTTTGCCTGGGATAGCCCCTGGGTGCTCCCTGTGCACAGGGAGTCCCAGGGGAGGGAGGGTTTGCCACAGTATTTTCCAGGTTTAAGGGAAACCTGAAAAATCCCGATTCTTCTGCAGTCCCAGGAAGTTTCCTGGACTGCAGGAGCTGTGGCCACCCATCCCAGGTGCTGCCACGCTTATGCACAAGTAAGCGCAGCAGCAAAAATGGGCACGGAGCCACACCACACGGCTCCGTGCCCAGCAAAGGAGCAGGTGGCACCAGTTTTGCCACCCCCCGGGCATGAGTTTTATTTTTTTTAAAAAAGACCTGTTGCAAAAATGACAGCCATGACATGCAACGGCCCGGGAGGAACCCAGGCTGTCGCACAACTATGTGTGCATTAGAGCAACGAACCCGGAAGCAGGCATTTCTGGGTTTGCATCCTCCCCCCCCGGCCCTCTACACCCCTCTGGTGTAGAAAGGGCATCAGATTGTGGATTACAGCACGTATGTGGGCCACAAAAGGCTCAATAGAATCTATTGAGAAAACAATTGTTCATGTCTTCTAGATCGTAACAGAGGCCTAGTTCACACATTTGCATTTTTCACTTGATTCCTTATTACTTGATTTCCCAATTTGTGCAACATTTTGATTCATGTCTACATATTATACAGAAGAAAACACTTACAATCAAGCAGTCATTTTACTTTATTATAGAACACTCCAAAGGAATACACTTCCTTTGCGTACAAAAGCAATTTGATGAGTGGATACGCTTTTATTACATTGATTATATGATACCATTTCTACATCAAACCTTCATTGAACTGCATTACCACTTGATATTGGATTGACAGGCAAATAAAAAAAATATTCTATTAATGTGATTGGTAGGATTAATCTAAGGATATTCTTAGCTATTCAGTGCAGGTGCCTCTGGGTAAAATGATATCCTGCAATCCTTATTCAGATTCTAAGATATCAAAGCCAACTCCAAAGGGGGTCTAGAGTGCAAAAGTGCAAAACGTGATCACATTTGCATCAATCTAAAACTAAATTGATATCACAGTGCAATTTTAAATAGTGAATGACCATGCAACTAAAGCAAGAAATCTTTTTTGGAGATATTTCCTAGCCCATTGCCAAAATGCATTTCTAAGACATTTTCTTATGAGGCAATGAGCATTATTTCAGAGCAGATGCTGTATACTTTAAGGCCCTTCCATTAATGTATAATTATTAGAAATATAAATATATGGACTACGATCTAGGCTTCTTTAAAATAAACAAGAGAGAAAGGAAATATTTCTTGGCAACTCATTCAAATGCCATACGCCATACTTATAGCAAGGTGTCAAATATTTCATCTGGATATAAGAGGAAGCCAGAAAATATGCTGTCATCTTCAGCACTAACGTAAACCCCATTCCAGTCCCGTGACACCTCCAGCCAAACTTGATCTCCTGCATTTAATTTCAAAATGGTAAGGAAAGAAGCCTGGTCTATCTCTTGGCCATAGAGGGTCTCCCTACTCCTGACCATCTTCTTGTTTTGACACACAATGCTGATGCGGGCAGGCCGCCCACGTATGGTCATATGGTAGGAGAAGATGTATGCTCCAGCAACGCTGCAATTGAATTTCCCCGTCGAAGGATTATAATCTTCCTGGTCATTGTACAGAATCTTGTCGAACTTAATCGGTGTGTTGGGGGGTGGGAAGGGCTTGGATAGGCCAACGCTAAAAGCTGATCTCGGGGCGCTTGAGGTCTCGCCCTTTGAGCCCTTGGGACCTCTTGAACCTTTCTTCCCAGGAGCTCCCCTGGTCCCTTTGTAACCAGGAGCTCCTTTCATCCCAAGAGGGCCTATGATCCCAATGGGCCCTGGATCACCTTTGTCACCTTTAAAACCAATGCCCCCCTTTTCTCCTTTTTGCCCATCTTCACCATGGACACCTTCCACTCCGATGTCTCCTTTGATGCCCTTTTCTCCTTTGGGCCCAATTTCCCCCTTTTCTCCTATTTCCCCCTTATCGCCTGGATCCCCACAGTAGCCCTTTTCACCAAGGTCCCCCTTTTCTCCTTTCTCTCCATTTTCCCCATCAATGCCTGGTAATCCCAGCTCCCCTTTGTCCCCCTTCTCTCCTTTGGTGCCATTCTCACAGGTTTCCCCCTTGGAGCCCTTTTGCCCCTTGGCTCCGGGGAGGCCATAGTTTCCTTTGTCTCCTTTAAATCCAAGTTCACCTAGAATGCCAAACAGAAAGACAGGGTCACAAGGAAATGTGAACTGTAAGGAACATAATGGATTACCCATTGGGCTTCCATGTCCCTTCCTGCTGCAGAGGAAGAGCATAAACCCCGCAAGAAACCATGAAATCCATCATCACTCTCCCATAACACACCTACCTCCCAACCCACAACTCCATCAGTCTAAGCATTTCAAATGTCTGATGAGTGGTGGCACTTCGCTTTATGACAACTTGTGGTGGTCATGGAGGAAGTTGAGTTCAAATGGGATTTCAATCGGCAGTATCCAACAGTGTCATTCCACAAACTCGAATAGCGCCAGCAGAGCTCCACCGAATCTTTCCATTGCGCAAGCAGTTGCCCATTATGATTGCTCAACCAGTTTCACAACCGTTTGCACAATGGATTGCACAAGAGTTATGAGCAAGAGGTTGCACAATGGGTTTCACAAGCCTAATGCACAACTGCACGCGCAACCATGCTTGTGCAAACGTAACTTTGGTTGGATTCTTCTTTAGAACCTAGTTTCTGCTAGCGCGACAACATTTGCGCTCATGGAATGATACAGCAGTTGGATGCTGCCTGAAGTGTCATCCTCTGGACAGTCCCATCTCCCTAATTCCCCTCAGATTTTATGTGGCATACCTTGTTCTCCTGGTCTGCCTGGATATCCTGGGAGTCCATCTGCTCCTGCATCACCATGTTCTCCTTTATCTCCTATTACGTTTTGACAATGATATGTTTTGTTACTGATGCTGTTTGTGAAATCAAGACATGTTAAATGACCTACTGCATCCTATGTCTTCTCTTTGGCTTAAAACAAGGGTACATTTTGATGCAACTAAACATTTCAGGCCTCCCTTCTATGAATATGACTCTTTGTGAGGCAATTGTTGCCTGCGAAAGAAAGAACTCAAGTACAGAAGTGGTCAAATATACAGAATCTGTTCTATTAGCTAAAACTGTGTGATAAGATTGCAACATGATCGTCTCTGTTTCGTGCATCTCTCTAATCGATTCTACAAGTGGGTTCAGCAACTAACTATGGCAGTGTGGAGTTCTGGGTTCCAGACAGACACACAGACAGACATGCCTTCTTCCAGGGTATTCCACACACACCCAACTCTTCTGTTTCCACCGCCTTCCAATAGTCGGCTGGTCAGCTGGCATTGCATAGCCACTGAACATGCTCATTATTGCTTGCCACTAATCTGGGGTTCTCCTCTTTCAAGTTCTTCCCCCAAGGCCGCCAAGACCTTCCTCTTGTGTGTGAACAGTGACATTTTGGCTATGTAAGGTTCCACAGTTCAATAATAAGTATCTTATTAGCATATAGGATTAAAATAAATGAATAAATAAATAAATAAAAGCAGGCAGGCAGGGAAAAACAAAGCATAAAACTCTGGGAATGAACGTAAGTGTTACACCCAACCCCCTTTTTCTAATGTAGATCATGCTAGTTCTGTGCCAACATCCAAGGCATAGATGAATAGCATCAGTGGAATTTGGGCCTTGAGAAACAGTATTTCCTATAAGCTCTGTTCATTGAACACATGGGGAGGCTGGCAGGATTGCCTTTTCTGGCCCTGCCACTGACCTCTACACATTCATCCAAAGGTGAGAACAGAACCTAGGAGTGTGGACTCTTCCAAGGACTTTGCCATTGGCTGCTTTGGGAACATTTTTGAGTGGCAGGGTGTAAATCCCAAAATCAAATAAATAATAATTTTGCAGGAGCCCCATCCTGATTGTGCAGAGAAAGCCTACATACATACATACATTTTAGACTACTGTTACCCCAGAAATTGTTATTTAGAACCCTCCTGCCTCTGGTCCTGGAGGTAGCATATACCCAGTCTGACTAGTAGCTATTGATAGCTTTATCCTGCATGAATTTGTCTAATCCCTTTTAAAGCCTTCTAAATTAGTGGCCATTACCATGTCCTGTGGACAGCTTCGTTACAGTTCTGGCTGAAAACCACCCCACTAACATCAGAAGCACCAGCCTCCACAGAGTCGGTGTGAATTCCATAGATTAACAAAATACTCTGCGAAGAAGTATTTCCTTTTGTGTGTCCTGAATCTCCCACCATGCAGCTATAACCTCAGGTTCTAGTATTTTGAAAGACTGAGGCCTAATCTACACCAAGTAGGATATTGCACTATGAAAGCAGTATGAAAGCTGTATATAAAAGGCAGGAGCCACACTACTGCTTTATAGAGGTATTGAAGTGCACTGACAACTGTTGGGGCATATTGACACACACCATATACCACAATATCCTGCTTTGTGTGGATCCTACGTTTTATATACCGCTTTCATACCGCTATATCCTGCTTGGTGTAGATGAGGCCTGAGAAAACTTCTCTCTTTTCTCCATTTTCAGTTGAACGTATGGATGTCCAGAGCAGGGAAAACAGGTTCAATCCCAATTCTTCCTTGACCCTTTCTATGATGTGTCCATTGAATATGTGAAAAGATGGTCTGAAAACATTTCAATGAAAAACAAATCCATGTTCAGGTTTGGAATAAACTACTTCATCACTGTTCTCCTTACCTTTGTCTCCTCTGATTCCCTTTGGGCCTTGTTGTCCAGGAGTTCCTGGTAGACCTGAAAGACCTTTTTCTCCCATCTGTCCTTTAAGACCTATTTTTTTAAAAACAGTCATTCGAAAAATCTGTTATATCAGAGGCTTGTAGAAAATGACCATCTCAAATGAACTGTGGATAATGCACGCACTGAAAAAGAAAACCGCAGCAAGTTATGTCAAAAGCAACACAAAATCTTGTACCACCTTAAATACTAACAAATGTATCATGGCATGAAGTTTCAAGGTCTCTAGCCCACAAAAGCTTATGCCATAATAAGTGTGTTAGTCTTCAAGGTGTCACAGGACATTTTGTTGTTTTTGCTACAACAAACTAAGATGGCTATGCCTATGGAAGCAAACCATATGACCACACATGGCCATGTCTACACTTGCAATTTCCCCCAAAGGTGTCCCGGGGTCATCCCTGTGCGTCTAAATGCCATATAGGGGATCCCGGGGATGACCCAGGGATGACACTGGGGAAACCCTGGGATAGCAGAATGGCAGGGTGGGCAGGTGAGGCGTGCAGGGGAGGGTTCTCCTGTCTCTGTAAACCAAAGAAAATGGCAGGTGTGACGTCCTGTTCCTCCTGGGACGTCACACTTCCGGTTTAGAAGGTGGGGGACAATCCCAGGAGCAGGTAAGTTTGGGATCACCCCCTCCCTCCCTCCCTCTACACCCTTAGGTGTAGAAAGGGCCAGTGAGAGTATGAACTTGAAAGCAAGGCATTGTCCAGACTTATCCTGATTATGACACATCTCTTCTACCCAAAACTTGACTCATGAGGAAAGTAAAGTTTTTACTTCCATGGTGAGTAGCTTACTTCAGTCAACATTTGCTTTTCCTTCAGAATATTAGAAGAGCCCTGCTGGATCAGACCAAGGGTCCATCTAGTCCAACATTCTGTTCACACAGTAGCCAACCAGCTGCCCACAGGAAACCCACAAGCAGGACATGAGTGCAACAGCACCCTACCATCCATGTTCCCCAGCAACTGGTGTACATAACCATACTGCCTCTAATACCAGAGGTAGCATAGAGCCATCAGGGCTAATGGCTATTGAGTGCCTTTGCCTCCACAAATTTGTCCAATGCCCTTTTAACACCATCCAAATTGGTGGCCATACCAGGCAATCCACGTTCTCCAGGATCCCCTTTGTCCCCTGGGGGTGCAGGACAGCAATCGCAGCAGTTAAAGAAGAAGTCAGATGAGTCAATGGTATAGTTTTCAAATGGGAAAAGAGTGGTGGGCGTTCGGAAGGCATAGTTCGGAGTGGACAGCTCCATCGTGGCATCCCGCGTTTCAGCTGTGTTAGTGAAGAGGCTGTCTTCAGTGGGTGGCGCATCAGATGCATCCAGGCCCTCAGTGGCTATCCTGTCAGCAATTTTTATCTTGGTAAACTTTGGCAACGGGGTGCTTTTGCTCTCTACATTCAGATCAGCAACAGTGACGATGGCAATGAAGATGGCGCAAGACCAGTGTATGCGCCACATTTTTGCAGCTGTACAAAAAGATGAACACAAAGCATATCTGGAGAACTTGTACATCACATGGGATTTCCCCTCCTAGGCCAGAGTAGGTAGGGACAAAAGAAGGGGGCTGTTTCTTGCCATTGCTATTAATAATAATAATAATAATAATAATAATAATAATAATGATATTTTCTTACCCGCCTCTTCCTCCAGATCGAGGCGGGGAACAACATCAGTACCAACAATATAAAATACAATATATAATAAGTAAACTGATTAAAAGCATATAAAATTAATACATTATTAAAATCAACAAAGTCTTAAAGTCTTATGACTATATATGGCTTGGCATGCCTGTTGCTCAAGCAATTGCCTGATTATTCAACAAAGAACATACTTCAATGATGGCCCAAGTTTCTGAGCCATGAATGAGGAAGTTTGAATCTCGTCCCTGCCATGAAATGAGTAGGCAGCTTTGGGCATGCCATCATTCTGTCTCAGCTTGACCCTCCCCACTTGCAATATATAGATAATAATAGTGACCTACCTTACAGGGTTGTTGTAAGGATGACAGCAATGTACCATATGAGAAGGAGTTGGAACACTCTAAATCATGGGTGGGCAACTTGTGGCAGTAGTAGAGTAGCCACAAGAGCCTTTTACAGAGGACAATCCATTATCTGAAGGCCTGCCAGATGACCATCCCCTATTTGAAAGATTGCCCTGTCCAATTCCAGTTTAATGAAAAAGGGTCTTTTCAGACAACACACTAAGCCATGGTGAGGCCACTGACCCTTTTGCAGTAAATGGTTAGTGAGTGTGTTTAAACTGTAGTTATGTAGCCACCATAGTTAGAGCTACATGAAATGCTAAGTCATGATTCACACGACACACTAAGCCATAATGTTTAGCTCAAAATGCTTAACCACCATGGCTTATCATGTCATGTGAACAGGGTCATTGAAAGATAAGAACAGTTGCCCATCACCAGTTAGCACCCGAACAGCAGACTGGACAGGCAAGCACACAGGCCACCTAGTCACTCTTCCACACCATGATAAGATGTACTGTAATCCTATTTAAATGATAACAATTATTTCTAAATTCGAATGTATGCATATGAATTAGCATATGCAAATCATATGCAAATAAGTAAGTTCTTCTGTCCTCTTTTTTGGTGATGGCATGTCCTCTTTTGGGGGCAATTCGTAAGTGGCTACTCCGGATGAAGCTCAAATGCGTCAACAATGCAGTGTGGGGCCCTGCTGTCTTTTGGTACAAGTAGGTAAAACTACAGGTAGTGTAACCTTGTGTTAAGCTTGCTATTCCATCAAAAGAAGTTAAGAGATCATGTGAAGGAAAGTTCTATTAGCAGGCAAGCATCCTGTTGTTTGTCCCCCAAGGGAGGGGCAGCCTTCTTAAGTATTAGATTCAGACACTCAAAAAATAATCCTTGTAATGTCTGCCTCCTTCCTTGTTCCAAGACCAAAAATCTTACTTGAAGACAGAGGATGGGAGAGATGAAATAGCAAGTTAGCATACAGTTACATTACCTGTAGTTTTACCTACTTGCACCAAAAGACAGCAAGGTCCCACGCTACACTGTTCATGCATTTGCAGCCCATCTCGCTAATTAAACTTTTCTTTACCCTATATGTTTCCTTATGTGCAGCCTTCCCTTATCCCTAATGAAACTGGCCTGCATCTAAGCAGCAGGCTGGGGACAGTTAAAATATATTCTCACTCTCTGCTTGGTTACCCAAGCCCTGCTCATTCCTACACAAGATAAGAAAACTCTTCCATGAGCTAATTAATTGCATGACTACAAACTTTAAAATATACAAGACTGCTGGCTCTGGGAACAATGTTCTGTTTCCAGCATTTCTTCTTCTTTTTTATCGACAGGCCCCAGTTCTGTTTCCCATAATAATCCCACCCGTCTGTCAAAGTAGCCCAGTCTCTGTGCAGCTCATTGTATTTGTAGGTCAGGGTTTGGCCTGCTGTCCATGTGTTTCCCTCTGCCATTTAAACAAAAGAAGACAAGAAAGTTGACATACAAGTCTACATCTATCAACTGACTTTCTTTTCATTGTAAGTGACTTATGGCTGTCTCACATAACACAGCAACAAATCCGGGGCTGACCCTGGAGCACTACTGGCTATAGGTTTTTGAGTGGCCTTTGGGAAGACACCCTCAATGCCCCCCTCCCTCAATGAATCAACCTTCTCACCAGCTGCTATTGCTCCTCCTCTTCTTTCTCCTCACTGCTAGTACTACCACTTGCTTGCTTGACAGACAGAAAGACAGTGAGCAAGTAGGCCGGGGCATCTACTGCACCTCCTTCTCACCATCGCTATTGGTTGGGCCACAGCAACAGGCAGGTGAGCAAGCAGGTTGCAATTGGTTGTTGTTGGGAGCAGCCCCTTTTCAGCATGTAACTCCTTTGCTGAGGGAACTGCACTGGCTGCCTATTGGCTACCAGGTCAGGTTTAAGGTGCTGGTACTAATGTACAAAGCCCTAAACAACTTGAGGCCAGGTTACCTGAGAGAGCTCCTTCTTCCTTACCAATGTGTCCAGTCATTTTCTCTTACCAACGTGCCTGGTCACTGAGGTCATTAGAGGGCATGCTTCTGGTGGCTCCACATGGACCTATGCACCGATTGCAGTTCACCAGGAGAAGAGCCTTTAGTGTGGTGGCCCTAGAACTCTCTGCCCCTGGAGGTCAGGCACTTACCAACGCTGTGTTGCTTCCTGCACCTCCTGAAAACAGCTCTTTTCCAAGAAGCATCCTTCCAGTGACCAGCCACCATTTTTATTGGTACTTTGTTTTAAATTGAACAATTTTAATTTGCTGTTTTAATCTTTTTATCTTTTTTACTGGTTTTTATTAATTTATTCCCATGATCACCACTCTATCTATTTTAGATATGGAGAGGTACATAAATATTGTAAATAAATAGATAAATAAAATAATAACAAACAGAAGGAGCAAGGCCTGGGGCCTCTTATCAGTGGGTCCCTGTTGGAGTGTGGGCCCTCAGCAGGTACCCGACCATGCCTACCCTTGGCAATGACCCTGCCTGGCAGCCATTTTGCACATTAAAGAACAGCAATCCTTAGTTTGTGGAGCAGTGGGGGAGGTCTCTCTTGCCCTAAATTGTCCTCACTTGAAAAACACTCAAAAGAGAGAAAGAGGCAATATTTCTGGGGAGGTAACTTTAGCAATTGCCTATGGTTGAGATTTTAGAGAAAAGGCTCCCCTCAAGAACATGTGGTGAGGAGCAAACACATTGTGTGAGGAGATGTTTCTGAAGATCCTCATTCTCATGCGCATGCAAACTCACACCTGAGCTAGGAGAAGCAGGAGATATAGGAATCGTTTGCACAATCATGGTGCGTGCACAGTAGGCTTACATCAAGGTATTAGGGTAATACCTTTATTAGGCCAAACCCCCTCACACACACACATAGAAATGTGCAATTTTTAAAACTGTCCAATGTGTTACAAAAATCAGGTTTGATGAAGGATTGGGTGTGGCGGGGGACTGGAAGTGGGGGGGAGGGAACCTTACTTGATGATGAAGTCACAGTGGCCTGGGTCATATGTAATGACAACCCAGAGTATGGGTTGAGTATGGCTTGTCTGAATCATGTGTTGTTGTTGAATCATGGTTTATTGTTACATTCAAACCCTGCACTATGGTTCAACTGTAAGTTGTTAACCATGAGCAACCCAGAAAGAGAACTAATGGTTTATTGTTGGGTTGTGAATTCTGGGTTGTTCATGGTTAACAACCTATAGTTAAACCATAGTGCAGGGTTCACATATGACAACCCACGATTCAAAAACAACCTTCAATTCAATGACAACCTATACTCAATCCGGAATTTGGGTTGTTGCTAAGTGCAAACCATGTCAGTGTCTGTTGTTGTGTTCTTGCATTTTTAACTTATTTGTTTTCACACTATGTTTTATTTAAGATTTTGTTTTTAATCTGTATTTTACTGTTAGCTGTCTCAAGTGCTATGGGGGGGCGAGCAGAAAGGCAGAATTTAAATCAAAGAACTAAATAAATGCATAGGTTCCATCATGCATTATGCTGAACGCATATAGAGGGTGTGGAACTCATGGGTGCAAGTTATAGCACAAGTGCACAAGTTATAGCACTCCCTGCGCTATAACTTGTGCTCTGTCCTAATATTATTGTGAGAGCTCCCAGTTGATTTGATGAAAGGCATCACGTTCCTGCAACAATCTAGCCATAGAGATAGAAAGATGTAGTGCAGGGGTGAGGAACCATTTTCAGCCCAAGTGCCAAATTCCAGTAGATCTTCATCAGGTCAGAAACAGGCCATTTTTGCCAGCCCCAACGACGGCTTGGGCAGGGCGCAGGACCTGTGGAAGCCTGGCGGACCAAATGAGGAATCCCTGCTGGCCATATTTGGCCTGTGGGCCAGAAGTTCCCCATGCTTTTAGAGGCATGCAATTTTGGGCCTCTTCGTCGATAGCAAAATTCTCCTTGTGGTGCTGTTTTATGAACTTCAGTGGAAGTTTCACAGACCTCTGGTTTGGGTCAGAAATGTATTTGTTTTGTTACATTTTTAAACTGTCCAATAACCAATGCTCTCTGAGGCAGTGTACAAATTGAAAACATCATATACCCATTAAGTAGCAATAAAAGAGGTTAGATAAAAACAAGATAAAACAAAACAATTAAAAACCAAATAAAACATGCCAGTTAAAAACCAAGATAAAACCACCACCAGCAGCAGCAGCAGCACATAATAAAACCAGAAGTAAAACTGGCAGAAGGGATAGATCAGGGTGAAGTTCTAAAAGCACTAAAACGCCTGCAGGGGAGCATTCATTTAGCACCAAAAAGAGCATAATGTAGCATAAAATGGTGCATAATGTAGCATAGGATGCAGCATAATGTAGCATAAAAGAGCATAAGGCAGGTGCCAGGTGAGCCTCTCTGGGAGGGCCATTCTACAGAAGGGGCACTGCCACTGAAAAGGACCTGTCTATTGTAGCCACCCCCTCAACTCATTTGGTGGGAGCATCCGGAAAAGGGTCTCAAATGAGACCTGGGTAGGTAAATATGGGAGGAAACATTCCTTCAGGTAACCTGGCCCAAGGTGTTTAGGGCTTTAAAGTTTAAACCCATCACTTTGAATTAGGCCCAGAAATGGAATGGCAGCCAGTAAAAATGGCAAAGTACTAGCATAATATGATCATATTGACCAGTCTCCATTAACAGTCTAGGTGCCCTGTTTTGAAACTAGATGAAGTTTGTGAACTGTTTTCAAATTTCCTTTTCTACACAACTATTAAAACTACAGGAGCCCTGTCCTCTTTTCCATATGGTCACCCTAGCTAGAACAATTCCCAACCACAGGGCTGGCCCTACCATTAGGCAGAGATTTCTCTCTCTCTCTCTCTCTCTCTCTCTCTCTCTCTCTCTCTCTCTCTCTCTCTCCTCCTTCTTCTTCTTCTTCTTCTTCTTCTTCTTCTTCTTTCTTCCTTCCTTCCTTCCCTTCCTAACTTCTTTCCCTCCTTCTCTGTGTGTGTCTCTCTCTCTGGGTCCTCCCTCCCTCTCTCTCTCTCTCTCTCTCTCTCTCTCCCTCTCCTTCTTCTTCTTCTTCTTCTTCTTCTTCTTCTTCTTCTTCTTCTTTCTTCCTTCCTTCCTTCCTTCCTTCCTTCCCTTCCTAACTTCTTTCCCTCCTTCTCTGTGTGTGTCTCTCTCTCTGGGTCCTCCCTCCCTCTCTCTCTCTCTCTCTCTCTCTCTCTCCCTCTCCTTCTTCTTCTTCTTCTTCTTCTTCTTCTTCTTCTTCTTTCTTCCTTCCTTCCTTCCTTCCTTCCCTTCCTAACTTCTTTCCCTCCTTCTCTGTGTGTGTCTCTCTCTCTGGGTCCTCCCTCCCTCTCTCTCTCTCTCTCTCTCTCTCTCTCCCTCTCCTTCTTCTTCTTCTTCTTCTTCTTCTTCTTCTTCTTTCTTCCTTCCTTCCTTCCTTCCTTCCTTCCCTTCCTAACTTCTTTCCCTCCTTCTCTGTGTGTGTCTCTCTCTCTGGGTCCTCCCTCCCTCTCTCTCTCCCTCTCTCTGGCTTTCTTGCTTTCTCCCTCTCTCCCCATCCCCATGCAAGTGAATGGAACAATTTCTCCTTTTATTTGCATGGGATTAGAAAAAGCCCTCCTGCTGGAAATTGTCGGGGGGGGGGGGGGGAGGTAGGCCTCACCCACCTACACTCAATTTTTGGCAGAGAGCTGCTTTTCCCCTCCCCATATAAGTCAATGGAGGAATCGCTCCACTGACTTACATAGGGGAGAAATAGTTTAGTGGGTGACTCAGTTTGGTCTTGCCGGTGCAGTGGCACCCATGGGTGCCGCATTGGTGACCCCTGCTTTATGGGAAGTGCAACCCTCTCCAGAACAGAATAAACACCACTCATTCACAAACAATATTTCTGTCTTGTCCGGATTGAGTTTTAGTTTACTGGCCCTCTTCCCGTCCATTATCATGCCCATGCACTGTGAAATGTATTCAGAAATCCACTGCTCTTACAAAGAAATCATGTGCATTCTCACTCTTGCAGTGGTTGTAGGCTTACGGGTATAGTATTCATCAGTCCAACTTTCCTTAATATTTCAGAAATACTGTTGTCTTTTGTTAAAGGTTTACTGGTTTTGAATTTCAGAACCCTTTTTAGAAGCAGGAAGAAAGAATGCAGCCAACACCCCCAACCCAATGAGATGTTGTCCCCTGCAACATTACTAATAGCAACTTTAATAAAACTTGAAAAAGCATCTGCTATGTAAGGTTGAGTGAGCAAGAACATTCTGAGGAGCTGAAGAACATTCACAGTAGCTCATTCAGAGGGCTGCAAAGCTGAATCCCTGTCAGAGATAATTCCATAATGACTACCAAGTCAAGCACAATTACACACGTTGAAAGGTTTTAATAGGAAGGAATAAATGGAAGCAAAATTAGACACTTGTTGCTCACTGCATTAGGAAGGTACCGTTTTCTTTGGGCCATATCTTATTCTCCATTTTCATAAAATTTCACATAAATTTTCTTATTATGGAGGTCATTAATGCAGGCAGGGTGTTAAGAGGCCTAAATAAGAAACTAGCAGATTCACAGGCCTCTCCTATTATTATTATTTTTAAAGACTTTTCTTTTTCCGGGGACTGTATCTCCCTTCACAATGACGTGATGAATAAGAGGTGGTTCATACAACCTGTTGACAACCCGTTGAGATGGAGGTCATCATGGGATAATGACTCCAATCATGGGAGAGGTTTCTTTTCAAGGTCAGCTACATATCTTTGAAGTTTAAAATAATAAAGATATTCATGCAAATCCCTTACACTTTCAATGCATATGAGGGGAGGCACTGATGAGCTCATGGGCAATGCTCCTTGTTAGTGAGAAAGGGGGCCTACCCACATAGAACTCTACTTGTATGGAGCTCCTCCACATTATTTGGTCAAGTTTATCAAAAGCATGGAGGATGTGCCTGGTGCCCCTTTCTCACTGATGATCAACAGACAACCATGGACCATGGCTGATGATCGCATCAGGAACATGGTCAACAGTTGTGACCAGCTTCCCCTTCTTGAATATGCTGAATGCATCAGAGGGTTCATACATTCTCATAGTAAACCATCATGGAATGAAAGTTCTAAATTATCCAGCAATCATGCAGTAATGTACTTATTTATTTGATGTATTTCTGAATCACCCCTCCACTCAGTGAATGTGCCAGATCATTTAGAATAAAGTCATAAAACAATAATTCCAAACAAAAGAAAATTAAACTGATAAAATGCAATAAAACGGGGGGGGGGGTATATAGAATCAAAGTGTGGCATTGATCATTAAAAGCTCAGCAGTAGGGGTGTGCACTCCACACCGAAAATCGGGCAGTCCGACGGACCTCCGAAATCTCAGTATGGTTAGAGGGTGGTTTCAAAACCATCGGAAACCCGCAGTGCAGTTAGAAGTTCATTCGGAGCCCCAAATGGATCCAAATGGATCCGAAGGTGTTTTACGCCGCGTGAGGGCTCATTTTATGTTGATGGACACCCCTTGAACACTTCCATATTAGGAAGACACTGTTGCTGAGGGGTGAGGGTGGTATTTTTGTGATTGACATCTATGGCTAACCAATAGCCACAGTCTCCTCCCTGTCCCTCCTGTTGCTTAGGGGGAGGGATTGCAATTATATAAAAAGAAAGACCCCGTAGCACTGCTCTTTCACAATGTGGCTAAGGCTAACTGAACATCTTGGAAATGGGAAAGTTCCATCAGCTTTCCCTAGCTCCTTCCTATCTGGGGGCGTTTTGAAACCCCCTCTGCCCTTGCCTCACTGGTCTAGTGTGGTCTGCCTCAGGGCGCGGGGGGCAGGAGCCTTGCCCACTGCACTACCGCTGCTGCTGCCGCCAGCCTGACACTGTCGGCTGGCTTGAAGGGGGTGCAGCCTCTTAATATCTAGGATACCTGGGATCCTCCGCCACCAAAGAAAAATGATCCCAGGTGCTAGACTTGCATTTTGAAAAAGAGGGTGTAGGTGGAGCCTTAAGACCACCCACACCCGACTTGTTCTCCCGCACTTGAGAAGGACCAGCAGCAGCAGCAGAGAAAAGGGTGCGCCTAATTTTGGGCGAGGGGGGAGCTAGAAGAAACACCTCTCCATCTTCTAACACAGCCAGCGCTAGCTTTCTTTGCTCGGTTTTCTTTTCTCACTGTGTGTCTGTCCATACTCCCCTTGGTGTGTTAGTGTGCGTGTGTGTGTGTATGTGTGTGTTCTTGTCCCACACGTGAAGTATGGGACTTTGATTTTTGTAGGAGTTTACTAATTTGCAAGCTCTCATGAGAGAAGATAAAGTGCATCTGAAGTGTGTGTGTATGCGGTGGTTGAGGGGAAATGGTTTGAGGGAGGATTTTTTAAAAAAAATATATCCTAAAAATCAAGGGTTGAAGTGATCTCATTCAAACTTGGCATGGCTAAAGCCTTACTTAAGAGCTACCAGGATGCTACATTCCATCTCTTTATCTTTAAAAATGACGGAGATGTAAGCATTTTTGTTAATTTCCATTGATGATAATAGTGTGGTTACCCGAAAATGGAGAGGTTTTCGGACAAGTAAACCAACAGTGCGGGGAAAGGGACCCCCTCAGAAAATTGGAGAGGAAAATCGCTTCATCGGAGCTCCATCCCGAATTTTAGGGAGGAGCTGACCCGCTCTGCATCCCCCTACTCAATAGTATAGTTTTTACCAGGTGACTAAATAATGAGAGACCCAACTTAACCTCCCTAGCAAGGGACTTCCACAACTCATACATTGCTATACAGAAGTCTGTGGTCCTCACCAACTTCACGTCTGTAGCAGGGGCTTCAGATGATGAGCTTAGGTATCAGGTGAATAAGAAAAACAGCTGAATCCAAACTGCTGTGAGAACCTAAAGCAAAAGAGAGGAAGAGGAGGAAGAGGAAGAGGAGGAGGAGGAGGAGGAGGAAGAGGAGTGCAGTGGTAGCTGGTAGCTCTGATGTCAGTGGGGTGGTGCTGAATCTCCGGATCTCCGGATCTCAGTCAGAACCAGTCAGAACTCTAAAGGAGTTGTCCCAGGTGCTTCCACACTTGGATAGCTTTTTTAGAGTTCTGGCTGGTTCCAACTAGAACCCGGAGCAGATTCACCACCCCACTAACAACAGAGCAACCAGCCTCCACTGCGCTGGTGTGCAGGCTGTGGATAATTAGAGTTGCAATCCAATTGCTGGAGGGAACTAAGTTGGGAAAGGCTGATATAGGTGAATGAGTCTGGAGGAAAAGCTAGATGAGGGATTAAAGCGGGAGGGCAAGAAGAGTCCACCATTTCCAGGAAGCAATAGATGAGCCATATTAGAATGAGGCTTTGAAGAAAATGGAACACCAGGGAACAGAAATGTGTGTACATCTTTACGTGCATGAATGCATGACAATGTACACTTGCATTTCTAGCAATTTATACATGGACAGGTGTCCTGTGTGGCCAACATAAGTGAGATAGTCAACATCCTGAACAAGTGTTCAGGATCGCCAAGGAAACATTTGTGAAGTGATCTCACAGAGGTGGCGTAATAATAATAATAACAATTTATTTCTTACCCGCCTCTCCGTCTGGATCGAGGCGGGGAACAACAACATGATAAAATACATAAAACTGATTAAAACATGACACATATTATTAAAACTGCATAAAAATCCTAAAACATCCTAAAAACATCCTTAAAACATTCTAAAATTCCACTGGATATGCCCGCCGGAAGAGAACAGTCTTTATGGCTTTCTTAAATTCTAAAAGACTGTTAAGTTGACGGGTCTCCTCCGGCAGGTCATTCCACAGTCTGGGAGCGTCAGACGAGAAGGTCCTTTGGAAGGATTGGGCCAATGGCTGCTCAAAAATGATACCTTTTCTACTACATAACCCTGGTAACAAATCCTATGGCTAGTCCCATTTGGATATTCCTACTAGCACCAGTGATTGCAATCACACGTGAACATGAAGCTGCAGAAATGAATGTATTTGAGTAACCTTGGTTGTAAAACAGCCCAAGTCAGGCTATCTAAACATTAGGGAAAAATCCTGACCACTTTTTTCACAAGGTTGCTCTAAGGAGGCTAGGTAGCCTACTTTACAGATGACAGTCCTCTCTTTGAATATGTCCTTTATTTGATGGGATTCCCAGTCCAAGTCTGGTTTAAAGAATCATAAGAAGAGAGAAATACGTGTTTTCAATAATTCTTGAAAAATGAAAGGTGCAGGTCATGGATTGGCATCTAGGTTTGATAGGCATCTCTGTTGACCCAACCTTCAGTGCATGGAGATTAGAAGCAGCCAGTGGGACAGTCCTCTATTTGAAGGGTGTCAGAGGACAGCCCTCTGTTTGGAGAATAGTCCAGCTCAAGTCAGGTTCAGGAAAACCATAAGAAGGCAGCACAGGGAGGGGCCTTGAAGTTGCCTATCAACAGTTAGCACCTGGACAGCTGACTGGGCAGACACACAGGTCACCTGGTCAGTCTTCTCCCCTGGGGTGAGATGTCTTGTATTTCTATTTAACAATAATTATTAATGCTAGATTTGCACCTATACATATCAATTTGCATATGCAAATGTTATGCAATTGGGTATCCTCTTTTGGGGTGATGTTTTTCCTCTTTTTTGGCAATGTGTATGTGGCCACCCTACTCATAACACTGGGTACTGGCTGTCAACAGGAAATAGAAAGTGAGTAACTGTCCCAAGAGATTTATTTTCCAAAAGGTTCTTTCAGTCTTTGCCCAAATATGATTCACTGTCATCATCAATGCGCAGAGGTCCAGCCAGCTTACTTCATAGAGTACTCTGTCTCCAATATGATGAGAAATCTTTGTGCTACCAAGCTATTAATAAGACACCCATCTCAAGGGCACCAACTTCAGAGTCAGCCAAGAGCCAAACAACACAGAGGCTGTTTTTAAGATGCTGGCAACAGGTTGAGGCAAGATGTGAAAGGTTACGTGGTCACTTCCCTTTTCAGGGGAGCCCAGGTATGTTCTACTCCAAATGATTGGAAGACAATCTGCCGCATTGTATGAGCCCCGTAACTCACACAATTAGCAAGGTAATGGCCTGTAAGGTTTACTGAAGCAGAACAGCGGCTTAGACACTCAGGAAGCAGCCTTTGGAAAGGCCTGTGACTATCAAAGGCTACAGGCTGGCAAATGGAACAGAAGAGTTGTAAGAATGGCAATGCTAGGGTTAAGAAAGAAAAGCAAGAAAGACTAGAAGCACTGGAATAGTTGTTTCATTCATAGAGACATTGCAGGGACACAGCTGAGAAACATATAAAGTATCTGCAAAGTCAGACTTAATCCATGAAGTGCCAAGGAGTGCCATTCCTCCTAGGCATAGGAACATAAATAGCTCTGCAATTATACAATTCAAAACAAGATCATTTGTTTTAGGATCTTCAGCTTATTTCTGTTACTAAAGAGTGGTTCAGATATTGTTATTATACAAGAAGAGTTCTGTAAGTTAAAAACAAAAACAAAAGAAAGGACAGACTTGATTTTTTTCCCAAAAGGCAGTCTACCGTTAATGCCCCCTAAAATCTGCCACCTGAGCACCTGTCTCACTCTATATCATGACAGAGCCAGCTCCTGAACAAGTATACCTCAACTTCAACTGAAGCTAAATCATTGTTTAGGGAAACCTAGGCATGCTTGTGTATGCTGACTCAAGAGTTAACTATGGCTGGATCTACACTATTGCTTTATTGCGGTATTGAAGTGCACTGATAACTCTTGGGGACAGGACACATTCCATATACTGCTTTCATAATATTATTTCCTGCTTTTTATTCCACATTATCCAAAATACCACACCAAATGTCCTTGTGTGTCCTACGAGGTATAAATGTCAGAACAGATATAGCCATGATGGGATTGTAATAATTTGACACAAAGTGTAGATCTAGCCTATGCCTTCATTTCCCTATAATAGGATATTGATTGCAAATTATCCATTAGTCTGAGAACCAAGATGCTGAGTTCCTTTGAAATGTCTGGGTTTGATCTGTGTTATTTGACCTTTTATTTAGATACGTTTCTTCCCCCATTCCTACAGCTCAGGGTGGTTTATGAATATTAGGGTTGCTGTTGATTTTAAGTTGGACTGAAACAACTAGTGTGAGCAGAGTTTCCAAAAGGAGAATGCTTCTGCTAAGATCATATTTTTTTCCCATGTGATTGTAAGAGAAATGTGGGGGAAGCAATGCTCGTATGTCAGATATTTCATAGAGGTTTTTTTAGGTTTTCATGGTTGAAAACACTCTCACACCCTCTACAGATGATAAATTATGGCTGCAATCCTAGACTCGCTTACCTGGGAATATATCCCATTTAACTCAGTGGAGTTTAGGCATGTAGGAAGATGCCTTATACTGAGTCAGACCATTGGTCCATCTACCCCAGTATTGGCGACATTTACTGGCAGCAATGGCTCTCTAGGGTTTCAGGCAGGATTCCTTCCTAGCCCTACCTGGAGATGCAGGGGATTGAACCTGGGATCTTCTGCAAGCAAAGCATGTGCTCTACCACTAAGCTACGATCCCTAAATAGGAAGCTGCCTTATACTGAGTCATACCACTGGTTCATCCAGCTCAATATTGTTGACACGGACTGGCAGCAGCTCTTCAGGGTTTCAGGCAGTAATTTTCCAGCCCTACTTGGAGATACCAGCAATTGAGGTGGGTAGCTGCGATGTGAGCAGGGCTGTGAATCCTTTCTGGGTTTCAGTCAGAACCAGTCAGAACTCTAAATGATATCTCCAAGGTACTGAAACCATCTTCATGATTAGGTTCAGCACCTTGGATAGCTCCTTTAGATTTCAGACTGGTTCCAACTGCAACCCAGAGCAGATTCACCACCCCACTCACATCGGAGTCACCCGCTTCCGCTGCATGTCCAATATTAAATCTGGGACTTTCTGAACGCAAAGCAGAGGATTTCACTGATAGCGAGCTAGTCAGGGGTTAGACCGCCTGCAAGGCCAGCCCTAGACCAAATGCAATCTAGCAAAGAGCATCTTTAACATCCTCCCTCCATTTGTTCAATATTCAAATAAGTTATTTTATTGCATTTTTGGGAATGAGAACACTGATTCAAATTTCCACACATTTTTTTTTAAAAAGAACATTCATAACTATGGCCATGCAGGTCAGTGCTGCTAGCTTTACAAGTACATATGAACTAGTTGTTCTATTCGTTTCACCTGTGAATTTAAATGTTTATTTATTTATTATTTTTACATTTATATTCTGCCTTTTTTTCCTCTCGCAAGGAGCCCAAGGCAGCTTACATGCTCCTCCCCCTCTCCATTTTATCATCCCAACCACCCTGTGAGGTATGTTAGGCTAGGAATCAATGACTGAGCTTCATGGCCAAGTGAGGATTTGAACCTGGAACTCCTGAGTCCCAGTCCAACACTCAAACTACTAAGCCACACAGACTACATCAGTTAAGTAGATAATTGAGTAGATAACCCATGAGAGGAACCTGCAATCCCAGCATCATGCAAACCTGACACCCAAGGTACTCACTCGGATTACTTGACCCTATATCTGACCCTACCTGCCTGCTTGCCTTGTGTAAAACTAAAAATATTTTAAATAAAATTCCTGGACCCTTTGGATAGGTCTTGCAATAAATCTAAATGATAGATAGATAGATAGATAGATAGATAGATAGATAGATAGATAGATCTTGCAATGAATCTAAATGATGATAGATTTGAGAGAGAGAGAGAGAGAGAGAGAGAGAGAGAGAGAGAGAGAGAGAATGGCCCTTCCCTTTAAGGGCACTTCTAGGCAGAAGTTTTTATCAGTATCATGCACAGTGAATCAGACTAGCAAGTGTGCCACCTGAAATCCATTCAGAGGAGAAGCCTGAGAGCTTGTGTTCCTGCCTGTGAACTCTTCTTTAAGCAAATGTGTGGTCCCTCCTAGGGATGGGTGAGGATCCCACTTCAGTTCAGTTCAGGTAACAATTTACCAAAATTTGCAAAGTTCGCCATATTCAGGTCAAAAAGAATTTGAGATTTAGAAAATTCACACGTGGGAAAAACAGAAACAGACAGATTCATCTATCCAGACCCCGGGCTTTGACTGCTTTGTTCTCAAAAGTCTGGGTTTGAATCTCTGTGTGTGCTGAATTTGGGTTGCCGACTCTTTTTTTCTGACAGGCACCTTGTCTTTAACAGGTTTATGGAAGGCAGGTACAACATGGTCCTCTCCATGCTGAGAATAGTAGCTATAACTCTTAAATTTGGCTGGTGGCAGATGGGTGAGAATTTTGTTTCAATTTGCTTTGTTTTTATAAGCATTTACCAACATTCACAAAGTTCTTCATATTCAGCAGAGAAAGAATTTGAGGTTTTAAAAAGAACTAAGTGTGGGAAAAAGTGAAGCTGACAAATTTGCCCATCCTTAGTCACCACTTTCCACAATCCACACCTTGTAATATGACTGGGGTCATATCAGATGGCAATAATATGTTTATCCAGATGCCCATCTGCATCCAGCCTACGTGCACATCCCCCAGTCCAATAAGGAAATCTAGGTGTATCTATAAAACTGGCCTGATTATCACCCAGGAACAGCTATTTGTACAATGAAGTATCCTGAAGGATGCCCATTTTTAAAGAGAAGGCAAGCTTTTCAAGGAAAGTGCAGAAAGTCCAACTTTGTTCAGTGGGATGTATCCCTAGGGTTGCAGTCTTACTCAGCAAATTTACGTCCCACTTAAATTAATGGGGATTAAGCTAGTTGCAATGAACTTGTCCCACTGAGACTTACTCAGCAGTAAGCTCCATCAAACAAACTGGTCCTTGCTGACCATTGAACACCTTTTCCTTCCTCCCTTGATGCCTTCAACTTGTCTACCTGGCTGGGAAAGGCGAATGGAAAACTAAGAGCAAATTGAGTAGTGATTGAACAGGAGATTTGCACTAATCTCCCCAAATTTGCTCAGATTTCCCCTAATTTGTGCACATTTCCACCATATACTAAAGCAGGGCTGATTTCAGCCTACTAAGGAAATTTGCACAAATTAGGAAATGTGTGCAAATCGAACTGGGAATCAGGAGTGAGCCAAAAGTGAACACGTGTTTGACAATTTGTGGATATTTTCAGAGGACACATGTTCACGGTTGCATTCAGAGCTTCAAACAAGACAGGCTCACATGTTTTGCGAGCAAAAATGAAATGCTCATACTTCCCTAGCTGGGCCTGATGGGACTTGATTCAAAATACCTGGAGGGCACTAGGGTGGGGAAAGCTGGTGCAAACCATACTGAGCTAAACGAATCAACACTCTGACTTGGCATAGCAGCTTCTTATGATTCTGCCCCATTGATATCTGAATTGGTGCTCTCCTTTTAGTCTTCTTCTTTTCTCATTAGAATTTTCTTTCTCTGCCACTTGAGGTCAAAAACATTCATATTTAATGCTATATTGTTTTTACTTGCATATTGCCTCAAGTGCTGGTTGAGAGGGAGCCAATCCAAACATATTCTAAATAAAATATCAAGATGCTATATTTCATAGAAGACTTTTCCATAGATATAATTTTTGCCAAGATGTCTAATTATATTTAATTACACTTTACTTAACTGTTCACATTAATATCTTCCCTCTAGCTCTGCTTTAATTCACCTATCATCATTGACTTTTGCCTACAACTCAACGAATTGGGTCATTCTACTTTCCAGAATTTGTCTATAATGGAAAGGAAAAGGGGTTGCCATTTTTTTTCTCCTTTGCTTTGAGAACTTCCATCTTGAAGATTTCGCCAAGAAAAGTAAACTGCCCCTTTGCAACTGTGCACTTGTTTTATATATAATTGCTTTCATAAATCAAAATTCTACTGACAGCAACATTTGAAGCTGAAATGTTTCTTGCCAAAAGCCCTTCTTCAAGAGAATGAAATACTTATCATTATCTCCTACCTTATGAGTGTTCCCCTTATCAGGAGTTCTCACTCTGCATAGTACACTGATGAAGCCAATCTCATTCACCAGCAGGTAGTACTCTATTTTATTTCTTTAATTACTTTAATCACAGCCAATGAGAGGATGCGGTGCACAGAGAAGAACTGGGATTGGTGACCTGTCCAGCAAGTCAACAGTGTGACACTGAAATTGGAGTCAATGCAAATCCAATGCCATCTGCAGGTCAGGAGTCTGCTGCTCAGCTGGCATTTTGATAACAGTTCTTTGGGCACTCCCTACTTACCTTCAGAGACAAGAGGGTTTTCCATGAATACTTATGTTTTAAGGAGATGCGACTACTAGATAGCACTGTTGTAGATGCTACTACTAGACCCATACATCCCTAGGTGTATCTAAAATATTTCATTTATTGGTTGGTTGGTCTGTCGGTTTGTTTGGTTTATAAGACAAGAACGGAGAGCATGCTCAGGCACTGAATAGGGCAAAACCGGATGTTATTTTGCAGCTCTTGTAGCTCAACGCAGTTTGGAGTCTAAGGACATGTCTACACCTGCCAGATATCCCAGGGTCGTCTCTAGGTTGTCCCTGTGCATCCATATGATGCACAGGGAATCCCGGGATCAGCCGGGGGTGACCTAGAGACAACTCAGGGATAAGTGAAAGTGGGGATATCCCAGTTTTTCCATGGTCCCGGGACAATCCCAAGGACCACAGGTGGTGCACAGAGCTGCATGGGGTATCTCCGTGCCCATGGGAGCAGCAATTTCGCCATCCCTGGGATGGCGGGGGTTGGGTGGGCGTGGGTTTTGGCAGGGGCGTTACTTATCTTTTTCCCTGCGCGCAGCTCCTCTTTAAAAAAATGGCACCTGCGACATCCCTCTTCCCTTCCGGGACGTCGTTCAACTGTATAGATGCTGGGGGAGGGTCACGGAAGCAGGTAAGTCTGCGATCCCCCCTCCCTCCCTCTACACCCTTAGGTGCAGATGAGCCCTTTGTCTCCTTTCTCAGGAGCTTGCGAGATTTTCTAGCACCTCTTGAGATATAGAAGCCTTGAAATCAGTTTTAGAACAAAAGAGCAACATTATTCGTTCCATCTATCCTCATTCACAAATAGCCTCTGCAGGATTGTGATGCTATATCTCAAGAGCTGCCAGAAAACCTTGCAAGCTCCTGAGGATGGAATCTCTGGCTGGTTTCGCACAACACATTAGGCAACTGAGGGGGAAATAGCATACTGACCGTGCGTTAGGTAGGTGGTGCTCCCCACACGAGACGTTGCTACCCCGTCTGTTGAGCGGCTGAAAGTTCTGGTGTCCATCTTGGTTGCAGCATCTCCTCCCTCCCCCTCCCTCAGTCCTCCAGCCATATCCCAGCATGCACCGCAAGTTCTGCTGGCTGTATCAGAGCAGCCGGGGGGTTTCGGCTGCTCCAGCTGGCAGAACTCTATGCCCAAATGGAATAGTGCACGGAGAGAGGGGGGTTGGTTTCGGAAGACACTTTAAACAACGGGCTTTGGGCTAAACAACTTGCAAGCCTGTTGTTTCTCTCCGTTGCTTAATTGGGCAGAATAGCGTACCGTCAGTCGTGTGTGCGTGGTGTGTAACCCTCCACATGACACGATAAGTAACACAATTGACAGTTGCTTCCCCTCCCCCCATTGCCTAATGTGTCGTGCGAAACCAGCCTCTGACTCTGAAACATGTCAAGCGACAAGAGCGCCAATAAAAACATTTTTTTGTCCCATTCAGCACCTGCGTTTGCTCTTCTAATTCAAGGTGCATTTTCCCTCTTCTTTTCCTCTTGTTTAGTTTATAACCTGTCCTTCCATGTGGAAATACCAAGAAGGCTGACAATAAAATACATAATAAATCTTTAAAACAATAAATAATATAACAATCAAATAAAAACAGCCAGTGAAAACAAACAATGGCAGCCTGTAAAAATCATATTAAGCTGTAAATACAGAGCACCAGAAAAGAAAAGAAATCAATTCAATATACCAAAAGATGGGATGAACTCTATACACTTAAAGATTAGTGTATAGAGTTCAATGGGGCTTAGACCCCGGTAAGTATGTAAAAAATTGCAGCCTCAGGCTGCAGTTCTATGCAGATTTACCCGCAAGAAGGCCTCATTTCACATAGTAGGATTTTGAGCCAGGCCAAGACATTTTGCCACCTGGAGCAGAGTCCAAATGATGCCATTCCCAACTGAGGATGGCCATGTGTCCTACTTTACAAAGGTCACTCCTCTATTTCAAGGCATTCTCTATATGAAGAGCTGTCTGGTTCAAGTCCAGTTGAACCTTGAAGTTGTCCATCAACAGTTAGCACCTGGACAACAGCCTGATCAGGTAGGCACAAAGGTCACCTGGTCATAGTCTTTCCCATTATGATGTCATGCATTGCATTTCTATTTAACTTATAGTAATTCTTTTTAAATGTGCATCTATATATATGAATTAGCATATGCACATTTTATGCAAATTGTTGTACTCTTTTATGGAGATGTGGGGGTGGATTACCCCATCGATGGGCAACACTTTAAAAAGTCTTGCTGCACCATTCAAACACCAATTATGGCCTTCATCTATCCCCCACCTGCCCCCCACCCAGTGCCCCTGAAGCAGGTCGCTTCACCTTGCTATACGGCAGAGCCCCAGTGAGACTTATTTCTGAGTATAAGTAATAAGATTGGGATGATGGAAGATTAAATAATCTGTTATCATTATATTCTACTGCCGGTACTGTCCTCTAACTGATATCTGATAACTCTAAGTGAAATATATAGGGTGGCCTAGTAAACATTTCCCCCCAAAAGAAGAAATGTGTCACCAAAACGGAGGACAAAAGTGGACACCAATTCCCATAACAATTGCATGTGCAAATTTATATGTATAGGTGCAAATGTAGAAATCATTACTATTCTTTAAATAGAATAGTATTACTATTCTCACCACAATGACCAGATGACTTGTGTGCATGCTCAGTCTGCTGTTAAGATGCTATAACTGTTGATGGGCAACTTCAAGGCCCCTTTCCTCCCTCCTGATGGTTCTTTGAACTCAAACTAGACTTGGGCTGGATAGAGGACACCTCCAAATAGATCACTGCCCTCTGTAGACACATGGCCAATCTAGATATGAATAATAATAATAATAATAATAATAATAATTTATTTCTTACCCGCCTCTCCGTTTGGATCGAGGCAGGGAACAACAGTAAATATAAAATATGATAAAATACATAAAACTGATTAAAACATGGCACACATTATTAAAACTGCATTAAAACATCATAAAAAACATCCTAAAAACATTCTAAAATTCCACTGGATATGCCTGCTGGAAGAGAACAGTCTTTATAGCTTTCTTAAATTCTAAAAGACTGTTAAGTTGATGAGTCTCCTCCGGCAGGTCATTCCACAGTCTGCGAGCGGCAGAAGAAAAGAAAAACTACCTGCTCATATATACACATGTATGTATGGGAGGAGGTACCTGGGGAAAGCAATGAATTTTTGCCTGACAAGTGAAAGTGTGAATCCCACTAACACGGGTTTAGATTAATCATTATACTTAATATTTCTCAAGGCAAATTAGGAGAAGGAGACAACATGGATGCTGAAGTAAATTCATCTGTTTGGATAAAGTGCATATCTAGAAGCTGATTCCTTTTAATGTCACCAACAGCTCTGAAATTTTAAATACCTTTATCCCATCAATCAGTTCCTATTGTCTACACTGCAGCCATTAGCCATGTAAAGATGGAGGCTTCCATAATTGCCTCAGATTAGCAAAATCAAGATAAAGAGCCTTTCCACATGAGGCATTTATTACGTGCTCGTGATTCCTCACTCATGGTAGTTTGTGGGTGCTTTAAATGATGCTGTTATCCTTCAGGCCCTCTCCTGCTGTTTGCAACCAAGATAGCATTTTTTTTATTCCTAGCAAGGAATGTCTAGTATATCCATGAGTTGTGGCCCCTAGTGGTTGTGTAATGGAACATATAGAAAAGCAGCAGAAGAAAAACCCTGGTTAAAAAAATGTGTAAGGAACCGATCTTAATCCCATAAAGAATCCAGAACAAAAGCCTCACTAAAGTGGCAGATTAAAAGCCGCATGTATAAAGCCCAGAATCCTGTATACTTGCTCCAGTGGGCAGGAACTGGCAACTAGTGGTCACTCAGTTGTTTAAAACATAATACATGGAGATACGGTGGGCTGTGGTTTCTGACTAGCTGGTTATCCGAGAATTAACATTTGCCTCCAGCTTCATCATTTCTGAGCAGTTGTAATAATGTGATAATTCATAGGATTTACCACATAACCTGCTCCAAGTAGTTATGGCCTCCAGACAGTACGACCTGCACATACTGTCAACAAATTCAAGCATGCTTCAGGCAGCAGGTGGAGATTTTATTTATATTTATTTATATTTATTTATTTATTACATTTGTATACCGCCCCATAGCCAAAGCTCTCTGGGCGGTTTACATAGGATTAAAAACAATTTAAAACAATATACAAAAATTAAAACAGCAAAAACATACAACATACACACAATCTGTACATTTAAAACCACTACAACACTTCAAAAAGCTACAAAAACAAAACAAAACAAAACAAAAAAACAAACCCAGGCTCCTCAGATATTGCCAAATGCCTGAGAGAAGAGGAAAGTCTTGACCTGGCGTCAAAAAGATAACAATGTTGGCGCCAGGCGGGCCTCGTCAGAGGTTTTCATCTTTGAATGCCCATGTGCTGACAAAATACACCCTGTGCAAAGGGAAAATAGCACGGTAAAGAGATAGGGAGGCCATGTGTCCTCTGCTTTACAGTCCTCTACTTGAAAGGCAGACAGAGAACCGTACTCTATGTGAAGCATCCCCTGTTTGAAGGGCTTTCCAGCCCAAGCCTGGTTTAAAGATATGGGACCAAAAGGAAGGAGGCCTCTGCATTGCCCATCAACAATAAGTGCTCAAAGTCTTCCCCACCAGGATGAGATGCACGGTATTTCTATTCAAATTATAATAATTATTTTAAATATACATTATATGTATAAATTAACATATGCACATTTTATGAAAAATGGTGTCTTCCTTTGACCTCCTTTTGAGTGATGTGTAAGTGGCCACCTTACAGGAAGAAGCTTAGGCAGAACCCTTATCTTGCTCAGTTTCTATGTGCAAAAAGCTTTACATAAGAACACAAGAAGAGCCATGCTGGATCAGACCAAGGGTCCATCTAGTCTAGTATTATGTTTGCACAATGGCCAACCAGTTGCCCTCGGAAACCCACAAGCGGGATATGAGTGAAACAGCACCCTCCCACCCATGTTCCTCAGCAACTGGAGGTAGCATATAAACTTCAGGACTAATAGCCACCAATAGCCCTCTACAAAAAGCTTTGTTTTATGTAGAAGTATGTAAATATGCAACTCAAACCTGAAGTAGTGCAGTTCTGAGGTAAAATTACTTTGGTATCAATTGTTCCTAAATGTGTAGGCAGCTGCTGTTCTTCATTTTAATACGTTTTTATTCCATGCTTCCTCCGAGGAGCTCAGGGAGATGTGAATGGTTCGTTCCTTTCCATTTTATAATCACAACAAGGTAGATGAGGTAGTTTAGACTGAAAGTTCCTGACTGGTCCAAGGTCACCCAGTGAGTTTCATGACCAAATAGGGCTTTGAAGCCAGACCTTCTCAGTCTTCATCTGACACTAACCTAGGAGTAGGCAACATTTTGGGGGCTTTAGGCACATTTGGCAATTTGAGACAGAGTCATGGGCACCATCACAAAATGGTTGCCTTATGAGGTGTGGCAAAAGAAGCTGCCCAAAAAACTGAGTACAAGGCAGAGGTGGGGTCTGAACCCCAACATGCTAAACAACTCTTTTGAACCCACAATTTTCAGCGCCATCAGAAATGTATTTCACAGCAATGTCAGTTGCCGATATGAAAATGCATTGATTTTTTAAAAAAAGAAAGCAGAGAGAGGGCTAGTGTGTCTTAGCAAACAATAAGAAAGGTGCCCAGGAACATATTGGTGGCCACAGGCACTATATTGCCTACCACACTATCTCTCACCACTTTGCAGTCATCTGTTTCCACAAAATGTGAGCAGAGCAGAGAGGGGCCAGAGGACAACCCTCTTTGCCCTTTAATCCAAATGCCATTCCATCTGCGTTGATGTCATCTTTGTCTTGCTCTGTTTTTCTGCTGCCCTATTCATGTGAATTTCTCCTTTCAGTGTATAAGTAGTTTTAAAGGTTACCCACTTTTAGCATCCTCACTGGAACCATTATCCAAGTGAAGGCATTTTTATTTATTTTCTCCAATTACACCTGGAAAGCTTCCAAATAAGCACAGAATTAGAAACACACTTTATTGATTTTCTCTTGTCAGCTGAAGCAGAAGCAAAGCTGGTTGTCAACTGGAGGGTATGCTGGGGTGTATGTACAATAACATAGCACTAGCAATATTCCAAGCTAAACACATATTTGCTGGGGTAGTAAATTTTAAGAGTGGGCTATTAATCATCATCACTTCATACACTGTTTGACTTGTCGGAAATATGTGAGACTGATAGCCTTCCACTGACACCCAGTTACAAGCTTCTGACCCAAGCATTTTAAGGTCAATTTTTAAAAAAAAAACCTTAAACAAGATATTGCAGAATTGGAAAAAAATGCAGAAAGGGGCCCCTATGAGGACTGTTTAGCTTAGAAAAAAAGATAAGCAAGGGGAGACATGATAGAGGTGTACAAACATATTCCTGGTGTGAGAAAGTGGATAGGAAGATACTTTTTCCCTGTTTCAGAATCCTAGAACCCAGGGTCATCCCATGAAGCTAATTAGTGGGAGATTCAGAACAGATAAAAGGAAGGATGTCTTCACACAAACTATGGAAATCACTACCACAAAATGTCATGATGGCCATCAGCTTTGATGGCTTCAAAATGGAATTAGGCAAATTCATGGAGGATAAGGCTATAAATGTCTGCTAGTCATGATTAGGCTGACCATCTGAAAAGGAGGACAGGGCTCATATAACTTTAACAGTTGTAGAGGAAAGGGAATTTCAGCAGGTGTCATTTGTATGCAATTCGTTCCTGGTGAAATTCCCTCTTCATCACAACTGTTAAAGGTGCAGGCACTATACTAGAGTGATCATATACAAAAGAAGGCAGGGCCCCTGCAACTTTAACTGTTGTGATGAAGAGGGAATGTCACCAGGAACTAATTGCATACAAATGACACTGGTTGAAATTCCCTTTTCTCTACAACTGTTAAAGTTATATGAGCCCTGTCCTCCTTTTCAGATGGTCAGCCTAGTCATGATACTACCTCCAGTATCGGAGGCAGTATGTCTCTGTATACTGGTTTCTGGGGAACACGAGCTGGAGGGTACTGTTGCCCTCTTGTCCTTCTTGTGGGTTTTCCACAGGCAGTTGGTTGGCCACTGTGTGAATACAGTGCTGGACTAGAGAAACCTCTGGTCTTATTCCATTTGTTTTCATGAAAAAAACTCACATTTGTTTCTTCATTCAGTCATTTAAAGGCCATTTGTTTCATTATCCACATTCAAGTTTTATTTTTTTCCTTCCTGATCCGATGGATGTTGTATTGTCCTGGGGAAAGGGGAGAGATGGCAGCTGCCATCAATAAAGATGGCAGCTCCCACTGGTGGCCATCATTTTTTATGGTGGACGCCATTTTTCCCCATTCACTATTGGTAGGCTGACCAGATAAAATCCAAGTCAGGGCTCATGTAACTTTAACAGTTGTAGAGAAAAGGGAATTTCAGCCAGTGTCATTTGTATGCAATTAGTTCCTGGTGATATTCCCTCTTTATCACAACAGTTAAAGGTGCAGGCACTATACTAGAGTGACCATATACAAAAGAAGGCAGCCCCCCTGCAACTTTAACTGTTGTGATGAAGAGGGAATATCACCAGGAACTAATTGCATACAAATGACAATGGCTGAAATTCACTTTTCCCTACAACTGTTAAAGTTACATGAGCCCTGACCTGGATTTTATCTGGTCAGCCTAACTATTGGGTATACTAGAAAATGAGTACCTTTGCAAATGGCTAAGTATTCTCAATACAGAGTAGTTTCTTTAGCAAATGCACAGCTTTAAGTCAAACCCTAGGCTCCTTCCACAATGAACTGCTACTGATGCATGGAAGAGAATTTCCTTTTAATGTCTACAGAGTTTATTTTTTTCTAATTACACTCTATTGTAAGTAGCAATAAACAGTATGAAACCAGTAAAGTATGTATTGCCTTCCATTTGTTCACAATGATAAACCGACTGCATCAAGAGAGGGGTGAATCTGCTTTTGTTAATAGCCTCGCATCCAAAACTTGGGAATGAAATGAAATACAATAATAGGCACAAAAATCGCAATGTTGTTACAAAAGGGCAATCTGCACTTGCAATTTATAAGGAAATAGCTTACATGGGTTCGATCAATTGTGTCCTAATTATAATGCACACTTTGAATCAAAAAATTTCAATATTACTTACGCATCAGCAAAGTTAACCACAGAATTTAAGCACAACATCTTGATTTCATTCCTCATTTATTCCATGGCTACTGTTATTTTTTCTTAATGATAGAGTTCCTTTGAATTACTTTACATTGTGAATATCTAGAAGAAAGGAAGATGTATAACAAAGTCCTGAATTGGATAGAGATGAAGTCCAACATATTTTTAACAGAAAATTGAGCTGCTGATGTGTTTCTTTTGTATGGTTGTTGTTGTTGTTGTCTTTTTTCATTTACATAACTTATTAAATAGACATGTGCAGTACAGCATCATTTTCATCTCTTTTTAGGATGGCTTACTTTTGGCTCAATGGCCACAATCTTCAAAAAATTAAAACTGTCTGTAGATAGGGTGACCAGATAAAATCCAGGTCAGGGCTCCTGTAACTTTAACAGTTGTAGAGAAAAGGAAATTTCAGCCAGTGTCATTTGTATGCAATTAGTTCCTGGTGAAATTCCCTCTTCATCACAACAGTTAAAGGTGTATGCACTATACTAGAGTGACCATGTACAAAAGAAGGCAGGGCTCCTGCAACTTTAACTGTTGTGATGAAGAGGGAATTTCACCAGGAACTAATTGCATACACATGACTCTGGCTGAAATTCCCTTTTCTCTACAACTGTTAAAGTTACATGAGCCCTGACCTGGATTTTATCTGGTCAGCCTATCTGTAGACTGCTGAAGGAACCACTGTGCAGGGGGCAATCCTATTGTTCTATTGAATATTTAGCAAGCTAACAGCAGAATCCTATGTATATTAACTTGGAAGTAAGTCCCACTGTGTTCAATTGGTCTTACTCCCTAGTAAGTGCATTTAGGATTCCAGCCTTAATGTTTATCTACAAGTGAGCTATCCAATGCTTTCATCTATCCACCACCTTCCTGTTAATGGTTTTACTGATGGAGGCAGGAAGTGATATCACCAGAAAGATGAGAGGATGGAGAACATATTATGCTGCAAATGTTTCCCCAAATACCCCTTACCCTAGAACTCAAAGGAGAAAACCACCAGTATGGTTGTCACTGTATGAGTAACAAAGTAACTTTCATGATGTCAGTATCCTGTACATCTCCCTATTTGTATGTTCAGATATTCCAAATTATACTTGAAAAATTGGACCATGTGCCAGAGGTCCTACTTTACAGAAGAGACCTCTATTTTGGAAAGAAGGCAGAGGACAGTCCTCTATTTGAAGGTGTCTTATGTTTGAAGAGGTGTTGTGATGACACACACAGTGAACCTGTGGTTATATATGACTCAGTGTATTTTGGTAAGCAAATCTAAAGTGAGAGTGGTATGAGTGACAGTAGTTATGTGTTTGCATTAGGGGTGTGCACGGACCCCCCCGGATCGGATCGGGACCTCTGAGATTGTCCTGGATCATTCAGGACAAAATCGGAGGTCCCTCGGATCAGATCGGGCCTGATCCCGATCTAAAAATCGGACATCCAATTTTTGGATCGGCTGCCATTTTTGTTTTCCCCCATAGACTTGCATTGGGAGAAACAATGCAAGTCTATTGCTGTGGATGGCCCCGGCAGGTAAGCCCCCTCCCCCGCGCTCCTTACCACCTGGGGCCATCCGCTTCCATCCGCTGGCGCCCGTGGGCACCAGCAGATGGAAGCAGATGGCCCCGGGGGGGTAAGCCCCCTCCCCCTCCCCATGCTTACCTGCCAGGGCCGTCTGCTCCCCTCCGCCGCTGGCCGCTACTGCAAGCAGGCTTCGCGGCCTACCCCTAGGTAGCGCGCCAGGTGATGTCATCACCTGGCACGCTACTCAGAGGCAGGCCGTGAAGACTGCTTGCAGTAGCGGCCAGTGGCGGAAGGGAGCGGATGGCCCCAGCAGGTAAGCAGGCCATGGGCCCCCCCTCCCCCCTCCCCCCTGCTTACCTTCCGGGGCCATCCACTTCCCTCCGCCACTGGCCGCTGGCCGCTACTGCAAGCAGGCTTCGTGGCCTGCTCTTGAGTAGCGTGCCAAGTGTTGACATCACCTGGCATGCTACCTAGTAGCAGGCCGTAAGCCTGATCGCAGTAGCGGCCAGTGGCGGAGGGGAGCAAACGGCCCCGGCAGGTAAGCAAGCCGTGGGGCCCCCTCCCCTGCCCCCCTCCCCCTGCTTACCTGCCGGGGCTGTCCACTCCCCTCCACCATTGGCCACTACTGTGAGCAGGCTTCGCAGCCTGCTCCTGAGTAGCGCACCAGGTGATGACATCACCTGGCGCGTTACATAGCGGCAGGCTGCGAAGCCTGTTCGCAGTAGTGGCCAGTGGCAGAGGGGAGCGGACGTCCCTGGAAGGTAAGTGGACCCCCCTCCCTTCCTCCCTCCTCCCCCCGGGCGCCCGCCAATCCTCCGATCCATTCCGATCTGGATTGGGGCCTTTCCGGATCAGATCGGATTGGATCAAACGATCCAGTGGGGTGATCAGAAATCGGATAATTGTATCCGATTTCCCCTGGATCGGATCCGGATCGTGGATCGGACCCGATCCAGTGCACACCCCTAGTTTGCATATGTGAGATGATAGGCTGAGTGACTGGTGGGGTTAAATGGTGTGTGATACATAAACAGGGAGCTGTCCCTGTGTAGATTAGATAGGGAATGGAAAGGGAAGAGACAGATTGAGAAGGGATAGAGAAGTGTCTAGGATTTGTGTGTATAAGATTACAATGGCAATTGAGTGAGTGGCTCAATTCGGACGACACAATAGTCAATGGTGGGGTAATAAACAACTTTACAGTTGTTCAACTAGGGGGTACTCCCCACACAACATGGTAATAATCAACTGTGGTGTGGATTAGGATCAGCGCTGAGTTGACTATGGCAGCATTCGGATGACACAATAGTCAAAACAACTGACGATTGTTTCCCCCACACCAGTTGTTTATTGTGTCGTCCGAATTGAGCCAGTGTGTGAGAGAGATAGTGTGTGTATATAATCTTTTTGAAGTAGTTATTTACTGTTTAGCAACTTACCTCTGTAAATAATAAATACTTCTATGTTTTTAAAAAAACTATGCCTACAGCTCATGGCTTCCAAACGAGTAAAGTGGTAAGAGAATTGCAGGTCAGACTAAAAGCCATGTGTCCTCATATCTCACGAAGTAAAGGTGTAGGATCTGAGGTAAAGGTCTTGGTGGCAGAGTTACTCTGTGTGTGGTGGAAGGTGTTGCCTGCTGTGGGAAAGGGCTTATAGAAAAGGAATTCTCGCTTTTAAATGGGCAGGAACCCCAAGGGTGTCCAGTCCAAGTTCAGTTTAAAGTCAAAGAACCATGATGAGAGAAACTAGTTGCCCAGCAACACTTAGTACCTGGATAGCAAACTGAGAGGGCACCCAGGTCACCTAGTCAGTCTTCTCCACTACAGTGAGATGTCTTCCCTTTCTATTTAAATTTTAGGTATTTCTAAATGTGCATCTATACATATAAATTTGCAAATGTTATGAAATCGCAGTTGTGTTTTGTCCTCTTTTTTGGTGGTGCCCCATTGCTGATTTAAAATATAGACAGGTGACCTTCACAGGACTTGATTTGGAATGGGCTCACCTACAACAACCTAATTTGGGTTTGATTAAGAACAAGCCCAATTATAAATTCACTTCTTTTAAGATCAGGGCCGTTCAAAGCTCAAGGTTGTCAGGCTCTTGAAAGTGTCATCAGAAACAAAATTAGGCCTGAAGGCCTTTCCGCCCCCAACCCTTCATGAACCCACTCCCCCTTCCCTTTTCCCCAAAGCTTACTTTGGCAGAAACAAGTTCTACTGCAACAGCAACCTTAATTCGCTCTAGAGAAATTACCCCAGTTGCCAGTTTCCCTAGGAAATGTAGTCAGTGTCTTAGTAAGGATGCAGAAGATTTGGGAAACTACCCTTCTAGGAGACTTGGCACCCACAGTGCTGCTAAGGAAGGCCAAAGCAGTATCCCTTCTGTTTTCTGCTGCCAGCTGGGATGTTTCATCAGGAAATTATGAGCTGAGTCCAAACTTTGAAACAGTTTAGGCTCACTTTGCACTTAGCCCAAAATTTCTGAACTGAGGAGTTTTATGCTCTGAACTCCCCGATTCTGGACTTCAGCTGCATCACTCATTCAACCATTGCCTAGGAACTGAGAAGACCACAACTCATTCCCAGGTCAGTTAGGGAAGCCACTTGCCTTAAAACACTGAAGTTAAGAAGGGTTTTTAAATCAATAATTACTGATTTTTATCATCAATTAACATAAATAGAACAGTCAGAACATAAATTAATTAGAGAACGGCATTTTTAAAGGGGGGGAGAAATAAATTTTGGGCAAATGTTTATAAAGTGCAGGTTGTTTTAAAAAAAATGTTATGACCAATGAAGCACTGTTCTTATGAGGATATTGTAGAAACTGCCTTCATTACTCAATTTAAGTAAGTGCATAGTTTGTGTGTTTTGTTTTTTCAAAAGGGGGGAGAAGGAAGGAAGAGGGAAAGGATTAGGAGAGTTGTTAACCTAAACATTTGTTTAGTAGACAAGAGTAGGAGATTGTTGAATAGAAAGATCAAATGCAGATATTTTAAGGATCAACACTATTGTAGTCAAAACATTCTAAAAAGGCATTCCATAAGCCATTACATTGATTTAAGGTGCATATAGATAATAGAAACGTATCCATTTACAATGATAATTTGAAATAAAGTATTGACTTCGATCCTAAGATAAGTTAACAAGTTCATGGAAGAAAAATGTCCCATCTCCTCCTCCCCACTACAACCCTGGTGGAAGAGTCCTCTTGTACAATGGGGCATGGGGGCCTGCAGCTGTCTCCCTGCACCCCTTCCCACGTTGCTCAGGAGGACCCACTAGAGATGCTCTTGGTGGTGGACAGGGAGGAGGGAGGAGGAAATTCTCCTTCCATGAACTTCTTTAAGTTCATAGGCCCAAGCCCATAACATGCACAAAAATGAACAGTACATATTTTAGACAAATTAGGGAGCTTAAGAAAGGAGATATAGACAAAACGGGAGCGAAGGGAAGGGAATCTGAAGCAGAGCGAGGTGGGAAGGCTAGGAAACAAGGAGGGAATAGGAGGTAAGGGCAGAGGGTGTGAAGTCAACAAGGGGCTGAACAGCTGATGCAGCAGACTCAGGAAAGGGAGATAAGGGAAGGATGACTCAAGAAAGCAGGGAACAAGAGAAAGAAAGGCAGGGGAAAGCCATATCAGAATAAGTGAGGAATGCTGGGGGCAGGCTTCACCCTCCCACTCAGGCAGAAACTAGGCCATGTGACTCTGTCACGGATGGATGGATGGATAAATCTGTCAACTTCAATTTCTCTCATTGTCTCATTTTGCCAGTTTTAAGGTTGGTTTGTCACAAACTTTGAGATTTTTTTTTTTAAGTGCATGAAAGTTGTATGCATTTTTGTGCAGACTTCTAATACGTGGATTTTCCTTGCCATTTTACGTAATATACACAACTTTTGCAAGAACTTTTCCTAATAGGCATTTTTAAACATTAATGTCAGCATTTCAGTACGCACTGGAGAACTTCATGGCAAAATCCAGAGAAATGAGAATTTCAAGGGATAACTGAGGTTCAGTTCGGGTATGGATTCAAAAGTGCAAAATTAGGAAACTTAGCATTAAAATGCAGACCGAAGTAATTTGTCTCCCATCCCTAGTGTCTATAGATCTACAGTGTCATCAGACGAGTGTTTTATCACACTCTCATTACTGCCCACTTATGGATGTTTGCAGGTTCTTTTGACAACGCCATCCATCTTCCATGTGTTTCCTGCTCCTTCTTGCCTTTTTGTCGTCACAAAACAGACCCCGGTAAATCCAGTTTTTTTTTTAACGAAATGTGCCGCCATTTCCTGCTGTGAGCAGGAAAAGTGGCGCAATAAAAACAGCTACTGAATGGACCACGTGATCATTGTTTACTTCCTCTTTCTTCCCCTGTGTGAAGAAAGAGGAAGTATTGTGGGAGAGAAGTGGAGGGAAAGCAATGGTAAGGAAACATGATTTCCCCCCATCTGATGATGCTCTTATGTCTAGGAGGTTCCTGCAGAGCATACTCAGGCAGCACAAGAATCCCAGCAGATATTGTTTGGGGCTGTAGCTTGATCACAGCTATGGGACACAGAATTCCAAAAGGACTCAACCACCCAGAGCTTTGTAAGTGGCATTGACGTTGATCCATGACCAGTAAGGATATGGAGAGTATTAGTGTGTGACAAAGAATTGAACCAAGTATTAGACAACAGCAAAGTAAACTTATATTCAGAGGTTACAACATTCCAAGATCATAATTCCAGTTTATTATTTTTATGCCAGATTAGACCCATTAACATATATACATCAAACCATCAACATATACACAAAAATGCAATCATTTTGCACAAAGGTACCACAGATACAGCAGTTCTGCTAAAAAGTAACACAATCATGACACTACCTTAAAAGAAAGGAATCAAGCATCTAAAATGGGGGGGGGGTGCTTTTGAGATCCCTCTGGTCCAACTTTTTCCTTCAGTGACAATCATTAAGGAAGAATGAAAGAAAAATGCCTTTAGGAGCTTTTACACATACCCCACAATCATATTTCTTTCTGTTGAGGAAGATTTTGTTTTGTATAGAGAGCAGAATAAAAGTGGACCCGGTTCAAAACACTCTCCCTTCCAGTGAAGCCTCAGTGCCCATATTTCAATAAGATCTTTCAAAAACAAGTTATAAACCATAGCACAATATCTTAGTTTAAATAGATTTTTTCAGAAAAATCACATCCTATCCTATTCCTGGGATCTCCCACAGACACCTCTCTTGTTGCCTGCAAGGCTCTCTGTCACTCCTGGGTTTTGTTTTGTTTCTTAAGATGCTTTCTAATTATTATTGTTTTTGAACCTGGATCTCCCCAGAGCAACACTCTAATCACTATACCACACTGGTTCTCTCATTGATGAGATACTGATGTTAAAAGCACAGTGATGGCAGGACTAGTTGTTCTACAGTTTAGTACTCTAACAATACATCTGTGATTGGGCAATAGAGAAAAATAATAGTTGTGGCATAAATATGAGTGAAATCAGAGACACAAGGCAGAAAAACTGCTGATTGAAATAACAAAACTTGTGTCAGAACTAGACAAATGTTGAGTATTTTGTTCCTATTCATATGAATGTTTTATTTTTTTTATTTTTATTAGTCAGGGTATAACAGAAACCCTGAAAATACAGAATCGGTGGTTTCGTCAGCCACCAAGCCATTCTGAGAGGCATTCAAGATCTGAAGCCAAATTTCATCATCTTCAGAGAGGTGAACCAACGTTGACCCAGAAACCTGACAAACACTCTGTGGGGGCTGCCTCGCACTGGACACCTGTAGAATTCTTTGGCCGTTGTGGAAAAGGGCGGCCCTCAGTGATTTGCTGGAAATGCTCAGGTGATAACTGAAAGAATAGATGCCTCCAATGCTGGCAGTAAATATGCCCGAATCAGCATGGTATGGTTCATTTTCATTCAGAAAAACCTTCTCAAATCTCACCGGGGATCCTGGTGATGGGAAGCTTCTCCTTTTCTGAAGACCAGCTGAAAATGCTGTGGGTTCAACAGCTTCACAGTCCCCCTTTTGCCCCTTTTCTCCTTTTCCGCCTGGAAGTCCAGTTAGCCCCACTCTTCCAGGAGCCCCCACATTTCCCTGTATCCCTGGATCTCCTTTTATACCAGGAACCCCTTGAATCCCTGGCGGCCCTGCTGAGCCTTTTGCTCCCTTCTTACCGGCTAGGCCTCTTTCTCCTTTCTCTCCAGGATCTCCTTTCAGTCCAGTGTCACCTTTTAGACCTGATTCTCCACACTCCCCTTTGTCTCCTTTCAGTCCCTGGAGGCCTATGGGGCCTACAATTCCAACCTCCCCTCTGTCCCCTTTGTCGCCTCTTGGACAAGAAGTATGATTACAGCCTCCATGTTCTTCTGTCTGATCCTGGAGAGCTGGTTCACCTATGTTAGCTCTGACATCCCCCCTTTCCGCTGTCGTCTCTTGCCCCTCGTGAGCCAAAGATCGCATTTGTCCTTTCCTTCTAACCATCCTCAGCACATCTGAAAGCAAAGAGAAGCACATCTTCATCCATTATCACAAACATTCAGTGAAATATCTCAGTCTAACATATTGCAAAAGTAAGTAAAGCTCAAGTACAAGTACAAGAGTACCATGTTTATACGCACACATACACACACATTGGATCAAACAAAATATGATTTTGAGCATGTGAGGGCAATTAATCTGCATATTTTAAAATGTAAATAGCAACAATTGAAGGGGAGGAACAACAGGACCACAGGAGGTGGGCAGGGGGAGTTTGACCCACTCACCCATGATCCCAACGAAAATCTCACCACCACCACCACCACCACCACAGCTGCTATTTATTTATTTTCTTTACAATGATTATATACCGCTCCCCATTCAAGAATTTTGGAGCTGTGAACTAATAGAATGAAAGAATAAAAATAGAATAAAACCACATTAAAATACATTTTTAAAAGTGCATTGGGAGGGAAGCCTCCATTGGCAGCTACTTTTACATGATTTGAAACTTGCACAGTAATTACATTCACATAATGTATGTCACATTTTCTTTGGCCTACAAACACTACGATCCAAGAAAAAAACCCTGATCTACACTTGTAGATTGTGATGGAAATGAAGTAGTTGACTCCTTAGGTAGTAAAATACATGGTATCACTTTATACTGAAGGTGGGAGATAGAATTTTGGAGGAGGAGGAGGAGGAGAAACTGCCTGCAAATGGAACAGTAGCACTCCAGGGGAAGCGCAGTCTGAAACCTTGTACCCTCTGCATACTCTTGTTACCTGTGCATAGCCTTAGTGGAGATCCCTAACCTTTATTGATGCTAATAGATCTTGATTGCTTTACCAGTAGAGTCACTGCTTTCTGGCATGGTGCTTTATCCTTGTCAGGACTATGATTGGCAAAATACAAGGGTGCACACAGAATGGTTTATGTGCAGAAGGACTAGGTATAGAGTAAGGCAGCCTTCCCCAAGCTGGTGTCTCCATGTGTCCAACTCATGGGGGTGAACTAGCTTCAGAAAGGCTGGAGGCATGTGCATATATCCAGAGTTCTCGCACCTCTTTATCTGGTGAGAGCAAGATGTGCTTTCGCCAAAAGAGAACGGCTCATTGTTGTTTCGCTTCTGATGGTACTGTATGAATAATACTATTTGGGTTATTATTGTTGAATAACTGCATTCAACAACAGTATTGCTACATTCCTGAAATACCCAACTGTGCCCGCTATGTAACAATTTCTACATAACTTTTTCAACTTTCATCAGCCTATGAATAATCTTTACGTCTTGCTTTCTGAGAGATATTTAGATCTCGCACCTGCAAATAAAATGTGGAGTTTCAAATCTTACAATTAACTGTATGCATGGAAAGACTGCATGAGCATCATGATCAATATTACCCTACTGCGGGTCAATGACTGTAGCCATAGGAGTCCCCGAGATCATCTTTAAAGTATCATTAAAATCTACTTATTTACATGATGCTCTGGTGTGCCTTCAAATGAGCCATTTACAGCTCATTGTGGTGAATTATATACCCCTCTGGAAGTGATTGTACTTTTCTTAATTACTGCACAGGAGGTGCCTAACACATTCGTATTCCAAACTGAACTAAGCACCACCAAAGCCTGTGAATCAAAATGGTAAAAGTCAGTACATGAATCGTCTAGCGTTTTCACATGAGACTTAAACTGTCATGTCTCTTGTGCTGTTCGTGTTAATAGTAGGGCTGCAACCCAATTAAGAACATCTTAATCTATTAATTGTATGTGCTTTAGTTAATTAATCTATTGATTGAATTTGCATGCAATTACATTTAGAAACAGAACACCATGCATGAATTTACTCGACTGCTCACATTTTGGAATGTAATTAAACACTTTCCCTTACAATATCAATTGTATCATGAAATGAATTCTCTGATGTTCATTCAAGTTTTTTTTAGAGTACAATCCTATGCATGTTTAAACAGAAAAAAATCCTACAACTCCAAGCCTGCTGTCTAAACATGCATAGGATTACACCCTTAATTTTTTTTTAAAAAAGTGTTATACATAAAATTCAATGAAGCAAGAAGCACACAAGGAACTTCCCTAAATGGATGATCAATAGCATGCTCATGATTGGCCACTCACAGAAGTTTGTGGATCCACTGCATGATGTTATTAACAACTAGGACATCTCCTGCGCTATCCCCTGGAAATCGTGCATTTGAAAAAAATCACAGATAATGTGGTGATATCTGGAAAAAGTGAGATCTCTCCACCACAAGATGGTGCTGTCTTATTAAAACACAATGGGGCCTTTCCGAAAAGGGGACAAATCACATAGTTGTGAGTGAAGGAGCACATCGCGATGATAGGATTACTGTGGGTAGGAAAGCCATGGTAAGGTGCATAATTTTTCCTGTGTGTAGAGAAACTCTTAGTTTTTCAATAATGAACGCTCATGTTGCAGCAGGCATCATCAATACAAAAACATTGGCAGCTGCCTTATGCTGAGTCAGACTATTAGCCCAGTATTGTCAACACTGACTGGCAGCAACTCTCCAGGGTTTCAGACTGGAGCTTTTGCCTGCTCTACCCAAAGATGCCGACGATCGAACCTGGGACCTTCTGCGTGCAAACATGTGCTCTACGACTGAGCTACAGCCCCTCCCTTAGATGGCACTTGCCAACTACAGTTTCTATAAGTACTTTTATCAAGATTAATTAATTCAACATTGCAAACCTAGTTCATGATGTTTGTGCAGAAGGGAAGCATTTGAGATGCAAGTGAACCTTCTGGCCAATGTAGATTTTATGGTTCATTACAAACCTGGCTGAAGCAAGAGTTGCTTTAAGCTTCGTGCATGAACACAGCCAATCCTATGAGCCATTGCAAGAACTTATAAGGATTGATGTGGCAACTAAGCACGGCAACGTGTAGTGCTCCAAGCTGACTTTGCATCACTGATACAGCATCATTCATAGATTTACACTACTTATTTACACTACTTATGTTATGGCCAAGCTATTCTGCAGTACAGAAACGGGCAAAGAAAAGAGGTGAGCCTAGGAGTTTGCAAGAAAAATGCATCCTGTTGGGCTATCATAAAACTGGCTGCATTAGTGGAACCCAGCCTGTTTCTGTAAGCATTTATCAAGGGATTCAAATGGACAAGCAACAGGGATGTACCAGGGCACAATGTTGAGGGGCATGTGGATGCACCCAGTCAAATGCCCCCGGGGAAGATTTGGTGCATGGCTTTTGGTCACGTTCAGGGTCTGACTGACTGCCATATTGGGGAGATCCAAAAGGTATTTTCCATTGGCCAAATCTGTCCATGAGACAAGCCCATCAGCTGTGGTCAGACTCAAACTATGAGCCTTCTGAGGCATGCCCAGCTGTCCCACTTTACAGAGAACAGTCCTCCATTTAAAGGTGCCCTCTGTTTGAAGGACTGTCTAGTTCAAGTCAATTTTAAAGCAGGGGGGAAAACCTTAAGGGAGAGCAAGAGCCTTGAAGCTGCCCATCAGCAGTTAACACCTGAGCTGGCACACAACTCACCCAGCTACAGTTTGTATTGGATGTTTATTTGAGATGTATGTCTATTTAAATTATAATTTTACTTCTAAATTTGCTTCTAGACATATAAATTTGCACATGCCCCCTTTGTCTCGCAATTTGTAACTGAGAACTGAACTAGAGACTGGCCCTAATCCACTGGATTGTGGTGGTGGGGGTTCTTTGTTTTTGCTAAGGTGGGCAAACTTTATTTCAGAGGTTTCCCAGGATACCACTTAAAAACCACCAATTTACTCTGGTTGCCTCATGCCATAGTTGCATTCATGCCAAGTCACGCTGTACTGCTGCAGGGACATCGTGGGCTCAACAGAACGTCTGGGCTTATTATAAAGTTGCAAACACTATGCTACCAAATACGACCAGATTATGAGAACCAGCACACAGTGCTGTGGGTCAGACATGCGATCCAACAGCTGGACACCACTAGGCAAGGACAACCCACAGCTTCCTGGGCGTTCAGAGTTCTACGCACTGGCAATTTGTTCAGCCCGCGAGGGACACAATTTGTTCATTTACCACCACCGAGTATCTTTTTACTTCATTGCACAGAGAATTTGGATTTGGGGAGATTTTCGGTATGATACTGATCCGGTTGTTTTTAATTAGGAAATAAATGAATGGTGTTCAGTAAAGAAGATTTCAGCAACCCAAAGGCATTAAGCGATAAAATTACCCGCATCCTCTTTTTCACCTCGGTCTCTCTTTTGTCCTTCAGCTCCTGGAATTTTACAGAAGCGGTGTCTCTCGGTGTCGGTGCTGTTTTCCTTTGGTGTATTTGAGAAGGCAGGAGCTATGCGATCGTCGAATGCAGTGCCTTTGTTAGCTCCAGGAAATGGCTTAGAACTAGTACTACTACTACTGTTTTCATCCCCAGGACCACCTATCCCTGGGTAGGCATGCACCGGGTTCGCAGCAGTGAACAATTCTAAAGACATCTCTTGTGTGGATGCAATGGTAGCTCTGGCCATTGGTTCCAGGAGGTTCTTATTTACCACTCCATCCACCCCCTTAAAGAAAGGGGTTGCCTGAGATGTTACGACAATCTGGGAACTTACTCGACTCCCACCATCTGTGACTGGATCGATTTCATTTGTCTCTGGGTCCAGAGCAGGAGGAACAGTGGATGCTTGTTTAGGGTCTACAGTTTCAGTAGCACTACTGAGTGACTCCGCTGTGAATAGCTGATAGGGAGCAAAGCTAAAGATGGTTGTCATTCTCACAGGACCCCAGACAACGCTAGAGAGCAGAGCTTGGATTAGGAGGATGGAAAGCATGTCTGAAACATGGAGAAATAAATAAATAAATAAATAAATAAATAAGAAATGCATGTGATTGATGTAAATTAATGTTATAAGCTGCAAATGAAAAAAAAAATATGCTGTGTACCAAGGTTTATACAGATTCAGGGCTATGCTGATTTATAGAGTTTACATCGTGTTAAGGACGACAGCCTTCGGCCAACAGGAATCAAATAATGTCTTGGTCACTGTGCCAGACTTGGACTCAGGATGCCATGGTTCTAGTCTTGCCCAGCCATGAAGCTCATTGGATTGCCCTTCTCAGCCTAACCTACCCCACATGGTTGTTGTGTAGAATACAATAACTGCTTTCTGATCTGTATATTTGTCTGGGAAGTGCTAATCAGGTTGGTTTGCTGAAAAATTCAGACTAAATTAAATCCTCAAGCTTCCCTAGTTCAGAGGCAATGGGCGAAAGAGGAGGGAAACAAACAACCTAGGTACTCAGAAAACAAACCATGGTTTGACTGTCTGCCAGACAAACCCTGGATATGGCAACAAACCATGGCTTAAATAAACCATGAGTTAGCGTTACATGCAAATCAGGCCAGAATGCCCTGAACACCACATGCTGTAGACAAGCATGAACAGAGAGATGTTGCCTTCATGAACTGCTTGTCAGTTTCTCAGAGGTGTTGAATTAGCCACTATTGGAAACTGAGGACTCAATCCTATGGGATGCGCTGTGGGTACTCATAATCCTCCAAACTCAGTAACTTACGAGTATCCTATGCAAAGTGGGAGGCACCTTTCACCTCCCACTCTGCATTTAAGCTAAGTGGGCATTTTTGCCAATCTAGTGGAGGCTTCAGGGAGGCAGAGTGAAGGAGGCTGGGGCAGCCATAGGATTTCTCCTATGGCTGCCACACTGGTCTCTTCCCCTCCCTTCCCCCAGGAACACTTCCTTTCCCCCAACTCTGTGCCTTGTTTTGCGAATGTCAAGAGGTAGCCAGTGCAATTCTCTGTGCATGGGCAATGAGGAGGAGGGAGAGGTAGGAGCACAGTTTCCTGGCTCCGAGTTTGGAGTCCTGTCTACGGATTCAGAGCCAGAAAACCAAGCAATCCTATGTCCTACCCACCCATCCACCAGATGCTGTCTATGGGACATAGAATTGCTCCCTGAATGAATCAGATGGATCTTTGGTTAAATTCCGCAATGCTTATATTTGTAGAAGCAAAATCCTTTTGAATTACAGGTGGTGGGGGGAATGGTTAGTAAATGCAAAATAGTAAATTCATAAAGAGCATTTTACCTGAAAGGAGTCTTCAGATGTACAAGAGCATTCCAATGCATCCATAGCACTGAAATGGCAAACTGAACTGACTTAAATACTAAAATCGTGAACAAAGACCACATATTGTGTGCAATAAATAAAAGCATGGAGGAGGACCATAGCTTCTCTCTGGTATAAATAATCACTTCCTAGAAAGGCTGTGGAGAACAGTGGTTTGTTCTTTGTTGTATCCTCATGAATAAAACTTATTCTTAATGATTTCTATTGTGGTGTATGAAATGATATGTTTGTTCACCAAACCAGTGATTACTTTCAGTACCTGTTATTCAGAGTAATAGTGGGGAAACTGTCGTCCTCCTCTCATTTTTAAAAGAATTTGATGTTTTTAAGGACTAGATCTCCAGATCCTTACCAGACTGCCTTTCTGTCGAGCAAAAATGGAACGACCCTTTAGTCTGGCTCTTTGGGGGCACTGAGGGAGTACAGTCCTGTCCCTGCAGAGATTCAGGCATTGTATGATTTTAAAAATGCTTTCAAGCCTGGGATGCAAGGTTTGGGTTCTACATTGAGGCTTGCAGCCGGCTGCTAGGAAAGATCGCTTTTCCCTGCCAGGACCTGATGCAATCCATTCAAGCCCCCAGTTCCTTTAAAACTACACGGAAGCTTAGGGTGCATTAAATGCACTTAGGGAAAATAATCCAGACTTTTAGCGTTCTAGGAAAGGCTGGGAAAGAGGTGGGGTGTCACCTATCAGTATGTTGCCATCTTTGCTGTGCAGCTGATCTACCATTTCATTTGTTCTTCTTTTACTTTGAACATATCTGAAGAAGGCTTTTTTGTTATTCTTAGCATCCCTTGCCAACCTCGACTCAGCTTGAACTTTAGCCTTCCTGACATTGAGCCTATCTACACTACTGCTTTAAAACGGTTATTAACCGGTTTAAAACTGTTATAAACCATTTTAAAGCAGTAGTGTAGATAGGCTCCTTATCTCTGCCATTCCAGGCTATCTGCCAGTGTACTTCCTTCCATCTCCTACAAGTGTCCTTTTTGGTTTTCAGATAATCGCTAAGCTTTTTGTGTAGCCAAATTGGCTTCTTCTATTGTCTTCCTTTTTCTTCCTTATTGGGATTGTTTCTTGTGCCGTTAGTATCTCCTGTTTTAGGAACTCCCATCCCTCTCGAACTCCTCTTCCTATTAGGTGTTCCTGCCATGGAATCCTGCTTTACTAAAAACAGCTTTCCTTAAATTCAAGGTTCACGTTTGAGTATACTCAGCTTTAGTTTTCCTTTAAATCATGAACTCAAACATTACATGGTCGCTTTTCCCCAAAGTTCCTGCTACTTTCCCTTCATCAACTAACTTTTCCCTATTGGTCAGAATCAAGGATGGCTGATCCTCTCATTGCTCCCTCCACTCTCTGAAAAAGAAAGTTGTCAGCAAAACAAGTCAGGAATTTCCTGGAGAGACCATGCTTGGCAAAATTTGTCTCCCATCAGATATCAGGGTGATTAAAGTACCCCATTACTACTTTATGCTTCATTGACATAGCTGCAGTTTCGTTTTGGAAAACATAATCCACGTCTTCTCCTTGGTAGGGTGGTTGGTAGTAGACTACAGGGTGGTGCTTCAGGTTTGTCAGGACATAGCATACAGGTTTACTTCTGGATAGGATACATCACCAAAAAAAGAGTAAATGCATCACCAAAAAAGAGGACAACATAGGACACAGATATGCATAATATTTGCATGCACAGATTTATACATATAGATGCAAATTTAGAAATATTTTATACAACTTAAATTAAAAAATACCATGCATCTAACCGTAGTGGGGAAGACTTTGACCAGGTGATGATCAATGTGCCTGCTTGGTCATTTCTCCAGGTGCTACCTATTGCTGTGCCACTTCAAGGCCCCTGCTCTCCCTTCCTATGGTTCTTCATCTTTAAACTGGACTTAGATCCGACAGCTCTTCAAACAGAGAGGACTGTCCTCTGTGAAATAGGACTGCAGCAGTCTCCCTTCCACATACACAACAGATGTGCTCCCCAAATCTGCCTCAGAATTTGCTATTAGATTCCTGATATTTCCAGAATTCAGTGGCAAAAAAAACCCCTATATCCTAAAACTCTTTCATTTCATGTTTCCAGTAGTGATGGGAAAAGGGAATTGAGGACTACTTGGTGGCCCCAGCAACAGAAAAAGAATAAAAAAGAAATAACAACCAATGCAAGAATGAATTAAATCAGTAGCGGCAGCCCTTCTACTGTTAATGCAGGTTAGCACATTGTAGGTATCTTCTAGTCCACTAGAGAGCAATAGTAGATCATCTGTTATTTTTCTTTTTTGCTTCACATTCTTGGCTCTAAACTTCTCTGAAACTGTAAGCATTATGTGTGGAGAGATAAAGAACGTATGACAGAGATAACTGCATCCTAGGGAAAGGAAACCTATACTTTGGAGATTCAGAGCCAGGTTTCACATATCTGTAAAGTTAGATTTGTTCAGAATAGCACTACACTTTATCTGGCAATCATGGTTTCCCAAACAAATCTATTCAATGAGAATGACAGACGACCAATATTCGTGCACCTGGGAGCCCCGTAGAAGCACCAGGGAGATGCATCCTAACCACTTTCCAGAGGGCTACCCATATTAATCCGTTGCAATCTGCTTCATCAGTTGCATGGTGTTATCTTAAATTCACACAAACACACACACACACCAATCATGTGTGGACAATGAAAGTAATTCGATGTAAACAACATTCTACTAGACCAGCTTCTGCTGGAAAGAATATAAGCTTTAGCATTTTGCAGGGTTCTTTGCCAATCATCTTTGCATAAAGAGAACCCTATTCAATCACATGTCCTAAAAAGGTATAACTAGATAATACAGCATTCAGAGAAACAGGACTTAAGTTTATACAGGGTTAGTGACAGGAACAATATGGGAAGAACACAGTGGATTCGAATAACAAGGGGCCTTAGAAAGCTGGAGTGAAATTTGTTTTTGTATACCTGTATTCACTACTTCCTTAGAGCAGAAGCAAACCACAGTAATAATCTTTTCCCCAAAACACAGCACTCCTATGACAGACCCTATGATTATAAAAACAATCAGAACAGAAAAGAAAACAATACTTCCTCAGTTTGAAAAGCAAGCTCATTTTCTCTTATACCTTCCAAATCTCTACCCTGAACATCCTTGAATGAACTGGTAATAGGGTGGCATGTACTCTGGAGTCTGTTCAGGTCGTATAAATCTTTTGCCTTTTACTAAAGATTTTCGTGGACAGGGTGGCCTAGTGTCCTCCATTTGAAGGAACCCTCCATTTGGAGGATTCTCCAGTCCAAGTCCAGGCAAAGAAAAGGAACCATTAGAAGGAAGAGCAGGGGCTTTGAAGTTGCCCACCAACAGGTAACACCTGAACAGCAGACTGAGAAAGTGCATAAGTCATCGGGGCACCCGTTACCCATCTATGGTGAGATATATTGTATGTCTGTTTCACTTATACCAATTATTTCTACATTTGTATATAGACATATGCACATTTCATGCAAATCCTTTTCCTCTTTTTGTTGGTGTAAATGGCTGTCCTTACTGAGAAGTTGTTGCAAACTCTCACAAAAAAATCTAAAAGGAAATGAGATTAAAAGATGAACTATTTCCTATTTACTCCAATGCATCCAGAATGGATGTATTTTCACTATTAGAGAACTCTCCAGCAAATCATCTGTTTTGTGACTATTCTGTTCACACTCCTTTGTATCTAGAATAACAACAACAACAACAACAGAATTTTTTGTTCATGGTGGCAAAATTCATGAATTTTGTCTATTGTCCTTTTTTCAGCAAAGCAACCCACAAACTTTTTGTGATTTGCATTGCCCACCCTTTTCCTCCAGCAGGAGAAAAGCTACAGAAGGATCCTGCCAAGAAACAAAAGAACCAATTTTCTTCTATTCCCCAGGAGCCACACATTGGGGTGACCATGACCTATATGTAATGGAATTGATTTCCCAGCTGAATTCTCAGTATGGCCTAGTCAAACCTTTGACACAAACATGGAGCAACAATGCCCCCATTTCTGTGCTTCCAGTCCTGAACACCATTTGGACTGCTTTGCTTTCTATGAGTACGTGCTTCGACCATCCTGAATTTCAGTACTTTGGTTTTATATTAGCAATTTGGTTTAACAGTAGTACATAAGGCCGAATGTACTTCATGTTTAATAAAATAATAAAAAAGTAAAAGAAGTAAAAACTCCATGCCCAGAAAATCCAAATTCAGTGCCAAGGAATGATAAATTCAGTGAGCTGTTTCTACGATGCAAATTGAGCAGATGTACACAATTTCTCTCATTTTTATTTAGTTATCCTTTAATTGTTATTATTTTGCATAATTTACTCTGGTTTTCTGAGTCATGAGATAGGGTTATAGAGAATCCTGAAGCCCTGTTGCCAGCTATTAGAAAGCTTATTCAGTCACCCAGCATGCAACCTCCCAAGAATTTCAACCAACTTTCATTTTTCCTCCTAAAAAAACAAGTTTCTGTTTATTATGACTGTGAAGATTTGCTCCAAAGTGTGTGGGCTATGCTTACTGAAATCTCAGAAGCCAGAAGAGGTGAAGGAATAAGGAGTGAGCAAATTTTCAAGTTGTATAAGGAAAAGTGAGGCCCAGCACACCTGGACATGTAGTAGAATTCACAGGGGATTTATGGCAGCATTTTTGTTTCCTCAAAAATACTGAAAATTACTTGTTTGATGGACAACAGCCTTCCAAAAAACTCACCTATCCATTGACAACTGACATACTGTCAGACACCCTCTTGCTTGGAAAGCTGATCATCAGGCTCGTGTCAAAGGTAGGCATGGTCTGGCACCTGTCAAGGGGCCTACACCCCAGCAAGACCCACTAACAAGAGCTCCTTGCTCCTCCATTGCAACCTGCTTGTTCATCTGCCTCTCACTTTGGCCCAGACAACACTGCCTACATATTCACCGTCTCTCTGTCAACCAAGCAGGTGATAGCAATGATGAGAAAGAGGATGAGGAGCAATAGCTGGCGATGACCAAGGTAGTAGATTAACTGAGGAATGACCTCACTGAAGATGTTTGGTCCAAGGCATCTTGGAAACATGGAACCAGCACTATTTATCATAATTTGTGCTGTGTATGTGTGAACTCAAGTGGAGTTCTCACACAAATGCAATCAGTATTTATATTTTGAAACCTATTTCTTTATTCTCTTTATTTGTTTGGGTCCACATTTACTGAAGCAGCTATCTCATAAAACAACACTAAACAGTGAAACTCATCCAGCAGATGGCAACATTACACTGTCAGGAGCCATTTACTATGAAGAAGGCAACTTAATGACACTTTAAAATCAACCGTTATTATACTATGCTTATTATTCTATATGCATAATGTGGACCTATTTTAATGCCACATAAGACATTCCGTCTGGCACTATGAAGACTAATTTGTCTTATGAGTCACAAGCTCCACTGATTTGTACATTTGTTTTTGTCCTGCTCCATTACACCACAAAGCTGTTCAGCATGGACTTAGCATGTGCTTGTACATCATATTTTCCACAAAAATATAGAAAGTCTTGTAAAATGATGTCCCTGGTTTGTCTCCCCCCATTTTTTCCTTGCTAGAATAAACTGCCCATATGTAGCAAAAATGAGCTATTGACCACAAGAGAATACGGCTGGATTAACCATTAGGCTAAGGGCCAAATTAGATGCGGTGGTGGTATGTCTGTGTACTTAAACCAAGATCTGATGCGATCTCATCATCCCTATTCAGAATGCTATGAAAGTAAACCTGCTAGCACAAGGTGCATGCTAGCACACACACCCTCAACCTTCCTCTGTCACCATTTCCACCACTCTCGACACATAAAGGGCAACTTTCTGAAGGGGAAAGCTGTGACACCCTGCCTGCACCTGTGACACTCACCAGGCTACACAACAGGGCTGTCCATGCCACTCGCACTCGAGGCTTACTTCAACCCCCCCCCCCCCCCGTGCTTAGGACGTGTTTGAGGATCTAGGCTTACTGCTGCTGCTCCCGTCTCGCCTTTATTCTTTTAGGCCCTATGGCTCCACAGCCCGGCACCCTAGCCCTCAAATCCCCCTTCTTCTGTCCGCTGCCACCAGTACCTTCCTCAGGTACACTTCCAAAGATCACACCAGTTGGATATAATTAACAACATTTATTAACATTAAGATGATGGTTCATGTAGCACAAACTTGATGGTTTTCTCAGGTCAATAGCGTATTGGTTACAGGCACAATGCTTAATGGTTTCAGTACTTTCTGTTCACAACATTTCAAATAGAAACTCTCACGTTCTATGTTTCTCCTGCCTACTCTACCCACTCTAAACTACACTACACTCTTTCCCACAATCTAGTTCCCCCAAAATAATAAAACACGTTGGTCTTTCCTAGCCTCTAATCCAGTCAACAATAATCCTCTCTCTCCCTCACACACTCTCTCCTCATACTCTCCTGTCAGCTCAAAATATATATTCATTAAACAAAAAACCTACGGTTTACAAAAACAATGTTAAGTCTCTACAGATTCCAACCAAGCACCAAAAAGCAGGGAAATTGGGAGTTAAGGCTCACTAGCCTTAACGCCATATCCTCCCTAAGGAGGCAGAAAGTGCAAGTGAAATTCTCATTCTCCCAAAGCAGATAAACCATGAGGACGGGGTGAAGAATATGATATGCAGAGGTGACTGTGGGATTGTGGAAAACTGATCACGAACAACTTAGGGCCACCTACTTCTCTTTTTTTTGTTCTAAGCAGCCCTTCCCCAACCTGGTGCCCTCCAAAGGTGTTGGACTACAACACCCATCATTGCAAGTCAGTATGTCCCATGGTCAGGAATGCTGGGACCATCTTGACATCCAATATAAAATCAAAGCTAGTGTTATGTGTTGAACTCACTTTTAACATGAATAAATCAACCAAAATGCTTGCATCTCCCTCATTTTTAAAGATAAAGAGATGAAACCTGGCATCATGGTACCTCTTAAGTAGGGATATAGCTATGCCAAGTATGAAGCAGATCCGTTCATGCCTTGATTTTTAGGAATGTTTTAAAGTTCAAACAGAAATCTCTTTGGGGTCCAGGACCTTGAGCAGTACAAGTTTAAAAAATGAAATTAAAGATAAAGAGATGAAACTTGGCACCATGGTAGCTCTGAAGTAGGGATTTAGTCATGCCAAGTTGGAAGCAGATCCGTTCATCCCTTGATTTTTAGAAATGTTTAAAACTTCAATTTATTTTTTTAAATTAACTAAAATGCTTACAATTCCATCATTTTTAAAGATAAAGGGATGAAACTTGACAGCATGGTAGCTCTTAAGTAGGGATTGAGCCATGCCAAGTTGGAAGCAGATCTGTTTATGCCTTGAGTTTTAGGAATTTTTAAAACTTCAAACCCAATACTCCTCTTTGGAGTCTAGGGCCTTGAGCAGTACATTAAAAAAAAAAAAAAAAGTAAAGATGAAGAGATGAAACTTGGCACCATGGTACCTCTTAAGTAAGGCTTTAGCCATGCCAAGTTGAAAGCAGATTGGTTCATGCCTTGAATTTTAGAAAAAAAATTGAAGTCAAACTTTTTAAAAAAATATCCTAAAAATCAAGGCACTAACCAATCTGCTTCCAACTTGGCATGGCTCAATTCTAGGGTGACCACTAGGGTGTGGCCTAGTGGCTAAAGTGTTGGACTGGGAGCTGGGAGATCTGGGTTCTACTCCCCACTTAGCCATGAAAACCCATTGGGTGACTTTGGGCCAGTTGCAGACTCTCAGCCCAACCCATCTCACAGGGTTGCTATTGTGAGGATAAAATGGAGAGGAGGATTATGTATGACCACATGAGAACTGTTATTATGGCCTGCTACTTTGTTTGTCTTTAGTAGTCTGTGGTCCAGATCTCTTCAGAAGGGGGAATAGTGTTTTGTGGTTGGGGTCAGTCTAAATTATCTCCAGGGGTACCTTACTCAGTGCTTCTGATAGCAAAGAGATTGAGGATTTTCCCCAACTCTGTTACTCTTGAAGTTACTAGGCCTGTTGAAAATAGATTTTATAACATAAGCATGAAAACAGTGAATACCCCTTTTAACTTGTTAAACCAATGAAAACATGCCACACAAGAAGTCTTAAGATATGAATGGTTTATAAAGAAAAGTAAATGCAAAAGAACATCAGATGCAGAAGTGAAATCTGAAACATTACTAGTAGTAGTAGTAGTAGTAGTAGAAGTAGTATCCTGCCTTTTGCCCAATGCTGGGCCTCAGGGCAGCCTTACAAAACTAAAACATATACAGCTAAAACCTATAAATAGGAATATACTAGGCTGACCATATGAAAAGGAGGACAGGGCTCATGTAACTTTAACAGTTGTAGAGAAAAGGAGATTTCAGCCAGTGTCATTTGTATGCAATTAGTTCCTGGTGAAATTCCCTCTTCATCACACCAGTTAAAGTTGCAGGGGCCCTGCCTTCTTTTGTATATGGTCACTCTAGTATAGTGCCTGCAACTTTAACTGCTGTGATGAAGAGGGAATTTCACCAGGGACTAATTGCATACAAATGACACTGGTTGAAATTCCCTTTTCTCTACAACTGTTAGAGTTACATAAGCCCTGTCCTCCTTTTCATATGGTCAGCCTAAATATACAAAAGTTAAAAATATAATTAAATACTTTTCAATATTAAAGCATTTTAAACATTTTAAATACATAACAATTTAAAAGTCAAAGATATAGATAGCGGTCCAGATGATTTGCCAAAGGCCTGCTGGAACAAAAAAGGGTTTGTCTCCATCCAAAAACACATCAAGGAGGGAGCCAGTGTAGACTGCAAGGATTAGAAAGAAAATCCATGTGTGTACACTATGCAAAATAAACGACAGCTCAACTGTTTCTAAACCTTATTAGAAAAACAGGGTGACTAGGCCGAAACCAGTGTTGTAGGCCCAGAAGCACTTTGAAAGGTTTCAACGTTGTACTTAAAACTTAACACCTGCCCAAACTAATTAAATGAAGTGTTTGAAGCTTTCAACTTATAGCAGTATGGACCAAACTCTTAGAAAAGAGGGAAGGAGCACTGTGTGTGAGTGGGGTGGGGGAAATTAAAAGAAAGGTATAGCTATCTATTCCCAGGAGAGATCTGAAGATCAAGTTACCATGGATCCAGAGGAACCACACACTGCTTCACCAGGGAGCAAAAGAGCAAACTGGCCTTATGAAGATAGCCCAAAATACTCTCAGAGCCAAAGGAATGCATGTTCCAGAAGAGAAAAGAGAAACTCTTCTTCTTCTTCACTCAAAAGGTCTGTGCTAGAGGCAGCGGCCATTTCACTCACGCACCCCACATTCTAAGGCAGGAGGGAGGGGGGAGAGTGTGTTGCGTTATGAGGGAAGATGGCCGCCTCATTGACTTGAATGAGAGGTTTAAAAAGTCCTTAAAAGTCAACCGAAGGGAATTTTAAAAAAACTAAAAGCTTTCCATCAACTACAGTCAAGGAGGAAGAAGACCCCACCACTGGATTAGTTAATAAGGCTCTAGAAATTATGCAAATTGTGAGCACAAAAAGTAGCAACCCGGACGTAAATCTGACAAAAGCAGGGAGACAGGTTTGTATTCCTTTTCTACCTTAAACTGCTCTCCTTCCCTCAATCTTTCACCAATCTTCTTGAAATTTTCAGGCAATGTAAAACAAACATTTCTTTCTGGCACCTGTAAATTTCAGAAAGGTTGATGAAACATTTTCGATTTTATGGCTGTTAGAATGACCCCTCCCTCAATTATCACTTTAACATGGCGGAATGTGTTTTTTACTGACGGCCCTTAACAATGGAGGCACGACTGTGCCTCCATTAATACAGACACTCTCACACAGCCAGCCAATCCAGGCACTCCCCCGCCACCATCCAATCAGCACTCACACATGAACTCCCCCCCCTTATGCTTACCCACTTACAACATAACTGTAAGTCTATTTAACTTCTTTTATGGCATTTTATAAACAACTACTTATAATATTTTATATACAAAGACCTCTAAAGTAGCTGAACATCACAAAAGCCTTCTCTATCCATGGAGGGTCCCCACAGTTTGCAACTGTGTGGAGAGCCTCCATGGATAGAGGAAGCTCTCCCCTTCAGAAAGTCATGCCCCACACAGATGGCGACAGAAATGGCGATGGAGGGAAATATGGTTAGCAAAGCCCCTATCTGTGCACATTTACTTTACCTGCATTCTGAATGCCTGAATAGAACTCCACAATGCCAAAAGTACAATGCAAAGAACAAAAGGAAACTGGGTGTGACGAGTGCAGATCTATCCCATCCCCCACCAGAACTTATCTCCCTGCAGTCCCTCGGCCTAGTGGGGGTGAGGATACAATTTAGGGAGTAAAGGGGAGTGTGGGTGAGGAGTGCAAATCCCTCTGGCTTACCTCCCCATGGCCCCTCTCCTGAGACACTTTTCTCCCAGTTGAGTTCTTGATATTAGAAGTGAGACCTTCTGGGAGAAAAGGATTACAGGAGAGAAGCAGTTGAGGGATAAACCAGGGGACAGAGTGAAGGTTCAATTCTGCTCAACCATGCCCCCTTTTTGCTCCTTAAATTAGACCCCCACTCTGCGTTCTACATGATTGCACCTATATCAGTTACCATCACATCTCGTTTGGCCCTAAGTTTTCATATACTGCAGGATAAAGCCCCAGCCAGATTAGGAGTTTGGCTGGAAGGTTATTACCTGAGAGAACCTCTTAAATTTAAGTGTCCCTCTCCTGTGCGCTAGGAGCTCCATCACACCTAGTTTTTTTCTGTTTCAGTAGCATGTCAAGTGCTGTTCATTTTCACGTGCATGCATAGTTGTGCTATTTCACCTTGTTTACCTTTTCACCTGTGCCGGCTTGCACTTCTGCTCTCCTACTATTGCGCTCACCCCACCCCACCCTTTCTCCTGCTAAATCCCTCCATTTCATTGGTCCTTGTGGTTGATGGACATTGTGATGGACATGGGCACGCGCCCCCCACTCTGGTTTTGTGGTCTAGCATTTTAGCAATTTAGGGTTTTATCAGCTGGGAAGTTGAAACAGGCGGATGAGAGAGCAATGAGAGTGGAGCAGCAAAAGTCCATTCGACCGACTCAGCACAAGTCCATACATCCCTGACGCACTGGAGGAGAACTGCCCCTGCCCTCCTCTTTCATCAGCAAGACCGCCCTTCAACAAACATGCCCCCACAAAAGCAGGAGTTCCGACCTAATGTGAGGACGGCAATACACGGGAACGGAAGAGTGGTTTTATCCCACATGGAGAAAAAATACCACACTTTCCCCGCCCTAGAAAAACATAAAAAATGGAGGGGAAGAGGCGAGATGACTGCAGGACAGGGAAGAAGGACAGGGCAAAGCAGTAAACAGGGGAGGAAAAGTGTGATAAAATACTGGTGTGATGGAGCCCTAGATGAGGCTCTTTATTTATTACTCTATGAAAGCTGATGCCACAATAAACTAGAGCTGATTCCCCCCCCCGAAACTATTTCAGGGGGAGGGTGCTGAGATTTCCCTTTTTCTCAATCCCCTAGAAAAAGAAAGCCACTTTACAGAATTTTCTTTGAATATTCTCCACGATTTTTTGGCAGCAGGTGCCATTTCCTTCCCCATATCACAATACTCCAGAAGGATGCTAAGTCCAAGACATTGTGGAGGATTCAAAAATGTCCCTCTTCTACACAATGAATATCCTTTGCATGTCATTGATTGCAACATACACCAGGCATCTATATTTCCCAGAGAATCTCTCCTTCATAGAAATAAGGAAGATGTTAACAAACAAGCACACAAACAAACAAAAACTCCATATCCCTTTCATGTCTGACTTCCCCCCAGCAACTCCACTGTCCCAATTTTCAGATGGCTGTTAAAGAGTGCTACCCACTGGTACCCAATCCACAATGCCTTGCAAAAGTTATCAGCAAGTCCTCTTCCACTGTCTTCCATGATCCTCAACATCTAAAAAAGTTACTGGTGTGACCTGAAATAAATCCACCTATCAACAACCCTGGGTCACATCGCTGTGAATCCAGTCATTGTTTCACCTGCATTCACCTTAGAGAAGTAGTTACATTTAAAAGAACAACAACCAGTCAGACCTATTTCATTAAACCGAACATAACCTGCAAATCTGACAGTGTAATAAACATTATTGAATGTGTGCACCATGGATGTCATATCTAGTATGCTATAAAAAAACAAGATAACTTTATACACAATTTAGAAACCACAAATCAGCAATCTTGACCCAGAATAACAATCTATTTAAATAATAATAATAATTTTGATGGCCAGAGCCACATTGACTTGGAAATAATTCCTATCAAACAACCATCGAATCCAGGGATATTAGAACAAAGATAGAACTTCTGGGTTTATAGCCTCAAGAACCTACAGACTTAATCAGAAAGACAAAATTTAACTAAACAGTTTTATATATGTCTGCTTTGTCATCCATACACACACACACACACACACACACACCAGCTAATGACCCGGGTTGTATGTCATGATGGCAAATCATTAAGACCCTAAACAACCCATTAGTCTGGGTTCACACATCATGCTTACAACCTCCAATCAGGTTGATCAGAAGTTGTTTACAAAAAAAGGAAATGCTGCATGTGTGTCACCATGTCCCACAGTGACATGCAAACTGGCCCATTATGTGTTTTGATCTGAGTGAAACTTAATCTTTCATTCATTAGTAGTTAGATACACCCATTTGTTTCCGGATTACAATAGCATCTCCATTCCTTCTAATTTCTTCATAATGATGCATATCATGTTTTATTTTTATTTTTATTTTCAAATACTGTGGATTTAAAGCTTTGGACAATCTCTGCTTTAAAAACTTATTTGGATTTGTAGAATATTAAAGTAAGTGGGTGTAAGACAACAACATTTTTTTCCTTTTTAAAAAACTAAGTCACAGAGAATTAATTCAGGAAGCAGGAATATAAAACTGTTAGGCCGAGCAGGGAGGCTTACTAAATAGCTAGTGGAAAAATACACAAGGTAGGGGATGAATTATAAACCACTATGACAGGCAATGAACAATGGCTCCAAAAATCTATTATATAAGAGTGCAAAACCATGAATAAGATATGGGATTGGAAATGCATAATGTTATTATGAAGACCATGGTTCCCCTCAGGCAATGGGTTCACTAGCAGGAATGGTAGGGTTAAATGCCATTGTTTGTTTAGTATATAACTCTATTTAAATGATAGGTATACATAGCTATTTCCTTGTTTCACTCCAAAGCTGGTCGGTTATCAAAATTTCTGTAAAATGATGCCACCAAGTTGCTAAAGTATGGAAGAAGCAAACCATAACAACTTGCAACTCCTTCAACAGCTGATCTCAAAATGGCTGCTGTTCTAGGTTTCAATTTTCTGATAGTGTTCCCCAGAATTGCTTCCACCATGCTCCCAGTCATGGAACACTTTGGTCCCTAGACTATTGTTACATTTCCGACTAATAGCAAGAAATAGGAAACCACAGAAATCATTTTCTTTTGCTAGTAGGATTTTATTTTTAAAAAATACTGGCTTCCTCAGAGGGCTAGGAGATAAGCTCCAACCATAGAAGAACTTTTCAGGTCAGGGAATCTTCAAGAAACCTTGGCTACCTCCACAAGAGAGGTTTAATGCTCTTTGAAGGCTCATTATAAATTTTACCTCCACACCAGCGGAGCGCAAAACGGGCGTAGAGGCGCATTATCTCCCAGATTATGCGCATTATCGAATGCGCGTTAAATAGCGACTTTTATTTTGCTCCAGCCGTTAAAGCGCATTTTCCCCGTGTGAACAAGCGATTATGCGCATTAACTACATGTAAAGCGCTTTTTGGACATCAATTAATGCGCTTCGCCGCCTCTCGCCGCCTCCCGTGCAGAGGGATTAGGAGTAAATGCGCCTCTGCGATAATGCGCATAATCCCCGAACCGGGCGCAAAAGCGCATCCTTGTGGAGGGGGCCCTAGTAGATAAGGGTCAGGGGTGGAGCCAGGACAGACTCTTGCAAGTCACAGATAAAGCCAGAGTGAAGGATTACGGGTGGAGATTGTTACAATCTGAGTTATGCTACCTTTTCAGATTCCACGATTGATTTACTGGAGGGAACAATGTCACTGCTTCAACCTGAAAAATAATGGGTGATTAGCAACCCCTATTTGTTAATGTTATGGATTCCCAAAAGACAGGGACATTTGGGTGATGGGGACAAAGCAAAATATATGTGCTATATATTCGCTCAGATATTGGACTTTAAAATTGTGTGAGAGATCTCCATATGGGAAGGTAAGCCTTTTCTAATGGATGTAAACATCCATCCTATATTAATAAATGTATGTTTTGAGTGTTGGTCAGATAATAGAAGGCTTCCTCACCCAAGATTTCAATCAGTCTTATAAGAATTAAGAGTGGTTCAGGGCTGCCAGGTAGTACAGAGGGCCAATACTTTGGTTAGGGGGTGGATCTTTCCTGATCTCCCACTCTTGGGGACAATAAAACTCACAATGTAATTTCAGTCAATTGGAATGGGAAATGAGTGATGGCCAACTAGATGTGATATGAGAAATCCATAAAAAGGATTTTTCACTTTTTTTTTTAATGTTAATGGTAGCTTTAGAGAGTGGGGACCCAATTCAGTCAGGGATTGTGGAGCTGGGAGAGGGGGATTTTAAATCACTCTCCAAAGCTTCTGTTGGTTTAGGGAAAATAGTAGCTTCAGGATGGGGATTTTAACCAGGATTAGCATGGGAGGAAAAGGTTTACCCTTCCTTCCCAAGCATCACTTTCCCAATCCAAATCTGAGTCCCTCTGTGGCTATTTTTTATAATAGCCAGGTGATCCCTCTGTGGCTACAAAGAAGGCAAGCTCGCTTGTATTGTAGTTGTTTTTCTACTAAAATCCCTAAATCCAGGATGGAGACCCTCCAAGGGTCCCAGTCCAGTCCTGGCCATGCCTCTTCCCATCATTTGGTGGTTTTCCAGATTTTGTGCAGTTTTTTCCCCAGTTTAAAAGGTTGAAATGTTTCTCCTAAGGCTTAGTTACTGACAGTAAGAGCTTTAAACTCAAATAATCTGGTATTCCTGGTTTTTCGACCACAGCCTTTTGTCTTTGGCCTGATCTGCCACTGGAATGTGGCCCCAGGAGCTTCTCCAAAATGGAATTTGTCTCTCTGGTGAAAGAAGTTCAACACCCTTACTTAAATTCCACAGCATGCATAATTTGGAATGTCCGGCAGGTGTAGAATTCATTTAGGAGAACATGTTTGAACTTCTGCGAGCAAATTCAAGCTAGGAAGCATAAAAATTCCTTCTCCCCATTCCTTTCAGCTTTAAAGAATGCATATCTATTCATTTCATATGAGCACTGGGAAACTGTAGAAACAGTACATGTCAACACCCTTGAACTGATCTTAAATTCCATTAAATACAGGTAAACCTTACTTTCATTTTGCTGCAGTAATTTCCCGTAAGATTAATGTTTGCACTTGCATTGAGGTGTGTGCGGCTTCTTATATTGTTTGGGTGGAGGACATGCTTTCTTTCCTAGAAGCTGTAAAATCACACCTATGTAAGGAAGTAATGAAAGTGTGGAATATATATATATATATATATAGGGTGACCAGATAAAATCCAGGTCAGGGCTCATGTAACTTTAACAGTTGTAGAGAAAAGGGAATTTCAACCAGTGTCATTTGTATGCAATTAGTTCCTGGTGAAATTCCCTCTTCATCACAACAGTTAAAGTTGCAGGGGCCCTGCCTTCTTTTGTATATGGTCACTCTAGTATAGTGCCTGCAACTTTAACTGTTGTGATGAAGAAGGAATTTCACCAGGGACTAATTGCATACAAATGACACTGGCTGAAATTCCCTTTTCTCTACAACTGTTAAAGTTACATGTGCCCTGACCTGGATTTTATCTGGTCAGCCTGTATATATATATATATATATATATATATATATATATATATAATTTATTCATGGAACATGGCTTAACAACAGGATGAGAGTAAATAGGGGGAAAGAGGATCAAGGTTCACTCTTTGTTCATGTCATGCTTAAGGAAATGTCTGGGAAGAAGTGGTTTATTATGCTTAAACAATCGCAAGCACATCACTGGGAGTTTGAGTCATGACACAACCTTGGCTAGCAACTAGCTTTACAGGAAAGTCATTTTGAAAAGGGATTGGAGGATGCATTTTGCCATTTTACACCTATTTCCCCTGATTCAAAAAGTCAGTTTTGGGGAAATAGCTAAGCTTCCCCCTTGTCTGATCTGCCCCAAATTTTGCACATACATAGCTACATAATTTTCCAATGGATTAGCTAAATTTGGTGCATAACAAAGCTTTTTATGAGTTGTTATTGGGAACAAGGAATCACTCCTCAAGTAGGGACACATGGGCAAAGGTTAGCGTTGCCCTTTGAGATATAGGTCTACGAAGAGTTCTTATAGCACATCGGCGATGAAGGGGGGTGGAAATAGTGTAAAAAATTGAGGAACAAAGACCAACCACCAGTCTTGAGAAATATGAATGGAAAACCGCCAAATTTGCAAGGCTGGGAGAGAATGGATTAACTAGCAGGGAGTTTGAAAACCAGCAAGATCGGTCAAGCGTTAGGGTTAGCACTATGATACCAGTATATAGAATGTGTAATGTGCCCCAACAGTTATCAGTGCACTTCAGTACCGATATAAAGCAGTAGGGTAGATCTGGTGGTTCATCAGACGAGCGTTTTATCACACGCTCACTACTGCCCACTCATTATTTTTCGTGCATCCTTTAGCCGACACCGTCTGCCTCCCGCTCCTTCTTGCCATATTCCTGTGGCAAAATAGACCCCCCAAAATCTGACTTTTTTTGGAAAAGGAACATGCTGCCATTTCCTGCTGTGTGCAGGAAAAGTGGCATGATAAAAATGGCCACTGAATGGGCCACATGGTCTTTGTATACTTCCTCTTTCTTCTCTGTGAAGACAGAGGAAGTATTGTGGGACAGGAGTGGGGGCAGAGAAGCGATGGTAGGGAACCGTGATTTTCTCCATCTAATGGAGCTCCTAGCCTATGTCTCCTCCATGGGTAAGACTGAGGCATTCTGCAAAGTCTCTATGCTGCAGGCAGTTGCTAAACGGGACGGAGAAGACTGTAATTACCTGAGAACAAATCTGAGGCCCTGCTGAGAAAGCTGTGAGACCTTGTGTGGAGAAGTGAACCACCCTAAGCTGAACACAGGAGTGCCAGGATGCTAAGGGCATTATCAGGTCAGGCCAGTTAATGACGAATGGACCCACAACTCTAAGAAATATTTGAACACTTTCGCCCTGTGGGGGAAACCCTCAGGTGGTGGATAAGGGAATATTTGTACAGTATGTTTATGGGGCCCTCTGTACCTTTCCCCATTCTTGTCTGTTTTCTAAGCTTCATTCTTCTAATGCCAACATTTCAGGGAATTCTATGTGGTGAAATGGGGAACTGTTGTTTTTACTGGAGTTCAACATATTATATTTGTTGCTGGGATTAACTATAGTGATTTGCATTGTGATTGCATTGCATTGTGATTGGGTTCTTTGCCGAGTTAGGATGGGTCAGTGGGGATCCAAGGGTAGTTATGAATGTTGTTTCTAATCCCCTTCCCCTTGGGAAGGGTGAAGGACTGTCAGACAATAATTCAGAATCAGATTCTGAGGCCGAAGAGACATCCCAGTCCATACCAGGAGTGGGAGAGTTGATTCCCATGGCCTCTTTCCCAGCTGCAAATGAACCTTTGCCAGCGCTTATCTCTGATGGTGTAAATAAACCCCAAGCTGAGAATCAGCCTTCTTCCGAAGAGGAGGCCGTACAAACCCTGGTAGATGCAAGATTCCGTAGGAGAGAGAGGTGGGCTTAGGCGAGGGAAGAGAGAAGATTGATTGCTCCGAAACAGCTTGGTCAGAACCAGTCTCCATGGACTTTCCTTTTTCCTTGAAAAGAACAACTGTTTTGCTTGCTTAGTATAAGCTTGCCTAGCGGGCAAGTCACTTAGAACTTTTAGACTCCCTTCAGCTGGAAGACGGTGGTTATTGCCTGAATAAAGCTTTGTTGATTTCATAGCAGACCTCTTTATTGACTTCAAATAATGCAAGGGGAAAGAGGGACCTGACAGACAGTTGAGGTTCCAAGAGGATTTAAGGACATGGAGTTGGAAGCTGAGGAAGAAAGGAGTTAGATATCTTTGTGTGTAATGGTTTTTATGATTTTTCTTGGCTTTGGAAGAATGTTGGATTGTTACTTAATAAATACTCATTGTATTAGTGGAGGTCAATACCCACATGAATTGGAGCTGGCAGTTTATACAGTAGCAATTTAATTGCACTGGTATTCTTGAGGGTACAGAGTAACAGAAGAGAAATACCTCAAATGGTGGCAGCAGGCTGGTATTATCAATATTAGACCTTTCGCTATTGTTGGGTGAGACGTCATACTCTAAAGGTGAAAACTCAAGTGACACACAATCCGTTCAGTGGATGGGATTGTTTTAGCACAATATAAAACATTTTATTTGTTTATCAACCTTGTATTTTATTGCAGTTTCCTATTTTATTATGGTATAAAGCCCCTCAAACATTTTAAACAAAAATGTTGGGGTTAAACATTTTTCCAATCTAGTAAACTTATTTTACATTTTCCTAATACAAACGTATTCCAATATTTTAAAGATCTTTTATCTGTCATGTAACTTTCCAGTCCCTACAGTCAAGCATATGTCAAAATCATACTTCAAAATGAACACAAGTAGTGCAAGACCTAACAGAACTGCATTAGACCAATGAGATAATTTTATTTAAAAACAACAACTATAACCCTATATGATAGAGTACATCAAATTATAAAAGGAGTGAATATTTCCAATGTCTATATACCATTTATAATGATCGTATCAATGTCATAACAACCATATGAGTCCTAATAATATATTATATGACAAATGAAGCACAATTGATGGTACACATCAAAATATAAGAGAATTTAATATTTGCAATACCTATATACCATTATAATAATTGTATCAATGCCATAACAACCATAACAGTCATAATCAGATCAGTCTACAGAACTCCAGTATATTCCCGTTTTAACTGTACAAAGGGCCTTTCTACACCTACAGGTGTAGAGGGAGGAAGGGGGACGATCCTGGACGTACCTCCTTCCGGGATCATCCCTGGGCATCCACAATGGAAGTGTGACATCCCGGGACGTCGCACTTGTCATGGGTGCCATTTTTTTCAACTTAGAGGAGCCGGGAGCGCAGGGGAGAAGGTAAGGACCCCCCTGTGCATGCACCCCACCCCCCACCTCGCCATCTTGGGGATGGCGGACTTGCTTCCCCCCAACCCCCATGGGCATGGAGCCATGCTGCCTGGCTAGGTGCCCATTTCAGGTGCTACACTTACTCCTGAGTAAGCAGGCACCAGGTGGGACAGGCACCCACACTTCCTGTGGTCTCGGGAAGGCAAAAAGACAGCTTGAAGAACTGGGTTTTCCCAGGGTTTCTTCATCCCTGGGAAAACCCGTGTCCGTCCCCCCTGGTGTGGAAAGGGCTATAGTCTTCATTAGGAACTCCTATAGACAATTCTTTGTTTGGTGAGCTGTGGCGGCACTTAACTTTTGTTTGGTGTCAGTCTTTTGGAGTGCTAACACATTTTGGGAAGGGTGAGTAGGAGAAAATCAGAATTTCTACTTTCAATATAGCACTGGAGTTTTCTCCTAGAAGAACTACCTCACTCACAACCTATAGCTATTTTGCCTCACTGACCAGTATACTATTGAAAATTCATTTATTCAAGAAGTGAAAAATTGTTCAACCGTATCAGTTATCAGAGTTTGTTAAGTGCTATAAGAATTGTTTGATCACCTGTCAATTTAAAGCAGAATGAACCCATAAACAGTGGATAGTTTCTATAGCCAAAAGTATGGAGTAGGTCTCAGAGCCAGGGCCTCTGCCACTTATTAGGTCTTAAAACCAGCGGGATGTTAATTGATGCAAATGGATCACCATGAAGTGAAAGTTTCTCACTGATTAATATTATTGGTTAGAAGTGACTTGCAACCTCACACAAAAACCATTTGATTATTTATTTCTCAGGAAAACAAAGGAGAGCACTATGAAAAGATGAGTCAGACTATTATAAATTACAGAATGAATTAAAATTAACAAAATAATAAATGCATAAGTTGATATAACAGCACTATGTTTTTGGAGTTTTAATCCTGCTACTGAAATATGCATTGGGCTGGCCCTGATTAATGCTGAATCATAGTTTAGTATTACTAGAATGAGTCCAGCCTCCCAGATTGCATGCTCCCCCATCCCTACTTCTCCTCCTCCTCCTCCTCTTCCACTAGTGTGGGTGCAAGGAAACGTTCAGAAGTTTTTGTCTCGGTTTTAAACTAACCACAACTTGTTCTGTATTCTGCCCCTGGTAGTTAATCTTAACTATGGTTAGTGAAAACAGGCCAACTTCAAACTATGGTTTATGAAACTGGCTTGTTTTCACTAACCATAGTTATGGTTAATCTAAAATGGAAGCATAAGCTTCCAGTTTTCACCTCATGGCCACGCTGGGAGGAGGAGAGTCTGGGGGCAGTGATGCAGCAAAAGCTGGATGCTGGGGTCAAAAATCTAGGACCCTGTAGCCCAAGTGGGCTGCAAATGACCATCCAGAGAGTGGCAGGTGAATCAGAAGTTAACTCCATTTTATTCCTGTAGCAATAATTTGCCATGATTTAAGTGAATTTAAATATAAAACTGCACAAGCTTAGAGTATTTTTTAAATCAGGCAAACAGCTTTGTTATTGTAACATATAAGGCTGTAGAAGCACTTGCAAAGCATGGAATGGCAGTTTTGCGGGGGGGGGGGGTTAGTTGTGTTCTTCACAATTGAAGTAAAACACATGACCCCCTCTAGAAGGATTCGCTTTGGTGCCTGGCTGCCCGATTATGCGCATATTCGCAGAAGTGCATTTACTCCTAATACCTCTGTACGAGAGGCGGCGAAGTGCATTACAAGATGACCAAAACGCACTTTAAACTTGCTGACATGCGGAGAATCGCATGTTTACACGGCGGTAAGGCGCTTTAACTGCCGCCGCAAATTAAAACTCGCAGTTTAACGCGCATTCGATAATGCACATAATCGGAGGTTTAAAGCGCCTCAGCCCCCAATTTGCGCTCCTCTCTTGTAGAGGTAAAAAATTTAATCAGCCTTGAAAGAGCTTTAAACCTCTCTTGTAGAGGCAGCCTAGGACTGTTACCTCTAGGGTCTAAAATTACCTAGTTAAACCACTGCCTGAGGGGTGGGGAGAATACTTAATTTTCATAGTGCTAATCCATGGCTTAATGATACCTCCAAATGCAGCCATTCTGTCTGAAAGATTATTTCTCAAACATAGTGGTCAGAATTATGTAATTTTAAAGATATAATCAAGACTGATTGCAAACTCCTTGTTTGACTCCATGGTATTCAAATACATCAGGTGAAGATACTTTCTTTTTTTGAAAAAAACAAGATTTTTTCAGTATTGCTATATATATGCTTTATATATTTTTGACTCAATAGGGCAGGATGAAATATAATAAGCACCTGCTAACCGCCCCAGTCCTAAGTATTACTAATTCAAAAGTGACTCCCACGGAGTTCAGTAAGATTTATTTTTCTGGGAAGTCCGGTCAGAATTGTAGCTTTGGCCTTAAATGGGACTTATTTCCATGCTTCGGACAAAGCTATTGGTCAGAAAAACCTCTCCACTGCGAGGAAACCCCTTAGCAAAAGTTGCTAGAATTGGGGGGTGGGGAGGAGGGGGTCGCAAGGGAGAAGGCAGAAGGCACACGCTGACCTCCGGGCCTGTCTTGCAGAGCCACATTCGCTTTTTAAAGGGGAGGGGGCGAGTCCCAGTTTCGCCTCGTGCTAGTGGAAATAGCCACCGCAACCCTTGGCGCCAGCACGTTTGTGTGGAAATCCAACGGCGGGTCGCAAACAAACCCCCCTGGAATGCCTTCCTTCCCACCCGTAGAAGAAGCGGAGGTCGGACGGCTCTTGCCGGCGCGCGATTTTTAATCGAGGTTAGTGGGGAGAGGGGCTTTCCGTTCTTCAACATGGAGCAAACCGCCGTCGAGGTAGTTCAAGGGGCTTCCTCAGGGGAGGAGGGGAAACCTCCTTTCGTTTCCCTTTCCCAGCCTTCCCCTCTCCTCTTGCCGCACGCAGCGTTACTGCAGTAACAGCGTTTTTCCTCATCCGCCCTCTGCTTGCTTTGCATTTGTAGCTGGCGCTCTTCGCCCGTGCTCGGAGCTATTTCTATCCCTTTCTCTCCCCCCCCCCCCATTAAAAATGCATCAAGAACAAATCAGGCGTGGAAGCGATTCCGGCTACCCGAAGGGAGAGGCGAGCGAGAGAATGAAGGAGGGAACATCGCGTCGCTTCTGGCTGCAAAGGCAGCCCGCTGCAGCTGTTTTTGTATTTGAGGGCCGGCGTGCCGTTTGGCTGTGGGGCGGGCTCGCTCTTTTTATGATCCCGGAGTGAGGGTCGTGGGTCGTTGCTTTTAGTCTGTTGCGGCATGAGAGACAGAGGCGCTTGCGGCACTGGCTAAAGCCGAACAGATTTATGATTGTGGCATCAGATACCCGTGTGGACCCGCGAAAGCATCTATGCCATTCTAAATGGGTTTATCCTGTAAGGTGGCGTGCCGCATCTTTTGATTAGGAAAACTGATGCAACAGCGGGTGCTTTATGTGTGTGTGTGTGTGTGGAGGGGGGGGAGGTTGAGCACCACCGCCACCCCCCCAAAAAATTAAAATTAGAATTTTAATGCCTGCAAACTTAATAATAATAATAATAAATAATAATAATATATTTATTTATCACCCGCCTCTCCCAACGGATCGAGGCGGGGAACAACACCAAACACAAAATACAAAAACTGATTAAAAGCAGATAAAACCAGTACATCATTAAAACACCAATAAAACACCAATAAAACACTTTAAAACACCAATAAACACCAATAAAACACTTTAAAACACCAATAAAACACTTCCTGCTGTTTTGCTTCCTCTTGGAAGACACGTATTCCCAAACACCTTATACCCGCCTTCTTCTTTTAAAATGTTTCAGTCAGCCAAAGGGTATAATATTTTCCCTCCGTTTGTTTTGATATTTGTTTCGGCTGCAGCACCGCAGGAGGAGGCACCACCATACTGTGTGGTTCCATGTGCTCAGCCTAACCCCGCTAAACGCACATGGGCGATGCTCCTTGTTGGCCGCGTGGCTGACTGCAGCGCAAGGTTGGTTCGTGGCCAGCAGGCTTACTCGGAAGGGTCCGAAAGAACTCGTTCGTAGTTGTTCACCGGGAAGTGGATGGGAGAACCAGAGCTGTCCGATCTCCCAGCGTATTGCCTGTGAAGATAAGGCAACAAAACAATGTGTGTTTTCTCCCTGCCAGTGATTAGTCCCTGGGATTTGGTTGGCTGTGGAATTGAATTTATAGCACTGGGGGTGGTAAGGTAGGTGGGGATGGGTGGAGAAACGCAGCTCAGTTCTTAAACCTCTCTCTGCAGTGAAGAGTTGAGCCAGCAAAGGAGTTTGGAGCATCGTTCATCTTACCCGTAGCACCCTTGGGAGCATTGAGGTGAGTCTATTTTATTCAGTAAATTGTTTTGAGTTTGTTTTTGTTTTTAAAGAAAGTTTGTTGTGCCGCGCATGCTGACTTTTGACCTAAGTCCTTGAAACATAGGAAGCTGCTTTATACTGAGTCAGAGGTTTTGTCCACTTAGCCCAGTATTGTTGACACTGACTGGCAGCAGCTTTCCAGGGTTTCAGGCAGGATTTTTTCCTGGAACTACCTGGAGATGCTGAGGATTGAATCTAGGACCTTCTGCAGGCGCTGTATGTAGGACCCCCTCTAGATGGATTCCGTTTGATGCATGGTTAGCCGATTATGCGCATAATCGCTGAAGCGCTTTATCGTAAATGCTTGTATGCAGGAGGTAATTGAGCACTCATCAGGTAACCTTACCGGTTGTTTCAAATGCGCTTTACAAGTAGTTAATGCAGAGAATCGCTTGTTCACATAGGCAAAATGTGCTTTAACAGCCGAAGGAAAATAAAACTCACTATTTAACGCGCATTCGATAATGCAAATAATCGGACAGAAAACGCGCCTCTACGCCGGATTTGTGCTCCGTTCTTGTAGAGGTAAAAATTTTAATGCGCCTTGAAAGAGCTTTAAATGCCTCTTGTAGAGGCAGCCTGTGTGTGTGTGTGGCACAAGTATTTATAGCCTCCCTTTCAGGATACAGATCCTTCCAAAGCAGCTTACAATTAACATCAATAAAAATATATTCATAAAATGATCCTCCTCGCAGGGCAGTTGGTGTAGATGGCCAATGTGTGGGGATGAGAGGCCAAGTTCTGAAGTGGGCTTTGCCTGCCCCCTTTGCTTTCCTGGAATCAATAACGCAATTTGCAATCTGCCAAGCACCTACTTGAGTCTAAGGCTGCAATCTTCCATGCTAAGGGGTGAGTCCCATTGAACTCAGTGGGACAGACCTGTCAGCAAACAGACATAGGATGGCACTGTAATTGGGTGATCCTATGCATGCCTACACAGCAGTGAGTTGAAGGAGACTTACTCCCAAGTAAATGGGTTTAAGGTTACAGCCTATCTCCCCCAAACGCCATTTTAAAAGCTCTGACCAAATGCAGACTTTGTGGCTACAACATCAAACCAGCCATTCGTCTTTCCCTCCCACCACTTTGCTTAGCATTTAGCCTGATGAAGAACTTGAAAGCTCACTTACTATTTTGTGACATTTTGGTTAAGCTTAATACAGGCATTGCTTTATTAAAAGCCCCTACATTTGCCCAAGAGGTCCTAGGATCAGTCCCCTCAGCTATGCCAGTTTAGAAGTTGTGTAACCAGGGCCGTGCGGGGGGGGGGGGGGGTGCAGGGGGGCCAGTTGGCCCGGGGCCCACAATTATGAGGGGGCACCCTGACAAAAAGGTCCTCCCCCAGCTTATGCTACTGCTTCCATAGTGTAAGCGGCCCATCGAGAAGCGAGGAGCCCACCTTGCAGAAACAGCACAGAGGCCGTCCATCGTGAATACCACGGTCAGACTACAAGCTCCATAGGGCCATGCCGCATGCGGGGCAGGGATATATGTGCCTTGAGGTGTTATAGAACAGGTTTAATATGAAGATGTTATGTAGAATGAACATGTTGGTGGGCACACCCCCTTGGGGCGCCCATGTTGTCCTCCTTTTTTTGAAATGGGGGACACATACTTCCCTTCTGGCCTGGGCATATTACCACCTCTGCATGGCCCTGTGTGTAACTAATTTCCTCCCTCCTCACTGGTTGTGGTGGGAGACAAATTGGGGGGGGGGGAGAAGTTCTGCCAGGCAGAAAAGCCCAGTAGATCCACTGCTTCCTGACAACTCCTGCCCTATTGGCCAGCCTTAGGAAGTGGCAGAGGATCCGTCACTCCACTTCCCCCACCCCACCTAGTGGGCATCCTAGGTGGGTATGATGAATTCTGTCCAGGTGAGGCAAGAGCTCCCTTATTGGACCAGCGTTCAAAATATTGGCTGTGAGAGCAGGAGGCTGCTGTTGCCCTCATGTCCTGCATATGGACATCTGGTTGGCTGGCATGCAAACAAGAACTAGATAGTCCTTTGGTCTGATCCAGTAGGGCTCTCCTTATCTTCAAGAACAGGGATGGTGTTTGTTTTCTGTTTGTTTTGTTTGTTTCTGTTACTGTTTTACATTTATTGTTTTAAAAAAGAAGACCATGTTGCATCTCTTGGAGTGTCATCGATCCAGTGGAAGAAAGGTGGGATATAAATGTAAAGTGATTAATAAAATAAAAATCAGTATTACAAAAAACTTAGCCTCATTCTCTTTCTGGTACCATTTGTGTAGTGCATTAAAGTGATGAGTCATATTATTGACTCCAGCAGAGTTTAAAGCCATATATTCATGGTTAATAAGCACACAGTGGCCAACCAGCTGCCCTCGGGGAATCCACAAGCAGGACACGAGTGCAACAGCACCCTCCAGCCCATGTTTCCCAGCAACTGGTGTACATAGGCTTATTGCCTCAGATACTGGAGGTAGCACACAGCCATCAGGACCAGTAGCCATCAATAGCCTTCTCCTTCCAGGAATTTATCGAACTCTCTTTTAGAGCCATCCAAATTGGTGACCGTCATCATATGTCTTGTGGCCATCATCATATGCACTGTGGGATTCAGGCTGTCCTAGCAAAAGGAAGATAACTATAAGGTTTCTATGGCAGAGGTAGGCAACATGGTGCCCTCCATATGTTTTGGACTACAACTCCCATAAGCCCCAGCCAACATGACCAATGGTTGGGGATTGTGGGGGTTTCATCCAAAATATCTGTAGGGCACTAAGTTGCCTTCCCCTCTGCTATGGGAAGGACCATAACTCAGTGGAAGAACACGTACGTGCTTGGCACACAAAAGATTCAGGTTCAGTCCCTGGCATCTCCAGGCAAGGCCTGGAAAGACCCCTACCTGAATCCCCAGAGTACTCCTGCCAGACTGTAAACAAAATTGAGCTAGAAGGCAGAGCTATATGTTCATTCCCTTAAAAAAAATCTGAAAATACTGTCTTGGGCTGCAAGCCCTATGAATGCTGTTGACTGTTGGACAAAATGAGGTGATGGAGTGAGATGGCAGAATTCCTGAGCTCTGCCATCTCTCACTGCCGATGGGGGAAACTGTGTTTTTGAACCCACCCCGCTCCCATGTAAAACACTTCCTGCATGTAGAGAACTGGCATATCAGGAAGATGACTACACTAGACCTTTTCCTTGGATTTTGCAGTTCTCTATGTGTACTGAGCTTTTTACAGGGGGCAACATTGGTAAATGTGATTTTTTTCCCTTCAACCTCCAGTGGTCCAGTCCAGAATTCTACTGCCTCCATTTTGTGTGATGTCTTAAACTATTGTTACTCTTGAATATGTAGCCCTATGATGGAAGTTATGTCACTGAGTTGTGTCTTATGCTGTGAAGGGAGATGATGTTACTGATGTGCAAGATCTAACTGGTATGCTTTTTAAAAAAGAAAATAGGGTGCGGGCCTAGAAATGAATGGATGACATATAAAATACACAGCTTATATTCTGCCTGGTTGGAGTAACCTCTCACATTTCTTGTGTATCTTTGATAGTTACCTGTAGAACCATCCTGACCCCAGCTATATTCATGTTTCCTTCCCTAAGTTTCTATTCCATAAAGTACTTCAGTAAGTAGATATGGAGAGAGGTGGTTACTCGTTTGGGTGTACTCCTTTGGGTGGAGCATTTTGAACCGCTCCTTCAGCTAAAAGAAATACACATTGTCTTAAACCACCAGCATATTTTTTTTTCCTATGACCGGTGTATCGGGCAGTTGTATTTTAGTCAGCTAAGGATGTAGTCCTCTGCATGTTTAGACAGAAAACAGTCCTAAAATGCCCATCATCCCGCACAGAACCATGCTGGCTGGGGAAGGCTGGGAGTTCTAGGATGTCTTTCTGTTTAAACATGTATAAGATTACACCCTAAGACTCTTTTGGATGGCTACAAAGCTGTCCCAATTTATTCAGCAGTATTTTTATATTTATTTATCATAGCACTTTTATCCTGCCCTTTAGCCAAAAAAGGTTCTCAGGGTGGCTTACAAAAAGAATTCTTAAGACAGTCCCTGCCCTCAGCCATGATGAATCCAATCAAAGGCCTATCTAGCCTAACATTCTGTTCACACAGTGGCCAGCCAGATGCCCATGGGAAGCCCACAAGTTTATTTATTTTGTACTACTGTGAACCTTGGAGTTCCCTTGAGCAAGTTGAGACTTCCTTCTTGTTTCTCGGTGGCACTGTTCACACTACATAGCCATTAATTGTGGTCATAATGTTTATACATAAGAAATAAGTGTCCTGGCTGTGGTCAGTTACTTTGTCCATGTCCATTCATTATGCTTTTAAATACATAATTAGATGGAGGTGATACCTGCACCTGCAAACTCTGATTGTGCTCCTGAAAACATATCTTTTTAGACAGGCTTTCCTGGACTATACTTATTTTGGTTTTATATGGTATTTTTAACCTTAAAATTTTGAAATTTTGACATATTGTATATTAAGGTTTTAATTGTAAACTGCCCAGAGTTTACAATTAAACTGGGCAGTACAAAAATGTAAATAATAATAATAATATAATTATAATAATAAATAAATGCATGGACAGGCCCAAATTGTAAGTATAGTTGTGGAGGGAAGGGGCACTAGCAAAGCAATGACAAAGGAAGGGTTGACTATTTTCTTACAATGGGTCAAGTGTGACGGGGCAAAGTTAAGAAAAGACGTTAATGTGTCACATGCTTCATCATGGATGGTCACCTCTGTGCGTGATCAACTAACTGGTGAACGCCAGTCTAATGCTACAGCTCCTGAATGAAACCACTGACATGCAGAAACCATTTCTGGTTGCCTCCCATGTGGGAACCATAATATCTGACTAAGTCCTCCTGAGCAAATGGGAGTGAAAGGTCCACAACATACCAGGCCAATTTGCGAGATCGGAGGACATTCGCCAATAGTGTCGAGAGATGCTGGGTTGATGGAGGGGCTGAGGATGACCAGGCAAAGATGAGGAAGGGGGGATTCCAAAGTGTGTGTGTGTGTGTGGTATCTCACAGTTATCAAAATAACTTTTTTACCTGTGACCTGCCCGTCTGAAATGGATGGAGGTGATACCTGCAGCCCACAAGCTGTGACCATGCTAATTAATTGGCAAGAAAAGAAATATTTTCTTAAGGAGCCAGGCAGTAGACAAGGTATGAGATTTCTCTCCAGGAAGACGTCACCTGCCTTTATAGACTGAAATGATCCGAGCAATGATAAATATCAAGTGAGCAGAACAATCTGGTTTGGTGGGAAGAAGATGGAGCTGCTTTTCAGGTTTCCCTTCTGTCTTGCTCCAAGAATGTCACCGATGAGGAATGTTAAAAACTGGACAGTTGCAGGGTGGGGATGGGCCAGGGAAGAAATTCCATGGAGTAATTCCCCATCACTCTTCTGACACTCTTTAAATTTAAATCGTTCATGAGCTGGTTGAGGAAGAACTTCATTTTCTGGCACCATGTTGAATTGTCAACAGTCGCACCACATGCCTCTTTCTTCCTGGGTTCCATTCTGCCCAACTCCAGCCCTTTACCACCGGAGAGATGATGTTGAAGCGAGGTGACATAAAGCCTTGCTCACAATAAGGGTTGAGGTCTTGAAGTTAGAAAAAGTTAGAAATGCACCATTGGTTTTCATGACCAGATGAAAGAATGTGAAAGCATCTCTCTTCTGTCTTCACCCCACCCCTCGTTTCACTTCCATTATCATCATCATCCCTCTAATTGCAAGCTTGTCTGAGGCTTCCCTTGGTCAAGTTGTCTTTGAAATGGCCACCTCACCATTGGGGGGTGGAATGTGTGGGTTTCCTTTTTCTTTTCTGTCTATTTGTGTTTTTGCAATGAAAGCAGGCTGGTGTACTTTAATATGGATGTGGATGAATAAAATGAAATATGCGTGGGTTCTAAGTCTGTCCATGAGACTTCAGCACCAAGTGCTGCTGCTTAAAGCTGAGCATCTGTTAGCACAAAAAAAAACTTTGGGGGGCTGCGTCAGTGCTGTGGCTTCTTGCCGCGTTGATTCGATTATCGTTGTTTTTAAGATAACATTAGCAACTGCCCTCTTCAGCAGAATTCTTGTTTCTAAATTATGCATGTGGAATCCCTTCATCCCAAGATGCTCTTAAAGCTTGGTGGATTTTTAAAAAAAAATCCCCAGTCATAGCGAACTAGCTTTCGGAATGCTAAATGCAATGGAAATGCATCAGCAAGCGTGGGAAGATGACGTTTGATTCAGCAATTACAAGCTTCTTGGAGATGGAAGTTTCGGAACTCAAGACCCAACCGCCAAGCATTACTCCTGGGTAGGCTTGTTCATTTCAAGGATATATAAGAGACCCATTGGAATGAATGAGTGATGTAGAGCAGCCGTTCTTGATGAATTAGGGCCTTTCTACACCTACGGGTGTAGAGGGAGGGGGGGGACGATCGTGGACTTACCAGCTTCCAGGTTCATCGCTCAGTGTGCAAACAGAAAGTGCGACATCACACCCACCCGGGGGGGGGGAGGGGGACGGAGCATGGAGCGCAATTGCTTTCCAGAGAAAAAAGGTAAGTAAAAAAAATCCCTCCCCCCCGTAATCGGACTTCAAACCCCCTCCCTGCCATCCCAGGGGTGGTGAAATTGCTGCCACCCCCTCCCCTGATAAGCATGGAGCCACTCTGCATGGCTCCATGCCCGTTTCTGATGCTACGCTTACTTGCGAGTAAGCGAGCACCAGGCAGGACGGGCGCCCACACCTCCCACAGTCTCGGGACATTCTCAAGACTGCGGGAAGAACCGGGGTTTTCCAGGGTTTCTTTATACCTAGGGAAACCCGTGCCTGCCCCCCCCCTGCCCCCAGGAATCCCTGTGCATCATTTGGACGCGCAAGGAGCACACAGGGATGGTCCCAGGGAAAAAGGCTGGTGTGGAAACGGCTTTATACACTTCTATCTTCAAATGTGTCACATACTTTTACCTTTGGAACTGCTTAATCAGCGTGGCTTAGTGTGTCATCTGAACAGGGTCTATAATTATTTATATTTAACAAATTTAAATACATTTACTTATTTAAATTTATTAGTCTATTCAACCAGTTAAATGGTTATTCCTAAATTTGCATCAGTTTGCATATGCAAATGTTATGCAAATTGAGGTCCTCTTTTTTTTAAAAAAAAAATCTGGACTTGGCCATCTTAATGTCTACACACAGGCTTTTGTTGTTGTTTTTTTAAAAAAACAGATGCTATTCTACCGAACCTACACCAAAAAAAAGTATGTGAAATAGCAGAGCCGGGTGATAGGAAATTGTTGGTGTGGTTCACATCTCACTGCTTTGAAAAAAGGCAAATGTTTCCTTCTTAGGGAAAATGTTACAACACTGCGTAAAATCTAGAGTTGGCTAGCTGAAAAAGGGACAGGCTGTAACTTGATGGCAATGTATACTTTTTGTGTATGTAAGGTCTCAGGTTCAATCCTCGATGTCCCAATGACACTATTTTGGGCAAACATGGTTGGAAACCATTTCTGCTTGAGACCATGAAGAGTTGCTTCCAACCAGGGTGGACCAATTTGGGATTCATGGATTACTGTCTTGATATACAGCAGCTCTTTGTTATCATTATAGAGTTATGGTTATGTGGCGTATCTCATACTTGGTGGCTGATGTTCAGCATTGGCGCAATTGGTCTGTCTCCCTATAGCAAGGATGGGACATCTCTCTCAACCCAAGGGCCAAATTTGGTTTTGGGGACACTCTTGTGGCCCAAAGGCAAAAGGTGTGGGGCCAAACACCAAAATCATACCAGCATGTTATGGCTTAAAGCTCTCGCCATCAGCAACTAAGCCTTAGGAGAGACGTTTCAACCTTCTAGAATGGGGAGAAAACTATACCAAAACTGCAACATCACCAAATGATCAGTAGTCAAGGGAAAGGATGCAGCCAGAGGAAAGGGGATAGCCATCTGTGGAATCTTGGAGAGCCAGATTTGAGGTTCTGCACCCCTGCTTTATCATTTTCATCTCCTTTTAGCAATTTTAGGATACTTTTTTTTAAAAAAGAAGTTTATGATGATGCCTTCCTAGTTCCAAAAAGGACACTCCATGACATAGCTTAGGACCATCCTATATGAAGGATTAATTCATAGCAAAGATACTTAAGGGTGCAATCCTATGCCTGTTAAGACAGGAGAGAAAAAAACCTCCAGTACCCAGCATTGGCCAGCCAGCATGGGGAATGCTGGGCATTGCTGGCTGGGCAATGCTGGGAGTTGTAGGATTTTTTTTTCTGTCTAAACAGACATAGGATTGCTCCCTTAATCATAATTACTCAACATTAACATGCCCCCAAGAATGGTGACTGTTGCACAACCAGGTTTACAAGGGTACCCTTTGGACTCTGTTGGGTGATATTAACTGCTTAAGAACATAAGAACCATGCTGGATCAGACCAAGGGTCCACCTAGTCCAGCATTCTGTTCTATTCATACAGTAGCCAAACAGCTTTCAATCAGGAACCCACAAGAAGGACACAGGTGTAACAGAGCTCCCTGCCCATGCTCCCATTGACAGCCTGTTCCTTCAGGAATTTATTCAGCTCCCTTTTAAAGCCATCCAAAATGGTGGCCATCACTACATCTTGTGGTAGTGAATTCCATAGTTTAACTATGTACTGTGGGAAGAAGTACTTCCTTTATCTGTCCTGAATCTCTCATCAATCAGCTTCATGGGATGACCCCTTGAGCTGCTGCTGCTGCTGCTGCTGCTGCTGCTGCTGCTGCTGCTGCTTCTTATTATTATTATTATTATTATTATTATTATTATTTATTACATTTATATACCGCCCCATAGCTGAAGCTATGGCTCCCTATCGGCATTCTCCACACCATGCATAATTTTGTACATCTCTGTCATGTCTCCCCTTAGTCTCCTTTTTTCCTAGTTAAACAATCCCAGCTGTTGTAACCTTCCTTCATAGGGGAGATGTTCCAGCCGTTTGATCATTTTTGTTGCCATTTTCTGTATTTGAGTGCAATTACTTGAATGCAGTTAACAGACATGCACTATTAGGAGTGAGGGGGTCAGCAGCGAATGTTAAATCTGCACCCCTTGCTGTGGTCCCAATGAAAACCTCCCCACCACCACCCTGCCCGCCCAGGTGCTGTTTGCATCAGTAGGGAAGCCTCCATAAGTGGCAATGGAGGTTTCCCTTTCATTGTAAGTAGATTCAGGAGAGTGACTTTTGTCGGCATCACAGTAGGAGAGAAATCATTAAACTCTCCTTCCCTATCTTCTGCGGTCCCGGGGGAGGGGGGTGCAATTGACAGCCCAAGCCTCTGTGGAAAAACTTTTATAACTTTTAATCTAAAAAATTCGTAGCCACCAAATGCCTGGACCTAACTTTCTGAAATTTCTGACAGACAACTACCCCTAATCCATCTACAAAGTGAGCAACTTTCAAACTTCTAACTTTTAAAATAAAAAAGTTATAGGCATTTCTTTCCTCATTGTTTCAAAAATTAATTGCCACACAAGGCAAGCACCTATGTTTCTGAAATTTCACACACATATCAAGCCAAGTGTTACCTGTAATGTGCCCAAGTTTCCTGTTTGTATCTTTAAAAATAAAAAAATGGGAGGCATAACTGTATTTACCCCACTACTACCCATTTTTCTAAAATTAATTGCCACACAAGGCAAGCACCTATGTTTCTGAAATTTCACACACATAGGTCCCAAGGTACCACCTACAATGTGGCAAAGTTTCATGTGTGTAACTTTAAAAATGACAAAGTTATAGGCATTCCTGGTTATTTATTAAAAAATTAATTGCCACAAAACGCATGCACCAATCTTTCTGAAATTTCTCACAGATAACTTTCCATAACCAGTCTATAATGTGCCCAAGTTTCATCCTTCTATCGTTAAAAATGAAAAGTTATAGGCGTTTTTGTAAAACAATACTTTGCTATGGGAAAAAGCATTCAAAATGGCGTCCGATCCGGATCGGACCTCGGCGGATCGGATCGGAGGGTTGGTTGGATCGGATTTTTCTGATTTGGGGGTGGATCGGATTCGGATCGTGGATAGGATCCGATCCAATGCACCCCCCCAGTTGTAATATTGGGCATTGTACATACCTTGGTTCCCCAAAGCAGTTCACCAAGCCAATTTTATTTTCAATAGCAGGTACTACTGTCCGGCAACTGTATGCTAGCTGTGGGTACGACATATTCTTTCTCACTTTGGGGTGAGGCTGTTGGAAGTCTCCCTTGCAATTCTCTCCCTTTGCTTACCTGATGGTCTCTGCTTATCACACGCTGATAAGAGTTTCAGCCTTCACAGCCTTGGCAAACAAAATGTTTAATCACTCAGGTGGCAGGGCCGCTTTGCTCAGCTATGCATGCTGAAGCTCCATTGAAATTAGAGAATCAGTACCAATTGGGATTCAGTGTGCATTCAGGTGTACAGGATGATTGCCATCCAAGGTTACTTCCATCTCACCCTTCATGTTTCTGATGGCATTATAATTTGTCATGTCCTGGGATTTAGTTAACTGCTCCAGACAATCTGGAGCCTGATGCAACACAGACGGTGGGGATCATCTTGATAGCCTGTTACCTACACAATACATTGATTTATGCAGAGGACTTTTTACTCCTTTTTTCAAAGAGACTCCAAAGCAGTTTTTGATAAATACAGCATTTCTGCTGTAAACTTGGAAACTTTTCATGTTCTTCTGCTGATGCTCCATGTGTCCTGTTAAAGAGGGTTCCTTCTTTCAAGGACTCTTTCTGCCAGTTTCATTTAGCATTTGTTTGCGTTCCAGTTTAGCCAATGGTTAGCTCCAAATTAATAAGGCTGTTTTGTGCAATTCTACCTCATGCCTCCATCCCTCACATTTATGATGACTTGTAGTGTTGGAGTGATGTTCTTGCATCATGTCTAAGACTGTGATCATACATAAACAGCATGACGTGCTAAAACATCTGGTCACCCAGAAATAAATGCCTAGCTTAATAAACCTGTCTGCATAATAGGATGATCACTTATGCATTAGGCAAAAGAGGAGAAAAGAGGACACAAATTTGCATGATACTAGAGGAAGGGCCTTCTCCCCTCTCAACACACTTAGTTACTGAGGTTATCAGAGGTCATGGACCTATGGCCCAATAGGAGTCAACCCAGAGAAGAGCCTTCAGTGTGGTGGCCCGCTTTCTATGGAACTCCCTGCCTCTGGAGGTCAGGCAGGCACCAACACTGCGTTGTTTCCAGCAACTCCTGAAAACATCTTTATTCCAGGAAGTCTTCCTTGACAAATCAGCCATGTGTTTTATCAGTATTCTGTTTTTTAAAATAAATTTTAATATGGTGTTTTGTTTTATCTTTTTATCTTTTATTATTCAACATTCCAGAATCTGTTTAGATGTGGAGCAGTATATCAATGCTATAAATAAATAAGTCTCCATTTGCAAATTTAAATGTATAGGTGCAAATTTAGAAATAATAATATCTCACCATAGTAGGGAACCCTGACTAGTTGACCTATGTACCTGCTCAGTCTGCTGTCCAGGTGTGAATGGGTAACTTCAAGGCCCCGGCCCCTCCCTCCTCATGGATCTTTCACTTGCAGCCAGATCTGAACAGGACAGCCCTTCAAATAGAAGACTGTCTTCTGTAAAGTAGGACACATGACCAGCCTACTGCATAATATATTTGTCCTCTCCTCTTCTGTACTTGTGGCTTGCTATAGCAGGCATCAGTCACTCTCATAGCTTGTTAGACCTCCTCAGGAAGTAATGAATCGTTGCCTAGTGATCTCTGAGCTCTTCACCAGTTTGGGTATCCATAATAGTCCAGGATGTCAGTGGAGGCTGGTGGCTCCAATGTCAGTGGGGCGATGAATCCGCTCCAAGTTTCAGTCAGAACTCTTAAGGGATGATCAGGGGTCTGGAAACAAAGCCCTATGAGGAGAGACTGCAAGAACTGGACATGTTTAGCCTGGAGAAGAGAAGATTGAGGGGAGACATGGTAGCACTCTTCAAATACTTGAAAGCTTGTCACACAGAGGAGGGCCAGGATTTCTTCTCGATCAACCCAGAGTGTAGGACACAGATTTATTTATTTATTTACTGCATTTTTATACCGCCCAATAGCCAAAGCTCTCTGGGCAGTTTACAACAATTAAAACTATAAAAACCATTCAAAATATAAAACAATGACAGCATAAAAACATAATTTAAAATACAGGACAAAACACAACCAGGACTCAAGTTACAGGAAGCCAGATTCCGGCTGGACATCAGGAAAAACTTCCTGACTGTTAGAGCAATACAATGGAACCAATTACCTAGGGAGGTCGTGGGCTCTCCCACACTAGAGGCATTCAAGAGGCAACTGGACAACCATCTGTCAGGGGTGCTTAAAGGTAGATTGGCCAGATAAAATCCAGGTCAGGGCTCATGTAACTTTAACAGTTGTATAGAAAAGGGAATTTCAGCCAGTGCCATTTGTATGCAATTAGTCCCTGGTGATATTCCCTCTTCATCACAACAGTTAAAGGTGCATGTACTATACTAGATTGACCATATGCAAAAGAAGGCAGGGCTCCTGCACCTTTAACTGTTGTGATGAAGAGGGAATTTCACCAGGAACTAATTTCATATAAATGACACTGGCTGAAATTCCCTTGTCTTTACAACTGTTAAAGTTACATGAGCCCTGACCTGGATTTTACCTGGTCACCCTACTTAAAGGTGGATTCCTGCATTGAACAGGGAGTTGGACTCGATGGCCTTATAGGCCCCTTCCAACTCTACGATTCTATGGTCCAAGGTGCACTTCAGCCTCCATTGCAGAATGTAGGACATCACTGCCCCTTATAATTAAATCCTAACTAGTAGAATCATGCCCTCATTCCACTGGTGTCCGTTTCATATTTTCAATTGTAATGACCAACAGACGTTTGTTTCCAATCCTTCAACAGGTGCAACAGGTGGTTACTGGGGAATGGGCCTTTTGCAGTGGAAGCATCCCAATTATAGAATGATCTCTCCAAGGACTTTTGCCTGGCATCTACTTGTTCTCTCACTCCTCACAAGGCCCTTTTAATTTCCCCAGGCTTTTGAAATCTTACTTTATTATATCTCAGTTGAAAGTGTTTTGTGCCATCTTTAGAGTCTATTGCTGACAATTCCATATTTTTGAATTCTTTTCAATTGGCTTGTTGCGTTTTTAATAATACATTCTGGCTTTGTAAGTCACCGTGGATTCTTGTTTGAAAGTTGCGGTAAAAATCGCTGTAATAAATTTTAAAACTTTAAAAGAAAAATGACTTGCATCAAGAAACTATAAACTACTGTTCTTGGGTACATTTTTTGGACCCGGGCAAAATCTGACACTGGCTTCCACACCCCCAAAGGGGTAAGTTACTTTCCACAACAGAAGTGGGCTTCATTCCAGATGGAATGTTCACAAGTTGTGGTGCATCGATGCACCTTCCCCAACGGCTCGTCCTTTCCCACCATTTTGAACATCTTCCTCCTGTTAGTTGTGTCTTGCTTCCCCAGAATGTCTTAGCAAAAAGTGTTGAGCACAGCGACTGTTGAGGGAAGAGGATGGGGAAAACAAGGAGGCCGACATTCAGCCTCACCATTGCATTCCCTCCCGTGGCCTCAGCAACCGTTGACAGAGCTGGTGCTGAGAGGGAGATGCTGGCCATGATTTCAAAAGCCCCGTGGACACTGCTGTCCCATGACATGCTCATTCTCACTGCTGGAGGACAGGCTGTACAGTAGGATAGAGGCTCAAAGACAGCAGAGCCTCCTGCTTCCAAACCTACATTTCTATCTATGGGGGTCTCCCTGGCCTGCCATATTATTTGTGGGATGTTGTTTTTAATGCACCTCTGACCTGATGGGGTGAATGGTAGGTGTCAAATCAAAATAAAGCACTCCTGTTTGTTTGTTTGTTTGTTTTGTATCGCATTGTTGTTCGCTTTGTATTGCAAAGAACATTGATAAAGTTGCTCTTCAGGACTTCCTCTGTTACCAGTTTTCTTTCTGCACTATGTCTATATTATCTCTCTTGTGTTATCAGGTTAGGTTCTCTGAAGCCCACCTGAGCCAGTAATGGATCTGAAGCGAATGAAGGATTACATCTATTGGCTGTATTATCAGTATCTGCTGGTCACCTGCAGCTACGTCCTAGAGCCCTGGGAACAATCCATGTTCCACACCATCACAATCACCGTTGTTGCTATGGTGGTCTACACGGCTTACGTCTTCATCCCCATCCACATCCGCCTGGCGTTTGAGTTCTTCTCTCAGATATTTGGAAGCCAACCAGAAAGTACTGTTTCACTTATGAATTGAGCTTGCCAACACCGATTAGCAGCCTTTGCATCCTGCGAAGATATTGTCTTCCTCATGTCTGCCTATGTTTGCTTTCTAAGTAGTTTTGAATGTGTGGGTTCATGAGTGCACACACACCACCTCCTCTTTGATAAAGCCTTGCACTGACAACTGGCTAGTTAGTTCTCCCTGAAATACACATGCAGCTTCTATTCTGTTTAAGTAACAGGTCTGTTTAGTAACAGTAACAGATGTGGCAGGTCTCCATCAAATGCAAGCATCTCTTCTTTTAATGCCTACTGGACCTGTTTCCTTATCACACTAGAAAACTACGATTGGTTCAAGCTTGCATGTATGCCTTTCACTCGCCTGTTTTGCACACCATATATCCTAAGGTTTTCTTTTTAAAAAATTCCCAGCAGTGTACATGAAGAGTAACAGGAAAACTATTACAGTTGCTACATTTGAAACTAGTCCTTTCAAAAGTGATGCTTTTTATAAAGTTTCAATAACCTTTTCTCTTGTGATGCTATCCCCAGTTACTGACAATATATAAAGTTACTATCCTGGAAAGAGAATTTCATAAGGAGTCTGGGCTTAAAGCCAGGGTGAGTAACGTGAGCAACCGCCCTTGACATTTTTGCAGCCCCCGCTGCGGCTGCTACCAAATTTGCCACCGAAACTCAACAGCACAGCAGCAAAAAAAAGTATCTGTTTTCCTTGTTGCTAGGGTAACAGCCAAAGGTTTGCTGCTAAGGATGCGGCAGCAAAAAAGGGGCAGCTTGTCTTCGTTTTAAAGGAAAAAATGATACTTTTTTGCTGCCAAATTTTGGCAGTGGGGGGCAAGGGAGCAGCCCCTGGTGGGTTTCCAGGCGAGGGCCCCAGATGTGGCCTACTCCTGGTTTAAAGGGATGACTTAAATGTTTTTGTTTTGGGTACAAAAATGAATACAGATTTTAAAAATAAAGGCTTTTAGATCCAGAAAAGTGTAGTCAGAACTCTGCTTACATAGGGAGACTTTCTCCACCCTCCTGCTCCAGCCTTTTGTGCCCCCTTGCCCCCTTCCCAATAAAAAAGCTGGCCCACAATGCTGGATGTAGTGCAGGAGGCGGGAAATGGCAGAAATAGGGGGTGATTTTGTGAGCTAAAGCGCCTATCTCTCACCTAACGGACCTTCTAGATCCCACCCATGGTGTTAGCAAGAGCTCATCCAGCTTCTCAGTTATGTTATCATTTTACGAGGGCAGGAAAGTGTGTGGGGGTTCAAAGAGAGGACTAATTGCAATATTAAGGTTTTTCTTTTTGAAACATTTTAGCTTTTTGCAGGAAATTCTGTTAGTTTTCACATGAGGCCAATAAAATGTGTGTGTTGTATGTGCGATAATCGAAGTAATCTCTTCATAACTGCAGAGGTTCGTAAAGCATTTATGTGGAGGATTCAGTACAAAGGTTTCCTTTTATAAGGCAGACATGGGTCATTCTCACCTTAAGTTGGGTTCTCTTTTTATTTTTGAAAAGTGCCAATCTTACACTTTATCTAAATGAAATGTGAATGCTGAAGAGCAAGCTTGCGTATCCAGTAGATATACTTCTTTTAGCTCAAATGTAAATAGTTCTCAAACAGTGTTTGCCCAATTACATGCAAGGTGAAGAATTTGTATCTTATGCAGATTGCACAAAACTGCATGTTTTTTTAAAAAAACATAACTTTATGCTGTTTTGGTCACAAAGCCATGTCTTGAAGATTGAAAAGATCTGAACATGTGTGCTGTTTTGCAGAAGCACCAATAAAGCTGAGTTGATTTTAAACCATGTCTGTTTATTATCTTCTGGGACTGCAATCCTGCTCCTTGCATGCACACAGAGAAAGGTTTGGAGCATCTGCACAGAGCCACTGTAGTGTTCCCATTATCACCACAAGGAACACACTCATCCCAACACAACTGAGCAATTCCTGTCATTTGTTTTCTTGGCTTATTGTTATTTTAGTCATAGGGATCAGGGGATGTGTGGCCCTCCAGGTATTGTTGGACTACAATTCCCATCAGTCCTAGTCAGCATAGCCAATGGTGAGGGTTGAGGGAAACTGCAATCCAACATGTCTGCTGCAATCAACATGGCATATTTCAGCATGGTCTCCCTTTGTCACATAGGCCTCACCTCCGTAGGCTGCTTTTATGTTCCCCATGAGACTGCCTGTGGAGAAGAAACAAGGCGGATTATTAAACTCTGCCCCTAAGCATTGTGGGGACAGACTGATTTCTCTTGAACTACATGCAAAATGTTTATGAACTATAAAGTATCTTTGTAGGGAGTTGCAGCTGGACAGCCATTTGCCATTGTCAGGTATGCATTGAGCACAGAGGTGGGGGTTGGACTCGATGGCTTTAAAGGCCACTTCCAACTCTACTGTTCTATGATTCTACATAAATAAATATGTAGTAATTTAGATTAGGGTGACCAGATAAAATCCAGGTCAGGGCTCATGTAACTTTAACGGTTGTAGAGCAAAGGGAATTTCAGCCAGTGTCATTTGTATGCAATTAGTTCCTGGTGAAAATCCCTCTTCATCACCACTGTTAAAGTTGCAGGAGCCCTGCCTTCTTTTGTATATGGTCACTCTAGTATAGTGCCTGCAACTTTAACTGTTGTGATGAAGAGGGACCTGTAGTTTGGAATTGCATGGAGTGGCATGATTTGTGTCACCACATGTGCTCCCTTTCTGATTTATTGTGTTCATGGGACCTGCCTGCGTCATGATGTTATGGGATGTTTATTTGTTATTGCCAACCTGGTATGAACATGGACCTGCAGAGTCCTCCTTGGAGCTAAAGCTGCAGCGCTAACAAGGGATGGAGACTGCTTCAAGTAGGATGGGGGCGAGCTGTCCTAGATAGTAGGACAACTGAAAATATAGAGAGGGATCTGTGTATGACTTTACTGTACATGCTTTGAATCTCACAATCCCAAACTGAATTGCGAATTCGTAATACGTTGATCCAGGCTCGCTACAAAGGGGAGCATTGTGAACAGATGAGTTTTCACCAACAAGCTGACTAATGACAAAATTCGGTACTATCACTAATTAGATATGCCAAACTCAGCAGTGATATGTCTCATACAGTTGCATCTTGACAGAAGGGTCCTGTATGGGAGCTACTTCTCGCCCTTTTTGCAAGTGCAGGATTGCCACCCAGTACTACGTAAGGGGCAATCCTATGCATATCTAGACAGGAAAAAAGGCCTACAGTTCTCAGCATTCCCCAGCCCTGAGAAATGTAGACCTTTTTTTCTTTCTAAACATGTGTAGGATTGCACCCTTACTGGGTTTTTAGCTGCATGATCAAGCCAATGGGGGAATAGGCTTCAGAGTGGGGATTTTCCACGGGATCACAGCAGAGGCAAAATTGGTTAAATTTCCCCTCTGTGCCTGGCATGATCACAATAACGAAACACCTTTCCCCCAAGCAGATGCTATTTGCATATTCACACAATCTGCACATTGAATGCAAAGATGCATTTAAATCCACGTCTGATTTGGCCCAGGGTTCAATGGGATTTATTCCCAGATGAACATGTGACAGCCCTAAATAAGCGAAAATAATATAGAAGCCTTTTAAACACACTGAAGAGCAAAGTGATTGCAGCTACATGTGCAATCCCCAAAGAAAAATGTCTTTCAGTTCTCTTTGCTATCCCACATCATGAAAATGAAATCTGTCTATGTTTATTGCAGCCCAGTACTACTTGTGCTAGGCTAGTGGTCTCGCTGCAAAGAGGGCAACAGCCTGGACCTGAATACTTGTCAAATGCAAGTGTTACAGGTTTGTATTTGGGCTAGTGATGGTCAAGCCTGATAAAACTGAGAGTTCAAGTTTGGCCTGTATCTCTACCTGAATAAATGCACTCCATCCTGGCTCTTTGCCCCTTGCTCCATTTTCCTTTGCATACTAACCCCTCCTTTCACACACCCTGATCTTCGGGTTGCCCTCTGGCAGCCTAATGAACAGAAAGTGAGGTTAAAAGAAAAAGTTAGGTCTGGATAAAAGCGTTGCAACAGGTTTGTAAATAGAAGATACTGTAACCACTGCCCAGTATTATTATGGACTGCTGTCACCAAATGGTGAATTAACATTTGACATTATTAAAAATGACAAGCCTCCTAACTGGAATGTCTTATATGAACACAGCACTGATAATGTAGCTCAGCTTAAGACAAGAGCAGGGATTCTGCTCTCTATATCAGTGATACATAAAAGAGGGAAAGCAACTTTCTAGGGGTGTGCTTCACCTCTGTCCCAAGCCCCGAATCCAAGCCAAAGTGGGCCGATTCAGCCTGCCTTGTTCCGAATCCAGTTCGGGACTGGACTGGGCTGCCTTAACCCGAAGCAACCAAAGTGCTTTGGGCCAATGGCCAGCCTCTCTCTCTCTCTCTCACACACACACACACACACTCCGAATTGGCCTCTGAGTCAGATGGGGGGGGGGGGAGAAGCTGTGCACATCCCTAGAACTTTCCCAATGGGGTGATTGCTCAGATTGTGCAAAACTCACTTGAAAAAACAAGAGGCCTTTTCAGTCTTTCAAATGGAAATGAAGCTCCTGAGCATACAAAGGATCATAATTTCCTGCCAGGGGCCATGAAAATTGTAGTTTGCTTTGCCTTCTGATTCAAGTCAGGAGGCAGAGGAAACTGGAAATCCCATGCTCCTTATCAGGAAGTGGAGCACCTGAGCATGCTCTAGAGCTACCTTTTCCAGCAAAGCAGACACCCAAAAGGCCTTTCCTGTCATTAATGAGGCATCCCCATTGGTGATTTATCCAAAAATAAAGAGGATTGCTTGGAGAGGGGGAAATGATAGGATCAAACCCAATTTGGGTTCAGGCACAAATTCAAAGTGTTTGGAGCCCAACTCAAAATGAGGTGAACTTCTCAAACTGGAGGAGTTTGTATGTCAAGTTCATCCAATTGGAAATTTGTCTCTGTTTCCCTCCTACTCCCAGTGAGAATTCCCCTTCTCTAAGGCCTTTCTCATCCCAGCAAGGAACCCCTTCGCCACACAGTCACACTGCCATCAGGACCTTTAAGGCTCAGGTCCAACCCTTTCCTCTGTTCTTGAGCTGTGAGGACCTACTTGTTTATGTTTTCACCTGTTTTGTTCCCTGTATTACCTCCCCCTTATATAACAAAGAGTAGAAGGCATAGGAGTTGGACAAACAAATAAAACGTTATTAATGCAGCAATAAGTTGGTTTATAGTAAATAAGTAACACTTAATAGTTCTACTGATGTATGTTCTCTAATACACAATACTAGGCTGACCATATGAAAAGGAGGACAGGGCTCATATAACTTTAACAGTTGTAGAGAAAAGGGAATTTCAGCCAGTGTCATTTGTATGCAATTAGTTCCTGATGAAATTCTCTCTTCATCACAACAGTTAAAGTTGCAGGCACTAAACTAGAGTGACCATATATAAAAGAAGGCAAAGCCCCTGCAACTTTAACTGTTGTGATGAAGAGGGAATTTCACCAGGGACTAATTGCATACAAATGACACTGGCTGAAATTCCCTTTTCTCTACAACTGTTAAAGTTACATGAGCCCTGTCCTCCTTTTCAGATGGTCAGCCTACACAATACGCCAGGACACACTCTCAATCAAACATTACACAATCACCACAGACTTTCACTATATCTCTAACTCATTCAACCTCTCTAATCCAAACCCATCTCTGATCTAAGCCCTCTATCATCGAATCCCTATGAGACTCACACAGCACAGCCCCCTTCACTCAGCCAATCATCACAATATGCAAATTCACCATTCTTCCAACCACTCATCTCATTCTTACCCTAGAGATACTCACCATAAAATATACAGATATAACAGGAATACTTACGCCTAACCATAAGAATTATAACAGGACATATTACTATACTTACAGCTTCCATATATACAGATGTCTAATGTCATAGTCGCCACCACTAGGTACTACATACAGGCTCTTCCCTGATGGCCCCTTTAAAAAAAAATAGGAGGAGCCATTACCTCTTCTGTAAACATTATTTTGCAACTCCTTTCAACCTGGGGGACCAATGACTCATGATTTGCATGCAAAAGGCTCCAGGTTTGAACCATGGCAGCTCCAATTAAAAGAATTAGGTAGCAGGTGTTGAGAAAGAGGCCTGCCAATGAGAGAAGATGACACTAGTCTGACCTGGTCTAAGCAACTTTGTTAGTAGGAGCCACAAATTAAGTTTCTATCTAAACAGGGTTTGTTTAAAACAAGAAAAACCAACCTTTTGTCCATCTTTGACACTGCTTCTTCTTGCCACTTTAATGTGCTGAATTTACAACAAGATCTGTCTATTTGTATAAAAAACAGGGCAGCAAGATTGTTAATGGGGACTTGCCAATGTGATCATATTACACTAGTACTTTACCAGCTGCACTAGCTGCCAGTCCATTTCCAAGCCCGATTCGGCCAGTATTTCATTAAAGTGTTTTAATGATAGCTGTTTTATGTTTATGGTTTTAAATTTTGTATATTGTCTTTTTAATGCTCAATCTTTTTAATTTTTGTAAACCGCCCAGAGAGCTTCGGCTATGGGGCGGTATATAAGTGTAATAAATTTATTTATTATTTATTTATTTATTACATTTGTATACCGCCCCATAGCCGAAGCTCTCTGGGCGGTTTACATAGGATTAAAAACAATTAAAAACAATATACAAAAATTAAAACAGCAAAAACATACAACATACACACAATCTATACATTTAAAAACCACATCAACACTTCAAAAACTACAAAAACACAACAAAACAAAACAAACCCAGGCTCCTCAGATATTGCCAAATGCCTGAGAGAAGAGGAAAGTCTTGACCTGGCGCTGAAAAGATAACATTTGTATTAACATTCAAAACCCTAAACAGCTTGGGGCCAGTTTATCTGAAGGATGATCTCCCATATGTACCTGTGTGGACCCTAAGATCATCTTCAGAGGTCCTTCTCTATGAGCCCCTGCCAAAGGAAGTGAGGAGGGCTTCTTCTGCTGTGGCACCTCATTTGTGGAATGAGCTCCCTAGAGAGGTTCACCTGGCGCCTACATTGTGCTCTTTCCGACACCAGGTGTCCATGTGTAAAGTCCATGGCAGTCACTAGGACATCCTTGTTCTGGTCCACATAAAGCTGTCCACGGCAGAAGGCAGCTGTAGGCAGATAGATGCCAAATTGGTCTATAGTCTGTCTCTGATTTGTTTACAGGCCCTATGTTACTGGCATATGATTGTACTTTGGCCTGCACCTATATTTATAAAGGTGTAGAAATATTTTTTGTGTTCATATTTTATTGTTTGCTTGATTAAACTTGACATTTTTATATTAAAAAACAAAACTTTATAGTACATTATTATAGGAGATACCCTAATTCTTTTTTAAAAAAAAAGTTGGGGAAGCTTTACAGACACAAATAAACTCTCAACTTTGAATTATAGTGAAAACCATTGTTATTCATGGAATCTGTGTCAAAAGCTTTCCAATGAAGTGTGTTTCATAACTGTCTAAAAAGGGATGGCAAACTAACTCTCGACTTTGAATTATATGTATAAGATGATTATTACTGATCCTTCGTATATTCTTGGAAGATGATATACACTATCCTCACTTCAGCCTTATGAAGTAGATTACACAGAGAGAGCAGTTTGCCGAAGACCATCCAGTCAGCTTCAAGGCTCAGAGGGACATTTGAACTCAGCCCTCCTTGGCATGAATCCAAGGCCCCCTCCACAAGGATGCGCTTTTGCGCCCGGTTCGGGGATTATGCGCATTTTCGCGGAGGCGCATTTACGCCTAATCCCTCTGCACGGGAGGCGGCGAGAAGCGGTGAAGCGCATTAAAAGATGCCCAAAAAGCACTTTACAGGTAGTTAATGCGCATAATCGCTTGTTCACACAGCGAAAATGCGCTTTAACGGCCGGAGCAAAATAAAAGTCGCTATTTAACGCGCGTTCGAAAATGCGCATTATCGGGGAGATAACGCGCCTGTACGCCCGTTTTGCGCTCCGCTCGTGTGTAGGTAAAATTTATAATGAGCCTTCAAGGCTCATTAAACGTCTCGTGTGGAGGAGGCCCAAGACTCTGACAGCATTTCTAATTTACTGTACATGCCTTGGCGATTGTGGTGCCCAGACGTGTACAAAGTCCAGGAGCAGGGGGAGGATATGTTGCCTCCAATGGAGGCCACACCAAAATTCCACCAAATTTTGCCACCACACCTTGAGCAGCATGGCAGTGGCAAAGAAAAGCAGTGATTCATGCTGGGAGCATACACCTTGCTTGGCACCAAAATTGGAGTCCCAGGAGGTTCCCGGAAGCACAATTCTGCTTCCAAGTAAAGGCCATGCACCCTGAATGGCTTGTTTTCAAGAAAAAAAATGCCACTTCTTTTGCTGATGCGGGTTAAAAGGATTTCAACGAGCAACCAGATAATGCTGCAAGTATCCATATATCCTTTAGATGAGTAAAACAAACATTTATTTGGGGGTTCCCATTGGGCTCTGCAGAAATGATGCAGCAAAACCATAAAAGAAGTGCCTTGTCTGGCAAGGGGTCGATAAAACCCAAGGAGTAGCCAGATCTGCATGGGATACAGATGGGCCAAGAATGCAGAACGCGACTTGAAAACATCTTTGTGTCTTGGCTGGCGAGGGGCTGATGAAGCCAAACCAACAGTCACACACACACACACACACACACACACACACACAGAGAGAGAGAGAGAGAGAGAGAGAGAGAGAGAGAGAGAGAGAGAGATTAGTCCAAAGCAGCAGCCAGATTTTCTATGGGATGCAGGTGGGTATCAAAAGCAGAATACAGGACAGCACCCCTACTTAGCAGGATTCTTGGCTTGCAAAGGGGCTGATAATGAAATCAAATGAATTTCCTCCTTCAATCAATTCATCGGTTGAAGAGCTGTCTGGCTTAGCAGTATACAAAAATGGGGGTCAAGAGCACTTTCAGTTTGCAGTCTGGAACTCCACCTTTTGATTCATTCCAGTCAATATTCTTATCTTATGTTCAATACATAATTTAGAGAACAAAAGATATGCAAGTTAAACATTTCATATTGACTCCCATTTTTCATCTGATTTTATGATGTGAAATGAACACATGCTACCAACCACCAGGCACAGCCCACTCCCTCATCTTTCTTTTTCTCTTTCGGTTTTGTGACTGTTAAAGTATGTAATACGCATCAGCGACATGTGCTCATGGGCTATTTATTTTTGTTCTCGTATGAAATACAAAAGACATTTAAAATATTTTTTAAAAAAACGATAAGAATCTATATAGCCAATAAAGTTGGGATTCCTCTATCCGGTCTTAAGTTACTGCAAAAATGTTTGTGTGAATGGGCTTGAGTATCAATGCGCTCGCTGTAGGCACAATGCTTATGCCATCTGCTGGGAATCTTTTGAACTACAATCATCCCTGACAATGTTCACAAAAAGCCAATGTACATTTTAAGAAGCAGATTGGCTACACCAGTAGATTTCCAACCCTGAAGTAAAAGTTGAAGAAGTTGATCTATATATAGTCTGTATATCATCAGCTGGAAGAGTGTGAATCACAAAAACATGGAATTGAAGGGGATCTTGTAGGCCACATGTAATCAATCGGCAGCTTGATGTCGGGAATATTGCACCTTCATCTGCAAGTTACTGGAAGGGCGCAGTGTTGCAGTTAGTTAGTTCATAGGAATTTTGACCACAGCTAGCCTTAGGATCTCTATAGCCTAAAACGTGGTTTCCTATGATTGCTTCCATTTGCTCCTCCCTTTCCTTCCCCTCTCCTCTCTTTCTCTCTCTGACTTCAACCATTGCTGGGAGTACTTGTGTTTGTTCTCTCGTGCCACAAACACAAATTGGACTGAACAAACTCTTTTGAAACTCTACACTGTACCTGCATTGTACATGCAAGAATATTTGTAGTAAAACTTTATTTTTCTTCACTAAAGAAAAGGAGTGTGAGCTCCTTTTATTGTTCTAAGATAGCCTGTGTCCACATGGAACTGGTAAATGCTCATTCTGTTTTGCCTTTTTGTTTTTTCTCTGCTAATTGGCTTTCTAAATGGAGACATCATTCCTAAATAATCCCATCACTTGACACAGGAAATCCAGAGCTAGAGAATTCCCAATAGATGGCAGTCCAGTCTGTGCTTGAAGACTGCCAGAGACAGAATCAGATATTGAAACGTGAGAGTTATTTCTGCAAATTTAACTTATTTAGATTGTACTGCTAGTTTGCTCCTTTGCTGCTGAGCAGCTACAGAACATCAGTGCAGGGTAGCCAGATGGCTCCAGACTATGCCAACGTAGTCATGACTGACTAAGAGCAATGCTTCCTCAACTCTTGTCCCCATGACCCTTTCCTTTACCTGAGATATCCTAATAATATGTAGACCCATGGGAAGGAAGCCCCTGAGAAACTTCATCATCACTCATAGCAAGTCTCCATAACAAAGTTATTTTCTGGACACAGCAGTGCAGCTATGCAAAGGGCATGTAAACACCACTGGTTACCAGAAACCCACTAGCCACTCATTGTAACGTGTACATGTTGCCACTGAGAGTTCTGCTCTGCACATTTCTAATTTGCTCTTCTGGGTTCCTGTAAAGTCTTGCTGGTGCCATCCAGAACATGGCAATTAAGCTCGTTGAGGACTAAGCTGAATAAAGCCTATTTCTGTCATTAAAGGCTTGCAGCATTATTTTTGTTCACAATATTACACTGAAGGGGACTCAGTGAGGACAAAGGGTTAAGACCACCCCCATGTCACAGTTCCATTCCAGCTTTTGGGGGGGAGTGTCACCTGTTGTACTTAAAAAAAAAAAAAGATGTGACAAACATCATATTGAATATTGCCCAAAGGGCTGGGTTCAAATACCATGTAAAATACCTCTAGAACACCTAATAGCACATTCATTAGTTATTATGTTCATGCCTTGCTTTTCTTTTGTAGAAAACTCAGAGCAGCTCACATGGAATTTTTGGTGGTCTCACACTGAGGCACTGATCAAGTCCATATTCAATTAGCTCCAACAGCACAGTATCAGATGGGCCAAACGTATGTATTCGTCCAAATTTATACATTATTCACATGCCAGCATCAGCAAACCCTCTTTACTGAGCAAAAGTTAAGCACTCTCCTCCTCCTTGATGCTTCCCTATAAATCCCATCCCAACCCTAATATTAGCGTTATGAGGGTTTCTCTTATAATGTCTAGATCACTGTAAGATTATTTTAGTCTAACAAGTTGGAAGTCTATTGGAAGGAACTTCTACAGTTTGGGGACAACACTAAGAAGGCCCAGACTCTTATAGTCATAAGGCTAACCTCTCTTAACAATTCTGATTCATGCCCATGAGAAGACAACTAAATAATCAAAATTTATTAATTCCACTTAAGTACATAAATTCTTCTAGACATTTATTTATCAAACCTTTTGATGTTTATACCTCATACAGTATTTTTGTTCATCAATTGTTAAGCAAAGCCTTTTTCTTTTGACCTTCAATAATAGTCTCCCACCAGTTCATTACTCAAATAGCTCTTTGATCCAGGTCATAGGGATTTAACTCAGAATTCTCTCTTTAGATACCATCCAATCATCTTGCTAATAAGTTTTCATAGAATTCATTGTGAATGTGCTTGTGTCTTCCCTTTAATACAATTACTTCTTTCTGCTTATTTACAATTTCAAATTATTTCTTATTAAGCATTTCATGACGCAATCCTATGGTGATGCCCGTAAGCCTCTGAATTTGGAAGTTTATGGGCATCCTACTCAGAGCAGGAGGGAAGGAGGCAGGGGAGGCCTCTGGAAATGTTGTATCCTGACTTCCCCAGTCCCCTCCCTGCCCAACAGTACACCCCCCTTTACCCCCTCTCCAAAGTTGCCTTTGTGACTACGGAGAGGCAGCCAGTGCAGTTCTCTCTGCACATGGCTGTAAGGGAGAGGGGTGTGCAGATTCCTGAATCCGCACTCAGAACTCTGTCTAGAGGCCAAGAATTGCTCTCTCCATTACTCATCACTTGGCATTTTATAACAAGAAACCTTATATTGTTTTGAGGGAGATGAGTTAACAATTCCTCTGTAGCCTTCGCAGCAATTTCAATAAAGCTATTCTTTTAAAATTCTCGACAACCTGAGGTAGATCTTAATATACAGGCAGAGAAGAGGCGCTCTTTCAAATCATCTGATCCCAAGCCATTTAGAGCTGTAAAGGTTCAAACCAACACTTTTAATTGGGCCTGAAAACCTTTGCAACTGGCATAAAATTGAAGTTATGTATTCAAATTTTCTGGCTGCTGCCACATCCAGATGGCTGCCATCTTCAGAGGCAGCCCCACATAAAGGATATTGCAGAAGCCCAGTTTGGAGATAACTCATGCACAGGTAACTGAGGCCAGCTGGCTTAGAGCTTGTAACAAAGTACTCCTAGTACTGTAATTTCTCATTGACTTTCACCATTGGATGCCAACGTACTTTTAATGATGATGAGAAAAACATCTGGGTATTTCTACAGCCTAAATTCCAGTTTTCCTTTCTTCCTGCAAGCCCCCTGCCCCCCCCCCCCGGCACCCTCACATCTGCACTGACATTTTCAGAATACAGACATGCCTTGGTTCCATTGAAAGGTTTTAAGACTTGAAGTATGAGATTTGTATGGGAGTAAAAGGAACAAGTTTGTCATATAAACATGATAGGTTTCTCAAAGAGTGCCAATCTACAAGATTCACTAAAACCTCCATAACACCTAATTTCCCCCCCTGGTTTGCCTCCGCGTTTTTTTTACCACTTATGCAGAAGTGCATCAAGCTTATGATCCTTTTCACCTGAAGAGCTGCTCCAGTCTACCCCTCCCCTTCTCTTTCCCCATCCAGTAAAGTCCTGTCAGATTCAACCAGACCGCCTTTCTGCCAGGCAAAAATGGAACAACCCTTTAGTCTCGCTCTTTGGGGGCATCAAGGGAGTACAATCCTGTCTATGCAGAGATTCAGGTGTTGTATGATTTTAAAAAAACACTTTCGAGCCTGGAATGCAAGGTTTGGGTTTATTATTGATGCTTGGAGCCGGCTGCTGGGGGAGTTTGCTTTTCCCTGCCAGGACCTGATGCAATCCATTCAAGCTCCCAGTTCCTTTAAAACTACACGGAGGCTTAGGGTGCATTAAATGTGCTTAGGGGAAATAATCCAGACTTTTAGCATTCTAGGAAAGGCTGGGGAAGAGGCGGGGTGTCAGCAGGGCAGGCACAGCATCATGTGAGTACCGTGCTGCAAATCTGCACACCAGGCATGGCGAGAGTGCACTAAATCGCTGGTGTGACGGAGCTCTAATAAAGACTGTGGGAGGCTATCTGTAGTTATTCAGCTTGAAAGAAAGGTAATGCACTCGGCACATGCTTAGAAATGGTCACTGCTGAGGCCATCAGAGGGAAAGGGGGCAGCAGCCAGGCATGTCCAACTCCAGCTGAGAACCCACTCCATCCTGCTATCAACTGTCGCTACTGAAGCCATCAGAGGGAAAGGAAGTGGCAGTCAGGCATCCCTCCCATCCTGCCTTGTTCTGTATGAGGCTATTAGAGGGAGAGGGAAAGGAAGCAACTGCTGAACTTTGCAACTAAAGAATCTAGTGCACTTGTGTCATGTTTTTTTAGATTGTAAGCCTGTGGGCAGAGACTGTCTTAAGAAATGTTTTGTAAGCCACCTTGAGAGCTTTTTTGGCTAAAGGACAGGATAAAAGTGCTATAATAAATAAATAAATAAATAAATGCAATCTTTTTACATGTTCCAGAAAAACTGGTTTCAAAAGGGGGGCTCCTTTTTTAAGAGCCCCCTTAGCTACTGTTCTTATTAGGCTATGGGGGCATGATTTCAGGTGGGGTTGGGGTTTGTAGATTTCATTAATGATCCCTTCTCTTTTCTCCCTTAATTCAACTCCTGGCTTTATGGCTACAACATTAAATAAATATTTTTGTATGTGTTTCCCTCTTTCCTCTGCTTTGCCTCCACATGCAGGTTGATTTTTAAAAAAAATAGTTCTGGAGAAGTCGGAAATTTGTTCACTATGTTGTGACATTTTCCCTGGTCCTAATAAAGATACTATCCAACTGCAACTCTAGAAAGGTATGTAGTGGTAGGAATAAAGATCCCCCCTCGAGCCTGTGCCGTGTGTGCCGCTTCCTCTCCACTAAACCCATCCACCACTCCTCCACTGCGCGCACCTGCCTTCGCCTAACCTAAAAGAATAAAACACACAACGAAAGCGATGTGGACACTTCCGGTTTTCAACTGAACGTGAGGGGGGCAGCCCGTGCCTTCGTGAACCTAGAGATAGAAATACGCATGCGCTCTCTGAGGTCTCTACCCTTCCGCATGGCGCCTCCTGCCCCGCATAGGGCGTCATTCATAGTAGAACCCGAAGGGACGGTCGTTTGGAGCTCATCTTTCCTCTTCCGTGACTACGCATTCACGCTTTCCTTCCGGGAGGAGAGATCTTCTCGCGAGAGTAGCCTCGTTTATCTCGGCAGTCCGAAACGGAGGCTGAGGCGAGTTGGGCTGAGGGGGAAGGGAGTCGGAGCGACGGCGGGAGAGCGGGGCTAGTGGCGCCTCCTCGAGGTGAGAGCGGCGGAGCATTCGCGCGCGCGGTGGGATGGTAGGGGGCGGGACAGGGGCCATTCCGGCGCGCGCGGTGACCTTTGGTCGCCCCCTTCTGTACTGGGCCCAGCAGCTGCCACGTGCCGTCCCAGGAGCTCCTTCTGGCGCCGCCGCCGCCTCGCCTCCCTCACAGCACCGCTTCGCCTCCAACAGCTCAGCCCCGGAACCTCTTTGCAAGTGATAGGGCTGGAGCCTGCCAATAGAGCGAGAGTGCCTCTGCGTGGCTGCAGAGTGTGTTTCCCTACCAAGTAACCATGACGTAGTGAGGGGAGGGGAAAGAAAGTCAATCAGATAGTGGGCTTGTTCAGACTACACACTAAGCCGTGGTTGGGCTGCTGATGGTTAGTAGATGGTTAGTGAGCATGTTTAGACCGTGGTTATGTATCCACTATGGTTGGGAATAGTTCACATGACATGCTTAAGTCACGAAATCATGGTTTACATCATTATTTATTATTTTTATTTATTACGTTTATATACAAAAATTGCTATACTACACCCCCTTTACCCCCTCTCCATTTTACGACCATCTATCCAAGAACACCGTCAGTGGGATTTTAAGCTTTCAATCACAATTATTATTGTGTGTGTGTTTGACTCTTAATTGTAAATCTGGTTTGAATATTTTTAATAGAAAGCTGTGTTCTTGGATAGATGGTAGTAAAATGGCCCTAAGCTGCTTCTTTTTCTTTCTTTCTTTCTTTTTTCTTTGCAAGGCTACTGCAAAGCTAGGTGTGCAGGCTAAGGAGGGCATGCCAGCAAGGTGGGTAGGGAAAGGAGCAAGTTGCAGGGCTGAGTGACGGGGGGGGGGAAAGCAAAGGCTGGAAAGAAGCCAAAAGACTCACTTTGCTGCATAAGCTATTTTGTTTTCTAGCTGTTCTTGTCTCATGGCTCTAAAACCAGGTGGGCAGCTAGAGTGGAGTGCCAGAACAAACTAGGATTAAGCCAGGATGTCAGATTCAGGCCTAAGAACCACAGTTGATGCAAGCTGAGATTCACAAGTCAGTTTCAAGCTATGGTTTCAGATTGTAGTTAGTCACCAACAAGCCATAATCTGGTCAGCGTCAGATATACAAATAAACCATAATTAAGCTTAACAAATCATGATTTAGAATTATGTTTGAATGCAGCCATTGGCTACAAGCATGGAGGATACTTGGCAAGCCAGATCCTGATAATAAAGGAAACAAATTATTTTTGCAGAGACTTGAGAAATGGACATTTGTCAATTTAGAGAAGGATGCATAGTTTTTGGTTCCTTCTGTGTGGGAGTAAAATAGGTGACTTCCATGGAGAAAGGAGTATTGCTTCACAATAGATCACATGTTCTGCATGCAAAAGGTCCCAGGTATACTTTCTGTTCTCTCTAGTTAGGATTAGAAACATTTTCTGTGTGAAACTCTGGCAATCCACTGTGGGTCAGTTTAGATAATACTGAATTAGTTAGGTGGACCAATGTTCTGAATTGGTAAAAGGCAGTTTCTTACTTTCCTACCCTGCATGTAATTTTGGCCTTTCTTCCAATCAACAGTCCCTGCTCTGCTGTATACCAGAAATGCTATATACTGCATTAAGTTTGCAATTAGTTGCTGTGTGCAACCAACTGAATGGCCTTTCTTCTTAACACTGATTTTTCCATTGAGTTATGACTCTCCAGCAATATGTTTCTGTGTTCCTTCTCTATCACTCCTGCATGAGTTCCAGCCACTTTCTCCAATATTTGCTTGCTCACATTCACACTCCAATATTTGAGCTCTGTCTGGCATTGATTCCTGCTCTTTCCCGTGAACCATTACTGCTTACAGAGATTATGTGACTCCCTACCTGCCTTGAATATTATGCCCTTTTGCTCTTTCTCAGACCTGGTCTCCTTGTTTACCTACTGTTTCCATCCCAATTTGCCAACAATGTTTTGCTCAGCACTGGTATCTGTTTCTGAATTGTGACACCACAATGTGACTAAATCCACTTTGTGGCACAGTTCCTTAAATCAATTTCCCCCTCAGCCTGAATTCCTCATTTTGTGACTAAAATTAGCTCCGTAATCCCTGCCTTTTTTCATTGCTGTTGACATCTGTTATTTAATGGTATAACTGAATCCCCACTTCTTGCCCACATTGCTACCACACATCTTAAGCAATTTAGTTTGTGACTGATCTTGTCTTCATCATTATCCATAGTAGTTGTACCCTAATCTGTTTTCTCTCACTAGGTGTCAGCATATCCATAGTAGTTGAACCCTGATCTATCTTCTCTCACTAGGTGTCAACATATACATGTCTCTTGAGAGCCTATGTGTAGCAAGAGATGGAGTACATGAAGGAACCTGCAGCCCTCAGCCAGGGGAACATGTGAGTAACATACTGTCTTTGAGAGCCAAGCCAGGAAGGTGACACAGTCTTCGATAAGAATGTAAATAGGGGATTGCTTGCTTGAAAGTACCTGCATGACAGCATCTCCCTACATATGGAAAGCTAAGCAGCCAAGCAAGAGGCTAGGTTAGATGCTTTTTCTGTTGTATATTAGCTTTTCACTATACAGAGGGTCTGTCATTCAGGGCCATTGTCTGTCAAAGTATGATACCCATGTTACTTTTGGTACAACTTTATGAGGTCTGTAACTAAAAATCTGCTCTGGAAGGTTAGGGAACCCTCTAGAGCAGATATTTGAAGAACTAGTGGGAGGAAGGACAAGAGAAGAACCGTTGCGCAAGTGGGCTGACATGATGTTGAACTTAAGCCTAAAGGCCCAAACCTATGCATGTTTAGACAGAAAAATGTCCTACATGCTGGCTGGGAGCTGCTGAGATTTGTAGAACTTCTTTATGTCTAAACACGAATAGGATTGTGCCTTATGTGCAACTGGCTTGGCTTTACGTTTAAAATATCCTGATATTTATAGTCTCAAATGTATTATCATCTACGGTGGGAATATCAAATCATTAGAAATTAGTAATGGCAGAACAACAGAGTGCACAAGTGTTTGTGGGCCAGAACCCACTTTGTCAGATGTATCTGCAAAGTACTTCCTAACTGAGCTTTGAAATGTGAGAGCAGATCTGTTAGTGTTGGTATCGAAGCACTTGAATGTGCCAAATTATTACTTCGTTTATCTTAAAAAGAATAACAAAAAGCTTTTGATAAGTTTTTGTTACACTTTTGAACCTGAGAACTGTTAGCTTCCTGATGATCATCCATTGAGTTGACTCAGCTGAGATTTGAACATTGGTCTAATATGGTTAAATTTCAGCACTATTCAGAGAACCATCACGACTCTTAAATTGGTGCTAGTGTTATGTATGTGCATGTATTAACAGTACATGTTAGTGTTTTAGTTTTCTGTGGTGAGAATAACTATCTTTTCAAGAAACCATGCATTTCATTTTTAATGTGGATGTTATTTCCTTTATTCTAGCCTGTGCTGCCAGTGTGGCATTGCAATTCCGCCAAACCCTGCCAACATGTGTGTAGCATGTTTACGGACTCAGGTTGATATCACTGAAGGAATCCCTAAGCAAGTCACTGTTCATTTCTGCAAACAATGTGAAAGGTGCCTACTATTTTCTAGATCTTAAGACACTGACTTAGCAGAACTTTTTTGAGTATTTGTATAATCATTAGTACTAAAATAATACTTCTCAGGTCAGACCCAGAGGTTTTTGCTCCTTGTAAATTCACTTTGAATCAGGCTGCTTCTCAGAAAATGCAGCTCTCCAGCCTATTTGCATCCTATAGTGGCTACAAATCAAATGAAGGGAGTGTTGAATAACCTTTCCCCAGCCATATTATTCAAGTACTTAGCTGGGGGTTTGCACTGTCTCCCAACAGCCATGTGTAGCAAGAAGTCTTTATGTGGAACACATTTGTTGGGGCAGATAGTAAAACTTCTCCATGTGGTTTATCCTGGTTGGCAGATAAGGAAGATATGGAGTGATACAGCCTCATCTCTTTTATTATAGTCAGTAGCCACTTGGGACAATCCACCAGTCATTTCTCCTGCATAAGCCTAACTTCAATGAATACAATTGCTGCATTGGCCTTAAATCATTGCTGTTTATGTGAGGAGCATTTGTCTTGTATAGCAGTTGTTTGTAGTAAGGACATGTAATATAGTAGTATATGTTAATATTGAAAATTATGACATAATATACTATTATAATATTCTACAATTATAATAAACTAAACTAACCTGTGACTATATTTCAGTGGAGGTAAAGCATGACTAACCTAGTATGGTTCCTACCCCATCAAAGTGTTTTATGGTGTCATAGTTAACATATATTTGTACCACTTTTTAAAAAAAAAATCAGATATCTTCAGCCACCAGGATCTTGGATGCAGTGTGCCTTGGAATCAAGGGAACTTCTGACCTTATGCCTTAAAAAAATAAAAGCCTCGCTTAGTAAGGTTAGTCTTGTATCTTGGCATTGTTATATAAAAACGAGGAGGTGTAATATATTTTTGTTAACTTTATACTATTTGTGAAAGCTGTGACTCATTATGAATGTGGACATCTTAACTGGTAACAATGAGTTGGTTCTACAAGCAGATATGTATTAGTTTAAGATGTTCGGTTTTCATAGAGTAATTGCTCCCTGATACAGTATGTGTACTGGGTCATATCTTGCAAAACTAGAACTCCTTGAGCTATTAGAATCTGTACCCAATATCATCCACTAAAGCATCCTATTCCTAGGAAATAAAACATAGAAAGCTGCACAGTGCCTTTTGACTCGCAGTAGGAGACCTTCATGTGGAAGAGCCCTATGTGTAGAGCATTAAAGGATTTACTGAGTACCATGTATCTTTTTCATATATTTCGCACTTTGTGGTGACATTAGTTGCGTGCAGGAGCTCTTGAATCTATACATCACCAACTCTGCTTTTTGAAAATATTTATAATAACTATGCATGGTATTTCCTCCTTGTAGGTGAGGTTGATTGAAGCAGGATTTGTATGGACTGAGCCACACTCCAAAAGACTTAAAGTAAAGCTGACTGTACAAAAAGAGGCAAGTAAGCTTGGGAGTAACTTTTATAAAACAATATTATCACAGAAATACAGGAGTGTCTTATGACAAAGCTATACTGTTAGCTAGAGGAAGTCAAGGATGCTCTTTTTTGGGACTTGAGTTCTGAATAATGTTGCAATTGTCCTATGCATATTTTCTTAGCAGTAAGTCCCATTAAAATAAGTGGGACTTACTTCCAAATAAACATGTATAGAATCAAGCTGATTTCCAGTGATTCCTGTGCAGCAAAGTGTTAGGGCTCCTGCCTTAGGACTGAGACTAGACAAAATAATCATTGTATTCCTTCCATTTCCATAATTCTACTTCATAACACAGTTGTGAGGTAAAACAAGATGAACATTTTGACTTAACTCAGCATATGTCATTACAGCAGGAGAAGTTTGACCTTGGGCTAGCACAGACTATGGTTTTTTTAATGCCAGTTTATGTTTATGGAAATCCTTTTTGGAAGAAAATGGGCAACAGGGAATATAGACTGTGAAAACTTACTCGCTAGAAGCAGTTTATTAGAGAAAACAAAAAATTTAAATCTTTCACTTAACTTTCTCCCCTAGGTGATGAATGGTGCAATTCTTCAGCAAATCTTTGTAGTAGAATACATTGTTCAGTTTCAAATGTGTGATGACTGCCATCGAGTTGAAGCTAAGGACTACTGGAAAGCTTTGGTTCAAGTTAGACAGAAGGTATATATGACAGAAATCTGTCCTTGTCAAGCAGAGAACAAGCTGCATAATCACTCATTCACCATACAAATATTTACTATGAATAGAAAGTTGCATTAGGTGGGGTAGTAACGAGCTCTGTGATGAATGTACCACCCCCGTTTGGGATTGTCATAGGTCGTCTTAGAATTTTTTAAAGAAATGTTAATGCTGTATAATCAGAGCATGAGGATTTCATTGGAGAAATACAAGTTGAACTGTCCAGTGCTGATTTATGTATTTGTTTTAAAACTTTTTGTCATTAATTTAACAACCTTGTACAGCATTTGTGTAAGCTACAAACTGCTTCAGTGGCTTCCCATGTATTCCAGTCTATTAGAGACTGAAATTCTAAGGGCACTTACTAGGGTGTAAGTCCCACTGAGCTCAGTGAAATTTATTTCTGAGAAAACATGCTTAGTATTTTGCTGCATAGTTACATTTTCCTGCTTTCATAGTTTATTAGCCATGGGCTGTTTAGGCTTTGGGTGAAATGGCAGCCTTATTGATCAGCTACGTTTTTTGCTCTCTTGGAGGCATTTACAAGAATACAAACACCACTTTCATGTGCAATTCTTGTTTTGATTCCTACATTTTAGATTCCACATAAAAAGACTTTCTATTACTTGGAGCAATTGATTTTAAAGCATCGACTTCATCAGAATACTCTTCGGATCAAAGAAATTCATGGTAAACAATGTTTAATAATTTTTATATAAAGCAATTGGTGTTACATAAATTGACATCATTTCTTGTAGCAGTAAACATTCAGGGTACTCGTAGGCATGAAAGAGATGCCAGGTTTTGCAAATGATGCTTTGTCATATGGTACAGATAATGTTGTGTGTGTACGTAATATATTTGTGTGTATGCATATATAATTTACATTTTGCATAGAGAAGGCTACATGTTTGTTTTCTAAGACTATTCCATGTATTTGTAAGTGGTCTCCTGTCATGAGACTATCAGGTATATACACCTACTTAGCTTCAGCAGTGCTGCAACATCAGATGCTCCCAGACCATTGACTGGAGAAGATAGATCCTCATGATGATATATCACCATGAACCTTCATTATTTAATTACATGTACATGTTTTCAGATGGCCTGGATTTCTACTTTGCTTCAAAACAGCATGCTCAAAAGATGGTAGACTTCCTTCAGTGTACAGTTCCTTGTAGGTAAGACTTTTTTTACACTTGTTATCTGATGCATAGCAGTTTAAGCTGTTCTAGTCCCTTCTCCCATCTTCTGATGCCTTCTAAATCAGTACCAACCATCTCTTCCATAGATGATCATACAGAGATTTTAATGTGCAGTGTTGTGCCTTCTGCTGTGTGTGAGGATCTACAGCAGGGATGGCAACTTTGGGTGGTACGGGAACCAATTCCCCCCCCCCCCCCCGTGGCCACACTCACGCACCTGCAGATTATTTTAAGCGGTTTAACTACTTTGGGGGTCATTGATGAATTTAGCTTGAGAAAAAGTTAGATTTCAAACTAAATCTGACCTTTGGGGGGCTGCATTTTGCCCAGCCCTGATCTATAGTCTAGGGCACTAATCTAATACTAAGATTGGAAGTGGAATAAAATGCACCACCTGACTCTCCTAAATTACTGCAGAGAAACATTGTTAGGAGAAAGCAGCTCTCCTCAGGGTAGGATAGTGTGACAGTGCAATGCACTCATGCACACACAAAATCCAGTTGGGCTAAGGCAGACCCTAAGAAGTCTCTCCAAGCAGCAATTGCAATTGGAATTTTCCATTTCGTCTTTGTGTTTTTCCTCCCCCTGGGAAGTTTGTTAATAGGAAGTGGTGTTTTGCTTCATCTCAGAAAATAATTGTCAGAATAGATCCCTGGAAAATACCTGTCTCCACGCTATCGCAGGGGCATGAGACGCATTCAGTAGGAAGGTAGTACTCAAAGCTAGTTGACTGCTTTACCTATGCCAGGGAATCTCTCTATAGCACAGAAGCAATACTCTTGTCTTCTTTATTTTGTGGGAGCCTGGTACAGCTACAAGGCCCAACCTTAATGGATGGGGAGAGGACAGCTCATTTGCCTCCCAAATTCCCCTTTAGGTGCTCTGTTCTCACACACATGCAGTTTGAGAACCTAGGAGTGGTTCATGGAATACAGCCAAAGGTTCTCCGCTTTAATCTTTTGTGACGCATTCACCCTCCCACAAAACATAATATTATGGCCTTTGTAGACTCTGCCAACAGCTGTTTGTTTTTTGGATTCTGTTTTTTAAGGTGGAGACTCTTGTTTTGTACTTGTTTTGTACTTGTTTTATACTTGTTTTGTACTTGTTTTGTACTTTAATCATCCTTTGATTGTGACACATTCCCAATTTCAGATCTAAGTCATCCCAGCGTTTGATCTCTCATGATATTCATAGCAATACTTACAATTACAAAAGCACTTTCTCTGTGGAGATTGTTCCAGTATGCAAGGTACTTTAATTTATGGGTTTAGCAACGAGAAGAAGCTGCTTTGGGATTGTTTTCTAAATGAATTGCTTGTATAAACTTTGTGTAGGGAAGTTTGGTCCTCCAGATGGTGATCTCCAGCTCCCATCAGCTCCAGCCACCATGGCCAATTGTCAGGGATGGTGGGTGATGTACAACATATGGAGGACCGCAAGTTCCCACCTGTGGCTTACATGACACTGGCAGTGGAGTCCTATACATAAAGGATAAAATGGAGAGGAGGGCTATGTAAGCCACTATGAGTTCAAAAACGGTGGATATAAATGTAATTAATTTCAATGGAACTTATTCCCAATAAGCGTATAGGATTTCAGCCAAATCCACAATTCCATGAGAAAGCGACTATGTATATATATCAGTAGACTCATGAACTTTAAAATTTTGCCTGAAAGGACCAGTTTCATGTACATATTTTCTCTGGTTTACTGTAGCATGAAGTGATGAGTGAAGTTGCTATCATAGATAGACATTTGATGCCACTTAAGGTCCATTCAAAGCAGTACCTTTCACTTCATGCATTCAGCTGAGATCTACCGATAAGCAAGTTTGTGTGAATCAGCCTGAACCATTAAATCTTACACTGCAGAAAAAAAGCTTTAAAAATCACTACATCTTTCTACAAGTATAGTCTGCTAGTATACCTAATCTTGAGGTGAATTTTGTTGCTAAACTGATAAGCTCTCAACACTTGAGTTCGCTATTAGAAAGAACGATGGAGCACAAATAGATTGTGTTCTCTTGGCATTCTAATCTGCAGTTAAGCAAATGTTTTCATACTTTTTGAGATACAGTATTATGTTCTACCATTTGGTTAGCAGGACAAGAAATTTGCAAGTTCAGCTGTGTATTCAATCAAAACTATACTGAATATAAAACAGTGCTTTCTCATTTAACTTTTATCAACATTTTACATCCTTCAGTGCAGTGAAACAAGATTATCAAAGTGTGAACAGTCACTGTATTGATTGTTTGTAGTTTTATGACTCAAACCTCAAGATTTATACTAACAAAGGGTTTGGAATGCAAATTGACATTTTTTTTATTTTCGTTCTTATTCTGCAGGACAATGTTATATGCTTGTCTCCAAAACTGGCTCAAAGCCTTGGGAATATGAGCCAGATTTGTGTTTGCATCCGAATAACTAGTGCTGTTCACATCATTGATCCTAATACGCTGCAAAGTAAGTTTTTGATATTTCCCCTTAAAAATGTAATTCAGTATTAAACTATGATGTTACTGTTGCAGTTCCTGTAACCTTGATATGATATTGTCATCATGATTGTGTGGTGCGTTGGATAATAGATTACACAGAGGGTAGATCTGTATAACTTCCTCTTTGGGAGGAAAAGTGTGCAGGTAACATCTACATTGGTTCCATAGTTGTTCTCTCTCAGTTGCAGAAATCGATGGAAACACTTACTGGCGTCATCCTTTTAACAGCTTGTTCCATCCAAAGCAGTTAGAGGAATTTATTGTCATGGATATCAGCAAGATTCATGAGAGAAAACAAGGTGCTGGTGCAGGCATGAAATCCAGCAAAGTAAGAATTATTCTTCTTTTACTTACACTGTTCGTAAAAGATTGAGAAAATCTTGCTTCCTGTCTCCAAATTCTTCAGCATGACATATAAACTTATGAAAGTTGTGTGTTTCATCTAGTCCAGTTTTGTCTATTCTGAGTGGCAGCAGCAATCAAGGGTCTCAAATAGAACTGTTTCCCAGCCCTGCTACCTGGGTTCCTTTGGACTGAAGAAATCAGGGATTGAATTTGGGGCATTCTACCTGCAAAGCAGGTGCTCTGCCACTGAACTTAATCTCTTCCCACATGTCAGGCTACAAAGTCATTGTCTCTTCTGAAAGGCTTTCATGTGAGGCTCTGGTATGGTTCTTTTGAGAAGGAGCTCAACAGTTGGGGTGCCACTACCAACATCATACTCTTTCCCCACATAATTTCATCTGACTGCATGGATGGAATCAAAAACATTCTTATTGGGCATTTGAATTATTGAAAAAGTTGCAGAAAGTGTTTCATTTGCAATTTCAGATTGCCACTGGAATACTTTTTATTTTGGCAAACAAATGATACTTCAACTTGCTGCTATTGAAATGGTGATTCTTTTGCGGGCGCACCTATATGCCATAAGCATGCACAGTGACATTCTCATGATGTCAGTAGAGAAGCCACACAATAGATTTGGCCCTAAAGGGCTAATGTTCTTAAAGGGCCACTACAGCTATCTTAGAAAAATTGTGCACTTCAAGTAGAAAATAAGATTACATTTTTAAAACTTGAGAGTAGTTTTGTTTTAGCTCTTAATTTAACAACCTATTTTTATTCTTTTGTAAGCACACACTTGCTGAAGCCTGGGTTCAGAAAACATCAGAACTGAATACAGACCATCAGTATTTCTGTCGCACTCATTTGGGGCACCTGCTGAATCCTGGAGATCTTGTATTGGGGTTTGTAATGTTCTTCACTGCTTTCAGCGGATGTACAATTCAGTCTTGCATACTGCTTTAAATGGTTGGCAGAGGTTGTGTTTCACTTGAGGTCTAATATCTTTGATCATTGATGCTGATTGGAACTGGTTTTCCCGAAGTGTGGGTATCTCAAAATGTGGGAGGCTGAAGACATATGATGGCTGCAGGACAGGGCAGGGTAGCCACTCCTTGGTTTTTTCTGCAATACCATGCCCATATGAATGGGATCAAAATATCAAATTAGAAGGAAGAGGAGAAACTTGAAAAAGATCTGTTTGGGTGGCATTGCAAATTACAAGGGATTTACTCTCCTGTACCCAGCACCTCCCTTAGTAGAAGACAGAAGACTCACAGTCCTGAACCTTGAAAGACGAGTGCTTGTTCAAATAACTATTTAGGGATGTCAAACAGATTTCTCGGGATGTCAAACATGTCAAACTATTTAGGGATGTCAAAAAGGCTTCACAAATTTTTCAGTAATGCTGAGTGGCTATACCATTCCACATGTTTCTCTGTCCTGACTGCTCTGTGAATTAGAACAAGCTACTATCAACTTGGGGCTCCTTCCATACACAGATGGGGGCACCTATCACCAGCCATTACAACCCACTCTGTCTGGAGGAAATGCTAGTGCTTTGATTTTAGCTTGGAGATCTTCACTCACTGATTGTGCTTGGATCTGAGCACCTCTAATCATTTCTGTCTTATTACCAGCTGCATTGTGAGGCCATAAATGAAAACAGACACCTCCCCTGTCATTTGTCCATGCTTTCCTGCCAATTCCACACCTCACCTCTGCCATCTCTTCTGTCCTTCTGTGGGGACTTCATGCAGAAGTAAATGGCAAGTGTCTCAAAGGATCCTCAAGCTCTGATAATGCTGCACACTGTGTCCCTGCCCAAGCTCTGCCTCCCTGTCCAGTCACTAGAATTGATCATGTTGCTTTTGATGCAGAATAAATGAGATGTTCAAGCAGCAGCTGTAATACATGCTACTCGGGGCAGTTGTGGCACCAATTTAGACTAAAGGCTGAACCAAATTGCTGTTCTCTGCTATTAAGGTAGCTTCCCGGTGGCAGACTTCTTATCCTTTTCTCAGAAGCCAGCATCACCTGAGTGTCCACCCTCCCTGAAAAAGCGAGGAGGGTGCTGCCTCCACTTCCAGTATAGCCAATTAGCAGCCAGCCCAATTACGTTATCTGGGGCTCCACACTTAAGGAGTTCGCTCTTTCCCTGAATGACTCCCTTTGCAATGCCTTGCCTTCAGAATTGGAAAAGAATTACTATTCGTGTAGGCAGTGCCATCTGCTAAACGTTCAGATTACTATTGAATTCTTGGTATCACAGCTAGAGAAAGTAGGAAGAGTTAAGTATTGGCCAATCTTTTCTGCACTAAGTGCTTGACTACAAACTTTGTTTTCTACAAGCCTCTGCAAAAGCTCCATGTGAAATGCAACAAGACTCAGACCCTCTTCTGGCCCATGAGGTACAAGGAGGGGGCAGAATGAGCTATTGACAACTACAGATAATAGCTAGATACTAGCAAGCTAAAATGTATGGACCTCTGTTCTGTCACCTCACCACTATATCAGAGTCTCTAGATAAGTTATAAAATATCTCAAACCAAGCTGGACAAGTTAACATAATGATAGAGGGAATTAAAATCCACTCAGCACTAGCTTTAAGTCAGCCCCAGTAGAAGGATTTAACATTGCAATTCAGAAAGCATTCAGAAAGAAGCCCATTTTCTAAGCAGTTTTTCAGAATGAATGGTTTACATGTTCCTTCAGTTTCGAATGAAATCTTGTCCGCACCTAAGATGCTGTATGTATTATCAAACCAGTCAGTATTAGGTGGCATATGCTTGCCTTTCCATTTAGCTGCTTCTTACAATTTAGCAGCCATTATTAATCATCAGTTTCATCAGCATCTTTCTTTGTAATTTTTGGTATAGCCTCCACATCTAAGCAAAACTGCAGTAGATTCTAATAGGATATTTTATGTATAAACTGTCATTGATTTAATCACAGAATCATAGATCTTAATCATAGATTCATAAGTTTTAATCATAGATTAAATCATAAATTTAATCATAGAATCATAGATGTAACCCATCTTTGTGAAAAACATGTAACCCATTCCTTGTGAAAAACCAGAAGTGTTAGTATAGCCCTCTAGCTCTACACTTCATTTAGCAATGGTCAGAAGATGATTTATTTTTGCAGCTTAGCTAGGGTAAGATGCCATCTTGCTATTGCCTTAAGGAAGATTTATCTGATTATTTGAAGATACATGTGGGACTGAAGACTACATTTCGGGGGCCCTCACTGCTTTACTTGTGTCCCTATATCCTGGAACCATTTAGCAATGAAAGGAAGAATTATTTGCCACGTATGAGACCCCCAGTATCACAGTGACCCCTTTTAATGGAGTAAACCATTTCAAAATCTGTTTTTCAATCCCAGTAAGACACCTTAATTTGTGTGCATATGCTAGAGTCTTGAATCAAATGGCTCAGAGTCTTGGAAGGTACACAAATCATCTCCCCGTAGAACCGAATTAAAGGCATCCAAATTCATTTATTCGGAACCCTACCACATTCATTGTTTTTAGATTAGTCCACTATATCCTTTGTTAGATAATATGAAACCCATTGTGCCATATACTCCTCTGCTTATGTCTTCAAAGAAACTGTATAAATATACCTTGCTTTTCAAACATAATAATTCCTACAGCAGATCAACAATGATTATTCCTATTTTAAATTTTCTTCCCCATTCTGCTTTGCAGTTTCTTTTAGGAAATATTGACATCACTAAGGGTGCAATCTATACATGTTCAGACAGGAAAAAGTCCTACAACTCCGAGCATTCTCCAGCCAGCCAGTCAGTTGTGGCACCTTTTTTCTATCTAGACATAGGATTGTACTCTGAGGCTTACCGTATGATAACATTAATGTGTTTTCTTTTCTCCCAGGCATTTTAACAGCTTAAGTTGAGGTTTTAACTGACTTTGTGACCAGGCTTAAAAGTTTAAAATGTTTTAAATATCAGGGTTTTTTTATGGTTTTAAATGTTGTATATTGACTTTTTAATTTTCAATCTTTTAATTTTTGTAAACCGCCCAGAGAGCTTCAGCTATGGGGCAGTATATAAATGTTAATAATAATAATAATAATTCCGTATTTTTGTTTTAGATTTGACTTGGTGAACTGCAATTTAAATGATGAATTTGCAAACAAGATGAACCCCCATAGTGTTCCTGATGTGGTAAGGTTCAAAGATTCCTTAAACAATAATGTGGGACTATACAAGCAACTTAAAAAATCGTTATGATAGATCAGCCTTCCCCAACCTGATTCCTGTCCTTTAGAAATGCTGGGTGAGGCTGATAGGAGTTGAAGTCCAAAACATCTGGAGGACATCAGGTTGGGGAAGGCTTTTTTATGAGCAACCTTTACAGATGCAAATAATCTTAATAGTTTTAGAAATTTAATTCCTCTTCCCTGTCTTCCCAGACTCTCTAAATGCCCATGCTTGCTCACTTTATTCTGCACAATCTCACATATTGTCACTCCTTTTCTCTCCCACTAGTATCTGTCAGCTTCTTAAGCCTGGACGAATATCTCTTATAAAGCCTCCCTCTCCCAATAGTGCCTAAGCAAGCCTTTCCTAAAATACTCTTTAATATCTCCTTACAACTATTTATTACAGTTGGATTTTATTTTTCTTCCATTAAGAATTCCTAGGCAGTCTTGCATCCTGGTGTTGACTAGGTTCAGGCCTGCTTAGCTTCATTGAGGTTGCTGCTGCATGTGCCCTGGGGCACTAAACTTGCCTATGGCTTCTCTAATCCATTTAAACCTCTAGCCAACCATCCTTGTTCAGCAAAGGGCAGAGCAAGGATCTGTGTGTTCTCTGCAGGACTAAAACTAAACAACGGAAGTCCTCTTGCTTCTATCTAAGCCAACAAGACTCACACCACCCTACCTATCTCTTGCAATATCTGTACAGAAAAATGAAGCCTTTGGGTTATGTTCAGCTTACTATAATATTCTGTATCATTAAGATTGCTACATTTAAACATTAAATAGCACTTCCCTTTTTCTTCCTCCTGCTTTATCTGGATTTGTATCTTTGTTCATTCTTAAATATTCTTGTTTAGTCTTTTGGTATTTCAATGATATCTTTTTCTTAAGGTCAAAAGATATGTTCATATTTGTCATATGAACAACTTAATATCACTTACAGAGTTGTAATCAAAATAGAACCTGAGTAGAGTTGATAGAGTGGTTAAGGGTATAAGTGATGAACTCAGTCCCTGGGTCAAATCTCACCTCATCCGTGAATTTGACTCTGTGGCTTAGGGAAGCCACTGTCTCTCAAGCTCCACTCTCCAAGTCATTAATATATGGGGTAGTAATTATGGCATATCCAACTAAAATGTTGTAAGATCATGTATATGTACTTGGAGCATTTGGGGGAAGTGGAATATAAATATGAATCTTGGTGAGCTGCTTTTAATCTTACTAATCTTCATAAACCATTCTGAGAGTCTTTGGGGGAGGGCCATTGAAAAGCAAGGTAAAAGTCCTTTAAATACTCAAATACTAAATTTAGTCCCAATGGAAAGCACACTATCAGTGTCGGTCCCACACTGCCTCTTGTTGGTTAGTTGTACAGTTTTGCAGATGCTTCAATGAAGGCATTAAAATACTGATTTTTAACTGAAACGTTGGTTTCTATGCAAGATCTCTGTATTTTTCTGCAGGTGGTATTTCTGACCTAGTGCATTTCCTTTTACTCTTCCATACATAGGTTTTAATTAAGAAGAGCTATGACCGTAGTAAACGTCAACGTCGCAGGAACTGGAAACTGAAAGAATTAGAGAGAGACAGAGAGGGCATGGATACAGATGATGAAAGGTTTTTTCCTTTCTTATGTTATCCCCCACCCTTTTGATCAATCTGTCTGTGCTTTCATGAGCAAAATAAGGTGGCAGAGAAAAAGACTGTATTGGGAGTCTAGATTAATGCTGATGAACATTGCTACAGTAAGCAATGGGTGTCAGAGCATACATCATCTTCCGAGTAGTATGCACTTCAGTGTGCTTTGCTTGTGTGTCCTTGATCCTGCAGCATGGTCTTATATGGATCGCCTTGGTGCTTCTGTTCTCTAAAACAAACAGTTTAGATGCATGCTTACTAGTAAACAAGTCTTTAAAGAAAATTTGGTTTCAGCATGCAGGAACTGAATGGCCTTTCAACTCTGGAGTTTTCAGGCATAATCTGATAGACTGGTAGACTAGGTGAGAAATCAAGGAGAATTTGGGTCCTTGATGTAAGTTTTAGACTGAGATTGTTGTAATGGCGGACGTCTGTGGTTGAATCTCCTTAGGGAGAGAGAACTGCTCCCACTGAGGTAGCTGCTGAGGGCTCCAGTTTTGATCAGAACAGTGGTACTATGAGAGGGTGTATTTAACCTTTTACCCCCTTTCATTTAAATGCCTCCCTCACACAGCTACTATTGATTTATTAAAGCATTCATATACCACCCTCCATTTTGCTAGATTGCAGAACAGTGTACAAAAATCAGTACAACAGAATAGAATATATGGAACAATTATAAAAGCAGTTGTTAGAACTGCAGTGGAAGAAAGAAAGGCAAATTTCTTTTCCATCATACATCTAAGAGCAGCACAAGGGAAAAGAGCTTAGATCATAAAAAGAGAGTACAGTGGAAAGAGTTAAACTCTGAAGAGGTTTGATCTGGGATCTTCCACATTATGTCTGTTTCAGTCTTCAGCACATTGTAATCTGGAATTCTTGAAAATGATTACACTTTTGCACCCTGTGAGCATTCATCTTCAATAGGAATTGGGTATTTTTGCAATAGCCTTTGGGCAAAAATATTTAGTTCTTCATGCTATTCTATATAGTACATAAATATGCATATAATGACCTAGAATGTGCATAATTCCTAAGAAAATAGTAGAATTGCTAACTTTATTTCTAAAATGATATTTTAATAGACAATACCAGGACTTCCTAGAAGATCTAGAAGAAGATGAGACGATTAGAAAAAATGTCAATATTTACAGAAGTAAGTTTCCAAGTAGTTGATTTTTTAAAAAACATATTTTAATATCCAGAAGCATCTCTACAGTAGCATTTGGGGATTCACTATAAGTGTTTGCCACTTTTTTCTTAAATCAGTGGTTTGAAAATGAATACATGTTTGTTAGTAACCTATTTCCTGTATGATGTCCACTGAACACTCCAAGCGAACCCTTTGCCTGTTTTGGGAGAAGACATAATAGACACCTGCCCACATATTTTCTGTAGCTTTCCTTTTCTAGATCTAGGCCAGCCTGGGGCTTAAATACATCATATATTCCTTTCAGATTATATTCCCTAAAGGAAACCATATCTTGACAATCCTGGATTGTTAATTGAAATTATCCTAGTCAGTAAGGCAGTCAAACATTGAGATCCAGTGTTTGCATACTCAAGGAACTCATCAGTCATACAGAGGAGTATTATGGTACTACAGGTCAGAGCATCGTTGTTATTCTCCAGGAGGTGCAGAATTTTGAGGTCAATTAAGCATCTGTTGGGGTGAGAGGTAGAAAACAGGATGAGGAAGTTGTCAGGTTGAGTCCTTAACACAGGGATGGGCAACTTGAGACCCTCAAGATGTTTTGGCCTACAACTCCCATCATCCTTCACCATTGGCTCACATGCTAGCCCCATTTCTCCCCTCCCTCCCAAAAGTCTCTCATACGCTACAAAGAAGGAGTGGAAACATATTCTCTATCCCCACATAAGTACTGTTCATGAGCAGGCCAGTATGAACACCTCCCAGCTCACCTAGCCTCAGACCCCAGCAGTCTCTGCTATTGTGCTATAAAGGGGAGGATTTCCCTATTGTTCATATACCTTATACCAGCTCGTTCCTTTCAATAGTAGAGCATTGATAGTAACAATGGGGCCACCCTCAGAGGAGTGACACCTGAACTTGAATAGTGTCACTGTTGTACTAAGGGCGTGAGGAAGAAGGTGTCCAGCCATGGGGAATGCATGACAAATACTTGAAAAAGACACTACAACATTTTATTTTGGGTCTCCCCTTGCATAAATATGTAGCCCTGCAGGCTTTTACATACATAACGTAGAGGCTTGCTATTTGGTTCAGTCTCTTGCCTTTTGATGTAGGTGGAACCATTCCAGTTGAAAGTGACACTGACGATGAGGGTGTTCCCCGGATCAGTCTTGCGGAAATGTTGGAGGATCTGCAGATATCTCAAGATGCTACTGGTGGAGAAGGTGCTGAAATGTTGACAGGATAAATTAGTAGATCTTGTAAATGCACATATGTTTTCACTTAAGGAAAAAATTGTTATCCTCAGCAATTTATTATAGCAGGGGTGGGCAACTTGTAGGCCAAAACATCTGGAGGGATCACAAATTGCCCGCTCCTGTATTACAGTTATTCATACAAGTTCCTACATGTGAATACCCTTAATAAGGTTTGAACAAAGTTTCAATAATAAATTCTGCTTGAAAGTGTCAAGAATGGCTAATAAACTATAAGAAAATTTGGTAAACCTGAATGATTTTCAGATTATTATTTTTTTAATTACCTAAGTTTGTGTAACACTCACTGTATGGGCTTATGCATCAGTAATATCAGTATCTGTACTTGAGACCTTGGGGTTGTTTGTGTATTTTGAAAGCCACTCCCAGTAAGGTTTTAAAAAAAGTTCTGATATACGTTGACCTGCTCTTTAGATAGAAGGACAAATCTAAAAACTAATAAGGGAAGCTTCATTAATCCAAGAAGTAAAGAATGTGAAAAAGCTGACTGGGGCTTATCTTTCTAGAGCATTTTACAGTGACTTAATAACTGGCTAGAATGTAAACTCTGGATTATGACAAGTTTAAGTTGCCTTTAGCATAATTTATTACTATGCCTCATTGCTGAGATGTTCATGCGTGTGTGCTTTGATCACTGGCTGCACTGTTCCTAGGAGTCAGACTGCCTAACATTCTCTCAGCAATCAGTTTTTTTGGGGAAGGATGTAGGCTTAGAATATTCTACATGTTTTACACAGATAGTTTCAGTGGAGGGAGGTGATCTATGTGTGCAGAAAAAAAAATGTACCATGACCAGTTCTCCCTACTAAATAGAGTCAGCAGGTTGCTTGAAGCAGGTGCAGCTCCTGCCTCTTGATACAGTTTGCTGGGTCACAACGACCTATTCTCCAAAGCTAGCCCATGGATATGGCTGAAAAAATGCCCTGATAAGACATAGGGTCAACACAAGATCAGCCCCACCTCATAGCCTTTGTATAAGGCTGCTTATCATATTGAGTAGAACTGATGTCTTAGAAACTTGTTCTATACTTTACTTCCTACAAAGGTCTGTAATAGTCACCAAACAGTTGTAAAGTGTTTTGCTTTCATCATAGAAGCCTTTTTACTACTTTTAATACAGAAATTACCTTAAAACATAAGTTATGCTGAGGATGTTGGGGGGAGAAAATTGCTCCCTGTGTGCAGAGTAAGCGTTAAAGTCCAGAAAAGTGTCTTAGCAGTTGAAGGAATACTCACACTCAGCAAATAGTGTATAATACAGTCCTTTACTTGTGTTTCAAAAATATAAAAAAATATATACAAGGCAACTGGTTCCTCCAGATAATATAGGCTTTTCCATATAGCTATAGCATAGCATAGACCTCCGTCAATCTCTCATACACCAGCCACCATTCCACATAACTCCAGCCTGATCCACCACACAGCCATTACTATTAAGCTGTCTTTTATACATATTTCTGAATGCTGGCTCAGCACAGTCAATTACCTTATCCTAGCAGAGTGATTCCCAGTATCTGCATGACCTTTCCTGCAGCATAAAAAAACTTGCTCTATCTGCTTATTAACTACAGCTGGCAGTTCAGTCCTTCTGGACACTCAAAACTTTTGTCCAATTAAAACAACTTAAACTTAAATTTTCCCTGACACCCCTTCAAAATTGAAGACCTAAGTTGTTTAAATTTGTCCTTCCTTACCTAGCACTTCAAAACCTAACCTTTCAATTAATTTGGTATGCTGGTAAGTTGCCAATGGTTTAGTAAACACATCTGCTACATTTTCTTTTGATTCACAGTATATTAGCATAATCAAACCATTTTCTACATACTACTTAACATTAAAGAACTTAATAGCAACATATGTGAATTAGCCAAAGCAATACATGATTGTGAGTCATTATAAACTTTCACAGGCAAATCACAAACAATATGTACATCTTTTAACAATCGTAAAAAATATTCCAGCTCTCCACAAGCTTTGGACAAAGATGCATATTCAGCTTCGCATGTTGATGTCGCTATGCTGCCTTGCTTCTTACTTTTCCAAAAGATCAGTGACTTTCCAAGTAGAATAGCCATTCCACTTGTGGACTTCCGGTCTTTGGGATTCCCTGCCCAGTCACTGTCCACATAGCATTCTAAGGACTTGGTTTCAAAAGATGACAGTGTTAGACAAAGATCTAAAGTACCTTTTAAATATCTTAACAATCTCTTGATTCCTAATCAAGCAGCATTTGTTGGCTTCACAACTTGTTGACTTAGAATACCCACACTGCATGCGATATCAGCCTTCCCCTCCCCCACGCTCCTCCTGAGAAGCCCAGGCTGAACAGAGGCTGGAGTGACAACAGCAGAGTGGAGAGGAAAAGAAAGAGGCAAACAGGACATTGTAGCCTTCCCCTCCCTCACCCTCCTTCTGAGAAGCCCAGGCTGAACAGAGGCTGGAGTGACAACAGCAGAGTGGAGAGGAAAAGAAAGAGGCAAACAGGACATTGTAGCCTTCCCCTCCCTCACCCTCCTTCTGAGAAGCCCAGGCTGAACAGAGGCTGGAGTGACAACATTGGAGCCAGCTGAACGGCAGTTAGAATGTGTCAGGGAGTGGCAATTTGTGTTGTGCAGGGCAAAGGGAGATATAGCGATAGCAGGGCGAAATGCCATTACAGGGGAAGGAGAGATAGATATCTAACACCTATCTTACCTTCCAGTCGCCCTGCTACCCCGGGGATCTTGGAGAAAGAACCAGGCCACCCACAGAACCTCTCCTTGCTCTTATGTAATGCCAGGTCGGTTAAAAATAAAACAAACATCATCCATGATCTTCTTCTAGATGAGAAGGCCGACCTGGCATGTTTCACAGAGACCTGGCTGGGAGATGACAGTGGCCCGACATGGGTCCAGGCCCTCCCAGCTGGGTACAGTGTCAGTGAGCAGGTGAGGGAAAGTGGGCGGGGGGGGGGGCGGAGTAGCTGTGGTTTACAAGGATAATCTTAACCTGACCAGACTTCCTGTCTGTGAATTGAATCACATCGAGTGTGTGTACCTGAGTCTGAAGACCAGGGATAGACTAGGGATTCTGTTAGTGTACCGGCCACCCCGCTGCCTATCAGACTCCCTGGCCGAGCTCACGGAACTGATCTCGGAGCTGGTGTTGGATTCGCCCAGGCTTTTGGTCCTGGGTGACTTCAACATCCCATTCGGGACCAGTTTGTCAGGTGTAGCTCGGGAGTTCATGGCATCCATGACAAACATGGGCCTATCCCAATTGGTCTCTGGACCTACACATTCAGCAGGTCACACTCTCGATGCTGTTTTCAGTTCCGAACAGACAGATCTGTGGGCGGAGGTGCTAAATACCTCCATGTTGTCATGGACAGACCATTTTCTGGTCAGAGTTAGTATCACGGCTACCACCCGCCCCTGCAGGGGTGGCGGACCGATTAAGAAGGTCCGCCCTCGAAGGCTGATGGATCCTCTTGGATTCCAGAAAGCCTTAGAGGGTTCTATGGCTGGTATCATCGACGATCCTGTAGAAGCCCTGGTTAACAGTTGGAATCAAGATCTAACTAGGGCTATCGACACGATCGCCCCCACACGTCCTCTCCGACCCGCTCCTAATCGGGCACCTTGGTATACTGAAGATCTCAGGGAGTTGAAGCGGGAAGGACGACGACTGGAGCGACGATGGCGGAAAACTCGACTTGTATCTGACAAGACACGACATAAAGAACATCTTCGTTCCTATGGAGTGGCAATACGTGCAGCGAAGAAAGCTTTCTTCTCTGCACGCATTGCGTCTGCGAATTTGCGTCCAGCAGAACTGTTCAGGGTGGTGAGGGGTCTAACTCAGGCACCTTCCCCCCTGAACCCGATTTTAGAGCCTTCGGCAGTTCGCTGTGATGCCTTTAATGACCATTTCACAGATAAAATCTCTCGGATAAGAGCCGACTTAGACGCCATCATTATAGCAGAAGCTGACAATGGAGCGTCCAGTAACTCCGCGAGTGGAATTACACTGGATCAGTTTCAGTTGGTGAGTACTGAGGACGTGGACAAGCTGCTTGGACAAGTGAGGACGATGACTTGCCCTCTCGATCCCTGTCCTTCTTGGCTTGTTGTCCAGGGAGGAGATGCAGTTCGATCACATCTACAATGTATTATTAATGCATCTCTCAGGGAGGGGAGTTTTCCAACATGTTTAAAAGAGGCGGTAGTACAGCCGCTTCTAAAAAAGCCCTCCCTGGACCCTCTGGACCTTAATAACTACAGGCCAGTATCAAATCTTCCGTTTTTGGGCAAGATGATTGAGAGGGCAGTTGCCTCCCAACTCCAAGCAGTTTTGGATGATACAGATTTTCTAGACCCATTTCAAACCGGCTTCAGGGCAGGATACGGAGTTGAGACTGCTATGGTCGCCTTAGTGGATGATCTACGCCTGAGTATTGACAGGGGGAGTGTGTCCCTGCTGGTACTCCTGGACCTCTCAGCGGCTTTCGATACCATCGACCATGGTATTCTTCTGGAACGCCTGAGGGGATTGGGAATCGGGGCCACTGTGCTTCAGTGGTTCCGGTCCTATCTCTCGGGCAGGTTCCAGATGGTAATGCTTGGGGATAGCTGCTCTTCAAAGAAGGAGCTGCTATGTGGTGTACCACAAGGTGCCATCCTTTCCCCAATGCTGTTTAACATTTATATGAAACCGCTGGGAGAGATCATCCGGAGGCATGGGGCGGGGTGCTATCAGTACGCTGATGACACCCAAATATGATGACACCCAAATATATTTCTCTGTGCCTTCGACAACATCGTCAGCTAAGGATAGTGTGTCTCCTCTGAATGAATGTTTGGAGGCGGTAATGGGCTGGATGAGGAAAAACAAACAAGCTGAATCCAGACAAGACGGACGTGCTTGCTGTCAAAGGCCACAACCTGGGTTTGGAGGTGTGTCAACCAGTTCTGGATGGGGTTACACCCCCCCTGAAAGACTGTGTTCACAGCTTGGGGGTACTCCTGGATCCGTCGCTCCAAATGACAGCCCAGATAGATGCGACGGCCAGGAGTGCCTACTATCAGCTTCGGCTGATACGCCAGCTGCGCCCCTTCCTAGAGTTGGAAGACCTAAAGATGGTAGTGCACTCACTGGTAACTTTGAGGCTCGACTTCTGCAATGCGCTATACATAGGGCTACCTTTGTGCCTAGTCCGGAAACTTCAATTAGTTCAAAACATGGCAGCCAGGTTGGTCACCGGTACACCTAGGGGTGACCACATAACACCAATCTTAAAATCACTCCACTGGCTGCCCATTAGTTTCCGGGTGACATATAAAGTGTTGGTTATTACCTTTAAAGCCCTACATGGTTTGGGTCCAGGTTACCTGCGAGATCGCCTTCTTCCGTATAATCCGCCCCGCACACTCAGGTCCTCTGGGAAGAATTTACTCCAGTCAGCCAGAACTAGGCTGACGAGTGTTACCCAGAGGACCTTCTCTTCTGCCGCTCCCAGGCTGTGGAATGGCCTGCCGGAGGAGATTCGACAAATTAGCAGTCTTCTGGAATTTAAGAAAGCCGTGAAGACTGCTCTCTTCCGGCAGGCCTATCCAGTTTAATTTTAAGATGTTTTTAATAATGTATTTGTTTTTATCTGTTTTAACGGTTTATCTATTTTATTGTTTTTATATTTGTATTTGGTGTTGTTCCCCGCCTCGATCTAGATGGAGAGGCGGGTTAGAAATGAAATTAATAATAATAATAATAATAATAATAATAATGTCCATTGGCTTATGTACAACAAACTTCCAATAACAGATTGATATAACTCTGGGTCATTGATATCTTCCCCTTCCAAGTTGGATCTGAAATCTGGTAACATTGGACTCTGTACATAATTACAATCAGTCATCCCACATGACTCAAGCAAATTCACAATTTTTTGCTTTTGACTTAGAAAATATTTTCCATCCCTTTTGGTGATCTGCAAACCCAAATAATTGCTCACTTCTCCAAGTGATTTCAGTTTGAATTTCTTTTCCAAACTCGTTACAACTCCTTGTATCTTGCTTATGGACTTTGAAGATAGTAAAATGTCATCAACATAAATAAGAGCCATAACAAAGCCATCACAATCATCTCTTACATATAATCATGGATCCGCAATACCCCTCTGAAAGCCTAAGCCTTCCTCTAAGGCTGCATTTAAACAGTCATTCCAGCATTTAGCTGACTGTTTAAGACCATAAACCGCTTTCTTGAGCAACCACACTTCATTATTATTATCACCAAAACCAGGAGGCTTGTTCATGTAAATCTCCTCATTTAGATCTGCATGCAAATAAGCCGTCCCCACGTCAAGATGTGTCACATTCATATTATTCTTAGCAGCCAAGCTTAAAAATAACCTTAACGTCGTTGCTTTGCAAGTGGGAGCAAAAATTTGATCAAAGTCTTTTCCTTTTACTTGCAAGAAACCCTTTGCAACCAGCCTTGCCTTGTAACCAGCTTCACCATTCTCTAAAACCTTATTTTTGAACACCTATCGGCAGTCCACCGACTTTCTGCCTTCAGGCAGTTGTGTAGTTTCATACACACCATGAGTAGAGAAACTCTGAACCTCCTCCTGCATAGCAGAAATCCATCTCTGCTTTTCCTGCTTAGGTAGCTGCAAAACCTCCTCGTAACTTTGAGGCTCACATTTCACCAGGCAAACTATTTCTTTGTTGTTTTCAAAACCAAATCTCACAGGCAGTACACCTTTGTTAGATCGATCAGACCTCCTTAACTTACAAGGACTCGGCTCCGGGGGTTGTTTCTTTCCATTGCTTTCCATGGGGGGCGGAGTTACACGCTGCTCCCTGGGAGACTCGGCTCCAGCAGACATCAACTCCTGCTCCTCCCCTTCATTTCTCCCGTCCGTTGAGAAATGCAGCAAAACCTCCGGGTTAGAATGTACTTTCTCCCAGTTTTGTTCCTCAAAACTAGCTGATCTTGACACAATAATTTTCCCTCCTCCTATGTAGAACCTCCAAGATTTGTCGCTGTACCCAACAAAGCGCACCCTTACAGCTTTATTGTCAGCTTTCAGCTTCTGGCTTTTTGGAACGTTTACGTAGGCAAATGTGCCCCAAACTCTTAAATGAGATAGATTTGGCTTCTTACCATGCAATTGATAGAAAGGCACACTATCAATCACCTGAGACCACGTCCTATTTAACAAATAGTTGGCAGTAGAGAATGCCTCTGCCCACAGCTCTGGTTCTGCGTTTGAATCAAGCAACAAAGAATTTTTCACTGTTTGAAGTAAACCATTCCTTCGTTCAATGGCTCCATTCTGCCAAGGTGCATATGGGTCTGAGAACCTGTGGGTTATTCCATTCACCTTCACAAAATCATGACCTGTAAATTCTCCACCTCTATCAGACTGGATTTGAATTACCTTTTTTTAAAATCTGCATTCAGCCCAAATCACCCAATCTCTGAACGTTTGAAATGCTTCTGGTTTTTTCTTCAGCATAAATACTTAACTGAACCGGGATTTATCATCAAGAATCACCAGAACAAACTTTGCACCTCCTACTCTTTCCTTAAAAGGACCAATCAAATCAAGGTGTACCAATTGAAAAACCTCCTGAGTAACCCTATTACTCCTTTTGTTAATCGGCTGAAGTTTGGATTTTGATTGCTTGCATATTCTGCAATCCAGAAACTTATTGCACCCATTGAGGTCAATGCCTTTACATTCCATTGGCATTTGCTTCAACACCTTAAAGCTTGCGTGGCCCATCCTTCGATGGAACAGATGGACACAATTAAAATAGCTTGGCACATTCCCAATCTGACTTACCACACAGTCATGGGATTTCATTTCGTATAAACCATTCCTTAGGAAACCTTGTGCACACATTTGCCCCTTCATTGTTACCTCACACACGCTCTCTTTGAAAGTAACAACATACCCAGCCTTGGTTAGGCTTGCAACTGACAGAAGGTTATACTCTAAACTTTCCACGCACAACACATTAGGTAAACATTTGCCTAAACAAGGAACATAGCAAGTCCCTTTCCCATATACGGAAACCTGCTTCCCATCTGTTAGTGACACAGACTCCGGAGATCCACACCAGAGCTTATCAAAAACTTCTCTGCTCTGGCATAAGGTTTGGCTGGAGGCGGAGTCGATCAACCAAACATCTTTCCGCTCATCCTCTCTCGTCTCCACGGCAACCGAGACCAACTGAGCGCTCTTGGATTCCTTCCGCTCGCTTTCTCGGTCTCCCTTCGAGTAACGGCTTTCCTGCCACCTCGGGACTCCCTTCAACTGAAGTTTTACTCAGCAATTCCTCTGAATATGCCCCGTCTTTCCGCAACGAAAACACTTTCGCTTCTCAACGGCCATTGCACTCTCTCCATCACCGGCTGATAAGCGCTGCCATTTTTACTCTCCGTGCGACTCACGGCCGACTTTATTCCTTTCTCCTCGTTCTTCCATCCTTTCAATGCGTTTTTTCTCTTCCTGCAACAGTCTCTCTGTTAAATATTCAGTAGAGAGATCCGTCTGCGGCATGGACTCCAAACTCATGGTAAGAGGGTCCCAACTTTCAGGGAGGGAACTGAGAATTATATAAATTCGATTCTCCTCATCAAAGGGTAGTCCAACTTCTAATAATTTTGAGAACAGCATACCCATATTTTGGAGGTGCTCCGAAAGCGAACCTCCTTCTCTGAGCTTGGTGCAATACAGCTATCTCGTCAGGTTTATTTTGGAACTGGCTGTTTGCCTCACATAAATTCCTTTCAATTTGTCCCAGCATTGCATCACTGTGTCAGTGCGAGAAATGTGAATAATTTGGCTATCTTCTGTGCTAAGCACAATATTAGCCTTGGCCCTCGTGGCTAAAGAATTCCATGTAGCTCTTTCTTCAGCACTGAGACTCACCGGCCTCTCATCTTCCACGACATGCCAACATCCATCGCGCCTCAGAAACATCTCGGTCTTGAACTACCAGTTCAAGTAATTCTTTTCATTCAACCTCTCGATGGGAATCCCTCCTTGCAAGCTCATCTGTGCCATGTTTTCCAGCTGGCTCACAATCACAGCCTTACTCTGGCCAGAGAAACCGCTTGCCTCCGATTCCTCACTCGAACTTTCAGAGCCAGATAAATTCTCCTCCTGTTTATACATCTAATCTGGAAACCATCATCTGTTGCTGTATTTGGAACTCCATGCACTCCTGTGCATTCACTGGACTCCTTGCTGAGCTCTTTCCTGAGCTATTCCTGGGCTTTTATTGCCTCTTTCCTGGGCATTTTCCTGGGCCCGTAACCCTGTTGGGGGGAGAAAATTGCTCCCTGTGTGCAGAGTAAGCGTTAAAGTCCAGAAAAGTGTCTTAGCAGTTGAAGGAATACTCACACTCAGCAAATAGTGTATAATACAGTCCTTTACTTGTGTTCCAAAAATATAAATATATATACAAGGCAACTGGTTCCTCCAGATAATATAGGCTTTTCCATATAGCTATAGCATAGCATAGACCTCCGTCAATCTCTCATACACCAGCCACCGTTCCACATAACTCCAGCCTGATCCACCACACAGCCATTACTATTAAGCTGTCTTTTATACATATTTCTGAACGCTGGCTCAGCACAGTCAATAACCTTATCCTAGCAGAATGATTCCCACTATCTGCATGACTTTTTACTGCAGCATAGAAAAACTTGCTCTATCTGCTTATTAACTACAGCTGGCAGTTCAGTCCTTCTGAACACTCAAAACTTTTGTCCAATTAAAACAACTTAAATTTAAATTTTCCCTGACAGAGGATGCTGGATATGTTTTTGCAAGGCATCAGTGTTGGCTCCAAAAGTCTGGTTATCCTGGTGATAAATACGGATCTTATATTCTAAGTTATAGCCACAATAAAGAGTGACTTAGTAGGCCTTAAAATATTTTCAAAGCTGTGCATCTGAAAATGTTAATTTTAAATGATCCAACAGCTTTTTTTTATGGAGCATCTCATATTCAGAGCTGTAGTACAGTCTTTCCCTGGGAAAAAGAATAACAATTTCCCCCTACCTTTGGGCCTGCTAGGTTTTAAAGCATTTTGAGCTAGTAGTTGATATTCTTTACACAAAGACAGCATGGCACAGCAAGCCCTCAAATGGTGTCCAATGCATAAAACCCTCAGAAAGTGGTTATGGTGAATGGGAATAATAGAAGTTGCAGTCCAGCACATCTGGAACGTGGGGAGGGGGGGCCCCAGGTTGGGGAAAGCTGCCCTAAGTAATAGTTACTTTATAACATAACTTATAAGAATTTAAACGTTTGTCTTGATGAGCTGGCATAACTGCAGCATGTTTAAATGTAACTTACACAAGTAGAAGCAAACCAAGTGATAACATGTCTTCAATAAAACTGTGCTGTACCTAGATCATTATTACTCCGTGCTCCTTTTGCTGCTTTCTTGATTTGTTTTTTTTCCCCCCCAATACATGTTTCAGCTGATCTTTAAATGGCAGCTAGGAAGTTCATTTCCATATTTTCCTGAGTTGACTTTCACATGCCTGGGCACAGCTTTTAAAAATATTATCCATGTTGAAATACACCAGAAAACTGAGCAATGAGATTTCACAACTGCTTATCTGCAGTGCAGTAATATTGGGTGGTGTGGCACCGGTTGTTAAGGCAGAATGCAAAGACCTTTTGTCCTGGGCTAAGCCAGTTGTTCGAGAAGCTGCATAATTAATGGGAATTACACTGTTATCTCAGTCTGTCTGACCACTAATTTGTTTTTTCTCACTAGTCCTGCTCCTCCCACGGTGTTCCCTCATGTATGTGTTCCCAGAGCAAAGAGACATCAACAATTGTGCTTCTTCCATTTTTGTTCATACATACAACTTTTTCCCCTGCAATGCTGGCTTATACCCCCTTTCTCTTTGCCCCACGTTATTCACCATTTTAGGAACAACCTCCAATCTCCATTTATGAGGACATTTCTCCAGTCTTACAAGTACTACTGAAGGCCCAGCCACTGAGCAAGTTCGTTATCCCTAATCACTCCTTCAATACCCATCTTGTTGAGTAGGTTATAAACCCAGGTAGTTTACTACCTGTATTATTTGTATGTTATGAACAGCTGAGGTATCTGATTCCACTGGTCTACTTTATTTTTACTAAAATCCTTGTGGCCCATCAACTTGTGTTAAATTTATGTGTTTATCAAGCAGGAGTGCATACACAGGATTGCAGCTAAGCGTTACAGAGAATTCGGTCTTGCCTTAAGAATATGAGTGGTTTCCAGAGTCAAACCCAGGGTCCACCTTCATGAGTATAATTTGCAACAATTTAAGCAACCAATATACATTAGGTGGTCCATGAGCAATTAACAAGTGGTCCAGTCTGGACAAGCCTTTACCTTTTGCTTGCCCCTAATGTACAGCGCATCAAGTAGCAGACTGATTAAATAACCATAATAGTTGATGTCGCTCAATATGTCAGCAATGGAGATCTACTTCTGAATCCACTTCGGCTGATACGCCAGCTGCGCCCCTTCCTAGAGTTGGAAGACCTAAAGATGGTAGTGCATGCGCTGGTAACTTCGAAGCTCGACTTCTGCAATGCGCTGTACGTAGGGCTATCTCTATGCCTAGTCCGGAAACTTCAACTAGTTCAAAATATGGCAGCCAGGTTGGTCACCGATACATCTAGGGGTGACCATATTACGCCAGCTTTAAAATCGCTCCACTGGCTGCCAATTAGTTTCCGGGCGAAGTATAAAGTGTTGGTTATTACCTTTAAAGCCCTACATGGTTTGGGTCCAGGTTACCTGCGGGATCGCCTTCTCCCATACAATCCGCCCCGCACGCTCAGGTCCTCTGGGAAGAACTTACTGCAGTCGGCCAAGACTAGGCTGACAACCGTTACCCAGAGGACCTTCTCTTCTGCCGCTCCCAGACTGTGGAATGACCTGCCGGAGGAGACTCGTCAACTTAACAGTCTTTTAGAATTTAAGAAAGCTATAAAGACTGTTCTCTTCTGACAGGCATATCCAGTGGAATTTTAGAATGTTTTAAGGATGTTTTTATGATGTTTTAGGATTTTTTTATGCAGTTTTAATAATATGTGTCATGTTTTAATCAGTTTTATGTATTTTATCATGTTGTTCCCCGCCTCGATCCAGATGGAGAGGCGGGTAAGACCTCTCCGACCCGCTTCTAACAGGGCGCCCTGGTATACGGAAGACCTCAGGGAGTTGAAGCGGAAAGGACGACGACTGGAGCGCCGATGGCGGAAAACTCGACTTCTATCCGACAAGACACGGCATAGAGAACATTTTCGTTCCTATGGGGTGGCAATACGTGCAGCGAAGAATGCTTTCTTCTCTGCGCGCATTGCGTCTGCAAATTCGCGTCCAGCGGAACTGTTCAGGGTGGTGAGGGGTCTAACCCGGGCACCTTCCCCCCTGAATCCGACTTTAGAGCCTTCGGCGGTTCGCTGTAATGCCTTTAATGATCATTTCGCAGATAAAATCTCTCGGATAAGAGCCGACTTAGATGCCGTCGTTATAGCAGAGGCTGACGATGGAGTGTCCAGTGACTCCGCGAGTAGAATTATACTGGATCGGTTTCAGTTGGTGAGTACCGAGGACGTGAACAAGCTGCTTGGACGAGTGAGGGGGACGACTTGCCCTCTCGATCCCTGTCCTTCATGGCTGGTCGTCCAGGGAGGAGATGTGGTTAGATCGCAATTACAATATATTATTAATGCATCTCTCAGGGAGGGGAGTTTTCCATCATGTTTAAAAGAAGCGGTGGTACGGCCGCTTCTAAAGAAGCCCTCCCTGGATCCCCTGGACTTTAATAACTACAGACCGGTATCAAACCTTCCATTCTTGGGCAAGGTGATCGAGAGGGCGGTTGCCTTTCAACTCCAGGTAGTCTTGGATGACACTGATTTTCTAGACCCATTTCAAACTGGCTTCAGGGCAGGATACGGAGTTGAGACTGCTATGGTCGCCTTAGCGGATGATCTACGCCTGGGTATTGACAGGGGGAGTGTGTCCCTGTTGGTACTTTTGGACCTCTCAGCGGCATTCGATACCATCAACCATGGTATCCTTCTGGAACGCCTGAGGGGATTGGGAATCGGGGGCACTGTGCTTCAGTGGTTCCGGTCCTACCTCTCGGGCAGGTTCCAGATGGTGATGCTTGGGGATAGCTGCTCTGCAAAGACGGAGCTGCTGTGTGGCGTTCCGCAAGGTGCCATCCTTTCCCCAATGCTGTTTAACATTTATATGAAACCGTTGGGAGAGATCATCCGGAGGCATGGGGCGGGGTGCTATCAGTATGCTGATGACACCCAAATATATTTCTCTATGCCTTCGACAACATCGTCAGCTAAGGATAGTGTGTCTCCTCTGAATGAATGCTTGGAGGCGGTAATGGGCTGGATGAGGAAAAACAAACTGAAGCTGAATCCAGACAAGACGGAGGTGCTTGCTGTCAAAGGCCGCAACCTGGGTTTGGAGGTGTGTCAACCGGTTCTGGATGGGGTTACACTCCCCCTGAAAGACTGTGTTCGCAGCTTGGGGGTGCTCCTGGATCCGTCGCTCCAAATGACAGCCCAGATAGATGCGACGGCCAGGAGTGCCTACTATCAGCTTCGGCTGATACGCCAGCTGCGCCCCTTCCTAGAGTTGGAAGACCTAAAGATGGTAGTGCACGCGCCGGTAACTTCGAGGCTTGACTTCTGCAATGCGCTGTACATAGGGCTACCTTTGTGCCTAGTCCGGAAACTTCAACTAGTTCAAAATATGGCAGCCAGGTTGGTCCGGTACATCTAGGAGTGACCATATTACGCCAGCTTTAAAATCGCTCCACTGGCTGCCAATTAGTTTCCGGGCGAAGAATAAAGTGTTGGTCATTACCTTTAAAGCCCTACATGGTTTGGGTCCAGGTTACCTGCGAGATCGCCTTCTTCCGTATAATCCGCCCCGCACACTCAGGTCCTCTGGGAAGAATTTACTCCAGTCAGCCAGAAGTAGGCTGACGAGTGTTACCCAGAGGACCTTCTCTTCTGCTGCTCCCAGACTGTGGAATGACCTGCCGGAGGAGACTCGTCGACTTAACAGTCTTTTAGAATTTAAGAAAGCTAATAAAGACTGTTCTCTTCCGGCAGGCATATCCAGTGTAATTTTTAGACTGTTTTTAGGATGTTTTAGGATGTTTTAATGCAGTTTTAATAATATTTGTCATGTTTTAATTAGTTATATGTATTTTATCATGTTGTTGTTCCCCGCCTCGATCTAGACGGAGAGGCGGGTAAGAAATAAATTATTATTATTATTATTATTATTATTATTATTATTATCTGGGGATAGAGTATCCAAGATTTAATATGTGAAGCTGCATACCTCATTGGCAGAGCAATGTGCTACAATCAAGTATTTTAGGTAGTGCTGGGAAAGACCTGCGTGAGATATCAGGAAGCTGCTGAAGAGAGACAATGCAGGGTAAATAGATCAACGGCAGGGCACCTGCATACATTCATAAGCTCTGAAGTAGGGCTGTACATGCCCATCCCCCGATCTGATTCAGATCCGGAGCAAGTTTCAGATCTCCGGAGCAAGATCCGGATGCCTCATTTTCTCCCAGAGACTTGCATTGGGGGAAAGAAAGGGCTATAACTTCTTTATTTTTAAAGATATACACATGAAACTTGGACACATTGCAGATGTACTCGTGTGTGCAAAATTTCAGAAACATAGTTGCAAGCGTGTAGTGGCTATGAATTTTTGAAAAATGATCAAGAAACGCCTATAACTTTATTTTTCAAGATACGCACATGAAAGTTTGGCACATTGCAGATGGCATGTAGGTACCCATGTGCCAAATTACAGACACAGAGGCACAGGCATTTACTCACAAGGAATTTTTAAAAATGCAATTTTCCAGGCAATCCACAAGTGCTAGTAACTTTCTTATTTTTCAAGATACAATCCAGACACGTAACACTGGACAACTGTGCAGGTGCAGGCAGCCACACACAGATGCAGGCAGCAGCAGTCATTGATGATGAGAACACTGCTCAATTGTGAAGCCAAAACGCAACAAACAGCCCTGCAAGGCAGGCACATTGTTTCAAAAAACATAGAGATGCGCACCTGCACCTCTGTGTCTGAAATTTGCCATATATGAGTACCTACAGCCAATCTGCAATATCCTCAAGTTTCATGTTTCTATCTTTAAAAATAAAAAGGTTATAGGCGTTATTTCCCCCAATGCAACCCTATGGGGAAAAACACAGGCCAAAGTGATCATTTTTCAGAAATTCATAGCCACCAAACGCCTGCACCCCTGTGTCTGTAATTTGGCACACACGAGTATCTACATGCCATATGCAATGTGCCCAAGTTTCATGTGTATATCTTAAAAAATAAAGAAGTTATAGGCGTTTCTTGATCATTTTCCAAAAATTCATAGCCATTACACGCTTGCACCTATGTTTCTGAAATTTTTCATACATGAGTACCTACAGCCCATCTGCAATGTGCCTAAGTTTCATTTCTATATCTTTAAAAATAAATAAGTTATAGCCCTTTCTTTCCCCCCCCCCCCAATGCAGGTCTATGGAGAAAAACACTTAAAATGGCGTCCAGATTGATTTGGACCTCCGCCGATCGGATTCGGATCCGGTTTTTGGAGGTCTGGATCATTCGGATTCGGGATCTGGATCTGTTCACAGCCCTACTCTGAAGTGCAATGAAATATGCAGCTGCCCAGGTTTAGCAGAACATTTCATCAGGATCAATTTCATTAAATTAGTTTCCCATCTTTTCTCCACAGCATTTTAGTTTCTTACCAATTCTTTCATTGTGTGTGTGTGTGTGTAAAATCTTAATAGAATTCATTTCCTTCCATAGATGTCAGAGTATTCAAGCACTGAATACTGCACAGATCCAAATACCTTGAGCAACCAGGAAAGGGTTGTGAAGTTATGAATAGTATTCTAAAAAATGCCAACATTTCTTGTTAAAAGCCAGTATAGGCCATTAGGATTGGATTGAGGTTTAGGTGTGTAATTCTTATAGGTACCCATCTGATACAGCCACAAAGGAGCTGCTTTTCCATATAGTAATCCCATATAATAGGGTGACCAGATAAAATCCAGGTCAGGGCTCATGTAACTTTAACAGTTGTAGAGAAAAGGGAATTTCAGCCAGCGTCATTTGTATGCAATTAGTTCCTGGTGAAATTCCCTCTTCATCACAACAGTTAAAGTTGCAGGGGCCCTGCCTTTTGTATATGGTCACTTTAGTGCCTGCAACTAACTGTTGTGATGAAGAGGGAATTTCACCAGGGACTAATTGCATACAAATGACACTGGCTGAAATCCCCTTTTCTCTACAACTGTTAAAGTTACATGAGCCCTGACCTGGATTTTATCTGGTTAGCCTACCATATAAGCATGGAGGTGGGGGCTCTGTGTGAGAATGATGCAAATGGACAAGAGGATGGTGACCAGTTTCATGGGAAAGCCCCATGTCATCACCCCTCACCTGTTACTCTGGATATTTATTTTTCCCTTGCAAGGATCCTGCACCCTTTTTATTATTGTTATTAAAGTGTCTTAACCATTTCTAGATGGTATATATAAATCTTTGATTTAAGAGCCAGCCCATATGCTTACAATCTATGAATAAAGGCAAGAAATTGGGAAATTAAAAGGTAAGAAGAGCAATTGGGATGAGCTAGAGTGAACAGATATGTTTCAAAAGACCTGCTTAAGTGTAAAGACGTCTTTAGTAGCTGCATAACAGGCAGAGAAATTCAGAGGAGGGCAACGAGGATTATTAGGGGTCTGGAAACAAAGCCCTATGAGGAGAGATTGAAAGAACTAGGCATGCTTAGCCTGGAGAAGAGAAGATTGAGGGGAGACATGATAGCACTCTTCAAATAGTTGAAAGGTTGTCACACGGAAGAAGGCCAGGATCTCTTCTGGATCAACCCAGAATGCAGGACACGGAATAATGGGCTCAAGTTACAGGAAGACAGATTCCGGCTGGACATCAGGAAAAACTTCCTGACTGTTAGAGAAATACAACAATGGAACCAATTACCTAGGGTGGTGGTGGGATCTCCCACATTAGAGGCATTCAAGAGGCAGCTGGACAGCCATCTGTCAGGGATGCTTTAAGGTAGATTCCAGAGACGAATGTGTGTTCAGGCCCAAGTCAATATTTAATCTGAACACATCTAATTACAATATTCTGGCATTTGAGAATATGGTATTGAGGGAGGTCCAGTCAGCACAGAAAGACAGACATAGAATATGGCACAACATGACACAGTTGGAAAAAAAACAGCACTGGATAATATGTGCCAATACCAGGATGTTATTTTTAAACCAGCCGACAAGGGAGGAGCAATAGTTATAGTAAACATGAATGTTTGATTGTGTCTTTTTCCATACTGTTATGTACATGAGTGAGCTGAATATCTTGGCAGATGGTCTGTTGACTGTAAATAAAGGTTTTGGTTGGGATATTAATGATTACATGAAGGAGACTCAGAGACAGTTAAAAATGCATAACTATTATGTCCCTTGTAGTTATGATCCAACATTGGAAATCAAAAGACTAATTGTGGAAACTGTAGAAGAAGGGCTGATGGAAACCTATGAATATTTATTACAATCAGAGGAACGATTTTTATTAAAAACACACAAGGGAATATTTCCTGTTCCTGGATGGCCGATTGTGTCAGGATGTGGATCTATCTTGGAACCACTTGCTGAGTATGTGGACTATTTCCTCAAACCATTTGTTCCACTAATACCAACTTACCTGAAAGACACGGGACATTTCTTGCAATTTCTGGATACCATTAAATTAGAAAACAGTGGTTGCCTGCTTGTAACTTTGGATATGGCATCACTATATACTAACATCATACATGAGGAAGCTATATATCATACATGAGGAAGCTATGGAAGTTATAGAACTTACCCTCAACAAAAGAATAGACTGGAGACATCCCCCAACGAATTTTATCTGTTCACTTGCTGAAATAGCATTGAAAAAAATCTTCTCGTTCCAGAATCAACACTATTGGCAAATATCAGACACGGCTATGGGATGCAAATTTGCTCCAGAGCTCACAAATTTATTCATGGATAGTTTTGAACAAACATATATCCTTAATGAGGGAAATATTTTCCAAACCCACATCAAAATTTATATGAGGTACCTTGATGATTTTTTTTTAATCTGGGAAGGGACTATAAATGAACTAATGGAATTCAAAACTCATCTTAACAGTATACATGACACCATAAAATTTGAACTTCACCATGAAACTTCCAGAATTAATTTTCTGGATGTAGTGGTGATTAAAAATGGTACCTCAATATATACTGACACCTACAGAAAGGCTACAGATGCTAATTCATATTTGAAGTATGATAGTTTCCATCCTGCACATATCAGGAGGAACCTACCATACTCTCAATTTATAAGACTCCAAAGGAACTGTAGTACTTTTTCTGATTATGACACGCATGCTAAAATATTGATGAGACAACTCCAGATACTTGGGTACCCAAAACGAAAATTAAGGCAGGCTATGTTTAAAGTGAGAAATATGGAACGGAATAATTTATTTAAAAACAAAAAGAAAAGCCTGAATCTAGAATGCTGGTACCTTTAACTTACAGTGGACACAATGAATATATACAAAATGCTATACTCAAGCACTGGAATCTGTTGGCGGGTGCACCAGGGTGTGAAAGCAAACCATTATTTGTCCACAAACATGCAAGGAACTTGAAAGAGCACAGTACTTTTAGAAACAACAGTGAAGGCACTGGAGGTCGAAGCACACCCCAGAAAATCAAAGGTAATTTTCCATGCCACCATTGCAGTGTCTGTGAGAATTGCATAAGAGTCAAGGAATTTACAAACCCACAGGACAACAAAACATATCTTAAAGGATCTGTATAATTGTGAGTCCAGGGGGGTTGTGTATGCCATTCAATGTCCCTGCAAACTTGTGTACATTGGTATGACTACCAAAAAAGTAAAAATCAGAATCTGTGAACACAAAAGCTGTATCAGGAATCAAAGACTGCAGGCCCCTTTGTTGAAACATTTCATCAAATTGGGACACCCTGAAAAGGACGTAAAATTCTGGACTTTGGAGAGACAGACTGGTTCCGGAAAACAACTGAAAAAAAGGCTTAAAAACGAGAACTCTTTTGGATTTTGACATTCAGAACAATAATGCCAAATGGACTTAATGAGGATTGTAATTGGTAGTGTATTTTGTAAATTGTGATTTGTTTGATTTGATAACACTTACCTTTAATTTGTTTCTCATCTTGGGTGTGTGATATCATGTGTGCCTGTTAAGATTGAGGCAGCAATTTGTAGCTTTTTCTAAAGCTGTGAATACAGCTGCTATACATAATGACCCTACTAATTGGGTATATAATGGAAGCCTGGCAGTCAAGGGCATATCCTGGTAGTACCTTATTATTAACAAGCAGTGAAGCCAGAGAATACTGTTTGTGAGTTCTCTTAGTTTACTTTTGGTGAAAATTGTTGTACATTCCTGTGAAGCTAAAGTATACTGGATCGAGGCGGGGAACAACAACAATATAAAACACAAAAATCACAACAGTTAAAAATTTTAAAAAACAAGAAAAAATACATCATTAAAAACATCTTAAAATTCATCTGGATAGGCCTGCCGGAAGAGAGCAGTCTTCATGACTCTCTTAAATTCATGAAGACTGCTAATTTGTCTAATCTCTGGCAGACCATTCCATAGTCTGGGAGCGATGGCAGAGAAGGTCCTCTGGGTAACACTCGTCAGCCTAGTTCTGGCTGACTTGAGTAAGTTCTTCCCAGAGGACCTAAGTGTGCGGGGCGGATTGTACAGGAGAAGGCGATCCCGCAGGTAAACTGGACCCAAACCATGTAGGGCTTTAAAGGTAATAACCAACACTTTATACTTTGCCCGGAAACTGATTGGCAGCCAATGAAGCGATTTTAAAACTGGTGTACTGTGATCACCCCTAGGTGTACCGGTGACCAACCTGGCTGCCATATTTTGAACAAGTTGAAGTTTCCCGACTAGGCACAAAGGTAGCCCTATATACAGCGCATTGCAGAAGTCGAGCCTCGAAGTTACCAGCGTGTGCACTACCATCTTTAGGTCTTCCAACTCTAGGAAGGGGCGCAGCTGGCGTATCAGCCGAAGCTGATAGTAGGCACTCCTGGCCATCGCATCAATCTGAGCTGTCATTTGGAGCGACAGATCCAGGAGTACCCCCGGGCTGCGAATACAATCTTTCAGGGGGGGTGTAACCCCATCCAGAACTGGTTGACACACCTCCAGACCCAGGTTGGGGCCTTTGACAGCAAGCACCTCCGTCTTGTCTGGATTCAGCTTCAGTTTGTTTTTCCTCATCCAGCCCATTACCGCCTCCAAGCATTCATTCAGAGGAGACACACTATCCTTAGCTGACGATGTTGTCGAAGGCATAGAGAAATATATTTGGGTGTCATCAGCGTATTGATAGCACCCCGCCCCATGCCTCCAGATGATCTCTTCCAGCGGTTTCATGTAAATGTTAAACAGCATTGGGGAAAGGATGGCACCTTGTGGTACACCACATAGCAACTCCTTTTTTGAAGAGCAGCTATCCACAAGCATCACCATCTGGAACCTGCCCAAGAGATAGGATCGGAACCACTGAAGCACAGTGCCCCCGATTCCCAATTCCCCCAGGCACTCCAGAAGGATACCATGGTCAATGGTATCGAAAGCCGCTGAGAGGTCCAGGAGTACCAGCACGGACACACTCCCCCTGTCAATACTAAGGCGTAGATCATCCACTGAGGTGACCAAAGCGGTCTCAACTCCGTATCCTGCCCTGAAGCCAGTTTGAAATGGGTCTAGAAAATCAGTGTCATCCAAGACTGCCTGGAGTTGGAAGGCAACTGCCCTCTCGATCACCTTGCCCCAAAATGGAAGATATCTCAGGGGCAGGAGTTTTCCAACATGTTTAAAAGAAGGGGTAGTACAGCCGCTTCTAAAAAAGCCCTCCCTGGATCCCCTGGACCTTAATGACTACAGGCCAGTATCAAACCTTCCGTTTTTGGGCAAGGTGATCAAGAGGGAGGTTGCCTTCCAACTCCAAGCAGTTTTGGATTTTCTAGACTCTTCAGGGCAGGATACGGAGTTGAGACCGTGATGGTCGCCTTAGTGGATGATCTACGCCTGAGTATTGATGGGGAGTGTGGCCCTGTTGGTGCTTCTGGACCTCTCAGGGGTTTTCGATACCATCGACCATGGTATCCTTCTTGAACGCCTGAGGGGATTAGGAATCGGGGGCACAGTGCTTCAGTGGTTCCGGTCCTATCTCTCGGGCAGGTTCCAGATGGTGATGCTTAGGGATAGCTGCTCTTCAAAGAGGGAACTGCTATGTGGTGTACCACAAGGTGCCATCCTTTCCCCAATGCTGTTTAACATTTATATGAAACCGCTGGGAGAGATCATCCGGAGGCATGGGGCGGGGTGTTATCAGAATGCTGATGACACCCAAATATATTTCTCTATGCCTTCGACAACAGCGTCAGCTAAAGATAGTGTGTCTCTTCTGAATTAATGCTTGGAGGCGGTAATGGGCTGGATAAGGAAAAACAAACTGAAGCTGAATCCAGACAAGACGGAGGTGCTTGCTGTCAAAGGCTGTCAAAGGCCACAACCAGAGTTTGGAGGTCTGCTCCTGTTTTTTTATCACTGCTGCATTAAGATACCAGGAATGAATGAAAGCGGTGTGTTCTCACAGGCAGAGTTATGGAATGGCAGGTGACCTAGTGCATAATACTGCCAATGGATGAGCAGAGAGGAAGGGGCAAACTACCAGGAAAAGTGCTTAACATAGTTGCTACCCTGCAAGCCCAACACTGGGTGAGCTTAATGGGCTTTTGGAGGCAACATATACTTCACATGGCCCAGATCCTGAGACCCATTCATCAAGTGACACGCGAGAAAGCACAGTTTGAGTGGGAGGAGAAATAGCAACAAGCTTTAATGGATGCTGAGGCAGCAGTGGCAGCTGCTATGCCCTCAGGACCTTATACCAGGGAACAGCCCTTTGGCATACAGGCCTCAGCAAATGCTGAGGTGAAAAGAGCCTTCTGACAAGAGGGTGCCCTTGGGGTTCTGGTCCCAATGTTTGCCTAATGCTAACTATTCTCCTTTTGAGTGGCAACCCCTAGCATACAATTGGGCCCCTGTAGATACTGAACGACTAACAGGGCAAGATCCTGTAGTCATGAGACCTTTTATAACTTGGGTGAAGGATGAGTCAGCCAGCCCACAGGTTGGGCGGGCACAGCAGTCCTCTAGTCTATAGGCAAGTGGAAGTGGTACATTGCAGAGAGGACAAAGCCAGGGCCATAAAGAATGAGTGCTCTTCAAGAACAGGTGCTGGTGCTGACACCCACTGTAGAAGCAGTTCAAGGTGGAGATGGTGCTGCCTGCACAGGACCAAGAAGAAGAAATTAGCATACTGGCCCGATGGGCTCATAAAAAATCTAGGCGCTTTGGTGCAAAGGTTAGCCGTGAATGGGCAACTAACAGATGCATTCCCTGCCCAGTGGATACTGCAGCTGCTATGTATGAGCCGTGCCTAAAGTTCAAACAGTTGCCCCTTTCAAAAGTCCCAATAGGACAGCTACACGGAGGTGGAGGACCAGGGCAAATATGGCACACGGACTATGTGAGTCCTCAGCCTCGAACTGGATGGTAACAGTATGGGTGGACAATGGCAGTCACTTCACAGGTGCTGATGTGAGGGACTAGACTAATGACTGGAGCATCCAATGGGTGTATCAGGAATGGGTCGCTGAAACAAAAGATAAAGCAACTGACCCAGACCACACTCTAAGGTGGTGGGGAACAGGTTTAGAACAGGCAGGGTTTGAATTAAGCCAAAAATCAGATGATTACTTATAAATCAGTTAAAGTAAATGAACAACATTAACTATGTTCTGTTTATTGTATTTTATGCACATCATGGGGAAAAGGGTGGGGTGGGGGGAATGATGAGCTGTATACCTCTGATGAATAGCTGAATACATCCTGAGCTACGAGAGATTATGAAACACCAGGTCTACATCCAGCATACAATAGTGGAAGAAAATGTGGGGAAAATTAATAATTGTACCTGAGATGGGGTTAACATTTTGTATACTTCCTGCATGCATGCTATTGTATGTAATTCTTTGTAACCTGGTGATTACTGGCTATTATTACTGCTACCATGTATTCTCTGCTGTAAGATTAAATAGAACGGCGTGAGTGGGGAAGAAGGAGAAGGAGAAAGTGCAGCTGACATCTTTGCACTTCCCCCACCCCCTCTTTCTCTCTCGCGCGCGGAAGAGAGAGACGACGGGACAACTTAGGGCAATTGAAATGTGTCTGGGAGCACCAATATCTGTTGTGTGGGGCAGAGGGAGATATGGCGATAGCAGGGCGAAATGCCATTACAGGGGAAGGAGAGATGGATATCTAATACCCATCTTACCTTCCGGTCGCCCTGCTACCCCAGGGATCTTGGGGAACAATCCAGGCCACCCACAAAACCTTTCCTTGCTCCTATGCAATGCCAGGTCGGTTAAAAACAAAACAAACATAATCTTTGACCTCCTCACAGAAGAGGAGGCCGACCTGGCATGCTTCACGGAGACCTGGCTGGGAGATGACAGTGGCCCGACATGGGCTCAGGCTCTCCCAGCTGGGTACTGTGTTAGTGAGTAGGTGAGGGAAAGTGGGCGGGGGGGGGGGACGGAGTAGCTGTGGTCTACAAAAAACATCTTAACCTGACCAGACATCCTGTCTGGCAACTGAATCACATCGAGTGTGTGTACCTGAGTCTGAAGACCAGGGATAGACTAGGGATTCTGTTAGTGTACTGGCCACCCTGCTGCCTATCAGACTCCCTGGCCGAGCTCACGGAACTGGTCTCGGAGCTGGTGTTGGATTCGCCCAGGCTTTTGGTCCTGGGTGACTTCAACATCCCATTCGAGGCCGGTTTGTCAGGTGGAGCTCGGGAGTTCATGGCATCCATGACAAATATGGGCCTATCCCAATTGGTCTCTGGACCCACACATTCAGCAGGTCACACCCTCGATGCTGTTTTCAGGTCCGAACAGACGGATCTGTGGGCGGAGGTATTGAATACCTCCGAATTGTCATGGACAGACCATTTTCTGGTCAGGGCTAGTATCACGGCTACCACCCGCCCCTGCAGGGGTGGCGGACCTATTAAGATGGTCCACCCTCGAAGGCTGATGGATCCTTCTGGATTCCAGAAAGCCTTGGAGGGTTCTATGGCTGGTATCGTCAATGATCCTGTAGAAGCCCTGGTCACTAGATGGAATCAAGACCTAACTAGGGCTACCGACACGATCGCCCCCAAACGTACTCTCCGGCCCACTTCTAATAGGGCGCCCTGGTATACAGAAGACCTCAGGAAGTTGAAGCGGAAAGGACGACGACTGGAGCGACGATGGCGGAAAACTCAACTTATATCTGACAAGACAAGACATAGAGAACATCTTCGTTCCTATGGGGTGGCAATACGTGCAGCGAAGAAAGCTTTCTTCTCTGCGCGCATTGCGTCTGTGAATTCACGTCCAGCAGAACTGTTCAAGGTGGTGAGGGATCTAACCCAGGCACCTTCTCCCCTGAATCCAATTTTAGAGCCTTCGGTAGTTCACTGTGATGCCTTTAACGATCATTTCTCAGATAAAATCTCTCGGATAAGAGCCGACTTAGATGCCATTGTTATAGCAGAGGCTGACAGTGGAGTGTCCAGCGACTCCACGAGTAGGATTACACTTGATCAGTTTCAGTTGGTGAGTACCGAGGATGTGGACAAGGTACTTGGATGTGTGAGGAGGACGACTTGCCCTCTCGATCCCTGCCCTTCTTGGCTGGTCATCCAGGGAGGAGATGCAGTTAGATCATATTTACAACATATCATTAATGCATCTCTTAGGGAGGGGAGTTTTCCATCATGTTTAAAAGAGGCGGTGGTAAGGCCGCTTCTAAAAAAGCCCTCCCTGGATCCCCTGGACTTTAATAACTACAAGACAGTATCAAATCTTCCATTTTTGGGCAAGGTGATCGAGAGGGCAGTTGCCTTCCAACTCCAGGCAGTCTTGGATGACACTGATTTTCTAGACCCATTTCAAACCGGCTTCAGGGCAGGATACGGAGTTGAGACCGCTTTGGTCGCCTTAGTGGATGATCTACGCCTTAGTATTGACAGGGGGGGGGGTGTCCCTGCTGGTACTTCTGGACCTCTCAGCAGCTTTCGATACCATTGACCATGGTATCCTTCTGGAGCGCCTGGGGGAATTGGGAATCGGGGGCACTGTGCTTCAGTGGTTCCGATCCTATCTCTCGGGCAGGTTCCAGATGGTGATGCTTGGGGATAGCTACTCTTCAAAAAAGGAGTTGCTATGTGGTGTACCACAAGTTGCCATCCTTTCCCCAATGCTGTTTAACATTTACATGAAACCGCTGGGAGAGATCATCTGGAGGCATGGGGCGGGGTGCTATCAATACGCTGATGACACCCAAATATATTTCTCTATGCCTTTGACAACATCGTCAGCTAAGGATAGTGTGTCTCTTCTGAATGAATGCTTGGAGGCAGTAATGGGCTGGATGAGGAAAAACAAACTGAAGCTGAATCCAGACAAGACGGAGGTGCTTGCTGTCAGAGGCCCCAACCTGGGTCTGGAGTTGTGTCAACCAGTTCTGGATGTGGTTACACCCCCCCTGAAAGACTGTGTTCACAGCTTGGGGCTACTCCTCGATCTGTCGCTCCAAATGACAGCTTAGATTGACGCAACGGCCAGGACTGCCTATTATCAGCTTCGGCTGATACGCCAGCTGCGCCCCTTCCTAGAGTTGGAAGACCTAAAGACGGTAATGCACATGCTGGTAACGTCAAGTCTTGACTTCTGCAATGCCTAGTCCGGAAACTTCAACTAGTTCAAAATATGGCAGCCAGGTTGGTCACCGGTACAGCTAGGGGTGACCACATTACACCAATCTTAAAATTACTCCACTGGCTGCCAATTAGTTTCCATGTGAAGTATAAAGTGTTGGTTATTACCTTTAAAGCCCTACATGGTTTAGGTCCAGGTTACCTGCGGGATCGTTTTCTCCCGTATAATCTGCCCCGCACACTCAGGTCCTCTGGGAAGAATTTACTACAGTCAGCCAAAACTAGGCTGATGAGTATTACCCAGAGGACCTTCTCTTCTGCCGCTCCCAGACTGTGGAATAGCCTGCCAGGAGGGGTTCAACAACTTAACAGTCTTCTTGAATTTAAGAGAGCAGTGAAGACTGATCTCTTCCGGCAGGCCTACCTAGTTGAATTTTAAGATGTTTTTCATAATGTATTGGGTTTATTTGTTTTAATGTTTTATCTATTTTATGGTATTTGTATTTATTAGGGGTGTGCACTGGGTCGGGTCTGATCCACGATCTGGATCCGATCCGGGCTGGATCGGATAAAATTATCCAATCCGATCCCCAGCACCTGGATCAGCCGATCCAATATGATCTGATCCAAAAAGGACCCGATCCGGATCGTATTGGATACGATATTGATACTATGCTGGAGAAGAAGAAGCCATGTGCCCTTTTCAAGAAACTGTTAGGTTAGACACAACAGGCAAGAGGGACACTTCTAAAATCGCCAATTGCCTTTCATTTTGGTAGTTACAAGGCTATCCAGGAATCACAAAAATCACAGTACCTAGAAATTTTGGCAGAGCATGCCAAGCACCATTAGCCTAATTAACCCAACTGGGCACAGCTTGTGTTGTCTGATCCCAGGCAGCATGGCTTGTTTGAGTGGGAAACAACCCTTAAATAACCCAACAACAGGCCATTACCTGGTTCACCCTGACAAGCCACGATGGGCTGTTGCCATTATTTGTGTCAGAGAACATGGCAGAGTGATTTGTGCATATTTTGTTGGAAAGGGCTACAGAGCCACCTGGCAAGAGGGGCAAAAAATCCAGCCACTCCTCAGTGCCCTCTGCCTCTCCTCCTCCAGTTAGGCATTTCATTTGACTGAAACTGGCTTTATCCCCCTATGAGACAAATAGCATAGCTATGCATATATGAGTGACGGACTAACCTCTGGTTAAGTACAAACACCAAATTTGGGACCATGGGAGCATTTCAGCTCCCCCCTCCTGTTTTTCATACTGAAATTCCACCCTCCCCAACATACGGCAGGGGGGTCAATAAAGGGGAAAAGTCTAAAAAGATTATCACCCCTCGTGTCATGTGAACCAGGGTACTGCAGCTTGTTTTGATCACATGAATTGGGTCAGTCAGTCCAGGAATTTCTACAGGAATTTAGTACATGTGTACCTCTCCTATTGAAATCAATGGGATTTAATAGAGCTTAACTATGGCTAGATCATGCCCTATCAGAGTTTGGCAACAAAATGTACCTAGGGCTATAGCAGGCTAGAATTTCTGACCATACTTATTTCCGTGCTGCCTTGGATTTTACTCTCCAGGTCTCCTCTCCTTTCAGCTGGCCCCTGCCTATACGAGGCTGCTTTGCCTACTGATTTCCCCCAAATCCAATAGGGTTATATGGGAGGAGTGAACGTGGGCTATCCAGGCAGGAAAAATTGCAGCGCCATGGTCAGTTGGCGGTATTGGGCACCGAATATTGGAGACCGAAAACTGCAAAAACTTTTTTTTCTGGCAGCTCTGTGCAACTTTGAAAGCCTGTAGCAGTATAGATGCGTTACTACTGTTCATTGAATTTATGCAATATTCATAATAACTACCCCTACTTTCATTCCCCAGGCTTTGATATTGCCATGGTGGCCATTACCAGACTTGTCGAGCCTACCTCCTGCCCCCTGACCTGCATTCCCGTGCCTACCCTACACTGGGATCCATCCCTAACTACACCCACTCTCTTAATCCAACCTAAAGCTACCACTGACAGACAACAAAAAATGTGGCGAAATTGGAGCAGTGTAAAACATGATAAAACAACACCTCGAAAAGTGCAGTTTCACAGGGAAAAGCACGATGTGGCTGCAAGTTGACAGCTGCATCATATAAACAATGGGGCGCAACTGTGCAGCCACAACGGGGTATATAGAGTATATAGACAAGCCCCTGGTCTCTCACAGCAATTTTGTTCTGGGCTTAAAACAAATCCCTTATCTAGGGTATCCTTTTTTTTCCTGGCAGAACAGTCATTTAGTTCAGCAGTCTTCAATCTTCTTTTCAAACCCTGGATGCACCTTTAATGCCAACCTGTAATACCGAGCCAATGTTTAATTGTTTTTAAGCATGTATATTCATCTTTTGACACGTGTGTGTGTGTGTGTGTATTTTTCTCCCTCTGTCTTTCTCACTATCTCATTCACCTTCACTTAAACATTTAAGTTGTAAACAAGTAAAAGAAAATGTTATAGGACAAGGTAGCCTGTGGTATCCCTTTGGTCTCCGTGACTCACTGTTGTCAATTCTATGGACAAACCTGGCAAATGCATACAGTAATGCAGGGGAGGGAGAGAGACACGACTCTGAGCTTGCATTTAAATTGTTGTATTTACACAAATATAGTGAACATACATAAAGATGCCCTGGCTCAATCGTAAGAAGTATAGGTAATTGTCCTCTCCAGCTACTTGACTAAGAACTGTAGAAAGAATCGAAAAGCCAGACGCAAATGGATCGGAATGAACACATAAGCAGTGAACACCAACGTAGTGAGGAGAGCAGCAGTTAAAACGTGTGTCACCACTTGTGCCCAGGGTTCTAGATCAAGGCAGCAGGTGACCAGCAGGTATTGAAAATAAAGCCAGTAGACAGAATCCTTCACGCGCTTCACAGTCGTCACAGCCATTAGTCGTTGCTTCTGGAAGCTTGTCCTATTGGATCAACAAAGTGTGGATGATATAGTTTAAATCATGAGTGTTGGAAAAGGTACAATAGAGCAATTCTCTTGTGGCCTTATTCAGAGCCTATCTACACACGCAGGATAAAACACTTTGAAACCGTTTTGAAAACTGTACATGGAGTATGTCCTGGGCCCCAACAGTTCTTAAAACTGTTATAAACCGTTTTAAACCGTTTTAAACCGTTTTAAACCATGTTAAAGCAGTAGTGTAGATAGGCTCTTAGTGATATGTTTACTCCATTGAATTTTCAGAGATCACAATTCATCACGAACATCTCCTACACAAGTTCAACTGAAATTAAATGAAACTTCTACTAAAGCACAGATTTGCTCACTCTATTGAGCTCTTTATATTGATCTCCAGTCTTTGCAAAGATGTCATGCTTTTGAGTATTTCCTGTGGAAATAGTACAGTTAGGGAGCAATGCTGGCTGAGGAATGCTGAGACTTGTAGGACATTTTTCTGCCCGAACATGCAAAATGGGGCCTTTAGCCTTTTCTCCACTCCCTACGCTAGTCTGTTTCCAACCTTTGTCGTTCTCACCAGCCAGACATGTACTTTTGGATCCCCCAATGCTAAGTAACATCAAATGACAATTCCAGCATGGTGATTTATTCTAGGGCCTATTCAAAAATAGTTTCTAGCATCTGAGAATCACCAATGTATTTTCAAACTATCATGCCCACCCAGTTCCCCTCTCTACAATTGTCCTCTAACGTGGGGGTGGAGGTAGAAAGAAGGGTGACAGTCTTAGGACATAGGATTTTTCCTGGATCTGTTGAGTGTGATCATTAAGCATGCCTTAGGACTGAAAGTCATGTGACTCCCATGGATGGTCAAAAGTTTCCACTTTGGAGGAATGGTGTGTCTATAAGTATTTGTGAAGTACTATAGCACTGTGGGGCCTTTATATGTGGGATTGTTTAGCTTGGGGGGAAAGGCAAGTAAGGGGAGGCATGATAGAGGTGTACAAAATTGTGCATGGTATGGAGAATGTGGATAGAAAGACATCTTCCTCCCTCTCTCATAATAGTAGAACCCAGGGTCATCCCGCGAAGCTGATTGGTGGGAAATTCGGGACAGATTTATTTTATTTATTTATTTATTTATTTATTTATTACATTTGTATACCACCCCATAGCCAAAGCTCTCTGGGCGGTTTACATAGGATTAAAACAATTAAAAACAATATACAAAAATTAAAACAGCAAAAACATACAACATACACACAATACACACATACATTTAAAACCACTGCAACAACCCAAAAACAAAACAAACCCAAAAACAAAACAAACCCAGGCTCCTCAGATATTGCTAAATGCCTGAGAGAAGAGGAAAGTCTTGACCTGGCACCAAAAAGATAACAATGTTGGCGCCTGGTGGGCCTCATCGGGGAGATTGTTCCACAATTGGGGGGCCACCACTGAGATGACCCTCTCCCTTGTTGCCGACCTCCGAGCTTCCCTCGGAGTAGGCACTCGGAGGAGGGCCTTAGATGTTGATCGTAGTATTCGGGTAGGTTCATGTCAGGAAAGGCATTCCATCGGGTATTGTGGTCCCAAGCCATGTAAGGCTTTACAGGTTAAAACCAGCACCTTGAATCAGGCTCAGAAACATATAGGCAGCCAATGCAAGCGGGCCAGAGTAGGTCTTACATGGTCGAACCTTCTGGTCCCAGTTATCTATCTCGCCGCTGCATTTTGCACAAGCTGCAGCTTCCGAACCACCTTCAAAGGCCCCACGTAGAGTACATTGCAGTAATCTAACTTGGAGGTTACGAGAGCATGGACAGCTGAAGCCAGGTTATCCCTGTCCAGATAGGGGCATAGCTGGGCCACCAACCGAAGTTGGTAGAAGGCACTCTGTGCCACTGAGGCCACCTGAGCCTCAAGTGACAGAGATGGTTTTAGGAGAACCCCCAAGCTACGAACCTGCTCCTACAAGGGGAGTGTAGCCCCATCCAGAACAGGTTGAAGACCCTCCATCCGGTCAGCAGAACCACCCACTAACAGCGTCTCAGTCTTGTCTGGATTGAGTTCGTTTATTAGCCCTCATCCAGTCCATTGTCGCAGCCAGACACTGGTTCAACACATCCACAGCCTCACCTGATGAAGATGAAAAGGAGAAATAGAGCTGTGTGTCATCAGCGTACTGATGACAACACACTCCAAAACTCCGGATGACTGCACTCAACGGTTTCATAAAGATGTTGAACAGCATGGGGGACAGGACTGACCCCTGTGGAACCCCATACTGGAGAATCCACAGGGCTGAGCAATGTTCCCCAAGCACCACCTTCTGGAGCCGACCCGCCAAGTAGGAGTGGAACCACTGCAATGCAGTGCCTCCCACTCCCAACTCAGCCAGTTGGCCCAGAAGGATACCATGGTCGATGGTATCAAAAGCCGCTGAGAGATCAAGGAAAATCAACAGAGTCACAGTCCCCTGTCTTTCTCCTGACATAGGTCATCATGCAGGGCAACCAAGGCTGTTTCCGTACCAAAGCCAGGCCTGAAACCCGACTGAAATGGATCCAGATAATCGGTCTCATCCAAGAGTGCCTGGAGCTGGCTCGCAATCACCCGCTCCAGGACCTTGCCTAGGTAAAAGGAAAGACCACTTCACACAGCGCGCAGTCAAACTATGGAATTTGCTATCACAATACATAGTGATGGCAACCAATTGGGATGGCTTTGAAAGGGGGTTGGATAAATTCCTGGAAGAGAAGACTATCAATCAATATCTACTAGTCCTGATGGTTATATATGCTACCTCCAGAATCACAGATAGTAAGCCTATGTACACCAGTTGTTGGGGAACATGGGTGGGAGGGTGCTTCTGCACTTGTGAGTTTCCCTTGGGCAGCTGATTGGCCACTGTGTGAACAGAAACCTGGACTCGATGGACCCTTGGTCTAATCCAGCACAGTTCTTCTTATGTTCTTGTATATCTTTGTGTGTGGAGTTGTAATGAAAACCACTACGTGAAAGGTGTGATCAACAGCAGAACACATGCATTGCATGCAGAAGGGGCCACAACATGGTAATAAAGATCCATGCTTGAGGCTCCAGAAAACTTCTGTCAGTCGGAATAGACAGTAGTAGGATAGATGGGCCAATGCTCTAACTTAGCATAAGGCCACTTTGTATATATGTAAACAAATAATTGTTTGGGCCCTGGACCAATGAGGAGTGAGATGTCCAGGTGCATGTACACAAATGAATTTACAGAGATAGGAGGAAGGTAGAGAAGGGTTTGTAGAGCTGGACTGAAAAACCCAATAGAGGCTTGTGGAAGCCGATGGGAAGTGTGTAAAACAGCCATCCATGGTGCCCTCTCGATGTTTTGAACTGAAACTCCCATTAGCCCCAGCCAGCATGGCCAATGAAAGTTGTAGTCCAAAACATCTGGAGGACGTCACATTGGGGAAAGTTGGTGTAACGTAATCTGTTGTTTGGATGTAAAACCAGCTATTATGAATGTTGCATTAATTAGCACTTTATAATAATGTAGACTCTAAGTTACAGAGTTAAAGTACTGTGTTCTTTAAAGAGGTCATGACCCTATTTCAGCCAGTGTGTGGCAACATGCTAGGCCAGGGGAGTCACAGGATCAGCATTAGTTTCAGAGTCCACAAGGAGAAAAGCTACTCAGATCCCACTTCAGGGCTCCAGTCCCATTCAGTTTGATTGGCACTTCTGGATTCAAAGTGAGCATGACCATTGGCCACATGGTCATTTGGCAGTGACCATGCGGCCACTGCCAAGCAAATAGGTCTTGCACCATAGAGATGCTGAAATAGAGTTCCTCTATCTTCATCATAGTCCAAATGTCAGCTTGCAATTAACCCAGGGCTAAGTGTCAGCAAAACCTGACTCAAAATATTACCATCCTCATCAATACTGCTTCCTCAATTTCCAGTTGAGTTCTAAGGCATCGTTGCCAGACCACAGGAATGTGGTGTGCAAACACTCCAGTAGCAATCCAGCTTCAGGAAGGCATTTGCACGTATTACCCAAGATTGATGATAAAGAAAATCATATTCCTTTAAATACAGAACGTATTCAATTTATCCATCTAAAAGGAATGTATAAGTCTTGTTCTGGGAAGAGATTCAAAGAAATAAGGGGGTAGGAAGTATATTTAGCAGTAGTCTATGATTCAGTGCTTAATAGCTGGTTGATATCAATTTCTGCTAGTTACTATTCTTCAGCAGCTAATCAGTAACTTCTATGAGTGCTATACAAATGATACAACCACCCATGTTAGGCGTTCTCACCTGGAAATAGTTTGATAATCTGTATTATCTTCTAAGAGGCAAGGAGAATTTTATCACACATCAGGTACCCTTTTGCCCCATTTGAAAAAAGTGGAAGGCAAAAGGAGGGATTTGTCTTGTTTAAAGTAGCAGGAAATATAGGGTGCACATAAACACATTAATACTACACATCTGTCTCTACCTGATGTGTGATAAAATCCTCCTTATCACACATCAGGTATAGACAGATGTGTAGTACTCATGCATCTATGTGCACCCAATATTACCTGCTACCATCGAACAAGACAAATCCTTCCTTTTCCCTCCCACTTTTTTTTCAAATGGAGCAACGGCTTATCCGAAAGGACTTGACATGGGACACCCCGGTAAAGAAGTTGTTCATTTATTCTTCCAGATTAAAAATAGAATAAAGTTGTGCTCATAAATGTCTGCATTCCTTGTGCAAGACTATTTGTAATGAATAAATTAATTCTTACCTGTATCCAGTGACAATTTCCTGAAGGTTAATCATTCTCACCACTCCTAGGGAAAAAACAGAGATCTGGGTCTCTCTCAAATATATAGGCCTGGTGCTGCTTATGTTAGACCCAGCTTGAACAAAACATAATCATATGCATTTGTTTTATCATATTCAGTCCCGCCTCCCGTCATAGATAGGTCTTTCTTTTTTCTTTTTTTTTACTTAGAGCGGTTTCTTTATCCCACCCACCACCCACATTCCCACAGGGTGAAAAGAAGCTGTGGAGATGATGTTGAGGTTGTTGTTTTTTAAAAAAAAATAAAATAAAGCAGGGATAGGAGAGTTAAGATGCATCTCCACAAACCAGTGGAAGCCCAGTGGGGCAATGAATCCTTTCCACGTTTCAGTCAGAACTCTCAAGGAACAAGCCAATGTGTGGATCGCCTTTAAAGTCCTGACTGGTTCTGAGTGAGACTCAAAGTGAATTCACCAACCCACTGATGTCAGAGCCACCAGCTTCCACTGCCACAAACACATAAACAAGTCTCCTCTTTGCATGAAAAAGATAAAGAAAATAGTGAAAAGAGATTGCACTTGAGTAATGTCATATATACTTGAACCCCTCAGAAAGCAATGAAAGGGGAAATCTTCCTTTGTGAAAAGCAACACAACATCTTGCTGCTTCCAGAGGTCTGCAGACCAAGAAAACTGAAGACAAAGGAGGGGGGGTCCCCTCATTTTCAAACCTCTTCACTGACTGTTTTTCAAATTCTCCAACTGAGTGCAGCAGGAAGCCCTGATACTTGTTTTTAAACAACCAAAAAAAAGGATACTTTCAACTGCAGCTTTCTCCAGCTCACATTCAGAAGCAGACCAAGGCAGGGAGGAAACTGCAGGTCAAAGTACCTGAGCCCAGCAACATAAAAGTGGGAAAGAGGGCAGGGGACAGCATAAGAATTAGTTCCACACACACACACACACACACACACACACACATCCCCAGATGAGAGTATTCTTAAACTGCCCTTTGTTTGACTAAAATGTGTTCTTCAGTTTTTTCTGTGCCTGAAGTGAAGTAAAAAAAGGATTGTTCATTCCCTACCCATACATCTAAGTCTCCACTCGAGGAGCAGCATGGGCTTTCCGGCAGCCATTAGGTTCGCTGGGTCTGCCCTCTACTTTGGTTTCCGGCATCCAATGGGAAGTGGCCTTCCACCCGGGAATGCCCCCAAGGCAGCGTCAGAGTGAGAACAGACAGCGGAAGGGCTAACCTCGTTCGGCCAGCAAAAGTTGGGGTAAGTCCCTGACTTTTCAGCTGAGGATCTTTGGCCCTTTGCCCCGGAGTGGCTCCAAATCGGTGGCTGCGTCATATAACCGATGCCACGTGGATTCAGAACCATCCAAGGGCATATAGACAGCCCCACAAACATGTGAGGAAAAAACAACTTATTTAAACCATGGTGGGTTGTGGTGCATGAAGTCCTTGGCGAGGAGTTGCCATGATTTATTGTGTCACCCAAACCCACGCAGCAGGGGTTGTTTGAGGCTTGTTTAACCCTCAAATAATCCCTGCCACCAAGGTTTGGATGACATGACAAGCTATGTCTGGGTCTTGAATAAGTAATCTGGTGCTCACAGACAGCAAGTCTCATCACAGTTAAAATAAGCCATGAAGAGCTTCGTGATCATGTAATCCAGGTCATTCTCTGTATTTTGTTTTTGTAGGCAATAACACACCAACCAACCCAACAGCTTTAGGTTAAACGTTCTCTACAAAATTCCCTGCAGTTCTTTGACAAGGCACATTTAAAAGGACCCTAACATTAATTTTTCAACCATCAGTGAAATTGTTTGGGCTGAAACTTGCACACTTTTGCCCAATATGGGCCCCAGAGGGTTCAAATTGACTGGAAGAAGTCTGCAATGTATTGAAATAATTTGTGGGAGGGTGGAAAAGGCCAGAATAGAGAGTACACAATGCACTGCCTTCAGTATATTATCTGGAAGCCCTATGCAAATACATAAATATTCGCCTCAGAACCTGACTTCTTTGCTCGGAAAACAGGTTGGAGGCTCGGACTGAGATCACAGATCTGCTCAGATCTGAGGCATAGCCACACCTTGCCTTGTTTTTCCAAGGCCCAAAAGAGAAAAAATGTCATAGATGTTCGTTGATTTTCTATTGTTAAAAGATTGTAAAATCCTAATGGTGACTATCACACCCAGTTTTCTGAGATTTGGCAAACTTCACCCCCTCAAAAGGCGCTACTATGTCTACATAGCTCATGGAATTCTGCCCCTCACACACACCCATCCCACACAGAGATTATAGGCATTTGTTGATATTCCCATTGAGGTTGATCATTCAAGGTTTTGGAAAACGAAGTGAGATCCAAACATAACATCAGCCTGAGGTGAAGCAACCTCCACTTGAACCAACAAAGCAGGTTCCAAGGTAATTTGGGGTTTTCTTTTGCACAACCTTTTCCCAGAATATAATGAAGATGGTACCCTGTAACTGCAAGCATGTGGCAACTCCAAGAGGAAGGCATGCCTGATACACCTCTGGGCTATCTTGCACTAATTGTTCCCACAATTGTGAGATACAATGAGAAAATTGTATATGCCTCTAATCCTGCAATTTGGATTCAAACTACAGCTGATTACAGTGAATTTGAATAGGAAGCAGAGAAATCAAAAACCAATTTCAGGAACTAGAGTTTGGACATTCTGGAGTATCAAACCCACTTGGCTCTGAATACAATGCCTAGTGTGAGTCATCTAACTTTAATTGGCATTGATCATTCAAGGTTTTGGAAAACGAAGTGAGATCCAAACATAACATCAGCCTGAGGTGAAGCAACCTCCACTTGAACCAACAAAGCAGGTTCCAAGGTAATTTGGGGTTTTCTTTTGCACAACCTTTTCCCAGAATATAATGAAGATGGTACCCTGTAACTGCAAGCATGTGGCAACTCCAAGAGGAAGGCATGCCTGATACACCTCTGATTCTGGGTTTCTGTAAATGTTCTACAGTAATTTAAAGAAAAGAAAAAGGAACATCCTCTGTAGTTCCATGTAGCCTAGGTCTCCTCAATCTTTTGGTGAAGCAGGTCTTGCTGAGCCCTTCATGTCATCAATGGGATGTAAGAGTGACTCACTGTGCTCAAGTCTAATCCTGCAGTTCTGGGATGACTGAGCTGTTTCGTACATCTCAATTCCCCTGATAGCCATGCTCAGATTAAGGGGGTAAAGGCAGGAGGGAGAGGCGTAATGAAACCCACAAGCCTCATTACCCCTGACATCTCTCAATTTTGATCAGATCATAGGCTCCCTGGCCTTCTAAAAACAGTAGTTAACAGGGCCTCTCACAGAAGTTAGAGAGAAGCAGCTCCTCCAACCTTCCTGTGATTCAAGCACTGCCGTAAGGAGGAGCAGAACACTAAGAGCATCATCAGATGGGGACACTGTGTTTCCTTACCAACGCATTCCTCTTTGCTTCTGTCCTATGATACTTCCTCTTTCTTCACACAGGGGAAGAGCGAAAAAGTAAACAATGACCATGTGGCCCGTTCAGTGGGCATTTTTATCACGCCACTTTTCCTACACACAGCGGGAAACAGCGGCAAATTCCATTTTAAAAAATCAGATTTAAATAATAATAATAATAATAATAATAATAAGAAGAAGAACAACTACAACTACAACAATGGTCATAGACAAAAAAGAAAAACACACATACCCCATCGACATAGCAATACCAAATGACAAAAATGTTGTTGAAAAGGAAGAAGAAAAGAGAGACAAATATACACCACTGGCCATGGAAGTCAAAGAACTATGGCAACAGGAAAAGTTCACAATTATTCCCATAGTCACCTCAATCACTGGCATCACAGCAAAAACAATTGTACAGAAAACCTTCAGAAACCAAAATACATCCACACCGACATCCAGAAAGCAGTCATACTTAAAACATGCTCAATTGTCAGGAAATTCCTGAATCTGTAAAAGACAGAATGACTTGGCAAAGCCTGTCATGTCGTGACGCCCTGCCTGCACTCATGACACTCACCGGCTACACAACAGGGCTGTCCACGCCACTCACACACAGGGCTTACTTCAACCCCCCTTGTGTTTACGAAGTGTTTGAGGGTTTAGGCTTACTGCTGCTGCTTCTGCCTCACCTTTACTCTTGTAGGCCCCACAGCAATACAGCCCAGCACTTTAGCCCTCAAATCCCCCTTCGTTCTGTCCGCTGCCACCAGTACCTTCCTAGCCTCTAATCCAGTCAAGAACAACTTCCCTCTCACTAGCTCTTGTCAGCCAAACATATAGAGAGAGAGAGACACTATTTTCTAACTCCTCCCACTCTCACACAGCTAGCCAAACTAGGCACTCCCCCGCCACCATCCAATCAGCACTCACACATGAACTCCCCCCTTATACTTACTCAGCTGCAACATAACTGTGAGTCTATTTAACTTCTTTCTTGGAACTTTTGGCATTTTATAAACAATTACCTACAACTTTTTATATACAAGGACCTCTAAAGTAGCTGAACATCACATGTCCGTCTAGAAAAACCGCCACGAGTGAGAAAGAGAATAATAATAATAATAATAATAATAATAATAATAATAATTTACCCGCCTCTCCCTCTGGATTGAGGGGGGAACAACATTGAATACAAAAAAACTATAAAATACATAAAACTGATTAAAACATATAAAACTAATACATTATTAAAATTATAGTCAAACATCTTAAAAAGCAACTGGGTAGGTCTGCCAGATGAGATCAGTCTTTATGGCTTTCTTTAATTCGGAGAGAGGTCTATTTTGTGATGGAAAGAAGGAGCAGGAGATGGACACCGTCATCAAAAAGACCTGCAATCATCATAAGTGGGGAGTAACAAGCATGCGATAAAACGCTTGTCCGATGACGCTCCAAATGATTCTTGGCTGGAGTACACAAGAAGAGCCATGTTGGATCAGACTAAGGCTCCATCTACATCAGCATTCTGCTCAGACAGTGGCCAACCAGCTGCCTGTGGGAAACTTACAAGTAGGACATGTGTACAATAGCACCCTGCCGCTAATCAGACTATTCTGAACCCAGATCAAACAGTAACTAAAGCTAGAGGAGAGAGAAATGCACTGAAACTGGGAGAAGACTTGTTTGCTTGCTAGATACTGATAAGAGAGTGACACACATTTCTCCAAGTGGTCGGTAACTTTCCTTACACCTGTTGTTTTACTGTGGCTCTGCAAAAGACACACACACACACACACACACACACACACACACACACACACATATATATATTCTTTTGCCTTTCCAAACCAAAGAGGAGAAAAACATTTCCCAAAGCCTTTTTTAAAAAGGAGTGGGGGAGAGACAAGAAATTATCTCACCTTTGTATGAATCCAGCTAAGAGTTTCCTCCTGATGCACTTTGCTAGGACACTACCCAACTAAAAACCAAGGAATGAGTTTGATTGAGCTTCTTTCCCAAGCTTGGTGATGCAGTCCTGTCACACACCTCTCTGTCCGCCCACTTAAGACCTAGCTCACTCTAAATTACAGCTTTGCATGAAGGAAATGCCAGAGCACATTCTCCAACTTTGCCCTTCTGTACAAAGAGCCAAACTTTTACAAATGGTAATCCTATGTACAACTACTTGGGAGCAAGCTCCACTGAGTAAAACAGAACTTACTGAAAGAAGGTGTGAATAAGATTATAACCATAGTTTCAGAATAAACGAAGATTGGATTAAGCAGTGTAAAACTGCAACTCTAGACACGTGTGGCTTGGATTGCCATGGTAACGGAAGGAGGAGAAAAGAAGGTAGTGGCAGTTGGGAGCAGTTAGGAGCGGAGAAGGAGAGAGAAAGAGGAAAAAGAGGAGGAAGAAAAGGGAAAAGAGGAAGGCGTTGGAAGGATTTTGGGAAGATAAGAAAGAGAAGGCAACATTAGACAGAATGGGAGGGTTCAGATAACACTTTAGGCAATGGAGGAGGGAATAGCAAAACTCACCGTGCATTACTTTGCCGGTACTCCCCACATGACATGTTGCCCCTCGCCCTGTCACGTGACTGCAACTCCCATCGTCCTTCTGGCAGTCCGTTGCTCCTCCTTCCCTCCTCCCAGGGCTATCCCATCAGCCAGTGCAAGTTCTCCCGGCCCTGCCAGAGGGCTCTATGTCCTTCTGGAATAACACCCACAACACAAGAAAATCAGCAACGGAGCCCGCCACACAGGAACAGGTTGCTTACCTGTAACTGTGGTTCTTCGAGTGGTCATCTGTGCAGTCACACAACCCACCCTCCATCCCCGCTTGGTGTCAATTGATATACATAGGGGATGATTATGTTTAATCCTCTAATTCTGGGACTGGTTTTGGTCTCAAGCTGCCTCTACAAGAGCGATTTAAAGCTCTTTCAAGGCGCATTAAAAATTTGGAGACAAAAGGAGAGCAAAGCTCTGGTGCTATGTAAAAATATATTTTTCTTTATTTCTTATGTCTTATCCTCTGTATGCTCGACGCGTTTCGGTGGTGAAACCTTCGTCAGGAGCTACACAAAAACTAAAATACAAACATAAAATCATTAAAGATTGTCTTAAGCTAGCATGAAAACAACACCCCTACACCAACTGAAGCATATCTTAGTATACATTCTTTTGCTATCGAAATATTCAACATTTGCACATTCATGTAAGAGATTTTTTTAGAAAAAACTGACCTGGAGCACTTCTTTACAAATTGTTGTTATTGTTCTAACAGAAAACAGTTTAAAGTTTTTGCTCATAGACCGTCCCGATAGGCTCATTCGGTTTGACGCCTGGTTGTCCGATTATGCGCATCTTCCTGCAATCGCTTTTATGGCAAATCACTATACACGGGAGGTGGTTAAGCGCATAACAGGTTGCCTTACCGGTTGTATGAAATGCGCTTTAGAGGTGTTTAATGCGGAGAATCACTTGTTTACATGGTCATAAGGCGCTTTAACGGCCACGGTAAATTAAAACTCGCTATTTAACGCACATTCAATAATGCGCATAATTGCATAGAAAAAGTGCCTCGACCCCCGATTTGCGCTCCGCTCTTGTAGAGGTCAGATTTTTAATGTGCCTTGAAAGAGCTTTAAATCGCTCTTGAGACCAAAACCAGTCCCAGAATTAGAGGATTAAACATAATCATCCCCTATGTATATCGATTGACACCAAGCGGGGATGGAGGGTGGGTTGTGTGACTGCACAGATGATCACTCGAAGAACCACAGTTATAGGTAAGCAACCTGTTCTTCTTCATCGTGGTCTCAGTGCATCACACATATGGGTGATTCGTTAGCTCCACTTACAGGAGGAAGGTAGGTGTCCTCAGTGTAGAACAGACAAGAACACTGCTCTCCCAAAAGCAGAGTCAGAGCAAGATCGAACATCCAGTTTATAGGGCTTTACAAACGTTGTTGGCGTCGACCACGTCACAGCATGGCACAATTCTGGCAGAGAGCGTGAAAGTAAACTTTAATTTGGATGGGATATTAAGTGAGTCCAAATATCTGGTTGCCTTGAGACCCACAAGAGGGGCTCAAGAGGAAATGCAAAAGTAAATTGCACCAAGCAGAATTTACACCACAAATACCAGAATAACAAAGAGACACAGAACAGATACGCCAAGTGCTTGGCCTTGTTTCTGCCAGCCTGCCCTTCCCCCTCTTCCTGCCCTAATGTTGCAAATCAAGCCTGATATAACCCGACCCATGACACATATCTCCTATGAGGAGAGAAACACATACTACAGTTTGTAAAACACGTAAGCACTCCCCTTATGAGAACTGGTAAAGTTCAGATCAAAAGTGCTGTCTGAATTGCCCTTGGGGGATATTTGCAAAGGTCAATGAGTGATGGTGGCGTCAGCACTCACGGATATTGCCTTAATTAAATTGTTTCTGGTTGCAACATTATTAACATATAATCTGTCACTAGAAGGAGGGAGGGAATGAAGTGGGACTTCAAATTTCTTTGAATGTATAAATTGTTGCACAGTGCCAATGCATGGCAGATGAGCTAGTGTCCAGCTTGCTGGAGCTTTCTCTTTCCTGCTCACATAGCTTTTTGAATAAAGATTGTTGGATCAGGACTCTGCCTGTCTGGAATTTCTTCAACTCTGGTTTGGTCGGCTAATTTCCCTGACAATTTTGGTGTCAGCTGTGGGATCCGTGCAGCAGTGTTTCAACCCAGGAGTCGCGAAAAGACAAGGTGAGTTTTGCATCACCCTCTGTCTCTTTCCTACCTCCTGGTTCTTTGCCCCGCTGCAAGCCATATTCCTTTACTCACCCACACCAGCAGGCACTCCCCATCCACCAACCTGAACCTGCCCTGAACCTGTCCCAGTAGTGCCTTCGGGCCTGGGGGAGCACGGGCCTGGAGAACTTGATGGTCATCACTCTCCAGGTGTCGTGTCTTTCAAGAACCCTCCAGGGGAGTTTGATAGTCATCGCTCCTAACCACTGGAAGACCTGAAAAGCCTAGGCTGGGGAGGTAGCAGTCGTCCCATGCGGGAGGGGCGCATGAGGGAGAACAAGGTTTGAGTGGTTATTGCCTCATGTCTCTCTCTGGAGCGTCAACCAGTGTGGCGGTTGCAAGATCCTTATTCTGCAGAACTGTCCCATTTCCCCACCCCCCATTTTTCCTTTTTACATCAGATTTCACAACTGATCTGTTCCAGTTCTCCAAAGCATGGCACTTCGCCCTGGGAGCACAAAGGGGGAGTGATGGAGTCAAGTGGTTATCGATAGGGATGTGCATCGGATAGGGTCTGATCCACAATCCGGAGCCGATCCGACCTAAATTGGATAAAATTATCTGATTCCGATCCCGGCTTCTGGATTGTCCGATCTGATCTGAACCAGTCCAAAAGGACCCAATCCAGTTCAGATAACATTGGAGGATCGGACTGCTTCTCAGTAGTGTGCCGGGTGATGACGTCACCCAGCGCACTACTGAGAGGCAGGCTGCGAAGTCCATTTCTCAGTAGAAGGGGCAGCGGACGCCAGCGGACAGCCCAGCAGGTAAGGAACGCGAGGGGGAGGAGGGGGCTTACCTGCTGGGGCTGTCCACTGCCATCCGCTGCTGCCACCAGCAGACAGCCCCAGCAGGTAAGGAGCATGAGGGGGAGGAGGGGCTGGGGCTGTCCACTGCCATCCGCTGCTGCCGGCAGCAGACGGCCCCGGCAGGTAAGGAGCATGAGGGGGGAGGAGAACGAGGGCCCCACTTACCTGCCGGAGTGACTGCTTCTGTCCGCTGCTCCGATCTACTGAGAAACAGGTTTCGCAGCCTAGTTCTCAGTAGAGCATTGGGTGATCATTACCCGGCGCTCTACTGAGAACTAGGCCGCAAAGCCTGTTTCTCAGTAGATCTGAGCAGCGGAGGGAAGCGGGTGCCCCGCGGCATGTAAGGAGCGCAAGTGGGGAGGAGGACGAGGGCCCCACTTACCTGCCGGGGTGCCCGCTTCCCTCCGCTGCTCTGATCTACTGAGAAACAGGCTACTCAGTAGCGTGCCGGGTGATGACATCATCACCTGGTGTCATGGCCCCTCCTGAGGAATCTTCATCAGAGGATGAAGCTGACTCACCCAGGGCTGCAGATTCTTTGCTTCAGAGTCTATCGGAGGCAGCGTCGGAGGAGGAGAGGGGCTGTGCGGTAGAGGGTGCAGAGAAGCCCCAGGAAAGTTATCCTCCTCCACCTCCTGTCTCCACTGAAGAAGTTTCTGAAGGCGAAGAGTGTCAGCCACCCATTCCTCAGCAAAGGAGGTGTCTAAAGTGTGCAGAGCAGGTCCGACCACCAAGAAGAAGTCTGCGACTGCAGAGACGCAGTACGGTGGATGCTGAGCTTAAATAGCTAAAGCTGAGTAATGAGGCACAGCTGGGGAGGGGTGAGTCCAGGCTGAGGAGCTGCTTAAAAAGCCTCAAAGTGCAAGACATTTCTCTGCTAGAAACAACTGACGTGCAAGCTGCCTAGCTTCACTACCTGCTTCTAGCTCGTGGACTCCTGCTTTGGCTCTTGGACTTGGCTCTTGACTTGGCTCGTGGACTCTCTCTCTGGCTCTTGACTTCGGAATTGGACTCGGCTCGTGGACTCTTTCTCTCTGGCATTCCCCCTGGATTTTGTACTTGGTTTGTAGATTCTGGAACTTTGTATTCCTGCTACAGGAGCTGAGCACTTCACACTTTGCAGGAGTTAATATCTCCATTCTTGTTGGTTGCATTCCCAGAACAGACTAATAAGAACTCTGCTGGCTGATTTCCCAGGAAAACACTGGCGAACACGATAGATTGTTTCTAGCCATCTTCAGCAGGATGGAGGAAGCTCTTGCTCAAGAAAACCAGGTACTTCGGGAACAGATGGGACAACTTATCCTTGCCATGATGGCGCTCCAAGAGCAATTAACCCAGCTTATGAATAGGCAACAGCCTCCTCTCCTCCTGGCCAAATGGAAGTGCCCTATAACACCTCCAGAGAAGTTTGATGGATCTCCAGATAAATTTGCAGCATTCCTAGCTCAGTGTGAGTTATATATGCGACTGCGTCCAGAGGATTTCCCCACAGAACAGGTTCCGGTGGGGTTTGTGTTGAGTCTGCTCATGGGGTCTGCTGCCAAATGGGCGACCACTTTGTTGCTGCAAGATAGCCCTCTTCTTAGCAATTATAAGAACTTCATGACTGAGTTTCAGGCAACCTATGAGGACCCCCAAAAAGCAGAAACTGCCAAACGGAAGATCCGGCGCCTCCAACAGGGCAAGGACACTGTGGCCTCATATGCCAACTCCTTCCGCTTACTGGCTCAAGACCTCAACTGGAATGAGGCAGCGCAAATGGACCAGTTTCAGGAAGGTTTGGCTGATTAAATTCTAGACAAACTGGCAAGGTTGGAAAGGCCTAAAACCCTGAAAGAGCTAATACAGCTCTGCCTGAGGATCGATGGACAACTGGAAAGTCGCAAGTCAGCACAACGAACAAACCCCTCAAGGGGAGGGACCCCTTTTCCTCCTAATCTTCAGGCTTGGACACCCAGAGTGAGTTCCACAGCTATGGGTGAGGAACCGATGCAGTTGGGAGGGGTCTGACCCTGCTTGACATATCAGGAGAAAGAACAAAAGCATCAGGGGGGGGCTGTGCTTGTATTGTGGGCAGTTGGGGCATTTCGCTAGTATCTGTCCAGCAAAATGCCCACGTCCCGCAGTTTTGGGAAATATGCAGACCCAGCCCTAAATGGAGTTGTAGGACTGGGATGGGGACCTCGCATACTACCCCAGACTCCAACTAGATCTCCTTGTCAAACCCTGTCCCTAAAAGTGACTCTGTGACACCCAGGCCAGACCTCTATCCGAGCTACCGCCCTGATTGACTTAGGTGCATCCAGCAATTGCCTTGGCTTGGACTTTGCCAGAAAGCATGGGATTGGGTTGAGTCCTTTAGAGTCTCCTCTCTCCATTGAAAACATAGATGGGAGGCCCTTAACCTCAGGACCTGTGATTCATGAGACCGAGTCCCTGACAGTAGACATCCAAGGACATCAGGAATCCCTCCAGTTTCTGCAGGAGGCTATACCCCAATTTCCCATTGTCATGAGGATGACCTGGCTGACCCTCCATGACCCCTGCATCATATGGTCCTGGGGAGAAGTGGTTTTGCTTCGGCTTACTGTGGCACCCATTGTTGGCCCGAAAGGGTGAATGCAGCCTTGGAGTATCCTCAAGACCCCATTCCGGTCTCCCTTCCTGCCAAGTACCAGGACTTTCAGGATGTCTTCGACAAGGGAGAGGCTGGTCACCTGCTGCCCCACAAGCCTTATGATTGTGCCATTGACTTACTTCCAGGGTCTCAGGTCCCAGTGGGGTGAATTTATGCCTTATCAGAACTGGAGCTGGCTGCCCTGCGGGACTTCCTGGGAAAAAACTTAAAGCGGGGATTTATTCAACCCTCCACATCATCTGCAGCAGTGCCAATGCTATTTGTGAAGAAAAAATGTGGGGCATTGCGTCTGTGTAATGACTATAGGGCCTTGAATCAAGTCACATGCCGCAACCGCTACCCCCTGCCCCTCATCCCAGAACTGCTGGAGCACCTCCGAAGTGCAGTCAACTATACCAAGCTGGATCTGTGGGGAGCCTATAATTTGGTGCACATCAAGGCAGGGGATGAGTGGAAAACTGAGTTCCAGACCAGGTACAGCCATTTTGAGTACACCGTCATGCCTTTCAATCTCTCGAATGCCCTGCCGTGTTCCAGCATTTTATGAATGACATTTTCGGAGACTACCTGGACCAATTTGTTATCATTTACCTGGATGACATTCTGATCTACTCTTCCACATGGCAGGCACATGATTCCCACGTCCGAGCAGTGTTGCAACAGTTACGTGAATACGACCTATGTGCCAAGCTCGAGAAATGCGCCTTCGATTTAGAGACCGTGGAATTCTTGGGACACTGGATCTCCCCCAAAGGCATATGCATGGATCCTACAAAAGTGTCTGCGGTGGTCTCCTGGCAGGAACCTAAGAATATGAAGGAAGTCCAACGCTTCTTGGGCTTCACAAATTATTACCATCGCTTTATCCCGAACTTTGCCAAAGTTACTGCTCCCCTCACTGATATACTTCTCTCACACAACCAATTCCAGTGGAGGGCTGAAGCGCAGCGAGCCTTTCAAACGTTGAAAGGATTGTTTGTCTCGGAGCCTATTCTCCAACACCCAGATCCACAGACTCTTTTCATTGTTGAGACAGATGCCTCAGATGTGGCCGTGGAGGCAGTGCTAATCCAACCCGTTGATGGCAGTGAGATCCTGCTACCCTGTGCCTTCTACTCCCACAAACTCAATCCCGCTGAGCAGAACTTATACCATCTGGGAGAAAGAGTTACTGGCTATCAAAGCGGCTTTTGAGACATAGCAGCATCTTTTGGAAGGTGCCAGGCATCCCATAGACGTACACACGGATCACCGTAATCTTGAGTTCCTGCAGACTGCACGAAAGCTCAATCAGCGACAGATCTGGTGGGCCCTATTCTTCTCACGGTTCCATTTTGTGATCACCCACATGCCCCGTTCTTGTAACCGGCAAAATGCTCTATCTTGGAAACCTGAATATGCATACCCCAAGATGGAAGAGCCTCTATCAACCATATTATGCCCTGAAAATTTTGCAGCAGCCTTGACAGCCCCCATCCGGCTGATCCAGTTACAGGAGCAACAGGCTCAGGACCCATTTGCACAAACTCGAATACAAGAACTTGCAGATCCTGAGAGACCCAAGCCCTCACCCTTTTCGGTGGAGAATGGCATCCTCTACCACCATAACCGTTTGTATATGCCCCCAGGAACTGTTCGAAAGAAGATCTTGCAGCAATGTCATGACAGCTGCCCGGCAGGACATTTTGGGCTGTATAAGACCTTTCATCTGGTGACCTGAGAGTTCTGGTGGCCTCGGGTTCATGCGGACATCGAACAATATGTAGGGTCATGTGAGACCTGCTGCAGAGCTAAGCACCAGGCAGGGAAGCCCCCAGCGCTCTTGTACCCTTTACCCACACCCTCGGGGCCCTGGAAGGTCATATCATTGGGCTTTATCACAGACCTTCCTTCTTCAAAGGGCCACACTACCATATTGGTAGTGGTGGATCTGTTCTCCAAGATGGGCCATTTTGCACTCTGCCCAGGAACCCCCTCAGCGAAAGAGACAGCTGTTCTCTTTATTCAGCACATCCTTCAGTTACATGGCCTGCCCAAGGGTATAGTCTTGGACCATGGATCTCAATTCACTTCACGATTTTGGCAAAACCTGTTCCAGCTGTTGGACATCAAATTACACCTGTCGTCAGCCTACCACCCTCAGTCAGATGGCCAAACAGAGTGCACCAATGGTACATTAGAGCAGTACCTCCACTGTTATGTGAACTTTCAGCAGAATAACTGGGGGGAACTGCTGCCCCTGGCTGAGTTTGCATATAACAATTCCCCCCATTCTTCCACTCAACAGACACCCTTTTTTGCCAACTATGGGTATCACCCGACTTCCAGTTTCTGGTTAACATGACCGGCAGCGTGTTTTTCGGCTCCACTGTTTGTTTGTTTTAAAATGAAAGTTTAACTGTTTTTAATAGCCACAAAGTGTTTTAAATTGCCTTGTTTAAACTTACAGTTTTAGCTAAAGTGTGTGCCAGGAAAGCTGTAAATGTTTTGGCTGCTTCAAGGTCTAATCTGCTCAAGTTCCTATCAGCTGTGAGGAGGCTTGGTGAGAGCTCCCGGCATTTGGACTGTGTTTGGCATTCTTCTGATAAACTTTACAAATATACATACACAACCCACAGAATCTTATGTGAACTCCTGTCTCATTGCCTTGTCGACTTCGCGGACTTCTACTATTGTTTATCGAGTGGAGGACGTTGCAGAGTGGCGTTGTCTGATTTTCTACCATCTACTTGCGATGAGCAGTAAGAGCAGTAAGAGAAAGAGACTGAGAGACTAGCCAAAGTCCCCAACATTCTGCCATGAAGGCTGCTTACCAACATATTTGATTCGGAGCAGAGACTGGTTGGGGCAAAGCTGTTGCTACCATTTTGGGCACAGAGGCAACTGTGAAAGCGGGTCCCATGTTGCTGGCTGGGAGTCCAAAGTGGGTCTAGCATCTGGACCAGTTGAAGACCACTGCTCTAGGCAGTTTACAAAGATTATAGTCCTTAAAAATATAATCCTTAAACTGGATCCTGACCCTGACAGTCTGCAGCAAGCACTGTTGACAATTTGGGCTTTTATCCTTTTGTATTTTATCTTTATATTCTTAAGAAAGCAGATAATTTTTAATTTTTTAAATTAGTTTAAGTGAGGTTTTAAAGAAAGTAGTAACAGGGAAGGAGGGATGGTGCTAACTTGGACCCTGTACAAACAGAAAGGGATTGACATAGAGAATGGATTGCTCCCAAAATATAGACAATCAAGGATGGATGATTTTATAAAGGTGGTGGCAAATAAAATAGAGTGTGGGAAGACCCAGGATGTGGGGGAGACCCAAGAGGGAGATGGATCTCAATGTAATATGACCCAAAATAAGTTGGAGGAGACAGAAGGGCTATAGACAATTGAACTATTGGATTGCAGTAAGGAATGGCCATTGTTGGATGGCAGTTTGCAAAAAGGTTTTTTGGATATATCAGAGGAGGTGGCGCAGGAGGAGCAAGAAGAAGGAAGTTACCATTTTAATTGGGAGTGTCATAATGAGAATGTGATGGAATTATTGTCTAAATATGGCTTTTCGTGTATGGAATTATTACCAAAAATTCTACAAGGATCTCTGAGTATAAAGCAGATTCTTGGGAGTCACAAAGCCCAATATGAGGTGTTGGCTGAATTGATTAAACAAAATATTTTGACTGTCAATAAGGATTTAATGTTTACATGAAAAGCGGGGATGAATTCTACTCTGGATCTGCTCTCAAACAAATCTAGTACCTGTGTAAAGGAAATTGATGCACTGCTACCGTATCTTGATGCTTGGGGCAAGGAAGTGGCTCAGTTGGATAGGGAGATAGTAAAGAGTGGAGATAAAAATATAAATAAAAATATTGGGACTAAAAGGAAGAGCTTAGATACACAAAAGAAACTAGGAAAACTAGGAGGGGCCAAAAAAAAAAAAAGGAAAAAATGAGAGAATATATGTGTAGGACTTGAGGAAGATAGAGTAAAAAAGAATATGATAAGCAGAAGGAAGGGGGAAAAAAGGTTTAAATTAAAAACCCCTATTCAAAATTTTGGATAACGGAAAGCAGAGGAACAGGAGTAAAAGGAAGGAAAGGGTTAGTAAGAACACGGAAATCCAGATGCTGCTTTACGCGGATTATATGGCACTCATGTCCACTACACAAGTGGGTCTGAGAAGACTTCTTAATAGGCTGGGTAAGATATGTAAACAGGAGAAACTGGTGATAAACCATACCAAAACCAAGGTAGTGGTTTTCTCCAAGAGGAAGCAACCGCACAAATGGCGAGTAGAGGGAAATTTGATTGAGCAGTGCACAAGATTTAAATACCTGGGGATATACTTTACATATAATGGGAAATGGAAAGAGCACATAGAGGCAATAAAATTGGTGGTAGGGAGAACAGCAAAAGCAATCCTCGCCTATGGGAGGAACAAAGGGGGCGCCTTAGTAAACCCGGTCTTGAAGTTATATAAGGCTAAGGTGTTGTCACAACTCCTATATGGAGTGGAGATATGGGGGCAAGGTTGTGTCAAGACAATGGAGATGATACGAAATAAATTTGTGAAAGAGCTGTTGTTTTAGGATTTTAATGCAGTTTTAATAATATGTGTCATGTTTTAATCAGTTTTATGTATTTTATCATGTTGTTGTTCCCCGCCTCGATCCAGACGGAGAGGCGGGTAAGAAATAAATTATTATTATTATTATTATTATTATTATTATTATTCCCTCTTCCCTACTAAGGCTAGAAGTCGACTTACCATCCATTAAGGCAAGGGTTCATAAAGCAATGATACTATATGGGAAAAGGTTGATGCAAATCGTTGATAGTAATTTGGCAAAGGTTTGCTTTCTTGAACAGCTAGAGAAAGGAGGTTGGGCAAGTAATTGGAAGTTACTCTCAAGTTTGTGCCTGGGAGAAGCCCAAAATCAAACAGATAAAGAGTTTATAAGAAACAGGATTTTTGAGTCCGATTTTCAAGAAGATGCGTTAGCAGGCCAGCATCAAGCATTCTCCATTTGGTATAGTCTTATTAAGAGAGAACAGTATTTGCCACAAGATTTACAAGATTTGTCGTTTTCAGTGCTTAGAAGGGCTTTTACGTCCCTTTGCTTCCAAACAATGCCATCAGCCTATTTAGAGGGGAAATATAAAAGATTGCCATACTCCCAGAGGATTTGTATTTGTGGAGTGGGGGAGCATTATTTACTATATTGTCCCCTGTATAAGGAGGTTAGGGGGCCCACATTTTGGGGGACCTTTTGAAAGTAAGAGCAGGTTGGCCAGTGGTTGATACCATCTGTGATTTGTTAGCAGGACACTCCAAACCTATTACAATTAAAGTAGCAACTTTTGCAGTGGCAGCAAAAAAAAATCACCAATCCCTCCTAGAGGAAGTTGGAGTGGACTGCAGGGGGGATCATTTGTATTATGAACCATGAACCATGAACTCCAGACACTTGAAATTTAGAATATAATAACCCACCTGCTATCTGATGAGCAGGAATATGTCTCTTATCAAGTCACAACTGCAGCAATGAAAATTAGAGTGAGAACTTTGGATGAGATGGCAGTTGACAGCTAGGGGAATTCAACGGTCTGATAGGGCTAACCTTATGAGGAATTTTAGTAAGTTTTAAAGTCTATTTTAAACATGATTTTTTTAAAAAAATTGCAAGTATAATTTTATTTGATTTCTATTTCAGTTATTGTATTTCAGTGATTTCACTGTTAGACTTTGTGAGCAATTTGAGCAAGATTGAAGTTATACCCCAAATGTCAAAGTTTTAAAGTGTATTTTAAAATGTGAATGGTTTTAAATGAAATGTGCAATTTCTCCCCTTCTGTTATATTTGTATTTAACCTTAAGGATGTCTTTGTACTTTGTTGTTCTGCAATGGCCTATGGCTAAAAGTAATAAACACATATGGGGTATCACCCTCAATTCTTTCCATCCCCAACGATTTCCTCTCCTGTTCCGTCCGCAGATCAGCTCACTCAGGAACTTCATGCAATACACCATTTACTAAAGGAACAGTTAGACCTGGCCAAACAAACCTACAAATTGGATTCGAACGTTAAATGACAACCGGGCCCTGGGCTAGAAGTGGGAGATCAGGTGTGGCTGTCGACTCAACATCTCCCAGTACAACAACCCAGCCGGAAGTTAGCTGCCCACTTTATCGGACCTTTCCAGATCACAGCGCGGATCAACCCAGTGGCCTTCTGCTTACAGCTTCCTCTGTTGTTGCACATCCACCCCGTGTTCCACCACTCGCTCTTAGCTCCAGTTTGGCCAGCACATCCTCTCTGTCCCCAGATCTTACCACCATTACCACCACCTGTATTAGTGAAAGGGGAGGAGGAGTACGAGGTGGCAGATATTCTGGATTCACGGGTTCATTGTGGACTCCTGCAGTATCTGGAGGACTGGATGGGTTATGGGCCCGAGGAGCACGCTTGGGAAGATGCATCTTATGTCCACGCCCCAACCTTGGTTTGCAGGTTTCATCACCAGTATCCTGGGAAGCCAGGGCCCTGCAGTCCCTCAAGAGGGGCGCCTGGGGAGGGGAATAATGTCATGGCCCCTCCTGAGGAATCTTCATCAGAGGATGAAGCTGACTCACCCAGGGCTGCAGATTCTTTGCCTCAGAGTCTATCGGAGGCAGCATTGGAGGAGGAGAGGGGCCGTGCAGTAGAGGGGGCAGAGAAGCCCCAGGAAAGTTATCCTCCTCCACCTCCTGTCTCCACTGAAGAAGTTTCTGAAGGCGAAGAGTGTCAGCCACCCATTCCTCAGCAAAGGAGGTGTCTAAAGTGTGCAGAGCAGGTCCGACCACCAAGAAGAAGTCTGCGACTGCACAGACGCAGTACGGTGGACACTGAGCTTAAATAGCTAAAGCTGAGTAATGAGGCAAAGCTGGGGAGGGGTGAGTCCAGGCTGAGGAGCTGCTTAAAAAGCCTCAAAGTGCAAGACGTTTCTCTGCTAGAAACAACCGACGTGCAAGCTGCCTAGCTTCACTACTTGCTTCTAGCTCGTTGACTCCTGCTTTGGCTCTTGGACTTGGCTCTTGACTAGGCTCGTGGACTCTCTCTCTGGCTCTTGTCTTCGGAATTGGACTTGGCTCGTGGACTCTTTCTCTCTGGCTTTCCCCCTGGATTTTGGACTTGGTTTGTAGATTCTGGAACTTCGTATTCCTGCTACAGGAACTGGAACAATTCAGCACTTCACACTTTGCAGAAGTTAATGTCTCCATTCCTGTTGGCTGCATTCCCAGAACAGACTGATAAGAACTCTGCTGGCTGATTTCCCAGGAAATACCTGGCGAACACGATACCTGGTGCGCTACTGAGAGGCAGGCCACGAAGCCTGTTTCTCAGTAGATCGGAGCAGCGGAGGGAAGCGGATGGCCCTGGCAGGTAAGGAGCATGAGTGGGGGGAGAGGGACATGGAGGGGGGGAGTTAGGCCCCCATTCACCCACCCACCACCATGTTTTCCGTATAGGCTTGCATTGGGGGAAAGCTTTCTTTCCCCCAATGCAAACCTATGGCGAAAACACCAAAAATGGCGGCCGATCCGAAAATCGGATGTCCGATTTTCAGATCGGGATCGAGTCCGATCCGATCCGAGGGTCCTCCGATTTTGTCCGAACTGATCCAGGACAACATCGTAGGTCCCGATCCAATCCAGGAGGTCCGTGTACATCCCTAGTTATCGACCTCTGTCCCTTTCTTTGTGTTGTCCCAGTTCTTCGGTGTACCACAGCAGGGGATCGGATCTGAATCTGTTCTGTGAGCTTAGGCAAGGAGAATCACATTCTCCATCTGAGAAAAGGGTTTGATCTGTTTTTGTCTTGAGTCACCTTTTCCTGTTTCCTGTTTTGATTTTTGACCATTTTTCTGTTTTCTGTTTTGATTTTTCTGTTTTCATTTTAGAATAAAGGCTTGCTCCTCCAAATGCACCTTTTTGAGAAGGGTACCCCATCGAATTTTGATGTGCACAAGCTGTAGACCTAAGTCTACCAAATTTCTGGCAATTAAAATCCTGAAGCCAACTTTTGCACTGCCATTGTGCAGTCTTTTGTTCTTAGACTATGCCCAGAAATCAAAGACTCTGTCCAGAACCACGTTGGGTGACAGAATAAAACCCCAACTGATATAACTGATACTACAGTTTCAACAGCCAGATCAATAGACCAAACAGAAAAGCAAACCTGCTATCCAGGGGGACGCCCCTGATTATTCTCCTGTCTGTATTTGTGCTAGCTATGATATTTGCAACTACTGCAAAGAACTGAGACATTAGACATCTGATTGCCCAAAGAGCTACCACCATCTTTGCCTCCGCGTCTCTTCTGAAAACTTCTTTTTCCATTTCAGCCCCTTTGCTATCTCCCTCTACTAATTGTACTGCACTGCCCCTTTCAAATGAATGTACTGTTTCTATTAATGTATTAAGAAAAGTTGTCTAAGCGGATCACTAATTGTCCACACATACGTATGACAACAAGACCATTTGATCGTTAATGCGCCTCCTCACAAAATTGTTTACATGGACATAAGGCGCTCTTACTCCCGCAGTAAATTAAAACTCACTATTTAACGTGCATTTGAAAATGCGACTAATCGGAGATTTAAAGCGCCTGGAGCCCTGATTTGCGCTCCGCTCTTGTAGAGGTAAATTTGGTAATGCACCTTGAAACAGCTTTAAATCGCTCTTGTAGAGGCACCCTTAGGCAGGGGAGTGGCTGTCAACAGGCAACTATGATACAGTCTGAAAGAGTTAAATCTCTTAAGGTGGAATGGTTGGCGATAGGAAATTTTAGGAAGGCAGAGGCAGAGGGCTACAGCATGTGCCGAGCCTCTGTGACACCCAAGGGACGGGATCCCGGAGGGAAAAGAGGAACCCACCAGAGTTCCAGCACAAGCAGCTGGACGAACAGAAGGGACGTAGAAAAAGCGTGGGTGGCAAAAGTTAAAGAGATAAACTTAAACCACCGGAGAGACAGCCTCATGCTCTTGGCATGGGAGAAAGTCCCAAGCAGTGGAGAAAGGCTGCAAGAAAAGGTGTGCAGGATTGGCTGAGGCAATGGAGAGGCAGAATCATGGGAAACTGAGCAGCTACGCTTAAGAAGCTCGTGCAAAAGAGAGAAATGGATTTAAGATGGACAGGTCCTTATAGGACTAAAGTGAGTGCCTAAGCTGTGCAATACTGGGTACTACGTTGAAGGAAATATTGGCAGACCTGGAAATTGCTGTTCAAACTCCAACCCTATGTAACGCTGCCCCTCTGGGCAACACCTGATGACATGGGAAGCGATCTCTCCATACCAAGGGGTGGTGTATCTGCCGGAGGGTGGATTGCTGGACCCCTTTGGGAAAGAGATCCCCTGTTTGATGAGACTCATGGGCAAAGCACTGTGACATGGGCTAGCCCTAAGAGATATACAGGTGTTAGGAGGAGTGGTGAATTGTGACTTAAGGGTTTGGTTAGACTGAAAAGTTCCTGAAGGAAAATACCAGGAACCATTTATTAGGGTTTGCCAACTAATGTCTCTGCTCCTGTTTTTTTTATCACTGCTGCATTAAGATACCAGGAATGAATGAAAGCGGTGTGTTCTCACAGGTAGAGTTATGGAATGGCAGGTGATCTAGTGCATAATACTGCCAATGGATGAGCAGAGAGGAAGGGGCAAACTACCAGGAAAAGTGCTTAACATAGTTGCTACCCTGCAAGCCCAACACTGGGTGAGCTTAATGGGCTTTTGGAGGCAACATATACTTCACATGGCCCAGATCCTGAGACCCATTCATCAAGTGACACGCAAGAAAGCACATTTTGAGTGGGAGGAGAAATAGCAACAGGCTTTAATGGATGCTGAGGCAGCAGTGGCAGCTGCTATGCCCTCAGGACCTTATACCAGGGAACAGCCCTTTGGCATACAGGCCTCAGCAAATGCTGAGGTGAAAAGAGCCTTCTGACAAGAGGGTGCCCTTGGGGTTCTGGTCCCAATGTTTGCCTAATGCTAACTATTCTCCTTTTGAGTGGCAACCCCTAGCATACAATTGGGCCCCTGTAGATACTGAACGACTAACAGGGCAAGATCCTGTAGTCATGAGACCTTTTATAACTTGGGTGAAGGATGAGTCAGCCAGCCCACAGGTTGGGCGGGCACAGCAGTCCTCTAGTCTATAGGCAAGTGGAAGTGGTACATTGCAGAGAGGACAAAGCCAGGGCCATAAAGAATGAGTGCTCTTCAAGAACAGGTGCTGGTGCTGACACCCACTGTAGAAGCAGTTCAAGGTGGAGATGGTGCTGCCTGCACAGGACCAAGAAGAAGAAATTAGCATACTGGCCCGATGGGCTCATAAAAAATCTAGGCGCTTTGGTGCAAAGGTTAGCCGTGAATGGGCAACTAACAGATGCATTCCCTGCCCAGTGGATACTGCAGCTGCTATGTATGAGCCGTGCCTAAAGTTCAAACAGTTGCCCCTTTCAAAAGTCCCAATAGGACAGCTACACGGAGGTGGAGGACCAGGGCAAATATGGCACACGGACTATGTGAGTCCTCGGCCTCGAACTGGATGGTAACAGTATGGGTGGACAATGGCAGTCACTTCACAGGTGCTGATGTGAGGGACTAGACTAATGACTGGAGCATCCAATGGGTGTATCAGGAATGGGTCGCTGAAACAAAAGATAAAGCAACTGACCCAGACCACACTCTAAGGTGGTGGGGAACAGGTTTAGAACAGGCAGGGTTTGAATTAAGCCAAAAATCAGATGATTACTTATAAATCAGTTAAAGTAAATGAACAACATTAACTATGTTCTGTTTATTGTATTTTATGCACATCATGGGGAAAAGGGTGGGGTGGGGGGAATGATGAGCTGTATACCTCTGATGAATAGCTGAATACATCCTGAGCTACGAGAGATTATGAAACACCAGGTCTACATCCAGCATACAATAGTGGAAGAAAATGTGGGGAAAATGAATAATTGTACCTGAGATGGGGTTAACATTTTGTATACTTCCTGCATGCATGCTATTGTATGTAATTCTTTGTAACCTGGTGATTACTGGCTATTATTACTGCTACCATGTATTCTCTGCTGTAAGATTAAATAGAACGGCGTGAGTGGGGAAGAAGGAGAAGGAGAAAGTGCAGCTGACATCTTTGCACTTCCCCCACCCCCTCTTTCTCTCTCGCGCGCGGAAGAGAGAGACGACGGGACAACTTAGGGCAATTGAAATGTGTCTGGGAGCACCAATATCTGTTGTGTGGGGCAGAGGGAGATATGGCGATAGCAGGGCGAAATGCTGTTACAGGGGAAGGAGAGATGGATATCTAATACCCATCTTACCTTCCGGTCGCCCTGCTACCCCAGGGATCTTGGGGAACAATCCAGGCCACCCACAAAACCTTTTCTTGCTCCTATGCAATGCCAGGTCGGTTAAAAACAAAACAAACATAATCTTTGACCTCCTCTCAGAAGAGGAGGCCGACCTGGCATGCTTCACGGAGACCTGGCTGGGAGTTGACAGTGGCCCGACATGGGCTCAGGCTCTCCCAGCTGGGTACTGTGTTAGTGAGTAGGTGAGGGAAAGTGGGCGGGGGGGGCGGAGTAGCTGTGGTCTACAAAAAACATCTTAACCTGACCAGACATCCTGTCCGGCAACTGAATCACATCGAGTGTGTGTACCTGAGTCTGAAGACCAGGGATAGACTATGGATTCTGTTAGTGTACCGGCCACCCTGCTGCCTATCAGACTCCCTGGCCGAGCTCACGGAACTGGTCTCGGAGCTGGTGTTGGATTCGCCCAGGCTTTTGGTCCTGGGTGACTTCAACATCCCATTCGAGGCCGGTTTGTCAGGTGGAGCTCGGGAGTTCATGGCATCCATGACAAATATGGGCCTATCCCAATTGGTCTCTGGACCCACACATTCAGCAGGTCACACCCTCGATGCTGTTTTCAGGTCTGAACAGACGGATCTGTGGGCGGAGGTATTGAATACCTCCGAATTGTCATGGACAGACCATTTTCTGGTCAGGGCTAGTATCACGGCTACCACCCGCCCCTGCAGGGGTGGCGGACCTATTAAGATGGTCCACCCTCGAAGGCTGATGGATCCTTCTGGATTCCAGAAAGCCTTGGAGGGTTCTATGGCTGGTATCGTCGACGATCCTGTAGAAGCCCTGGTCAATAGATGGAATCAAGACCTAACTAGGGCTACCGACACGATCACCCCCAAACGTCCTCTCCGGCCCGCTTCTAATAGGGCGCCCTGGTATACGGAAGACCTCAGGGAGTTGAAGCGGAAAGGACGACGACTGGAGCGCCGATGGCGGAAAACTCGACTTATATCTGACAAGACACGACATAGAGAACATCTTCGTTCCTATGGGGTGGCAATACGTGCAGCGAAGAAAGCTTTCTTCTCTGTGCGCATTGCGTCTGCGAATTCACGTCCAGCAGAACTGTTCAAGGTGGTGAGGGGTCTAACCCAGGCACCTTCTCCCCTGAATCCGATTTTAGAGCCTTCGGTAGTTCGCTGTGATGCCTTTAACGATCATTTCTCAGATAAAATCTCTCGGATAAGAGCCGACCTAGATGCCATTGTTATAGCAGAGGCTGACAGTGGAGTGTCCAGCGACTCCGCGAGTAGGATTACACTTGATCAGTTTCAGTTGGTGAGTACCGAGGATGTGGACAAGGTATTTGTATGTGTGATGAGGAGGACTTGCCCTCTCGATCCCTGCCCTTCTTGGCTGGTTGTCCAGGGAGGAGATGCAGTTAGATCATATTTACAACATATCATTAATGCATCTCTTAGGGAGGGGAGTTTTCCATCATGTTTAAAAGAGGCGGTGGTAAGGCCGCTTCTAAAAAAGCCCTCCCTGGATCCCCTGGACTTTAATAACTACAAGACAGTATCAAATCTTCCATTTTTGGGCAAGGTGATCGAGAGGGCGGTTGCCTTCCAACTCCAGGCAGTCTTGGATGACATTGATTTTCTAGACCCATTTCAAACCGGCTTCAGGGCAGGATACGGAGTTGAGACCGCTTTGGTCGCCTTAGTGGATGATCTACGCCTTAGTATTGACAGGGGGAGTGTGTCCCTGCTGGTACTTCTGGACCTCTCAGCACCTTTCAATACCATTGACCATGGTATCCTTCTGGAGCACCTGGGGGAATTGGGAATCGGGGGCACTGTGCTTCAGTGGTTCCAGTCCTACCTCTCGGGCAGGTTCCAGATGGTGATGCTTGGGGATAGCTGCTCTTCAAAAAAGGAGTTGCTATGTGGTGTACCACAAGGTGCCATCCTTTCCCCAATGCTGTTTAACATTTACATGAAACCGCTGGGAGAGATCATCCGGAGGCATGGGGTGGGGTGCTATCAATACGCTGATGACACCCAAATATATTTCTCTATGCCTTTGACAACATCATCAGCTAAGGATAGTGTGTCTCTTCTGAATGAATGCTTGGAGGCAGTAATGGGCTGGATGAGGAAAAACAAACTGAAGCTGAATCCAGACAAGACGGAGGTGCTTGCTGTCAGAGGCCCCAACCTGGGTCTGGAGGTGTGTCAACCAGTTCTGGATGGGGTTACACCCCCCCTGAAAGATTGTGTTCGCAGCTTGGGGGTACTCCTGGATCCGTCGCTCCAAATGACAGCTCAGATTGATGCGACAGCCAGGAGTGCCTACTATCAGCTTCGGCTGCTACGCCAACTGCGCTCCTTCCTAGAGTTGGAAGACCTAAACACGGTAGTGCACGCGCTGGTAACTTCGAGGCTTGACTTCTGCAATGCGCTGTACATAGGGCTACCTTTGTGCCTAGTCGGGAAACTTCAACTTGTTCAAAATATGGCAGCCAGGTTGGTCACCGGTACACCTAGGGGTGATCACATCACACCAGTTTTAAAATCGCTTCATTGGCTGCCAATCAGTTTCCAGGCAAAGTATAAAGTGTTGGTTATTACCTTTAAAGCCCTACATGGTTTGGGTCCAGGTTACCTATGGGATCGCCTTCTCCCATACAATCCGCCCCACATGCTCAGGTCCTCTGGGAAGAACTTACTCAGGTCAGCCAGAACTAGGCTGACGAGTGTTACCCAGTGGACCTTCTCTTCCATCGCTCCCAGACTATGGAATGGTCTGCCGGAGGAGGTTAGACAAATTAGCAGTCTTCATGAATTTAAGAGAGTCATGAAGACTGCTCTCTTCCAGCAGGCCTATCCAGATGAATTTTAAGATGTTTTTAATGATGTATATTTTCTTGTTTTTTTTAAATTTTAACTGTTGTGATTTTTGTGTTTTATATTGCTGTTGTTCCCCGCCTCGATCTGGAGGGAGAGGCGGGTTAAAAATAATAATAATAATAATAATAATAATAATAATAATAATAATATGTTAGAGTATATGGCAATTGAATATGAAACTAAAACATTAGGATGGCAAGCTAAAAATAGAATTGTACTATTCCCATGAGGTTTAATGTAACCTCAGTGGCCCAAGTGTTGTGGGAAAGCAAAAAGGTTCAAGCCCAATTGCAAGCCTTGTCTAAAAATGACAAAGGTATGATGTTGGGAATAAAACATGAAAGCACTGAGCCAGTACAAGTTACTCAAGACTCAGAAGACCTCACTACATACCATTGGTGGGATATCTTCTCAAGTTGGAGCCCGACTATGACAAACATGTTGAACTTAGCATGGCACCCTTATGGATGGTAAATTCTGTATGCAACAAAGAATTTACTGCTTTAGCAAGGCATTATTTCATCTGTAAAGAAAAAATCCGCCAAATATTTTCTGTCGCTTTCCCAACCATCCTTGCCTGTATCTTTGTGTTCTATGTAATAATTGCCCTGGACAAGAGACCCCATGATCGAAGGCCGAGGAGGTTACTACAGCTTTTGCGGATTGTGCTTTGACTGTTGATGGCAAGTCCAGTTTTGCCAATTGGTATGAAAGTTTGATGGTTGGCACGAACCATGCGGATAACCTCTGAGATGATACAGGCAAACCCTTTTTACTGTATCCATAACAAAGAAACAACTGTTGTGATTGACGAAAACTTTGTGTGCAAGTTTTATAAAAAAGAAGAGCCCAACGCGCACCTAGGGTGTGCAGGGTTGATTCCAATGGAGTTGCTGGTTGCGGCGGAAAAAGTAGGTAACACAAGATCCTGATTTACATGAAAGTCTAAACCACCTTCGGCAAGAACTGAATATCATGTTGGAGAACTACCTTGTCTCACTGAAACAGTGTGTAAGGTTCATCCACTTGAAGCACCCAGAGCTCACTAGCTATTCTGGCTGAGCTGATCGCCACTAGAAACACCACTTTCCAAGTTAGTAAACATAAATCAGTTGTGGCTAGTTGCTCAAAGGGTTTTGAAGTGAGTGTATGCAAAACTACCAATAGACTCCAAGAAGGGACTGGGTCTCGTGTTGGGGTATAAAGAATCAGTATTCCTCTTAAGAATCATTTAACTAACGGGTGAGAAAAAAACATAACTCCATCTATATGGCCATGAAAATTAGAAATAGCAGCCAAATAAACTTTTATGGAAGATAACTTTAAACCTTTGTTAAGCAAAGTTATTAGAAAAGATAACACTTGTTGAACCTGACACCTCCCTGGGTCAAATTGGTGTTGTGCAGCATAGACTGTAAATGCTTTCCACTTGCGAGCATAGGAAGATCAAGTTGCTGGCTTCAAAGCTGCCTCAAGAATTTTTGTGATCTCCACTCCATGTCTGTCATCCTGCATATGGGAGACAGTCTCCACGCTGTCAAGTGGAGTGTAGATAGATCTGGATGTTGAACCTGGCCATGACCACATGAAAGGAGATCTAGCCATGTTGAAAGTTGTAAGAATCGATCCCGAGTCCTGTTCAATAGTGGGGCAAACCAAGTTTGCCTCAGCCACCACGATGCTCCTAGTATGCAGTCTGTGTTGTCCCAAGCAATCTTGGCCAGGACCCTTGTCATTAGTGGGAAAGGAGGGACAAGGAAGAAAAACTCCACTGTCCAAGTCAGGAGAAGTGCATCTCCCTTTGAATTCCTTCCAAGTCCTGCCCTGCTGCAGAACCTCAGGCAAATCGAATTGTCTGCTGTTGCAAAGAGGTCTGTTAATGGTCTGCCCCACATGCTGAAAAGGTTCAATGCCTCCTGTGGGTATATTTGCCATTCGTAGGACAACGTGACTTCTCTGCTCTGGCGGTCCGCCAAGTTGTTCTGTCTGCCCGCAATGTGGACTGCTCTAATTGTGATGTTGTGCCGAATGCTCCATTCCAGCGTGAGGAGTGTCAGTCTGGCTAATGACAAGGACTTCATCCCACCTTGTTTGTTTAGATAAAAGACGACTGTCGTATTGTCAGATGCGATCTGGATATGGCGTCAGTTGAGCTCTGTCTTGAAGGCTCTCAAGGCTTTTTTGATGGCTAAGAGCTCCAAGTAATTGATGTGAGCTGTCCCCTCTTTCTTTGTCCACCGTCCTTGAACTTTGAGGTTGTCACAATGGGCATCCCAGCCCATTAGTGACGCATCTGATGGTATCCGAAAAAAGGTTGTCCTGGAATCCATCCATGGCCTGAATACTCTGGTAAACCAGAGCTGAAGTCTCGACATTTTTAGCTTGGCGAATAGTACAACCATTGTCATTGGTGCCATGAGACCCAGTAACCTCTGGATGTCAATGGCCTTGATATATTTTTTTCACGGGAAAACTGAGCTGTTGAGGTGAGAATAGTTTGTGCTCTGTCACATGGAAGGAATGCTCACTGTCTGCGTGCATCTAGGATAGCTCCAATAAACTTGATAGTTCATGTCGGGGTGAGGCATGACTTATCCTTGTTCAGAATTAGACCTAAATTGTCTAATACATTCTGTACCACACTCAAGTCTCTTATGGTTGATGACTTAGAATTCCCTATGATCAGTCAGTCATCTATGTAGAGATGGACTTGTATTCCCTGTTGATGTAGGTGGTCACATACAATGGCCATGCACTTCGTAAAAACATGTGATGCTGTCGATAATCCAAAAGAAAGGACTCTGAACTGGAAGGCTTATGTACCGATAGCAAAACGGAGGAATCGTTGGCTCCTGTTGTGGATGTCTATGTGGAAATAGGCATCTTTCAAATTGATGGAGGCAAACCAAACATCTTTGTCTAGTAACGGTAGGATGTTGGCCAAAGACACCATACGGAATTTTTTTGTAGTGATAAATTTGTTGACCCATCTGAAGTCCAAAATAGGGCTGATTCCCCCATTGAAGTTTGGAACAGTAAAATACTTGGAATAAAAACCCAAATGTCATGGGTTGGTAAGCACTGGCGTTATCGCTAGGGATGTGTATTGTATCGTTAAAATGTACGATAACTATACGATAAGGTCATTATCGTGCATGTGTTTAATGATAACGATATGATACAAAAACCTACGATAATCATCAAAGACGATAATTTTCAGGCGATTTTATCGTTTTATCAGACTGCCATATAAATATACCTATAACTTCTGTATTTTAAAAGTTAGAGGCTTGAAACTTGGTCACAGTGCCTATGGGGTATGCCTAAGTATGTGTATGAAATTTGAGATCGATCCCTCCAACCCTCAATTTTATATGAATTTTTTAAAGATAGTTTCAGTTCTGACAGATCAGAATGACAGCTTGCCACGTGCGTACATTCAGACCTGTCAGAATGGAAACGATCTTTAAAAAATTCATATAAAATTGAGGGTTGGAGGGATCGATCTCAAATTTCATACACATACTTAGGCATACCCCATAAGCACTGTGACCAAGTTTCAAGCCTCTAACTTTTAAAATACAAAAGTTATAGGAATTTTTTTCTTTAAAAATAGGGCTGCAAAAAATAGCATTTTTTCACGATAATTATCATGAAGACGATACGGTTCACCTATGATATGAATGAAGACGACAATTTTTTTGGTCCGAAATGATGATAACAATAAACAATGATATTTTTTGGCGTGCACACCCCTAATTATCGCACCCTTCTGTATTAGTGAGGCTACTTCCGTTCGCAGTGGTGCTAAAGGGATAGTCAATTGAGGGGGGAGAGAGACGAGTTTGATCGAGTATCCCTTGGCTATAATGGTAAGCACCCATGAATCTGTTGTTATCTGTGTCCATGCATGAAGGTGGAGGATTATGCGTGAAATGAATGGAGTGCAACGAGGACTTTGTGTGAATAAGTGGTTGTGAGAGTCAAAGACAATGTTTGTCTCCCTAGTCACCCTTACGCCACTGGGGTTTGAAGCATATTGTCGCTTCACAGGGTTATATTGTTGATGTTGTTGCCTAGAAGTGGATCTGTCTTCTTGGTACCGGAAATATGGTGCCGACAGCTGTCGGTACCATTTCCAGGGTTTAAAGGCTGAGGAGGGTTACTCAAACCCATTCTCTTTGCTGTAGTCTTTGCTTTTGGGATGGAGTGTGTGACTTCGTTGGTCTTGGCACTGAATAAACCTTGGCCATCAAAAGGTAGATCTTCAATGCAGGATCTTGCCTCCTGTGCCAACCCCGCCGATCTTAACCAGCTGCTGTGAACTGCTCCATCTGTCCCCCTCCTTTGGAGGGATATATAAGCTGGCTGGCTGAGGGGGCCTGGGAGAGCCACCACCTACAGGAGAAGGAGGCCTACTTCCAGGGAGAAGAAGATGCTAGCTGCTGCCTGCTGCTTGTAATTATGTGCCTGGGAGGGAGGATTCAGGGCCAAGTGGGGGGATCTGAGGGGCCCCCAATCAGTGTAGTGACAGGTAGAGGGAGATATGGCATTGTGAGGAGGACTTGCCAAGTAAAGGGAACACGGACCAGACAGTTAATGCTTGTGCCTTGTTCTGGTCCCCCTCACATCCACAAGTCTGTTGGTTGCCCTGTCAGTCAGCCCTCGGGTCTCCGGATGCTGCTTTTAAATGCCAGATCAGTGTAAAATAAGACCTCCCTCATCCATGATCTAATAGTGGATGACGCAGCCGATCTGGCTTGCATTACCGAGACCTGGGTGGGAAAGCAGGGAGGAGTCAGTCTCTCCCAGTTATGCCCACTGGGGTACTTGGTTCAGCATCAGGGTAGACTTGAGGGCCGAGGAGGGGGGTTTCTGTGGTCTATAGGAACTCCATCCCTCTCTGCGGGCTCCCTGTCCAAGTGACTACTGTGTTTGCACCTTGTGTTGGGCCAACGGGACAGATTAGGGATTCTGTTGGTGTACCACCCACCCCGCTGCTCAACAGACTCCCTAGGTGAGCTGACAGAGGTGGTCTCGGGTGCACTGTTGAGGTCCCCCAGACTGTTGGTTCTGGGGGATGTCAACTTACATGCCAAGGGCACTTTATCTAGGTCAGCTCAGGATTTCATGGTTTTCATGACAACCATGGGACTGTTCCAACATGCCACATGTAGCGGGGCACACTCTAGACCTGATTTTTTCCACTGGACATGGAGATGGTGATCTGAACGTGGGGGACTTTACATCAACCTCTCTGTCATGGTCAGATCACCACCTGCTGAGGTTTAGATGTACAGCAGCTTTTCCCCTCTGCATGTGTGGGGGACCCATTAAGATGGTCCGCCCCCGAAGGCTAATGGATCCGAATGGCTCTGGGGAGTTTTCTGACTGATAGGGCTGGCTCTCATGTCGAAACCCTGGTTGATCTGTGGAATGCAGAAATGGCCCAGGCGGTTGACATGATTGTTCCTGAGTGCCCTTTCCTGTGTAGAGCTCATACGGCTCCATGGTATACCCCGGAGCTGAGAGTGATGAAACAAAATAGGAGATGGCTTGAGGGCAGATGGAGACAAACTCCTAGTGGTTGCAATGAAACACTGGTAAGCGCCTATGGTGGGCTGTATTCAGGGGCAGTGAAGGCAGCAAAAAAACAATACTTTGCTGCCACTATTAAATCATAAATCTGCCATCCAGAGGAGTTTTTCAGAGTTGTCCAGTAGCTTCTACATGCTGGCCTCAAGGACATGGTAGAACCATCTGAGGCCTGCTGTACTGAATTTGCTAGGCACTTCCAGGATAAAATCTTTGGCATCTGCCAGGACTTAGACTCCAGTGTTATAGCAGGTGACACTAGTGAGGTATGCAGAGCACAGGTTTGTCCTGTTTTCTTGGATGAGTTTCAGTTGGCACAGCTCAATGATGTGGATAAGGTGGTTGGATGGGGTTTGTGCAACCACCTCTGTATTGAATCCTTGCCCCTCTTGGCTTATAAAAGCTAGCAGGGATGGAACAGCCGGCTGGGCCAGGGAAGTGATTAATGCCTCTCTATGAGAGGGAGTGGTCCCAGACCGTCTGAAAGAGGCAGTAGTGAGACCACTCCTGAAGAAAGCTTCCCTGGACCCAGAAAATCTTAATAACCTGGGCAAGGTCCTTGAGTGGGGGGTTGCTGGCCAGCTCCAGACACTCTTGGATGAGACTGATTATCTGGATCCATTTCAGTCGGGTTTCAGGCCTGGTTTTGGCACAGAAACAGCCTTGGTTGCCCTGTATGATGACCTATGTCAGGAAAGGGACAGGGAGTGTGACTCTGTTGACTCTCCTTGATCTCTCAGCAGCTTTCAATACCATCAACCATGGTATCCTTCTGGCACGACTGGCTGAGTTGGGAGTGGGAGGCACTCCTACTTGACGAGTCAGCTCCAGAAGATGGTGCTTGGGGGACATTGCTCGGCCCTGTGGGTTCTCCAGTATGGGGTTCCGCAGGGGTCAGTCTTGTCCCCCATGCTGTTCAACATCTACATGAAACCATTGAGTGTGGTCATCCGGAGTTTTGGAGTGCATTGTCATCAGTACACTGATGACACACAACTCTACTTCTCCTTTTCATCTTCATCTGGTGAGGCTGTGGATGTGTTGAACCGGTGCTTGGATGTGACAATGGACTGGATGAGAGCTAATAAACTGAAACTCAATCCAGACAAGACTGAGATGCTGTTAGTGGGGGGTTCCTCTGGCCGGATGGAGGGTGTTCAACCTGTTCTGGATGGGGTTGCACTCCCCCTGAAGGAGCGGGTTCGTAGCTTGGGGGTTCTCCTAGAACCATCTCTGTCACTTGAGGCTCAGGTGGCCTCGGTGGCACAGAGTGCCTTCTACCAACTTTGGTTGGTGGCCCAGCTACGCCCCTATCTGGACAGGGATAACTTGGCTTCAGTTGTCTATGCTCTGGTAACCTCCAAGTTAGATTACTGCAATGCACTCTACATGGGTCTGCCTTTGTGCAAAATGCAGCAGCCAGATTGGTAACAGGGACCAGAAGGTTTGAACATATAAGACTGATTCTGGCCCACTTGCATTGGCTGCCTGTATGTTTCCGAGCCCGATTCAAGGTGCTGGCTTTAACCTATAAAGCCTTACATGGTTTGGGACCACAATACCTGATGGAACGCCTTTCCCAACATGAACTTACCCATACACTATGCTCAACATCAAAGGTCCTCCTCTGGGTGCCTACTCCGAGGGAAGCTCGGAGGACGGCAACAAGGGAGAGGGCCTTCTCTGTGGTGCCCCCCCCAATTATGGAATGATCTCCCTGATGAGGCCCACCTGGCGCCAACACTGTTATCTTTTTGGCATCAGGTCAAAACTTTTATGTTCTCCCAGGCATTTTAACAGCTTTAGTTGAGGTTTTAACTGACTTTGCGGCCAGGCTTAAAAGTTTTAAATGTTTTAAATACCAGCTGTTTTATGTTTTATGGTTTTAGATTTTGTATATTGACTTTTTAATGTTCAGTCTTTTAATTTTTGTGAACCGCCCAGATAGCTTCAGCTATGGAGCGGTGTATAAATGTAATGAAGAAGAAGAAGAAGAAGAAGAAGAAGAAGAAGAAGAAGAAGAAGAAGAAGAAGATCTACTGCTCCTACCATGACTTTAGCCCCACAGTCTGCCTGGTGTCTAGCAGTGTTGATTTGTTGTCTTGCCAGGCATGTAGCCTCAGTCTGGAATAGCCTGGCTAACTCTCTTTGGTCTTCACTCAGGTGTTCACACAACAGGGCCATTTTTTTCCCAAAGAAATAGTTGGTACCTAGCCATTGTAGGTTGGTAATTTGCTACTTTGAGACTGAGTGCTGCCGAAGAGTAAATACATCTACCCATAAGGTCAAGACATCTGCCCTCATTATCGACCGGGGCGGTATGGATCTTTTGGGACTATCCTTGGGCTGATTCAACAATTATAGAATTAGTCTGCTGGTGTGTAAAGAGGAATTCAGCCTCCTTGTCAAGAACCCTATACATATTTTCAAGCCTCTTAGATGTTGGGGGCATTGATGCTGGTGCTTTCCATATCTGTTTAATGGTTTCCAACAGCATGGGTGACAATGGAATTGCTACTGGTATAGTAGCTTTGGTATGTTGTAGGAACTTTTCATTATCTGCTTTTCTGTGATTATTATAGTGCTGGGGCAGGGGGACATGGGGGGACGGTTAGTGAATGCTGGGTTGGGGAGCAAAGGGGGCAAGTGGGCATAACGTTGTTATCAGGGGTTGGATGTTTTGATTTAGATAAGGATCCGATAAAGAATGATTTGGAAATATGATTTAAAGTTACTCAAAGATGTTACTCATATTCTTGTACCAACTATTTTCTTAATGATGTTACTCATGAAAGACGTGTGACATGGTATTATGCAAAGATACTAGTCATATAAATTTGTGACTTATATCCTTTTAAGGGAACTAGGTGAAGGGTCCAGGGTCAAGAACAAGTGAAGTTGTGGTTGGAAAATCCCCGTGTCCAGGAGAACAGAGAAGTAAATCAGACAATTGTCCACAAAGAAAAGGGAATTTGACCTTTCATTGTCACAAACAACTGCATCAGAGGAGGAGGGTATATTCTGCAAAGAAGGATAGTCTAAATTATGCCATGGACCAATAAGTTTGGCCACTTCAGAATAAATTAATACATAATAAGAGGGAGATCTTGGTCTTTAGAAAGGGCATTTAAGTCTAGTCTACACTAAAAGCAAACCCAAGTATAAAGGGCGGGCGCAAATGTGCAAAGGAGCATTAAGGCACTCCTTTCCTTTTATTATAATAAAGGAGGACAGCACGTTCCTTCCGCACTTCAAGTCTTTAATGCAAAGGTTTTAGCACAGATGCTATATGGGGTAGAAGTGTGTGCTTTTGATAACATAGTACCAATGGAAGTGGTGCAGACGAAATTCTTCAGAGTAATTTTGGGTCTTCCAAGTTGCATAAGAATAGAGGCTGGCCAATCCTCAATAGAAGCCCGTATGTGGTGGTGCAAGATAAAGTTTTGGCTAAAAATGCTTTTTGTGCCTGTAGGTCTGGCCCCAATGACTCTGACAGACACATTCCACTCAAAGTGGAAAAAACCACTGTCTATGGAGCTCCAAAACCTTGGTTTCTCCTTGACAGCCATTCAGAATCTAGGGTACAAGAAAGCAAAAGCAGCTATTGCCCAACGTATCTATGATGTGGATCTAAAAACCCACTTAAGTCATGCAATCCTATATCATGGGTGTAGGGACTATAGAGTTCCACTTGGATTTGCAAAACGTCTAATAAATTTGACTGTGTCTGGACTTAGAAGAGCTTTTTATGCTGGCAAAGTTCAATGTTTTGCCATCGGCGCTGCTGGAGGGTAGATATAAAAAAAATTCACACTGAGCGGACCTGCCCTGGTGGGTCAGGGGATATTGAGATAGTTGATCATGTTCTTTTATATTGCTGTTTCTATAATGAACTTAGAACTATATGGATTGCCCCACTCATTAATAAAGTTCCAGGCAGACCGGATAAATTTTACCCGGACTATCTTCTGTCTGATCTGGACGACCAAGTTACATCTAAAGTCGCTAGATTTCATGCAGCAGCCATTCGTTGGCATAGGGATATATTAACACTGTTGAACCCTATCTGAATGCCTCAAAATGAAGCCTGTATATTTTTATATGTATGAATTGTTTTCTTTGCTATGCTGGTTTTTTAACCGTAATAAAGTATTGTATTGTATTGTAACATCAAACACAGGATCTGTAATCTTCTGAACTGGTTGACGGGTTTCCATTCCAAGAGATTGTGCCATTCTCTGTATTTGATCCAAGAAATGTCCCAGATCCTCCGATGGCGAAATGGGATCTTGTGACCTGACCACTTCATCTGGAGAAAAGATTAATGGTGAAACTGATGAGAACCATGTTGAATCAGAATAATAGTCATTAGTGACCATGGTCGGAGACGTTCCTGGTCGAGAGGATCGTTCTGTCCGTTTCTCGATGAGGTGAACCTGTAGTACCATTGTTGGTGGCCTCCTCGGTGTCTGAGGAGGTGCCATCTGAGTAGGCGTCTGAGGGCACTCTGGTATGCTCTTGGGCTGAGGTTGATCCCACATCGGTACCAGAGGGTGTAGAAAACATTGTTCTTGCGGAAGCCGAGCTACAGCTTCTGTTGGTATAGATCGATGTTGAGGTGGAGAGGGGTATACATGTTCATAATGATATGGCTCATGGGATCGAACCCAGTCTCTCCAATAATATGGTGTAGGTGGTGAGAACCATTCAGATCATCTATCCACATTGGAGCATGGGGATCGTGATCGGTGTCTATAGAGGTCGTATTCTCGATCTCTGCTATCTGCACCTCGACTAGATTCCAGTAAATTCCCTTGATGTCGATCTAGTGTAGCATCACGCCTTGATGTGGGGTGCAACTCCATCAATGTCCGACTCCAACAGATTGGCGATCGGCCTCATTGTGGACTATGTTCTGTCCTTTGGCATGGAGGTGAGTCGCAAATCTCTCCTTCCAAAATGGATGCCACAGGGACCACCTCAATGTGCAAGTCTGACGGGTATTGTGCCATCAGAACCAACTCAGAGCCGATTCTGACATCGATGTTGAAGGTCTCATCGGGATTGACTCTGACGTTGGTGTCAACAATTGCTGTCTCACTGATATGGGAGAGTTTAGTAATGGGGGGGGGGGGGGCGGAATAGCCCTGTGGATTTTTCTTGGACGTTCCTCAGAATGTCCAGAATCCCTCTTTTTCTTCTTCTTTTGCCCCTCAATAGCCTTTGTTGCTCTGGCCCTTTTTGACACTTTCTTTGCCAGTGATATGGCAGAGCACTTCCCAGTGTTAGCGGCACATCTCTTTCCCCTCCTGTTGCCCGATTGGGGTTTGGTGAAAGGGATTATAACAACCAGTAATAGCAGGTTGTTATAATGTCGATGAAGAGATATTGGGCATGGTTGCCTTGTTAGATCCCCTCTAAGGCTCATTTCCAGAGCTCTGCTCACAGTTTGTCAGCTCAATGCTTTCGCGTATGCTTTGAAAATGCCTGACAATCCCAACAGACTTCCATTTTATGGCCCTCTCCTAAACACAGGAGACAGAAGGTATGCCTAACTGCTGTGGGTAATTTGCTCCCACAATGGGCCCACAGGGTGCCTTGTTAACCATGCAGTGTGGCTTGTTAATATTTTCCACAGGGTGACTTGCTAACCACCCTGAGCAACCCAGCAACAAACCATGGGCTATCAAGATGGCTTGTTCAAGGAAAAATAAGCTACACTGCATGGAAAACAAGCTACCAGGAAAATGTCCTGGGTTCAGACAACACGCTATCTCAAGATTCAACAAACAACCCACAGTTCAACAACCCACACTCAAACATTGTTGTGCAAATCCAGTCAATGGTAAAGAGAGGGAAGAAGAGTGGGAAGGGAAGGGAAAATAAAACAAAAGAGTATGGCAGAACTAGATAAAGACAGACAGTACAGCAAAGAATAGAGAAATATCTCTATGCAGGAGCACCAGAAAAAAGGACTTCTGCCTCTGCTCAACTCAGATGATGGTTGCAATCATAGCACAGCCTAGTCTGTCTACTCCTGTATCTCCAAGAGAGGGGGAGGGAGGAAAAGCATCATCAACAAAGAGGATAAGATGGGGCATAAAGGTGCATTAAATTTGCATATACTACTTTGTATAGATGCAACTATAGACAGAATTACTAGAAATACAATACTATCATGCGGAAGACTATGATGCTAGTGCGCGGAAGACTGTGAACTGCACTGAAGGTTGGATTGGGTAACAGGTGGCAAAGAGCACTGGCCAAGTTAGGAAAGACTTGGCAGAGCTTGAAGTACTTTTTGCTGCTGGGGTTGCTCTTCAAACCCCATGATCGCTGGTGGGAAATGATGCTTCAAGAGTAATTTGCAGACAATGAGAGGTCTGTTGGAGCAGCATGACTTTCATGAAAGAGAGATCTTCTGGGCCATCTCCAGCTTCACTGGCTGCTACATCACCTTCTTCCCCAAGGCTGTTATCCTTCAGGGATTGGAACAGGGTAGCAGCCAAGAAAGTCCTGGGAATGGAATCAGAATCAAAGCTCAAGAAGGGCTTTCTTTGCCTGTCTAGATTGTATTCCCAACAATTTGAGCATCTCCCTCCCCCCCATCCCTTCTTTGAGACACTGATACCCCCTGGGCATCCATTTTCTGATATGACTCTTGCAGCTGAAGCTAATAACAGTCCAAGCTACATACCTGATCCTTAAAGGAGATGCAACTTCATCGAGAACGGGACTAACTCCGTTTGCCATTGTGAGCTGAGCCAACCATCGTTACCTCCAACTTGTCTAGACTGAGTATCAGTTTGTTAAAGTTATAATCACTTTATCTATATATCATTTTATGGATACATTACACTCATAGCAGTTCACAAGAAAGCATGACCAAAAGCAATGCATCATTATCAGTGTACATCCATTCAAGTTTCATAATACCAAAAATATATAATAAAATCACATCACTATGCAATGTATCTCCACTAATGAATAATTCACTTACCGGCAAGAACAAAATGAAACAGTCTCCGTTTGTGGTGGTGGTAGCAGCTACAACAGAGAGAGCTCTTTTAAAGAACTGCTGAGGGAAGTGAGACCAGCCCTCAACCCCAGTTGTTAGCAGAGACAGATTGATAAACAGCACACCTAGGTGGTATATAGGCAGGTAACATAACTCGAACCCTTATGCATCACCTAAAAAGAGGAAATACATCACCCAACATGAGTACAAAAGAAGACACATATCTGCATAATATCTGCATATGCTAATTTATATGGATGGGTTCCAGTTTACAAATAAATACAACATATTTCACTACAGCAGGGAAGACTGTGACCAGGTCATGTGTGTTCATGCTCACTCGGCTGTTCAGATGTTCCTGTTGGACAACTTCAATGCCCCTCCTACTCTCCTTTCTTACAGTTATCTTTAAACCAGATTTGGACTGGGCAGTTGTTCAAATAGAGGACTATCCTCTGTAAAGTAGGACACATGGCCACTCTACTTTGGAAGATCTGCATATGGAGGCATGGCCAGGACCAGATGTTAGGAGGATCAGCAGGAAACATTCTCCAGCCTAGGTGATAAGAAGCAGGCAGTAAAGTTCTGCCCTCTGATGATATGGTTCCTCATCCAGCATATTTCTGAGTCTAGCACATATCTAGGAATCCTTTGCCACACCCAGATTAGACGCAAAGGAGAAATAGAGCCTGGGTCATCATACTGAGGCTATCTAACCCCCAAATCGTCAAAGAAGCTCCCACCACTATTCCATTCTTCGTCGATTTTAAATAACACAGGAGACAAAATAGAACCTGGAACACCTCCTTGTATCATAAATGCCACAGAACAGAGACAAAATAGCCTCCGAGAACCATTTTCTTGTAGTTCTATTCCACTAGGTTGGAATGCAACCACAATAACACAGTGCCAGCAATTCCCATCTGAAACAAATGATTCAGAAGAACATTATGGTCAATGGTATTGGAAATCACTGAGAAATCCAGGAGAAGCAGCTGAGTCATAGTTCCTCTGTCTTTCTTCTGGCATAGATTCTGTCCCAAAACCAGGACAGAAACTAGGCTGAAATGGTAAACTATCTTACCCAGGAATGTCTAAAGTTGGTCCACCACCATCCACTTGACCACCTTGTCCAAGAAAGGAAGATGTGCAATTTGAACATCTTGTTTGGCAAAGTCATCTTGCTTCCAGTTTCTTCAGGAGCAGCTTCACAGCCACCTCCTTCCAAGTCTATAGGATTTCCCCCAGCTCCTTTTCATGACATAGTCATCCTCATTAAAAGGTGAATACCAGACATTCACTTCCTCTTGGTTACATTTTAATAGCTAGGATGTACAAGTGATGAATAATATGCACATGGCAAGCCACACCCATTCAAGCACTTTGTCAATATCCTCAGGCTGTAAGGACGTGTTCATTGAAGCAGTTGTGGCAAAAACAAAAGAAAAAAAGATGGCTGGGAAATGGTAATTGTACTGCACTCAAAAATTGGAATGGATGTGAGTGATTCGCAAAGACGTCAGAGCAGGCTACCTAAGTGTTGCTGAGTATTTAACAAAAAAAGAGACAGCAGGCCACCAACAGTTTGTTAGAGCAGAGGTCTTCAACTGGTGGGTCACAATCCAAACGTGGGTCGCAAGATCAGTCCAAGGCTAGAGCTACACTACTGCTTCATAGAGGTATTGAAGTGCACTGATAACTGTTGGGGCACAATCTACATTCCATATATCACTTTCATAATGTTATATCCTGCTTTCTATTCCACATTCGTAATGATTTGACACAAAGTGTAGATCTGGACCAGATGGGTTGCAGCGAAGCTGTTGCTGACATGTTGGGCATGGAGAAAATTGTGAAAGTGGAGGCCATGTTGCAGGTTGGGACTCCAAGGTGGGTTTCAGGTCTGGACCAGTTGAAGACCACTACATTAGATCATCCCAAAGCCTGGAATGGAGAAGAACTCTTACCACTCAGATCAACCCCTCTGGATGACACTATGCCAGGGGTGGGCAACACACAAGCTGCATGCAACCTCCCACCCCTCACCATATTTACAATAGAAGCAAAACAACCTGTGATTTTCCTTTAAACCAAGGTGTGTAAGGAACGCGCACCTTGTTGGCAAGCAAAATCATGCTCCCAGAAACCTTCAGGGAACACATCTCACCTGGACAGGTACAAGATTGCATTGTAAATCTTTGTCCCTTGTTCCAGGCAAAGTATTTACAATCCAGAGCTTGGGCCTTTCTTAATACCTGCTGATGCCTGAGCGTGGTAGCCAGGGTAGGGCCGGTGGGTGAACCACCCTACATGGAACACTAGTTCACCCAACTTGTATTTTTGGATAAAGGCATTTTAATTGATTGAAAGCATACATGGGCAACCTGGAAGCTGCATGTGGCCCTTGGCTGCTCTCTGTGTGGCCCACAACGCTCAAGGAACCCTACCCACTTTTCCCCACCGTCCAGCAGATCAGCCAGATTCCCCTCTGGCTCAGGGTGGATTTTTCAAGACAGCTTTCACCTTTATCATGCTTAAGTGGTCTTAAAAGGGAGAGAGAGAAATTCACCGTTAGCAGAGATGCTCTGCTATTTATTTTGGGGAAGAACTGCAATTCTCTGACTGCAGATCCTTATGTAGTCCAAATGTCACCATCCATACACAAGAGGTAGTTATAAGCAAGCCCAGGAAACCACAAGGTTTTCAGAAGTACCAAAAAAAAAAAAAACCCTCATAAGGAAGAATGAAAATAGCCCGATGAGGTTTGAACATGCACAGTAAACACAGAATACAGAGTGACGTGGGGAAGAGTTGTGGGGAAGAGAAAACTAGAGATTGGGGGAATGGAATATCCCGGAAGAGGACAAGGCTGGCTGGCTGGAACCCTAAACAGAAGAACACCATACTGCGACATTTTATTGCAGATTCCCTTTGTAACATATCATAGGGTGACCATGGGCCTCCATTACATAGGACAGTTTTATTTGAAAATAGACAAAGAACATAAGAAGGGAGAGCAATGAACTTGAAGTCGTCCACCAGTCGTTACCACTGTGTGAATGGCAGGCTGTACACGAACAAAGGTCCAGTGGTCACAGTCTTTATTGGAACAATTCATTGAGGTTGGTCAGGCAAAGAGCCCCATGATCCATGTCTATAAATACTTGTAATTAGTGAATAAATACAATATACAGCATGCTAAGCATGAATGCAATAAGAAACTGGATGGTCTCGTTTTGCCTAAGCAATGGATTGCCACATTGGTGTCTTTATCTATTGCTCTGTGAATCTTAGGCTACAACTTATTCAGCAAAAACTTTTGATTCATATCTGTTGGATGCTGCAATGTCTCTTTAATAATTTTGCTAATTGCTGGTGGTGCAATGCTGAAAATGCTTCTTTTAAACATATGTTTTGACAATGTCCAGTAGTTGCTTCTTTTGGGAAGGAGGTTATTATATGGATAAATTTTGTACTGGAGCAGTCTTTAATACTTGCTAATAATAATAATAATAATAATAATAATAATAAATTTATTTATTTATTACCCACCTCTCCCTCAGGATCGAGGTGGGGAACAACATCAATACAAATGACATAAAATACATAAAACTAATTAAAATATATAAAATTAATACATTATTAAAATACCAATAAAACTCTTAAAATCCAACTGGGTAGGCCTGCCGGAAGAGATTGGTCTTCATGGCTTTCTTAAAGACAAAGAGACTATTAAGATGTACACACTCCTTTAAATTATCTATCTGCTTCTTGGAAATTAATGAATGGTCAGAGTAAATGGATTATCTGTGCTCTTTTGATGGCTAAAAGACTGATATTACAATATTGGAAGGATAAATACTCACCTCTTATAATGAAATGGATTGAGGACCTTACAACACATTCAATATTTGAACGGGTGGTGTATAGATGCCACCTTCAAATGGGTACTTTCTGGGGTATCTGGTCCACTTTTGTGGAAGCTTACATATAATTGCTATGAAGTTGTATTTTCATATATGCACTTCATATGTATTCACTGATATGGAAATATACAATTGATATGGAAATATACAATCGATATGGACATTTTATAATTTCTTCATTAGTGTTGAAATTTCACAATAAAAATGAATTTTAAAAAAACTGTTGGAGGACTTAATTTCTTTACAGGAAATGAAGCCAACAATATCTGTTCATAAAAGTATTTTGGGAGTGTGGTAAAATAGATGTTCAGAATGTCAGAGAGGAATGCAATAGAGAGTTGGAGTGCTCTATACAGTCTAATCAATGGAAAGTTACCATTGTTTCCATATGTACTATTTCTGTAGATTTAAAATTGAGGCTGATTCAACAAAAAATATGTTTTGTGTATACTGGACACCACAGAGGGTTATTGAGAAGATGCTGTTAGCTTTCCCAGATGATAGTGATGTAATGATGGCAATGCTTTATTGAGGCATACGTGGTAGCCATGCCTTGTAGTGCCTTCTTTTTGGTTGAAAGTTATTGCACATATGCATTCTTTTCTTGGAAAATCTGTGATAATAGTGAATGTTCATGTGCTTTAAATTACATCGGTACTTGGCACTGGAAAGCCATTAATGCAGTCACTAGGCAAGCCTGCCTGCGAAAAAGAAATCCATAAGCAGGGTGCCACAACTAAGAAGGTCCACTCTCTAGTTGTCTCCCGCCATACCTCAGACAATGTTCAAAGATTAATATGCTATTCAGTAGGGGTGTGCACGGAGCCCCCGGATCGGATCGGGACCCGGATCGGGACCTCCAATTTTGTCCCGGACCGGTTCGGACAAAATCGGAGGCCCCCCGGACCGGATCGAGTCCGATCCCGATCCAAAAATCGGAAATTTTTGGATCGGCCGCCATTTTTTTCCCCATAGACTTGCATTGCAATGCAAGTCTATGAGGAAAAAATGGCGGCGGGTGGGTAAGGGGGGGCCTAACTCCCTCCCCCCCCCGGGGCCGTCCGCTGTGGACGGCCCCGGCAGGTAAACCCCCTCCCCCGCGCTCCCTACCCCCCCTGGGGCCGCCTGCTTCCATCCGCTGGCGCCCGCGGGCGCCAGCGGATAGAAGCGGACGGCTCCGGGGGGGGGTAAGCCCCCTTCCCCGCCACTTACCTTCTCGGCACGTCCGGCGCCGGCGGCTACTACCAGCGGGCTCCGCGGCCTACTCTCGAGTAGCGCGCCGGGTGATGACATCACCCGGCGCGCCACCCTGGAGCAGGCCGCGGAGCCTGCTGGTAGTAGTAGGCGCCGGCGCCGGACGGGAGCCGCCGGGCCGGGCAGGTAAGGGCCCCCCTCCCCCCTCCGCGCGCCCCCTCCTCCCCCCTCCCCCCTCCGCGCGCCCCCTCCTCCCCTCCACGCACCCCCTCCTTACCTTTCCGGCCCGGCGGCTCCCGTCCGGCGCCGGCGCCTACTACTTCCAGCAGGCTCCGCGGCCTGCTCTAGAGTAGTGCGCCGGGTGATGACATCACCCGGCGCGCCATCCTAGAGCAGGCCGCGGAGCCTGCTGGGAATAGTAGGCGCCGGCGCCGGACGGGAACCGCCGGGCCGGAAAGGTAAGGGCCCCCCTCCCCCCTCCGCGCGCCCCCTCCTCCCCTCCACGCACCCCCTCCTTACCTTTCCGGCCCGGCGGCTCCCGTCCGGCGCCGGCGCCTACTACTACCAGCAGGCTCCGCGGCCTGCTCTAGAGTAGCGCGCCGGGTGATGACATCACCCGGCGCGCCACCCTAGAGCAGGCCGCGGAGCCTGCTGGGAATAGTAGGCGCCGGCGCCGGACGGGAGCCGCCGGGCCGGAAAGGTAAGGGCCCCCCTCCCCCCTCCCCCCTCCGCGCGCCCCCTCCTCCCCTCCACGCACCCCCTCCTTACCTTCCCGGCCCGGTGGCTCCCGTCCGGCGCCGGCGCCTACTACTACCAGCAGGCTCCGCGGCCTGCTCTAGAGTAGCGCGCCGGGTGATGACATCACCCGGCGCGCCACCCTAGAGCAGGCCGCGGAGCCTGCTAGTAGTAGTAGGCGCCGGCGCCGGACGGGAGCCACCGGGCCGAGAAGGTAAGTGCCCCCCTCCTCCCCCCCCCCCGCTGTCCACTTTCATCGGCGGGCGCCCGCTGGCGCCCGCCAATGGAAGCGGCGGTGGGCGCCAGTGGGCGCCCGCCGATCCGCCGATCCGCCGAACCGGTTCGGAGCTTTTTCGGACCGGTTCGGATTGGATCGGCCGATCCAGCTGCGGGATCGGAAATCGGATAATTTATCCGATTTCCCACTGGACCGGACTCGGATCGTGGATCGGGTCCGATCCAGTGCACATCCCTACTATTCAGGGACCTAGGCATATGCCTACAACTCCCAGCATGCCTTGGGTGGAAGGGAAGATTTATCAGGCGTTGATGGCCATCATCTGGAAGTGGCTCGCCATCCTGGGCCTCAAGGGAGAGCGCCTGGGGTCAACTGCCTCGGTCGCTAGGCACCATTGGGAGTGGGAGGGAAGGAGGATGCAGCTGTGGGCCCATCACCAATGGCAATGACTGAGCTTACTGTCAGTCAGTCAGCCGGCCAGCTCCCTCATGGCCTACCTACAGGTACTTCCTGTGAGCCTTGGCGGCAGGACTCCCATTGGGCAAATCAGATACTGTGGCGAAAATCATGACAGGAGTTGTAGTTTTCGTTTTCTGCAGGGACAAGGAAAATCATGGCAGATGGCTTCTTCCTCAGGCCCGAGTGGTCCTGACAAAGGGGGGCAAGTGCCCGGCCCAGCCCTGGCACTTCAGTACAGCCTCCTGCTGGAGCACTTGGTGGTCAAGAAGTGTGGGCCAAGGCAGATGCGGGTCTTCAACCCAGCCACCCTCGGAGGCTTCCTAGCATCCACCAAGAGCCCCAAGCAGAAGATAGTTGAGCGGGCCATGGAGATTTGCGGCTTCAAGGCGGCCATGGCCTGCATCAGGGGTAAGAGAGGAGGAAAAAGAAACAACTTTAATTTGTTTTAAAGTTATCTCACAGGCCTAGCACTGGCCTACCTTGCGGAGTTGTCATGAGGTGAAAGAGGAAAAAAATTAATGAATTAAATTCATTTAACAGTTAACTCACAGCCCTAACACTGTCCTACAACTGTAAGATGATTACCTCACAGACATATAAATTAGGGGGCCCAAGCAACGGCGAGTATATCAGTAGATAAATAAATAAAGTTTGGCTCTTCTGATGTTATGTTCTTATCTCACCAAAGCAAGCAGGTGCTGTGTTTGCCTGCTTCATCTGCTATCCAGGTGCTAACTGCTGATGGTACTTTAACTGTAAACTGAACTTGGAATGGACAGTTGTTCAAGGAGAGGATGCTTTCAAACAGAGGAATCTCCTCTATACAGTAGGGCAATGCAGGTTGCTTACCTGTAACTGTAGTTCTTCGAGTGGTCATCTGTGCAGTCACACCATGGGCTCGCGCTGGCACCGAGCCCGCTTTGGGAACTTCCCTAGCTAGCCTAGATTTTTGGCGGGAACCCCTCCCCCCCACCGTCCTATCGCGCATGCTCAGGGTTCCCGCCCACCTCAGTTCTATGAGACCGCTTGGCCTCGCAACCGAGATAAGAATGAGAAAGAGAGTACAGAAAAATTAAGGGATATAACAATATCGAGCATGCCGAAAGACCTCTGGACAACATAAGTGGTGCCAAGAGGGGACGGTGGGTGGGTTGTGTGACTGCACAGATGACCACTCAAAGAACTACAGTTACAGGTAAGCAACCTGCATTTCTTCTTCGTGGTCTCTGTGCATCACACCATGGGCGAGTAATCAGCTACTTACCAGAGGAGGAGGGTAGGCATGCTGACATGTCACTGACAGACTGACGATAGCACAGCCCTGCCAAACGAGCATTCTTGGCGAGCTCTGACGTCCAGTCTGTAATGCTTAATGAAGGTCGACGCGTTCGACCACGTTGCTGCTTTACAAAGGTCAGGAATGGAGACTCCATGCAGCGAAGCCGTGGATGCAGCTTGCCCCCGAGTGGAATGTGCCTTCACCCCAGGCGGGAGCTCTTTGCCAGCTAAGTGGTATGCTAGTTGGATAGTATCGACAATCCACCCGGACAGCCGTTGGGTGGAGACTGGCAACCCTTTGTTCTTTCCGCCGTAGCACACAAATAATTGTCTAGATTTACGATAGTCCTCCGATCGAGACTTGTAAAAAGCCAACGCTCGGCGAACGTCTAAGGTATGCAGAGTTGAAACTAACGGGTCTGCAGATGCCGCAAAAAACGTGGGCAAGACAATATCTTGATTAAGATGAAAACTCTAAGAAACTTTAGGGGTAAACGTAGGTCCCGTACGCAGGACAACCTTGTGCTTAAAAAACTGGGTATACGGGGGGTCAACGAGCAACGCAGCGAGCTCCGACGCCCGCCTGGCGGACGTAATGGCTACCAAAAACACCGTCTTAAGAGTAAGTAGGCGAATGTCTATTGTGGCCAGTGGTTCAAAGGGCTTGGTCATCAAGACCCCTAGCACCAGTGGGAGTGACCACTGTGGTACTGGCTGGCGAAACGGCGGTGCGATGTTGTGAAGTCCTTTCAGAAAAGCCTTAGACAGCGGGTGTGTAAACACTGAGAACCCATCAACGAAATCGTGCTTAACAGAGATAGCAGCGAGGTATAGTTTTACGGACGCCGGACTCAGACCTGCCGCATGTAGCGAGTACAAGAAAGATAGAACTCCTGAAATGGGCCCAGAGAGTTGATCAAAACCTGAGGCCGATGCGAATGCCTGGAACTTGTTCCACTTCCTTTGATAGGAGATCCTTGTAGCAGGCTTTCTAGCTGACTCTAGTATAGTTTGTATCTCTAAAGGTAGAGCTAATTGGTGCCATCAGGCAGGATTCTCCACGCCGTGAGTTTCAGACTGTCTGGGTCTGGGTGGAGTATCTGACCGCCCTTCCTTGACAGTATATCCGGCGTGGAAGGAAGCCTCCATAGGTGATGGTTGACGAGTTTCAGAAGGGTGGTGAACCACGGTTGCCTTGGCCACCATGGCGCTATGAGTATCGCATTGGTCTTGTGACGTAGGATCCTCGTCAAGACGCGGCTTATCAGCGGGAACGGGGGAAAGACGTACAGGAGGCCGCTGTCCCAACGGTAGCCGAAGGCGTCCCCTAAGGACGCTTTTCCTATCCCCGCTCTGAAGCAAAAGGCTGGACAAACCTCGTTTTCCTGCGTCGCGAACAGGTCGATGTCCGGGATGCCCCAATGAGTGAAAATGCGTTGCACCAGTTGCGGCTTCAGCTGCCACTCGTGGGCTTCTGCGAAAGTCCTGCTGAGAGCATCTGCCCTGACATTGTCTGTGCCCGCTATGTGGAGAGCAGAAATGTGAATCTGTTGGGAAATCGCCCAAAGAAGGATGTTCCTGGTGAGGCTCAGTAAGGCAGGGGATCGCGTTCCCCCCTCCTTGTTGAGGTACCATACTGTCGCAGTATTGTCCGTCAAGATTTGGACGTGGTGTCCTTGCAAATGTCGTTGAAAAGCATGGAGAGCTCTCTTTACGGCCAGAAGCTCGAGATAATTGATATGGCGCTGCCCTTCCACTGACGACCATTTTCCCTGCACGGTCAACCCCTTGTAATGGGCTCCCCAGCCCAGCAGGGACGCGTCCGTAGTGATGGTCCGCGAAGGGCCCTGGGTGACGAACGGCATGCCCTGGTTCCGATTGCGTTGCTTTGTCCACCAGCGTAAAGAGTCCCGAATGTCTTGGGGAACTGGAATGCGAAGTTTGCGCGGATCCATGGTCGGGTCGTAGTGCCGGAGGAGCAGCTGTTGAAGTGGGCGCATGTAAAGCCGTGCCCACCGGACGACAAAGACCGCTGCCGCCATGAGACCCAGCAACTTCAGGATGGACAGTGCTGATGAACAGCTCCTGAGGCGCACACTCACTGCCATGGTCGTGATGGCTGCCGCCCTGTCCTGTGGGAGATAAGCTCTGCCGACAACAGAGTCCAGCCTGACTCCTATGAATTGAAGCGTTCTCGTTGGGTGAAATACAGACTTTTCTGTATTTATTTGCAGGCTTAGAGAGCATAAGGTCTGAGTTACTAGCCGGACGTCTGCCAGTGCTTGGTCCCGCGATGGGGAGACGATCAACCAATCGTCTAAATACGGGTATAGTTCTATTCCCATCGCCCGAAGGTGCGCACAGACCGCTCCCATACACTTGGTGAACACCCTGGGGGCTGTCTTTAGGCCGAACGGGAGGACGGCAAACTGATACACACGGCGCCCTATCACGAACCGGAGATACTTGCGGTGCAATGGGTGAATGGAAATATGAAAATAGGCGTCCTTGAGGTCTATCAACGTGAACCATCTGCCCTTTCTGAGCAGTGGAAGGACTGCCGCCAGCGTGATCATCCGAAACTTTTTGGTCGTGATGTATTGGTTCAGACGCCTGAGATCCATAATAGGGCGGAGGCCCCCGTCCTTCTTTGGCACTGTAAAATATTTTGAGTAGAAACCGTGGCGTAGACGAGAAGATGGTACTCGAGTAATCGCCCCTTTTTGAAGCAGTTTCGCAACTTCTTGTAACAAAGGAGGAGATGGTGGTGTCACTCTTACAGTGCCCAGTGGAGGAGGGACTTGCAGCTCTATCTTGTAACCCCCAGTGATACTGGATAACACCCAGCTGTCCATTGTAATGGCAGCCCAAGCGTCTCGATAATGTGAAAGGATGTTTCCAAATCGATAGTGCTCTGGGGGGTAGTATGCGAAGTCAAAGACGCCGCTTAGATGCCAGCTCAGCCCTGGGGCGCACCTGACGAAACTGAGAGGCAGGCTTCCGTGACTGGTATTGCGCTGATGCTTGTGGTTGGAACCGTTGTTGGCGGTCGGACTGCTGGCGAGACTGGAACGGCACTGGTCTATACCACTTGCGTGGTCTATATGCCTGTTGTTGAGTAGAATGAAACCCCATCTTCTTGGCCGTCATCTTGGCCTTATGAATTGTATCCATAGTGGCGTCTGTTTGAGAATTAAACAGTCCGTCGCCATCAAATGGCAAGTCTTCAATCCTACTACGCGTCTCCTGTGGTAACGATGTGGATCTGAGCCAAGCATGGCGGTGAAGGGAAACTGCTGCCACAAGCGCCTTTGAGGCCCCATCGGCCTGGTGGCGCGACGTGGTGAGCTGCTGCTTAGAGAGGCGGGTGGCTTCAGCTTGAAATACCCGTGCCAGCTCCCGTTTATTGTCAGGAAGGTAGTCTGTCAAAGAGGCAATCTTCTCCCATAAGAACAGCTGGTATTGGGCCATTATGGCCTGATAGTTTGAGATCTTGGATACCAGCGCTCCAGCAGAATAGACCCGGCGGCCGATCGCGTCGAGCTTGCGCCCCTCCTTGTCGGCCGGTGTAGAATGAGTCCTAGTAGAGCGACCCTGAGCGGCCTCCACCACTACAGAGTTTGGCTTCGGGTGAACAAAGAGGAACGGGGCATCCGCTTCCTTGACCTTATAAAGTGCGTCAAGACGTTTAGACGTGTGGCCCATTGTCGATGGGCTAGGCCATGGCTGCTTTATCATCTTTAAGATCGTCGGGACCATAGGTAGAGTAAGTTGTGGAGTCGGCTCTGTATACATTACGTCGAAGATCTTATCATCGACAGGGTCCTGTGGCAACTGATGCTCTACGCCCAGGGATTGTGCCATCCTTAGCATCTGCTCAGCGAAGCTGCCATGCTCCATCGATGGAGAAGCGCAGTCAGAAGTGCCTACTCCCTCCGGAGGGGACGGTAAGGAGCGTGCTGCCGACGCTACTGAAGAGGTCTCAGAAGCATAGTCCTCGATGGACTGAGGAGATGACGGTGTTGGTAGCTCCAAGGATGGTACCGGTACTGACCGCTGCTGCATTGGGATAGCGATATGTTCACGTCGATGAACAGAAGAGTGCTGCGACTCAGAGGGCTGCGGCTCATCCGTTAGACGTTGCCCGGTATAGGGGTCGAAACGATAAGATGGTTGCGACCGGTAGCGAGAATGTCTGGAGGATCTAGACGAGCGTCGGGAATGATCGGAGTACTTATCCCAGTCATGTGAGCGAGACGTGGATCGAGACCGGCGACTTACTGAGGAGCGATGGGACACCTGAGACAGTGAGGCTTGAGACCGCGCCGGAGAGGTTAGTCCAGGAACAACATCCAAGTCGGTAGCGACTATTTCTACATCTGAAAAAAGCTCCGCTGGTGGTGAGAGAGGCACTACGGGAGGCTCACGCAGAAGCAGCGGTATTGGTGAACGCGACATCGACGCTGTCGGGGACCTCGTACTAGCTGGTAGCGAAGGCTTCTTCGGTTTCGAAGGAGAAGTAGACCGTGCCACTACAGGCCGTGAGGTAGACCGTGCCTCAGGTTTCGATGAAGAGGTAGACCGTGCCTCCCTTGAACGTGAAGTAGACCGTGCCTCCATTCTTTTAGGTGTCGAGTCCGAGGTGGATTTCGACGCTGCCGGTAACGATGAGTGCTTTGGCCCCAATGCCGACTTCGGCCTCGACGGCGGGGTTGACTTGGCCAGTGAAGATATCGGTAACGAAGGGATTGCCGATGCAGACGAAGATTTTCTAGGTAGCTTCGGCTGCTTCGGTATCGATGCCGACGACGGCCTGGCCGTAGGCTCTGAGACTGCCGGGGAGCATCTCGCTCCCGACAACGCCGGTGCTGCAAGTGCCGGGTCTCTCGGTGTCGACCTAGCTTGCGTGGATGATACCGCCGCCTTCGACCCCTTCGACTTTTGCTTCTTCGGTTTAGAAGAGACTTTCTTGGATGTTTTGGCCATCTTTGCCGGGGGTCCCTGCGCCGCTACCGAGGGAGATGGCGAACGAGGGGTTGCTGGGCTCGAGCGTCTAACAGCCTGTCGGCCGCGCTCCCCAGAAGTTGAGGCTTGAGAATCCATAGGGCGTGGAACATCCACTGCTTCTAGTGCACGACTCCAAAGAATACTGCGGAGGCGGTCAGCTCTGTTGCGCCTGGTTTGGCGCGAAAAACTCATACAAAGTGCACACGCGTCTACAACGTGGGCTTCTCCAAGGCACGCGACACACAGGGAGTGACCGTCGGTGAGGGCCAGTTTAGCACGGCACCTCACACAACGTTTAAACAAGGCTGTGCTCGCCATAAGCTAAACACAACACTAGATATATAACAAATAACTTTTTTTTTTTAATTAGACTAAACTAACTAACTAACTAACGATACCAAAATCTAAGCTAACTCGTTCTTATCTTATCTTCTTCAGGAAAACACCGAACGACAGAGAGGAAGTCCCTCGCGAGGCGATCAGCGAGGCGGTCGAAGAAGAACTGAGGTGGGCGGGAACCCTGAGCATGCGCGATAGGACGGTGGGGGGGAGGGGTTCCCGCCAAAAATCTAGGCTAGCTAGGGAAGTTCCCGAAGTGGGCTCGGCGCCGGCGCAAGCCCATGGTGTGATGCACAGAGACCACGAAGAAGAACCTGACCACCCTATGTGGTACTGTCTTATCTATAAATGAGAGCCCAAAATATAAAGAGGTTAAACAAAGGGGAAACAAAGTCAAAACAAACAAATAGCAACAAAGGGAAATAAAAGAAAGTAAAGGACAGTCAATCCTCTAGTTTTTTTTTTTTTTAAAAAAGGGATAGGGGATGGAAGGGATGCTATACATATTTTTTTCCAGACCCAAATAAATTATGCTTAGTCACTGGGTTTCCAATCATAGAATAGTAGAGTTGGAAGGGACCTATAAGGCCATCGAGTCCAACCCCCTGCTCAATGCAGGAATCCACCTTAAAGCATATTTGACAGATGGTTGTCCAGCTGCCTCTTGAATGCTTCTAGTGTGGGAGAGCCCACCACCTTCTTAGGTAAGTGGTTCCATTGTTGTACTGCTCTAACTGTCAGGAAGTTTTTCTTGATGTTCAGCCAGAATCCGGCTTCCTGTAACTTGAGCCCATTATTCCGTGTCCTGTGCTCTGGGATGATTGAGAATCGATCCTGGCCCTGCTCTGTGTGACAATTTTCAAGCACTTGAAGAGTGCTTTCATGTCTCCCTCAATCTTCTCTTCTCAAAGCTAAACATGCCCAGTTCTTTCAGTCTCTCCTCATTGGGCTCTGTTTCTAGACCCCTGATCATCCTTACTGCCCTCCTCTGAACCCCCTCCAGCTTGTCTGCATCCTTCCTGAAATGTGGTGCCCAGAACTTGACGCAGTACTCAAGATGAGGCCTAACCAGTGCCAAATAGAGGGGAGTCAGTACCTTGCGCAATTTGGAAACTATACTTCTATTAATGCAGCCCAAAATAGCATTATATTGGCTCATATTCAGTTGGTGAACTGCAACAATTCCAAGATCCTTCTCGCTTGTAGTATTGCTGAGCCAAGTATCCCCCGTCTTGTAATTGTACATTTTGTTTCTTTTTCCTAGGTGTAGAACTTGGGCATTTATCCCTATTAAATTTCATTATGTTGTTTTCAGTCCAGTGCTTCAGTCCAGTGCTCCAGCCTTTCAAGATCAGCAATGCAAATAAAAAGGGAACCAGAAGGTTGAACTAATAGATGGTTGAAGCAACTGGTTGTGCAGAAAACATCAAAATGTTTTAAATGTCCAGACAGCAGGTTGCATAAAGTTGCAGACATGTTTCAAACCTCTATTAAAGCTTCACTAAGAAGACTTGCCCAAAGGAAACAGTTTGACCATTTCAGGCCAGCATCTCATTAGTAGTAGTAGTAGTAGTATTCTGTTCATAAGGCATTTTCCAACAATAACAAGTATATCACTCCCTCCCAATCCCAGAAACTAACAAAGAATTCTAACACCTCTGCGTCCTTGGTGTAGCAGAACCACTAATCGAATGGATCAGATAATTCACTTTAATAGTTTCCCTGATAAGAAAACAAAGTAACCACAAATTGACTAGCTTGAACCCCTTAAAACCACACGCACCATGTAGGCTTGGGAAAAGTGTGGGTGCAGGTTGAATACACTTGACAATCACATCCCAACGGTAAAAGTACAATTTAATCAGCAACATTAATTATACCCTGATAACATTCATTATTCTCCAGGGATCCCCAAACGTTTTGGACCCATGGGCACATTTAGGAATTTCAGAAACTGCTGTGGATACAATCTTGCCAGCTGCTGGTCCTCGTCCTCTTCCTCATCACTGCCACCAGCTGCTTGCTTGACAGCAGAGAGCCAATGAGCAAGCAGGAAGTGGCATCTATTGATCTTCGTCCTCACCACCACCATTGTGTGGGCCAGAGTGAATAAGCAGGTTTCAGTAGGGAAGATGAGCAGGCCCAGTGCGACCTTGTCAGTGGCCCCCTGCTGAGGTGTGGAGCTTCAGCAGGTGCCCGATCATGCCAGCCCTTCACAGCAGCCGTGCACACTGCTGTGTGCTTCTCGAGTACTCTTTCAGGAAATGGTACTACCCAGGCCAACACCTATGTGCAAGCATAACATCTGAGGCTGTTGGCATCACTTCAACACTCACTGTATAAATCTTCCAGAGGGCTCAGCCAAAACTCTGGGGCATCTCTTGATTCAGTGCTGGGAAGGCTGATGCACACTCAAGCACGTTGCATGTAATTTGTGCTACATTCCTTCCAAATAAGGAGATATATATGGCTCCTTAGGCCCAGGAAGCTGGCCCAGTGTGCCCTAAATCATACTGAATGTCTTCAATGTCTTTAATAAACCTGGAGCATGAGCACAATGCAACTCATGCTGGTTGACATAAAATATTTCTGGAATTTGCTAATGGAAGATGTGCAAATGGCCTTAGTTGTCTTTAAAAGGGGGTTAGACCAGCCTTTCCCAACCCTCCATATGGAAAGGAGGACAGAGCTCTTGTATCTTTAACAGTTGTAAAGAAAAAGGGAATTTCAGCAGGTGTCATTTGTATGCATGCAGCACCTGGTGAAATTCCCGCTTCATCACAAGTTAAATCTGCAGGAGCCCTGCTCTCTTAACCAGATACAAAAGAGGGTAGGATAGAGATGCAGCAAGAACGGTCCTCCGGCTGCTCTGCTGTCCCAACAATATGCTGTTGCTCCTGGCAGCAGGAGGGAAAAGGAATATCGCCTCGTGAGCCTCTCCTTCGACCAGTATCACCACAAAGCCCCACCAATGCTGGGCCCTCCCAAAGTCAGGCAAGCAGAACACGGAGTGAGGCATCAGTGTCTACAGTGTTAATAAATAAATGAATAAAAGTAATGTCCTTTACTACTGAGTATTCAATAAATGTTCACCTTTTGTTTAAAAAAACCCCTGGGTGAACACCCTAATGGAATGTGCTGCACATGCCTATGGTCCTACCTACGCAGAATTTCTGCGACAGCCCCTTGAGCAACAGGTTGATTCACCTTCTATTGCTTACTGGTTCTCACATTATCTGTCATCTTTTCTTGCCAGTCCTGTTTCCCTTGTGTTTCAAGAGGCCTTCCGGGAGAAATACCTGCCCTACCAAGCTCATTCTTGAATTATCACATTACAGGTGTTTATGTTTCTATTAGCATTCAGACTTGAACAAATTCCCTTATACCTTCGCCAAAGTTCTCCTAATGGAGATGATCCTTCTTCAATCTAGCCCTGCTGACTAGGGCTGATGAGGGTTGTAGGCCAAAGCATCTGAAGGGCCACAAATTGCCTACCCTGGATCTGAACCACGGCTATCAACCTGACCTAGACCCAACTGCAGGAGATCATGTTTCGCTGGCAGGGGATACTTACAGTCCCATATGTATCAGTAGAGCTTTCAGCACACCTTGGATTATTTCCTTTTCCTGATATGATTTTGTGCGGCAAACACATAAAATGTAAATGACATGTACACATCTTTTAACATCTGTGTACTCGCATCTGGGAACCCTGACACTCACAGTTTCCAAATTTGTGTACAAAGATGTCTAAAAACATGGATAGGCTATCCATGCATAACAAGCTTATTGCAGGAAACATCAGTAGGCCTGTTCAGACGACATTCTAAGCCATGGTTAGGCCACTAACCCTTTTGCAGCAAATGATTAGTGAGCGTGTTTAAACTGTGGTTATGTAGGTTCACATGACATACTAAGCCATAATGTTTAGCTCAAAATGCTTAACTGCCATGGCTTAGCGTGCCATCTGAACAGAGTCAGTGAAACAGCAATATACCCACAGCAATTGTGTGTACTGTGTAAAGTGTAGAACAAGGGTGACCATATGGAAAGGAGGACAGGGCTCCTGTATCTTTAACTTTTGTATTGAAAAGGGGATTTCAGCAGGTGTCATTTGTATGCATGCAGCACCTGGTGAAATTCCCTCTTTGTCACAACAGTTAAAGCTGCAGGAGCCCTACCCTCTTTTGTATCTAGTCAAAAGAGCAAGGCTCTTGCAGCTTTAACTGTTGTGATGTAGAGGGAATTTCACCAGGTGCTGCATGCATACAAATGACAGCTCCTGAAATTCCCTTTTCAATACTACTGTTCAAGATACAGAAGCCCTGTCTTCCTTTTCATATGGTCCCCCTACCCAAGATATAGTTCTTAATTGTGCAAATTGTTCTGCAGTTAACGTCAGTGCTCTGATTGACAGTGGAGTTGAGGATCCCATAGAGTTCAGGTTTATTTTCCCCTTATTTTTGTAGGCTGGGTTGCTACATCAGAAGCTACTGTAAATGCTGGAACATGCCCCTACTTGATTTGCTATCGTATGATGCGAAGCCTTATTAGATTGACTTCATGAGGGATCCAGAATGTCAAAGAAGTAGCGATTAGTGGCATGAGTAATGTACTTTAAATTTCAGATTATGCTGCAATTTATTCCCAAAACAAGGGGAGGGGCCCCTCACACTGTAAACAAAAACACAGTGAAGTGGGACCTGCATTGTGAGTCAGCCAGTATTAACTAATGTGGTGTGCTGTATGCCAAAATTGCAATGAATATACGAATGAATATACATATACTTCAAGGAATTAGAGGGGTCAGAGTACATCCAATAATTGTTTTTATGGTGAAAATAGCCTTTCTATGCCAGGATATATTCAAAAAGTAGGAATGATAGAACTATGGAGCTATGCTGGAATACATGAGAATTCATTGCACTACATATAGACATAAATATATGATAGAAGAACATTTTCTATATAATTTTAACAATGATATTTGTCAATTCAACAATTGGTATTATAAAATCCAGTTCAACAAATAGTGTTCAAGAATATTGAATACACAAAATATTAAATACATAAACGGTAATGCCAGTTTGTACTACACCATTTCAACCACTTTCTTCAGTAACTGTACATATTCAATATATTTCACACTATTTCAACACTACAGCCAAACACATTGACTAGAAGATTGAAAAGGGATTGATATCACAATTTCCCAGTGTAACAGTACAATGATAAATGTCCGTTTATCCACACTTCATTCAGAGTTATAGATTTTAATCCCCGCTGTAGATTGGACACTGTGCTGAATCTAAAACAGATAGATATTGAGCATATTCACAGTATCCTATCATGCAACCATAATGCTGTAAGTTTATGCATGATAATGATGTTATTACCTTACTGAATCATGATTGAACATATTTTCCAAGGTATATTCAATTTAAACCCCAATCTACAATAGCAATGAAAATTTTACTGGAACCCTCTGTTCATAAGTGACTAGTCATCTTGAGAAAAATAGACTATCCTGTTTACTCAAAATATATGTAACTACCTGTTTCCGGTATCCACTGCTCATCATTGAATCTATCCCAGCACGGAAAAGCCTAGTGGATTGAAGAGTGAACTCTGTATATATAGAAACCCTTAAATTAACACCTGAGACTGGTTTCTGTTCTCAAATTGAAGGAACCACTGAAGACCCAATCATGATTCATAGCCAGAAAATTGGATGCAATTTTAAGGCATCTGCTTAAGTCCTATTTAAAGTGACAGATAACCCTTATTGAATGAATATCCAAAGGGAAACAGAAGAGAATTAAAGAAAAACAGACAAGTCCAATTTGTCATTTAAACCCGTGGGAGTAAGGGATCTCAACTTATAAATCCAAAAAGCCTCTCTCCTGGACAACAACTCACTAAGGTTGGTCTGATGGAAAGGTCTATGAATGATATGTTCCAAAGCAAAAAAGTCGAAGGAATCCGGTGAATGTGCGTGCAGTACAAAATGAGCTGTTAACGGAGCTTCCATGATTTTACTCCGGATGCGACTTTTGTGTTTCATTATTCTAACTTGTAAAGAGCAACCTGTTTGTCCTACACGTAGATCTTATGGCACGGGCATCTGATAATATAAACAACACAGGAAGTTATACAGGAAGTAAAATTCCTCAGTTGGTACCTATGATTATCCACTGGATTATGGAAATGTTTGATCTGTGCTGATTGTTTACAACAGGAACAATGACCACATCTATGGTGCCCTACAATCTGTTCTGTGGGTATGTTGTCACGTCTGATGTCCGAATGCACTAACTGGTCACCCAAATTAGAAGTTCTGCGAAGAGCTATCATCGGAGGCTGCAGACATCCCAGAATATCCTGTACAATATGCCAGTGTTTTTGTATAATAGATTTTATATTGGAAGATAATTTATGATACTCCATAGACCAAAAGAGTCGATTTGTTTTTGATCTATCGCCAGGTTGAAAAAGGGAATGTCTAGACATACGGTCTGCCTTTTGTCTAGAAGCAATAATGGTAGGAACAGGAGACCCCCTGTCGAGTAATTCATTGCACAACACATCTGCTTCTTGGTGATATGTTGATTCTGACGAAGAGTTTCTCTTAATACATAGAAATTGTCCATACAGAAGGTTGGTTTTTAGGGATCTAGAATGGTGACTGGAAAAGTGTAAAATGGAATTCCTCACTGCAACTCGTTGATTGACTATTATTGCCGAAACATCCAGAAGTGAAATTTGTTGTACGTCATAATTACATGTAAATTTTATATCAGCATCAATATTATTAATCCATACCAAAAAAAGAAGAGATTTGTGAGATTGAAGAAAATATATATAAAAACGTCATCAATAAATCTTCCGTAATATTTGATATGCTGATAAAATGGATTCTTGGCAGGATTCAAAATGATGGAATTTTCCAAAGAAGTCATATACAAATTAGCCATACTTGGAGTGGCTGGACTGCCCATTGCAATGCCTTCAATTTGTAAATAGTATTTAGAATCAAACTTAAAATAGTTCTTTTCCAGGATGATATCCACCAGATCTATTAAGAAACGAGTAAGTGGATCACTGTTGCTTCTTGCTGCCAGAGTATCTAATATAACCCCTCTGGCGCCCTCATGTGGAATTGCTGTATATAGAGAATTAACATCCATAGTCACCAAACATGTGTTCTTGTCCGTAATTAATCCTTCTACCTTCTGTATGTAATCCCTGGTATCTTTAATGTAAAATCTTGATTGAGATACGGATGTTAACAAAAAAAGAATCTATATATTGTGCCGATGGTTCCAAGACGGAATTTGAACCAGACACAATGGGTCTACCTGGTAGAGGAAAACCTTGCTTGTGGATTTTTTGTAAGATGTAAAATACCAGAGTTTTTGGAAATTCCTTAATCAAAAACTGGGAAACTTGTTCATTGATGTATCCTAAAGATACAGCCTCTTGAACTACAATACGAATAATAAATTGAATCTCTGTAGTGGGATCCCTACCCATTGGTAAATAGACTGGTCAGATAATTGACGGCTAATCTCTTGCAAATAATCCTTAGTATCCAGAAGAACGATAGCTCCCCCCTTATCTTCAGGCTTAATAACAATATTTTTATTATCAGCAAGATCTCTTATAATATCCCAATCTTTATTAGAGATGTTATTCCACATCTGATAACGATGTCGTTCTAAGGAATCCAAATCTCGAAGGACATGTTCAAAAGTAGATATGTTGTACAGAGTCAATGTTGTTTGGCTATAGTGTTGAAATAGTGTGAAATATATTGAATATGTACAGTTACTGAAGAAGGTGACTGAAACAATGTAGTACAAACCGGCATTACCGTTTATGTATTTCATATTTTGTGTATTCAATATTCTTGAACATATTTGTTGAGCTGGATTTTATAATACCAATTGTTGAATTGACAAATATCATTGTTAAAATTATATAGAAAATGTTCTTCTATCATATATTTATGTCTATATGTAGTGCAATGAATTCTCATGTATTCCAGCATAGCTCCATAGTTCTATCATTCCTACTTTTTGAATATATCCTGGCATAGAAGGGCTATTTTCACCATAAAAACAATCATTGGATGTACTCTGACCCCTCTAATTCCTTGACATATATGTATATTCATTCGTATATTCCTTGCAAATTTGATATACAACACACCACATTAGTTAATACTGCCTGACTCACAACGCAGGTCCCACTTTGGTGTGTTTTTGCAATTTATTCCCATGTCAGATACATCGCAAGCCTAGAGTGGGGAATTAATTTAAGTTTAAACAATGTTGTATACAGGTTACTTTACGTCCCATTGAAGTAAATTGATTTTAAACAACCTAATTATGCTTGGGGTTGGAGCCCCGTCCTTACAAGGAAACACTAAGGCAGCCTTCTCCAAACTGGTGCCCCCAGAATGTGTTGGACTGGGAATGCTGGCTGGGAATGCTGGTTGGGTGTGATGGGATCTGTAGTCCAATACAGCTGGATGACACCATGTTGGTGAAGGCTGGGCTAAAGCATTTGGCTATTGTTGTTGTTGCGGTTGTTTTAGTTTAGAAAGAAAAGTGCTAGCGGGGCAGAAGAGAACATGAAAGAGTTTTTTTAAAAATATACATAGTGTGGAGAAAGTGGACAGGCAAATATATGTACTTCACATGACGCGAAATTAATTTACTACATTTGCTGCCACAGAATAAGATGATAAGGCTATAAAAGGGGACTGCATAAATTCAGAGAGGACAGGTCTACTGATGGCAGTGTAACCGCCAGCTTCAGAGGTAGGCTGACCATATTAAAAGGAGGACAGGGCTCATGGAACTTTAATAGTTGTGGAGAAAAGGGAATTTCAGCCAGTGTCATTTGTATGCAATTAGTTCCTGGTGAAATTCCCTCTTCATCACAACAGTTAAAGTTGCAGGCACTATACTAGAGTGACATTATACAAATGAAGGCAGGGCCCCTGCAACTTTTACTGTTGTGATGAAGAGAGAAGTTCACCAAGAACAAAAGGCATACAAATGGCACGGGCTGAAATTCCCTTTTCTCTACAACTGTTAAAGTTACATGAGCCCTGTCCTCCTTTTCATATGGTCAGCCTATTCAGAGGCATTATGCCACCAAATTCTGTTTGCTGGAGAGCAAGAGCAGCAGAAGGCATTTTTCTATGTGTTTCCAAGAGACATTGATTGGATACCGTGGGGATGCAGGAACCTGTACTGGACAGGCCCTCGGTTTGATCCAGCAGGGCTCTTCTTACACTAGGCTGACCAGATAAAATCCAGGTCAGGGCTCCTGTAACTTTAACAGTTGTAGAGAAAAGGGAATTTCAGCCAGTGTCATTTGTATGCAATTAGTTCCTGGTGAAATTCCTTCTTCATCACAACAGTTAAAGTTGCAGGGGCCCTGCCTTCTTTTGTATATGGTCACTCTAGTATAGTGCCTGCACCTTTAACTGTTGTGATGAAGAGGGAATTTCACCAGGAACTAATTGCATACAAATGACACTGGCTGAAATTCCCTTTTCTCTACAACTGTTAAAGTTACAGGAGCCCTGACCTGGATTTTATCTGGTCAGCCTATCTTACACTCTTACTGAAAACCTGGAAAATATCAGGACTGATTGACACACCCAAATCTAGGAATTGAGTTCTGTGCATGCTACTGATGAAAGTCCTCATGGCTACCGCTGATCCACACTGAACATGACGAATGCATTTGATGCTGGTGGGCTTGATGCAAGACCAGGCACAACCATGTGCAACTAACTGCACAATCCTGAACGGGTTTACTCAGAAAGCAGTCCCACTGATTTCAGTTAGGCTTACTCCAAAGTAAGTGTGCACAGGATTACAGCCTAAACCTGGATTTGATCCATAATGTAGCATAGCATTCAGGAGTTAGTTCCCACAGTACACACCAGATAAAAGCTTCCTCCGCATCATTTCTCCTTTTTTTCCCAACTTTTAATTCACTTTTTACAGTTTCTCACAGAATATTTCTACAAAATGAATTGGAATGCAATTCTAATGATAACAAGCATGTTGTGAGATAGAATTCTGTTAAGAAATGAACATCCAGCAAAGCTATTACAGCCCAAGAAAACGCCGGGAACAAACCCCTCTGGAAAAGTTAAGAGTTTTACATGACATTTCACTCACCCAAATGCTTAAACATGTAGAGACGCTTTATAGATAGAAGAAGGCAAATTGTAACTTCTCGCAGGCTTCTTTCACAGAATAAAGAAGGTTTTACTTGTTTCCATAAAACCCAGAATGTCTCCATAGGTTGTAAGCACAAGGCTTTTTTTTGTTAAAAAAAACACGAACATGGCAGGAGAGGGAGAAAACAGTCAATGTTATGGATGCCAAGTTCACATCATGGCTGGAACGGTGCTTTCTGATGGCAAGCCAAACAGGTAACAAATCTGCGTCAGAACCAGAGAGATCTGAGAAGGAACAACGGCATACAAAAAGTACGCCCACCCCATAAAGAAAACAAGGAGACAACTGTGGAAGAGCCACCATTCAAAGGGATCCATGAGGTAAGACATCGTGATCAGTTGGAATTGCCAATAGAGCCAATGGAGCTTGTTGATCATGCGTTTAACAACCATCATTGTCTTAACAGTGTCCAGATGCTAAACCTATCTGCAAAAAAAGAAACAAAGACATTTTGTGAGACCTCAGAAGTAGCTATATCACAACAATTATATAGTCCTTGGTCATCAATTAATAGAGGGTCTCTTTGAGGATGAAAGGGGGTGGCAAAGGATGTCTCTTCAGCACCCAGATCTGGCCCATAACTCTCCATTTGTTATTCCCTACGAGTAGGCCAGGATGCCATTGATTTGTATTTATGTAAAAATCTTTGGCAGTATCCAATGCGACACTATTGCTAACATAAATTCTGTCTCCAACGTGGCCACTGCACCGGCTAGGGCAGGCTGAGGGCCCTCCTAGATATTTCCCCCCTCTGCCAGTGAATGCAGCAATTCCTCCATTCATTTGCACAGAGGGGGGAAAAGCTTCACTGCCAAAAAACAGCTGGAGGGGGAAAAGTTATCCTCCCACCAAAGGCCCTTGGGGCAACAGGGGCTTTGCCAGGGAAGTGACCACCTTCCCCCCCAGCTGATTTTTGGCAGGTGGGCTTTCCCCCATCCTATTAAAACCAATGGAGCAAAACAACAGAATGAAATTTAATAGAGATAAATGCCAAGTTCTTAATATAGGAAAAAGAAAACAAATGCACAGTTACAAGATGGGGAATACTTGGCTAATCAATACGACAAGTGAGAAGGATCTTGGAATTGTTGTCGATCACAAGCTGAATATGAGCCCACAGTGTTATGTGGCTGCAAAACAAGCAAATGCTATTTTGGGCTGCATTAATAGAAGAATAGCTTCCAAATTGCACGAGGTACTGGTTCTCCTCTATTCAGCACTGGTTAGGCCCCATCTTGAGTATTGTGTCCAGTTCTGGGCACCACACTTCAAGAAGGATGCAGACAAACTGGAGTGTGTTCAAAGGAGGGCAACGAGGATGATTAGGGGTCTGGAAACAAAGCCCTATGAGGAGAGGCTGAAAGAACTAGGCATGTTTAGCATGGAGAAGAGAAGATTGAGGGGAGACATGATAGCACTCTTCAAATACTTGAAAGATTGTCACACAGAGGAGGGCCAGGATCTCTTCTCGATCAACCCAGAGTGCAGGACACGAAATAATAGGCTCAAGTTACAGGAAGCCAGATTCCGGCTGGACATCAGGAAAAACTTCCTGACTGTTAGAGCAATACGACAATGGAACCAATTACCTAGGGAGGTGGTGAGCTCTCCCACATTAGAGGCATTCAAGAGGCAGCTGGACAACCATCTGTCAGGGATGCTTTAAGGTAGATTCCTGCATTGAGCAGGGGGTTGGACTCGATGGCCTTATAGGCCCCTTTCAACTTTACTATTCTACGATTCTATGATCCATTGGCTTTAACAGGGAAGGAAGAAAAACTGCCAAAAACACCCTGCTGAGGCGGTGGGTGAAGTTCACCCCCACCAAAGGACCTTGGGGCAATAGCTTGGTTAATAAGGATGGGAGAGAAAGAAGCCAGAGCGATGGAAGGAAGGAAGGAAGGAAGGAAGGAAGGAAGGAAGGAAGGAAGGGCCAGAGAGAGAAAGAGAAAGAAGAGCCAGAGAGAGAGAGAGAGAGAGAGAGACCCCTGCGCTCATGTGAATTCTCTAGCGCAATGCCACTAGTGTTGCTGGCACAATAGATTTCCCCAGGAAAACCTATCACAAGCACTATTGCTGTTGCCCTTGAGGTCATTTATAATAGCACAATAAATGTACGTTAGCAGTAGCGTTGCACTGGATACTGCCCTATATCCCTATGCATAAACTGACGGCAGCTTATAAAAAATTGGTTCAGGGGTTGACAACCTGGTGCCCTCCAGGTGACTGGTATTACAACTCCCATAATCTCATGCTGGCTGGGCTTATGGGAGTTGTAGTCTGAAATATCTGGAGGGCACCAGGTTTTCTGCCCCTGAATTAATTTCTGTTTGGTTCTTTAACCATTACCTATTCTTTGCATGCTGACACCAACATCAGCTTCTTTCCTGACTGTTCACAGAGTAAACAACCCTACTGTGCCAGCATGTTTTGTGACATTGTTCCTTGTGCTCCATCCCACCTTGATCCTAATGGCCTAGTTCTTTTTTTAAAAAACATTTTTTTTATTTTTCCAAACATAAAAAACATTTAACACATACACCTTACCTACACCCACAAACAACAAAAATTACATACAACAAACAACATTAAAACGGACTTCCGAATTTCCTCATTTTCTTAATAATTTGTCAAAGTAAGCCAAAATAAGCCAAAATGGTGAGTGAAGTTTCCCCTCCTGTATTTCTTTAACAGATGTTTTTCTTCCAGTTTAGTCACTAAATCCACTTGCAAAAATGTCCTTCCCTTCTCATTCTTTTAGAAAATCCACCATTGGTTTCCATTCCTCAATAAACCCAGTTATTGTTTTATCTTTTATTATTGCAGTAAGTTTTGTCATCTCCGCCAGTTCTGTAATTTTCAACAACCATTTCTCCTCTGTTGGTATTTTCTTGGTCTTCCAATTCTGGGCATAAATTAATCTTGCTGCCGTTGTCATATATAAGAATAAAGTTCCATAACCTTGCGTCAACTATTCGTCTATTATCCCCAACAAAAAATACTCTGGACGCAATTGTATTTTTATCTTCAATACATTTTGAATCACCTTATGCATTTGTATCCAGAAGGATTTTGCTTTTTTACATGTCCACCATAGGTGATAAAATGTTCCTTCCTGTTCTTCACATTTCCAACACTTTTCCGATGTCCCCTTATACATTTTTGCTAATTTTGACGGAGATATATACCATCTATACATCATTTTATAAAAATTCTCTTTCAATCTAGCACATAATGTAAATTTCAGACCTCTCAACCACATATTCTCCCATTGGTCCATAGTAATGTTATATTCAAAATTCTGAGCCCACTTTATCATACAATCTTTTACTTGTTCATCTTCAGTCTCATATTTTAACAAAAGTTTATACATCTTTGAGATAACATGATTATCATTTGTGTATAAAGCTTTCTCAAATTCAGATTTTGTACACTCAAAGCCCCATTTTTTTATCTTAATTTTTTCCATCATTTATAAATATGAGAACCACTGACAAACAATTCCTTTATCCCGTAGCTCCTCTTTTGATTTCATTTTAATCTCTCCTTCCTTTATTTCTAAAATTTCACCATATGTCAGCCATTTTTTCGTAGTTACCAAATCTCTTCTTAAAAAAAGCCTCCTGTGATGAAACCCATAGCGGCGTTTTCTGACACAGTCTTGGTTTATATTTATTCCATATTCTCAAAATTGCTCGTCTCACATAATGGTTGTTAAAGTCTGCTTTCACCTTAACTTTATCATACCACAAATACCCATGCCAGCCAAATCTTAAATCATGACCCTCTACTTCCAATAATCTACTATTTTTTAACAAAATCCACTCCTTCATCCACATCATGCAACAAGCAGAGAAATACGTCCTCAAATCTGGTAAGTCCAAGCCTCCTCTCTCTTTAGCATCTTGTAATATTTTAAACTTCACCCTTGGTTTTTTGGATTGCCATATAAATTTAGAAATCTCTCTCTGCCACTGCTTGAATGGTATCTCCGAAGTTACAATAGGGATTGTCTGAAACAGATACAACATTCTTGGCAAAACATTCATCTTAATTATTGCAATTCTCCCCATCAATGACATCTGAAGTTTATCCCATCTTATTAAATCTTGCTTAATTTCATTCCAGACCTTAACATAATTATTATTAAACAATATAAGTTTATATTTGTCAAACTTATACCCAAATACTTCACCTTTATTTTACTTTAAAACCTGTTTTTTGTTCCACCTTTATTTGATCTTGCTTATTCATATTTTTGTAAGTATCTTAGTCTTTTTTTATTAACCTTAAAACCTGCTAATGCACCAAATTCGTTCAACTTCTTCATTAAAATTTCAATTCCGCTCAATGGATTCTCTAATGTAAACACCAAATCATCTGCAAAAACTCTGAACTTATATGATTCTTTTCTAATTTTTATTCCTCCATTTTTTTCTTCTTGTCGCACAGCTCTGTTCAAAACTTCCAAGACCAAAATAAATAACAAAGGTGACATTGGGCAACCCTGTCTGGTCCCTCTTGCAATCTTACATGGTTTCGTCAAATCTCCATTAATAATAATCTGTGCGCTCTGTTCAGTATAAATTGACTTCACCCACGCTGTAAAGTTAGTCCCAAAATCCATTACTTCCAATATTTTAAACAAAAAATCCCAATTAAGGTTGTCAAAAGCCTTCTCCGCATCCAAAAAAATCAAGGCCGCTTGTTTTTCTGGATGTTTATCCAGATATTCTACAATGTTCAATACTACTCTGATATTGTCCTTTATCTGTCTTTTCGGCAAGAATCCACATTGATCTTCATGAATAAATTCCCTCAACACAGACTTCAATCTTTCCGCCATTATTGATGTGAACAACTTGTAATCGTTATTCAACAACGAAATTGGCCTGTAGTTTTTGGTCAGTGTTAGGTCCTGTTCTTCTTTAGGTATCAACGTTACATATGCTGTTTTCCATGTCTCAGGTATCTTTCCCTCTTTCAAAATAGAATTCATCATACTCTGCAATGGTAATGATAGTTCTTTTTCAAAAATTTTATAATATATACCTGGAAGACCATCTGGTCCCGGTGTTTTCCCCATTTTTATTCTTTTTATAGCTGCAACCATTTCTTCCATAGTAATCTCTTCATTTATCATTTGTTTCTGTTCCATAGAAATTTTAGGCAAATTCTGTTCATGTAAATACATATCTATTTTATCCGTTGACATCTCGTGTTTCTTATATAAATTTGAATAATACATCCAAAACTTTCTTTTCTATATCACCATTATTTCTATATCACCATCTTGAATTTTCACTATTGTCTTTTTTTTTCTTTTTCTTTCCTCAATTTGTAAGCTAGCCATTTTCCTGGTTTATTCGCACCTTCAAATTCTCTGTTTCATAAAATTTAGCTTCCTTTCCATTTCTCTAACCATCAGCATGGACAGTTGCTGTTGTAAAATCTTGATCTGGTGGCTAATCTCCACCTTTCTTGATGCACTCTTTAATTCCTTCTTTTTAATCTCATCTGTAATTGCTTTCATTTTTGCCTGTCTTTCCTTTTTTTAGTTGACTATTCTTCTGAATGAACTAGCCTGTTATAAAAGCTTTACTTGTATCTCAGACAATACTTTGGTTAACCCCCTTATTCAAATTCAACTCAAAAAATTCCTTCAATTTTTTCCGACCTTCTTCTACCACAGCTTTATTTTGTAACAAAGATTCATTTAATCTCCATCTAAACGAACTTATTTTTCTTTTAAGAACCATTATTACTGAATTGTGATCAGAAAAAGTCCTTGGCAAAATCTCTATAGACTTTACTTTTGTAAATACTGTCCTGGACAACAAAATCATATCTATTCTTGAAAAAGATTTATGTCTATTTGAATAATAGGTAAATTCTTTAGAGCCTCCATTTCTATGTCTCCATACATCCACCAATCCCAGATTTTCCACCAGATCAAAAAACTTTTTGGAAGTTTCCCCTGTTGATCCTTAATATCCATTTGTGGTGATATCACACCATTCCAATCACCCATTATACACCAACTGTCACTTGCAATTTCCACCAGCCTATGCAACAATTGATCATAAAATTCTGCTTTTTGTTCATTGGGAGCATACACCCCCAAAACCATAATTTCCACTCCATCTACAATAATTTTTACTCCCACAAAACGTCCTTGTTCGTCACATATCACCAATTCAGGTTTTAAGTGGGATTTTATATATAGGACCACCCCTGATTTTTTCTTTGTATTTACAGAAATAAATTCTTCTCCCAAACCTTTGTTATGTAAATATTTTATGTCTTTTTTTCTAATACGTGTTTCTTGCAAACAAATGATATCCAATTTTGATTTTCTTAGATGGTAAAATATTTTTTTCCTCTTCTGTGGGGAATTTAATCCATTTATATTCCATGATAAGTATTTGTAATCCATTTTTAGTTTCTTAGGGTATAACCATAAAAGTCTTTAAGTACGTTTATCCAAGACATAGCCAAAGCCACACCGCCATATATATTTCATCAACAGATGGCGCCATACATCCAATGAACTTTTTCTTATCTGAATTCCAGACATATTTGTGGCTGGCAGCCAAGACAGGAATTTTCCACTCTCTGCTCGCAGCTTCAACACAAGCCACTTAAAATCTTCTCTTTTCCAATTCAGAACCACAGACCAATCCAGGATAAAATGCATTCTTTCCATAACCTTCACTCAAGAATTTATTTCCACTCACCCTGGAAAGGTGAGTTGTTTATTCTTTATTTATTTTTTTACGTTGAAATCTCCCCAGCTTCCATTAATTTTTGTTGTTATATAACCAATCGATTTCGAGGAATGGGTAATGTAAGCTCTTTACCCGAAAGGTGACAGTGTGATTAGTGAGCGTTGGACGCCTGATCTCTTCCTCCCCCGTTTCTCCTTCCATCGAAGTGTTCCTCCGGCGGCGTTTGAAACTTTGGGAATTTCTTAGATTACTTACGGCATGCTCCAGCCAAAACCCCTTTCATCTGGGGTCGTAAATTCCATCCAGCGACCACCTGGACGGAACAACAACCACACTGCTCTTCCCAGCTAAACTCTGGAAAGCCTCAAGCTTCCATTTTCCCACCGGAAGACCCTAATGGCCTAGTTCTAAGGGCTTATTTACACCAGGGTTTTATCCCAGACCTTTACTAGGGCTTCTGCTTCCAAATTCTTTGCGGGATTGAGGTTGGCTGTTTTACACATCCTTACACATGCTTTTTTCCGAAGATTTCCTTTTTCTGCAAGTTCTGTATGTTTCATTATACAACCACTAGATGGCACTGTGGTATAGCAGAATTGCCATAAGTACACACAACTACTGCAGCGCTTTCCGTATGTGTCTAGAAAAAAAGTTACACTTTCCCCGATCTTAAAAAACAAAACCCAGGATAAAGGTTATAAAGCATGGGAGAGGCCATGGAAGTTGATAATGTCGTGTAAAGGACCCACAAACTTCCAAGAGTGACCAATTATGAGTACACCATAAAAGCCTCATGTAGAGATGTTCCAAGTATCTTGGCTTGTTAGTAAGTTCACTGAGGTTCACAAAACAAGGGAGAGTTGACTAACCCTTCTGTTGTTCAACATTTTTTTTAAGTGTTCCAGTTCTGGCTTTAAGAGCATCTGGAGGTTTTTTTTATTGTGGTTATTGTTGTTAAATTAAAAGCGCAGACTCACAAGATGGTAAGTGCAGGAAGGAGGAGTTGTGTCACTCTGTTCTGGGTGGGGTTGCACTCCCCCTGAAGGAGCAAGTTCGTAGCTTGGGGGGTTCTCCATCTCTGTCACTTGAGGCTCAGATGGCCTCGGTGGCACAGAGTGCCTTCTACTAACTTCGGTTGGTGGCCCAGCTACACCCCTATCTGGACAGGGATAACCTGGCTTCAGTTGTCTATGCTCTGGAACCTCCAAGTTAGATTACTGCAATGCGCTCTACATGGGGCTGCCCTTGAAGACGGTTCAGAAGCTGCTAATGGGGCAGCCAGATTACTAACAGAGACCAGAAGGTTCGAACATATAAGACCGACTCTGGCCCGCTTGCATTGGCTGCCTGTATGTTTCCGAGCCCAATTCAAGGTGCTGGATTTAACCTATAAAACCTTACATGGCTTGGGACCACAATACCTGATGGAACACTTCTTCTGACACGAACCTACCCGTACACTACACTCAACATCTAAGGTCTTCTTCCAGGTGCCTACTGTGAGGGAAGCTCGGAGGATGGCAACAAGGGAGAGGGCCTTCTCCATGGTGGTCCCCCAATTATGGAATGATCTCCCCAACATGGCCTGCCTGGTACCAACATTGTTAACCTTTCGGTGCCAGGTCAAGACTTTTCTCTTCTCCCAGGTATTTAACAACATGTGTTGAGTTTTTTAAATGACCCTAGATCTATCTTTTGGCCTAGCTGAGAGCTCAACTTTTTTTTTATGTATATTGTTTCTGTATGTTGTCTGTTTTTTATGCTTTTAAATGTCAGTAACAAAATGTCAAAAATATCAATTTTTAATGTTTAATGTTTTAATCTTTGTAAACCGCCCAGAAAGCTTTGGCTATAGGGCGGTATATTTATGTAATAAATCATCAGCAGCAGTGATGGCAAACAATACAAATACATGTACACACCCAATTTGCATCACCATAGGAAACAATACACTTTTGAGGGTGAGGGGTGCAGGAAAGGATTGTGTTTTCCCTGATACAAACCCCAGCATATCCACAGTTGTGAACATACTGTTGCGAGTTTGAAGACTTTGGCCAGTTGTGATTGAATGGGGCCAGAATGACTGCACATGTTCCTCCCCAAAATGGCAAAATTGCAAGGCGCATCCAAAGACATTGCAGGTAAATGGCACAAGGAGGACAGGAAGTGGGCAGGAAAGATGCACATCCTTATTCCCTACTCCTTCTGGCTCAAGAAAGGGCACAGAGCTAAGTGTGAGTGGAAACACAACAGAAGCATTTTGGTTGACAGACTGCAGTCAGAGTTTTTGAAGGAGACCCAGGCAGAGTGCAAGCTCTGTTAAAAATACAGGAGCTCTGTTCTCCTTTCCGTATGGTCGCCCTAGCAAAATGCCATAAACCTCCAGTGAACTCCTTCCAAAGAACCCTCAACTCAGATAAGTGCTGCACCTCTGGAACCTCTGGGCATGGCAGTGATTTGGCTCTCTTGGGGTGTTGAGCCTCCACTTACGCTCAACTTACATATTTGTAAATAAACACAAGAATTGCAAAATTAAGGTGACCATACGAAAAGGAGGACAGGCTCCTGTATCTTTAACAGTTGTATTGAAAAGGGAATTTCAGCAGGTGTCATTTGTATGCATGCAGCACCTGCTGAAATTCCCTCTTCTTAAAGCTGCAGGAGCTATACTAGATTGATCAGATACAAAAGAGGGCAGGGATCTTGCAGCACTAACTGTTGTGATGAAGAAGGGATTTCACCAGGTGCTGCATGCATACAAATGACATCTGCTGAAATTCCCTTTTCAATACAACTGTTAAAGATACAGGAGCCCTGTCCTCCTTTCCGTATGGTCGCCCTAGCAAAATGCCATAAACCTCCAGTGAACTCCTTCCAAAAAACCCTCAACTCGGATACGTGCTGCACCTCTGGAACCTCTCAGTCCTCAAAGAAGTAGAGCAAGCATAACAGTATGACAGTTTTCCATGTGTAACAAATTTGCATTTATGGTATAGAAATGCATCATGTGAAAGGCCCAAGGAGGCAGAAGTTCCAATGTTATTTCCAAGAGAAGTATCTGAGGGACACCTCATAGGCTTTAGCTTGCATCCTTAAACCTGGTTTATGTTTGTAAATTGTGCATGATCCTTTCTCCTCTTTAAAAGTGGGGCAAAGTGCAATAAATCAGCTGTGCATGCCAGAGCCTATGCATCTATTTCCTACCCCACATAAGCCCTTATGCGAATGGCTGGGAGGATCCTATGTGCTTGTTCCCTCCACTCGGGCAAAAAGATCCTTGTCCAGGTGAGGTTGTCAAAGTGAAGTCGGCCCTGGCACACTGAGCTTTAAAAAATTCCAAAGCAAGGTTAGTGTCGTATGAGTTGTGTGAAAAAGAATGTCAGAAACGAAATGTTCAAGACTCTACTTGCAGGAGGGCATTTTTGGAGATCTAGAAGGCAGCTTACTGCAATGTGAGTGACACCTAGTGGTTGCACAACAGAAAGACATGATGAAGCTACTGCCCGGTGAGCACTTTAACGTTCCAGAAGCCAGTCTATGGTAAGTTTTCTTTAAAACGCTCTGCTAGATTGAGACCAAGAATCTTTGGTGTACTGCTTAAAAGACCATTTGAACATCTGTGGGCATTACCTACTAAGATATCAAATATGGCTGACTCCCACTATCAATGGCTCATTAACCGCTTGCAGAATGATGCATTTCTCTCAATAGCCAGCAATTTTTTTCCCCCTCCTGGCCAAAGATGTTGCAATCCAGTGTTTATGTGTGAAGAAGAAACGGCAGTTTGCGTCAGTCAGAGTGAGAGTGCTGAATTTGGGGGCTTCTTTACATTAAAACAAAAATCATGCACCCTTAAAGGCTTTCTTTTTGCAGAATCCTTCCAGGATTACCATGGGTAGAATACACATGCCTCCCCCTTTCTTCCCTCACCTTTTATTTTGGTAATTTCCTTTGTGGGGGAGTTCCATATGTTCCATTTATACAGCCCATAGATGGTGCTGCAACATTGCAGCGATATTCGTGGAACTACACCAGTTCTTTGATGGTGGTGTATATTAGTTACTGCATTTTCAGTGAGATATATTATGGCAGAATAAAGCTAAAACATCAGGAGAGGCACCGTAGCATGACAATGTCATGGAAAAGACCCGCAAACATCAATGAGGACACTTTCAAAACCTCAAAATGTACTGATTGTGTAGGGTGACCAGATAAAATCCAGGTCAGGGCCCATGTAACTTTAACAGTTGTAGAGAAAAGGGAATTTCAGCCAGTGTCATTTGTATGCAATTAGTTCCTGATGAAATTCCCTCTTCATCACAACAGTTAAAGTTGCAGGGGCTCTGCTTTCTTTTGTATATGGTCACTCTTGTATAGTGCCTGCAACTTTAACTGTTGTGATGAAGAGGGAATTTCACCAGGAACTAATTGCCTACAAATGACACTGGCTGAAATTCCCTTTTCTCTACAACTGTTAAAGTTACATGAGCCCTGACCTGGATTTTATCTGGTCACCCTATGATTGTGTCCCTCAAGATCTCATGTGTGAGCAGTGGATTTGGCTTAGGCTGACCAGATAAAATCCAGGTCAGGGCTCATGTAACTTTAACAGTTGTAGCGAAAAGGGAATTTCAGCCAGTGTCATTTGTATGCAATTAGTTCCTGGTGATATTCCCTCTTCACCTTCAGTTAAAGGTGCAGGTTCTATACTAGAGTGACCATATACAAAAGAAGGCAGGGTCCCTGCAACTTTAACAGTTGTGATGAAGAGGGAATTTCACCAGGAACTAACTGCATACAAATGGCACTGGCTGAAATTCCCTTTTCTCTACAACTGTTAAAGTTACATGAGCCCTGACCTGGATTTTGTCTGGTCATCCTAATTTGGCTACGTGTTGGAGGGTTTACAAATACCTGTGTATTTGTAAATAAACATAAACATTAGAAAATGCTATAAGCCTACTGTGACCTCCTTTCAAAAGAAACCAAACCTGTGTGAATATTTGACCCCGGAGCTTCTCGCCATTTTGAGAAGTGGGATGAGAGGCAACAGTTTCCACTGTGGTCATGTGATCTTATTTTTCCCCTTTTTAAAATCAGTTTTGTCCCATATTGGAGACAAGGGTGATTTCTCTAAATTTTTTAAAATTCTTTAACCTACAAAGACTAAGAACTCATGAACGCAAGAATATTTACAAATCTACCCAAGACATGTTGATTGCCAATTCAGAATAATCAAGAAAAGAAAAGCAAAAGGCAGCAAGGAGAAGCGGAATGTTACTGGCAATCTAGAGGAATTTAAGCACACTTAGGGCACAATCCTATGCATGTTTAAACAGAAAGAAGTCCTACAACTCTCAAAACACCCCACCCATGAGGCATTCTGGAGTTGTAGGACTTTTTTCTGTCTAAACATGCTTAGGATTGCACCTTCTCTATAGGTTTCAATTGAACATAGCTTCCTCTGCATTGTATCCCATGAGAAAGAAGTATACCCTGATTATGAAGGTCAGAACCGGGCCAGTCAGCTACAGAAGACAGCATCGTTAAACTATTCACATTACATAGATATATGAGGGAAAGCCCCACTTAGACCTGGTTTACAGATACGGAAAAATGACTTGGAAATGAGATGGTGAGGTCCATTCTACAGTCCAGTAGAATGAACTGTAGAATTCATTTAGACTGCGATTAGGGGATCACATTTTAATGCTATCCCACAAATTCTTATGTGCAAGGAATATTCTATCCCAATCCTTTCCAGTATCAAAGGCAGTTAGCCTATGTACACCAACAGCTGGGGGACATGAGCTAGAGGGTGCTGTTGCACCCATGCCCTGCTTGTGGGTTTCTGGTCGACAGCTGGTTGCCCATTGTGTGAATGGAGTGCTGGACTAGATGGACCCTTGGTCTGATCCAGCATGGCTCTTCTTCCATTCCCATAGGCTAGAGAGTATTTTTTTATTTTTGGAGAGGAGGGCAGGGGTGTGTGTCGGTGGGAGGGGAGGGGTATCTCCAGCCTCCTTCCTCCCTGCTCTGCAGAGCCCCAGTTCATAGAATAGTAGCGTTGGAAGGGGCCTACAAGGGCATCAAGTCCAACCCCCTGCTCAATGCAGGAATCTACCTTAAAGCATACCTGAAAGATGGCTGCCCAGATGCCTCTTGAATGCCTCTAGTGTGGGAGAGCCCACAACCTCCCTAGGTAATTGGTTCCATTGCCGTATTGCTCTAACAGTCAAGACATTTTCAGCCGGAATCTGGCTTCCAGTAACTTGAGCCCATCATTCAGCGTCCTGCAGTCCTCCTCTGTATAACAACCTTTCAACTATTTGAAGAATGATATCATGTCTCCCCTCAATCTTCTCTTCCCAAGGCTAAACATTCCCAGTTCTTTCAGTCTCTCCTCACAGGGCTTTGTTTCCCAACCCCTAATCATCCTTGTTGCCCTCCTTTGAACATGCTCCAGTTTGTCTGCATCCTTCTTGAAGTGTGGTGCCCAGGATAGGATGCAATACTCAAGATGAGACCTAACCAGTGCCAAATAGAGGGGAACCACTACCTCGCCCAATTTGGAAGCTATACTTCTATTAATGCAGCCCAAAATAGCATTTGCTTTTTTTGCAGCCACATCACACTGTGAGCTCATGTTCAGCTTGTGGTCTACAACAATTCCAAGATTCTTCTTGCTTGTAGTAGTGCTGAGCCACATATCCCTCATCTTGTAACTGTGCATTTTGTTTCTTTTTCCTATTAAATTTCATTCTGTTGTTTTCAGCCCAGCTCTCCAGCCTGGAGAAAATAAGATGACCTTGTATTTCTGAACTGGCTTTTAGAAACACTGGGTGCCAGGTATTCCTGTTTGCATCCTAGAATGAATCAGAAGTTTGCTCCTGAGCTTCACAGTAGACACTCCAAGTATGCATAGACATCTCAGCAGAATATCTATGCCTGCCACAAACTTGATGTACTTCATAGAAAGGACAGCTGGCTCCAAATACCACAAGGTGGTCATGCAGAAGATGGAGCAAACTTATTGCTCCAGAGATCAGAACCACATCTAATGGCTAGAAACTGCAGGGAAACAAATTTTGGATAAATATTTGGAGAACCTTAAGAACATTATAAGAGCCCAGCTGGATCAGACCAAGGGTCCAGAAATCTGTTCACACAGTGGCAAACCAGCTGTCAATGAGGGACCCACAAGCAGGACACGATGCAACAGCGCCCTCCACCCATGTTCCCCAGCAATTGGTGTAAATAGGCTTATTGCCTCTGATACTGGACCTGCCTTCCTTATGGTAAGAGTTGTTTGGCTGTGGAACAGATTGTCTAGGAAGATGGTGGGGCTCTCCTTCACTGGATACGTGCCTTACCTGGCCATGGTGACACATACCTTAGTTATATCCTGTTTTGGATTACTGTAATGCACTCTATGTGGGGCTGTATTTGAAGAGTGTGCAGAAATTTCTGCTGGTTCAAAGAGCTGCAACCAGATTGTTGACTGGGGCTGGTTACAGGGAGCATATAACTCCCCTTTTAAAACAGCTCCACTGGCTTCCTGTCTGTTTCCAGGCACAATTCAAAGTACTGGTTATGACCTTGGCTATAAAGCCCTATACAGCTTAGGTCCAGGTTATCTGAAAGACCATAATTTCCTCATATGAAGCCTGCCCATGTTCTGAGATTTTCAGGGGAGGCCTTTCTCTTTGTCCCACCATCATCACAGGCATGCCTGATGGGTACACAGGAGAGGGCCTTCTCAGTGGCTGCTCCAAGGCTCTGGAACTTCCTTCCCAGGGAGGCTAGACTGGCTCCCTCCTTGTTACACTTTCGGAGTCTGGCAAAAACATTTTTGACCTGACAGGCCTTTGGGAATACTCTGGACCCGGGTTAAGGTATTGGATTTTTTAATTGTTATTTGGTTTTTTTTAAATTTTTAAACATTCTTAATATTACAGGGATTTAATTATATTTTAATTTTCTAAATTTATATTTACATGTTTTAATTTTATATGTCTTAATCTTGTAAACTGCCTTGAGTCCCAGGATTGGGGATAGAAATGTGTGTGTGTGTGTGTGCGCGCACACACACACACACACATATAAGCAGAAGCTAACAGTCATCTTTCAGGGCTGCTGTAGTTGCACCCATTATTGTAGCTTCTCCACTGAGCAAGGGATTGGACTAGATGACCTCCCACATCCCTTCCAACTCTAGAATTCTATGATTCTACTAAAACAAGATGGCAAAATAATGGATTGGCTTGAATTAATTTGGCAATTTATTGCTCCACGGACAAAGAACTACTTCTGGAGAAACTGCCTGCTGTACAGTTATACTACAATAACATTCCTTTATAGCAGGGATCTTCCCACACCATTGGCTATAGTAGCTAGGGCTGATGGGACTTGCATTCCAAGAACACCTGGAGAGCCACATGTTTCCCACCTCTGCTCTAAGCCATTACTGAGTTTCTTTCATCTCCATATTCAAGACCCTGCTCAAGAATAATTTCTGCAATAAATACCTTCCTAAACTACCCTGACCACTCCTTTCCTTCTCTTCCCTCGAGCTATTTACCTCCTTCTTACCCATTCTCCTCTCCCCTTCTCTTCGTTGTCCAACAAATTTCAATAGTAATCCCTCTAAGTAGTAACCGTATCAGTCCTGAGTACTTTATGTTCAACTGTAGCAGTAATAGTAACAGGCTACACCTTGTTTATACAAAAGTGTTAGGGCATTTCTACATGACACTTTTATCCCACAGCTTTACCGAGGCTTCTGCTTCTGGATTCTTTGTGTGATTAAGACAGATCCTTTACACATGCTTTGTTCCGTTTTTCTTTCTCTGCCTTTCCATGTTTCATTATACAACCATTAGATGGTGCTGCAGTATAGAGGAATTGTGCAATTACTCTCATTCTGCTATATCTAAATAGTGCTTTGTTGTGGGTGGGGCGAACCACACGATAATAATTGCAAAGCACGGGATAGGGACTGGAAGAGGAGGAGAACGTGGTGCAAAGAACTTGCAAACTACTATGAGTGAACAATCACAAGCGTACAATAAAAGCCTTGTGTAGAAATGCTCTTAGAATGGATAGATTAAGCCTATTTTTCTAAAAAAGGTATCCTCAAGCAAACTAGACTCCCATATCTGCAGCTGGTTGGTAGTCATTGTCATTAAAAAGGGTCTAGAATTCAGCTGATATGAGAAAATTCTAAAGAATGTTTTTGAAAGCCAATCTGGAGAAAAGTGTGAAGAATACTAAATGATGAATCAGGTGGTGAACTAGGAGCAGGAATGTAATACGTACTACACACCCTTCTTGGCACAAGGAATGTAACACATATTGCACACCCAGAATCAGAAAAACAAAAACAAATCAGAGTTGAATATTGGCAGAAAAGACTAGAGCTACAAGCCTATAACATTTTCTCATGAAGGTATCAGTGCTAAGTTTTTGATTTTACACTCTTGGTCTAATTACTAACTATGAGGCTAAAGGAAGGTATTTACAGTTCAGACTGGGTGGTGATTGGGGTGTCTCCTTTGTCCCCCTAGAGTGTGGTCAGGGGCCCTTTCTATACCACAGGGCCTTCCGGAACACAGCGGGGAGGATCCCAGGATTTCCTGCTTCCAGGATTGTCCCCCAGCACCTAGATGGCTGTGCCACCATTTTTTATTTTGTTTTAAGAAGAGGGGCCAGTCGCACAATTGCAATCCAGCACAAAAGTGAGTTGAAAAACAAAAAACAAAATCTCCCCCCGCCCCACTATTGCAGGGATGGCAAAATTGTTCCCCCCACCCCTGGGTACGGAGCCTCCCTGTACAGCTCCGGGCCCACTTTGAAGGTTGTGCTACTTGCAAGGAGGCAAGAGCGGCTGCCAGACCTCCCACGCTCCTGGGATGGTCCCGGGACCGTGGGGAAAATTGGGATAACTGGGGAACCAAATATCCTGGGAAAATGGAGGGGTCGTCCCTGCCTGCCCCCGGGATCCCCTGTGTGTCATTTGGACGCACAGGGATGACCCAGGGACGACCCAGGGGGAAAAAAACATGGTATAGACATGGCCATAATATAAAATGAGGGTGATATATCTAGTGGGTAAGAATATTTTCTAGAGGATGCCAAAGAGCTGTCTGCTGTTCAGAGAGTCATAGTAGTGAAGAGGTGGGGACAGAGAATGACAACCAGATCTGCTAGCCCTGACATACACATAGTGGATGACACATGTGCATGGTGGCCTATAGACCCCACACACAAAGGCTCTGATCACACTCCTGTGCACACTTGCTGTCCAATATGTGGATGCCACACGTAACAGCAGCCAGCACTACTGTGTTTCCCCACCCTATGCACACAGAGGAATGGCTGTACAGGGCTTCAGAACAAGCAACATCAGTAGGGTCTCCTTAGCTCCCTATTTTGGATCAGCTCTCCCTCCAAGTTGCTTTAAAGAAATGACGCTGCGTGTAACAACCCAGAGAAAATATATTTTAAATGTACTTACGTGTTTGCAGAGGGAAGTGGCTTGTCACTGGAATTCCCCTCTGTGCTTGGGTTTCCTTTGATTTTTGAGGAACTGGGCACAAAAGTCAAACTAGAAGAAAAGGAGCCAAACTGCAGAGAGGGAGACAAGAGAGGAATGATTCATCAGTCCTCACTGGGCACAGATAGAGACTTAGATCTGTTTTCTGGCAATTTAGCTGTCAATGCTTCTCCCAAGAATTTCAGGAATAATATTCCAGTGAGGGCACTGAGAATTCTGTTAGAGATCCCTAACTTAAAATTTCTAAACTTAACCTAGTTCAGGTCTATAGTGTCCATGCGATCAATGTCTCAACGTCATGCTATCTCCTTCCCTAGGATTTGCTAAAATTTCTCAATGAATCTTCACAGTAGTAGCCAGCCTCAGATCAGCAACCATATTCCCAATTGTGGAACTCATCTCAGGGGACCCCAGCAACTGCAGGAAGCAGAGAAAATGGCTCAGTGGAATGGATGTAGAAAGCAGGCTGCAGTACATGGGGAACACTTAGAGTAGCCTTCCCCAACCTGGTATCCTTCAGATCTTTTGGATTTCAATTCCCATCAACCCCAGCCAGTACAGCCAATGGTCAGGGAATGCTTGGTGTTGTAGTATCTGGAAGGCACCAGATTGGGGAAGATTCGTGTAGACTAAGAATCTTAACCCCTTTGCAAGTGTAGGAAACTAGATAATCTCAAATTATCTAGCCTTACCAGATTGTTAGGAGGACCGAGCTCCTGTAACATTAATCATGTGGGGGGAGTAGGGCATAGAGGTACCCTTTACTGGGCCTAGAGTTTTACAAGGGCTGAGCTTGAGTACGCTAGCCCATTACCGTGAGGCATAAAATTGAGACTAAATTGCAAAATCATGCTTGATGGGGGGGGGGGGGGGCTATGGAAAAGTATTCCCCTATGTCTTGTTTGTAGTGTCCTGATCTTGTAAGATTTGTGGCTGACACTCAAAACCACTGCTGGAAAAGAACTAGCAACATTTATTGATTGATATTCTTTGTAATGAAACAGCCAAAACTCTCTACGCATTCCACAGTGATTAAAACTATAAAATGCAACACGATAAAACATATTATGAAAGTTCGAAAGTTTAAACCTATAGTAGAAAACCAAAATTAAAAATAATAACCAAAATAAAACCTAGCAGCAATGTGAAGATATAAAACACAGGGACAGATCTGGAAACAGAACGTTCTAAAGGAGGTTGACGCTGGCCCTCCTCCAAGGCTGATATGAATGCACATGGGGCTGGGGGCGGGGGATGTACCCGCTGACCACATATCCAGACACCAATCTCTTGCTCCCCGCCTCCCCCACTCCATTAGTCATTCTCCCTGGCAGCCACAAGTTCAGTATTAGTGTGAAAGGGTATGTGCACTGCATAGCATACAGTTAACATGTGGCCACATCGGTATCAGGAGGGATGGCCGGTGAGCAAGATCCTGCTCCACCCTCACATATCCATAGAACACGGAGGTAGAGGAGGGGTGTGGTGCTTGTCTGAACAGACCTTGAGGGAGGTCTGGTTAAGATGACACCTGAAGGGATGCTCCGCTCCCTTGCCACACCTCCTCCGCTGTCCCCACACGTTCATTCGGAGATGGGCCGTCTGTATTACGGCATACTTGCTTGAAACGCTACAGGCCTAGGCCTCCTCCCCCAGCTCACATAGCTCTCCCCAGGAGGGCAGGAGAGTGCTTGGAGAGAAAACCCTATGCAAGGCACGGAGATGTGGGTGTGCTGAACAAAAGCTCCCAGCAACCAGGCCCTCCTGCCTTACTGACTGCGCCACCAGTGCTCTGTTCCTACCGCAAGCCAAACTCTGGGCTTCGAAGGCAGTGGCCAACCTGCCTACACATTTAGTGAGCTGATCCCTAAGGGCCAATCCTGGGTCACTTGGCCTTATAAAGCCCTCACTTCAGGGCTACCTCCTCAGTGGGGGCAGCTTGAAGTATGGCAGGAGGATTCTGCCTAGCTCCTAGTTGCTGCCTTGGACTATGTACCTGCTTTGGCTATTCTGGAACCCGGCTCCTTTTGGAACACGCACCTCCTTCTGGCCTACTTGGCACAGCCAGCCAGCCAGCCAGCTAGCTAGTTCCCCACGTCCCAGAACCTGGAGGCCTGTGGCTTGACCCTGCTTAGGCCTGACACTCTAGGATTTGTAGTCTGAGAGACCAAGAAAAGTGTGTGCCGCCGTATGTGACAAGGTCTTTCAAGAACTACGAGTCCCAGAGTTCCTGAGTTCTGCAAGCTTTTTTTTGTGTGTGTGTGCTCAGGGAGGAGGTGGAGCCAACAGGGTGTGTCAGTAGACTGGCAAGAGGAGAGAGATGCTGTGATTGTCAATATGTTGGCATAGTTAACACTATTAAGACAGGGATTTTAAGGTCCTATCAGCTTGCCTTGTTCATGGGATTTTTTGGGGGGGATGATCTACATGCAGCCTGCAGCTGGATTTGGAACAAAGGGTTGGATCTTTTCTTCCATCACCAGTTTTCCTCCCGAAATTCCAACATCCTGGGAGAGTTAAAAATAGAAAATGACTAGAACATGCACTTGTTTCTTTTTGAGTCTGGAATATCAGGGGGAAATTGGTGGGAGGGGAAAGGTTTTAAACCTCTGTTGTTGTCTTTTTTGTTGTTGTTCTTAACTGCTAATTATAGCATGATTTCTTTTAATTAAAAAAGGGAGAAACCATGGTTGTGATCCAAATCAAGGCAATGTGCACTTACACTGGCATAAAACTGCAACAGTAAACCTTTGGACATCCAGAACTCGGCGATTCTTGAGAAGAAAACAAACAAAATTCCCCACCTCAGCACAAAGAACATCATGGGAGGGAGCAGCAAAGGGAGGGGAAAGCCTTTGGTTTTATTTCCGCTTGCTAGGGTGGACAGAAGTTTAAGGCATGTACTGCCAATTTCTCCAGTTGTGTGAGCAGTACTCAGAAATTATGTTACCAATGACTGGTGATGCTAGGAGCCTGCCGTCTGGAAGACCCCTAAAACTGATAATCGGGGACAATGAAATCCCAGGGACTATGAGGGCCAGTGCTGCTCATTGGATTTACAGGCCCCAAAATTTACGGAGTAAAGGAGCTAGGCCTCTGGATTCCAGAGTGTAGAGGAAAGATGAGCAGTTTGTAAAGGGCATTTGCTTCTTGTGCGCCTTGTCTGACTAAATACAAATCAAGGTGCCAGAAACATTGGGAGCTAAAAGGAACTTTTTTTTAAAAAAAAGCTAAAGGATAACAACCAAGCCTCCAATTTAATTCAGAGTTATTTGAAACAGAAGAGGGAACAAGGGGAGGGGTCATGTTAAAACTGTATTGGGCCTTGGAAATTTAGGCTTGATCATTGTGCATTTGCCAAAATGTTGTTTCTTTTGCATAATTGTGAAAGGTGTAGACACTCTGTTCCCCTTAACAGCAGTTCTTAACTGCTAATTAGTGTGTAGGTTCTTTTAATAAATCAGGGAGAAAGCAGCAGTGGATTGTTTGTGTATTATATAGCACCCAGATTGCTGAACATGCACCTGTTGAGAACCTCTCAGGCATTGTTGAGTGTGAGAATGTTAAAATCCAAATTATTAAAGTATGAGGGACGGTGGGGCTGGTGGGTGCAGATCGCTGTATCGCTCATGGCTCTCTATATCTTGTCCTCACGGTGAATGTGCCAACTTCTGAGAGATGATATAATTGTGTACTGCACAGGAAGGCAACCTAGTGGTCCTCCAGATATTTTGGACTACAACTCCCATAATCCCTGACCACTGGCTATGTTGGTTTATGGGAGTTGTAGTCCAAAACACCAGAAGGCAACAGGTTCCCTACCTTTGATTTAAGTATATGAGCTGCAACTCACCTCAACGCAGTGGAGGCTGGTGGCTCTGATTTTATTAGGGCTGTGAATCCACTCTAGGTTACAGCTAGAACGAGACAGAACTCGAATGGAGTTATCCAAGGTGCTGAACCTAATTTAGGGATAGGGTTCAGTACTTTGGATAGCTCTTTTACAGTTTTGTCTGCTTCTGACTGAAACCCAGAAAGGATTCATTACCCCAGCTTCCACTGTCTCAACAATGAACTCACTTAATGGCCATTGGCAAGCCACTCTAGCCCTGTGCAGGCGTTTGCCTGCTAACATGTAGAGCTAAAGTATGGAGAGGGATGTGGGCACACACATAAGCCCTACTTCCAGCATCCTCACACACTCAGTACCCAGTTAGACCTCCATGCATTGCATGTGGAGGTCTAAAGAGGGCTTTGTAAGCACATTCTGCTGAATGAACTTTCAGAATTACATTCTCAAGGTTATTGGCATTTAGTGAGAAAATAGGTGAGATAATGTGAACATGGTAAGTAGATGTGTCTCTGGGACATACCCAGTTCAGAACCTTGATGCACGCTAGTCTGGAAGGTACTGTGTACCAGGTCATTATTATTAGAGTCTGTTTGTCTCTTGTTCTGAGGGGGTTCCCAATGACTGTATAATCAGCTGTATAATCGTGCCCTCTAGTTTCTTGCTATAATCATTGCCCTGTAGTATTTTGCTTTTTTTGCTGTGTTTGTTTGTGCTTAATAAAATGCTTAGCCTTCACCCATTTAGGTGTTCATAGTTTCTGAATCCTAGAAAGAACTGTTGCCTTGGCTATACAATAAGCAACACACTCAGGCCAGATCTACACCAAACAGGATATGACACTTTGAAAACGGTTTGAAAACCGAATATGGAGTGTGTCCTGGGCCCCAACAGTTGTCACTACTGTTATAGCCCACTTTAAATCAGTAGTGTAGATCCTGCCTCAGTCCCCACAATCAGCTCCATCTGCATTAGAAGAACTAGAAGTCAATGCCTAGTTACTCGTTATTTGCTGGTACCATCACATTTTTCTCCAGAAATATGGTAAAACAATTCTGTCACATGGTGTCACCGCAGTCCACATATTGCTTCCCCCACCCCCACTCCAATTCATTGGCTAGGATTTGCAAGGCAGGAGAAAACACTGAACAAATATCACCAGGAGACTAGTGAGGGATGCATGCTGGCAGCATCTACACCTCCCCATAATAGGCAGTGAGGCCCTCCGAGGGTGTGTGACTTCTAAGCTTTCTTGTGCCCTGATACACTCCTCGTTTTAGGCATAAAGCACTGGAACACATGTGGACACTGAAAAAGGCACAGGTGTGTGAAATATATCAGCAATAGCAATAGGAATCAGAAAAACAGCTGTTGAGCAGGAAACCAAAAAGAAACAAGAGAGACATCTGTACTGGTTGTTCCCAATGCATTTGGACATGGGTCTTTATCAAGGGAAAAAACCTTAGAGTCATTTCAGAAGGATTCCCTCTCCCTTTCTTCATCCAAAGACCATGTCACGTTGGGAACAACCAGTACAGCTGTCTCTCTGGTTTCTTTTTGGTGTGAAATATATCCCAACATGGCACAGTCAGGTCTGGACTTCAGGGCAGATGTCAAGTGCCCCACTCTGTAGAAAGAACAAGAGGGCCTCCAAATACAGCAGGGCTGTTTTACCACTCCCTGAAGTAAGTGAAACAATATACATTACCATTTAATGATAATAAGGGTACAAAATCATTACATCCAGAGACTAAAACTAACTGACTGCAGCACTGTTCCCACACTGTCCTTCCTCCTCCAATTGTATTACCTGCATAGTCTGCAGAGCTTGTTATACAGACATCTTGTCAGCAACTCTCTATCCCATGTCTGCTGACACTTTGGTCTGTGGGTGTTTAAATTCCAGTGCCTAAACAATTTATTTTATGAGGCAACTAATAAATGCTAACTATAAAAAAAATGAACACATTTAATGAACACCACTAATGTAGCATAAGAACATATTATAATCAGTTACATTTCAGCAACAACATAAAGACAAGGCATTCTTTTAAAGGTTTCATTATTCCAAATGAGACACAGGGATTTCCCAGCATTGAGCCTAGGGGTGTTTGGATTTTGTGAAATCCATCCTGTGCATGTTTCATGGATTGCGCAGTGTTGTTCATTCTAGGATTTGTTCACAGATGGATTTGAGTAATTTTTTTTCATTATGCAATATATATATATATATATATATATATATAATTTCATAAGAAAGTTTGCAACAATTTACATAATATTTGTTAGTACGTATTGTACTAACATATTTTTGTTAGTATATTTAGCATATTATCCTCTATTCCATTCAACTTATCTCCGCATATATTTTTCCAGAAAGGCATATGTTTCAGGAGAAACTTGTGTATTTTCCTGAGAATAACTTTGCATATATTTGAAGAAAGTAAATAAACAAATAATTCCAAAAGTCCGCAGACTCCACACAGTCCAGATTGGATTCTGCAGGTCATATTCTTAGAAATCCAAACTCATTTTAGTCTGTCTCAAATTTCTCCAGCATCCCTAGCTGACCCTAAGAAGTACATTTGAGCTTCTCTCATAATTTTGTAACAAAAGCTGTTAAAGCATTAGAGAATTCTGAAGATAACTGAAATATACTTTTTTAAATTCACACCCTGAGGCAGATTTATCTTCATTTGTGAAAACATTCTTCCTCAAAAATTCTATCTAAAACAGCTTCTTTGGTAACCATTCATTCCAGCTTTAAAAAAAAGATTTAAAACATGGAATCATTTGCCATTTAAAAGAAAAAGTTTTTTTTTAAAAAAAGAGCTAATTCCTTTTAAGATAGCCTCAGAAACATTTGCACAAACCCCGTTAAAGAAACTCACCTTTCACATCTCAGTCTGCAAAAGTGATTCTTAATGGTTCTACCTTTGCAGTGCACTGCTGTGTTGTTTACCTTCGTACTGAGCTTAGACATTTCCAGCAATGTCCTTTGCTGTTTAATACAATTCATTCTGCATAGGCCCCACCTCTTCCTTGTTTTTACAAAACCTAGAACATAATAAAAGCGGATGAAGCAATTACGCCTCGAAGGCAATAAGTCACTGTAGAAAGACTGGTATAGCTAAGGTTTGCATCTACTCTGTGCCACGCCTGTTTCGACTTGCTGTGTTTTATACTGTATTTTAAATTATGTTTTTATACTGTCGTTGTTTTATATTTTGAATGGTTTTTATGGTTTTAATTTTTGTAAACCAGCCAGAGAGCTTCAGCTATTGGGCAGGGCAATGAATTCCGTAGGAGAGGGACCACACTGAAGGCTCTTCCCATGGTGAACTCCAATTGGTCGATAGGTCTATGTGGAACCACCAGGAGCATGCCCTTGGATGACCTCAGTGACAGGGCAGACTGATAGGGGAGAAGGCACTCTCTCAGATATCCTGCTCCCAAGTTGTTTAGGGCTTTGTATACTAGTACAAGAACCTTAAACCTGGCCCGGTAGCAAATTTGACTTCTGCAAACCAGTGTACAGTTCTGAATGGAAAATGGAAAAGCCTGGGTAAGAAGGATCCTAGCCCTTTAACCTCTGAGGTAAGAGGAGAGAGGGTTGGGCTCTGAGGAATTCCTCACTGTTGCTCAAAAGTAACAGGCTTGTTTTCCTAGGAGATATGCTAATTCCCACTAAGAAGCACAGACTCCAAAGATCTGGTCCAACGCACTTTTATTACGTTCAGCTGAGCGGGTGCACTCTAGCAAGCTCCCAGCTCACCAGAGTCACACCTAGGGGCACGCAAGCCCCCCCTTTTATACTATACAGCATAAGATCTACGTCATTGCTTTATACAGCGCAAGCGCGAGCAAAACCCCATGCATTCCAACGAGAGAGTCTCTGCCCTTTGACACACTGTTGAAAGCTACTGCGCATGTTTCAATTGTTACTAGGATAGATTCTGTAGCTTCTGATAAGATGCGCTGACGGCCTTGCATTAGGACAAATGCTACAACCAGATGAAACCGGGCTTGTGGCAAGGCCTTTTCAGCTGCATACGCACTTTACATTTTCCTTCAGCCTTGAGCAAGGTTCCCAGCATTCTGTATGTGTAAGCAAAGATGGCTACGCTTTGGCTAACATCACCACCACCAGCAGCAGATGTTAGTCTTTAAGGCTGGGGCCTCCAATGCGGTGCCTGCACCTGCTCCCAGTCACCTCTCCTGGTGCTTGCAGGGGCTTCTTGATCCTTTTTTTGTCTTTAGTTACCTTGGGCAGTGGCTGGGGATGCTGGAAAGAGAAACACAGGCCTTGAGTCATACCATGCTCTTCCTTTCCTTCTCCAAAATTTCTCTGGATCCTACAGTGACCCAGGGCGTTCATAAGAAGGGCAGGAAAGTAAGGGGATGGACCAGCTGAAAGCCATTGTTTTGCTTTCCAACCAGCCACTCAAACAAGAAAGGGGACGAAGGGACCCAAATGCTGACTATTAAGCTTCAAGGAGCATGGGAGGGTAGTGGGGAGCATGGGAGGGCAGTGAGGAGTCTCCTGGGAGGGGTATGTGTTGTTTTTGTGGGGGTAGTCTGGGTTTTTGTATGTGTTTTGCCTGGGTTGAAGGGTGTAGTTATGTTGCCGGGGGTGGTCTCATCTGTAAGAGGCTGCTACCCTAAATCAGCACCCAGCAAGTCATATGACCCATTTGCCTTAAGCAGGAGAAAAGAGCAGCTGGCATGAGCAGAGTGGGCATGGGTGTGCCAGCCATTGATTTGCGGAGGAGGCAATAAAGCCGCCTAAGGGATTTATCACCACAGAGTACCAGCTTTCATCTTAGTGCATATTTCCCTATGCATTGCAACCTATCTAGTTTACATTAAATAATCTTCTTAGTCTAAGCAAATTAGTCTAAGCAGCAACAGCAACAAAACATAGAGAGAGAACCCAACCAAAACTATTTGATCTGCTCATCTTACTTTGGGGCAGCCGGCTGCTTTGCGAGCTACCGTTTGGGCTAGTTCTTACTGAATTGGTAAGCCAACTGAATTGTCTGGGCTTTACTACTTGTGCTGTTACAGTTGTGGGCTCACATGACTGAATGATTTTCCATACACAATATTCTCTCCATGCAGAATATTAGACATCAGGAAGAAGAGTTCCAGTCTAGTCTTCTCCCTGACATCTAGCTTTCTATGTGAAAGAATTTTAAAATATTTTATTTTTATTATTATTTTATTATTAGAACGGCCTTCAGTCATATTTATATCCCACCTGTCGTTTGAAGTGGTACAACAGAGACAACAGTGAAAACTAGGCCTCTGTCAGGAGGCCATTCCAGATGATAGGATAATACCATCCTTATAATTTAAACATTTTCAAAATATAACTTCAAGCATCTTATTTGACAACATTAAGAATTGTTCCAGATAATGGGTTGGATCCAAGAATAGTACGGCTTAGAATAGATCCACTGAAATTAATGGAACTTAAGTTAATCAAGACTAGCTTGTTTTTTTATCATAGTATTACTTATTTAAAACAATTATGTACCAACTTTCATCATAGTCAATTTCACAAAATCAAAAATAAATGCAGAAAGTAAACCCTACCACAGATGAATAGATAGGAGACAGATTTACTGTGGATAAATTCTTCCTGGATCTAGGAAGTTGGTGCTCAACCTGTTCTAGGTGTTGCACTCCACCTGAAGAGCAGATTAGCAGTGTGGGGGGCTTTCCTGGTCCAATGGTATCACTTGAGATTATCCCAGGGGTTTGACGCAAGAAACTTGTTCCACAGAATCCAAGCCAAGGTCTTCAATGTTATCTCCATTTTTTTTCCAGGAAATGGCAGTCTTAAAAACAAAATCAAGATTCCACTACAAGTTCAGTTGAGACAGGGTGTTTTCATTCATGAATTTATTCATTTACTTTAATATACAGACATTCTGCCTAAGCATTCAAGGCAGCTTACAGTTTAAAATTAGGGCTGTGCCCTGCTTCGGGCCGAATTACCGAAACTGAGGCGAGGCAGACCAATTCAGCCCGCCTCACCCTGGATCTGAGTCGGTGCCAGGTCATCCTGAGGCTGAAGCAGATTGGTACCAAAGCCTTGGTGCACCTCAGGTCAATTCAGAACCGCACTGGGCACTCCCCCTGCCCCCACCCCGGAAAGCCAGTACAAAGCCAGCCAAGAGTCAATTAGATGCACCTCTCTCCCCCTCCCCCTCCCTGCTCATCTCCCACTGCCACCACGCCACCCACTGCCACTGCCATGCACGCCGCTGTAGTTTCCAGCCATAGATAGGCTGACCATATGAAAAGGAGGACAGGGCTCATGTAACTTTAACAGTTGTAGAGAAAAGGGAATTTCAGCCAGTGTCATTTGTATGCAGTTAGTTCCTGGTGAAATTCCCTCTTCATCACAACAGTTAAAGTTGCAGGCCTATACTAGAGTGACCATGTACAAAAGAAGGCAAGGCCCCTGCAATTTTAACTGTTGCACCTTGAGAAGTTTCAGCCCTTGGCATCAAGGGGATCTTGAGTTTTTAGCTAAGAAGTGCTGGGCGAGCAAGGCACCTTTCCTGCTGCAGATTTGGTGGGCAGTCGGGCACCTAGAGCTCAGCAGAGGCGAGGCATCCACAGATCAAAATGTGAGAAAGGAGAGGTCAGTCAAAGCAGTCACATGTTTGTGCAGGAAGTAGACAGGAGTTCAAAGTCTGGGTGTGAAAAGTGGTGTCAACTCACAAACCTTGAGAAGCTAATGTATATTAGTGAGAAGTGTGAATGGGCGAGGTAGTGTCTGCCGTCCACAACACCCACCCTAATGTTAGAGTAGAGAAAATAAATATTGAATTTTAAAAATAAAAAAGCCAGCCAGTCAGCCAGCAGCAAGCCATGTTGAGCAACAGCTTACAGCGGAGTGAGGGTACAATCAGAAAAGATATTTGAGTGAAGGGGAGAATGTATCACACAGAGTATAGCAACAAAGTACAGCAAAAGCTACAAAAGTAGGAGTGAGTGAAGTTAAGTTCAGATACATTGGATGTCTCACTCGTTATTTCAGTGATGTTAACTTTAAGATGTTATGTAGAACAGATTTGTCTTAATTGTGTGCTGTAAAATCAGACATGTGAGAGCCTATCTACACTACTGCTTTAAAATGGTTTAAAACGGTTTATAACCGTTTTGAGAACTGTTGGGGCCCAGGACACACTCCAAATACAGTTTTCAAAACGTTTTCAAAGTGTTTTATCCTGAGTGTGTAGATAGGCTCTAAGACTATGTGCCGGACACGCCCCCTGGGGGTGGACATGTTGGTGGGGATGGCCCCTTAGGGGACAACCATGTTGCCTCCTTTTTGATTTCCAAAATATGGTCACCCCACTCCTGTGTAGGACCTGTAAAGTTAGATTAGCAGAAACAGAAAGATAGGAAGGGAAAGTACAAGGGAATTAACAGAGAGGGGAAAATATGTAGATAAATACAGAGTCGGGGATAAAGGAATGATAACACAAGTATATAGAATTTTGATAAGACAAGAGACTGGAGGAAAGCAGATAGTAAGGCAGGTATGGGAAGGAGATTTGGAAGAGGGAATAGAAGATAAGGAATGGGGAGATATATTGGAGAAATTCCCCTTCCAAACAACCTCAACAAGGATAAGGGAAGGGGCTTTAAAAATAGCACAAAAATGATACATGACACCAGTGAAGATGACAAAGATAAACAGAAATCTGACATCAATGTGCTGGAGAAGATGCAAAAAAAAGGGGACCCAAATACATATGTGGTGGGAATGTAAAAGGGTTAAGAAATTTTGGAAAAAAGTATTTCAAAAAATAGAGGAAGTTACGGATCAGGAGATAAAAATAAAGCCAGAGCTAGATCTACTGAATATGTATATTAAAGAAAATAGAGGGTTAGAAGATAAAAATTTAATTGGGTTCATGTTGACAGCAGCAAGACATCTGATAGCATCCAAATGGAAGACAGCCAGGATGTTGACAATTAAAATGTGGGGGAAAAATTTATGGAACATTGCAATAAATGAAAAATTGACACAGAAACTCAGAGTTTACGGGGGGGGGGAGTGGGGGGAGAAATACCTTCAGAATGGACTGGAAAGCATATATAGAATATATGAAAAAAGAACCAAACAGGGAAAATATGGTGGAAGCATATAAAAAGTTATGGGACTTATGAAAATAAAAGAAAGAAAAAAGAAGAGAGAAAGAAGGGGGAAAAAGAAAAGAAGAGACAAGCCAGAAGAAAAACCGTGGGGGGGGGAATGAGGGGGAAGGGGGGAATTATATTCGATATTGGTGGCTATTGTTAGAATGATTTATATGTTGTTGGATAAGAAAATGTAATAAAGAGGTATTTTTTTAAAAAAGCAGCAATTCTCTGTCCCACTGTAGTACCTTTCTCATAGAGAACTCGAGGACAGGGTTCCGATGTCATGATAACTCAAAATGGGTTAATTAAGCCATGATGGATTAATTTACCCATTGTGGGTTATTGTCAGCTGGTGGCAGTTTTTTTAACCCATGATGGCTTATTTGGGCAAAATAACTCACTCTGACAACCCACGATCATGGGTTATCATGTTGTGTGGCAGTCACCATGGGTTATTTTGGCTGGCTACAGAGCTGTGCAGCAAGGATTTTTGCTCCTCTGGAGTAAATGCACAGGGATTTGATGATAGACTGGGTACCTCACAACTCAGAGAGGCTGTGTGTGGAGTTTGGTCCCTATTCTGCAAATCCCCACAATTTTATTCATTTATTTAAAGCATTTCTTGGCCACCTTTCAGGCAAAAGCCCTCACAAGGTGACTTACAACAATATACGTAAAAACAGTTAAAATATTAAAAGCAATAAAGTTTTCTAGGTATCTCCCTCTTTTGGTGCATTCGGGATTTTTGCTGCTCTGAAGTAAATGCACAGTGTTTTGATGGCATATCGGAGAAGCTGTGTATGGAGTTTGATCCCAATCCTGCAAACCCCCAAGGTTTTCTAGCCACTTCCCCCCTTTGAGGGGCATTTGGGATTTTCCCTCCTTGGTGAGATATAGTGCAGGGTGGGTGGGAGGATTGCAGCAGGGTAAGGGGGGCGAGTCAAATTACACATACTAGCTTAATAAGCTACTCGCAGTAGTTTATTAGTCCACTCGTGTGGTGGAGGATCATGGGCTATTTAACAAATAAGCTACCTTGAGTAGCTTATTAATTAGGGTGACCATATCAAAAGGAGGACAGGGCTCCTATATCTTTAACAGTTGCATAGAAAAGGGAATTTCAGCAGGGTGTCATTTGTATATATGCAAAACCTGGTAAAATTCCCTCTCCATCACAACAGTTCAAGCTGTAAGAGACTTGCTGTCTTTTGTGTTGTCTCTGCTTTCTTCCTTTCATGTGCCACAATACACAATACAATAGCACAGAATGTTTTAAGCTATGATTCATATTCCATATCAAATCAAACCATCAGTTCACATGGATTACTGAGCGTATTACTGAATGTCTTAGCACATTTGAATGATGCATCCACAGAAGCTGGGGAGGTGCACACCGAGATGATAGCTTCTCCCTAGTAATAAATTATTTGTGGGGCCTGGTATTGTCAAGTCTGGAGAGGAGTCTACCCCTTTTGAGGTTTCTGGTTTATTTGACACTATATACTCTTTGACTGTATGTCACAACCCCCAAAGTGACGCACCCCCCCTCTCATTCTTTTGTAGAGTTTGTATCCAGAGATGATCATATCTATCCATTCCACCAGGTTTTTCTTACGCCCATGATATCTATGTTAGGCTGACCAGATAAAATCCAGGTCAGGGCTCCTGTAACTTTAACAGTTGTAGAGAAAAGGGAATTTCAGCCAGTGTCATTTGTATGCAATTAGTTCCTGGTGAAATTCCCTCTTCATCACAACAGTTAAAGTTGCAAGCACTATACTAGAGTGACCATATACAAAAGAAGGCAGGGCCCCTGCAACTTTAACTGTTGCGATGAAGAGGGAATTTCCCCAGGAACTAATTGCATACAAATGACACCGGCTGAAATTCCCTTTTCTCTACAACTGTTAAAGTTACATGAGTCCTGACCTGGATTTTATCTGGTCAGCCTAATCTATGTTCATCTGGGCTTGGAGACTTCTTTTTTTTAGCACGGAAACACCAACACATGTGGCTCTTTGGCCTCTTTGACTAGCTATCATGTTTTACTGTATGCTTTTGGCCTCTTTCTACCTAGTCCCCATTTGGAAGTATTTTCACCTTCACCCTCTAGGAATGTTATAGGGTGACCATATGGAAAGGAGGACAGGACTTCTGTGTCTTTAACAGTTGCATTGAAAAGGGAATTTCAGCAGGTGTCATTTGTATATATGCAGCACCTGGTGAAATTCCCTCTCCATCACAAGAGTTAAAGCTGCAAGAGCCCTGCCCTTTTTTGTATCTGGTCACTCTAGTATAGCTCCTGCAGCTTTAACTGTTGTGATGCAGAGTGAATTTCACAAGGTGCTGCATGCATACAAATGACACCTGCCGAAATTCCCTTTTCTATGCAACCGTTAAAGAGACAGGAACCCTGTCCTCCTTTCCATATGGTCACCCTAGGCATGTATGGAGGTTTTGGTTTTGATTTTGCACATTTTTTAAATGTGTACGTGTTAATGAACACTCTTTTTTTGTTTTGCAGAATGCGTCACAAGCTGGTAAATGTATTGATGTCTGATTGCAAATTGTGTTCAGGTCCACTGTCAGTTTTGGGAGGTACAAATCAGGAAAATCTATTTTAAAAAAAACCTCAGCAGAACAAATTTCTCACCTATCCTTAGACAAAATAGGGAGGGGGGATACTTCTGTCTCTGCAGAAATCTGCAATAACATATTTTCAAAAATCCCGGTGGCTTTCTTTGTATTAAACTCAAGAGAAAATCATTTTTAAAACTGTGCATTGTTGGTATCTCACCCAATACAGGATAAACAAAATGTACAAAAATGGAAATGATAACTGTTGGTGCTGTGGGTTTGGTAACCCAAACGCTGATAGATAGATAGATAGATAGATAGATAGATAGATAGATAGTATGGCATGGACCTATAAAATATATGAATATTGAATGTGAGGGTGAAGGATGTGACATGCGAACAACTTAATGGGACTCTGTTCCATTTGAACATCTATAGTATTCACTGCAAGTGCATGTGGAAGGTTTTATTGGCAGGACTAGTCCAAGACGTTTTACTACCCGAGGCAATTAGCACTAATTACCACTCACCTCAAGGCATGAAAAAATTAAATTAAATAATATCCTATCAGTTGCGTTGCACTTCCTTCCTCCAGATCATAGCCTATTTTCGATGGGTTGCAATACACCCTTCAAAAGTTCAGGTTCGTCATTTCAGGTTACTCCTAGATCCACTCCTAAACCTGGATGTCCAGGTTGTTGTTGTTATTATTATTATTATTATTATTATTATTATTATTATTATTTATTACATTTATTTACCATCCCATAGCCGAAGCTCTCTGGGCAGTTTACAAAAATTAAAACATTGAACATTAAAAAGTCAATATACAAAATTTAAAAACATAAAACATAAAACAGCTGATATTTAAAACATTTTAAACTTTTAAGCCTGGCCACAAAATCAGTTAAAACCTCAACTTAAGCTGTTAAAATGCCTGGGAGAAAAGATTTTAGTGGTAGCCTGGAGTGCTTTTGCTGAGCTGAGGATGGTGTGTATCATGGGCCCGATCTTTCAAGCACACACTCTAGCATTCTAACAGAGGGCACTCCAAATGACTGAGACTCTTCTGTTGTAGCAAATCCCACAGTAAAAGAACATTGGTTACATTCTTCAGAAATCATATAGCTGATGACAATTAGTTATAGATTCCATAAGTAATTCCAAAATAATCCAAAACTAATAAATAACAGAGATCAAGACAACTTGGTTTCCCATTGTAATTTCTACAGCTCAGAATACAGGTCAAGGGCTCGAAAGATTCCTGCTGTAATTTAGTACAGGCAATCTACGATAAGAGTTTTCAAATACAGGGCAGGGGCTCAAATGATTCCTGGCGTTAAGACATCCCAGGCAATCAAAGACAAGGATTCTAGAAGAAAATCTAAACAAATACACACTTACAGAGGTCAAATCTTTGTTGGAACCTCCGTGCTACACAGGTCAAGGCTTTTCAAATCCAAGAGACAAATCAGGTTCAAGAATAAGTTCAGAGTGATCCCACACAAGCAGAAATTTCGATGACCATAGCTTCCACTTTGGTATCTTCATGCTACATGGGTCCAGGCATAGAAAAGAAAAGAGCCAGGATCAGTCAAAGCCAGCAAGCAGTCTGGCTACGTACGTATTCTATAGCAAACAAGAATTTAAGCTCTATGAAAACTATAGCTGTACTTTTCATGTCAGGTTCTTAAGAATACAAAATTTAAAGAGACGAGGTCCAAATTGGATGGAAAGACCAAGTGAAGAATGCCTCAAGAGCCTCAGATATGTGGTAAGGCGTTCCAAGGACCCCGAAGATCCGTGTCCAGCCGCTGACCAATCACGTAAAGACACGCCAAGTGGTGAACTCAAAAAGCTTTTATTTGCTGCATTGCAATGCGACTGTGGGGAACAGCCCCGGCTACAAGTAGGGTGCGTATATTTATACCCAAAGGTCATCAGCCAGCAAGCACGCGCATCATGCAGTACTTTTCCATTTTCAGCTCATAGACTTATATTGAAAGCACATGTCAACCACTGTCTTTTAGGGAGGTGTATGAGAAGTAAGGGGGGAGAAGTGGGGGGGGGGCTTTCCAAGCAATGATGTCAAGCAGTCACTGCCATGTACTATCCACTCTATTTTCCCCTCGTGTCCTCTAGGTCACCTCACACCTCATTCTCTTTGAAGCCTGACTTATATGCTTTGAAGCCAGAACGCTTGGGTAACAGGAAATTCGTGTGGTTGACCTAGCATCTTTCCACCTTGCAGGTGTCTAGAGTCTCAGACTTCACACTTCTCTGTGGTTAGATGTAATATCAGCTAAGCGTAGGCATTATATGCTTGCTTAGCAACAGCTTAAGCATGTATTTTTGCTAGGGGTTAGGGTCAGGACTCCAAGCATGCACTTATGCTAGGGGACAGGGTCATTCCAGAATCATTCCTGCCTCAGATAGTAGTAAGTCCAAACAGAGAAGATTGGGGGCAGTGACGATGACAATGTTCCTAGCAAAAGCTCCAGGCCTGGGCATCTACTTAAGCGTGAAGGTGTGACTGCTATAGCCGTCTTGAAGAACTAACTGAGAAGGGATTTTAGCCCATCAGTGCTCAAACAGAGTGTCTCCATTCTGCCTTCCTGAGTTGTTGCTTCGACCTGTGTGACACACACACACCCTGCAAAAAAAAAAAAAACCTCTCTTCTGTTCAGTTGTGACAAAGAGGCTGCCAAGTTTCCTTCCTTGCCAAGGCTGAAGCAGCAGCTGGGCAGGAGTAGCCTGCTTTCTTCAGAGAACACTTATCACACTGATTCTGACATTTCACAGGCTGAATAGCTCCAAACCGTCGGATCAGATTCTGGCTATAAACTATAAGGCCTATTGCAGTACTGGATCTGGGCAACAACAGTGTTCCAACAATACCTTTTCCTAGAGATCTGATATGGCCATAGTGTCACATGCCTAATTTACGTCTCATATGAATTCTTGCAACACGCTCTATGTTGGTAAATATTTTTTTTCTATTTGAAAACTGTTTGGGAACTTCAGCTGCTTCAGAATGCTGCAGCTGAAGGGATATTTAGGGAGAATGTGACTCCGACGTTACAATAGCTATACTGGTTGCTGGCCCATTTTTGAGCACAATCCCACAGTGCTTGTTGTGACCTATGAAATCCTAAACAGGTTGGGACCGGGCTACTTGAAGGACCACCTTTTCTTGTACAAGCCGGCCCAGATGTTGAGATCTTCTGAAGTGACCCTTCTCTCTAGCCCCCTTCAAGCATTATCCACATGAAGGGGGCATCACATGAGTAATGGAGAACCAGAATGTGCTCTTGGCTTCACCCCAGGGATGTTGCCTGGCCCCACCTACTATGCCCATGTATTCGCATTGGGGAGGGGAAGCCTTCGTACAAACAGCTGCATAAGTATAGGTTTCCACACATTTGGGATAACTGCTTGCGTGAAGGCCTTTCCCCTGCCAACAACCACACAAATGCATAGATAAAATATAGGCAGAGCCTGGCAGTATCCCTAATGTTGGGTGTGGGTAGGGTGACCAGATAAAATCCAGGTCAGGGCTCATTTAACTTTAACAGTTGCAGAGAAAAGGGAATTTCAGCCAGTGTTATTTGCATGCAATTAGTTCCTGGTGAAATTCCCTCTTCATTACAACAGTTAAAGGTGCAGGCACTATACTAGAGTGACCATATACAAAAGAAGGCAGGACCCCTGCAACTTTAACAGTTGTGATGAAGAGGGAATTTCACCAGGAACTAATTGCATACAAATGACACTGGCTGAAATTCCCTTTTCTCTACAACTGTTAAAGTTACATGAGCCCTGACCTGGATTTTATCTGGTCACCCTAGGTGTGGGACCAAGAGCATGTACCCGCTTCCTATTTCTCATGTGATTCCCTTTTCACATGATTAATGCATTAATCGGGCTTCTCTTCCACCACCATCTGATGTATGTCCAATGGAAACTTGAGAATAGAACTCCCTACTGAGGGAGGCTTGTCTATGCTCTTTGTTTATGGCCAGAAGGCTAAACCCTTTTTTGTTTGTTTGTGGAAAAACAGACAATTGATCTACTCCCCTGGGGGTGTCTAGATACTCTATTAACCCTATTGTGGCTGTGTAGTGGTGCTTTGTTGTATATATGAGGCAGCCGCCAACTCACAGCCACATCGGGCCTTTCCCCAGAAATTGCACATGTTCAAAGTGCTGATTTACTGCAACTTTTAACTTTACTCTGAGGTCACCACATTGTTTTTCCATTTGTCTCTGGTAGCTTCGGTTCAAGTTCAGGAAGTGGGCGTTGCTAGGAGCGGGAATCCATTTCCCAGGCATTGGTGTTAAGCATTTTGGGAGTGATTAACAGCTTGCTGTGTAGGTGAGGCAGCATCTTATCTCCCTAGCACCATCTGTCCTGTTTAATGATGGTAAGCCAGTAGAAGGAGTTAAGAACTTAATTAAAATCAAGGCCAGGCTCCTGTTTCCTGCCTTTGTATAACCACAGTTAACTAACAGAAAATGAAATTAAACTAAATCAAATGCTTTGACCCGAAGGAACCATGTCAAAATTACTAAATTCTGTACTTACGAAGCATCCCCAAATGCCAGCAATAGGTATTCCTCATGATATTTAAACAGAAAAAAAAATGTACCTTTTCATCAGCAAAACTGGAGATTAAATTTTAAATTCAGCTGGCTGATCTTTCTTCTTCCATTGTTATGCTGTGCAACTAATCCCATTTGAGCTAATCTATGCATTAAGACAAACCTCGCAGGCCTGCAGTCATCAGTGAGTTTGGGCAGCCACTGACATCAGCACCAAACCGCCTGGCCATTTTGCCTTTCTCCGCGCCAAGAGTTCTGTGCTTCTCTGAGCACAGATGGGGAACTGGACTTGGCCACTGGCTAAATCCCTGGTATTTATTTATTTACTGCGTTTTTATACAGCCCAATAGCCGAAGCTCTCTGGGCAGTTTACAAAAATTAAAGCCATAAAAAACATTCAAAATATAAAACGACAGTATAAAAACATAATTTAAACTACGGTATAAAACACAACCAAGATAAAAACCGAGCAGCCATGTAGAAATTGATAGGGATTTAAAATACAAATTTAAACAGCAGGTTAAAACTCAAACTGAAGAACTGTTAAAACACTGTGAAAATAAAAACATCTTCACCTGGCATCTAAAGGTGTATAATGCAGATGCCAGGCAAACCTCTTTGGGGAGCTCATTCCACAGCTGGGGTGCCATAGCACAGAAGGCCCTCCTCCTGGTAGTCACCTGCCTCACTTCCTTTGGCAGGGGCTCACGGAGAAGGACCTCCCCCCCCCCCCCGAGGATGATCTTAGGTTCCAGGCAGGTACATATGGGAGAAGGCGTTCCTTCAGATAACCTGGCCTAAGCTGTTTAGGGCTTTGGATGTTAATACCAGCACTTTGAATCGGGCCAGGATCTGGACCGGCAGGTTTGGGGCAGCACACACCATGCAAAAAGCCTTGGCTCCTCCCCCCAGCACCATCCACTCACTGACCATATTCCCAATCCTATCTCCAAGCTCAGGTAACAGTGGAGATTCCTCCAGGTAGTGCCGCATGGATCCTTATCTCTTCATCCTATGGGAACTCAAGGAGGCTCCATAGGCTGGATGTGGAATCCACGCAGGCCAGATTATATCTATGGGCCAGAGGTTCTGCATTTCTGCATTAAGATCAACCACAAAGACCCTCTTGTTGATTCCAAAGCCAAATTTGAATGGAACAAGGGAAGGGACTTTTCCCATTGCTGCACCCATATTTTGGAGCTCCCTGTCTAAAGAGGTTTAATTTGCCCATTCTTTATTGGCCTTCCACTACAACTAGGACATTCCTATTTAGGAAGGCTTTTTCCCCATTAGTGGTTGGACTGGACTGCTTGGTCTTGCCATAACTCAAACCGTTCTCAAACTGGTGGCCTCCAGATATGTTGGATTACAATGTCCAACACATCTGGAGGGCACCAGGTTGGGGAATGCATGTCTTTATATTTTCTGCTGCTGTTCTTAACTGTTTTTATCTGATGCCTTTCTAATTTTGTTGTCTTCTTACCTTTTGTTGGCTTTTATTGTATTTTACGATTTCAATTCTTAGCTCCCTTTAACCACACAATGAAAGCTGGGATATATGTGTATGTATATACACACACACACAAACACACACAGCACAGCAGCTTGGAAGGGGTGTAACGGGATAAACTGCATGGATTGGACCCAATTTAATCATAGTTAGAGTAGTCACATTTAAGAACAAAAGAATACAAGAGCCTTGCTGGATCAGACCAAGGGCTCCATCACACCTATTTTTTCCCCGCGTTTTGCCTCTGTTTTTTTCCCTCCGTTTCATAGGCGTGTCAATTAGATGGTCTCTTTCACATGGGTTTGTGAAAGGGACCATCTTTCCCTTTCTCTTGTTTGCTCTTCCACTCCACCCTGCCCCTTCTCTCAAAGCACACGCCCCCAACAAAGGAAAAAGCAAGAGGACAACAATACACGGAGGCTTAAGGGCGCATTAAATCTGCTTGGGGAAAATAATCCAGATTTTCCCTGCATCAAAATAATATGTAAAACGGAGGAAAAGAGGTGAGATGAGTGCAGGACAGGGACGATGTCATGTAAGTCCTGTGCTGCAAAACCTGATACCAGACATGGCGAGAGTGCGTTAAACCGCTGGTGTGATGGAACTCCTAGAGCTCCTAAATTATAATAATAGTCCAGCAATGTGTCCGCACTGTGGCCAACCAGCTGCCTGTATGAACAAATAAGACAGGTGTGCAATAGCACCCTCGCACATATGTTCTCCAGCAACTGGTGTACATAGGCATATCCATGGGACTTAAATTAGTCATGATGAACTTAAGACCCATTGATTTCAATGGATCTCCTCAAACCATGACAAAATTTATTGATTTATTAATTAATTCATTTGATTTCTATTCCGCCCAATAGCCGAAGCTCTCTGGACGGTTCACAAAAATTAAAGCCATAAGTACAGCATAAATTATAATATAAACGCTTAAATCTGGATCCAATGTCATGAGCAGAGTGTCCATTTGCATGGAGTTCCCAGGTCACACTACATTAGGGTAACCAGATAAAATCCAGGTCAGGGCTCATGTAACTTTAACAGTTGTAGAGAAAAGGGAATTTCAGCCAGTGTCATTTGTATGTAATTAGTTCCTAGTGATATTCCCTCTTCATCACAACTGTTAAAGTTGCAGGGGCCCTGCCTTCTTTTGTATCTGGTCACTCTAGTATAGTGCCTGCAACTTTAACTGTTGTGATGAAGAGGGAATTTCACCAGGAACTAATTGCATACAAATGACTCTGGCTGAAATTCCCTTTTCTCTACAACTGTTGAAGTTATATGAGCCCTGACCTGGATTTTATCTGGTCACCCTACACTACATGTTATCTATGTGGTGGAGGCAAAGGGCTTGCAACATTTCTCCCCAGTACGAGGCCTCACCAGTGGCATAAACTGCCTTGCAAAAGGTATTCTGCTTGAGCAACCTGCATTTTGTTTAATATACATGAGGCCAATGCTTTTGAATGACACCCCATTAATAAATGGTTGGGACAGACACATGTTCACCAATGCTAACTTCCATTATCTTGCAAAGATGTGATAGTGATTTCTGCTAAGGATTCATATATAAGAAGTATATCACCAATTTTGCAGCAATAAAAAGGTACATTTTCTACCAACACATGCCTAGCAGCGTCTTTGATTTTCCATTTGGTTTTCTGCACTAAACCTGCCCTCAAAATCAACTGTATGTGTGGCCTAGTTTCTCTGAGGCCTTAGAATAGAAATAGCAGAATTGTATTTTTTCGCATTTTAATTCTAAAACAGAATGAGCCAAACTTTCAACCTGACAACTAAATGCCTCTGGCAAATGAATATTATGAAGTTTGAGATTAAGATGCAGCAGTTATATAACGTCACACTCAAGCCACTTTGCATGCATTTAGCCATTGGCACCCACTTTTCTCTGCAGAATAATTTTGTTTCCTAATTTCAAAGCTCTTTACAGAGGAAAACAAAAGGTAAGGTTGGAGTTGGGGGGATTTAAATTGTGAAAGAAGGGCTGTAAATGGCAGGTGTGCTTTGTTTTTATGTTTACAGAATCCTGCTGAGCCCCACCTATACTTAGAACTGGTTCACATGTTCATAGTAATAAACCCACAGTGGTTTATTTCTCTTCCCCACGTGTGCCAGTCGCATGTCAGGTGAGGGGTTAGCAACTTTACCCCCTGCAGCGCAATTTTTGTATCTTGCAAACCCGGGCAGTGTGGCTTGTTGCCATTTATTTATTTATTTATTTATTGCATTTTTATACCACCCAATAGCTGAAGCTTTCTGGGCGGTTTACAAAAATTAAAACCATCAGAACTATTCAAAATATAAAACAACAACAGTATAAAAATGTAGCATAAAAAATACAGTATAAGAGCAGAAGCAGGATAAAACCAAGCAGCAATGCAGAAATTAATACAGATTTAAAATACAAATTTAAAACAGCAAAGTTAAAAATTAGACTGATAAACTTTTAAAATACTGAGAAAATAAAAAGATCTTCACCTGACGTCTAAAAGAGTATAATGTAGGTGCCGGGTGAACCTCTCTAGGGAGCTCATTCCACAGCTGGGGTGCCATAGCACAGAAGGCCCTCCTCCTGGTAGTCACCTGCCTCACTTCCTTTGGCAGAGGCTCTCGGAGAAGGACCCCCGAGGATGATCTTAGGGTCTGGGCAGGTACATATGGGAGGAGGCATTCCTTCAGATAACCTAGCCCCAAGCCGCTTAGGGCTTTGAATGTTAATACTAGCACTTTGGATTGGGCCCGGACCTGGACTGGCCATGGGTTATAAGCCACCTAGAACCCTAGTTATTTCTCCTCTGTGATCATGCAAACCTCACTGTTATGTGTAGTTCTTAATTTTTTGTTCTTTCCATCCCAGTTATTTTAAAATGCAGAGCAGTCAAGGGTGGCTTCATGGAAGCTTTATGGGGAGGGGACATAGCTCAGTATGATAGAGCACCTGCTTTACATGCAGATACAGGTTCGATCCCTGGCATCTCCAAATAGGTCAGGAAAAACACCTGCCTGAAACTCCAGAAATCTGCTGCCAGTCAGTGTAGACAATACTGGGCTAGCTAGACCAAAGGTCTGTCCTCAATATAAGGCAGTTTCCTATGGCTGAAAGAAGAGCCTGCAAGGGGAAAGGCTGCTCATTAATCCTTTTCCCATCAGCTACAGTTTTAATCAAAATCAACTCCCCCTAGTTTCTCTCTCATTCTCAGGTGAAAAGGTACCAGGTTAGATCTACACTACTACTTTATAGCGGGACTGAAGTACACTAATAACTGCTGGGGCACAATCCACATTCCGCTTTCATAGTGTTTTTTCCTGCTTTTTATTCCACGTTTGTAATGATTTCACACAAGGTGTAGATCTGGCCCAGGTTCCTGCATCTTTTTCTCGCCTGAGAAGAAAGGTGCATGGGGGCAGAGACAATTTTGAGCAGGAAATGGCAGGCAAGAAAGAGTTCATCCAAACCCTATTTCATCCCCCACCCTGCTGGTCCTCTGTTCATCTTTGAAGCCACCACCACGAGCAGCTTTGCATTATTTTTTTAAAAAAAGTTGGGGAAAAGAAACTCAGAATTAGACATAACATGTGGTTTGGACCTACAATTTGCTTTTGAAAGCTGGGTCAAGTGGCAAGAGGCATCTGGCCAAGAGGACAGTGATATAATATGCAATATTCTCGATATTCCCTTGCTTGGCACCTAGGAACATTGAATAGGGTTTGGGGTTTTGTCTTCTTCTTCTTCTTCTCCTCCTCCTCCCCCTCCCCCCTCCTCCTCCTCCTCATAGAATCACAGAAGAGTAGAGTTGGAAGGGGCCTATTAGGCCATTGAGTTCAACCTCTTGTTTAATGCAGGAATCCACCTTAAAGCATTCCTGACAGATGGCTGTCCAGCTGCCTCTTGAATGCCTCTAGTGTGAGAGAGTCTGCTACCTCCCTAGATAATTGCTTCCATTGTCATCCTGCTCTAACAGTCAGGAAGTTTTTCCTGATGTCCAGCTGGAATGGAATCTGGCTTCCTGTAACTTGAGCCCATTATTCTGTGGGATGATCAAGAACAGATCCTGGCCCTCCTCTCTTCTTCTTCTTCTTCTTCTTCTTCTTCTTCTTCTTCTTCTTCTTCTTCTTCTTCTTCTCAGCAGGGGTCAAAGCAGAGATGAATAAGTAGTAGTAGTTTAACCCCAGTGGAGTCATTGTGCCAATGGGTGGCAAAGTGGAACAGTTTATTGCAGAGGTTAATGGAGGAGGAAACGACTGTCTTTTAAAGAGAGAGGTGTGAAGTCAACCTCATTCACCTTCAGAAAGCCTTGTAGGAAGGAAGCCTTCCCAGAGCAACATTTTACTTGATTAACAATGTGTGGTTCTGTGAGGAGCAGGTTTCATTCATCTTTAAAAGAAGGTCTAGTGTGTCAATCACATTGGAAGGCACGTCAGGGACAAACGTTTGATCTAAAAATTTATGAAACATGAAACGAGCTGTAATACTGAGTCTTCCGTACACTTGAATCAGTAGGTCTCTTTGGAACGTCAGTGTCCGGAACACTTTTATGATCATCTGGTAGGCTGACAAATGATGGGAAGGCTGAATGGAGGGAAAGGATTTCAAAGTTAATTGAATAGTGGCTCATAAATTCATGAGGATTCACAGGCTGTGGTACATACATTCAACAGTTCTTACCAAGAAATGTTTCTGCTCCGTTAAATTGTAAAGGTTAATTGTAAATAAAATTGGAGCAAATCTTGCTGTGAAGCAATTTTAAACAATCTATGTTGTAGAGCCATTTTAGACAGGTATCACTTCCTTGCCTACTGTCTCCAATTCTCTCTCTCTCTGTCTCATCAGGTCCCATTCTGTTGGCAAGCTGCTCAGTACGGATTGGAGCATGCACAAATATCCTATCCCAGTATTTGGCAAAATATAGTGCAGTCATTTTAAGAAATTCAACCTAGCATGGAATAAATCAAAGTGTGGAAAACATAATAGAAGCCATGCAGGATCAGACTAAGGGTCCATCTAGTCCAGCATTCTGTTCCCACAGTGGCCAGCCAGTTGCCCATCGGAAACCCACAAGCAGGACATGAGTGTAACAGCACCCCCTGCCAATATTCCCTAGCAACTGGGTTTACATAAGAGTACTGCCTCTGTTACTGGAGATAGCAAATTGCCATCAGGACTAGGAACCCTATCCACATATTCCATTTTGGGGGAGCATTGGCAAGGCAGAAAAGTATCATATGGAGTTCAGCACTGTAACCCACTGTAAGTAGCCATATAGGGTGACCATATGGAAAGGAGGACAGGGCTCCTGTATGTTTAACAGTTGTACAGAAAAGTGAATTTCAGCAGGTGTCATTTGTATGCATGCAGCACAGTTAAAGCTGCAAGAGCCCTGCCTTCTTTTGTATCTGGTCAAGTGGGCAGGTCTCCTGCAGCTTTAACTGTTGTGATGAAGAGGAAATTTCACCAGGTGCTGCATGTATACAAATGATACCTGCCGAAATTCCCTTTTTTATATAACTGTTAAACTTACAGGAGCCCTGTCCTCCTTTTCATATCGTCACCCTACATACAATTCCCAAAGTTTCACCAGTTGCTTACTAAGAGCTTGCAACAGCTAGCCTTCTCCATCCTTGAATTTGTCCAATCCCCCTTTAAAGCCATGCAAATTAGTGGCCATTACTACATCTAGTGGAAGTGAATTCCATACAATGTGCTATGAAGTATTTCCTTTATCTGTCCTGAATCTCCTACCAATCAGCTTCCAGTATTATGAGAGAGGGAGAAAAATGTATCCCTATCAACTTTCTACACCACTATCATGTCTCCCCAACTCACCATTTTTTAAGCTAAACAATCCCAGATGTTGTAACCTTTCCTCAGAGATGTATTGCATGAATCCATTTATGCTGACCATTTGTTAATTTCCATGAAGCAGATAAATAATTTAAAAAGCATGTATACCAGTGAATACAGTGTACTTTTTCCAGTACAATTTTCCCCTATGTAATAACCTCCCTGTAAAAAGAAGCAATGGGCATTGCCAAAACATATGTTTACTGAAGCATTAGCTGTATTGCAATGCCAGCAATTAGCCAAATTGGGCAATCCCTTTATTAAAGAGACGTTGCTGTAACTAGGGCCCTTTCTACACCATAGGGGTGTAGAGGGAGGGAAGAAGGGCAATCCCGGACGTACCTAATACACACCATTGGCGCACAGGGATCAGCCTAGGGCCATCCCAGGCAAACAGCCTGGTGTGGAAAGAGCCTAGCAGATGCCAAACATTTTTTTTTTGCTGAATAAGACGTAGCCTAAGCTCCATAGACGTGACAGGTAGATGTGAAACCAACAATCCACTGGTTAGTCATTTTGTGGTGGTGTCCACAGCAATTTCTCAAATTCCCAAATGTGCTTACAGGTCCAAAAGGGTGGTGCTCCCTGGTCTAACTTGGCATAAACTAGCTGCATATGTACATGATCACATTTTCCCACCAAACTGAAATTCTAGAAATGCACATTTGTTTCACATTACACACACAATTTTTGCAAAGGCTTGTGAGTTTTTACAACTCCACCCCACCCCCGTCAATGTATGCCTTGCCTTGATTCTGAGTTTGAATTAATGAAAAACTAATTTTATTGCTTTCATTATCTCAGAGTATTACTGAAACTAGGACAGATGTAATATGAGGAACAGATGAACTAAAAATACAGAGGGAAAAGTGTAATTACAATTATCTGCTTGGTGCAGAACGTATTTTCCCATTTCGATTCTAAATGATTTTTATTTTCTTTTTTTAATCATTATTAGAATAATATGGAAAAAACCAGTTCCCATTTGTAAGGTATTTGTAATTAGAATGGGTGGATAGCGCCAAAACATATCTAATACATTTCCTTTCTAAAAAAAACCAAACAAATCTCTACGTCCTATAAACACTGAAGAAGCTGCTACATTTTTCAAACCTATATATATATATATATATATATATAAAATGTAAAACCACCATTAAAAAAACCAGGGATTTCCAATCCAGTTTTTAGAACTGTCATAATTTTTAACAATATTTATTTATTTATATCCTGCCCTTTTTTCAATGCTGGGCCTCAAGGCAGCTTTACAAAATTAAAACATATACAGTTAAAACCTATAAATAGAAATATACGTAAATACACTTAAATATTAAAACATTTAAAATACACATAACAATTTTGAAAGTCCTATGCATAGACAGAGGTCCAGACTATTCGCCAAAGGCCTGCAGGAACAAAAAAGTTTTTGCCTGCCTCCAGAAACACATCAAGGAGAAAGCCAGTCTAGCTTCCCTGGGAAGGGAGTTCCAGAGCCCTGAGGCACCCACCAGGAAGGCCCTGTCCCGAGTTCCCACCAGCCGTGATGGTGGTGGGACTGAGAGAAGACCTATCCTCAAAGTATAGGCAGGCTCGTAAGGGAGAATACAGTCTTCCAGATAACCTGGACCCAAGCCATATAGGGCTTTAGAGGTCATAAACAGCACTTTGAATTGTGCCCAGAAACAGACTGGAAGCCAGTGGAGCTGGTTTAACAGGGGAGTTGTATGATCCCGGTAACAAGCCTCTGGCTGCAGCTCTTTGAACCAGCTGAAGTTTCCGAACATTCTTCAAAGGCAACCCCACATAGAGCACGTTACAGTAATCCAATTTGGATGTAACTAAGGTATGTGTCACCATGGCCAGGTCAGACACCTTTAGAAACGGGCGCAGCTGGTGCACTAGCTTTAACTGTGCAACCAGGCTCAGGGATGAATCCAGAAGTACACTCAAGTTGCAGACCTGTGTCTTCAGGGAGAGTGTAACTCCATCCAGCACAAGCTGAATCCCTATTCTCTGGTCTGCCTTTCGACTGACCAGGAGCACCTCTATCTTGTCTGGATTAAGGTTCAATTTGTTTGCCCTCATCCAGTCCATGACTGCTGAAAAGACACTGGTTTAGCACCAAAACAGCTTCCTTGGAATCGGGTGGACAGAAGTAGTAGAGTTGGGTGTCATCAGTGTACTGGTGGTACCACACCACAAAACTCTAGACAACCTCTCCCAATGGTTTCATGTATATGTTAACTACCATGGGGGACAAAACAGAACCCTGAGGGACTCTACAGGCCAATAGCCAAGGAGTCGAACAGAAGTCTCCTGCACTACCTTCTGGGTCCACCCCTCCAGGAAGGAATGGAGCCTCTGTAAAACAGTGCCTCCAAGTCCCATCCCTGCAAGGTGTCCAAGAAGGATACCATGGTCAATGATATTGAATGCTGCTGAGAGGTCCAGCAGAACCAGCAGGAACACACACACCCTGTCCAGTCCCCAGCATAGGTCATCCACCAAAGCAACCAAAGCTGTTTCTGCCCCATAATCAAGTCTGAAGCCAAATTGAAATGGATCTAGATAATCTGTCTCATCCAGCAATCCCTGGAGTTGGGATGCCACTACACGTTCCAATACCTTGCCCAAAAATGAAATATTGGAGGTGGCCAGTAATTATCAAATATGGTGGGATTCAAGGAGGTCCATTTCTAGTGGGTCTTACCACTGCCTCCTTCAAGCAGGCTGGCACCTTACCTCGGTGAAGGGAGCATTGACCATTCCACTTACACTCAGCCAGTCCCCCTCTGGCTGCTTTTATAAGCCAGGAAGGGCAAGGATCCAATACACATGTGGTGGCTCTTACCTCTCCAAGGATCCTGTCCACATCATTGGGCTGTACAAATTGAAAGGTATCCAATAATACTGGACAAGCAGGTGCCAGAGTTACATCCACTTGGTCTGTATCAACTATAGCATCCAAGTCAGAGTGGATCCGAGTGACTTTGTCTGCAAAGTGCTGGGCAAATTGGTCACAGTGGGCTGTCAAAAGGTCTGAATTCTCCTCTTGGGGGCTAGTGTGTGAAAGGCCCCTGACCACCCAAACAGCTCCTCTGGATGGTTCTTTGCAGACACAATAGTGGCACAGAAAAAAACTTTTTGTTGCTGCCTGTATTGCCAAGGAGTAGGCCTTCAAATAGGCTCTAGCCCATGTTTGATTGGATTCACTCCAAGTTTTCGGCCAACGTCACTCTAGTCTCTGTCTCACTTGTTTCAGCGCTGCCAGCTCCTTGGAAAATCAGGGGGCTGGTGTGGCTCCACTTCATGAGAGAGGATGCTCAGGAGTGATCATGTCCAGTGCCCCGGTCATTTCTCCATTCCAGAGATCGACCAGGGTTTCAACAGAATCACCTGCTGAGGCAACAGGAAAATCCCCAAGAGCCATCAGGAAACCATTTGGATCCATCAGCCTCCTGGGATGGACCATCTTAATCTGTGCTCCACCCCTGCAGAGGTTCTGAGTGCCAGCAAGTCTAAACCCCACCAGGTAATAGTCCATGACAATGGAACTATAGAAAATTCCTCCACTCTCAGATCACTGTCACCCCATCCAGCACAGAAAATGAGGTCCAAAGTGTGCCCAGCAGCATGGGTGGGGCCAGATACCATTTGGAACAGACCCATGGTTGTCAAGGCAGACATGAAGTCTTGTGAGACTCCTCAGCATGGATGTTGAAATCCCCCAGGGGAACTCCAACACCAACACCAAGACTACCCTGGCTAGCTCAGGAAGGGAGACTGTTGGGCAGATGGTACACCAACAGAATCCCTATTCTGTCCCACATATACACACGATACACACATTCGAATCCTGCAGACTATGGGACAGGGTGCCTGGTCAGTGGGACAGAATCCTGATAGACCACTGCCACTCCACCTCCCTGCCCCCGCAGGCTTGCCTGCTGCTGGTGGGCAAAGCTGAGAGTGATTAACTTAGAGGTGCCTGTAAAATAAGGTACATGTTTAGCACTGTAATAGCCAATCCTGGTTGGTTCAAGAACCCACGTTGTCTCAAGATGACATGTTAATCCATGATGGATTGATTAAACCAGGGATGACACATAAACCCATGATGGTTTATTTAATCCTTGATGGTTTTGGGTGTTATCTATTAGCTCTTTTCCCACCCAGAGTGGGTTATTTCCCCCCAAATAAGCCACCCTGGGAACCCATGGTTTGCAGTAAGAGGAATTTTATCCATCATGGGTTAGTGTGTCATTTGACGCTGCAGCATGGGTTAAGGAGATCACTGACAGAGTCGCTCAGCAAGGTCAGTCAAAAGTGCAGCTGCTGCTCTACTCCTCTCAGGCAACTAAATCCTCTCCCCCACCTTCGGAGAGGCACTCTGCAAACTGTCAAAGTGTCTTTAGGGTTTAGAGCAAGGTTGATTTTTAGTTGTGCTTTGAGTGTCTACACACTCCTGCAAACCTTCAAGGACTTAGAGCCCCCACGCACCTTTTGGTGCACACAGCTGGAGATAAGGGAAGGGCTTGGAAATCTGACATGTGCAGTGGTGGTGGTGGGAGGGGGGAGGAGCAGGAATGAAAGCCTTGAGAACCAGAGTGACACGGGGTGGGTGGGATGGTGGGGGTACCGGGAAGCGGCTAAGGAACAGGATGGTAAATGCCTAGAGAATGGTGGGGCACAGGTAGAGACAGAAGATATCCCTAGCACAAAGTGGGCCAATCAGAGAGAGGCAGATGACATAGCAGCAGTGTGAAGGATGATGGGATATGGTTTTCACTGCAACAGAAGCTCCCACTCAGGCAGGAGGACTAGAGTGAGGAAGGCTGAGGAGGGGGAAAATAAACAATGCACAATAGTTTATTTGCCTGATCGTGAGATGGGGGTGATTTTCAAAATGAGCTACTGTGCATAGCTGATAAACCGCCATGGCTTAAAGTGATGTGTGAACCTGCCCACTATCTTGTTTCAATGCGATACAAAGCAGAGTAGAGATAGAAGAGTCTGAGCAGCAGCCTGAACTGGAGTGAAGAAGGACAGAAGCTGTCATCTTCACACTGCTTAGTCACTGCACATAGGGTGACCATGTGTTCTACTTGACATTGGACAGTCCTCCATTGGAAGCCATTTTTTGAAGGTGCCCATCAAAACTCAGCACCAGGACAGCAAACAGAGCAGACACACAGCTCACCTGGTCACAGTCTCCCCTGCTACAGTGGGATGTATTTCTATTTTAGTTATAGTCATTCTTTATAAATATGCATCTATTCATATAAATTAGCATATGCAAATGTAGTGCACACGGGTCCTTTTTGTCCTCTGTTCTGGTGATGCATTTCCTCCTTTATTTTGGCAATGCATAAATGGGCACCCTAGGACCAAGTCAGGACTATGTGTGTGAATAAGCAAAATTATCGCTTCTTTCCAGCAAAGAGATTAAATTCTATTTGCTGTATGGGTGCTGTTTGGAGTTTTTATAATGCAACAAATAAATAGGACACATTAACATGATTTGTGTTGCTGTGTTGAGCACTTTTGTGCAATGCAGGAACGGGAGAAAAGTTACAGGGCAAACAGAGGTTTCTAAACTATCCAGTTTTGAAAAGGGTAGTAGGGAATGTAAGGTGGTGATAATATTGGATCTGGCAGCAGCATGTGAAATATTGGCTGCCTTTGGTACACAGGTGACCTCTGTGTATTGGTGTTTTTCTTATTGTCACGTTTCATTAGGCCTCACAGTCGGAACAGCCAGGCACCCAAAAGGTTTGAAGGACAGAACACAAGTCACTCTGGATGAGCATGAATGTTGTCTTTTAAGACTTTCCAGATGATTGTGGAGGGTTATGTGCAATACATGCAGTTAGTGATCATTTGTTGGGACATGACGACATGTTGCATTCCAAGGGGTTCCTTCCAGAGAATGCTTCTGTTGCTGCCTTCTCATGGCACTCAAACTGCAAGATTTGAAGGGTGGAAAAATGCAGTGCTTTCCACCTTTGCTGGGGAATTGCAGTTTTCCAACCAAACGGCACTATCAATACTTATGTGATTGCCATGTGCCTGAAGCATGACTGAGGGCGATCAATGATGTGGCCATGCGTGCCTGAGCCATTTTGTGAACTTAAAAAAAAAAGATTTCTAGATGAGTGGTCCCCACCTTTAGTTTAGGGTGTAGTTCATACATTAATGTAATTGTGTGGGCGATGCTTCTTGTGGCACCAGAAACCGGAAAAGCTCAGAGCTCCGACAAGCTCAGAGCTCCGACAAGCTCAGCTCCCCCACTCCAATATTTTCATTAATTTGCTCCAGTCAGGAATCTAACATGGTGAACAAAGCTCTTTGCCTTTTCTGTGCCCCTACTAATATTTAACTACCACACCTGTGATGCACTCCTACGTTGCTCCAGTAAAGCATGTATGAAGGGATTATCTGGGTGGGGTAAACAATGCATTTAATTCCTAAATCACTCAGCCTCTAGCATCATGGGAGGGAACCATAAAATTCCAGTTATTAATAGAGCAGTGTGGCAACCAGACTCAAGGAAATGTCTTCTATAATACTGAAATACCAATTACTAGGGATGTGCACAGTAAAAAAAAATCAGATCGGAATCGGAATCAGAATTGTTGTGTCAGATCGGATCAAATCGGATCAGAGGTTTGCCAGATAGGATCCGATTCCGATCTGAAAATCGGATACCCAGTTTTCGGATTGGATGCCTTTTAGTCCCTTTAGAATTGATTTTGGAGGGTGGGAAAGCCTGTATCTTTGGTATTTTTTAAGACAGAAGCATGAAACTTTGTACAAGTGCAGATGGGATGTTGCCAGTCATGTGCCCAGAATTGCAGACACAGGGGTGCAGGCGTTACTTGTAAGTAAGCCTTTGAAAGTCACTTTTTCACCAGTCATCTGTCCCTTTTTCAATTTACTCCTGTGTCTCAGGGGCACGTTAATGGGTTTTAGCAAGTAAGCGTAGACAATGTCCCCAGTTGGGGAGCGCACTGAAGGGCTGCATGTACCTCTACCCCCTTTTGCAGACACAGGAGCACGGTTTAACTGAAATGGAATTGTGAAAAATGGGTTTGCCCCATTGCATGCAAACTGCAAAGTGCTTTCATTAGATCCCATCCCCAGAAACTGAACTCAAACTTGGGGAGCATTCAGAAGGTCTCGGTTGCTCTGCCCCTTTTCGCTTACTGAAATGGAACTGGCTTGAGAGTAAGAACATTGCAAAGTGCTCTCTCATTAGATGCTTTCCCCACAAACACCACACTACCGTGAGGAGCACACATAAAGGGTGTACATTCGCCCGTTTCACAGACACAGGTGCACGGAATGGCAGGTGTGTTATTGAACTTTGGGGACTCTGTAGACTTCTCCTTGAGAGGAACACCCAGCCTCCCTTAGCATAAGCAAGTGGAGTGGCGTGCTACACTCGCAGGTCGGATCTGGCAGACAACAACATCAGCAGCGGCAGGCAGACATTCAAAGGGTGAAGTCAGGAACAGAACAGAGGGCTCTCTGTGGAGTTCTCCTTACTTGGAAGTAAGCCTTCTTATCCAAAGTTCTCTTGAGCCTACAATGTGGTCATTTTTCAAAATACACACATGGAAGTGTGGGACCTTACAGATGGCCTTGAGGGAGTCATCTGAGGCCAATTTCAGAGGCACACGTGCAAGCTCAGTGGTTCAAGTCAAACAACATAGAATGTGTGAGATGCTTGTGCATTCCCTCAATATAGGAGGCTAGGAGAAACTGGATCCTTTAGGGATCCTTCTTTCAGAGTTGAGTTACTGAGCTGTAAGCACAGCCAGTAAATAATATAAAAAATAATGATAACAAAAAATATTAATTTAAAAATGAAGAGCCTGCCAGAGTTGACTTCAGTTAAAAAGCCTACCAAAAGAAGGTGTGGAATAGATTGGGGGGGGGGGGGGGTGCCTGCCAGTCACTCCCCAAAGGGCTTGAGGGTGGGGTATCCCAGCAGGGGCAGATTTACTTTTAGAAAGACCAGCTGCTCCAACAACTCAGCATCCAAGCGGGAACAGTGGGGTGTAACCACGTCGCCCACCATGGAAAACACCCGCTTGCTTGGAACGCTGGTCGGTGGGCAGCTGAGTCTATCCATGGTCACCCATGCCAGATCAGGCCACATCTGGCTGTGGGATGACCAGTAGGCCAGGGGTTCGATGGAGCCGTCCTCCATCTGCTCTGCCAGATAACACTGCACTGCTGCTGCAGCGTCATCCTGGCGGCTGGGTTGGGTGCCTCTCTGCCCAACTGCTGCCTGCAAGTCCTTCGCCCAAAACCCCTGGCCTGTGCCCCTGCTGGGAGTGCTGCTGCTGCTGCTGCCGCTGCAGTTGCTACACTGGGGACTCATGCCCTGTGCAAGGATGGGTTCTGCCTCTGCCTCTGCCAGACCAATCCTGGCTTCCTGGGCCGCCCGAACTTCCGCCACCAGCATTTCCACCCACCCCATCTGGGAATTCTGCCCACACAGCCCATCCTTGATGCCTCTCGGTGTAGAGAGGCTGGTCCCAGCAGGCTAGGCCTTCCCTCAGCCTTGTCACCACTTCCTGAACCTCTCACAGGAAGCGCCTGTGGATGACGGGATCCCCGGCCTCCAAAAACTCGCCCATCTGTGTCTGGAGATGCCTGGCCACAGGGATCACCTGGCTGAGGAGGGCAGTGCTGCTGCTCAGGGTCTCGGTGGCTTCAAGGAACGGCTTGAGGACCACCAGAAGCTGGGACATGGCCTTCCACTGCTGCCTGGACAGTGGGGCCTGGATACCAATGTCCCCGACCCTGAACATCTTGTGGACAACACGCTGTTGCTCCACCATACGCTCGAGCATGAGGTATGTAGAGTTCCAATGTGTTGCCACTTCCTGCACGAGAGAGACAGTGCTGCGGAAGTCTCAGCTCCTGCTTCTTCTCCTGCAGCAACCGACTGCCCTTCACGTTATGGTGGAAGTGCCCGGCCACCTTCCTGCAGCTCTCCGGGAGATTATGGATTGGGGGAGGGAGAGGGGCCTTGCTGCCTCCAAGGCCATCCTTCACTATGAGGTTGAAGACATGCGCGATGTAGTGGATGCCCTCAAATCCGCCCTTGCACACCGCCTTCACCATGTTCGCTCCCCCATCCGTGACCATGTACCCGCAGGTGTGCTGGTGACTGGCCAGCCGCCCCTCCACCATGCGGTTCATGGCCTCCGTAATCTCCGCCGCCGTGTGGGACTGGTCCATGACTGCGGTACGAAGGAGGGCCCAGCAGTAGCCATCCTTCCCAGTCCCGGAAGTCCTGGGTGCTTCCTGCCCTGAGGCTCCCCACCAGTGAGTCGTCAGGGACAGGTAAGCATGCACTCCATGCACTGGACCAGATTTCCGAAGTGAAGTGCACCTTCTGTGCCTGTGCCTGGCACAGACGACCCAGAACTAACTCCCTGCATGCCCAGTACAGGGAGGGCCCCACCCGCCTGCTCAGGTGGTGCAACATGGCGGCTTGTAGTATGGAACCACAAGAGTCAACAACCTCTTGCAGCCTGCATTGTCAATGAGGCTGAATGGCTGGTCATCCAATGCCACCATCTCACCGATGCAGTTGGTGATCTGGTTGGGCGTTGGAAAACGCCACCTTGTGGCTCCACCCCATCTCTTCCATGGTGGCTTGGCGAAGCCTCTTGGGGATGGGAGCTGGAGAGCTGGCAAAACTTGCAGCAAGAGCCTCCTGCTTGCCCTTACTAGCACCAGTCTGCTGTGAGGTGCCTGACTCGGTCCCAAGCAAGACAGACTGGTGGTGCCTCTGTATGTGGCGGTTGAGGTTGTTGTTGGTGAAGTGCCCTGGCATTTAACCCCTGCTCACAGACATCTTGCAATGGCGACAGACAGCAAAGCAGGAATCCACTCCCACCTCAAAGTGGTCCCACACCTTGCTTGTCTGTCACTTCTGTGGTGACACAGATGGCCCGCCAGCGCCTTCACTCTGGGGTGTCACCACAGGAGCAGGGTTAGGAGTGGAAGAGGGGACCGATTTCTTGCACCAATTTCTCTATAATTTTCCACATATGAGTAGACATAAATAATCTCCCATATCAGTGAGGTTCAACTTTCTACCTCTTAAAACAAAAAAGTTACACAGCACAGTCTTTCTTTGCTGTACGTCTAATGTCAAACGCCATAATAAACCACTCATTGCCACTAATGTCTTGCAGCAATTTCTCTGGAATTTTTCACACATGAGAAGACACATCCAATCTCCCATGTGAGGGAGTTTCAACATTCTACCTCTTAAAACAAAAAAGTTACTGCAGATTATTTTTTTAAGACCACAATCAGTTTAAAACACCATAAAATGGAGATCCGATCCACCGATTTTTTCCAATCCGAATCAGGACTCATCGGATCGGATGATTGGTTGGATTGGATCAGATCATTTTATCCGATTTTTGGGCAGATCGGATTTGGATCGTGGATCGGATCCGATCCACTGCACATCCCTACCAATTACTAGTGATCTCCCTGACCGATTCTCCTCATTTTCTGTTTTTAACTGAAGCTTGAGTAGTGTAAACGTGCAGAAAATTTTGAAAGTTCAAAAATGTTCAAAGCTCAAGCTTTAATAGTAATAAATTTCTTCTAAGCCAAACTGGCAGGGCAGCCACTCCACCAGCGGGATGACGGACAGCCCTGTTCAGCTAGTCAGTATGGTGTGAAGGTAGGCCCCGGGTGCAGTCAGGCTGTTGCCATTGATGGAGAGGGGGGAAGGGAACAGAGGCAGCCAATCAGGGTGCATGAAGGATGGGAAGAGGCCACGCAACATGTAAATTTCAGATGGGGTTTCACTATGCATGAGCCACATTTGCATAATTCTTGAGACCCTTCTGCGGTGGGTCTCAAGAATTACAAAAAAGCGAGAAAGGCTGAATTGGGCTCATCCTTTGGTTGACCTGGGCTGAACCCTCCACCATGGAGGGTTCTTCCATCATTCTTCTGAGCCAGCAGAACCATTCTTCCCTTCTTCTTCTTCTCCTTCCTTCCTACTGCTCCAAAGGGCATCAATTCCATAGGTGGTTTGCTTTTATTTAAAATTAATAATAATAATAATAATAATAATAATAATAACAATTTATTTCTTACTCGCCTCTCCGTCTGGATCGAGGCAGGGAACAACAACATGATAAAATACATAAAACTGATTAAAACATGACACATATTATTAAAACTGCATTAAAACATCCTAAAACATCCTAAAAACATCCTTAAAACATGCTAAAATTCCACTGGATATGCCTGCCGGAAGACAACAGTCTTTATGGCTTTCTTAAATTCTAAAAGACTGTTAAGTTGACTAGACTCCTCCGGCAGGTCATTCCACAGTTTGGGAGTGGCAGAAGAGAAGGTCCTCTGGGTAACGGTTGTCAGCCTAGTCTTGGCTGACTGCAGTAAGTTCTTCCCAGAGGACCTGAGCGTGCGGGGCGGATTGTATGGGAGAAGGCAATCCCGCAGGTTTATTTAAGAGTTCTAATGTGGTAGGGAAAGAGCGATCCCAATCAGGATTGCTGTGGGGTGGGAGGCTTTAACCATCCCACCTCCCAGCAATCCATCTCAACAGGAAAGGAGAAGAACTTAAGCTTCCCATCCTTGTGCTCTGAGATGTGGGGGACAGAGGGAGAGAGGGAGGATGTGGAACAAAGGAAGCTACCTTATATTGAGTCAGAACATTGGTCTATCTTAGGCTGACCATATGAAAAGGAGGACAGGGCTCCTGTAACTTTAGCAGTTGTAGAGAAAAGGGAATTTCAGCCAGTGTCATTTGTATGCAATTAGTTCCTGGTGAAATTCCCTCTTCATCACAACAGTTAAAGGTGCAGGCACTATACTAGAGTGACCAGATACAAAAGAAGGCAGGGCCCCTGCAACTTTAACTGTTGTGATGTTGAGGGAATTTCACCAGGAACTAATTGCATACAAATGACACTGGCTGAAATTCCCTTTTCTTTACAACTGTTAAAGTTACAGGAGCCCTGTCCTCCTTTTCATATGGTCAGCCTAGTTTATCTAGCCCAGTATTGTTGACACTGAGGGCTGATCTACATACGAGGTTTTTGACGTTTTATAAGGGTTATGAAACTCTTTGGGCCACATGATGCACTCCCTATAACGTTGTATATCTGAGGCTTTTTAAAACTCCTTTCAGTTATATACAATGGTTTCTCTTTTAATAAATCATTTTAAGTAAAATAATGTGTCCTTCCTTACCGTTTGTGATTCCTGGGGGCAGTGCTTCTTTGACCGGAGCCCAAATGCTTAGCAGTTGATTGGTGGGGAAGAAAGAGGAAGTGGATGAGTGAACTACAACACCCACAATGCCTAGCCCTATACTCGCTAGGGTATGACAGAGGAACTAAGAAGGAAGTGGGTGACTGAACTACAACCCCCGCAATGCCTTGCCCTAAACTCATTGAAAAAATGAAAGAGAAAGAGACAGGGCAGAACAGCGTGTGACCGCACACATGGCTTTAAAGACTGAAGACTGTTCTCCTGTAACGTGAGTACTCAGTAATGTGGCCTAAGACGTTTTAGAACGCACCTATTTGGAACGTTTTAAAATACTTTTTAAAACATTCCAAAGGACTGTGTAGATCGGCCCTGACTGGCAGCGGCTCCCCAGGGTTTCAGGTAGGTGTTTTTTCTGGCCTACCTGGAGGTGGGACCTTGGAACTTCGGACCTGCTGCAAGCAAAACAGATGCTCTACCACTGAGCCACAGACTCTCTCCTGCATGCGCATGCGTATGTGCCCCCTGATCTCACACCCAGCATGCACCACGGATGGATTTCTCTGACATCCCTAAGTTATGGAGAGCTGAGAGAATCTATGGTAAGAGACCAAATTATACTTTGTATCAGAACCATCATGGCACTTTATGCACTGAACACATGTATGAGAAGGTTGCAGGGCCATGCTAGCTAGCACACTGGCCATACCCACCTGCCAGCCAGGCATTCAACAGCCATGTAAAGCAGCCCTACGGGCATTTCAATATATGTTTGTAGGGCTCCTTCATGTGATGAGCAGTCTTACGATATTGGTCCAGGATCCCCCCTCACATGGATGAGCAGGTACATTGATATACGTGTAGGGCTGCTTCATACAGCTGCTGAACATGATGATAATGGGGGGGGGGGGCTAGCTGGCATGATCCCATAACCGTTCACATGTTCTTTCAGTTAGTAATGGTTTCATATGGATCACCCATTCTAAAGGGAGAAATGTTCTAACTGGCCATCTGTCTCATCTGCTAACTTTCTAATTGCAGGGAGGTTTGTTTGTTTGTTTGCTTGTTTGTTTTTGTCTATATAGGGAAGCATCCAGAAGCATTACCCCCATGTGTTGTCTGAAGTGGTACCCTCTATACTACCCCCTTGAGGTTCTACACGTCGCAGCTAGAGTTCCAGCTAAAGAAGTTTTGATAGAGGTGAATTGTTCCTCAAATGGAGGAATATTAGAAAGTTTTCCTCTGTCCTCTTTTTGATAATCTTTCCTCATGTTACAGAGCAACAGGATAGAGTTGTGTTAGAGGAAATCATCAGGAGGACACTTCACAGAGCTTCTGAAAAATCCCATTCATCTGGGTACATTTCTTCGAAGAAAATAAGAAAATTGGGTAAACATACTTCCTGGTGGGCCATGAAACAGAGCAGAGGAAAAACAGTGGAAATCAGAGTACTTGAATTCCATCCAGGGCAGAGGGGGACCAGTGGGGCCAGTTGGCCCAGGGCCCACGATTTTGAGGGGGCACTCCGACGAGGAGGTACCCCCCTAGCTTATGCCACTTCTTCTGTAGCGTAAGTGGCCCATCAAGAAGCGAGGATCCTGCCTTGCGGAAACAGCGCAGAAGCTGTCTGTCGTGAATACCACGGTCAGACTACAAGCTCCAGAGGGCTATGCCGCATGCGGGGTGGGGATATATGTGCCTAAGATGGTTGTCCTTACTGTTTCTCTTTCCTCAATCTTCTCCATGGCAAGTAATCTCTGAACAGGAGGGTAAGGTAATGATGATGATAGTTTTTAATGATAATAATGATATTATTATCACCGTGAGGGTGATGATGATGATGATAATGTTTGATAATGATGGACTGTTCTATTGTTGTTGCTTCTATTTGTACAGCAACTAAACATAAACGTTAATTTCTGATTCAACATTGAGGTGTTGTAGGACAGGTTTAACATGAAGGTGTTATGTAGAACAGAAATGTTGGCAGGCATTAAAAAAAACATTAAAAAATACTTAGTGAGCAGTTTGAAAGGGGGGGGCACACATTTCCCATCTGGCCAGGGCATATTACCAGCTCTGCACAGCCCTGATTCCATCTGATGTTGTGTGTTTTGGAGGTGGCATATATTTACTCTACTGTAGAGCCATGGAATGTAGACTATGCACTTGGTGACAGTTAGGGTAAGCTGCAGTCTTTCAACCCCAGATCTTTATCTGCAATATCATGGTGGTAATCATACTGACTTATCTTACTGGATTGCTGTAATTATTGGGGAGATAATGTAAGTGAAGCATTTTCAATGGGCTGTAAAAATGCTAAGAATTGCTGTTGTTGTTTTTGTTCACTATCAGCAGCACCCGCAATGTTTTTGATGCAAATTGGTAGGTGCTCCATCTGCTGCAGTTATGATTGTGTCTTATTACTAGGGATGTGCATGACTGAAATTATCATATTGTATCATTAACGGAAATTCCAATATTAAATTTTTTTGGGTCCGATCATATCCTATTTATAGGATCCGATCATATTTGATCGGATCCTATAAATATCCGAAGTTCCGATCCGATAATGGTGGTTTCCCCATTGGTTTGCACTGGGGGAAAGAAAGCTGGGCTGGCAAAAACACTGGGCCGGCACTCCCTCTCTCCCCCCCACTCCCGCTCCTTACCCCCCCTGCCACCGCCGCTGCCGCACCCACCCCATACTACTGCTAAACAGTCTTTCTGGCCTGTTCGTCAGTACAGAGAAGCGCCGGGGAAGGCAGCAAGTAAAAAGCGTGAGTGGGAGGGAGGGGTCCCCTCTTACCTGCTGCTTTCCCCACAGCCATCTGCTGCCCTCCGCTGCTCCGGACTACTGAGAACTAGGCTTTGCGGTCTAGTTCTCAGTAGAGAGACTATGCTCCGGGTGACGGCATCACCTGGCGCGTCGTTGCTCTGCTGAGAACTAGGCCACAAAGCCTAGTTCTCACTAGTCCGAAGCAGCAGAGGGCAGCAGACGGCAGCGGGGAAGGCTGCAGGTAAGGAGCACAAGTGTGGGGGGAGGGAGAGCCGGCCCTAAAGTGGAGGTCCAAATATTCTATATGTCTGATAGTTATCGGACATATGGATTTCAGATCCGATCAGATAGGGCCTCCAGGAGTATGTATCGTTATCATTAATCAGATGTCCGATAACAACCTTATTGGTTCGTTATCGGACATCAGAATGATATGATACACATCCCTACTTATTACATCCATATGTGGACTCCTTTATCTTCTGCATTGACTTTCACTTTCTAGTTATTACTTTTAAAGCTCTGTACCTCTCCTTCTGGTTATATTGTTCCTCCTCTTAAGCATTTCTGCTCCTTCCATTTAGCCCAGGATACTTTCTCCTCATCCTATTTTCGAGCTCCATCACACCAGCGATTTAGTGCACTCTCGCTATGCCTGGTGTGCGGATTTGCAGCATGGTACTCACATGATGCTGTGCCTGTCCTGCTGACACCCCGCCTCTTCCCCAGCCTTTCCTAGAATGCTAAAAGTCTTGATTATTTTTCCCTAAGCGCATTTAACACCACCTAGGTCTCCATGTAGTCTTAAAGGAACTGGGGGCTTGAATGGATTGCATCAGGTCATGGCAAGGAAAAACAATCACTCACACCCTATAACTATAGACAAGGATACACAAGTGTACACAATACAGGCTTCAACTTTGAGAGTCATAAAGCAGAACATATCCTGCATCAAGCAGATAACTAAAGTATTATTATTATTATTATTATTATTATTATTAGAAGAAGAAGAAGAAGAAGAAGAGATCCAAGCCACAAACTACCACTCCAGGACTCACTTATTGATTACATGATTAAGGAATCAAGCATGTAGATTTAATTCTATCATCATATAAGCACACAAATACAACATGACAACACACACAGAGAGAGAGACACACAGACAAACCTGCCCTCCTCTCTTTGAGTCTACATTGAGTCTGCATTCCAACCATGATAGGGTGACCAGATGGCCCGGGGTTTCCCGGTCCTAACCGGGAAACCTGGAGCGATCCGGGCCAACCGGGGGGCGGCGGGGGCAAACTGGGGCGGCGGGGGGCAAACCGGGGCAGCGGGGGGGGTCACGCAGCGGTGGCGGGAGGCGGGCGGGTGGTGCGAGGCGGGCGGCACGAGGCACTTACCTGCTGGGGCATCCACTTCCCTCCGGTGCTCTGAATCTACTGAGAAACAGTCTTCATGGCCTCTCCCTCAGTAGCGCGCCGGGTGATGACGTCATCACCCAGCGAGCTACTGAGAGACAGGCCAGGAAGCCTGTTTCTCAGTAGATTACGAGCACCGGAGGGAAGTGGACGCCCCAGCAGGTAAGGAGCGCGAGGCGGGCGGGCGGCGCGGGCGGGCAGGGTGAGGCGGGCTGGCGGCGTGGTGCGGGGCGGGTGGGGGGGCATGTAGGCGGGGTGGAGCGGCACGGGGTGGGGGGGCGTGCGGGCGGCGCGGGCGGGCAGCACGGGCAGGGCGAGGCGGGCTGGCTGCGCGGCGTGGGGCAGGCGGGGGGGCGTGCGGGCAGGGTGGAGCGGCACGGGGTGGGGCGGGGGGGCGTGCAGGCGGCGCGGGCAGGTGGGGCGAGGCGGGCTGGCTGGGCGGGGCGGGCAGGCCGCGCGGGGCGGGGGGTGCGCGCGCGGTGGGGGGGTTGTTTTGGGTGGGGGGGTGGCGGGGGGGACCGGGATTTTGGTTCTCAAAATCTGGTCACCCTAAACCGTGATAGCATTCATTAATCCCATTCTTTGTGGGATTAAGACTGGATCCTTTTCAAAAAATTTTCTGGAGTTTTTCTTTCTTTGCTTGTCTATATGTTTTATTACAAACCTCTAGCTGGTGGTGTGGTACAGTGGAATTGCTCAACTACACCAGGGTTTCATTCTGCCATTTCCAGATAATACCAGATTTTCCTCATTAGAAGAAAAAGACCCATAAAAATGGTTGCAAAGAACGGGAGAAGCCCTGGCCGTGGCCGCTGCCATGTAAAGCACCGGCAGACTACCATGAGTGAGGAATCAGAGGCACACAATAAATGCCTCATGTAGAAAGGCTTTTGCAGAGCGAGAATTCAGGTACTTAGACACCTGCAGTGGGCTAGAGTCAAGACATCCAAGGGCACATGTGGCCCACAAGCTGTGGGTTGCTCACCTGTGCTTTAGATATAATTACAAAATAGTAATACGTTGGATGAGAATAAAAAGATGCAAACAAGAAATAGTTTTAAGGGACTTGATGTTAATCTCTGAATCTCCCATGCCTCCTTGAAACTGCCCAGAGTCAGGTGAGGTGAGATGAGGTGAGGTATTGAAGTATCCTGTCCCATTTTAGGCTTAGAGTCCCATATACCATAATTTATCATGATTAAATAGAACTCATAAAACAGAAAGATGCCTCCACAGCATTTTTTAAATTATAGTTTCATCAACAGTTCAGGACATGAGGTAAAGTTTGCATTATTATTTTTTTGGTACCTTTCATCTATAATCCTCCTAAATTATATTTATAATTAACCTCTTTCCATCTCCTTCACTGAAAATGTTGTTTTCTTCTTAATTAACAGTCTCTACTGATCCCATTTTATCTAAGCATTGTTCTTTCTTTTAATTCCACTGAGATATAAAGGGACATATGCTGGCAGCAAAAAATAAAAAAAATAAAAAAGTAGGGGGAAAGATAGAAAGGTTGCTCAGGTAATAGATTGCTAGGAGGCTGAACAAAGCCAATATTATCCAGGTGAAAACTGAATCAAGCCATGCTTTTCATCACTATCTGTGACCATTTAAAAAGTTTTAAAAGTAGTTTACTGTATGGCATTGGGGAATTACCATTCAAGATAAGCAAACCTGCCTTCCTCTCCTTGGGTTTACAGATCCAAATTTCCTTGCTTGTGGAACACCGACCACATTGCTCACATTTAACTTTAAATGGACGTTAATAATATTAATAAGTAAGGGCACAGTCCCATCCGGATGCTCATCAGCCTCCCAACTTTGAGGCTGCCAAGAATTCTCTGCAGAGCGAGAAGCGTGTGGAGATGGTTGTTGCCTCTGCATGTTTTCCCAAAGGTCAAATAGCTTCAGGAGTCTTTGGTTTCTATTGGGAAAACAGTGGCTCAATTTGGACAACACGATAGTCAATGGTGGGGTAATAATCAACTTTACAGTTGTTCATCTAGGGGGTACTCCCCACACAACATGGTAATAAATAAATAATCAACTGTGGTGTGGATTAGAATCAGCACTGAGTTGACTATGGCAGCATTTGGATAACACGATAGTCAAAACAACTGACGATTGTTTTCCCCACACCAGTTGTTTATTGTGTCGTCCGAATTGAGCCAGTGTGTGGGGAAAGAATTCAGCCCATACCTGCAGTACTGCTGTCCTTATCCAAACAGTGGGAGATCTATTTCACTATTAAGACCTAAGAATCTTTAGCAATGCTCTCCTTAACAAGAAATGCTTTTTTAAAAATTTTAAGCGATATGTTATATTTTGTTTTAATGTTATAAAAAGTATATTTTTAATTTAATTTTTTTAAAAATGAATCTAAATATTTTCTCCTTATTAATTCCTGTTAGTACAAAACCAAAGGTTGGGCTTGTCTAAAACAATTTTTGGAGTATTGTATTATTATTATTATTATTTATTATTATTATTATTATTATTATTATTATTAGTGTTATTATTATCTTTCGCTCATGGCAGTTTTTCTAGAGAGACATGATGGGCTGTGCCAAGACATGCTGTCTTTTACAGATTCAGGAATTTCCTGACAATTGAGCATGTTTTAAGTATGACTGCTTTCTGGATGTTGGTGTGGATGTATTTTGGTAGGCCCAATTTCTGAAAGTTTTCTGTATAGTTTTTTGATGTGATGCCGGTGACTGATGTGACTAATGGAATAATTGTGACCTTTTCCTGTTGCCATAGTTCTTTGACTTCCATGACCAGTGGTGTATATTTTCCTCTCTTTTTCTCTTCCTTTTCTACAACATTTTTGTCATTAGGTATTGTGAATTTTACATCTTCCTATTACATGGTTTATTGTTTCTTGGAATTGATGGCATTTCCTACATATAGCTGTTGTTATACTGTTATCTTTTATGATGTATTTTTGGTAGCTCTTGGTTGCTATATCTTGATCCTGTATAGCTATTAGGAATCCTTCTGTTTCTGGAAATAGATCACCCTTCCTGAGCCAGGAAGGGTGATTGTTCTTTGTTTCTTTGTTTCTTTGTGGGTTCTGTATTATATTGTAGTGCTTCCCATGTAGTGTTTTTTCTCTGCAAGTGTGAATGGTCATGTTTGGTCTTCGTTTTGTCGTGCTAGGTTGAGTGGGGTGTAATTATTATCTGCTTTTACTATGGCTTTATGAATGGGGGTGTTTTTAGTGTGAAATAATTCTCTGAGTGATTTTATCTGTTTAGCATGAATTCTGTTAATGTCCAGCAGACCTCTTCCTCCTTTTTTCCTTCTGATTGTTATTCTTTCAATGCAGGAGTTGGGGTGGAGCATGTGGGTTTTTGTGAGTTTGGTGTGATTGAGTCTGTTTATTTCTTTGAGTTCAGTGTGTGACCAGTGTATGATTCTGAAGGAGTATGTGAGGATGGGTATTGCACAGGTGTTAATTGCTTTGAAAATGTTTTTAGAGCTGAGTTTGGATTTCAGGATTTGTGATATACGGGTTTTATATTGTATCACCATCATCATCATCATTATTGGTAGGCCCAGTTACTGAAGGCTTTCTGTATTTATTTTTTTTATTTTTTTTTATGCAATGCTGGTGAATGATGTGACTAACTGGATAATTGTGACCTTTTCCTATTAACATAGTTCTTTAACTTCCATCACCAGTGGTGTATATTTTCCTCTTTACCTCTTCCTTTTCTACATTTCTGTCGTTAGATATTGCTGTGTCAATGAGATAGGTGTGGGGTTTTTTTGTCTATAACTGTTATATTTGGTCGATTGCAAAATATTGTCTTGTCCATATGAATTTTTCTGTCCCAGTATATTTTATGACCTGCATTTTCCAAGATTGCTTTGGGTGAGTATGTATAGTATGCTGTAGGTTATTTGAGGAGGTTGAATTTGATGGCCAGTTGTTGGTGAATTATTTTTGAAGCTGTATTGTGGAAAACTCGACTTATATCCGATAAGACACGACATAGAGAACATCTTCGTTCCTATGGGGTGGCAATACGTGCAGTGAAGAAAGCTTACTTCTCTGCACGCATTGCGTCTGCGAATTCGCGTCCAGCAGAACTGTTCAGGGTGGTGAGGGGTCTAACTCGGGCACCCTCCCCCCTGAACCAGATGTTAGAGCCTTCGGTAGTTTGCTGTGATGCCTTTAACAATCATTTCACAGATAAAATCTCTCGGATAAGAGCCGACTTAGATGCTGTCGTTATAGCAGAGGCTGACAATGGAGTGTCCAGCAACTCCGCGAGTAGAATTACACTGGATCAGTTTCAGTTGGTGAGTACCGAGGACGTGGACAAGCTGCTTGGTCGAGTGAGGAGGACGACTTGCCCTCTCGATCCCTGTCCTTCTTGGCTGGTCGCCCAGGGAGGAGATGCAGTTAGATCACAATTACAATATATTATTAATGCATCTCTCAGGGAGGGGAGTTTTCCATCATGTTTAAAAGAAGCGGTAGTACGGCCGCTTCTAAAAAAGCCCTCCCTGGATCCCCTGGACTTTAATAACTATAGGCCAGTATCAAATCTTCCATTTTTGGGCAAGGTGATCGAGAGGGCGGTTGCCTTCCAACTGCAAGCAGTTTTGGATGATACAGATTTTCTAGACCCATTTCAAACTGGTTTCAGAGCCGGATATGGAGTTGAGTCTGCTATGGTCGCCTTAGTGGATGATCTACGCTTAAGTATTGACAGGGGGAGTGTGTCCCTGTTGGTACTCCTGGACCTCTCAGCGGCTTTCGATACCATCAACCATGGTATCCTTCTGGAACGCCTGAGGGAATTGGGACTCGGGGGCACTGTGCTTCAGTGGTTCCGGTCCTACCTCTCGGGCAGGTTCCAGATGGTGATGCTTGGGGATAGTTGCTCTTCAAAGAAGGAGCAGCTATGTGGTGTACCACAAGGTGCCATCCTATCCCCAATGCTGTTTAATATATACATGAAACCGCTGGGAGAGATCATCCGGAGGCATGGGGCGGGGTGCTATCAGTATGCTGATGACACCCAAATATATTTCTCTATGCCTTCGACAACAGCATCAGCTAAGGATAGTGTGTCTCCTCTGAATGAATGCTTGGAGGCGGTAATGGGCTGGATGAGGAAAAACAAACTGAAGCTGAATCCAGACAAGACGGAGGTGCTTACTGTCAAGGGCCACAACCTGGGGTTGGAGGTGTGTCAACCAGTTCTGGATGGGGTTACACTCCCCCTGAAAGACTGTGTTCGCAGCTTGGGGGTGCTCCTGGATCCGTCGCTCCAAATGACAGCTCAGATAGATGCGACTGCCCGGAGTGCCTACTATCAGCTTCGGCTGATACGCCAGCTGCGCCCCTTCCTAGAGTTGGAAGACCTAAAATCAGTAGTGCACGCGCTGGTAACTTCGAGGCTCGACTTCTGCAATGCGCTGTACATAGGGCTACCTCTGTGCCTAGTCCGGAAACCTCAACTAGTTCAAAATATGGCAGCCAGGTTGGTCACCGGTACATCTAGGGGTGACCACATTACACCAGTTTTAAAATCTCTTCACTGGCTGCCAATCAGTTTCTGGGCGAAGTACAAAGTGTTGGTTATTACCTTTAAAGCCCTACATGGTTTGGGTCCAGGTTACCTACGGGATCGCCTTCTCCCATACAATCCGCCCCGCACGCTCAGGTCCTCTGGGAAGAATTTCTTACAGTCAACAAGAACTAGACTGACAACCGTTAACCAGAGGACCTTCTCTTCTGCCGCTCCCAGATTGTGGAATGACCTGCCGGGAGAGATTCGCCAACTTACTAGTCTTCAGGAATTTAAAAGATCTATAAAGACTGATCTCTTCCGGCAGGCCTACCTAGATGAATTTTAAAGTGTTTTATTGGTGTTTTATTGGTGTTTTAATGATGTACTGGTTTTATCTGCTTTTAATCAGTTTTTGTATTTTGTGTTTGGTGTTGTTCCCCGCCTTGATCCGTTGGGAGAGGCGGGTGATAAATAAATTTTTTATTATTATTATTATTATTATTATTATTATTATTATTATCTGTATAGTCCATTCCTGCAAGAATTTTTCATCCTCCTGTTATGTGGTCTATTGTTTCTTGGAACTGATGGCATTTTCTACATGAATCTGTTGTTACACTGTTATCTTTTATTATGTATTTTTGGTAGTTCTTGGTGGCTATAACTTGATCCTGTATGGCTATTAGGAATCCTTCTGTTTCAGGAAATTTGTATGACTGTATTATCTTGAAATGCTTCCCATGTAGTGCTGTTTGTGCCCATTTTTCTTTTTTCTCTGCAAGTGTGAGTCTTTGTTAGTCAACAGGCAGCTAAAAGCTTCCTGAATTTTGGAACTGTAGATTACCAACACTTAGCAAAGGCCCACATTTGTAATATTTTTGCAGTAATTGGCACCTTTAGAGGCAAATGGGTGGACTGTGGGTAGGAGAAAATTACTACCCCTCCCTGTATTTTGCAGTTCCAATCAACATCCTTCCTCAGCTACTATTTCTTAAAGGAAAACAAGCTGGAAATAGACAACCGCATGGGAAACATATTGGCTGAATTTGGACGACACAATAAGCAACTGGGGGGGGGGGGACAATCATCAGTTGTATTGACTATCGTGTTGTCCGAATGTTGCCATAGTCAACTCAGTGCTGATCCTAATCCGCACCATTTATTATTATTATTATTATTATTATTATTATTTATTACCATGTTCTGTGGGGAGTACCCCCTAGATGAACAACTGTAAAGTTGATTATTACCCCATCATTGACTATCGTGTTGTCCGAATTCAGCCATAGTCTAGTCCAGGTCTGAATTAGCAGAAGCATGTGTAGTAAATCCTATTCCACAACATAATAAAAAAAATTGAAAATACTCCCATTTTCTGTTCCAGCAATTACATTTTACCACTATTTCCTGCACTGATTTCCAGTTGGAGGTAACTTGGGCCTACATAGATTCCATTCTGAGCTCCAAAATGAAGGCAAATGGCCTTGGATAAACCCCTAGCGCTTGGAACAGTAGACCATTGTTTTGACAATGGTTGGCTTCTTGTGTCCAAGAAAGATGAACACATTAAAGAAATGTTGTTACCTGTTGTTATCAGATCATAAATTTTTGCTTCTATCCCATCTTGTCATGATGTTTTTATCATTCATTCCCACAGTATATTATCTACATGGGGGGGGGGGGGGGGCAGAGGCGAAATGAGTCTTATCATCTAATTTCTTTTTGAAAATAGATGCCTATAATTATCAATTAGTAATATTGAATTCAATCTCACTTTGAAGCACAACTCATTTCCATTGTGTTTTTGACATGCCTGCAGGCCTTAAAAGAATTGTAAATATGACAAATGATCAATAATGTGTGGATGTTGTTTTGCACCATGATCTTTGTCTTTGTTTCTCATCGTAGATGGGATTTGCTTGCGATATTAAAAAAAATTACAAAACATATAAGCTATAAAGTGACGTTTTTAAAGAATGCATATATAAACTGCTTTATGGTTCTTATATTTTATCCACACAGCAGGGTGGGGTGGGGGAGCCAGGCCATTCTACATTTTTTTACATCTTTGGAGCTCATTCTCTATACAAGAAAAGAAATGTTATAGTACATAATACAAGTATAGTCTGCAATAAAATATTGCAGTATAGAGTGTTTTCACATGCCTGATTTCTTTTACTAGTTGGCTTGTTGAAATTGGCCAAATCTTTCCCCCTTAATTAACAGTCGGCCCTCTTCAGGTGAATGACTCATTTGATCTCCACCTTTGGCTAGCCTTGTGAAGTTCCTGCTCCTTTGAGCCTGAGGGTGATATCAGTTAGTAGTTGGTGTGTCATTGTTCAATATCCTAGCTCCTCTCCCTGCAAGGGAGTTGAATATATGGAAGGTATTCTTCAGTGACTGTCATGTGTGAGTAAGTTGAACTCTGTGCAGGCTTGATTGCTCACTCACGGTAGTTTACAGGTTCTCTACACAACTTCATCATCCTCCAGGGCTTCTCCCGAACTTTGCAATCATTATCGTGCTATTTTCCTAATGAGGTTAGTTTGGTATTATTTAAAACTGGTGGAATAAGAGTCACAGGCAATTGCACAATTCTGCTATATCACAGCGCCATTTATAGGTTGCCTAATGAAATATATAGAAGCAGAAATCTAGCTTTATTTTGTTTTTGTCTCTGTAAATGTTGTTGTTGGTTGGTTTGACAATGTATTTTTCTTCCAATTTGGCTAGTGAGTGTGGATTGAGGATTTTTGACCAAGGGTAGTATCCAATGTTAGTCCTACATAGAGTAGACTCATTGAAATGAATGGAAGGTAAATTAGTTGTGACTAGCTTAAGTCTCATTCATTTCAATGGGTCTACTCTATGTAAGACTAACACTGGATACTTCTCCAAATCCCCAGAGAGGTTTTCTCTCAGTGCGTGGCCTAAACACTCAGTAATATTACTGGACCATGGAAGGGGGACAGTTGCTGTATAGGATGCTTTAGTAGGCTCCTTCTCCATCACATCCAGTTTTTGTCATGATTCCAAACCCTCCCTCTGAGATGTGAGACGATAACAAGGTCCACACAGCTTTATTCAGTAAATAGACATCTCTTCACACCTGAAGGGAGTGTGAATGCTAGGAGCTATCATCTAAGTTTAATTAGCTTAACAAAGCAAGGCAGTTCCTATCAACTAAATGGACAGTTTCCCGCAGTGCCAGACAGGCTTTTACAGAACCCCTCCAGGGAGTCTTTTCAAGTTGTAACCCTTGGTGAGTGGCTAACCTAGCAGACCTCCTCCCAACTCCTCTCAACTCCACCAGCTTGACCCTGCAGCAGATTCTGGGATCTGTCAATTCCAATGTTCCTTCACCATCTGACAAAGACTGAGTTCCTAGGGGCAGGGAGGATGATCTCTGAGCCTGGGCATTCTGTCCGATAAGCTATTGGTAAGATTCCTCCTTGACTCTTGGAGACTTGGAGAATTTCCTCCCCTGCTTCCTGGCTCCTCCTCCTCTTCTTCTTCTTCTTCTTCTTCTTCTTCTTCTTCTTCTCTCAGAATCTGATTTGAAGTACACACCAAGAAGACTAAGACTAATCCTAACAGTTTTTAACTTATTTGTCAATAGAAAGATCTCCTCAGTTAAACCATATTGTAATGATTGGCACTGGTATAATTCTATAAAGGACAAAGTTTTCCTTGGTTTCCTGCCAATTGATTTTCATCAGTCTCAAATGCTGTGCTATAATTTACAAAGATTATAGATTTCATTTTCACAAGCTTTCCCTAGAGTGAAATAACGATGTCTTCAATGAGCACCCAGAGTAAATGAAATAAAATTGCATTTTTATTATGATTATTATTACATTTAGCTTCATACGCATTTTAATTCATACTCGGGAAACCAAAACCCATGTCTCAGCAGAGCATGTAGCAAATGAGAACATGATGGAGGTTTATGTTCAATACTAAACAGCAAATTGTTTTCACTTGTTGCTTCTTCTTCTTTTGTTAGGCTGTCACTGGATTCTGATTATCATCAAAACCAACAATTAATTACAATAATTACCTGGAATCAAAACATGTTAAAACTGAAACTTAAAAGTGTTCGAAGAAATTTAATCTCAATATTTTTTGTCATGAAATAAATATCGTATTTGGATTTCATAGCATCAGAGTATATAATGTATAATTATGTCTAATGTCTGATGTTAAAAACTAATACCTGCAGTTAATTGAGACAATAGTGTTTACTGTAATATAATTAGCATGAGCAAGAAACGGGTTTCTAATGTGTCATAATGTTATTGTAGAACAAGTCTCGCTGAACAGTGGAGCAGATTGATTTATGGAGCTACTTGTTAACTAATTTTAGGATATACAATCTGCTAATCCTCTCATCCAGTCCGTTATCGACATCAGACACTGATTTTGAATTACAACAGTGTCCTTAGATTTAGATGCAAAAGAGCTGGGGTGCAGCTAGCTTTGAGGGGGCATGTTGCTTTTCCTGCGCCCCCTGCCACTAACCTGCCTGCCCCACTGCCATTATCAGCCCACCCTCGCCTCTACTTTCCTTACCACCATCCTTCCCCTTGCCCGCCACTGGATTGTGGCTCTCGAGAGCTTCACCAAAGTGGAATTTGAAACAGGTTCAACACCCGTGCTCTACTGTTTTCCCGCCACTGGCTAGCAGTGCTATGAGGTCTCCATCTGGAATCGTGCTAGGTGGTGCTAGACTAAGCTGCATCTGGGTGAAGTCAGGAATTTCCCTGTTGAACTTCTTTCAGAGAAACAACAGAGCTCTTGTCTAGCTCTCTGACTGATGTGACCTCTTAAGACTTCAAAAATAATCTGACAACTGAATCTTTCTATGGGCAGAATAGGATTTTAAAATTCTGTTTCTTAGGAAAAGTAGGGTGGGGGCGGGGCGGGGGAAGGAAACAATGGCCCTGTTCAGACAATACACTAAGCCATGGTTAGGTTGCTAACCCTTTAGCAACAAATAGTTAGTGAGTGAGTTTAAACCATGGTTATGTAAGCCACCATGGTTAGGAATGGTTCACACAGTACACTAAGCCGTAATGTTTAGCTTAAAATGCTCTACTACTGTGGCTTAGCATGTCATCTGACCAAGGTCAATGTGTTCAGTCAGCCTCCGAGAGTCACTGGTAGTGCCGCTCATACCTTTTAACTGTGGAATCCAATGGCAGCAGATATTCATATATGGGTTGAATGGAGCAGCCTTAGGGAGGGATCTTTATGTAAACAGGGCAGAGCAACTGATTGATGGCAACACACTGCTCACATTGCTGCCTCCTGGCATGAGACAGGGCAATCAACAGAGCCGAAAGTGTGGGGAGAGATAGCATCTTTTTGCTGGAGATGAAGCCTCAGTTATGTGTGGCAAACAAGATTGTTTTTCTGAGGCTGCCTTGACTATGCATATCTCTTACTTATTCTCTACCTGAGTGTGAAGTCAGATGATTTAATCTTAGGCCAGTTAGGGGGAAAGATTGCAGCTCAGTAGTACAGCACAACCCATGGTTTGCATGCAGAAGGTCTCAGGTTCAAGCCTAGGTTGGGCTGAGAAATATCCTCTTCCTGTAATTCTGGTGAGCCACTGCCAGGTCAACAATTCCCCAGTCCCAGGGACCAATTGATGTCAGGGGCAAGCCCCTCCTTACTGAAGCCACCCTGCGGAAAATGTCCTGGGTTCAGACAACATGCTAAACCTCGGTTCAACCAATAACTTCCTGCCCCTTTCCCCCGAAGGGGGATATCATCAGACTTCTTTCTCCAGATAGAGAGAGGAATGGAGCAATTGGTACAGGCCTCTCTGTGCACTGCCTTTCCCTGCTTAGTATTAGAGAGAAGCTGCCTTTCTCTTGTTTTGAGCACTGGGTAGGGCATGGGAGAAAAGCTGGAAGGGAGTCTCCCCTCAGCTGGAGATTTCCACCCCTCGTATACCAGCGGTCTTCAACTGGTCCAGACCCAAGACCCACCTCAGACTCCCAACCTACAACATGGGACCAACTTTAACAATTTTCTTCAACATGCCCAATATGCCAGCAACAGCTTTGCTGCCACCCATCTGGACTTGATGTTGCAATCCACTTTGGGTTGTGACTCCCCAAGATGAAGACCAGTGGTGCAAACAATACTAAATGGACAAAAGGTCTGACTCGATAAAAGGCAGTTTCCTTTATTCCTAATCAGTCAAAACTGGGTTATTAAAGGAGAGATACTTGTATGAAAACAGGGGCTTACTTCATATTGTCAGGCCCTGAAATGTCACCTCTCCTCAATGGATCAAGATATTGTCTTGGATATTAGTCACCCTAACCTCCAAGACCAGAAATGTACAGTCCCTGCACTCACAAAATTCAACTATGAAATCACATGATTGGTGTTTTATTGGTATTTTAATGCTTTATTGGTTTTATGTGCTTTTAATCAGTTTTGTGTATTTTGTGTTTGTTGTTGTTCCCTGCCTCGATCCGGAGGGAGAGGCGGGTAATAAATTATTATTATTATTATTATTATTATTAACAGTGTTCAGTTTAGTTTTTGCCTTGTTTTTTGTTTTTACAGGCGTATGTGCTGCGCAAATTATAACTGAAAAGAATATGAACAAAACTTGCATATACAACCAGGAGCCCTCCTCAGGGTGCCATACCCTTTTATATTTCATTGCAATGCAGATTATGCGAGCAATGAATTGCTTGGCAATCGTGAACATTTTTCTCCACATTGTAGAATGTATTTTATTAAAGCTTCCATTAAACATAGAATTTAACTCAATTATATATTGCCAAGAGAAGCTGCAAATGCAGTAGTTATTGAAAAACAAACACAATAATTTTGGAACAGATCTTGCCGGAGCAGATGCAGGCATCGTGCGTGAAACTAAACAGGGCACTAATATAATAAACAATTCAAATAAGATTTACTATTCAGAATATACAGCACAAAAGCAAGTAAAGGCAATGATCTGTTTCATCTCCAGCAAAGAGACTGTACCCAAGATTAAGCTTTTTACCACAGTAAAAGACCAGTCATTATTCAAAAGTTTCCCATTTAGATGATGCCTGTTTATCATCTATATTGATTTATTATATTTTTACCCCACCCTTCCTCTAAGGAGCGCAGGTTCCCTAGCCCCCCATTTAATGCTCACAACAATCCTGTGAGGTAGGTCGGGCTGAGAGGGAACAGCTGATCTGAAGTCACCTAGTGAGCTCAATTGCCAAGAGAGAGTAGAACAGGATCTACAGGATCTACACTATTGCTTTAAAATGGATTATAATGGTATTGACCACTGTTGGGGCCCATTACACATTCCATTTGCCGTTTTCAAAATGTTTTCAAAGTGTTATACCCTGCTTGGTGTAGATTTGGCCCTGGTTCCAGTCTGACAGTCTATACATTAGCCTGAATGCCATCAATGCAGCATGTGATCTAGTCTACGGGTCCTGTTGTCAGTATTGTGGGTGTGTCCCTGTACAGCCCTTGTGCTATGCAAAAGGCTTAATTGTGGGATATGAGACAGAATATGAGAAGCGGTCCTATACCAGTTCCGACTATTTGTCTGTCTAACTCATGACTGTCTCTTCTGACTGGCAACAGGTCTCCATGGTTTCAGGCAGAGATCTTTTGTATCTTCTGCTGCCTGATTCTTTTAAACATGAGATGCCAAGGATTGAACTGGGATGTTTGGCATGCCAAATATGTGAGTTATGGGCCCTCCCCAAAAAGGGAGACTGAGGAAGAATGGACAAGTGGACTACTACAGGTCCTGGAGCTTCATATCTGGAGGACCAATATTGGGGAAAAGTCAGGAAGAAATAATCATAATAATAATAATAATACCATATTTCACAGAATGTAAGACGCCATCGATTGTAAGACGCACCTAAATTTCAGGGCCACCAACAGGAAAAAGCTTTGCGTTGATTGTAAGACACACCTTAATTTCAGCACCCCTTCCCTCCTCCCCACTCACCTCCATTGCCATCGCCCGTCCTCGCCGCTGCTGCTGCCGCTCCACACTGCCACCAGCACTCGCCTTGGCCTGGCAAGGCATCATTCCCAGTAACGAGGCAAGCGTTGCCAGCGGCGCGGAGCAGCAGTGGCGGCAGTAGCGAGGATGGGTAATGGCGATGGAGGGGAGGGGGAGGGTTAGGGCCCCGCAAGTCCCCCCTCCCCTCTCCCCCTCCCCTCTTACCTTGATCGCTGTCACCTCGGCCTGGCAAGGCATCGTTACTGGGTTACCAGTAATGACGCCTTGCCAGGCCGAGGGGAGTGCTGCCAGCGGTGTGGAGCAGTGGCGGCAGCAGCAAGGACAGGCGACGGCAATGGAGATGAGTGGGGAGTGGGAGGGTTAGGGCCCCGCAAGTCCCCCCTCCCACTCACCCTGATCACTGCTGCCTCAGCCTGGGAAGGCTTCAGAACTGGAAGGAGGCCGAGATCTCACGAGATCGCGGCCTCCTTCCCAGTACCGAAGCCTCCCCAGGCCAAGGCAGCAGCGATCAAGATGAGTGGGGAAGGGGACCTCTGACCGGCCTTGTGGGGTCCCTCGGGACCTGCTAGGGCAAGTCGCGGGGGGGCATGCAGAGCCCTAGTGCCGTCTGCAAAACGCGGGAGAAATCCTGCGATTGCAAGACACCATCGATTCTAAGACGCACCCTGTTTTTACAGATGTAAATATGGGAGAAAAAGTGCGTCTTAGAATCGATGAAATACGGTAATAATAACAATAACAATAACAATAATAATAATATAAATCTCCTTGGTACTGGTATGCCACTCAGCCTGTTGACTGTGGCAAGTAAGCATCACCCTCAAGTGACAAGCAAGGAAGCTTTACAAAACATGGTTATTTGTTCTCTCTCTCTCTCTCTCTCTCTCTTTCTTTCTTTCTTTCTTTCTTTCCCCGCCTTTCTTCCAAGAAAATGGCACTCAAGGCAGATTACAACCATGAATCCATAAAAACTTGATCAAAGCAATAACAAAAACAAATGCATTAAAAACACAATAAAACACAACAATAACATAATAAAAACAGCACCCAAGCCAACAGACCCACTTAGGTGCCAAATACTTGCTTGAATAAAAAACAATTTCACCTGTTGGCGAAAGGACAACAGCCTAGCATCCCTTCGCAGAAATTAGTACACTTAGGTGTGTGGAGTAGTAAATTTTGTGGATTCCTATGCAAGCCTATTCTTGTAGCTGTACAACATTGCACTGCCTAGGGTTGCAGGAGGGAGGAGAGTGTGTGTGTCCTTTGCAGTACTTTTTCCTTATTATTTATTTTCTTGCACTTATATCCTTAATTCCTTTTATCATGGAACATCAAGGTAGCATGTATAAGGTTTTGAGCCGGTTTCTCATTCACATATTGACCAGATCTTGACCTGCTTAGCTTCAGCAGGATTGTTGTATCGTGTGCCTACAGACCTGTATATGTATACAATGTGGTGGGTATAATAGTGGATTTGTTATCTTATAATACAATGGGTAATACATTCCTTTGTGTGTTTTTATCCTACTGCTGCCTGGAGTTAATTTAGGGCGCAATCCTATCTCCCCTAGACAGCGTCTGAGGGACATAAGATTGTTCAATTTCTGGGCTCCGAGGTTGGAACAAGGGTTCTGAGCTCAGAGCCCAGAAATTGCACTCCCCTCTCCCTCCATCTCCCCCTCATAGCTGGCACAATTTTCTCCACACTGGCTATGTCCCTGCATTCAGAAATGGAGCACAGAGATAGTGAAAAGGGGTTGTCCTGGGGTGGGGAGGGGAGGAGATCATGGAAACTGTTATACATCGCTTCCTATGAGTGTTGTGGCCTCTTTCCTCTCCCTCCCCAAAGCTGCACCTAGATGGGGACATCGCTCATTTAGAGAAAATGCAGGGTGGCTGGAGCACGGAGGCCAGGATTGTCTTTATGCTCTAGCCACCCTGCATTGGATACTCAGCTGCTGACTATTAAGATAGAATTGCACCGTTACTGACAGACTATATTGCCTAGAGGCCATACAACTGTGATTCCTGCAAAACTTGGTCTCTATTCCTGTACCTGGCTTACTTTATCTGGCTTGGGTAGGTAGGGCCCTGACTGACTCCAGTTCCAAAGGCTGTTCCTAAAGGTGTCAAAAGGCCAACAGGCTGCACTCTTGTTTAGTGTCTGTGGCAACCTTTAGCTCTGATAACATTCTTGCTGCTACTTAGATTATTTTTGGTATTTCTGTTTTGTTAGGCCTTAGTATGATAGTTTAATCGTAGTGGTTTATTTAATTTTACAGTATGTTTATTAATATGAGATGTTTATCTTAACTGTATGACTCTAGTCCTGCTTAATTTTCTTTTTAAGGAAAATATTGCTGTATTTTATTATGTATTTTCCCCCCTGAAGTTGTACGCTTCTTTGAGTAGTGTTTTTCCTTGGGAAAGCAACATACAAGTAAACTGATGATGTAATGATAACCCAGAGAATGGGCTGTTGAATCCTGGGTTGTTATGTGCAAACCCAGAACTATGGACTAACCATAGGTTGTTAACCACAAAGAACCCAGGAACAGAACCATAGAATCCATGGTTCTAGGTTCACACGTAATGACAATCCATAGTTAAAACAACCCACTACACCCAACAACAAAATCTTGGCTGCTCTGAAAAAGGCAAATTGAACAAGGTAAATTCCATGTTAGGGATAATTAGGAAAGGGATTGAAAATAAAATTGCCAATATCATAATGCCTATTTGTAAATCTATGGTCTGGCAACACTTAGAATATTGTGTACAGATCTGGTCACCACATCTCAAAGAGGATATTGTAGAGCTGGAAAATGTACAGTAAAGTACCACCAATATCATCAAGGGGCTGGAGTAATTTCCCTAGATAAGTCTTTAGTCTGATCCAACACAGTTCTTCTTCTGAGATGCAATTAAATGTGCCTCAACAAGCTAGGACCGTAAACCAGTTTTAACCCAGAGTTTGTTGCTTATGAATCCTAGCTTGTTTGGGCATGCTTAACCACTATCCAGGTTCAAACATTTCAAATGCTCTCCTCTTTTTGGTTTGTTTACTGCTCGCACGGTGGATGGACTAGCATTCTGTTCATTCACATTGTGGTTTATTAAGCCAGGTTTCCTATCTTATTATCTGGGAATGTGGACATAATTTATGGCACTTGCTCCCAAAATAGTGTCCTTTAGTTGTTTTGAATTACATCGCCTAGCATTCCTGATTGTTGACCATGCTGGCTGATGGGAATTGAAGCTTAAAACATCTGGAAGGAACCACGTTGGGGAAGACTGGTCTATGTTAAGAGTCTATAGTAATGCTGTGGAGTTGTGGTTGGTCTAAAAAACCTTTCAGGGATTATTCCAGTCCAGTGACCCTATTTGTAAGAGATCCAGATTTTCTTCCTCAAACACGCTCACAGAATGGTTATCAGCATCTATCTTTGTGAATGGGCAATAAGGCAGGAAGATGACTCAGGTAGATTTCCCCGTCCCTTAAAAGAAGGGCTAATTCACTGTGAGTATAAGAACAAAAGAAAGCAGCTTGGTTTAGTTGCAGAGCTGACCTTGGTCTCTGGAAGCATCTCCAGTGTTGGAGGCTCCCCCTAGAAATCTGATGGGGGACCAGTATTTGCCAGGGTGTTAATGTTGTGAATCTCCACCTATACACAACCTCTGAATTGGATATATATATATATTACAAAACCCCATAATCTTCCAGTGACCTCACTTAATGGAAACCAAAAGCCTGGGCAAATGCTTGCACCCCTGGAGTTCTCTCTGCTGGGGGGATTTACGTATGAGGGCATAACAGTAAGCTTACTCATATGTCAATAAATAAAAAGAGAACATAAAAACCCACAGGATAATTATTTTTCTTTGACATAGAAAAATAACAGACTCTGTTTATTAGCACATTCTCTTTCAGATGCTGACCTGTTCATAAACAAGAAGCCAACACAGTTATTAGGTCGCAGAGCCATTTTCTCTAAATAATGGTTGTGCCGACTGACCTGCTCAAATAAAAGAGCTACATACGATGGAAGAAGCACTGAGTGGAAGATAATTATATGAATCAGTGACCTTACAAATGTCCTTAAAATAGTTCTTGTTATTTTTATACGCCTGCCATTTGCTTGATTCTGTCATCATCGTTAAAAACAACATTTTCCGTGACATTTTCCTCTAAAGAGTCGGCTGCATTTTTTCCCTCAAAACACACACAACAATGTTCAGAAAATTGTCAGAGGTTACCGCATTAAGCTCTTTGCAATAAATCAACTCGAAGTTGTTTAATCTGTGTGTTGATTCCTTGCTGTAAACATAGGGCATGAACTAGTCAAAATTAAACATTCAGCTCCATTTGATATGTTAAATGGAAGAGTCTGTATTAAACATATGCTTAGAATCTTTCCTACAGAAATTAATGGGGCTTAAGAGCACAATCATGTCCTGCTGGATGAGAGACCCTAGGATCTGGTGGAAGGCCCAGGATGGCGGGAGATATGCCACTGGCATGATAGAGATGCCTATGAACACCCCCCCCCACACACACACACACACACGCAAATTTGCCAACTGAACAATCCACAGTGTAGCCGTTTCACCTGCAAAAACATATTATTGGACTGTCTGAAATGGTTAGAGACATGGGCAGGGTGATGATGGCACAAGGGAGTGGCATTCTTATGCCGTATTCTATACCCATTCAACTCATGGTCATTTTCCCATTCAGTTGTGGAACTTTACAACTGCTCCAGACTTGGTGAAAGGAATTTCACTCCTTTTGACCTCAACCTTGTCCACATCTCCAAGACAGACCATAGGGTATGGCAGGAGTCTCCAACCTTTTCAGGTTGGGGGCATATTTGGAATTTTGAGAGACTAAGAACATAAGAAGAGCCATGCTGGATCAGACAAGGGTCTATCTAGTCCAGCATTCTGTTCATACAGTGGCCAACCAGCTGTTGAGCAGGTAACCACAAGCAAGACACAGGTGCAACACCCTCTCACCCATGTTCCCCAGCAACTTGTTTATATAGGGTTACTGTCTCTGATACTGGAGGTAGCACATAGCCAACAGGATTAGTAGCCACTGATAGCCTCCTCCTCCAGGAATTTGTCCAGCCCCATTTTAAAGCCATCCAAATTGTTGGCCGTCACTACATCTTGTGGTAGTGAATCCCATGCACTCTGTGAAAAAGTACTTCCTTTTATCTGCCCTGAATTTTCTCCCAATCAGCTTCATGGGATGACCCCTTTGGGTTCTAGTATTATGAGGGAGAAAAATGTCTCCATATTCATTCTCCACACTATGCATAATTTTGTACACCTCTATCATGTCTTCCCTTATCCTCCTTACCATTTTATGAAGTTGCTGTGAGCCATCTCATAAACTGGCTGCCATGGGTACTATACATTGGTACATAGTGCACAGAGCTAGTCACAAAACACTCATTTCCCTGAAGGGGAAGTGGTGAGTTTAAAAGAAAAGTAACTGGCCCGAGAACCTAAGTACAAGGCAGAGGTGGGGGCTGAGCGCCAAAACGCAAAATCACTCTTTTGAATCCAAATAAAGATGGTGCTAGAGGGCAACACTTCACTTTGCAACATCTCTGCCTCCCAGTTAATAATAATAATTAATTCCCCCCCCCCCCGCCCCCAAAATAAAAATCAGAAGAGGCAGGGAGCCTGGGTGGGTGTCAAGAGAGGTGTCTGTAAGCACGTTGGTGCCTGTGGGCACAACGTTGGAGACGCCAGGCGGTATAATTCAGCGCCCAATCTATTATCGCCAGCATATAAACCAGGGAGACCAGAAACCAGATAATACAGTGCGTGCATTGGGCTATGAGCTCCACCACACCAGGGATTTATCGCATTCTCACCATGCTTGGTATGTGGTCTTGCAGCGCAGTACTCACATGGCGTCGTCCCTGTCCTGCGCTCATATCACCTCTTCCCCTCCCTTTTGCATCTTATTCTGGAGCAGTGAAAGTCTGTTTTTCCACCCTCTGTGCGCAATACAGCTGCTCCCCCGTCCTGTGTGCTGCTGCCCTTGTGCTATATTGGAGCATCCCGTTTTTTGTTGGGTATGTGTGTGTTGAAGGGTGGTCTCACTGACAAAACAAAACAGCAGGGTGGGGCGGTTCTCCTCCTTTCCAAACAACCATTCAACCATAAAGGTGGAGGGAGAGAGGGTGCCCGAATGCCCGTGGAGAAGGCCGTTGTCCATGTCCAAGAGTCAGTCCCATTCAACTCTATGGTACTTACCCTGAGTAGGCATGTCTAGGTTTCCTGACCAGAACAATGTTGGCTTCCCCTTACTATGCCAACATTGACCACAAACTTCTCCAAAAACTTTTGGAGAATACTTTTTCTTCACTTATATTGTTTAATATAGTCTTAGGGGAAAGCATAGTGTGTTGTTTTACCGTAATTGCACAGTTTCAGGCTGCCGTACTATTGTATTTGCGCAGAAAAATATATATAACCAAAATAATAATAATAATAACAACTGCAGGGGGAAGGAGAACGTAGGGGGAGGGGTGGGAAAGTTCGCTGGCATAGTAGCATTACAGGTGAAAAGATACATGAGCTGAAATAGGTGTGATGGAGCCCTATATCTCTAGGGCCTCATGTCATGCACAGCTATTACTCCAAAGGGACAACTTTGGTGATGGAAACTATGGGAAAGAGGAACCTTTTGGTTTCAAAACAGCTATTTATTTATTTTTATTGTGTAAGTATTTATTGTTATAGTGCTCTGAAAACTTTGGAGTACCCCAGATATCTGGGTCTAGGAAGGGCATAGCAAGGGAAGTACGAAATATATCACATATATTTAATTTTATTTAAAATATTTATATATCCCACATCTCCTAATGTTGAACGCGGCTTACTGAAGGATAAAAAGATAAGTGGCTCAAACACCAACATGTACGTTGAAAAAGATGACCGCCTAAACTCAACGCAGCATAGCCAACCTCCACGAAAACCACCCCAAATTCATTAGCAAGAGGGCGCACGAGAGCAAAGCCTATTTTTGAGGACTACACGTCCCAGAAACCCTTGGCGCAGCTTTCCTGCCAATCATCGGAGAGCGCCTCTGCGCTAGGGCTCCCGGGATTTGTAGGCATCGGCAGCCCGGAGAGGTGGCACGGGCGGCAGTCGAGCCCAACCCAGTGGGAGGGACAGGCGCAAGAGAAAAGGGGAGACAGGTACCTTGCGGGCGGCCCTGCAGGTGACAGCAGCCGGGGGAAGAGGGCGTGAGGGCGGCGGGCGGACTCGGGCTTCCTGCAGCGAGATGGAGGCCCTAGGGACGGCGGCGCGCGCGCGCGCGTAATACGAGCCGCAAAGAGTAGCGGGGAGCCTGCTGGCCGGCCGGCCCTGGATTGCAGCCGCGCGCCTTTTTGCGGCAATCGGGAAGAGGCACGAGGTGCGTTTGCTGGCTTTCGTCGGGAGCCACGGTTGCATGTAAATCTCTGCACCAGTTCTAGCAGCAGCAGCAGCAGCAGCAACACAAGAGCAGGTGGGGGGCTGTTTAAAGGAAGCGCATCCCATCATCCCACCTTTATCCCCTTCACACACACCTCCAGGCGTCCCACGGTACGCGTTGGTCCTCGCCTCCCGTGGCCTGCGACTCCACCCGGTGCCAGGTGCGGAGAGATCTTTCTCCTAAATAGGATGCCCGTAAAAAGTTTCAAAGGTCTGTTGAAGGAGGGGAAACAGACGGGTTGCAAGGAGCCGAGGAAGGGAGATGCCTGGTCCTAGAGAATGCCAATAGGGTTTTGGAAAGAAAAGGCCTCATGGTAGCTAGGTGGGTTGGTGCAAGTCCTGTGCCCAGGATTGCCAGGGGAGTTCCCGGTTCATTTCCTTCCAGGTTGGCCCAGTTTTAAAGTCTTGTTCCTTATTGCGGAATGCTATTGTGATCTATTTCTTTTAAACCCCACCACTTCATCCCCTGTAGTGCTTCGTTGTCATGCCATGCCTGCCCATTGAAAGCGATTGGCATTGCTTCCCATTTGATTACTGCTGCTTTCACCTTGAGAAGCTGCCCCTTTCTTGGGGGTTTGCTATAACCCATGTGCTATAAATACGGCTCGTGCGCCTTTCACCTAAAGCCCATGCTGGTATTTCATTGTTCCTTGTTTCTCGATGGGCATTTGTTCGCCTCGTGGCATTTTTAACAATTATTTATTTATTTATTGGTCTTCGGTACTTTCTGATCTCTCTGCCCTCCCCAGCCCCTGTGCTAGCAACTGTTCTGGGCTGTAGCCGGAGAAAGAAAGTGTTGTGCTTGGAGTTGCCGAAGCAGGGCATGCATTGATTGACTGTCCTACTTCAGAGGCAACTGGGAGCAAGCGCCCGGGAAACAGCAGCGAAGGGAAGGAGAAGACGGAAGAATCCATTTGTGTGTGTTCACTTTCACCTACGCTGTTTCCTCCTCGCCTCCGTCCTGGCTGTATAAGGCTTGTAACCAGAGCGCCTTGCGTTGCGCTGGGAGGCTGGCGGGTCTCTGGCTGCTGGCTTTGTACCGCTAGACCACTCATGTGCCCTTGCTTGCTGTTTTGCAGCTGATCTTCTTCAGCCGTCTGTCTGCCTGTGAGCCGCATGCTTTTCGGAAGCAGCAGGAGCCGGGAGAGGAGGCGGATAAGCTTGCCCTTGGTTGCACGATCTCGACAATTTGACATCAGAGCTGCCCCAGCCATCTGTGACTTGAGCTCTCTGTACAGGGAGAGGAGGCGGAGGCGGCAGTGGCGTTAGCAGCAGCAGATAACCCTGCCCTCAGTGGGTTTGTATTACCAGAGCATGCACTGATTTGCTGCCTTGTCTTTAGACCCATCCCAATCATCAGGGTGTGTGGTGCATGGTGTGTGGAGGGGGGGAATCCACTGTCTCTGTAATAAATGATAGAGGATACAATGACTTTGCTCTCTCTGCTGGGTCGGATCATGCGTTACTTCTTGCTGAGACCAGAGACACTCTTCCTGCTATGCATCAGCCTGGCCCTGTGGAGCTACTTCTTCCATACGGATGAAGTGAAAACCATTGTCAAGTCCAGCAGGGATGCTGTGAAGATGGTGAAGGGCAAGGTGGCGGAGATAATGCAGAATGACCGGCTCGGGGGTCTGGATGTGTTGGATGCTGAGTTCTCCAAGACCTGGGAGTTTAAGAACCACAATGTGGCTGTCTACTCCATCCAAGGCCGGAGAGACCACATGGAGGACAGGTTCGAAGTGATCACTGACCTGGTGAACAAGACCCATCCTTCCATATTTGGGATATTCGATGGGCATGGAGGAGAGGCAAGTTTCATTTCGAGTGATGGGGCTTTGCTATAACTTTAATTATTTATTGCAGGGTCTAGCTGTTTGAGGGATCTATGAGTGCAGTGGTTTTAATTTGGTAACCCAAGTTGAGTTTTGTTATGATTAGTGCTGGGTTGGGTAGAAGCTATTTAACTGAAAAAAATGGATAAAACCTAGTTCTCTGTCTATTAAAAGCTGCAGACAGAGCATCCTTACAATAATGACTGTGCAGACAAACTTGTTTGGAGTAATGCTGTTATGACCAAATTGTGTGGGCTCAGATGATGATATCTGCTGAGTGAATTCAGCAGAAGCTTTAATGGGTAGTTAAAGGGTAACTTTATTGAAACAAAGCTCATCTTTATTGCAAAGAAAGAAAGAAAGAAAGAAAAGGGGGGGGGAGGTTAACAGGAGATCCCTAATATTTCTGGCTAAAACATAACTGACAAACTTTCTTCTAGCCATACCAAGGAATTATCATTCCACCTTTTTGTGTTGTCCCATTTATATTTATTTTTCCAGCTATCGAAGTTTCTTCTTTATTTACACTGCTCTCTGCAGCCTTTCTACTTGCTGAGATAAGGTGTTTGTCTTGGATAGCAGCGCACATCCCACGTGCATCGCCCTCCCTTTTTGTAACACATGGAAAGGTTGTTGTAGCATTTTACAGCTGGTGGAGAGGGAGACAGGAAAAAGGTTGGTTAGCTGCTGATCTGTTATTGGTCTCTGGTTATCCACCATTATGATAGGGGTGGGGGAGCATTTTTTTATTTTGCTCGGATATGAAGATTTGCTGGGAAATGGTGATGCCGAGGAGGCATCAAGCTAAAGTTAAATGAAATATTTTGTACCAGCTGAATCTCTTGGTATGTGTTTGTTTTCATTTGCTCCTGTGTTATGATCTGAGGGTCTTTGGGTTTCCTGCAGCTGTTCTCACAACTCAAGGCTTGCTAGGAAAGCTCTGATTGCGGCCAGGCAGAAACTGAGTTCCCCAAGAAGAGCAGCTGTTCCTATAACTCCTGTTACGTTGTGTCTCTTGGTATCGTTCTGTGCGCTAGTCACATACAGTGAAATGGTCTCTAACAGGCTAGTCCTCTGCTTGCATGCTTATTGAGCAGCCAGTCCCATTTGAGTTCAGCTCGGTTCTCTCTCCAGTAAATGTGTATGGGATTGAAGCTCAGATCTTTGGGAATGATAGGATTGGTAAAATCCACATTACTCTAATATTACTGGGTGCAAAAAATCAAGTAAAATTCCAATCAGCTAATTGTTTTAGATCACCTTTTTTTAGGTGATCTATTATTTGGTTGCGATAGATGTACTTTCTTTTTTGTTTTGTTTTTTCAAAGACCGAAAGTGGGGAAAAGGAATCCTAAACTGCTCAGAACCCTAAATTCTCCTCTACACCCCACTTTTGGAACAAACAGAAGTGGTGTAAGAGCACAGTAGCATTCTTGCGCAACTCCCATTCGTTTTGGTGGATCATGGTTCCAGAGAAATTCTTGGCGGATAGCGCCCCTAAAGTGGAGAGTTAATATGTATAAACCTCAGGTTCCCTTTGATAACCAATTCTTCCCTTCTTCTCCTCCCCTTCCCCCCCCCCTCGACATCTGAACTGTGTTGTGCTCTTATTGTGTACATTGCACTAAAAACCAGATTTGTGGCAGAAATATGACTTGGCAAAATGTTTGGTTGTGTCCAGTGTGTCTACAGCCTTCTTCTCCCCAAGCTACATCTGGAGCAGTGTGTGAGTTCTTTTTTTAAAAACATAATGGAAAGCCTGTTGTAGATAGAAGCATAATGCCAGAACTTACCTTTCAGCTGATCATACAGCAACTCTTGTTTTGTTCTATCAGATGATTTTTTTAATTTTATTTTTCTGCTTCGGGGGTTGAACCAAAACTCTTAATGCTGAATATATTTGATCTAGGAAACCCTTATTTAAAAAGCATTTATGTAAGAGTAATAAAGTTAAAAGTATATGCTCTCTCTCTCTCCCTCTCTATATATATATTATAGAAAGCTGTTGATCCTGAACAAAATCCGTCCGTAAGGCCACATAACTTGGATGAATTTTTGGCCTGGCTGCTGTCAAAAGTCTTGTTGTCTATTTTTTCCCCATTGGCTTGCATTAGGGGAAACGCGTCTATAACTTTTTTATTTTAAAAAAATAATCACATGAAACTTGGGAAGCCAGGACTAGCAAGGTCTAATATACAATGTCCAAAAAGTTTCAAGTCTCTTTCTTTTCAAAATAAAAAGTTATAGGGGTTCCCCCAAAAGCCCCACCCTCTGTTGTAACTACTTCATTTTTAAAGATAAGAACTTGAAACTTGTGGGACATTGAAGATGGGATCTGGCTAGTCATGTGTGAAAAAATTCAGAGCAATTGCTCAAACCCTGAATTTTATATGATTTTTTTTAAAGCAACGGGGTGGCCCGGTCAACCAACTGTCAAAACTAGAACGATCTTTTAAAAATTCATATAAAATCGGGGGGTTGAGCAATTGCTCTGAAATTTAATACACATGACTAGCAATAGACAATCTGCACGAGAACACACTTTCAAAAAATGGCGGTCCAATATTTTCGATAAAATCCAATAATTATCAAATCAATAATGATCGGATCCGACAATATTGGGGGGTTAAATATCGTATCGTTATCAGGCCCAATATGTCTGATAAAGCCATTATTGGATCATTATCGGGCATCGTAACGATCTGATACACACCCCTCCTCTTATGTGACTTCTGATTTTACCAAACCGAACAGATAGGCACTCAACTCTTTGTCTCAGCTGTCCTGTTCATTTCCATCATGAAAAATTGTGGAGCATGGGAACATAGGAAGCTGCCCTATACTGTCCTGGTTCGCACATAATGAGAAGTCACTGAAGGTGAATTTCCCGATGGGGCTTCTCATTGTGGTGGTGGCTGCCATTTTGAACCATCTCTGTCACTTGAGGCTCAGGTGGCCTCAGTGGCATGGAGTGTCTTCTACCAGCTTCGGTTAGTGGCCCAGCTACGCCCCTATCTGGACAGGGATAACCTGGCTTCAGTTGTCTATGCTCTGGTAACCTCCAAGTTAGATTACTGCAATTCACTCTACATGCAGATGCCTTTGAAGACGGTTCAGAAGCTGCAGCTTGTGCAAAATGTAACAGTCAGGTTGGTAACATGGACCAGAAGGTTCGAACATATAAGATCAACTCTGGCCCGCTTGCATTGGCTGCCTGCATGTTTCCGAGCCTGATTCAAGGTGCTGGTTTTAACCTATAAAGCCTTACACTGCTTGAGACCACAGTACCTGACAGAATGCCTCTCCCGACATGGACCTACCTGTACACTACGCTCAACATCTAAGGCCCTCCTCCTGGTGCCTACTCCGAGGGAAGCTCGGAGGATGTCAACAAGGGAGAGGGCCTTCTCCATGGTGGCCCCCAAATTATGGAATAATCTCCCCAACGAGGCTCACCTGGCACCAAAATTGTTATCTTTTTGGCACCAGGTCAAGACTTTCCTCTTCTCCCAGGCATTTAACATTTAACAGCATGTACTGAGTTTTTAATTCACCTCAGAACTATATTTAGGCCTGGCTGAGAGTTCACAGTTGTTTTAAATGTATACTGTTTTTATATGTTGTCTGATTTTATGCTTTTATGGTTTTAAATTTGGTATATCGATTTTTAATGCCCAAAGTTTTAATTTTTGTAAACCGTCCAAAGAGCTTCGGCTATGGGGCAATATATAAATGTAATAAATAACAATAATAAATAATATTAAGCAGCGGCAGGTGCACACCGTAACTTTTTGTTATGTATGAACCCGGCAAGGGTGAGTTGTTGGGGTGGTTGACAAGCTACCCAGAACCCATGGGCTGTTTTAGAGTTGTCGGCTGGCTTGTTAACCACCCCAACAACCCACCCTTGCTGGGTTTGCGTGAAATGAGAAGCTATGGTTCTCCGCACCCTGAATATTCAAAATGGTGGCTGCCCCACGACAAGAAACTCCGTAGGGAAATTCACCCACATTGGCTTCTGGTTACTTGTGAAACGGGTCACTGAATCAGGTCCTTGGCCCATCTAGCCCGATTCTGTTGACATGGATTGGCAGTGGCCCTCCAACGTTTCAGGTAGGATTCTTTCCCAGTCCTACCTGGAGATCCTGGGACCTTCTGCATTCAAAACAGTTGTTCTACCGCTGAACTATGCCCTCTCCTCAAATCCTCTGGTGAATTTATGTAATGGCAAAAGTACAGGCATTGGCCTTACTGATATGCTGCAAGCATTTCTGTAGAGGAATACATTAAACTGTTCCTTGCGCCAGTTTAATGTTTGCTAGACACCATGACCATGCCTGATTCCAGATGTCAGAACAGGTAATGGGTATTGCAGGTGTTTCAGTTTAGGGCCAGAGTACAGGGAATAGTCAGTGGCACAGATTTTATTGGTTTACTCCATGTACAGTATCTAAAATCAGATAAACGAGACATTGAGTAACAGACCTTTAACATGTATGCTTCATTTTTATTCATCTGCTGAAACTCCACTTTGTTTGAGGAATAGTGTAGGATTTTCATTTTTTAAAAAAGTTTGTATCTTTGGAGTCACTACAAAGTCTCTCCAAGTCTTTCATAAACTGCGTGTGGAATCATTCGCATATTTAGACAGAAAAAAAGTCTTGCAACTCCCAGCATTCCCCAGTCAACATGGCTAGCTGGGGAAGGCTAGGAATACAGGACTTTTTTCTGTCTACACAAGCATAGGATTATCCTCTTAAGCTTTTTTAAGCATGTAATCTGAGTACCCTTGTTTACTTTTCAAATAAAAATAGTTTAGTATCTCATCTTTCTTATTCCAACGGTCTTCTTCCTAAGTGCTGTAGACATTATTGGTTTTCTTGTCTTTCGTTCCACTCATAAATGAAACAAATGTTTACATAAGAGCCAGTAAGTGCTGTTATCAGAACATGAAGTACCTGGTACATGTGTCTGCAATTTAAAATGCTTCAATTCATAGAATAGTTTCTTTTATGAACGTAAACTTCCCTTGTTTGTATGGTCTGGGGAAGAAAATATATTTAGTCTTCTTGGTCAGTGAATTTTTGTGCATTTTCCAAATGCTAACACTAACTTTTAAATATATAATTGGTGAAAGGGTGATCCTCCTCTTATATGGAGGATGCCGTGTGCTGCAGTGACAAAAAGGTGTATCTGTCAGGTTTCCTCTCTTGCTCTTTAGTGTTTAGATGCAAACATGTCCTGGCTGCTATAACAACCATAAACTTCCTAATCCACCCACCTACCTACCTACTTCCTTACCTGATCTCTTTTACACAGCTGTTAAAGGTAGCAGACAAATATATTTTTATTTGTCTGATACCTTTGGGGGAGCTAGTGTGGTGTAGTGGCTAGAGTGTTGGACTGGGAATCGGAAGAGCCGTGTTCTAGTCCCCACTCAGCCATGGAAGCTCACTGGGTGACTTCGGGCCACTCACAGACTCTCAGCCCAATCTACCTTGTTGTGAGGATAAAATGGAAAGGAGGAGGAGGGTTATGTATGCTGCCTTGAGTTCCTTAAGGAGGAAAAAAAGATGGGATATAAATGTAATAAAAATAAATAAATTCCAACCTTTCCCAGCCTGGTGCCCTCCAGTTGTGTTAGATTGCATCTCCCATTATTCCTTACTATTGGTTTTAGTAGCTGTTAGGACAGCAGCGTATTATTATTATTATTATTATTATTATTTACATTTATATAGCGCCCCATAGCCGAAGCTCTCTGGGTGGTTACAAAAGATTAAAACATTAAACGTTAAACATCAATATACAAATTTTAAAACCATAAAAACAGACAACATACAAAGACAATATCCATTTAAAAACAGCTTTGAACTCTCAGCTAGACCTAAAGATAGATCTGGGGTCAAATGTTGATCTAGTTCAGTGAGCCCATCTGCACTTGGGTCTTTTTTAAACAGTCCCTTTTCCCCATACTATATGGAACCCAGTCCTCCTGCGTTTGATGCAAAGCCATTTTAAATGAGCTCATTTAGTGTCATGTTTAAACAGGTTGTTGGGTGTGTTAACAAAACAACGTATCCCGTCCTTGCTAACAGGTCCCACCTACATACTGTCGTCTTCAGCCTGGGATTTTTCTTAGCAACAGAGGCACACACTATGAGCTGAGATGGCATTTCTTTCCCTGCAAGTATAGGGAAAAGGAGTCTACCAATGGTAGATTTTCTATTAGGGCAGTCATCTGTCATCCTTTATTGAGGACAGCTCTCTATTTGAAGGGCTGTTGGAGGGATGTCCTTTACTTTGAAGATAAAGGACAGCCCTCTATTTGAAGACACTCCAATCCAAGTCCAGTTTAAAGATACAGTACCATCAGAGGGACCTTAACTCAGTAGTAGAGCACATGCTTTGTATGCAGAAGGTGCCAGGTTCAAACCCCAGCATCTCCAGGTAGGGCAGGAAAAACTCCTGCCTGAAACCCTGGACTAGATGCACCCATGGTCTGACTCAATATAAGGCAACTTGCAACGTTCCTAGAAGGAAGAGCTGGGCCTTGAAGATGCCCATCAACAGCACCTGAACAGCAGACTGAATAAGGCCCAAAAATCACTTGGTCACACTATGGTGTGATGTATTGTATTTGTTTTTAAATTATAATAATAGGATCTACATTTGCATCTATACATATAAATTTGCATATGCAGATTTCAAACAAATCGGTGCCCTATTTTTTGGCGATTCATAAATGGCCACCTTATCTTCTATCCAGCCTAGCCCCTACATTTAGGATCCTACAGCATCTTTACACTTTGACCTTCATTTACTATTTGATAGATACATAGACAGATCGAAAATACATCTCACTCAGGACAGTTGGCCAATCTTTAAGAACAGCTTAAAATAAGATGCCACACATGTTTTTTTTTAAAAGTAGCTACTATAGCTCACCCATGTGAAAATCCATGCAGCTGGTATTACAACTAATCTAACACCTATGTATTCAACGTTACCATGCTAGGGATCAATGGGTCCACGCTGGCATTTTAGCTGTATACTGGTAGGTGTATTGACCCAGTTTAGACATTATGCTGAGTGGGTGGATCTTGCACATGTAAGATCTTGCTTGAGCTCAGTTCAAAGGAGAAGAGGCAGCTAAGAAAAGCACAAGAGGTGTGTTTTAAAAACTGAAGCTAGAGAAGAAGCAACGTTCATGCAGAGAGGAGTTAGCATTCAGTGGCTAAGTCAAGCCTGAAGAAGATGTGATTTACACCCAAAAGAGAATGGGCAGAATAGGTAGTGGTGGAGGGAGGAGGCAAGAGTTGACAGAGATCTTGGGGGAAACCTGGATCCTGCTTTATTGACAGGCAAGCAGTGGCATTTAGGAGAGATACTTAAATGGGAGTGATTGGTATCTGAAATTGTATTCGTGCTACTAATGGTTTGGAAGATAATTTCCCAGAGCTTCAGTGAAAACATTTTATTTCTCCCTCCTTGTCTTCACATTTTAGTGTTCAACCTTTATTTAAAATGTCAGTCCAACCAGCCTGCTTCCACCCCTTCCATTCACCTCAAAATGACTTAGAATATTGTGGTGGGATTGATGGTTTGGATCCACATGACAGTTTTCGGTGTGGAGAAATACGTCAGTGTGATTTTGGGGCATTGGCTGAGTAGAGAGTTTGACACTCCTGGAAGGTTGTGAAACAGAAGGCTTTGATGTTTACCTTGTAATATTCAGGGAACAGGGTTTCTACTACAGGGTTACTGTTCTATCTCCTCCAGGAGACATTTAATTGATATAGGCCCAATTCAGATGTCACATTCCCTGTTCGTTGGAGTGGAGACAAGCTTGAGTATTCCCTCCTCCATGAATGGTATGCTGGTCTTCAGAAGAGACTTAGTAGCTTGCTAAACTGTGGCTTGCAAACTTTATTAGGAGGAAGCATTTCTTGGATTGGACATCCTGGGGAAATAGTAGTTTAACAAGCCAGGAAGTTTTCCCTGAAACTGGGTAAGGCAAGGGTGGGGGGAGGAAATGTTTGACCTGGTCATTCATTCGTGCTCCAACAAACCATGTTCAGACAACATGCTAAACCATGGTTAGGCTGCTAACCCTTTTGCAGCAAATGGTTAGTGAGCGGGTTTAAACCATGGTTATGCAGCCGCTATGTTTAGGAATGGTTCACATGACACACTGAGTCATAGTTCACACAAGATGCTAAGCCATAACGTTTAGCACAAAATGCTTAACCCCCATGGCTAGCTTGTCATCTGAACAGGGTCTTAGTAACAGGAGATACTCTTTCTATCCCAATTCCCCCTGTTTGCCTGTTATATCCTATTAGTGATAATTTATGTACTTTTGTACCTTTTGTCTTTTTTAAAAAGTATTTTGCTCCTCATTTTTAGCAAGGAGTTACTTATTTGGAAGCTGTGTGCTTCCCACACTGAAAAGCTGAAGCATGGGATTTTATTTTTGCTTGATAAGCACATAAACCTTTTAAAATATACAGTCAAAGCTCAAATCCAAACAAATTTTCATGGACGTTAGTGATCTTTTCCCGTTTATAGAACTTTTCTCCAGCCTGGATGGGAAAATTGCATATTGCATTAGGGCTGGTATAAATATTTGTCATTAAGATCATGCTTATCATGCTATTTTCCAATCTCGGTCACTAACATCTAGACTAGTGGCCAAAAAGCAAACACACATCATTTTAATTGATGAACCAAGTATTTTAAGGTTGAATTACAAATCAGAATCAAAGCTCTCTCTCTCTTTAATAGTGCAAACCAGACCATATTTATTGAAAGCTGCCATCCCCAACTTGGCATCCTGTAAATGTGTTGATCAACAACCCCAGACAGTACGGCCAGTGGGTTGAAGAAGGCTAATTTAAAGACCTAATGCCTGGACCATAACTTGACATAATCTGTAGGATTAAAAAGTCTTAAATTATTGTAGTTTCCAGATCTTGAATGACAGGAGAGTCAGGGCAGACAAGAGGAAGTACTTCTTCTCATGACACACAGTTTAATGTCTGGAAGTTTCTGTCACAAGATATAGCAATAGCTACTTGTTAAAATGGTATTAAACATATTAATGGAGGAAAAGACAATCCGTGGTTACTAGTCGTGGTGGTTATATGTATCTGCCAGGTTCAACAGCCATTTGCCTCTGGGACCTGTTACTGGGAAGGAACAATGATGGATCACTGTTGCCTTCAGGTTGGATCCAGATTTAGGTGCATATAACCAGGCTGGTGGAAGCCGACTTCCCTGCCCCCTCCTCTCTGCGACAACATCTCCAGCCCTCTGAAAATGCATATAGAGGGTCAGGGGACCATGCTGAGTGTGTGTGTGTGTGTGTGTGTGTGAGAGAGAGAGAGAGAGAGAGTGTAATTGTGGGAAGGCACTTTCTATGAGTGGTCCACTGGAGGCACATCCTAGATCCAACCCTTCTTGTTCTGCTTGTGGGCTTCCCAAAGGCACCTGCTTGGCAATTGTTGGACACAGGACATTGGGCTTGGTGGCTCTTTGGTCTGATCAAATGAGGACCTTCTAGATCAAGCAGGGTCCTTCTAATTGCAGGAAACAACATCTGGAGGGCCACATGTTCCCTGCCTGTGATGTAAAACAACTTTCTCCAACCTGTTGCCCTTCAGATGTGTTGGACTACAACTCTCAGGATTCCTGACCATTGGACATGCTGGCTGGGGCTGATGGGTGTTGTAGTCCATAACATCTGGAGGGCATCAGGTTGGGAAAGGTTCTAAATCAGGGGCATGGAAAATGTGGCCCTCCAAAAGTTGTTGGACTGCAGCTCCCATAGTCAGCATAACCAATGGTGAGGAACAACTGGAGGGCCTCATGTTCTCCATTCCTGGAGTGCCTCATGTTTTCCATTCCTGGAGGGCCACATGTTCTCCATTCCTACTCTAGATGGATTAGAGTTGACTTGGAATAAAGCAGCATCATGTGTTTGTATGAGCTCTGGCATTGTTCTGGCATTTATTTATTTTTTTTGCAAAGGTGAGTTTTCATTATTCAGACGAGCATTTTGGTAGGGTGACCATATGGAAAGGAGGACAGGGCACCTGTATCTTTAACTGTTGTATAGAACAGGGAAATTCAGCAGGTGTCATTTGTATGCATGCAGCACCTGGTGCAATTCCCTCTTCATCACAACTGTTAAAGCTGCAAGAGCCCTGCCCTTTTTTGTATCTGGTCACTCTACAAAAGAAGACAGGGCAACTGCAGCTTTAACTGTTGTGATGAAGAGGGAATTTCACCAGGTGCTGCATGCATACAAATGACACCTGCTGAAATTCCCGTTTCTGTACAATTTAAAGATGCAGGATCCCTGTCCTCCTTCTCATATGGTCACCCTAATTTTGGTCACCTAGCAAAAAGTAGTTAATCACCAGGTGACTTGTTTTTTGCATGCCTGAGGAAGTATAGCAGGTTTTAATGATAATTTATTTTTACTGATTTATTTAAATGTATTTTTAAGATGCCTTTAAGGGTGAAACCCTTCCAAGGGGCCATACGTAATACAAGAAACATAATATAAGACATTTCAAGAAAAAGATACATGATATTCTGATTACAAATACACAGTTCCATAGAAAATTCATTCCAAAAAGGCAGCTCAAGGAGAGAAAGAGAGAGAGCGAGTGAGCGACTGCTTGGACAAAGCTGCTAACTTTTGCGTAGTCAGATTCAAGGCTGATTGGATGATGGAATAAAATAGGGTGGGAAGGAGGATGCATAAGAATTAGTGGGAACTTTTTAATAAAGTTTAGAAAGAAATCTGGGTGGCAGCATAGAGCACCCATCTCATCGCTGATGATACAAATTGATCACGATGCTGGAACATGGCTGGTTCTCATCATCGCCGACCTTGTCTGTTTTACAGCTGTGTGAGCAGCTGACAGTCTCCAGCCAGACAATCAAAGTACGTGTTTTAACTACTAAACCACAGCACAATTATCCTTTGCACATCATATAGGCAAACCTCAAGGCTCCCTGGCAGAAAGGCACATCTATTTTCATTTATTACGATGTTAAAAAAAATTATTTTCCTTGGCACATTTTCAAATTGTCATAAATATCAGCAAATACTTTCTTCCCCCCTTTTTTCCATTTTGTAATCGCCTTTGGGATAAACATTAATTATATTATGCTTCCGTTTTTAATAGTAGAGACTGTCGTGGAAGACTGGATTCTTTCAACCAATAACATTTGGTTTAGTAAATCTCTGTTTTTCCATTCCCTAGCATATAAAACTGCTGCAGGGCACTCAACGTTTCTTTTGATGAGGAGAAGTACATGGTCCGCAATGTATTGCTACAGCCCTCACATTAAGAAAATAAGAGAGAAAATAAGAACTTGCATTTAAAGCAAGTATTTAGGTATATGCAGGTAGCCTAGAATACACACAGTAAACTTAAATTGCTGGCCGTCACATCTATCTGGGCACTCCAGTTGTCATCCTTCCCACTTCAGCTCCCTGAGATCTTATGTATACCAGGGTGCCCAATTGGACGTGGGTCGGAGAGGACATTTGGGGGCGATCGTGTCAATAGCCCTAGTTAGGTCTTGATTCCGTCTATTGACCAAGGCTTCTACAGGATCGTCGATTATACCAGCCATAGAACCCTCTAAGTCTTCCTAGAATACAAGAGGATCCATCAGCCTTCAAGGGCAGACCATCTTAATAGGTCTGCCAGCCCTGCAGCGGTGGGTGGTAGCCGTGATACTAACTCTGACCAGAAAATGGTCTGTCCATAACAATACAGAGGTATTTATCACCTCCGCCCACATATCCGTCTGTTTGGAACTGAAAACAGCATCAAGGGTGTGACCTGCTGAATATGTGGGTCCAGAGACCAGTTGGGATAGGCCCATGTTTATCATGGATGCCATGAACTCCTGAGCTGCACCTGACAAACTAGTCCCGAATGGGATGTTGAAGTAGCCAAGGACCAGAAGCCTGGGTGACTCCAACCCTAGCTCCGAGACCAATTCTGTGAGCTCGGCCAGGGAATCAGATAGGTAGCAGGGTGGCCGGTACACTAACAGAATCCCTAGTCTATCCCTGGTCTTCAGACTCAGGTATACACACTCAATGTAATTCAATTCCTGGACAGGAAGTCTGGTCAGGTTAAGATTGTCTTTGTAAACCACAGCTACTCCACCCCTGCCCGCTTTTCCTCACCTGCTTGCTAACACAGTACCCAGCTGGGAGGGCCTGGGCCCATGTCAGGCCACGGTCTTCTCCCAGCCAGGTCTCTGTGAAGCATGCCAGGTCGGCCTCCTCTTTTGTAAGGAGGTCATAGATGATATTTGTTTTGTTTTTAACTGACCTGGCATTGCATAGGAGCAAGGAAAGGTTCTGTGGGTGGCCTGGTTCATGCTCCAAGATACCCGGGGTGGTGGGGAGACTGGAAAGTAAGATGGGTGTTAAATATCTATCTCTCCTTCCCTGTAACGGCACTTCACCCTGCCATCGCCATATCTCCCTCTGCCCTGCACAACACACATTGCTGTTCCCTTTTCCTCACACATTATGGTCTACAACACACACAATAGCAAACAAAATACAAGAATACAATTATCAGTGAAGATGTAACAGCTAAGTAGCTCAATTTGACACTCCATTCAACCAATTAATCATACACATCCAACTAGCACACTCTTGATGATAGTTTGTGCACCATTGCCATGCCTGGTGTGCAGATTTGCAGCATTCCTGTCCTGTTGACACCCCGCCTCTTCCCCAGCCTTTCCTAGAACACTAAGGCTGGTTTCGGACGACACATTAAGCAACGGAGGGGGGGGGGGGAACAATCGTCAGTTGCGTTGTTTATTGTGTCTTGTGGAGGGTTACACACCACGCACACACAACTGACAGTACGCTATTCCGCCCAATTAAGCAACGTAGAGAAACAACGGGCTTGCACGTTGTTTAGTCCGAAGCCCTGTTGTTTAAAGTGTCGTCCGAAACCAACCCCCCTTCTCTCCATGGACTATTCCGTTTGGGAATAGAGTTCTGCTGGCCGGAGCAGCCGAAAACCCCTGGCTGCTCTTCACATCCAGCAGAACTTGCAGTGCATGCTGGGATACAGCTGGGGGACTGAGGGAGGGGGAGGGAGCAGCCGTAGCAACCAAGATGGCCACCAGAACTTTCAGCTGCACAAGCACTGGAGTTGCAGCATGTCGTGTGTGGAGCACTGCCTACCTAACGCATGGTCAGTACACTATTTCCCCCTCCGTTGCCTAATGTGTCGTCCAAAACCAGCCTAAAAGTCTGGATTATTTTCCCTAAATGCATTTAATGTGCCCTAAGTCTCCGTGTAGTTTTAAAGGAACTGGGAGCTTGAATGGATTGCATCAGGTCCTGGCAGGGAAAAGCGATCTCTCCCAGCAGCCGGCTCCAAGCCTCAATATAAAACCCAAACCTTGCATCCCAGGCTCCAAAGCATTTTTAAAAAACATACAACGCCTGAATCTCTGTAGAGACCGGATTGTACTTCCTCGATGCCCTCAAAGAGCCAGACTAAAGGGTCAATTTTTGCCCTGCAGGAAGGTGGTCTGGTTGAAGTATTCATCTGCCTGGACCTGACTGTAGGGAGAAAGAGAAGGGGAGGGATGGAGTGGAGTGGAATGGAATGGAATGGAATGGAAGAGCTAACGAGCTTAGGAGCATAATAATAATAATAATAATAATAATATTTATTTATTTATTTATAACCCGCCTCTCCCTACGGATCGAGGCGGGGAACACAATACACATACAAGCATAACAAGGTTAAAAAATTAAAACAAGAGAAGCACATCATTAAAACATTTTAAAATTCATCTGGATAGAGCAGCTATTCAGGTGAAAGGAATCTAAGCTTGATATGCTTTTGCCTCAGAGGTAAAGAAACGCAGAGGCAAACTGGGGGGGGGGGGAATTAGGTGTGATTGAGGTCTTAGCTTCCCTTTTATTTTGCGACCACAAACCATACACTGTGGAACTTCCTAGCACTGTTATAAAAGGCTAAATCATCCTCTGCTGGAGGTAGAGAATGGTGGATTTGCATTGCAGTTGCTGAAATGGGTTGCCTTTTCATTCACAGCCGTGACATGTCTTGTGTTTCCACTGACAAATGCCAATATCTTTGCACACCACCTCTAGCTTTTTCAGAGCTGCCTAATTTGAAGGGTTTCACAGTTGCTCCCTTCTGCTGATGCTAGAGTTGCTGGCATAGGCCTGCGTGTATCTTGACTTGGGATTTAGCTTTATTGTCTTGCTGTCCATCTGCCTGATATGCAGGGCCGGCATGCTGAGAAGCCTTACTTTGACTGTATACGGAAACGTGGGGATATTTTTAAGCTTAGAAATGTGTATACAGAGTTAGTGCGTTGAGAGGGAAGTAGCACCAATGCTGGCGGGAAGAAAGAAGACAAAGTCTGGTGCTAGTACATATGTTCTTTAATATATTGTATTAAAAGCCCAACGTTTCGGATATGATCCTTCTTCAGGAGCTATAAACAATGAATAAAATATATACAATGGTAAATAAAAATGCAGACAACACCCATCAGAAGTTATACATTCCTTTCTTTTAAAAAAGTTTTTATATATAGAATAATGATGTATATTTTTCTATTTTTTATTTTATATATATATATATATATATATATATGGGGCAATAAATGCACACTTTCATTGGACAAACATATGCTTCAATTCTCCCTTTAAATTCTTCTTTATAAAGTGTGCATTTATTGCCATATATATATATATATATATAATAAAAATAGAAAAATATACATCATTATTCTATATATAAAAACTTTTTTAAAAGAAAGGAATGTATAACTTCTGATGGGTGTTGTCTGCATTTTTATTTACCATTGTATATATTTTATTCATTGTTTATAGCTCCTGAAGAAGGATCATATCCGAAACGTTGGGCTTTTAATACAATATATTAAAGAACACGCGTACTAGCACCAGACTTTGTCTTCTTTCTTCCTGTATACAGAGTTGGACCATTTGCCTGTTGAGTTCAGCGTTTTCTTCTCTCATTGACAGTATATCAAGGCAGAGGTAGCTGTTGGTGGTAAGCCAGAGAATTGGAGTCAAGGGAGGTGAGGAACCCACACAAATGCACTGGAGCCAGGAAAACCTTCCTGCTCAGGCAAAACCATAACCTGAACAGGAGGCCTCTTTTAACCATTTCTGTCCAGGAATCCCATGGACAGCTCAGATGGACAGAAGTTCTTCCAAGCTCCAGTTCTGTTAGCTCCAACACACAGGGCAGCATGTTGGAAGACAGCGAGCACGACCCAGTAGCCTGATCCATCCCTCAAACCCAGTTCTGTGTATATCCAAATCAGGTCTGTGTGTATATTTTGAAAGAAAGGGTAAATTTCTTCAGGGCTAATTACTAGCAGCTTTTTCTAGGGTGATTTTGCAGTCTCTCTCTTTAATACTAGAAGGTGTGTAGAGTTCTTCCAGTACCTGCAACAGTATTGTCCTCTGCGTATTTTTAGTGTGAATAAAAACAAATTGTTTCTTTCTGAGGTGTTGGAAGGAAAAGTGAAATGCATTGAGACTGTGAGTTCCGGAGATGCAGCCCCAGTCTGGAAAAACTGGTTCCCCCACCTCTTTGTTAAATGAAGAACCAGTTCCGTAACTACAAAGAGCTTGCTTTTTAAAAAAAAGTACTATAAGCACAAATTGCTAGAAGCCTGTAGTGAGGCTGTGCAGATAAACTCAGGCAGGCTATGAGTGGGATGACCACTTCCTGTGAGAGGTTCATCATGCACCAGTTGAACACCAAGCCCGATTTGCAGCTGCATTAATAGGGTTGCAAATACACCTGGAAAACAGCAGAGACTGTAATGTTGGAGAATGTGGGACCTGGCACAACAGGTTTCTAACCAAACTCCCAACCAACACAGCTACAAAGCTTTCCCATTTTCAGCCCTTGTCAAGGCTCGAATAGCTCATCTAAAGGAACCTGTGAAAAGAATCAAAGTCAGAGAGCTCTCGTCATAAAAAACGAGCTGACTGAAAGAAAAATGAAGCAAGTGTGAGCACTGATCTCTCTCCCTCTCTCTCTCCCACCCACCGACAAGAACAGAGAGAACACCAGAATTTGTCTGTTGGGCAGAGCATCCTGTAATACTTCATCTGCCGGGAACGTAGGCTGTTATAGATTCAGCTGGACTTCCCCGACTTGTTGTGTTTCCAGGGGTTTTAGACTGCAACTCCTATCAGCCCCAGCCAGCATGGCCGGTTGTTGGGAATGATGGGAATTATAGTTCAAAACATTTGAAAGCCACCAGTTTGGAAAAGCTTAGACTAAGCAGTATCCTATGCCAGGTATATGACTGTGTTCTGCCCAACGCGGCACCATTGAAACAATGCTGGTTTTCCTTTTGCTGCAGCAGTGTTTCAGTTCAGTCCTGCACTGGGCGTGTTAGGTGCTTCTAATTACTGTGCCACCACAGGCAGCAGTGTCATGCCCCAATGTTGGGACAAGAGGGAATCTTAAAGTAGTTGTGCCCCTGTGCAAATGCTGGGACCCTTGTATGAGCTCTTTTTACGTACTAGTGATGTATTGCACACTTTTTCCTTTTGTTTCATTGCTTAATGTGTTTCCCATAGGCCCTAGTGGGGACAACTGAGCACAACCAAAGCAAAACAGAGCAGTTGGCATGGATTTGTGGGAATGTGAGAAAGGACCATGTAGCCACCTCAAGTTCCTCGGAGGAAGGCAAGATATAAATGAGATGAGATAAATAAATATGATACTAAATGGGCCTGTTCAGACAACACACTAAGCTATGGTTAGGCCACTAACTTTTGCAGCAAGTGGTTAGTAAGCATGATTAAACTGTGGTTATGTAGCCACCAGGGTTAGGAATGGTTCATATGATACACTAAGTCATGGTTCACATGACACGCTAAGCCAACATGTTTAGCTGAAAACATTTAACCATCATGGTTTAGGGTGTTGTCTGAACAGGGCCTTAGAGAACTACCTGAAGTTAAGTATCACTTGGCAAAGAAGTGTTGAGGTCACTTTTAACTCTTATGTGAGTGGCTAAAGCCATGGGCACCGACACCTTTCTTGGTGCCTGCATAGCTCCCTGCCTGTCCTGATTTTTATTTTATTTAAGGTATTTTTTAAAAATAATATTTATATCTATCTGGGAGGCTGGCGTGTGCTGCAAAGTGAGGCGCTGTCCTCCAGCACTATCTTTATTGGGGTTCAGAAGTATGGTTTTGTGCTTTGGTGCTCAGACCTCAGCTCTGCCTTTTACATAGGTTCTTGGACAAGTTACTTTTCCCTTAGTCTCAGCAGTTTGCCTTCTGGGAAATGGCATGCTCACCATGGCAGCCATTTTTATGAATGGGCAAGCCCTCTCCATTGCAGCCATGTTGTGAGAGTGCCCATGACACTATCTCAAAATTCCAAATGTGCCCACTGACTCCAAACTGTGGGAGACCCCTGTTCTTGGGGATTGATTCAAATTTTCTTTATAATCTGAATGAGTTAGTAGAACTATGGTTTCTCTTACTAATGAGCCTAAATCTGAAATGTCACAGAGAGCTGTAATCTGAGCGGTATGCTCTTCCCTCGCTAAGTAAAAGGCTAAGAGGAGCTAACAATCCTTAGACAATCTAATCAGTATAAGTCTCCAGTGGCTCAGGTTACAGGTTTATGTGACATCCCTATTCAGGGGCTTGGAAGAGATTGCTATGATCCTCCCAGCAAAGGATAGGAAAGTTTCCAAAAGAAAGTCAAAGGAGGAGTAACTTCCTAATAAATAAATAACCTCAAGCTGAGGTCTCCTGTAGGGCAACAAAAGTGGAGTCTCAGATGCAATGCTTTAAATTCTGTACAGAATGGTACTGGCAGCTTGATGGGTGTTGACAGTCTATTTTGGGGAGTCTTGAATGCAACTCTTTTCTTGAGTCGCCTTCAAGAAACGAAGTCATGCCAACTTCCAGCATGAAGTGCAGCAAGAAGGGCCTGTGTTCTCTTGGAAGTGCATAGAGTGAAGCTGATTTATTTATTTATTTGCATTTATAGCCTGCCTTTTTCCTCCACGAAATCCAAGGCTGCGTGCATAGTCCTCCTTCTTTCCATTTCATCCTTACAACAACAAGTATGCTGTGAGGTAGGCTGGGGTGAGAGTCTGCGATGGACCCAAAGTCACCAAGTGAGCTTCCATGGCCGAGTGGGGACTAGAACTTGGATCTCCCAACTCCCAGACCAACACTCTAACCACTGCACGACACTGGATGACTGGTGGGAGATTCAGGACAGATAAAAAGAAGTACTTTTTCACTCAGTGCATAGTTAAACTATGGAATTCACAACCACAAAACATAGTGACAGCCACTAATTTGGATGGCTTTAAAAGGAGGGTGGATAAATTCCTGGAGGAGAAGGCTATCAATGGCTGGCTGCCCCGATGGCATTATGCTACCTTCGGTATCAGGGCCAGTATGCCTCTGTACACCAGTTGCTGGGAAACATGGGTGGAAACCTCATGCCCTGCTTGTGGGTTTTTTCATGGGCAAATAGTTGGCTACTGTGTGACCAGAATGCTGCACTAGATGAGCTCTTGATCTATCTGATCCAGCAGGGCTCTTCTTGGGTTCATATGTTCTTAGAGAGTTGTTTACAGGGGCTGTAGGGCACATGCTTTGAATGCAAAAGGTCACAGTTCGATCCTCGGCATCTCCAGGTAGGTCTGGGAAAGATTTCCTACCTGAAACCTTGGCAAGCCGCTGTCAGTCAGTGAAGACAGGGATGGGGAATTGGCAACCTGTCAGCCAAATGCAGCCCACAGAACCTCCCTGGCTGGCCCCTGATCCCCACATAGCGGTTAGATTTGGGGGGAAAAGCTTTCCATGAAATGCAGGGGTGATGGGCGGTTTCAGCTGGAGAGAGAAGGGTTAATCCTTTACTCCCTGCGCACTGCAATCCCCACCCCCACCACACAGATACAAATCTCCTATGTGGCAATTAGTCTTGAAAAAGTCTCCTTTGGAGTGAATAGGAGGCTTTTTTCAAGCCTGATTACTGCATGGGAGTGGAATTTTAGTGGACTTCTATCTTCAGAGGAGCTGCCCTGCTGTCTTCTGCAGGCCTGTACAATGTAGGTGACCCACCAAGCCAAACATAGCCAATCAACGATATATTATGGCCTGCTTGACACACACATACACCTTTTCTTTGTTTTGGTAATCTCAGGCACCAACATGTAGGTTCATTGCATTTCTGGTGGTTACCACGAATGGTCGGCTCTTATGTGAGCTGGGAAATACCTTGTTTCCATTCCATAAAGAGTTTATTCTCTGACATGGAATAGAACAACCTTCATTCTTGTGAAGCTCTGTGTCTGCACTGGAGTCCTGCAGAACTTTGGATGGTGTCCATGGAGAATGCAGATACAAGACAGTTTACCAATAGATGTAGCCATCTCTAAAGATGTCTTGTATATGGTGCGTTGGATGCACTGACCACCCTTTGTCAAGGTTTTCAAATTTTATCAATTGCCTGTCGACTGCTACTGAATGTTAAATTAGTTGTTTGCTCACTAGTAAATTTTACAGCCAGCTGCTAAAAAAAGAATAGCATTGAAGGCACGCAGATTTGTTGGTGACAGGTGCTTTGGGCTATTGTGAACATCTCATAATTTTTAATGGTATTCTCGAGCTATGTGATTAGACAGGGTTTCCAGATCTAGCTGGATAGCAAATGCAAACTTACGTGTGGAAAGTCTTAATGATTGTTGTCATGAAATGTATCTCAGTTTCAGTAATGTAAAAGTTTTTATCGGCCTTCTATATGTTGCATGCTAAGTGCAGTTCACCTTGAAGTTGATAATGCATTTAATGTTGGTCAAGAGCCCAGCCTTCTTTTGCTATCTGAATGCGCAATCATGAGCAGAATATTTTGTAGGGAACCTTGAAGCTTAAGTGGCTATTGGCTACCATTCATTTAAGCAGCTCTTACAAGAACAAATATTTGCACAATAGCATCAGGAACTTACACCGTTTTTTCCATTAACTCCTTGTATTTGCAAATGCAGATGAATTCAGTTTAAAGATCTGTGTAGCGCATGTTACATGGCTAACTGAGGAGCTTGTGGTTGTGTTACATATGATCCTTTTAGCAGTAAAAACTACTAAGTCTGTGGTGGGGGACCCCTGCCCCTTCAGATGTCATTGAATTCCAGTTCCCATCAGCCCCAGGCAGCATAGCCAATTCCCATCAGCCCCAGACAGCATGGGAGTTGTAACCCAGCAACATCGGCCGCAGATTCTGTAGACCTGCCCTATGTATTGCTGATTACATAGAGCTTCGGCTATGGGGCGGTATAAAAATGCAATAAATAAATAAATAAATAAATCTGTGTTTTGTGGATTGTGCAGTGTTGTTCATTCCGGATTCGAGTTTTTCCCCCCTTATGTGGAAAAATATGTAAATAATACTGTAAGAAAATTTCAGCTACTTATACAATTTATGTTAGTATGTACCATTTAGCATATTGTCCCCCATTCCATATTTTCCAGCATAGCATATGTCTTAGCAGAAACTTGCATATTTTCCTGCAAATGAATTTATGTAAATTTCGGTAATTTTTTTTTTAAAAAAGGTCTGGAAGTTCATGGACTCTGCGTAGCCTTGAAAGGCTAGTCCGCAAGTGATTCCGCAGGTCAGATTCTTTGAAATCTGAGCTCATTTTAGTCCGTTTCTAATTTCTCTGCATCCCTAATTTTAAAGCAAAAATGAATGTGCCGTGGACTTACTTTACCCTACACTTATTTTGTAGGACAGAGAAAGAGAAAGAATATCCCCAGTGAGCACCATCAAAACATGGTGTGTCCTTGATATAATTTGGAGAGCTAAATTTTCCACTGTCGTACTCCAACAGTAAAAGCAAGGTTCAGTAAACTATTACAATGTAAATGTAGGCAAATGAATTCAGGGAAACATGTTACTTGGAGATTCTCTGTTGTGGGATCTTGGGCCTGGTAACTTTAAACTGCCAACTATAACTCAGCAATAGGTTAGTTCTGCTGGTAGTACGCTTGCAGTTGCTAACAGGAGCATGCGGCCGTTTCGTTTCAATAAGATTAAGGTATATAACTTAGTAGCTGATGAATATGAAAGATGAGCTGGGTTCAAGCAGCTACGGTTGAACGTTCTCCATTCTTGAAAGAAGTATAAGCAAAGTCTGTGATCTGTAGGAGATGGCAGCCAGCAAACCAGAAGAATTTGTAAAGCAAAACCTTTCACAAAATATTGGAACAAATCAAAGGCCATACACGATTTGAAAAATAAGGTGTATGCTACCCATGGTGACAAGCTAAACCATTTTGTTCATGGTCCTGATCATATTTTCATACGCTCTGCATGAGTAACATGCTCAGTGTGGGACTGCCTTTAAAAAGAGTTCAGAAACATCAGCTGGTCCAGAATGCTGCAGCCAAACTATTTATTTTTTATGATGTTTTATTTCTATTTTAATAATGTGTGCCATGTTTTTAATCAGTTTTATGTATTTTATCATATTTTATATTTACTGTTGTTCCCTGCCTCGATCCAAACAGAGAGGCGGGTAAGAAATACATTTATTATTATTATTATTATTATTATTATTATTATTATTAATTGGGGCCAGTTATTGGAGCCATGTGACTCCTTTGTTACAATGGCTTTTCTGGTTACCAGTCCATTTGAGGACAAATTCAGTGTGCTCTTTATGACTTATAAGTCCCTATACATCTTGGGACCAGGGGGCTTGAAAGACTGCATTCTTCCATATAAGCCTGCCTAGGTTTTACAATTCTCAGAAGAAGCTCTTCTTTCTATCTTGCCAACATCGGAGGCACATTTGGCAGGAATGGGAAAGAGGGTCATGTTGGTGGCTTCTCTCGGGCTCTGAAACTTTTGCTGCCAAGGGAGGTCTGGTGGCTACCTTCATCTTTGTTGTTCTTCCATAGGCAGGCCAAAATATTTTTATTCACACAGGCTGTTGGTTTTTAAGTTGACTTGTTTACTGAAGGAGTTTTTCCACTGGTGGATTGTGTGTGTGTTTCTTTTTTGTTGTTGTTATTGATACGGTGTTAATTGATTTTGCATTTATGTTTTCATTATAATTTTGTATTTCATCTTGTACTGCTGTTGGCCACCTTGAGCACTCTTTGTAGTGTAAAGGTGCAATGTAATTTTTTTAAATAAACGCTAAATAAATACTGTGCAACTGATGCTCTTCTGACTTTTAGTTTCCATGCAAGGGAGGTCTTTCATCAATATACACGCTTCCAAATCTGAGTCACTAGACCCCTGAGCAACTTCTGTCCTCCTTTTCATATTCATAAAATTGTTTTTCCTGGCTTTCACTTTTCTGATCCTTTTATTATAATTTATAACTGCCACAAGTGTGTCTCTTCAGAGGGAATGGTAATCAAGTAATGTACCTATTACTTTTATTTATAAAAAGCTTGCAACCTTTTGCCTGAGCCTCTGCGCGCATTTACATAATGAAATGGTTATCATGGGGTGACAAGATTGTTTTGTGAATGTATAAGTATGTTCTGCTTAATAAAATGGCAAAGGCATTATCTTCAAAGAGTTGCATGGGGTGTTCTAGAATACTGCTTCTCTCCTGAGCTTGAACACGAGGCGGAATGTGTCCATTGGCTTTACAGCATGGATATGAAAGCTTACAAAAGTCCACGTCATGCACTGGGCAAAGGAGCAAAGCATCAATCTATGGCAGGGATCAAACCTGTCTTGATGCTACCCTGTCTTGTCCATAGGTCAATGATGCGCAGTCTTCGTTTAGAAAAATCAGGGTGTTGGTGGTAAAGAGTGTATGTTGTTGGACCTGTAGTGTTAAAGTCTACACCAGTCTTCTCCAATTGGGCAACTGTTGGATGTGTTGGACTACAACTACCATGATCCGCAGTCACAATGCTGGCTGAGGATTATGGGAGTTGTGGTCCAATCTATCTGGAGGACACCAAGTTGGAGAAAGCAGCTTATGTGTAGGTATTGTCAGGGCTAGCAGCCTGACTCAGTAGGCCAGTTCAGCACTGATAAGTGTCAAGTTGCTCAGATGGAGGAGCCAAGCCAGATAGGACCTGCTTGGCTCCCTGTATCAGCTGATCCTGCTTGACTGAAAACTGTGATATACCTTCTGTCCATCTGCAAACAGGGAATATAAAGCTCATTCTCATGGATGTGCACTTATAGCAGGGGTGCAGAACCTCTTTCATCTCAAGGGCCAAATTCAGAGGAGCTCTCGGGGGCTGCATTCCAGTGGTGAGTGGGACCAAAGGCAAATGGGGCAGGCCAGAAGCCTTAGGAGGGTTCAGAACGTGGAAAAACCTGCACAAAAGCTGGGAAACTGCTAAATAATCAGCTGTTATAGAAAAGAGATGATGCCAGGGGAAGGTGCCTTTGGGGGAACCCCATAAGGGCCAGGTTTGACAGGTTGGCCTGAGAGTCAACACCCCGATATATAGGCTCAGGTTATTTCACTCTCTCCTGATGCCGAGACCCAGAAGAATTCCTTCAGCTTCAGGGGGAGCCTGCTTGTTGTCGGTATGCATGAGTCTCTGCTCTAGGCATGGCTCTTTTCAATCAAGAACCACATGTCCAGATCAGTGATAGAAGGAACACAGGGTGGGTGGACCTATCCTGACCTACCCTTGCACACTTTTAAAAGTTAAATCTGGTGACCGTACGAGTGAAGAAAGGCTGTCGTTCTTCAGTGTTTTGGGGAAGGGCCATATCTCAGTGGCGGAGCACATGCTTTGCCTGCAAAAGATCCTGGGTTTCTTCCCTGGCATTCCTAGGTAAAAGGAACAGGTAGCTGGTGATACAGAGAAGATATGTAGTCGTGACCCCGGAAAGCCACTGTCATTCCTAGTGTCACATGCTGGACTTGGTAGATCAGTGATCTTACCCAATAAGGGGCAACTTAATATGGTCGAAGAAAGGGGAACACTGTCTTGCTCATCGGAGGCTGGAGGGCTCCGATGTCAGTGGGATGGGGAATCCATTCCAGGTTTCAGTGAGAACCAGTCAGAACTCTAAAATTCTGACTATGCATCCTGGATAGCTCCTTTAGTGTTTTGACTGGTTCTCACTGAAACCTAGAATGGATTCACCATCCTACTGACATTGGAGCCTCCAGCTTCCACTAGTCTTGTTTGAAGTAAGCAAGCAGCAAAAGGATGTAGCTCCATGGGTAGAGCAAATGCTTTGCATGCAAATGGTAGCAGGTTCAATCCCAGGTAGAACTGGGAAAGCCACCTGCCTGAGGCCTTGTAGAACACAGCTGCAACTCAATACAAGCCATACTGAGCTTGGGTCAGCCTTCCCCAGCTGGCACCCTCCATGCTGGCTGGTGGATGATGGGAGTTGTAGTCCATCTTGAAGGTTCCAGGTTGGGGAAGCCTGGCTTAGAAGTACCAGTGGTGTGATCTCAGTACGGGGCAAATGTCTGGTCATCAAGTCACAGCTATTTGAACCTTGAGATGGGAGGCAAATGTGTGCTTCAGCTACCAGAAGCTAGGGAAATGCTGTTCTAGGAATCCTGTCACCATGCTTGTGCCTTGGCATGTTAGATTATGTGGTCAGCTCTGACCTTGCTAGCTGTCCCCATCTGACCGTCTGGCTAAATACAACCTGAACTTTCATAAGTCATTCTGTTTCATTTCCCAATCAGATCCTGGCAGGTTGCCTGTGCAGCAAGCTGCATCCGTACTGTTGTGCCTAGAGACGGCTTGCAGTTCTTGTTACCCTTGCCTAATCGGTTCGTGCTCCTGGCACAAGAGAGTGCTTAGCTGCTGGATGCTGGCTTGGATATTGTACTTCCTTGCTCCCAAACCTGTTTGTCCTCCTATGAGATTGTGCACTGATTCCTCATGCCCCAGGGCCAAAACAGACATTACTTCAAAGATGTAACTGCTAGCTATTCTTACTCTAGAGTAGGCACAGAAAGCCTGATCCAAGGGCAGGGGGCTGGAACCTCCCCCAGTGTGGGCCTGATCAAGATCAAGGAGGCCCACTGCCATTTCTACTGCAAACTAGTGACCCGTGAAGCAAATGGATCACTCATTTGCAATAGAAATTGCAGACACGGGGCCGGTTATCTGAATCAGGCCCATAGTGGGTGGAGGAAGAGTTAAAGCCACACCCACCCACGCTAGGGTTCTGATTGAGACCTCTGCACATACTCTAGAGTAAAACTGGGGAGAGGGCAATGACATACCTGCTAGCTAAGTCTAATATGTGTTTTGACTCTTTACGAATGAGCTGATGTGGCTGCGTCAACAGCTGGGGTGGCCAACAAAATAATAAGGACCCTCTCTTTAAATTTCTGGAATTTGTTCTAGGGAAATGTATCTAGGGGGTGTTTCCAGATGGATAGCTCCTAGCACTAGTAATCAAGAGGTAGATGTCATGCAGATGTTCCCTCTTTCCCTCCTTAACAGATTTTTGGTGTGGCAAGAAAAAATGTGGAAGCAACAGCAGGGAAAACAAATATGGGTAATTAATGGAAGATGCCTTTGTGTGGATACCCTTCCTTGAATGAGGCAGGGAGGTTGGACAGCAAAAGCCTCCCCTGGAAGCACCCTAAGACTAAGGCACTAAATGTCTTTGAGATGACCTATAGGAAAAATTCTAGAGTAGCAGCTGTATTAATCAGTAGCAACAAAACACACATACAAAAGGTACTGTGGCATCTCAGAGACTGATTTATTGCTGCATGAGCTTTTGTGGGACTAAGAAAGACGGCCAAAACAAACACTGAATTTGAAGGTCTCTGGTGGTAAAACAGGTGGGCGGTCTACAGAGAGGTGGAGAAATACATTAAATCAAGATCCTGGGCAAACTGGAACAACAAATTGTCCAAGAAGCAAAAAGGGAAAGGGAGATGTATTTCAGAACGGTATAGAGGGAAGGACAAATCGATAAGTGAAGGTAACAATAAGCCCTGGAAAAACCCACTCAGCTTTTCAAACAATGCAAGTTTCCACGCCTAAGCAGAATGCGATATCCTAGAAGTTCTTAATTGGATCTGAAAAGCTCACATTTGTTACATGACTGCTTCCTACCTGGCGGCCTTGAGATGTGTAGTCCCATCATGCCCAACCAGCATGGCCAACAGCCCTGCTGGCTTGGGATGATGGGATTTGCAGTCCAACACATCTGCAGAGTGACAGGTTAGGAAAGGCTGATCTAGATTCAGGAATTATTTTATTTTATTGTCAAGGCATCTCTTCAGAGGCCATGGCCTTCTTCTGCTGGATCCCACAGGGGAACAATAAAATCATGTCGTTTGATATTTTTCAAAATACTAGCTTTGAGAAATAATAGAAATAATGACTAAGTACAACTCATAATGACAGCTGCAGATGGCATGCTGTATCCTTAACCACTGTGCCTAAAATGCTTAATCACACATGTCAGACCCATCTCTTTGTACTGTTCTGTTAATAATTTCTGCCTACTCATACTAAAGAATAAGGAATAGTGTGGAGTGAGGGCCACTGACATCCTTTTACATCAGGGGTTACCATACTGTGTGCTGCAATTCACTAGTGTTCAACAAAAAGGCTGGCCCATAGCCAGGAATTTAATAGTGAGGATTTCTAAGTGTGCTTGAAAAGGTGGGGAGGATCATAAATCAGTATGAAATAGCAAAATATAAATGTGTCTGATATGGTTCAAGTTTCATAATTGTATTCATTTAAATTGAATTAGGCTTTAAATGCCAGGTGCCCATCGACTCGTCCAGGCCGAAGATTCCAGAGTGACCTCTAACTGATATTCCATTCCAAACAAAGAGGTTATGTTTGTCCATTATAGCACTTACCAGACTAAGCAGTGTTTGTACTTTGAAACATAAAATTACAAATTCATGAGTGGTGGCAGTAATGTTTCATCCAGCTACTTTGTTAGGGAATGGAGAGGCCGCTAACTCACTTGGAGGAACGATAGTACTGTAGAAGTAGAAATACGTCATTCTGAATTCCTTCTCAGAAGGAATATCATAGAAGAGCTCTGGTTCAGAAATGAATGTGGTACTAACTAGAGATAATGTTCAGACAACATGCTAAGCCTCGGTGGTTAAGCATTTTGAGCTAAACATTATGAATTAGGATGTCGTGTGAACCATGACTTAGTGTGTCATGTGAACCGTTCCTAACCATGGTGGCTACATAACTCATGCTCACTAACCATTTGCTACAAAAGGGTTAGAGGCCTAACCATGGCTCAGTGTGTTGTCTGAACAGGCCCAATATGCCTGTTGTTCTGAGAGCTCACGGGGGGGGGGGGGGGAATCATCTCTCTTTTTGAGTGTAAGGGGGGGGGAATCAAGGGAAGAACCCTCTGTGTGCTAGTTTTCAAAGCTTTGGAAATGCTGCTTTTCATACTTAATCTCTGCTAGATCTAGGACTTCCTGTTCATTCTTGCCTCAATTCAAGTATCAAAATTAATTAAAGTAAGGCAAGATGTGATGCATACATATAAATGACATCAGACCAAATATAGATATAATAATGGAGGGTTTTGCGCTGAGATCCTGCCATAACCTATAAGCGTGTCACATATTTAGAAATATATTTGCTAAATATTCCATTAAAGATTAAGGTAGATGCCTTGCGTGTGGCATCAGAACTTCTCTTGCTTACGGATGGATGGAACTGCTGCATCATTCATTTCTATATCATTGATATACCGATGGCTTATACTTTTAGAAGCAATCTAAAATTCATTCCCCCTCATTTGTATAGATTTTACTGGACAAAGAGAGAAAAATGGACAGGGGGTTGTAGTGCTTTGATTCCATGCTAGGAAGGGTGCGTAGAGCTATCCTTTAAAGTGAAATGTATACATATTTTAAACAGCCTTCACTCTGAAAGCACAAAGCGAGAAAGGGAGAGAAAGAGAGGAAGAGATACATGTGCTGGTTGAGTGATTCATTCCCCCGGTTTAAATCCTGTCATGTCTTTACAATTTTGGCCGTAGAGTTTTCTGGGGGACATGTCTCAAGATAATTTTGAGGAAAGTAATATATGTAGGCTATTATGTGTGACCATTGTGGGGACACATTTTCTACTTTGCCATATGTATATGCAACAGGAAGCCATGACTAGTGATGTGTTCCTTTCCAGGACACATGATGCATATATATATATATATATATGCTTTTGGTCTGGCATGTTATTTTAATTGTTTGTCTATTTATTTATGAAGTGTATATTTATTTATTTATTTGTTTATTTGTTTGCTTGTTTGTTTGTGACATTTATATCTTACCTTTCCTCCAAGGAACCCAGAGCCGCATACATGGACCTTCTCTTCCTCTCCATTTTGTCCTCACAACATCCCTGTGAGTCAGAGTCAGTGACTGGCCCAAGGTCACCCAGTCATGACCAAGTACGGAATAGAAGCCAGAACACCCAAGTCCCAGTCCAACATTATAACCGCTACGCTTTCATGGCTGCTTGGTTTTATCCTGGTTGTGCCTTTATCCTGTTTGTATACTGCTGTTTGTTTTATATTTTGAATGGTTTTCATAATTTTATTTTTTGTAAACTGCCTAGAGAGCTTCAGCTATTGGGCAATATAGAAATGCAGTAAATAAATAAATAATTTCAGGACAAAGCCCTCTCAAGGCTGTCTACAAATACTGTTAAAATAATACATAACCAATCTTTAAATACTTACAAACCAGTCCAACTACCAAATTCAAAAGAACAACCGTTTCAAAGCCTAGCAAATTTCAAATAAAATACAGAATGAAACGGAAAAGTTCTTAAGGACTGTTTGTTCAAAATAAATTTATTTATTTATTTATTTATTTGTATCCTGCCTTTTGCGCAAGAAATTCAGCAATATGGAGCCAGTCCACATAATCTCAAACTCCCTTCTAAAATGCTAACTCTGATTAGCATTATTCCAACCTGGATTTGCAAAATCAGTCAGTATATCGAGATTTAAAATAAAAATGGCTTACCACTGTTTCGCAAGATGTCTGCAGCAATCCCAGAAGCCTCTTCGCTGCCAGTGCCTGGAGAGGCTTCTGGGATGGCTTGCAAAACAGTGGCAGGCCCTTTTTATTTTAAGACTCGATAAATCGACTAGTTCTGAAGGCAGGCTCCTGCTTTTTTTTGGCCAAAACTCCCTGCTGTTCTACTCTTTCGTATATTGCAAACACGTCAAACCCATGGCTTATGGCCGTATCCAGCTTGCCAGCCATGTGTTGTGACCTGCCAATTGCTTCATTACCCTCCCGTTTTTTTGACTCAGGGCAAGCCTGGGAAAATCCAGGAGTTTATCATGTTCATAGCAGGCTGTACTTACTTGGGTTGCATGTCAATAGAAATTAGTCATAGGCCTCAAGTCTCTTTTGGATGCATGCATGCACCTACTGAAGTTTGCTGCACAGGAAATGTCAGGAAGTGCCTGTTATTGAAATGGGGATATGTTGAGATGATAGCTTTCTTGTCGAGGCTGATGGTTTGGAGGTAAGTGGGAATAGGCAGTCCCTAAATGGCTTGGTCTTTAGCTGACTCAGTTTGGACAACACAATAAACACCAGTGGTTTTAGTCATCAGCCGTGAGTTGAGCAGTCAACGGTTGGTATTTGTGTCGTCTGTAGGGCAAAACCCACCCCATGGTTGACTTTTGTATCAAAAAAACCACTGGAGAAACACAACTGGCTGCAGAGTTGACTAGTCGCACAACCGGTGGTTATTGTGTTGTCTGAACTGAGCCAGTGGAGTTTGCCAACCCGTTGAGTTGACTATCTCAGCTGGCTACAGAGTTCCTGAGCAAGAGTGGCCAAAACTTCACTGGCTGCTCTGCTACAGCTGACACAACTTGCAGAGGCTGCTGGAATAGTATCGGGAGGAGGGAGGGTGGGGAGAGGGGCAGGGCTGTGTCAGTCAAATGCCAGGTTGTCTATGGCTGAATTCGGACGACACAATAAGCAACTGGGGGGGGGGGGGAGGAAACAATCATCAGTTGTATTGACTATCATGTCGTCCGAATGCTGCCCTAGTCAACTCAGCGCTGATCCTAATCCACACCACAGTTGATTATTTATTACCATGTTGTGTGGGGAGTACCCCCTAGATGAACAACTGTAAAGTTAATTATTACCCCACCATTGCCTATCGTGTTGTCCAAATTCAGCCTATTAGTCCACTCAACGCCAGCCCCAACTACCCACAGTTGTGTAAGAACATGTTGTGTGGGAAGTACCTGCAAAATAACCAACTGTGAGTTGGTTACTCAACCTGCCATTGACTATTGTGTTGTCCGAACGCAGCTGCTGAGTGGTGAATCTCTCAGAGTGAAGAGAGAGGCCAGAATCAGCAGTTTTATAGGATCACATGGAACCCGATTTACCACCTGACCCCTTCTGAGTTGGCACCTTCAGTGCCACCATCTTGCCATTGTGGCACGGTAGTGTTACTGTGGCAGAGAGAACAGTAGCAGCTCCATCCTTTTGACATTTTGGTGCAGAGAGTAAGGTGCTTGGATCCCACTGCTAAGAGTCCCCAGTTTGAGCCCATGGCACTGTATGTGAGTAGTTTATTAAATTTCAGGATCACTAAATTGCCCCCTCCCCCTCCCCACTACAGATGGAAGGCTTGGGCCGAGATACAGAGATGTACTTAAGTCTGCCCTGTGAATTCAGAGACAGGGTGGCATGCAGCTCATTCTTCTAACCACTGTGTTAATCACATTTAGTGTAAGGCAGATGAGAACAGGCTATCATTTTATGTCAAACTGAATAACAAGCAAATCTAGTGAACATACATACTGTTGGTGAATTAATTTCTTAGGGAGAAGACAGCTACAAGAGGTTCTCTGGATCTCACCCTGTACTTTATCCTTCACAAAAAGTATTTTACCAGGCACTGCTGCAAAAAATGACCTCGTAAATTATATTTATCTCCAGTGATGACTCTTGATTCTACACAGATCCACCCCCCCCTTTCCTGCTCCTTGTACATTCAAGCACACTCTCCCCTTGCTCAGATTATTATCCTGATGTAATTTGTTGTGAAACATCATTGAAAAAGGACCTCTCCAAAGATACTTGTGATTTTATTGTTTATCCTGCTGAGGCTTTAATGTGTATCTCCTACAATCCCTTTTTAATCAGGAAAGAGGAAGCTGCCTCTTCTGTAACTGTGCGTTAGTTATAGCCTTATAAAAAGTATTTTTTCGCGTTTGGCATATGCACCTAATATGGAATAATCTGCGGGGAGAAAAATCTAATTTTAATACTTTCCATCTGCCAAGGTAAAAGGTCTTGGGATTCTCCTTCCACTGCCACCTTGAAAAGGTCCAATTCTTCTACCCCTAATAGGCATAAATATTTTCATCTTAACTTGTTTTCCTGTAAATTAAATGTGCCAGGGCAATTCTATTTTCATCCCTAAAATTGGGCCTGTAAGTTACAAGTATAGGAAGAGGCGAGAGATTCTAACCAGATGCATTAATTAAATGTCTACCAATTTTAAGAGAAACCCATTTGTCAGGTTGTTTACCAGTAACTTCTACGAATTTAGCCACATCAGTAATCTGGTGCAGTCAGGACCAAAATGATCTCCCCCCCTTCTTTTTTCAGTATAAAAATACCAAATTTAACAGAGGTTTTCCATGTGTTTTATCATTTTAAATATGAAGTCTAGCATTCCAGTGCTAAAAATGTTTGTACTTGAAAACATGCCATGACTTCACATAGGGCTGTCAACACCAATAATGAAACAAAAAGCACCCTGGAATAATGCATTCTTTGCTATAAAAATATAAGATTTGCTGTTCTGTGAGGTGGTAGGAGGGGTTGGAGCAGGAGTAGAAATCAGTCTGACCTTGACATATTGGTAAAGTGGTCTGAGAGTAATAAGAAGAAATTTAATAAAGAGAGAGATAAAGGTTGTTGGAAATACTCCTCATTACAGAAAGAGAAATCCAGTGCACAGAAATGAACAATGGTGGGGGGCTGAGCCTCCTCAAGGCAGGAACGCAAGCATTCAATCCTTTCCTAGGTCTAACCTATAATACTAAAGAAGGATGTGTGTCTGTCTGTCTGTCTGTCTGCGCCGTAGCTCAAATACTTTGAAACCTAGACACCTGAAAGAAACCTGGCATGCATATTAAGAGGGCCCTTGGAGTGTGTACTTTGGTTTTATTTTGTTTTTAAACACAGTAATTTAATTTAATTTAATTTGATATAAATGTGTTACAGTGCCACTGTTGTTCACTAGGTGGTAGACTTCCCTAACCAGTGCATAGCTTTGCAGTCAAATCAATATAGTTTGAAGCCAAGTGGGAGTAAGCCGAGGAATAGCTTTATATGTTTGCTTACAACTTACCCTCCATGCATCCACCCTTTTCCTTGGTCTTTTAGGCCTAAATCAAGATGGAGAGGATAGAGTAACTAGGACCAACAAAGATGTCCCACGTTGTCCTTGTCCTGTACTGCTTTATGAAACATCTGAAACTTACTGTATTCTTAGAAAAGCAAGTGCAATTTGTGACATTACACAACATCATTACCAATTGTGTGGCATCAGCCTTAGCTTCCAATTTCATGGCCTTGTGGAGCTTGAGCCAACATGAAATAGCCTTACCTCTGGTTTTAAACGGGCAGGGGTTTTGATTATTGAATTTCCCTGTTCTTTAGAAAGGAAATTTATTATTTCAGTGTTCTGGAAATACACGCACACATACAAACTGAAACCAAAGAATAAAACACAATGAAGACATTAACTAAGTAGATGTTTGCAAATGAATAGATATATCTTTGTATGTTCAGAATATCTTACTTCTGAATAAGCCTGCCCAGGATTCCAACTAGCTTTTTCCTTTAATTCCCTCTCTTCATCAGTGATCTGTCAATCATTGGGAGCAATTCCTTCAGCCTTCAAAATATCTCACTCTTATCACAGTTGACAGTTTCCTGCTACACCTCCTCTGCTGTGAGACTGCTGACAGGAACACTACAGTACTGGCAGTATTCTAGCCTTAGAGTAAAACTGGGAAAGCCCAACATAATTTTGCCAGCAGTTGCTACCATAGCCTTTCATGGGGCAATAAAACCTTGGTAACTTTTAAACTGCTGCTCAGAATTTCACCACCAGTGAAAGGTACATTCATTGGTCAGCTAAAACAATTGCTGGACAAACCTGAATCAAGTACATCAGTAGTTTTCACCTAAATGTGAAAGAAATATATGATATGCCAAGCCGCAGCTTGGAATAAAAAAAAACTTTTTAACTTTTTAACTTTCTGTACCTGTGGCAATTTGTATTGGATCGGTTTGTTATTTTGCACAATTGTACACTTCATCAGGTAGATTATAGATGCTGTGTTTCAAGTTATTAGCTTTACAAGTGTCATTTCTATAAACTGTACAATTTTGTTGATAATTACAAAACTGCCTTTTCTGTTGCTACTCGCTTTAACTAAAGGGGTACTCCTATGCCCCCTTAATATATACACGGCAGCCATTACAATCCCAGTGAATAGAAAAAGTAATTCATACTCCATCTTTCATCTTAATTCTGCTCACTGAAATCTAGTCCAAATAAGGGCCATGTCTGCACAGGGGAGTTTTCCCGAGGTCATCCGAGACCCCTCCATTTTCCCGGGATAACCGAGACCTCAGTTATCCCGATTTTCCCTGTGGTCTTGGGACGATCCCTAGGACCTGGCTTCTTCCCTCTTCCCCGTGAGTAGCAGGGGTCAGTAAGAGGGAAGGAGCCAGGCTGGGGGGGGATGGAGTCCAGGGACATAGGGGGTGGGGGAGAGCGGGGTCGGGGCTTTTTTTCTTTCTTTTTTTTTACTCACATTTTCGGAGGAGCGCAATTGCACTACCGTCTCTGGTTCCTTTAAAGAAAATGGCAAGTGCGGCGTCCCTCTTCCCTTCCAGGACATCACACTTCTGTTTAGAAGCTGGAGGACGATCCTGTAAGCAGGTAAGCCTGGGATCCCCTCTTCCTCTACACCTTTAGGTGTAGAAGGGCCAAGGTGTTAAAATGCTTCATGCCTTTGCTGTTGCATTTTTAGGTGGGGGGACTGTACTTTACAGTAGTAGAAGATGCGGTGAGAACACATCCGAATAGTTTGCTTTGTCCGAAATGTCTGAATCATGTTTGTGTTATCAAGACTTGCACAGTTGTCCTTCCCTTATGTCCTCCAGTGCCCTCTCTCATTTCTTGGATTGCAGTAACTAGACTTTACAGTTTGCTCCAAATTGGGCAAACTATGGTTACTGCAAACCAGAATTCGAAACCATGGTTTGAATTGTTTTAAGTCTTTGAACCATGGAGCTGAAGTAGGCTTTTGTCATTGCATGAACTTGATTTAGGGATAGTGTATTCCAGAGATTGATCTTGGAGATCATAATGTGACAACTGGGAAGAAGAGAGTCTTTTAAACTATCTGTATCCCAATATTCTTCTGGATGAAACAACAATATAACAGCTAAAATTGATTAGTATGAATTAGGGTTTGTTCTGACTCAAAAAGGGTAGTGGACAGAATGTTATTGGAAGTTCCAGTGCTGCTTGGTATATCTTAACAGCAAGCCTCTATCCGTGCTATGCTCAGTAGAAACCAGCTTTTTTGTAATACAAATTGGATATTGTGTAAAAACTTGTCGTTTTTCTACCTCACTGCATTTCAACTTGTAGGCGACACATGCATTTTTCTACTGGTTTGGAATGTAATCCTTCTTGCATGTTTTCTGGAAATGTGCTTTTGAAAAAACCTTAAAATGCATGCTGTTCTTTTTTATCACACTGGCATGCACATTCTTGTTCATCAAATGTATTCAAATATGTTACCTGGGGGAGGCTGGCAGGGAGTAATGGTGTTCTCTGATGTCCCCATGCCAAAGCTGAATTAGGAGGTGGGAGAAAGCAGCCTCAGGTCTTATCTGAAGCTGTTTTCTTTAATGGCCGTATGCATAGACATAAGATTCCTGCTGGATCAGATCCCCCCCTCAAAAGCCCATCATGTTCAGTGTCCTGTTTTCACTAATGGCCTATGAGGAAACACAAGCAGGAGAGGAGGGTTATAGCTTTCCCTTGCTGCTTTTCCTCAGCAAAGAAGGGTATATGCCATATCTTGGTACCCTCAAACACTAATTAATTTTCAGTGGTGACTAACAACACACACACACACATAAATGTGGCACTAGATGTAAGAATTGCATATTACTTTTAGAGCGTGCCAGAGACATTTGCTTGACTTCTGTGACTCTAATGTACACAAAACATCAATTGTTTAAATGTGGACTTGTGAGGCCCATAGCCATGGCAAGGCGTAGTCATGCCTTGTCAGCGATGTTCTAGAACTCCCCTTCTGAATGTACAGGTTTTGCTAAAAAGAAAGAAAGAAAAGCATCTAATCCTTTTACAGATGGAGGTAAAGGAAATATAGACAGTCAGTATTCCAGCCCATTGCTCAGTAATTAGCTCCATGGTCTCAGTATTCTGAGCAATAAGGGCAAAGGAACTTGGATGATTAATAAGTTAGGGTGGCTATATGACAAGGAGGACAGGGCTCCTGAATCTTTAACAGTTGCATAGAAAAGGGAATTTCATCAGGGGTCATCTGTATACATGCAGCACCTGATAACATTCCCTCTTCATCACAGCAGTTAAAGCTGCAGGAGCTATACTACAGTGACCAGATACAAAAGAGGGCACGGATCCTGCAGCTTTAACTGTTGTGATGAAGAGGGACTTTCACCAGGTGCTGCATGCATACAAATGACACCTGCTGAAATTCCCTTTTCTACACAACTGTTAAAGATACAGGAGTTATGTCCTCCTTTTCATATGGTCACCCTAGATAAGTGATTGGCATTCTGTAATTTTATTGAATTGTTGACTACTGGAAAAAAAAACATTGGGCTGTTTATGTTTAGGAAATACTGGCTCAGTTCAGACAACACATTTCTCCACGGTGGTTTTAGAACTCCACTGTGGAGTTTTTACACCACTGTTGAAAAATGTGTTGTCTGGAGGGAAAACTCCACCCTATGGTGGAGCTTTGTTGACAAAACACTCCGTGCTGAATATCCACGTTGTGCAGAGGAGAGTTATTGCACAATGGTTGTGTTGTGTGTTGTGTGGAGGGCTCCATGGAGTTTCCTGTTCTATTGAATGGACAGAGTTCCCTGGCTAGAGTGGCGAAAGGAATGGGTGCTGCTCTAGGAGAGCTGCTGGGATTTCAGCATACCATTGGGAGGACTGGGGAAGGAGAGGGCAGAGGAACTGCCGATCAAACATCATGATGGATTTTACTCTACTCCACGGGAGATCACATTCACACGACGGTGGAGTTGGAACATGTTGTGTGGTGAGTACCCCTTACAAACTCAACCGTTAAGTGGAGTTTTCACACTGTGTGGAGAAACATGTTGTGTGAACTGAGCCACAATGTACTTTTGTCTGCTTCTCTTAGGTCCCACAGCCATACTTTTGGCTATGGGCCTGGGACGTGTTCATTTTGGTCAGCTATTCATGATGATGTCTGCCTACATGTTCCTAATCATGAAAGGCATTTAATCAACCTAGTAATATGACAGGTTCTGGGGAGGGGGAACAAACCTTTGTCTTCTAGAAACTTGCCTGTTTCATTCTAAGGAAGGAGTTGGTTTAGTTTTTATATTTACCAGAATCTGGTAAATGGGTTAATCAGGACATTAAAATGTCCTGATTTGGTTTTCAAGGTGTAGCTGCAGCATGTAATTTGACAAATAATTAGTTTGCAAAGGACCCTGATAAATAGAAAATATAATGAGCTGCTCTACACCAAGTTAAATTATTGATCTGTCTAGACCAGTACTGTTTACTGCAGTAATGATCAATCAATATTTTTTGGCAAACGTGCCACAACTCAAGCCCATGAGAGAGTACCGCTCTTGTGTGCACTGCAGCACATAAACAGTCCCCTATGCCCGGAGAAGAGCGGAATTTGTTTTTTGCCTACTGAGCTGGGGAGTAGGGAATCCTACAGCATTGGGTGGCAGAGAGGAATAAAGATCCTTTCGCTCCAACTATTCCAGCCATACCCTGCTCTGATCGGCAGTGGCTGCCCAGGATCTGAGCATGCTCTGTTTGCACAGAATGCTGAGTAAATGAAGGGGCGGCGGGGAGAGAAATGGAAAATCAGGGGGAAGGGGAATACAACTGAGTATTCTAGAAGAAGGCACTGCTGACTGAAGCCATGAATAGGTGTCCTCCATTTTGTTACAGATTTCATTTGTGTATATATTATTTCTGTATAGTGAAATCTTATCACCTTGATTTAAAAAAAGAAGTTTTTTGAGGGGTCCCCTTTGGTTATGTAGTAAAGAATAAATGAGTGTGGGAAGTGCCAGTTGGTACAATTCCTTTTCTTAAATGGGATAATAGCCCTTTGGCGAAGACCTGACAAATTTCCAGTTGGTTAGACGACCTTCATTGGACTAGTCTCTTGCTGTAATTCGTCTTCGGCTCTTAATATTTCCTGACACTTTACAGCCATCACATAGTGCGGCTAACAGGTTGATTATCTAATCACCTGTTGGCCTGGAGGAAAAAATCCATCTTCTTCCCAAGCTATTTGTTGTACTTCAATAAGAGACTTCATCATAGGATATCTTTAAAAGGAAATTACGGTGGTTCAGCAGCAATGATGCATGCAGGGCACCCTTTCTTGCTAGACATAGCAATTTACTTCAGTGGAGGGGACAGTCCCATTGAAGTTGATCGAAAAGCTGGCTCATTTACATGCAACTCACATGGTTCGGGCTGCCATCTTGACGTGGGCTAAGACATGAACTGTTCAGAAGAGGCTGAAGGGATGGAACGTATTGTGTTTTCAGAGAAGAAGATGGTTGATGGAACTAGTTTGATTTTTAAAAAAATCAAATTTATTTGTTTGTTCAGAAGATTTATCCTTTCGATTGAATGATCCTCAAAGTGGTTTACAATAGATTACAACCTGTTCAGACAACACATTAAGCCATGTTTAGTCCACTAACCCTTTTGCAGCAAATGATTAGTGAGTGTGATTAAACCATGGTTATGTAGCCACCATGGTTAGGAATGGTTCACATGACACTCTGAATCGTGGTTCGTACTACGCACTAAGCCATAATGTTTTAGCTCAAAATGCTTAACCACCATGGCTTAGCGTGTCATCTGAACAGGTCTATAACTCTCACAAATCCTGATTCTTAGCCATGCAAGCTGGGCCTGATGGGAGTTGTAATCCAAAACATCTGGAGAGCACCAGGATGGCAATCCCTGCATGCATATACGCAAACCTGAAACCAACACACCCCAGCAGTGTTTAGTTCCTTGTCGACAGCCATCCAACTGCTCTAGCCCATCTTCCTCTTCTCATTGTTGTCTGATAGATTCTCCCTTGTTTCCTCTCCTTGTTGCAACTGCATTTTTGTGCTTGTCTCCCCTCAGCCTTCTGAATAGCTGCTAGGCAAAATCTCTGCAAAATCTCTGCAAAACTCGCTACAAGTCATCAATATTTCCTGTTCTTCTTCAGAGCCTCGGGCTGGGCGGGATGCTTTTTTATTTTGCTTTTTGCTCTTGCCTATCCTGAGGCGCTGAAGAAAATTGGGGAAATCTCTGTCTATGAGCTCTTCTAAGCGGCCAAAGGAGGTGTGGTGGGAGAAAAGAAGACAGCGGGAGGGGTGCTTGATTGCCATGACTGTTTTTACAGGCAGATCTTTATGCATAGTCTAAGAAGTGAGTCCCACTGCATTCAGTGAGATTTACTCTCATGTAACTTAGTGGGACGTAGTTCTGAGCAAACATTCATAGGTTTGGATTGTTTGCTAAGGCATGGAGCAGAGGAAAGCAACCCAGGGGCTGTCTTGACGCCATGAGCCCCCAAACCCCTGCACTTGCACTCCTGTGGGGTTGTCCCCATGCTAGGAGCAAGCATGGGGTTTGCATCTGAGGAGAAGGAGCCACCGCTGCACCGCCATGCCACTGTGCGGTGCTACTGCACATCAGTGTATCCCTCCCCTTTTTTATTTTATCTTTTCCACTTTTTAAAAAACCTTTTTCCTTCTCCCCACGCCAGAGAAGCACGGAGGCATTCCAGCGGTCATTTGGCTCACTGGTCTGCCCTCTCCTCCCTGACTGGACAGATGGCGACCAATCAAGGATTGCCATCTGCCCGGTCATGCCTCCACCGTGACTCCGGAGCGGCAACAGACAGCAGGTGCATCATCGTTGCCTCACTCCAGAGAAAAAACTTGGGTTAAGTCCCCAAGGTTTTTTTATTTTGGAGCTTTGGGGGAAAAGCCCTGGCATGGCTCCGCAGTGGCTTCTGCATTGTATAAACAACACAGTGTCTCTGCGGAGCCACCCATGGGCTTTCCTCACATATTGACACCCCCACTTGAGTAAACTCAGGTGTATTTTGTTGAGAATTAACATGAGTTCTGGAGCCAGGAGAAATGGTTTGTTTTAGAAGGTTGTGGGAGGGGGGGGAGGGAGAGTACCAGTCCTACTATTTTACCCTTTTAAAGATGTCTTATTTCTATTCACCTGCATTAGAGCATTTTCAAACAGGACATAAAGTATCTGTCTATCTTCTAGTAGATTTCTGGGTGATTTGCAGTAGATTGACAAGGATTTTTGGTTCCCAGTTAATAGCACCAACAAAAACACTCCCTCTCCCCAGCCCTAAATTATACTGCTGAAATGAAGGCCCCTCAGGAGTGGTCTGAGCATGGAAATGCATGCAATTCTGGTACTCAAAACCAATTCTCAAGCTTTCAGCTCTTTCATTCTAAGTGTATTTCTTTTTCAACAAGCTCCAGTTGGTGAAGTTTGGGGTTATAGTAGAACATGAAAATGAAGTAGATCTCACAAACATGAACGCTGCCCACCGCTGTTTTAAAACACTCACAGTTGTTCTAAAATTCCACATCTCTGTGCCTTCCCTCAGCAGCACTTCCAAGTTGGCAGGATCTCATTTAAAAAGCCATAGAGGGAAGGTACTGCAAGCAGAACTGCAAGCAGCGATGGGGTTACATCAATAACCACATCACCTATCAACCACTCCTACCGCATACTTCCATTGCATTTCTCCTTGTCCGAATTCTGTAGAACATACACTCCTTTTCCATCCCATATATATATATATATATATATATATATATATAGTCAGATTTTCTTCAGTCTGAAGAAACTGAAGAAATCTTCAGTTTCTTCAGATGGAAGAAACATGAGGAAAATGAGGTGCCTGCCCAAGATTTGAGATCTGTTGGAAGAGCCCTCTTCTGCATCCCACTATCACAAGACATACATTATGGTGGGATGTGGGAGAGGGCTTTCTCTGTTGTGGCACCCCGGTTGTGGAATACCCTCCCCTTGGAGGCCCAACTGGCACCGAAATAACTGGCACCGACACTGGCTTCATTTCGGTGCCAAGTTAAAACACAGCTCTTTCTCAAAACCTTTGAGGGCCAAATTCTCTATGGTTACACGTTGTTTTAATTGTTATTATTGCATTTTTAAAAATTCTACTGGTATTAATTTGTTAACAATATGTTTTAGCCGTGTATATTATTTATGTTTACATTGTTCTGATTTTATCTGTATGGCGCCGTGAGATCCCAGTGATATAGAGCGGGATACAGATGTTTTAATAAATAATAAATAAATATGATTATATAATATGGTAAATAGAGAGGGGACAATTCCTGGCTATTCCAGAGTAAATGCCTTGTGTAGAAGCCCCTTGTATCCATCGCTACCCTTATCCTCCACGAATTTGTCTAATCCCCTTTTAAAGCTGCCCAAATTGGTGGCTATCACCATATCTTGCGGGAGCATATTCCATAGTTTAACTAAGCGTCATTCTCCAAACAATGTTTGTTCAATCAGCTCTGTGTGCATTCACTGGCAATAAAGTATTTAGTAACTTTAGACAACGATGAGGCACTATAGCAGTGAAATGGATAAGAGTGTTTACCCTGTACAGCAAGGCATTGCATTGCTGAAGCAGAGGAGTGGGTGGACATGTAATGCAGAAAGATGGGATTACACACCATATTATGGGATTGCATTCAAGTCACGTTGCAGGGCACAATGGGCCAGCATCTGAATGGACCAGTGGGAGGAGTCCATTAATGTGCAATGGAGGAGTCCATTAATGTGCAATGGCTGGAGGGCTATCTGATGACATTTAAATAGGGAAAAGCAGGAGTATTGAATGGTGATAATGTGCATTAATTGCAACACTTTTCTCTAAGTGATAATTGAAGTCCTGCTTGTGGCTTCCCGGAGGTATCTCCTGGCCACTGGGAGAAGCAGAATTTTGGCCTAAATGGACCATTTTGGTATAGCCTAGCAGGTCCCAATTTACGTTAAATGCATGGATGATTTCAGCCTTGTCTACTGTCATAGGAATCTAGACAGGGAGATAGGCAAAGTTAGAGCCTTATGACAACCTTATGCAACTGTAGACTTCTGATAGAGATCCGTGCACCGCTAACCTCCCATTTGGATTTTCATAATGCATTAAATGCAAGCCTGTTTTGGAATATGGCCCAGACCATCAGTTAATCCAAAACAGGACAGCTAGGCTGCTAACTAGGCTACCCAATGTTGTCATATTATGCCAGTACTTTGTCACCTGCACTGGCTGCCAGTCCATTTCTGGGCTCAGTTCAAAAGTATTGATTTTGACCTTTAAAGCCATAAACATCTTGGGGCCAGGTTACTTGAAAGAGCGTCTCCTCTCATATTTATCTACCTGGACACTAAAGTCATCTTCTCAGTCCCTTCTCTGGGTGTCCTATCAAATGAGATGAAGCACATGACTACATGAGAGAGGCCCTTTTCAGTGGTGGTTCCCTGTCTATGCAATGCCCTCCCCACAGAGGCGTGCCTGATGCCTGCAGAATGGTATTTTTAATACCAGGTAAATACCTTTTAATTCTCCCAGACATTTTAAGAATGGTTTTGAGTGATTTTAGATCACTCTATTTTTATTGCTGCTAATTTTACTTTGGTTTTATGTCCTGGAGTGTTTTTACTCGTTGCTGCTGGTTTTATCTTGGATTTACCATGTGCTGATTTTATTCAAAGGTTTGTCTGTATTTTATATTTTTAATGTGTTGTACACTACCCAGATCTATCCATCTATTTTAACCTGGCAATTTAATTTTTGTAAAAATTATAAGTTATAAAACATTTCATTTCAATTTTAAAATGTTATTGAAGGTTGCTTAAACAATTCTAAACAATCTTGAAAAGTTAAGAATTCACAAAGGCTGCAACTCTATGCATACTTACCTGGGAGTAAATCCCATTGCAGTTTGCTTGCAATTTGCTCTTGGGTAGACATGCATGGAACAGTGCTGTTGATATATAAACAGATGACATAATGCATATGCTGCTTTCCTCCTTGCATCGTAAATCTGTAGGAACCATATTAAAAAAATCTGCCATGGGGTGTCATTAAAAAGCCTTTAAAATAAAAATAAATGTTATTAGACAGTACTATATTAAACGTGCAACTACTCCCAGCAGAGAAATAAGTTATTGAGCAAGAGAAAACATTTTTTTTTTGGTTATAAACAGATGCCAATAAGGCTTAGGTCAATTGATTGCAATAGTTCAGGGTGGACATGGGGGAATGCTTCTTTCCAAAGAGCTGAAGATGCATGAATATATAGAATCATAGAGCTGGAAGGGAACTTGGAGATTATCTAGTCCACCCCCATTCTCACTGCAGGATCTGCAGTGCAAGATACAACTACAGTCACCCTCATCCCATCCAACTATCATGTCTGGTGAATTCTGAGTTAACATGATGCCCAAATGAGGCCAGTATCTTTCATGGATATGAAACTATTTCAAACTGCTAAATGCCATAGTATTGTAATGCTTTTGCAGATAAAGATTTCCTTAGTTACACTTTTAACTAGGTCAGCTACTTTATCAATATAGATATAAAAAACTATATAGACTGCATAACTGGTGAGATAATGACACACTAATTTCACAAATGTTTTTTTCCTGATGGTCCCGTTTTTACTTGAAAAATCAATTAGGTGATAAAATATTCATTCCTCAAGTCACAAAACAGTTCAACGTTAATACCAGGTTTTCCTTTTTCATAGCAGATTACTGGTTTCTGTGTAAGCTATGATTGCTTGAAAACTAATCCTGCCCTTTTGCATTATCTACTTCTTAATGGGAGCTTAAATAGAATGTATATAATGGCAAGCCTCTAAAAAGAATTTTTAAACTGTTGGAACAGTTTTAACAGCAAACACTGTTAATAAAAATACAACACAATATAATACTGTTCTTCCAGAAATCATTACTTTGGACTACATTCTAATTCCAGAAGCCTGTGCAGAAAAAATATACCGTAATCTGCATATAAATGAATTGTACTAAGCTTGCCACAAAAAGAAATATTTAATGAATTAACCATGATTCAGCTCTAGTTGAAACAGAATGTGCATCTGTATGCTCACTGTGTTCCAGGCAATACAGTGTGGATGGACAGCATCTCCATTGGGATGTATATATGCTTTATGTTCACAGTTCCCAATCCAGAGAAAGCAATGGAGCTGTTCACACAACACGTTAACCCCCACTCCCCAGTGGTTGAGTGTGGGTTGTTGTTGAACCATCGGTTGTTTATTGAAACTTGAGTTAGTGTGTTGTCTGAACTCTGGACATTTTCCACAGGGTGGCTTGTTGACCATGTAGTGTGGCTTGTTAACTCCCCTGAGCAACCCAACAACAAACCATGGGTTCTCAAGGTGGTTTGTTCAAGAATGATAAGCCACACTGCATGATTAACCCATGGTTCAACAACAAACATCACTCAACCACTCTGTGTTAGTTAATGTGTTGTGCAACCCAGTCATTACATAGAAGGGGCTTCTGCATGTAGTGATCTTTTGTTGGCATCTAAAGCAATCCTTACGAGTTTAATCTAGTTATATGAAATGTAGTGTTCTGATGTATGATTCAAATTCAAAAAAGTGATAGGTGAGTAATTCCAGAGGAAACTCTTTGTAAATTGCAAACCATGGCTCCAAGGCAGAGCACAATTTTGCAAGGCCAAGATTCCAGGTTCAGTCTCTAGCAAAGGGGTATGAATTGAGTTGCGAGGACTGCACTAGCAATGTTTCTTTTCTTGCTTTTTACTACATAACCTCTAGGTGGCACTGTGAAATAGCACAAATACACAAGACGAAATCATGCTTTCTTTACTTTCACAGTTAAATGCCGCATTTTCCCTGCTCTAAAAAAACCTGCACTGAAATCGCTGGTTAGACACAGAAGCAAAAAGTGGAGGGCCACAACATCTTCTAAAGAAACCGTAAACAACCATGAGTGGGGAATGAGGAGCACACAATAAATGCCTCATGTATAAAAGCCCAAACAAATTTTCTGGCCTGATATGAGGCAGATTCCTATGTTGCAGATAAATTTAGGCATGCTTTAATTTGATTTATTGCAAAGAAATTCAAATGTTAATATTAAATAATTATTTATTCTGCTAATGACTGCGTAACTGTTGGAGTTGAGGCCCATTTAGGGGCCAGCTGACCAAGAATCGACACTACAATCTTGTCACTTGTTGCGTAGTCTGGCCAAGTAAGGGACAGTGCATGTTGGCCCAACAGACACTGTATCCAATTGACGGTGCACCATAGAGTCCGTGTGTAACAGTGCAGGGGATTCAGGGACTTTTATTCAATCTGTACTGCTTCATTTCTTCTCTGACCATTGCACCCCATGCTTACACAGCATTTAATGCATGTCCTCCTCCTTGTCTTTATTACCTGCACCAGTCCCGAGTTAATCATTCCCAACTTTTCACTGGCTGCAATCTAGGCATATATCAGAAGGGATTTGTGTTTTACAGAGGAAACTGCCATCTTTCTTGGGAAGTGAGGGGAAGGACCCAGACTAAGCCCCTCTACTGAAGGAGGCTTAGTCCCCCCTGTTGTCCTTCTGCCAGAAGGCAAAGGCGTTTTTATTTCCAGCAGGCCTTCAACAAGATAAGCTGCTCTGTTGGTCTGGGTGATGTTTTATTCTGTTGTTATGTTTTTAATTTGTGTTTTATTGTAATTTTCTTTTCTTTTTTACTTCTTTTGATGGTTAGCTGCCTTGAGCTCCATTTTCTTGGTGAAAAGACGGGGAACAAAACCAAACAAATAAATGATATAAATAATGGTTTCCTAGGCAAATGCTTCAGAAGTAGGAGTATGTATTTTTGCACATTTGCTCAGCAACTCCTATTTTGCACTGGAAGCAGTAGAGGTGTTAAAGGAGTTAATCTGAAGCAACAGTTTATGACAACTGTTAATGTGATTGTCTTGCAAACTGTCTTTGGAAGGAAATATGCATTGTCTAAACCTACAGAATTGTGGGGGAGGTCTTGGGGCACCTTTAAACGAGCGACGTATTGCATGCTCATGATTGGCCACCCACGGAGGTTTGTGGGTGCATTATATGACATCATCAGCAACCAGGACATCTCCCCTGGAAATCCTGCTATTAAAAGAGCCACTTTTAATGTAGTATCCATAAAAAAGTGGATCTGCCACCACTAGATGACGCTGTCTCAGTAGAAGTGAATGGAGCACACTTAAGAGGGGAAGTATTCAATTCAAAGCATTTGTTCGCCGCTCTCCGCCCATGTATTGCAGCCCATAACAATCGTTTCAAAGAAGCAGGAAACACAAAGCCCAAGGTAAGCAATGGCATTTCCCTTTAATGTAGAGATGCTCTTGATGTCGCAGAGAGACAGAGTTGGGCTATTAGGAGGCCTAGCTTGGTTACAAAACCATGATGAAGTAGGCTGATTTCTTGGGAGTCATACAAAAACAAAAGGCCTATTCATAGATATATCTCATAGTGTTCTAATTTCTCAGTCTACTTTTACATATTATCCATGGACAACTATAGCAACACCCTTTGCATGACTCTGCTTATCAAGTCCTGCTTTATTCCCTTACTGCTAGAGTAATTTCTCAATGCCTAATTAGATTTACAGTATTGCTTCATCGTTTCAGCAGTGCAAATGTGCAACACAATCTTGAGAGGGGGAAATGTAGTTGAATTTGTCACTTGCGATACTGAATGGGTAGGATCACTTTTTAAAATCCCCTACTTCACAGCCAGAACACTTCTGTTTAATACTTGTGCTACTTGTATCAGCTGCTCGGCTGTTTAAAGTGCAGAAAATCCTCAGAGGGGAGGAAGAAGAAAGTAAAGACCCTGACAGTGCTTTATCACTCCATGGGTTTCTCATTAGATCACCCCTACAGTATAATCAGCTATAAATAGAGATCTGCTAATTTGATGAAGAGGCTGTGGGTCTGCAGATAATTGAACAAATATATCACTGTTCCCAAAAGTATGCAATACCTCCTTCTCCTTTTTAAATTCTAGAGACAAGAATTGTGGGTAGAAGCACAAAAGAGAACCCCACACAACAATGATGGATTTTGTGAACAGTCCAGCAACAGGGGGGGAAATGTAAATCAACCCATTAAGCAAAGCCTCCATTGCAGGAGGCAATGGTTTCATTCAAGGATTTCTTCTGTTATTGACGTTATTTTGTAGAATGGCAATGCCAAGTTTTGTAGGCTGCTGTACAAAGGGCAAGCCATTATTCTTGTTTTGCTCAGATGCATTTTGTCAAGAGTAAAACTCTCAGTCTAGATTTTAATTGTGAAGAGTATGTGCCTTATTCCATCTCTCTTATTCATGCACACACATACACAGGGGAAGGTGTTACTGTAATGTTGCAGCAAGACCTTGTCCTCTGGACATTGCTGTGCACCTTTGCAGCAGCATCCAGGGATACTGGGAGCCATGGAAAATATCTAATGTATAGCCTGATCCATCCCAAGGGGTTTAGGCTGGTGAAACTCAATTATACATTCAACCATGTTCATCTCTGCCTATCTGTGGCTACCAAAAGCCAACAAACAAAAATATTATGGCATGTCCAGAAGTGTTGGGCCCTTATGAGACTTGGTGTGGGTGTATGAGTCACCAAGAATCCCTGTCTTCACTCTTGCAGTCTAGATAGTACATTTCAGTGGACATTTCCTAGCTTAGAAGTTACCATGAATGAAGATGGTCTCTTAGGTATGTTGGGGAGAGGCTTTGTAAATGGCTATATTGGATCAGAGCAGTTTGGGAACAGCCCGTAGGCTTGTACACTACTTCCCCTCCTTTGTTATGTGTGAATTCCTTCCATTTTTGGAGTTAACCATGGTTAGTGTTACATCTGTACAGCTAACCATGCTAAGCGCCAAACCATATTTGAAGTCATGGTTAGAAGCATGTTTGCGAAGAGTTTTTAATGAAATGTTTGTACAGACATAATGTGAACCATGTCTAGCTTAGGAAATGGAGGTGGGGAAGAGAATTGAGCAAGAGAGGAGAAAGAAAATATGAGCCCATTGCATGTTTCTGATCTATCAATGCACCCTTGGTGTTTCTGTGCCTGTGTTTGTAGTTCTCAGTTGGTGCTGACTTCCTTCTCATTTATTTTCTTTTGGTTTGGTTTTGGTGCTTTTGATAGACCATGATTAGGAGATTGGGCATAATTTCCTCTGCACCAGATCTATGATGTCAGATGTTAGGGATGAATGTTTGGGAAGATTAAACAAATAACTAAGATTAGACCTGGCGAATTCTTATGTGGCTACCAGTGGTGAGAGCATCTGGAGGGCATGAAGCACAATTGTTTGCAACTTTCCAATGTGCAAAACATTCTATTGTGCAAGAACACATCACTGAATGCTGAGGTCAACATCTTAACCAGCAGTTATAGCCCCTTAACTTGGGGTATTATGCACATGGTATTCATGTTAGAAGCTGGCATGTAGGCCATTTGAATAGTTTCCAGTGCATCTGTAGAAGAAACAATTGTACCCAAAAGGTAACAAGCACTGATGATCGCAGGGTCCCTGCCTTCAGGCTGACTAAAAATGTATCCGTAAGGATATCAGTTTCTGCTGCCCTTTTTTTATTAAAGAGCTCCCTGTGAGCATGCAACACTTTCGGTTTAATTTCCAGTCAGCTACAATTTGAACAGCGTAGCCACAATCGAACATCTCCTGAAAGGCATGACCGCAGAAAGCTAGGAGAGCAGAGGGGAAGGGGGATTGGAGAAGAGGACTGAAGATAATGAAGTAGATTAAATTGAATAGAGGAAAGGGATACCGGATGGACCTTATACATCGTCCTTAATTTATGTGTCATGTTATAGAGTGATCCATGCCTTAAACACTTACATTTAATTCCTACCAACCTGACTTATAGATCCTATGTAAAGGCATGGTTGTTATATGGTCTCAGAGTATATTTGGAGAATGGTGTTAATCCTTATACCCTGACATATAATTTCAAATTTAGTTTAGATCATATGGTGGATGATGTCTGTGTTTTCTAGTGATGCTCAATGATACTATTCAATCTGCATTTTAAAGTAAACTGACTTGAGCACTTCGCAGTCTAAAATGTGGATTGGATTGCAGTTATTCTTTGGCTTTTGTGCTTCTCCAGGTTTTGTGATACAGTTCTTGGCTCAAAAAACATGCCAGAAAGTGTACACAAAATGAGTATTTTAGATTAAAATGCGTACAAAGATGAGTGTTTTAGGTTAAAATGTATACAAAATGTGTACGGCAGCTCTAGCAACAGAGCAGTCATTTCTTTCTCTCACACATGGACAGCCCTTCTACCCCCAGTGTGGTGTAGTGGCTAAAGTGTTGGACTGGGAGTCAGGAGATCCGGGTTCTAGTCCCCACTAAGCCATGGAAACCCACCGGGTGACTTAGGGCCAGTCACAGACTCTCAGCCCAACCTACCTCACAGGGTTGTTGTTGTGAGGATAAAATGGAGAGGGGGAGGATTATGTACACTGCCTTGGATTCCTTGGACGTATAAAGGCGGGATATAAATGTAATAAAAAATAATAAATTATAAATTATGTTCCCTCAGCTCCAGTGAACGAGCAGAAAAACCTCCGCTCTCCCAACTTTTCTTCCCAACCATGCAGGTTTCCTCTTCTCTCAGCACTTCCTGCCTGAGGAAGGATGAGAAAGGAGCGGTCTTATTGAGTGATGATAGTGCTGGCTGAGGTGAAGAGAAGCAAGGTGGGAGGCTAGCAAAGGCTCTGCCTATGATAGGAAGCAGTGAGAACAGTAGCAAAGTGATTTTCTCCCCTGACATATCCTCCCCATCTTTCTTGTCATTACTATGTTTGCACCCTGACATGGCACCCTGGACTGCCTGTCTCCACCCTGGCTTTCTGCCTCACCCAGGAAGGCAACAGTTTCGTGGATCATTTTCTTGTGCTCCTTCCTTCCTTCCCTCCCTCCCCCCAACCCAGCCTCCATTGAGATTGAGGGGTGGGGAGCCTCAGGTGGACGTGCTCATGGGTGACAGGTTAGAGATCCTTTGTTTAGTGTGCTCTTTGTAGAGTTGCTGCTTTGCTTCTCTGGAACTCCTCTGAGTCTTTTTGAGCTCGTGGTTTTGATAAGTTAAAATTGTTTCATCTGCTGGCAGGTTTTAGTTTTTGAGTTTTTTTAATTGTTTGATAATTGATATTTTTAAAAAAGGTGTTTTCTCTCTCTTTTGGGGTGGGTGGTTTAGCCACTTTGAATCTGGAGAAGAAAGGCAGTATACAATGTTTTAAATGATTTTTCTAATTACTAACCTTTTGGGCTACATTCTACTGCAAAATCCTAATAAGAATACTGAAAGTAGAATAGTATGTGGGCAGGTGCTACCACTTAAAACAGGCAAGGGGAACATCTGGTCTGCAGAAATGCCTGCCCCTTCCCTCATCAAGACCCCACATCTGGGAGGCCAGCAGGAAGGGAATCTTCACTGTTATCTCTGATCAGTGGTAAGAGATTACAGCCAGGATCCCCTTTTTGTCGTTTGGAGTTTGAATTTGTACAGAAATCCCCTTTCTCTCTCAGTGCATCAAATAAGGGAACAAGTTGCCATGAACTAGCTTAAGTGCAGTAAACAACTCTTAAAAGAATAAAATAATTCACCCTGAGCTATCACAAGTAATTACCGTGTGAGAGAAGTCTGGCCCACACGCATTTACAGAGAGAAGAAAATGAGGTTTCTTTTTCCTCCATTGGTTTAGTAGCCCTTTGGATATACTACAATCGTGTTACATTTGCTGTGAAGTGAGCAGAAATTCGCTTTCAGTGGTTTAGCCTAGTGCTTTTCCTTCAGCAAAGGAAAACCTGAATGCTTGCTGGTTTGATAACAGCTTGGTGCTTTTTTTGCTTTCTTTCCCCTTCCCTTCATCGTGCATAAAAAGTGAATGCTGTATTCAGAATATAATGAAAATTAATTGTGATGCAAATTTGAAGACAGAAGTGCTTTGTTGCTGAAAAGACTGATTTGCACCTTTGCAAACGTGGCGTCAATGGTGGCATGTAAGGTTCAAGTGAAATGAATTTGTTCTGACATTCTAGTGGTTTGGAGGATGCTCCTTTCCTGGAACAATTGACAATTCAGCAGAAATGGTACTGGGCATGTCAGGGAAGTGTAGAATAGCAGTAACAGAAGTTAAATTTAATAAGCATTTATCTAAAGCTGGCACATTAACTATCATATGTTTAGCATGAAACTTTGTAACAATCTACTTTAATAAGCTATCAAAATTTTTACCTTATTGAATTGTGGTTTTATTGTTAGGCATGTGCAGCCCGGAAGTTTTAGGGTTCCAGCACTTACTCAGGGTTCAGTTTCCTTAGAAGGAGGTTACTGGAGACTTACTGCATTTCTGTGATACAAGGTTTATTTTAGGGCTGTGCAAACTTTGGATTCTGATTCAGAATTCTGAAGCATGGTGACCATTTTGTGTAGAATGAGACATTTTGTGCAGTCCTAGTGTGAAAAGAGGAAAAGGTCCTACAACTCCCAACATGCACTAGGGATGGACGCGCTTACCAGCGTCCGGGAGCAACAGGCACTTGTAGTCTCTCTGCTGATGCTTGCCAGCACGAGTCCCTGAATGGCTTACTGCACGGTCCATGAGTGCCCCTCAGCCGTGTGCTTTCCCTACAAGCCACCTGCTTCTCCCCAGTGTCCATAAATGCTGGGCTCCCAAAAGGCGCAGATCTGATCTTGCGCACAATGGCTGCAAGATTAGAGGCGTAAAGGGCCCTTTTTACACCTCTAATACTGGGGTGGGGAACTTATGACCCTACAGATATTTTGGCCTTCAACTCCTACCATGTTTATTCAGCATAGACAAGGACGAGAGATGATGAAAGTATACCAAAATACCCGAAGGGCCACAAGTTACCCACCCTTAGCCTAATAAGACAAAAGGATGAGTCATCTCCCCCACATCCCCTATTTCTTATTGGGCCATCCCAGCTCCCATTAAAAGAAATCAACAGAATGTTCCCGGCCATCTTCTGTCTGCTTTGGGGTTTTTGAGAAGTGTTGCCTGCATCTACACCAGTGGTGCAGTGGAGCCAGCTCTCACAGGACTTTTTGATTAGCACGGATGATGACACCATCTGCTCACACGCGCACACACACACACACACCAGCTTCCCTGTTCCCTCTGAGTTTAGCTGGCGTTGTCACAGTAGCTGGGGGGAAATGGATACTCCTAGCCACAATTTATTGTTGTGAGCTCTTCCTGTTGAAATGCAAAGTGTTTTGTGGTGGCTTGGTCTTGGATGAGCAATTTAGACCCATTATCTTTTCATGCTCCTGATGGAGAGGAAAATTGGTCTGATCCATAAGGCAGGAATTTAGGTGGTTTGCAATTCATTCATTTTGCCCCCTAGTTGGCCTGTGCTGTTTGTGACATCATTTTTACAGGCTAGCAGTACTGGTAAGAATGTTGGTCTGGGACTCAGGAGACCCAGGTTCTAATCCCCACATGGTAATGAAGCTCACTCTGGACCAGGCACTGACTTTCAGCCTAACCTGTCTGACAGGATTGTTGTGAGGATAACATGGAGAGGAGGAGCATCATGGAAACCATCTTGGGTTTTTTGAGGAAAAGCGGGACATAAATGCAACAATGAATGAATATATATATATATATTATAGACCATTGCAGCCAGTCATCAGGGATGATGGGAGCTGTAATCCAAAACATCTGGACAGCACCAGGTTGGGGAAAGCTGCTATAGAGAAAGATGAATTCAGTAATACTGAATCAAAGCTGAATATCTTCTCCAATCTTCTACACATGTGGATATAGTAGTTGGAGTGTTTGTTTTGGATTGTGGGGATCCAAGGTTCAAATTTTGAGTTCACCGTCAGTTTCACTGGCTCTCAGGCTAACCTTCCTCACAGGACAATTGTCAGATAAACCTAGGTAGGAAATCCTTGTCTGCTTGAAGGAAGAATAGGAATACAAATGTGGCAAATAGCAGCAGCAATTTCCCAATGCGAATTCGAATCTATGAGTTTGTTTGTAAATCGCAGAGGTTTGTGACTCCAAAATCACAGCTGAATGTGTTCTGGCCTTAGTTTGCTTTTTGGACCTTCCAGAGAAATTGTTTGCCTAAATTTGGGATAAGACACAAGTTTGGGCAGTGTTTCTGTGAAGAATGTTGTATCTATATTCGTCTTGAAAATACAAAATTTACTAATCCATCTATACACATATTCTGTAGCTATGCTAGTAATTTATGGTTGAAAATAAAATGGATCAGAACTTTTGTAGTTTCCCTGTCTAGTTACTTGGAGACAATTTTCATTCACCATAGGTGAGGGGCCAAGTGGCTATTTACAAGTGCAAAATATAGAATAAGTTTCACATGGGAATATTCCTGACAAAGCACCTTGTGCTTTGATTTGGTTGCCATAAAAATGTATTATGAAAAAATATTCATAACCGATATTTTCAATTCCAATTAATTCAAGACTTCCAGGGATCCAGGACTGTAAAATAACTAATATCTGTCATGTTTTTGTATTCATTTTGCAAGCTGGATAAAAGCATCATAATATATTGCTGATTCCATATGGAGTTTATTCCCACCATATTTTCTTTCCCTGAGGGAGGAATAAATGGTCCATGTAGCAAGATTTTAAAAAAATGCACTTGAAACAGCTGTTGTCAATTTCAGCTCATAAGAAGAGCAGTGATTGGACATGAGGTAGTTATTTCTGTCAATCTTGGCTCCATCCCGTATTGTCATGTCTCCATCCACCCCAAGGTGTTTCATTAAGATTATTATTTAAGGTTGATTGTTTTCATGGTTGATTGTTTTTGTACTCGGGAGTGGAAAACGTCCTGAGGCTATGCAGTTGAGAGAAACTAGAAACAATTGTCTTAATTGAATTTTTACCTTTCCCTGCCAAAAAAACCTCCAGATTTTGTACATCAAAAGGAAAACCCACATCTAAGTATAGGTGATTCCTCCCTTTGGAAACCCGCTCTTTCTTGAGCATATTCCTGATGTTTCCATTATTGCTAGAAATAATATTGCTGTGCTTTTCCACTGTAATATATTTCAGCCTCCGAGAACGAGGGATTATAAGCAGAGAGAAAAAATATTTCAAGGTAATAATATATGTTCTCTGTTCGTTATGACTATTGTAAGTGTTGCTATTCATTCCTCCTCGAGCAATTTCAAAAGTTAATACTACTCAAAATACTGCAGCACTTCCTCTTTCCCTTGCATCCCCATGAATTCATTTCCAAAGGTTTTCACTCTTATAATCTCTGCTAAGGTTGATTCATATTTAATACAGATCGGTCCCTGCTTTGAAATGTTTCAGTTTCTTTATGCTCCTTTATGAATACATAAACTGAAAGAATGGAGAACTTCACTGTATATGCTTTTACAATGCACGTGACAAATTTCACTAGGGCAAAGAGAAGTTGAGCCTTTCTTCCTCACATCACCCCTGGCCAGCTCTTGCAGCATATTTATTTGTTCTGGTAGTTTAAACTTGGGTACCTTTTTTTTTTTTTTTAGTCCAAACGAACTGCCCAAAGCAGCTTACAATTGAAGTATTAAAACAAAAATACCCAATGTATTAAAAATAATGAGAACAAGTAGCATAGCGTATTAACAACTATTTCATGAAGGGGTGGACAAACAATGGAGTAAACAAATCTGGTATCACCTGGGAGATAGTCCTGTGTATAGTCCTGATTTTTAAAAAATATAATTTAAGTGACATCTGAACAACGCCAGGCCAGGAACCAAACAGAACTCCTGGGACAGAGAATTCTACGATCTAGGGACTACATGCTGAAGACCCTTTTCCATATCATCATCAACTGAGCCTTGGATGGTGGCAGAATGTGTAGAAAAGCATCCCCTGATGATCTGAGGGCCAAAGTACAAGTGATGTTTGTCATATATTTATGAAAATTATAGTTCATACTGGATAAGGGGCAAAGTTAAGAGCAGTATATGTTAACTCACAGTAAAGGCAGTTTTTGGTTTTGTAGTAAAAGATTGGGATACAATTAGAGAAAAATAATTGTATTGGTAATCTGTTTAAAGTATGGCAAATAAACAAAATCCTGGTTTTTGTTTTTTGGGGGATTTTTTTATGTTAAGGGTGATACATTTAATGAACAGATTATAAATAAAATTTTTCTTGGGATTATGAAAATTTGAGGGGAAAACGATTTAACTGAGATCTGAAGATTGTTCAGGAATGGGCTAATTATGATGAAATTAATGGACAACAGGGCAAAACCGTATCTCACTTCTCCACATAATTGTAAATTTAATAGCTAAATATGGTTCCTCGACTGTTCTGAATTGGAAATGATAATTACAGGTAATTTATTCAGGGAAATATTGTCAAATCCAAGTAATGGATTTGATCCAGACCAAGTCATACTTAAAGTAGATCCATTGTAACCAATGGGATTTAATTAGTCATGACTAACTTGTCCCATTGGATGAAACCCAGAGTTTATAGCAATGAGGTGAAAGTTAAAGGATAGGCAATGCATATAAATGTACATAACTTCCTTCAGTTCAGGAGGCAAGAAGTATTTTGTAACTAATGTACATATAAAGTTACAGTCAGCCTTCCTCAGGGAATAGAGCTCTTGCATGCACACTTCTGCTTTAAAAGGGAATATTTTTTTTACTGAAGAAGTTTGTGCTTTCTGGAAAATGTGATTCTTCAGAGGTCATCATCATCTAGTTCATCCAAATACCCACTAATGTTCGGGAAGAGACAGGAACTCACTTTATTGTCTTGACATATTGCCTCGAAGGACTGAGAGGGATTGGTCATTATGCTTGTAAAACAACTTGAACTTGAAAATGCTGGATATCTAACTCTTGTCGGTGTCTGAATGCATCCTATAAATAAAAATGTAATCCAAAAGAAGAATGCATCTTCACTATCTCTAGTGTTATTTAAAACAAACACTCCAATCTGCAGTCTAGTTGAGATGAAGTATTGGGATTAAACTTGCAGTAGGACTAAAATCAGTTTAAGACCACAATTTCCTATTATTTTTATTTATTTCTGGGCTGTATCTCCAGCTGCAAAAGAATGGCTCAATCAGTGGTCTCAAGGTATGTGGTTCAGTTCTACTGATGAACCTAAGCAGGTCGAGCTGTTAATAAAAGTTGGATGGGAGACCACCTGAGGTTCAGATGTAAGTGACTTTAAGTTGCTTGCTGGAAGGGCCCAATAAAAGTGTAATGAAATAAATATGATGCCATAGAAATGGAAATCTTGCGACAAATAGAAGCATATAATAATAATTTATTTATTTATTTATTTATTACCCACCTCTCCCTCTGGATCAAGGTGGGGAACAACATTGAATACAAACATACTATAAAATACATAAAACTGATTAAAAACGTATACAACTAATATATTATTAAAATAACAGTCAGACATCTTAAAATTTGACTGGGAAGGCCTGCCGGAAGAGACCAGTCTTTATGGCTTTCTTAAATTCGGAAAGACTGTTAAGTTGATTAATCTCTCCCAGCCGGCTATTTCACAGTCTGGGAGCGGAAGAAAAGAAGGTCCTCTGGGTAACAGTTGTCAGGCTAGTTTCAGAAAGTACACTTAGGTGGCTCAAAATTGAACCATGATGTTAGTTTATAATAACACATTTGTTAGGACAAATTTCTGCATTAACACCTTTCCAATTATATATATATATATATATATATATATATATATAATTTATGTGAGAATTACAAAATATTGTCCATGCTATGTCATTATTGCAGATGACCTCAATAATAATAATAATAATAATAATATTTTTTTTATTTCTTACCCGCCTCTCCCTTTGGATTGAGGCAGGGAACAACATTAATACAACAATACAATATAAACCAAATGCATATTTGGATTTGGTTATCCTGTTTAGAACTAATGAAATTCATTTCAGTCTTGACTTGGCTTTTCCTCCAGAAACATTTGCTTTTATATCTCTGAGTTGGAACAGAATTATATCAATGGTGTTGCTTTTTAAAAAATAAAATAAAGATTTCCCCCCAAAATTAATTAAATTTTATTGCATTTTGCAATTGAGTTTTTGGTTTTCACAAGTTAAATGATAGTTCATTGTTACTATTACTACTACTATGATAAGTTAAGTGCATTGTTACTATTACTACAAGTTAAATAATAAATTAAGTGTATTGTTACTATTACTACTACTATTTAAACTATAACCATCTTTTCAAGATCCATCCATATATTCCTCTGTACACTCGACTGCCATTTCTTTCCTTTGTGATATGGCTGCCTCTCCTGGCCCTTTAAGGTACATTCCCTTGCAAAGGAGGGATGTCAAGCTATTATTGCAGCTGTTCCTCCCAGATCTTGGGGGTTTGGAAAGACAGCTGCAAAAGCACCACCACTGCTTTTTCTGTGGCAATACTGTAGACTAGAGTTTGCTCCTGAAGACAGAAGCAGTAGAAGGGATATTTCCTATTAGGGAGATGCGAGAGAGTGAGCCCAGACTTGGACCAAGTGACTGCTTCTGTCCTAGAACTGTTTCCATCAGCATCTTCCTCCTGGCTGCATCTTATGAAAAGGACGAGACATCAAAGCTCATTGAATCATGGCAGTTGCAGCAAACTGCTACTGTGGCTCCCCTTCTCCCAGAATGGGTCCCTTCAGTGGCCGTGTGAGATGGGCACTATAAGATCAATGACTTAAGAACTGGGACCTGAATTTGCTTCCTTCCTTCTTCCCTCTTTCCCATATATTGCCCAGATTCGCATGTAATGAGAGCTCTGAGAATGGTTTGTCATTGAATTGTGAGTTGTTGTTGAATCGTGGTTTGTAGTTACGAGCAAACCTGCATTGTAGTTTAACTATGGGTTTTTAACTAGGAACATCACAGAGTTCACAACCCAACAACAAACCATGGGTTCTCTTCCTGGCTTGTTCTGGGTAACAACTCATACTTAAACCCTAATGGATGGTTTGCATATAATGACAACCCATGGTTCAGCGACAGCCTATTCAACCCATACTCTGGGTTGTTGTTACACGTAAACCAGACCATTATGTTTAAGATCAGCCTTACCCAATCTGGCATCCTCCTGATGTGTTGGACTACAACTCCCATCACTCCCAGCCAGCACAACCTTAGTCAGGCTGGGGGTTAAGGGGGTTGTAGTTCAATACATCCAAACGATGCCAGGTTGTAAGCCTGTGGACACTGTTTAGTTTTTAATCTCTGTTCAATGCTTAGAAAATTTTAAGTAGTTTATAGTTGATGATGATAGCAACAATAATGACAACAATAATACAGCCATAAAGGGCTAATAATTGCCTCCAGAGCAGCTTCTGATTCCAGGAACCGGTGCTGACGGGACACAGTGACTGCATTTGCTTCCTCTCCACAGCATTAACAGGCACGGAGAAGCAGCAGGTGGTACTAATGTGATAACACTACATTGGTGTTTCCTTAGGCTAGAACTATTTCATTCCTAGGGGGGGAAATCATTGCAGTAGCTTGTATCAGAAGTAGCACAGCATTCTTGTGTATTAAATAAATGGATAAGATCTATGGGATTACTCTTGAATGTTCTACATTTCCAAGACAAAACATTGCCATCTGTTCAACCCTGGATGCAAGAAAACCATACATATCTGTTTGTTTGTTTTCAGCTACCCAAGCGACCACATATTTGCTCTTGCAAAGAAGTATTCCAAGTAGGATTGCAGATATTGGCAACTGAAAAAATGCATGAGTTAAGCTGCAGTCCTGTGCATATTTAACCTGGGACTCAGTTGGGGTTACTTTTGAGTAAACATGTATAGGATTGCACTTCTAATAGTTCAAGATGTTTCTCCAATAAGCCGATTGTAGCTGCAGTGGGCCAACAGTGATACAAATCTGTACCACGACGTGTGATGAATTTGTGTGGATACCAATACACATGCTATGGGCAATGATCATTTGGATCCACTTTGCAAAAATCACATACCTGTGCACTTCCTACCTTGCTAGTATGCAAGAAGATGAAAATATCCATGGAAGGAAAGAGTTATCTTTCAGACATGAGCAAATGATTGAGGACCCTAAATGTTTGGTTTACCAAAGATGAAATCATATCATACTGGAGAAACGATCAAATCACTTACAAGGTATGGGGGAGAAAAAGCAAAATTTTAGCTGTTCTTCATTTGTGAATAGGGTGGCCTCTTATGAATTGCTAAAAATAAATGAATGTGGAATTGCATCACCAAAACAGAGGACAAAGGTAGGCCCAGATTTGCATATGCTAATTTATATGTATGGATTTGATTTTAGGAATAACTATTATTTATATAGAAATACAAAGACATCTCACCATAGTGAGGAAGCCTGACTAGGTGAACTGTGTGCCTTCTCAGTCTACTAACCAGGTGCTAACTGTTGATGGGCAACTTCAAGGCCCCTGGTGTACCTTCATATGGTTCTTCATCTTTAAACTAGGCTTAGATTGGATAGACCTTCAAATAGGGGATGCTTTTGAATAGAGCTTGGTTAGAGTCCCACACAAACCATTGATTGGTCACAGGTGGTGGTGGTTGTTGTTGTTTTCTTCTTTGCAGAAACACAACTGTAAACATAGTCCTGTTTTAATTTGCCTGGCTTGATGAGCATCGTTTTCAGTTTTTCAATAACAAATAGGATGGGTAGATTGTTGCGTGATTATGGCTTTCAGGAACTGGGAATGAACAAAAGGAAAGTAGCATTTCAAGTCTATCATTATCCCAAGTTGATGAGAATCTAAATTGCGGTTATCGTCCCCTCTTCTTAAAAAACCCAAAACCAAAACAAAACCCTAAAACTAAAACCTTGCATGCATCTGTTTCATGAACATCTGACATTCTTCTTTAATTTTTCATAAGATGACCCTTAATTTCCTCACTAATGGCTGAAATATTGAGCATTGAAGAGGCTAGAAAAGCTGCCATCTCTGCTGGCCTGTTTAACCTTTTCTATAGTGATGCAGAAATAATTAATGTGAATGTATTCATGCTTGCATCTCACATCCAAAATTAGGCACATAGACAATTAGAACGCCTATGATGCATAACTAAACAGTTTTCTCTGCTGTGTTTCACTGTCCATTATGTTGTGAACCGGCTTTTCTCTTTAAAATCTTCACCTGTATTTTGGCTCAGTGAGACCCAATTTTTGAGATAAACTATGCTGACTTTTCTCCTCCAGATGAATAATGATCTGAAAGACAACAAAATAATTCTTCAGGTGGCATGCATATTAAGGTGTTGCAGTATTTTTTTTTTTACCAGAAATTGGCATTTGTGATTCTAAAATGCTAAAAGTTGTCAGGTTGCCACACAACAGGGAAGTGTTGGTTCCATGTTTGAGGAACGTCTGGCAAAGTACTATCTGATAGGGCTTCTCCTTTGTCAGTAGGAACACTCTACTGGGCTTCCTTGGTGATAGCAGGCGAAAGCAGTGGCACTTTGGCCGGTGCTCAGCAGCTGGGTATGGGAGCCACCATTTAAGTTTGCCACAGCACTGTAAATTTAAAGGATGCCTCTCAGATCCCAGATCAGAGTGCCAGGACAGAGATGCCGGCCCCATAGCAGGTGATAGCAGTGGGCGCTTCTGGAACCCTGACATCTTCCTGAGCATGTTCTCTGTTCATGCTGATCCTGCACAAGTCTATTTTGCTTACATTTTATGTGTGTGTGTGTGTGAGAGAGAGAGAGAGAGAGAGAACATGTTTTTGCCTATTTCCGGCATCTCAAACGTGGTTCCCGTGGACACCTCTGTCAGTGCTGACTGGGCTCTCTGTCCCTCCTGATGTTTATTTCTTTTATTTTAGATATTTACATTTTAAATGTGTGTTTTTTTAACTGGGAGTTTAGAGGGGATTGGAAAGCAATGAAGGCCGCCATGCCTATTCCGTGTGTATGTGTGATATCTGTTTCGCCTGGTTTTTGTGTGTGTGGCTTTGCATTCTGGGTGTGGGTGTGGGTGTTTAACTAAGCATTTCCAGATGGCCTTCTGTAAAATGAGTATTTTGCTGTGCCTTGTGGGGGGCAAACATGTGATTTGGCATTTGGGGCTCAGACTGACCTCTTCCTTGTACTTAAGTATGAGATTACTTTTGGCCAAGTTACTTTTCTTTTAGCTGGCCTCCTCAGAAATGGGTGTTTTGTGACCAGCCATGCCCACAATGGCAGCCATTTTGTAAATGGGTAAGCCCCTCCCCACCATGGAAACCATTTTATGAGAGCAGCATAAAATTTCTAAATGTGTTCATCTAGGGTGACCAGATTTTAAAAATCAAAATCCCGGTCCCCCCCGCCCCCCCCCAAGCCACCCCCCCCAAAAAACCAGCCTGGACCTACCGCTGGGTTCCTCCGTCGCCCGCGCGGCCGCGCAGGGTCCTCCGTCGCCCGCGTGGCCGCGCCGGGTCCTCCGCCGCCCGCGCGGAAGAGGCGGGAGAGGGGCCGGATCCGGAAGTGACGTAACCGGCCCTCTCCCGTCTCTCCCACATGGCCTCTGGCCTTACGAGCCCGGCAGTGGCGGCGAAGGCGGCGGAGGAGCCCGGGAAGCGGCCGCCCCAGCAGGTAAGTGCCCCCCTTCGTGCTTACCTGCTGGGGCGGCCGCTTCCTGGGCTCCTCTGCCGCCGGGTCTACCACTGCTCCTTGCTTGCTGCCACCGCCGCATGACCCCCCGCCACCCCGGTTTGCCCCCCCCGCCCCCCGGTTGGGCTGGTTTGCCCCTGGATTCCCGGTTAGGACCGGGAAATCCCGAGCCACCTGGTCAGCCTAGTTCATCACCTCAAAAAGCTTTAGTATAATAAAAGTAGGGGGTCCTGGCTGAGCTGCCCAAAACTCCTGTTTCATAAACAGGAGATTCCAGCTTCAACTCCAGTGGTGCTGTTGTGTAAAGTCTCCTTAAGGCACAATCCTATGCATGTTTAGGGAGAGAAAATTCCTACAACTCCTAGCATCCTCCAGCAAGCATGGGTGGCTGGGGCATGTTGGGAGTTAGGACTTTTTTCTCTCTAAACATGCATAGGACTGCACCCTTAGAGGTTCAGATACCCTTGCCTACCATTATTTTTTTAGGGGAGGGACCATAGTTCAGTGGTAGAGCACATGCTTTCCATGCAGAAAGTAGCAGGTTCAATCCCTGGCATCTCCTTGTTTAAAGAATCAAGTAGCAGGTGATTTGAAAAAACCTCTCCCTTGGGACCCCAGATAGCTGTTGCAAGTCAGAGTTAGCAATACTTGGACCTGATGTGGCATAGCTTCCTATGTTTAAAAAAACACAGGAGGCTGCCTTATATTGAATCAGACCGGTGGTCCATCTAGCCCAGTATTGTCAACTCTAACTAGCAGCGGCTCTCGGGGGTTTCTGGCAGGAATTTTTCCCAGCCCTACCTGGAAAAGCCGGGGATTGAACCGGGGATGTTCTGCATGAAAATCATGCGGAATGCTCTACCACTGAGCCACGGCCCTACCCCCAATTTCGCTGTAAATGCAGCGGCATGAAAAAGCTGCCATTAAGTCCAGATAGATCCATGTTTTGTATCTTGTACAACTTGTTATTTACAGGTACGGTGCATTAAGGCAGTGAAGCCATCTCCAGCCTTATTTTCTCTTGACTCCTTCTGCAACGAACCATTTCTGTAAGGGGCATTAACTGGCAATCAGTAAGGAGCCTTAGCAAACTGTATGATATATGGCCCCTGAGATGGACTACGTCTGCGAAGCAAATTGCCCTGGCTCCACTCAGCCTACCATTTTCCTGACCTAGCTATAGTTACACTTGAATGAACAGAACTTTCAAAGATTGCATTTAAGCTAAAACATCTTCAGTGCCATTAGAGTGGTACCTTCTTTGGAAGTGGCAGAGGTTGACCTGGGAGAATCAGAGCTATGGTTTAGCCTAATGTTTGTTAGACTGAAAATTGAGATGGGCAGAAGCTCAAGCTAGCTGTGAATGTCTTCAAACACAGGTCTGCCCAAAACATAGTGGGTTCAGGATACAGTTTAAAATGCCAAAGGGGTGTATGGAACCCTCTGACCACATACAGGTTTTCCTCTCTCAATCCACTCCCAAAGTCCTCCCCGCTCCCCCCAGCTGAGGTCTGATATTGAAAGTGAGCCTTCCTGGAGAGAGAGGCTCTAGTAATAAATAAATGGATAGAGGGTTTGCCACGCTTGCTGTACATCCCTTTAAATACAGACATGTATCTACAGAAAGAGGTCAGCTGCCATCATGCATAAGTTTGTCCAGTCCCTCTCCCTCTCAGGGTCTTCACAACAACCCACCTCACAGGGTTGTTGTGAAGAAAAGCAGCAGAACATGTATGTTATCCTGAGCTCCTTGGAGAAAGGGAGATAGAAAGTTATAATAAATACAATTGTAATTACCATTGCTTCTGCCTTTGCTCCACAAGTTTCTTACCTTTGCTTTTTCCATCTCATCTAACTTCTGTTGTCTCTTCTCCCCCTGCCCTCCCACTCCCAGTCAAAATTTGGATCACAAGCATCTTAGGGCAGCAATATTTCACTTAGATTATGTAAAGCTGATGGCACTTAATAAGACAATTGGACTGTAGTGCTGGATTGGCCTAGATTTTGCCCTATGTTGTTATTTCCTAAACCCTCTTCACCTTCTACACCATGGCTAGGCAACTTCAGAGAGTCTGGGGGACAATTTCACCCTGCCCCTGGACCCCCACCACTGAAATTACCACCAGGTCACTGAATTGCTGCCAAATTGGCGGTGTGGTGGCAGCAATGGCAAAAAAGCCTCACTTCCCTTTAAAACATTGGGTATGCTCATCTTGTTTTAAAGGAGAAATATAAGGTTTTTACTGGCGCTGCCCTGCCCAAATTCACTGGCAATTCAGCAGTGGCACTCTGCATGTGGTCAGGGCTATATCCAGCCCCATATTTCCCACCCCTGTTCTAGACTGGCCCTATTCAAACATGATTAAAAGTGGATAGACTCACCACACCAGCAGGAATAAGGCCGCAAAGCGTAGCTCTAACGTTGAGCCACAATGAAGCTCCTCCATGCAGGTGTCCGTGCATACAGCTCATGATCAGGGTTCTACACCACATGGAAGCCTAGGTGCGTACAGCTGTAGTGTAAAGGCATTCACACTGTATGCATTGATATCTATGGGAAGAGGTTCGTTGTGACGCGACGTTGGAGCAAAGGTACTTGGTGCCGCTTCCTTCCTGCTTGTGTGTTGAGTCTACTCACTTTTAATCTAATCTGAATAGGGTTACTGTTAGGAGTTAGTGATAGATATCAGTAATGTATATATGGTAGTAGTCAAGTTCACAATGACTTTCAGGTTCTCTTTGAAATCAGTTATCTAATGTTGAACAAACACTTGGGGCTCCATCGCATCTACTTTTTTTTTTTTCCTGGTACGCACCCATGATTTTGACCTCAGTTTCATTAGCACAGCAAGCGCTGGTCCCTTTCATGATTGCTGCTGTTGTTTGCTCTCCTGCAATTGCTCCCGCCCCACCCCGCCCCTTCTCTTTTCCCCTCCAGTTCATTGGTTCTTGTCAGGTGATGGACGTGGTTGACTTCCCCCCTCGCTCTGGTTTTGTTTAGGGTTTTACCAATTCAGCGTTTAATCGGCTGGGCGCCATTTCTGCGGGCAATGAGGGTGGGGTTGGAGCAGCAAAAGCTTGGCACAAGTCCATTTGTTCAACCAATAGACTCAGCAAGCTGGAGGAGAACCCCCCTTCTCTTTCGTCAGCAGGACCACCCCCAACAAAAGCAACATAGCACAAGGACGGCAATACACAGGATGGAAGGGCGCTTTTATTTTACGTGGAGAAAATAAATCGCACTCTCCCCACCCTAGAAAAAGACAGAAAATGGAGGGGAAGAGGCGAGGTGACTGCAGGACAGGCAAAATGTCATGTGAGTATTGCATTTCAAAACAGCAAACAAGCAGGACGAGAGTGCGATAAAACGCTGGTGTGATGGAGCCCTGAATTTATATAAAATGCAGTGAAAATTCCATTGTACTATTCTACTCTATACCATTATACTATTCTACTGAAATTTACTGCTGAAGCACTCTGGTTAGAGGGTGGTTCAAATCCCATGGTGTTGGTTTCAAAATTCATTTTTTCATCTAACTTGGAATTTGGTCACTTGCTAATCTAGTCACATAGAATATGGGGATATGACTGAGATCATTACCTTACTGCAGCCTTCCCCGACTTGGTGCCCTCCAGATGTGTTGGACAACAGCAGCATGCAGTAGGGTTAGAATTAGGCATCCCATCTCCTTTAGAAGCATGTTTTCCAGTGTTTCCTTTTGAAACAGCTGCTGATGTGGAACAAACTATTAGGAAGCTCTTTATATATAAAAAAAGAAGGTTGGAATATTAGTCATATCCATGTAACCAGTTGAAATGTTTGTGTCAGAGAACTGAGGGGGCTGTTTTAGAGCTGTTTTTCAGGGTGGCCAAGAGGTTTCTTAAGTGAAAGCAAATTTTGGACTCAGCTGATATCCCACAAAATTAGTACGTTCTGCCTGAGTGTTTGCGTCTGTGCTATCTCTTAATAGCTGTGCAGCCTCTATAATTGCAAATGCTTTTTCCTTAAGTTGGTGCTATAATAACCTTTGGCTCCATTTTGTAAATGGCGAAAGAATTGTGCAGCAAACATTTAGAAGAAATGTATCCTGATCTTACTTTATGATGTTGCAGGTGGCATCAGTACTTAAGAGAATGATGTTGTCATTGAGCAAAGCCTACTGTGGAGTGTTTTAGATGCAAAAATATGTCCCCTAGGCAACCACTAACTATCACTTTCTATTTAAATTCCCCTCAGCCTTACAATTCTTTCTTCTATTCTCATACATTCAAAAGCTCAAATGTCCAAAAAAGTTAACTCTGGGGAAGGGGGGGGGAGGTTACAGCACAGTCCTATGTGTCTACTAAGAAGTAAGTCCTATTGAGTTCAATGGGGTTATTCCTACGTAAGTTGATATAGGATTGCTCAATCAAGGATAAAATGCATCTTGGATAACTTGCAGTATAACCTTACGCTTGTTTGCATGGAATTAAGTCTCACTGTGTTCAGGAAGGCTTACTCACAAGTCAGTATGCATAGGCTCACAGTTCAAATAACTTTGTCCACAATCCACAAAGAAGTTCTCTTTAGCAGTGAAATGAATAGGAGCTGCACAAAGTGAAAGGGAACACAACTGCACAGGAGAATGTCCGGGGCAGGGGTTAGTTTTCTATTTCCTAATTTTATTTATTCTAGGGTGACCAGATAAAATCCAGGTCAGGGCTCATGCAACTTTAACAGTTGTAGAGCAAAGGGAATTTCAGCCAGTGTCATTTGTATGCAATTAGTTCCTGGTGAAATTCCCTCTTCATCACAACAGTTAAAGGCGCAGGGGCCCTGCCTTCTTTTGTATATGGTCACTCTAGTATGGTGCCTGGACCTTTAACTGTTGTGATGAAGAGGGAATTTCACCAGGAACTAATTGCATACAAATGACACTGGCTGAAATTCCCTTTTCTCTACAACTGTTAAAGTTACAGGAGCCCTGACCTGGATTTTATCTGGTCACCCTAATTTATTCTATATTCTGGAAACTGCAGTGAACAAAATAAATGTTTCTCTGAAAATCTTAGTGTTTCCTGCAATTCAACTCCCTCTCTTGCCCGGGGTCCTAAATGAGAGCTACACTGTTTCATTATATGCATCCTCTTGGTTAAGTAAATGAATGATGATGCTTTCAATGTAATTAAGGTGCAATTCTCCAACTACTTAACTCTGCAATAGTCTTGCTAAAGCTAACGGTACTGCTCCAGCAGTGATTAGAATTCACGACGACAGGTTGAGAAACCAAGCACTCAGAAAACAGGAAATTCATAACCACCAAATGTATATTGTGGTGATATTCTAATTATATTAATCGCGGATAATTCCCCTAAGATCAGGGTGAACCAGACAGGAAAGCGGCACATAAATGCACTTTGGCAAAATTAATGTTGTCGGAGATATAGTATATAGAGGTGTGTTGTGTGCGCACTTAAAATGTCAAGTATAAATGCAGCAATCACATGCTTAAATATGCATGTATACTAATCATAAGGTACACTTATTAGAGAGCCAGGATTGGCCACAACTGGAAATACTGGTTGTCAAGTGCACATTCAATGGTTAACAGATTTTCTGTGGCATCGTATATGAATCAACAGGAGCTGCAGTGCTCAGAAATCCTGTGGTAACTGTTGTTCTCTTAACATTTTTTAAATTGCCCAAACTGAAATTGATCCATCCCAGGACCTATACATTCCATTTTGGAGGAGCATTGGCATGATGGGGAAAGCTTTATGTGGAGTTCAGCACTGTAACCCATTGTGAGGAGCCATTGCGGGTCACCCAAGCTTCACCAGTTGCCTAGTAATGAGAGCCTGCAACAGCTGGGGCTAGTTGAGCAAAATAAAAGGGAATCTGGACAAGGGCTGTTTAAAGGGCTCAAGGTTTCTGAGAGATTATTATTATTATATTAGTAGTAGTAGTAGTAATAGTAGTAGTATTTATATACCGCCCTCTGGGCGGTTTACAAAAATTAAAAACATTGAACATTAAAAAAACCAATATACACAATTTAAAAAGCATAAAAAGCATACAAACAGATTATAAATACAATATCCATTTAAAACAACTATTCTGGGTCAAACAACAACAAAAACCCTCAACATACACTGTTAAATGCCTGGGAGAAGAAAAAAGTCTTGATCTGGCACTGAAAAGATAACAATGTTGGAGCCAGGCGAGCCTCGACGGGGAGATCATTCCATAATTGGGGTGGGGCACCCTTGTTGCCATCTTCCGAGCTTCCCTCAGAGTAGGCACCCGGAGGAGGAGCTTAGATGTTGATCGTAGTGTACGGGTAGGTTCATGTCGGGAGAGGCATTCCATCAGGTATTATGGTCCCAAGCCGTGTATGGCTGTATAGATTAAAACCCTAAGAAGAGCCATGCTGGATTAGACCAAGAGTCCATCTAGTACAGCATTCTGTTCACACAGTGGCCAGTCAGCTGCCTATGGGAAACCTTCAAGCAAGACATGAGTGCAACAACAACAACCTCATGCTCATGTTCCCCAGCAACTGGAGTACAGAGGCATACTCAGGGCCGATGAGAGGGGGGGAGCCAGTACAAATTACAGGGGCCCGGGGGTCGGAAGAGGTCCCGGGGCCCGACTATGTTGCATATGTTTTTGTCATTCTTGTTAGCATCGTTATTTGTTGATTGTTTTTGACATCCATTGTAAAATGATATACAAAATTCTGTCAGTTATTGGCCAATATACACTCTAATCAACCAAAGAACTACTAATTACATATTAAGAACAGAGTATAATTATATTTTAATGTAATTCTTAAGAAAATATATGTTTCATGTTCAATGCATGCACAATTCTGAATAATGGCTTGTGAACTTGTGCCGTGAACATTTCCGAGTATATATACACTCAAATTTGCAAGAAAATTTTCTTTTGCCAATAAACCTTTTGAATAAACTAAGGCAATTAAAACTTGAAATTCTTTTTTCAAATGCAGTCATTGCTTTAAGGTTGTTCTGCACCATACCAGTAACAGTGGTTCAAGTAGAATGCTCTTTAAGTTGTCTTTCTAGAATAAAAGATGTGTTAAAGTCTACAACGGCCCAAAGCTGATTGACAGATTTACTGTCAGTTGAGTCTGAATTAGCAAGAAAATGCGATTTTTCTGAAGTTATTGATTTATTTGCAAATCACAAAGCTCATAAAACTCCACTGATATAAATATGATACAGTAAATTTTGCAAAATGCAACTTTCCTGAATCAATTGTTTTAAAATTGTAGGTTCTTATGAATAATATTACAATTTGGGAATTTTGGGTACAATTTTATTATGATAAAGTATGTATTTTCTATTTTTTAGTTATTCTTTAATTGCAAAAGGTTAAATGGTCTACATGCTTTTTTGCAGCAAAACAAAAGGTTCTTTTGCAGAAGTTGCATGCGGGGTTACTTGTCACTGCAAAGAGCCGCTCAATTGAACGGAAGGCTGTAGAAACCACCACGGGGACAACTGAGTGGGAAGGAGCTATTTCTTTTCAGTCTGACTGATCCTTGCACTCATCCTTCCTGCCTGCCCAAAATGTGTTCCCCCAAAACCCTGGAACAGGCATCAAAACCTTAGGACCTCTCTGAGAGAAAATCTGCGCACTACTCCTATTAACTTTCTCAATTCTTTCCGAAGACTCTTCCTACTTCTGTTGATTGTTTCTTGATCTTATGACATTACAGGGATCATCCTTACGGGGGGCCTCTCTTGGCAGCCCTGGGCATACTGTCTATGAAATAGAACTAATAAATAGTGACAGCAAAACTGAAGATGCCTCCAACAACTTTAGTGGAAGAGAGTTGAACTCTATTGAAATAGATAACGGCAGCTAGAAATGGTAGGAAAGACCTTTCAGTATAGAGAGCAGCAGACAGATACAAGGAAGAGTAGACAAGTAAATAATTATCCACTCATGTAACAAACTCAGTAACAGATTATTCTGATCCAACAATTACTCATCAACAGTTTACATCAATACACAGGCACTTTTGCTGTTCTGCAGAAACTTACCTGTGTTGCTCCCTTGGCATTCACCCTGGTCCTGCAGCTACTTATCTCCCTCTGTGAGAATTCATCCAGGTCCTGCAGTAATTTACCAGTATTGATGCAGGGATATTCCACCATATCCTGCAGCTACTTATGTAGTTCCTTAAGAAGTGAACCTGATCTTTTAACAATGAACTCAAATGATCCAATTATAGACCAATAAAGTCTATAATTGCTGTATTTATGTTGTCCTTAATGAAAGCAAAGGAAGTGAAATGTTCCCCCACACCCTGACCTAGGGGACATTCCTTGTGACACCAATGCAAAAAGGAATGTTGAAACTACAGGCTTCCATCATTCATGTCTAGATTTCCCAGCAATCCATCCTGGATGGTGTTTATATAGAATGACTCTGTAGCAGACCTATAACACATCTCAGCCTCTTGTTCACCTTCCTAACCCTGAACTTCCCCCTCCCTTCTAGATCTGCATAAGAGATGTGAATTTCACCTTCAACTGACACACATCAAGTAACAAAAAGGAAGAGCACAAAAATAGCATTTAGCAGTTCAGCAAAAATGCACAAGTTGCAGGCTGTCCTTTTTAGGCCCAGTGGTCTTTTGATTGCTAAAATTGCTTTCATATCTAATTCATGGAATGCATGACTGCAGAAGAACTTAGCCAGTCTTATTGCTTGAAACATCCCCCCCTTCTTGCTCATAAGGACAGTGATGTTTGCACCTTAGTAAAGGGTTCTACTTACTCCACCTTCACAGCCAACCAGTTTGGTCATGTGGTTTAGCCCCAAGGCTCATACTTTCTAGCAGCTTTTCTCCATATTCTTGAAACAGTGCTGGATCCAGGGTCGAGAGAGAGATTGTGTACTTCTCGGGGCAAAGCATCTTCCCCTCCCCCCAGCAATCCTGATCAAAATGGCTTTTTCTGTTTTTGAAGTTCTGTGTGTGCAATAACCCCTATGGAGCATATGGTTTATTCCCTTGGGCGGAGTCCTCACAACTAAAAAAAGAGAATCAAATTGTTCTGCTCAGAGCTGAAATGCTGGAAGATTGCTGTATAAATTATGGGCTCTTATCACCTTGTATAATGTTGAGTTACAAACTGGGGATTGCCCTGTGAATTAAAGTTAAGAAATTCTACAAAAGGGACTTCCAGAAATACTCAGCATCTGGTGATACAAAAACCAACCCCCCCAAAAAAACATTTGGGACTGGGCTACAAGCAAGTGATCCATATTTTTTGTTCGGACATTGAAGGACTAATTGTGGCTTATTTCCGTAATTTGACGCTTACTAAAGACATACTTTGTTCTGTTTATGTTTTTGCAAGTTTATCCTAATTAAGCCCCACAGAACCCACACAAGTAGAAGGTATACAGGCACTCAAGGAGGGCCACATTTTTTAAATCCTTGGCATGGATCCTGCTATTAGCAGTGGTACCTCATGCCCCTTCTAGTCTTCCTTGTGGGACAAAAAAAGACACTGGTAAATCCGGATAATTTTTGGGACAGAACTTGCCGCTATCTCGTGCTACATGCAAGAGAAGCAGCACAATGGGCCACGTGCAAGTTATTTACTCCCTCTTTCGAAAGAGGAAGTAATGAGGGACAAACACGTGGGCGGAGAAGCGACGGTAAGGAAACGCAATTTCCCTCTGTGTGATGACGCTCTTTATGTGCGTGGGATGAGATTAAAGCTTCCGTTCACGCACCCCACCCCACCCCCAGCAATGTAGATTAAATTTACTGTATCCCTGCTGCTATTCACAGAGGGAAATTGATCTGTTCACTGCTATCTAGCTGAAAGGTGATAAGCTAGATGGGGTGATAAGTAGGCGGGGCTCCACAGGCTACATGCAGCCTACATGCTACCAGTTGCTCACAGATGTATTAGGACCAATTACTTGCTCCTGCCAGTCTGAATGACTTCCAAGTCCTGTTGTTCTAGAGATAGATAGAGATAGATAGATAGATGATAGATACAAACACACGCGCAAACATTTACACACACCTACACCCCTTCTAATTTGTATTTTCAGATCCTTCATATGTTTATGACCCTATATACTCGCTGTACTGAAATCTTTCGAAAGGAACTTCAAAGAGCCAACCCACAATTTTACCCTTTACTCTGATGTTGAAATCAATTTAACTGGAACTAACAAAGGGTGACCTTGTGATTGTGAAATAATTGGAATTCTTTGGCATGAAGTATTTTGAAAGCAGAAACAAGTCATTTTGAATTTCTATTTTAAACAACCACGTACATGTTTGCAGGCCAAATATTTTGATTGCTGCTCACCTTGGGTATACGTTGCTGTTTGCACTAAGCTGCCTGTTTTTAGGCAGAGTCTTGTCAAATAATATGCAGGGTATTTGGGGGAAGTTTCAAGATTCAGTGCAAACCCTTAAAGCAAAGCACCAAGGTAGCTGGCTGCAGTATTTATATTACTTCATGTTACCTTTTGGAGCTTCCATTTTCCATCTTTGCTTTTTGTCTAGTCAAGGTCATCTGACTTCGTGCCTTCAAAAATATACAGAGCAGGAAGCTGGCTTAAGTCCTCGGCAGGATGCATGCCAGGGATTTTAACTATGTGGCCCTCGTAGAGTGCCTGAAAAGGATCAAAAAGAGAAAGTGTATAGCACATGCCAGGTTTATTTTCTCTAACGCTGTGTAAATGTCAGCGAAATGTATTTTGCCATAAGGAGAGATGGACAGAAAATTAATGGATTTTGGATCCGGAGTGATTGCTTGGGAGTCTGTGTTTTATTTACTTATCACTACTGTGCTGGATCAGTCAGTGGTGAAGCATTTGTTAAGTGTTTCTTTTAATTGTGTGCAGTTATTAGAATTTATATTTGAGTGCATTTGCTGCTGTTTGTGCTCTTGAGAAGAGAAATTCAGCATATTATACTTGGGATAGATGAATCTGTGACTTTCCAGTCTCTGAAATGTTTGCATATTTCATGCAGAGGCCCATCCCATCCCATTTCTGCATTAATCTGTGCTTTTGAAAATGAAAATGAAAGAAAAATTCACATTTAAATACGTATTTCTAAATATATTGTCTCTCAAAATACATGTTTCTACACATAAAACACATGTATTTTTTTCAAGATATGCATTTAAAATGAACATACTATTTATTTATTGCATTTCTATACTGCTCAATAGCTGAAGCTCTCTTTTTTGCACTGGTTTCTTGGAAACTCCAAAAGCTGCTGGACAACTAAGTTACAGTCCACACATTAGTCCAGAAGGGTGCAGATCAGGTCAGTTCACAATAAAATGAGCAAATATCAAATTCCCCAAGCATTCCTCTATAGAATCATAGAGTAGAAGGGGCCTCTAAGGCCATCGAGTCCACTCTGTTCAATGCAGGAATCCACCTTAGAGCATACCTGACAACTGGCTGTCCAGCTGCATCTTGAATACCTTTAGTGTGGGAGAGCCCACAACCTTCCTAGGTAATTGGTTCCATTGCTGTACTGCTCTAACACTCAGGAAGTTTTTCCTGATGTCCAGCCAGAATCTGGCTTCCTGTAACTTGAGCCCATTATTCCGCATCCTGCACTCTGGGTTGATTGAGAAGAGATCCTGGCCGTCCTCTGTGTGACAACCTTTCAAGTATTTGAAGAGTGTTATCATGTCTCCCCTCAGTCTTCATTACAGTTGTTACCTGGCAGTGTCAATCCATTCTTGAATGTGATCTGGCTCACCAACTCACATTTATATTTTGGGTGCTTCTACACAGGAGGTTTGTCATTTCTTTGGGAACTCATTTAGCATACTCAGGAACCATTGGTTACTTGGCTTTTGCAGAGCCCACTTGATTTTCTGTGCAGATAATTATGGACCTCATCTGATATGGAGGAGGTGGCCATCTAGGTATGGAAAATCCTGTGCCAACTCATATTTCTCTGTAATATCATTTCCCAACCTTCAAGTTGTGCCCTAAAGTGGATATAAAGAGAGTTTCCATTTACATAATAATACCTAGCATTTTAGTGTGCAAAGATGATGATGATGATGATGATGATGATTATCATCATCATCATCATCATCCATGTTGTAAATGGCATGGTGGTGGCTGAGGCTGAGATACACTAAATGGCCTATTGAATTTGTGACAAAAGTGAGATTTGAACCAGTAACATCCTGTTTCACAATTTAATGTCCCAGGTTGATGTACAAATGGCTTAAGCTGAAATATGCATGAGCCTTGTGTCTGTGTGTTCCATCTCCTTCTCTCCTTCTCTCTTTTGCACACCATGATTAACCCAGGAAGTCTTCAGCTAACCATGTCAAATCAGGTTCAGAACAAGCCAGGATCTTAAACCAACTTTATATTGCGGTTTACGGTCCTGACTTGTTTATCTTGAATCTGGTAAACATAGTTTTCTGGTTCAAAGCTATTGTTTCTTGAAGGCTTCTTGAGTTAATCGCATTGCGCCAAAGAGGAATATGCTGGTGCAAGGACACAGCATGTGGACACAAGATGCATGCATATCTTAAAGTATGTCTAAACTGGGCCACACTCTCAAGCTGTATGCTACAGTAGCTCCCTATTGAATGGAAGCTGCAAAGCAGTGGTGCATGACAGATGGCACCCTAAAAATAAAGCCTGTGTCATGGGAAATAATGACAGCCAGGACAAGATAACCTCTGATAGGAACTTTATGATTATGTGAAGAGCTTAATCACTATTTGGAGTTATTGTAATTCAGGGATGGTATTATATTTTATCGTGAAAGTCTTTTATATATTATGTGTATCTTGCTTGTGGTTGTTGGGTTTTTTGGTACGTGTGATAGGGAGCTTAGATAGGATCAGGACTTAATTAGAGTCAGGATGCAACAGAGCAGAAGTCTTGGAAAGTAATAACAAAAGACGGTGGTTTTGAGCATATGTAGAGTACTTTTATTTGTTAAGGGCTTATACCTCATCTCTCTACTTTGAAAATGGAGGCATTCAGGGCAGTTTAACAAAACCAATAAAAACAACAAGGAAATAACAATAAATTCATATAAAAATGTGCAATCAAATCCATACAACAGAAAAAGCAGCAGTTGAAAACTAAAACCAAAAAGAACAGTGGATTAATTGACGGCTTACTAGAAAAGAGATGTCTTCAGGTGACAGTGGAACAACGCCAGAATGGATCTGTCAGGGCAGGAAGTCCCACATTCTAGGTGCCATAACATAAAAGGCCCTCTCCCATCGCCACAAGCCATGCCTCAGATGGCAAAGGATATGTGAAAAGGCCTCACAACGTGAAGGCAGTCTGTTAGCTATGATCTAAGCCATTTTTGGCTTTAGATGTGATAACCAGCTTCTTGAATAGTGCCTGGAATGAGTCAGAAATGCTTTCCTCCTCACATTGTCAGTATGAGCCTGGGAAGAAATTTCATTTTAGAGACCTGGAGAAAGTGTCTACATGCTCTAGTTCATTTGAGAGTGATTTGATGTATATAATCTATTAGGATTAAATTCTTTTTGGAATTCACTTTGATATTATATACTGTGTATTTTGGGCGGCTTGATTTCCTCAGTGCTTATCTAAGTGAGGCATGAAGAGTCAAGTCCTTATGGGGTTGTATCTCTTTTTGCCAATATCTTCAATATATGGATGAATTGGACCTGTGCCTTTGTATGTATACATGTGGTTCCTCCCTAACAACAACTGGCAACTTGACTTAGATATTCCATTTGTCACAAGAATTTAAATCTCCGTGTTTATGGTTTTATAATAGATTGTTCGGAAGGTCTTGTCTTTTTAAAATTGATGCACATTTTCCCACTGAAGGAAAAGACTATAGCACATTCAGGGGGCTAACAGCATTGAGCTATAATAAATCTCCATAAATGGGATTTTTGAGATCACGGTTCTGTTTTTGCATTCCTCCTGATTTCTGTAGCATGTTCAGTGTTCAGTGTGGAAAGACAGCCTTATGTCAGTGTTTTAAGAATTCAACTTGAGCATGGTCATTATTTTAAAGCTTCTCATTTTAAAGATCTGGTAAATGGCCATGACTTGGTGATAGATCACCTGCTTTGCAGGCAGAAGGTTCCAGGTTCAATCCCTGACATGTTGTCCAAGCAGGACTGAGAAAGATTGCTGGTCAGTGAGTGAGCTGGTTTGCCTGAATGAATTTTGTGCATAAGCTGGAATGAGTTAAGGTGAAACCTTGAGCTTGCATTATCCCCATCCCTTCTCCTCTTTCTGCATAGCTGGGAGAAGGACTTTGCTAGAACATAGTTTCACTTTCAAATAATCCTGACTTGTTGTTGCATATGAACCTGAGATTGTGCTTCATAACACAGACTGTTCCTAAACAAATGAACTTTAAGCCCTAGTTTCTGAAGCTGGCTTGTTTTAACTAATCAGAGTTTGTTTTAAACCATGATCACTGGTTAGGAACATAAAAAGACCCATGCTACATCAGACCAAGGGTCCATGTAGTCCAGCATCTTGTTCACACAGTGGCCAACCAGCTGTTGACCAGGAAACCACAGCAGGAGACGGTGCAACAGCACCCTTCCACCCGTGTTCCCCAGCAACTGGTGTATATAGGCTTACTTCCTCTGATACTGGAAGTAGTACATAGCCATCGGGACTAGAAGCCATTGATAGCTTTCTCCTCCAGGAATTTATCCAACCCCCTTTTAAAACCATCCAAATTGGTGGCCATCTCCTACATCTTGTGGTAGTGAATTCCATAGTTTAATTATGCTTTGTGTGAAGTACTTCTTTTTATCTGTCTTGAATCTCCCACCAATCAGCTTCATGGGATGACCCTGGGTTCCAGTATTATGGGAGAGGGAGAAAAATGCTTCCCTGGCCACTTTCTCCACACCATGCATAATTTTGCATACCTCTACCATGCCTCCCCTTAGCTTCCTTTTTTTCCAAGCTAAACAATCCCAGCTGTTGTAACTTTCCCTCATAGGGGAGATGCTCCAGTCCCTTGATCATTTTGGTTGCCCCTTTCTGCACTTTTTCCAGCTCTACTATATCTTTTTTTAGGTGTGGTGACCAGAACTGTACACAGTATTCTAAGTGTGGTTGCACCATGGATTTGTATAAAGGCAGTATTCTCAGTTCCTTTTCTAATAATGCCTAACATGGTGTTTGCCTTCTTTACTGCGGCTGTGCACTGGGTTGACATTTTCATTGAGCTGTCCACTGCAACCACAGATCTCTTTTATGGTCGGTCCCCGCCAGCTCAGATCCAGGATTCTTTACAAGTGATACTAAATGCTAGTGATGTCCTTCTCCAAGTTGGGCAGGGGGCATGGATTCATTCCAACTCATGCACGTAGCACTAAATCACGGTTTGAGTGTCATGTGAGAACTGGACCAATGTAGAGAATTACTGAGCTTGATGGACCAGTGATCTGATTTGTATAAGGCAACTTTCCTAGCTGAGGCTAACATAAAATGATTTGCCCATGCCCATGCAGTGTGTAGATGTCGGAGATAGAATTTTTATTCAGCTTTCCTATAATAAAGATTTATCGACCACAGAGTATCAGCTCTCCAGAAGTGTATAAAATGAAATTTATCTACTAAATCCTTAATGGAATAGATTTAACAAGACAGAAAGTAGCATTGGAAATGGTTTTGCTGAATCAGATGCGTTGTGACCACTTTTTCTTCAACTTAAGAGTCATTGGGGTGGTGCACATGAAATCGCTGGTACGTGAGGCTCGTTTAAGTCTCAAAATTGTGAAACTTAGAAACAGTAGTGTAGAGACACCTTCCCTGCCCCGCAAACCATATACTAAGATGCTGCAAACAAGCAACTCGCAACATGGAGATAGTCACCATGGACAGCAAAGAAATTCAAAATGACTTCCACTTGTCAGCCATTTTGTGTGCAGCAGCCCTTAAGAAGAGGGATGGAGCATGCTGATTCTGAGGTGGTAGCTTGCATATTTGCTAGAAGACTTAGGGAGGCTTTAAGGCAAAGATCATCAGATGAGACTGACAGAGTGAGATATTAGTGTTTGCGTTCAAGCACATGTTGCTCAGAGGTTCTTATAAGCTCCATGTGGCTGGAGCAAGCTGCACGGCAGCTTTAGGATGTAAATCTTCTGTGTGATTCCAAGTTGATTCTTTACAATTAAAAAGCTATTTCATTTAAGCATCCTGAACCACTAATATGCTCAAAATCCTCTTCATGCAGTCAGATCATTAAAATTGGTACCAAAGCAATCTCTAGAAAAGCCTTCGGCATGTTTCTCCCTTCATTAATATAAATTACATTTCTCTGTAGAAATGATGTGGGCTTGTAGTTTATTTAAGGGAAATGTTGCGTGGTTTCTAAAGCTAACAAATTCTTGTGTGTTTATTGGATTAACTTCTAACCTTTCTGGTTGTTTCTTTTTTAAAATGTTAGACATAAATAAGCAATTTTAAAAAAATTATGGCTCTGCATTGAGTGTAATGCCTTCCATTTTTCATTTCCTGTAATTATTTTTCCAATGGCCCTACGGTGAAAGCAATAATATATGACTTTTAATAATCATGTGAAAGGAATGTATACACGCAAGTTATTGTGATAGAAGGAGAGATTACATTGCAAATTCTGTGTCTCTGGTACCTATAGCTATGCCTTTATAATTTATATTTCTGGGCATTTTTTCTATTTCCACCAGAAATTGCCCCCTTACTGTTACTTTTGCTGAAATACTACCTAAATAGGCAAGTGAATTTTAATTAGGACTTGTATTATAAATTCCCTGGAGAATCGCATACCCTGTAGGGAATCCATGACTGCAAAACCGTTCCTTCTGAATAAGTAACATGAAATATATATGGATTTCTTTTCCCACGATCGCCTCACTGGAAGTTTTTCTGAATTGGAAGTTTATGGGATTTCTCTTAAATAATTGTGTTGTAGATTACAGCTGCATATGCAGAAACTCTTGGCTCAGAAGCAGAAATCAGGCAAGGATGTTTCTAGCTTTAATAATTTCAGATATTAGATAGTTCATGTTTATAGATCCTAATGGGTTGGGGTTCATACTCCCATCCTTCTGTCAGCAGCCCCCCACCTCCTGAAAAGCTGCCGCCCAAACTTGTTTATTTCCCAAAGATATTCCAGTGCAGAGCAAAGAGCTGCTGTGTATGTGTGTGTACCAATTGCAGCCATCTGAGACCGAGCAAGCTATGGCTATGCATCATAGTTATAGCTTGCTCTATCTAGCCATCCTCAACTTGGTATCCTTCAGATGTGTTGCATTGCAACTCCCATCACTCCAAGCCAGCATGGCCAGCCATGATGGGAGTTGTAGTCTTACACATCTGGAGGGTACCCAATTGAGAAAGGCTGTTCTTCTTCAGGGCTTAAGATGTGTAACAGAAATTGTACATAAATAGGATCATAGGAAGTTGCCAGACTATTTGTCCATCTAACCCAGTATTGTCTAATCTGACTGGCAACAGGTCTCCAGGATTTCAGGTCTTTTTCATCTCCTGGTCATTTCAACTGGAGATGCCAATGAATGAACCAGGGACTTTCTGCAGTGGAAAGCTTGTGCCTTATTTCTGAGCTATGGCTTCTTCCTAATAAGGGAAATTGCAATGACAATAAAACAACAACAGTGTAGTAAAACAACATGAAAAGGCCAAGCCAGGTTTCCCTGGGGAGAGCATGCCATAATATTGGCACCACAACAGGAAAAAAGCCCTCATACCCACTTGCCATACCTGTATTGGTGGAAGGATTCAGAGTAGGACTTCTGATGTTGATTAGAGTGTTTGGAAGGATGCATACGGTGCATAGAGAAGCAAAAGGATTTTTTTAAAAATTCTGTGTTATGATCAGCTGTTGCACTTAGTGATTAACATTTGAAGGAAGGGGCTGGTTCTCAACCATCTTGTATTTTTCTTACCCTCCAACCAGAAATCCTGTCCCAGTGGTGTATAGTCTGATTCACTTTCTTAATACTTAATGTGCTTCAAAGAGCAACCATAGGATTTAGGACAGGTAGTAAAGAACCAAGTCCTGATTAACTCAGACAATCCTGTTAGTCAAGTTGATTTTGCCAGGCAGAGTCTGCTGTGCAGGTACAGCTGTCTGTTGAAACTGGCTGTGCATCCTTACTCTTAGTGTTGCTAGCAAAGTATGGTCCAAAGTTGATGAAGAGAAGGTGCAGATCATACATTCTGTGTAAGGTGTCTAGCATGGATCAGTCTTTTTTTCCCTTTTGAGCCTATATAAATAAAATAATGCAAGAGGCACAGAATACTCCCAGAGCAAAAGGCAAACTATCGTTATCTTATAATGTAAGTCTCTTTTAAACATCGTCTCCAAAGCCCATCTCTAGAAGTTGAGCAAAGACTGCTGAGGAGAACAAGCACTCAGACAAATTAAAATGAGAGAAAGTACCAGTGTGCTATGGTTGTGGATCCCTCATGAGGCAGCCTCATTATGAGAAGAAAGAGAAGAGAAAGAAGAGAAAGTTCATGATATGTTTCTGCAAGGGGTTAACAAGCAGAATTGTTAAGAATAGTGTTCCTTAGATTTTGAAGAGTTAGCTTTGGGGTTAGAATAATGTCTGCTGCTTTTGGAAAATATCCAGAATGATACTGAGGCGTTCTACAAGCAACAAAGGGATACCATCAAATGGACAGGGATAACCCCTATCTGGACAGGGATAACCTGGCTTCAGTTGTCCACGCTCTGGTAACTCCCAAGTTAGATTACTGCAATGCACCCTACGTGGGGCTGCCTTTGAAGACCGTTCGGAAGCTGCAGCTTGTGCAGATTGCAGCAGCCAGATTGATAACTGGGACCAGAAGGTTCAAGCATATAAGACCTACTTTGGCCCGCTAGCATTGGCTGCCTGTATGTTTCCGAGCACGATTCAAGGTAATGGTTTTAACTTATAAAGTCTTACATGGCTTGGGACCACAATTCCTAACAGAACGCCTTTCCCAACGTAAACCTACCTGAAACTACGTTCAGCATTTAAGGTCCTCTTCCGAGTGCCTACTCAGACGGAAGCTCGGAGGTCAGCAACAAGGGAGAGGGCCTTCTCTGTGGTGGCCCCCCAATTGTGGAATGATCTCCCTGATGGGGCCCACCTGGCGCCAACATTGTTATCTTTTCGGCACCAGGTCAAGACTTTCTTCTTCTCTCAGGCATTTAGCAATATCTGATGAGCCTGGGTTAGTTTTGTTTTTAGGCTTATTGCTTTTTAAAGTTATTATAGTGGTTTTAAATGTATGTGTATATTGTATGTATATTGTATGTTTTTGCTGTTTTAATTTTTGTATATTGTTTTTAATTGTTTTAATCTTATGTAAACTGCACAGAGAGCTTCGGCTATGGGGCGGTATACAAATGCATTAAAATAAATAAATATAAATAAATAAATAAATAAATAAATGGTCAACTCAGAAATAGAAATGTTTAGTTGAAAAGATGGCTAAGGTTTATCTATCTGTTTATCTATCTGCTTATATATCTATATATCAAGTTTGTCAATAAATAAATCAAGACAAGAAATCCTAAATCATTTTAGTCTAAAACAAATGTTTTAATAGTTTGCATCCAGAATTAGTCATGCTTAGAATAGACCCATTGAATTCAATGGATTTAAGTTAACCAAAATGCAGGTAATCCGACTCACATGATACAGCACTCCATAAATAAAACAAATGAACACAAGCAGTGCATCCAGTTTATAAATCTTTATAGATTTAATTTTTTTAAAAAAATCTAAAATTTAAAATTTTATTGCTTTATTTTTTAAAAACTATATATAGGTGAAACATTTTGGTATAAAACCACAGTTTCAGTCACAAAAGAGAGTATGCAGCAATATTACTCATAAGCTGAGCCATTCAGGAAAATGCCAAACCTCAATTAACAATATACACTGTATTCAACAGCCAATCAAACCATATTAATAAACATCATAGCTTATTTCATCTCATCCTTCAAATTGATATTAGGTTTTAGCTTATCAATAAATTGGAGGTTTACATGTACCCGGGGCGGATCCAATAGGATTGTGACCTAAATTAATCTGGATCCCACCCAAAGCTTTTAAAAAAATACATTAAGCCTTTTAGTAACAATCATACAGTGAAGCCACCATACTTCCCAAGGGTTGAAAAACTTGCAATTTTTACCATTCAGGTAGTTTTCAGTGACTTAAATCTGGCAAGAAGTAATTTCACTCTTTCAGTAATGAATCAAGAGAATCAAGCTTTTCCTATGGTATACTTTAGTATTCCTTAAGGAAAGATATATTACTTTAAAATGATAAAACTTTAGTCATTTTAAGGCCATACACATACATAAATCCAATTTTAATTTATATTATGTATGTATCCAAATAGGATTGAATACTCTTAATCAGAGTAAAGGGGGCTTTATTCACAAAAGACTTAAATCTACATGCAACAAATCTTCTACTCATAAGAATCTCCATAATATGAATGTCTGTAGATGTTGTGTGTGGCAAAATGCGAGTCTTTGGATATAAATAAATATAGATTCAATTGCACATATAATGGGCAAAATCCAAAATTGCATGAGCTTGTACAGTGAGATTTTCTCCATCTCTCTTCCTCCCTGTAGTCCTGCAGATGTTATGGATGTGCAGGGAGTTTCAGTTCTGCTGAGAGAAACCATTCTGACAGCTGAGGAGCTTGATTGGATCTATACCATATTTTAATTTAAACCAAAACGCTTAGCATGCATTCCTGGAGCTCTGCTCCATATATGGAGCAAGAAGATAACCAGTTGATATGCTATCTGTTATTAATGACTGCATTGTAAGACTGATAATGATAGATAACAAGTTGATTCCCTTCTTGGACTTTATATCTGGAGATGCGCCCTACCCCATTTGATGAAAGACATGAGATGAGGTTCTTGAGTTCAGTAAAAAATAACTGGCAGCTAGGCATACACAAACATCCTTGTTCTTGTTTTGAAAGGGGTCAAGGCTTTGCACACGTTTGAAGCAGTTGGTTCCTTGGCACAATCAAAGTGCTAGTTTTGATCAGCAAAGCTATAAACAGGTATCTGAGGGACTGTCTTCTTCCATATGAGCCTGCTCATACTTTTAGGTAAGGGATGGGCAAGTGTAGGAAGTCCCTGACACCTTTCCTCCTCCAGATTCCCAGCAGGCCACACCCGCTCCCCCGCAGGTGCCAAAAATAATAATTTTTAAAATGGCGTTGACCATTTTGGCATTCCATAGCCAAACTCTTAATGCTGTTCCCTCCCCTTCATTTTTAAGAAGGAGGGCTCACATGAAGCCCACAGGCTATGAATTGCCCGTCCCTGGTTTAGCTCATCAGCGGAGGTCCTGTTCCAGGTTTCCCAGTCTTCAAATGTTAGGCAGGTAGCCCTAGGAGACAGACTATCATGGTGGTCCTTTGTATTTTGAATGCTCACACCAGACAGGCCATCTGGCATCATGGATGTTATCTTTTTTTTAAGCATCAAGTAAAAACTATTCTATTCTTTCAGTTTTTTCTGTAATGGCACTGGTCTTTTGTGCCCCATTCTGTGATTACCTGATGCTCACAGGAGAAGCTAATGTCATCTGTTAGGATCAGGTTTGAACAAGGAGAGTCCAGTCTTGGTAAAACAGTCAGGTCTAGGCAGGCAAGGTCATGTCAAGTAGGCATGACCATGTCACAAGGAACACCAAGGTAAGTATAAGCACAAGCTGTCTTGTGTAAAGGGCAACTGCAATAGGACCATGGATGGTTCAGAATAAGCTTTGATGGCTGGAATTCTCAGCTACTAGAACCTAGGAAGATGTTGTCTCAGCAGTAAGCTAATGCCAACTGAAGCCTTATGTAAGCTGCTGCAGTCTGTAGTGTGATGAGTTCCACCCCTCTGGAGAACCTGGCTGGACTGTTAAAGGACCCTTACCTGATTTTGTAGTCTCAAATATTTGTGAAGCTGGGAAGATGGAGGTTCTGTTCAGAGTGCCAGCCAGCCAGCCCTCTACCACAATACTCCATTCCAATCCCTCTCCATTTCAGTTGTTTTCTCCCACTGAGCATTCTGTGGCTACTGAATATGCTCAGTCTTCACTGGGCTGTTTTAAGGAATTTTCCCCCTTGTGGTTTATTAAAAATGCACTTTTCGTAGTTTCGTACAAATAATGAAAATTCTCTATTACATACTCAGAGAAGAGAACAGGGCAGTTCATACATAAAGCCGCAAGGAGATTTGGACTATGTTGATGAAGATAAGAAATAGCTCCAACATCTGCAAAAACTAAAATTTGATGGTGTCTATAATTATTTCCATGGCACTAGGTGAGGACATACCTGTTGATTCTATATTTAAATCATGTGTGATGGTATTTGTAACTGGCAGTTTTTCCCCTTGAAAATAGAATAGTTATCTCTCAGTGTGCAAAAGCCTATCTAGAATAGTTATCTGTCAGTGTGCAAAAGCCTCCAGTGGTACAAGACAGGGGCAGTATCTATTAACAATTTCTTTTCATGCTGGTCCCATTTATTATTTGTAAAATAGACTCTCTCTTGACATGCAATCTAAAAGAATTGATGGCTTTTGGAAGGAAAGACACCAGGACAATGAGGGGCCTAAGCTAAAATAGATAGTGGCCTGATGAGTGTAGCATTCCCAAGGACACAAATCAAGTAGTTTTAGCACATTCCTTGTACGTTTCTTAGATATCTCCTTCTTGCTGCCTATAAATGAATCTCCGGTAGACAAAAGAGCAGATGTGCGCATCACATGGTATGAGCCTCACTACATTTCATAGCTGACATCCCATCTCAGACCTGATGTATTTTGGTTCAAGACTAGTTTGCACCATTTTAGTTTAAGTAAACATTCCTGTTCCATTGTAAATGCTGTATCTCAGGACACCACAGCATAACTCTTAAATGTAACTATTAAAACAGTAAATAACCTGGATAGTCTGGGCAGATTGTGAAGGCAAACTCTTACCCAGAGTTAAGACGAATGAATCTGAAAATCTTAAATATTATTTCAGTAAATTCACTTGAAGATATTGACCTTATTTGCACATAAAGCTAAGCCACGGGTGCGGAACCACTGGTCCATGGGCCAGATCTGGCCTGCAGAGGTTCCACATCTGGCCTGAGAAGGCTCGTTGGGGCCCTCAAAGGGGCGGAGCTGGATTTTCAAGCAGGGATCTGAGTAGGTGGTGGGGCTTTCAGATAGTGCTGAGATGGGCAGCTGCCATAACTCTCCTGTCATAACTCTACACATAGACTAGGACCATCTTTTCATGTGATTTACCATAACTGTTAGTGGCAGTCAATACTGCTCACCACAGATGATGGTCCATGTGTGGAGGGTTCCTAGATATCATGGAGATGAGAAGGTTTCTTTCAGGTGCATTCACATGACAAGTATAACTCGTAGCTCTGCTGTGTGCTGAATTACAAAGAACATATCCAAGGCTGAGAGCTGCTACTCAAGTTACAATCTAAAGATACGGGCCCACGCTCATGATTCAGAATAAAAAATTGTGACACACACAAAGACAATGTGAAAATGACAATTTCCAGGGGTAGTTTGGAGAAAAGGCTCACAAACTTGAAATGTGAGATGTGAAAGCATCTGCCTGGAGGAGTTCCTCCCAAGGAGTTCCTATCTTTCATCATGTACTAGGGTTCAAAAATTATGTGCACCTAGATATGCCCATGGATCTTTCTTTCATGTGCAACAGAGTCCATGTGCATTTCAGTGGAGGGAGGCAATCCGTACATGCAAATGAATGTTTGTGTAACCCCTTATTTGACATGAACAAGAGAGTTTGTTCATTGCCATTGCAGACCAAGAGAGTTCCATGCATGGTTTGAGCTTCCATGCCTGGAGCAGATCATTGGATGGGTGCCAAAGTTAAAATGTAGAATTGAGCAATTATCTTTCACCATTCCATAAATGTGCCTATAGCTTCTTCTGCACTTCCTATGTAATATCTTCTGTTGACCACTATATATTCTGCATTGGTACTTTTTACCTGCTAGTTCTATTTGTCCGTCCATCTGTCCTTCCATCTATCCATTCATCCAGCTATCCAATTACTTTAGTGCCCTCCTTTGTGACCTTTATCCCCTAGTTATAGACGGTTTGCCTATAAACCTTGTAGGACACTTAACATAATTTGCAGAATCAAACACCAAAACTTTTCCTGAACAGAACCACCTCAGTTTATCGGTGTAGTGATGGAAGGATGTTGACCCGCAATAAAGCCTCCATGCAGAGAGAACAAGCACGCTAAGGGAGGGGATTCAAGTACAACTGTCTCTCTGACATGCTGTTATGCTTGTTTGCAAGGAACCATTTGCTTTTGCAGGGGCGGGGGGCTGTGCCAGGCGCTGGGCAATGTATCCCTGGGGGGCTGCAAACACTCTCCACCCTCCCTATTGCTCTCCTACTCCTATTATTATTATTATTATTATTATTATTAACATTTATATACCACCCCATAGCCGAAGCTCTCTGGGCGGTTTGCAAAAATTAAAACTTTGGACATTAAAAATCGATATACAAAATTTCAAACCATAAAACCATAAAATCAGACAACATATAAAACAGTGTACATTTAAAACAGCTGCAAACTCTCAGCCAGGCCTAAATATAGTTCTGGGGTCAATTAAAAATGCAGTATATGCTGTTAAATGCCTGGGAGAAGAGGAAAGTCTTTACCTGGTGCTGAAAAGATAACAATGTTGATGCTAGGTGAGCCTCATCGGGGAGATCATTCCATAGTTGGGGGGCCACCACTGAGAAGGTCCTCTCCCTTGTTGACATCCTCTGAGCTTCACTCAGAGTAGGCATCCGGAGGAGGGCCTTAGATGTTGAACATAGTGTACAGGTAGGTTAATGTCGGGAGAGGTGTTCCATCAGGTATTGTGGTCCCAAACCGTGAAAGGCTTTATAGTTAAAACCAGCACCTTGAATCAGGCTTGGAAACATACAGACAGCCAATGCAAGTGGTCCAGAGTTGTTTTTATATGTTCGAACATCTTGGTCCGGGTTATAAGTCTGCCTGCCGTGTTTTGCACAAGCTGCAGCTTCTGAACAGTCTTCAAAGGCTGCCCCATGTAGAGTGCATTGCAGTAATCTAACTTGGAGGTTACCAGAGCATGGACAACTGAAGCCAGGTTATCCCTGTCCAGATAGGGACGTAGCTGGGCCACCAACCGAAGTTGGTAGAAGGCACTCCGTGCCACTGAGGCCACCTGAGCCTCAAGTGACAGAGATGGTTCTAGGAGAACCCCCAAGGTGTGAACTTGCTCCTTCAGGCTGAGTGCAACCCCATCCAGAACAGGTTGAACACCCTCCATCCGGTCAGCAGAACCCCCCACTAACAGCATCTCAGTCTTGTCTGGATTGAGTTTCAGTTTATTAGCCCTCATCCAGTCCATTGTCGCAGCCAGGCACTGGTTCAGCACATCCACAGCCTCACCTGATGAAGATGAGATGAAGATGAGAAGGAGAAGTAGAGCTGCATGTCATCAACGTACTGATGACAACACAGTCCAAAACTCTGGGTGACTGCACTCAACGGTTTCATGTAGATGTTGAACAGCATGGGGGACAAGACTGACCCCTGTGGAACACTATACTGGAGAATCCATGGGGTCGAACAATGTTCCCCATGCCTCACCTTCTGGAGCCAACCCGCCAAGTAGGAGTGGAACCACTGCAATGCAGTGCCTCCCACTCCCAACTCAGCCAGTCAACCCAGATGGATACCATGGTTGATGGTATCGAAAGCCACTGAGAGATCAAGGAGAATCAACAGAGTCACATTCCCCCTGTCTTTCTCCCAACATAGGTCATCATACAGGGCGACCAAGTCTGTTTCCATGCCAAAACCAGGCATGAAACCCGGCTGAAATGGATCCAGATAATCAGTCTCATCCAAGAGTGCCTGGAGCTAGTCCGCAACCACCCGCTCGAGGAATGGAACATTTGCCACCGGCCTATAGTTATTAAGATTTTCTGGGTCCAGGGAAGCTTTCTTCAGGAGTGGTCTCACTACCGCATCTTTCAGACTGTCTGGGACCACTCCCTCTCACAGAGAAACATTAATCACTTCCCTAGCCCAGCCGGCTGTTCCATTCCTGCTAGCTTTTAATAGTCAAGAGATGCAAGGATCCAATACTGAAATGGTTGCATGAACATGTCCAAGCACCTTGTCAACATCCTCGAACTGTATCAACTGAAACTCATCCAAGAAAACAGGACAAGCCTGTGCTCTGGATACCTCACTAGATTCACCTGCTATAACACTGGAGTCTAAGTCCTGGCGGATGCCAAAGATTTTATCCTGGAAATGCCTAGCAAATTCAGTACAGCGGGCCTCAGATGGTTGTACCATGTCCTTGGGGACGGCATGTAATAGCCCCTGGACAACTCTGAAAAGCTCCGGTGGGTGGCAGATTGATTATTTGATAGTGGCAGCAAAGTATTGCTTTTTTGCTGCCCTCACTTCCTGTGAATACAGCTTACCATAAGCATTTACCAGTGTTTGACTGCATCCACCAGAAGTTCGTCTCCATCTGCCCTCAAGCCATCTCCTATTTTGTTTCATCGCTCTCAGCTCTGGAGTATACCATGGAGCCGTAGGAGCTCCACTCAGGAGAGGGCACCCAGGAGCAATCGCGTCAACCGCCCGGGTCATTTCTGCATTCCACAGATCAACCAGGGTTTCAACAGGAGTACCAGGCCTATCAGCCGTGAAACTCCCCAGAGCCCTTTGGAAACCATCCGGATCCATTAGTCTCCGGGGGCGGACCATTTTAATAGGTCTGCTGCCCTATTTTCCTTCTCTCCTTAGGTCTGCCATCATCTCCCCCTCTCCTAGCACCTTTATTATTCTGCTTTCATCCCCACAAACCCCCAGTTTACCAGATGGGTCTCTTTCTTTACCCGCAGCTCTAGCTGCATCTGCCACTTTCATTTCCCCAGAGCCCTCTGAGCCTCAGCAGCCAGCACTTCATTGCTCAGTACACTTGTCTGACTAAACGTTAATGGCGGGGGGGGGGGGGGAGAAAAAGATGTTGTGTGGTGACAGGTGTCAGGCCCAGTATGCAGCTGCCCATGCCAGCTGCTGATGTATGTGTGTTTCTGGCTGCCGCCCCCATCATCCGGTGACCCGTCTCCTCTGGTGGTTGATTCTGGGAGTGGGATAGGGGGCTGGACTTGTGTCCCAAAGTCCAACCTTAGTAGAGCCACTAAAGGATTGTAGAAGGGCATGGAGCTTGCCATCTCCACCTCAAAGTGGTAGAGTCCAGGAATAGTTTTGATTCTGCTGGCCTGAAGTAGATGTTTAAATTGGCAAGACTGGCAAAGCAGTTGCCAGATGTGGGAAGCAATGCTCCAACCCAAAGCTAGTTTTCCAGCCCTATGGAAAAAGTGACCAGCAGATCTTTTATACTCATCAGTGCTGCTGTTCTGCATGCTATATAAAGAACCTTTCCAAGGAGTGTATGGAGATTGCAGAAATAGATCAGAGCATCTGGAAGCAGCAGCTTGGATAGGAGCCCGCATGGCTGACTCAGGATCCCTTGTGGCTCAGCGCCCACCCCAAGAATAGCTTTTAGGGACCCAGAGAGGAATGATCTGTCCTATGACTTTAAAGGCCAGCCCCACTCAGTATTTATTAGAGCTAACAACGATGAAATTTCAGTATTATAGAAGAGGGGTATGGTTGGTTCAGGGTAAAAAAAAGAAGAAGCATTTATGGCTTTAAATATAGAGCAGTATATAGTGTTCTGCCGTAGTGAGAAAGTGGGTAAGTTCAGAGCCTTGCTTCTAAAGAAAGCTATGCTAAATAAAACTCCACTGAATCTGGGCTACTGCGGGGTCATGAAAATTAATGCAGAAAACCTTAGGAAAGCTGGATGTACGTTCTTGGGTGAGGGTGCTACCACTATAAGGAGGGTGGAACCACTATAATGATAAGTAATCTGGCCTGTAGTTGTCTCCCTGCTATATTTTGAAGCATTGCTTTTGCAAAGGATGGTTTGTTTGTTTTTTGGGGGGGGGGGGAATCTAGAACTTTGTTAAAGTCTGGTATCACAAGGACTCAGCCCCCTGGATTCTGTTTTCAAAGCCAAAGTGCAATCATGGAACATGCCAAACAATAAAGAATTCTTGCCAAGAGTCTTTCCCAAACCACTAGCAACCCCCACCAGTATTTCTCTACCATTGGAACCACATTTCAGCCTCCCCCACACCGGCAAAGGAACCCTCCTCCATGAGTGGACTCTAGTAGGCTTACTTGGTGGCTGAATCCTGGAGAAGAAGCAGCATTCCAAACTATCCTGATCATAGGAGGGGGCTGTAGTTCAGTAGTAGACCACATTCTGTGCTTGCAGAAGGTCCTAGGTTCAATCCCTGGCATCTCCAAGTAGAACTGGAAACTTTCCTGCCTGAAACTGTGGGGAACTACTGCCAGTCATTGGCCCTGTTCAAACAACATGCTAAAACATGATGGTTAAGGGTTTTGAGCTAAACACTATGGCTTAGTGTGTCATGTGAACCATGACTTAGCATGCCGTGTGAACTAACCATGGTGGCTACATAACCACAGTTTAAGTACACTCACTAACCACTTGCTGTAAAAAGATTAACGGCCTAACCATGGTTTAGCATATTGTCTGGACAGGCCCAGTGTCAACAATACTGGGCTAAATGGACCAGTGGCCTGAATCAGTATAAGGCAGCTTCCTCTGTTCCTATGAATCTAGCCACCATTTTAATTTCCCACTATCTTCCTCACAATGGAGCCTATTCAGGAATTAAAATGTCCATTAGACTCGCCTCTCAATGCTGCTCAGACAGCTGGACCAGGTGGAGGCAGTGGGGGTGGAAAGAGAAACATCTTTAAAGCGATGCCCTGCATTGGCCCTACTCAGGGGACTGGGGTCCTGGCAGCTGCCCAAGGATGCCCCGTTCTGGCACCAGTCCTGGTTAAGGCCAAAGGATTCTCAGTCTAAGAATATGATTTACTGCCAGGGCTGTGCCGTCATACTTCCTGTTTTTCTTTTGATGTATTTATTTGATTTATATCCAACTTTGTTTCAAAGACTCTGGGTAGTTTACTCAAGTTTTTGAAAGTTTACATTAAAAGGGGATAACATTTAATAAACACAAGCTTAGCTCTAAATTCAAGTGGGCAGAAGATTTGCAAGTTATAATTATTAAGAACCAATAGAAGGTATTTTATAACGAATCTCTTAGACAGACATTAGACATCACAGTAAAGGAAAATTATGATAAGGGAATGCCCTGATGGTACCATACCAGAATTATGAGCACACTACTGAGTTTTGCTGGCAGTATAATAATATAAATCTTATTTACATAGGTAGTGGGATTGTCCATACGTTATATGTTCTACTGGAATTGGTGGGATATCCAATACTATTTATATCTCTGGTCCTCGTTTTAGATTGTGCAGAAGATTGTGGGTTAGATCCAGATTTAGTCCTGCTTAGAGTAGACCCATTAAAATCAATGGGGCTGGAGTTAGTCATGACCTGAATTAGTATTATGAAGAAACATAGGCAGTTAGTTGAAAATGCGATGTACACTGCTTCGGTTCTAATAGTACAGTATTGGAAATGAAACGGTTCTTCGCATTATATGCACAAGATCTGACACACACTGCTTATGAATAAGTTGATAGCCTATAAAACGTATGGTAAGAACACTTTCACTCTGTCTCCCAGTTTTAAGAACAATAGTGCCTGTGCATTTCATTTTGAAACAGAAAGAAAATCAAGAAAAAGTGAGAACAGAAGTACCAGCTATGTTGGTATAGCAGTCATTTTTTGGAGGCAACAGAATATATTAAGACAGTGACTGTAGTGTGTGTGTGTGTGTTACACACACACACACACACACACTTTCTTTTTTATAAAAGCACTTTATGTAAAGCTATAACCTAAAGCGGGGAGGGAGGGGGAATGGATTTTTCCTAAATATTTCATGAACCCTTTGAAAAGAGCTATTGCCCTATGGCAGAAATTCTGAAAACAGCTTGCACTTGTGCTTATTCTTGCTTGGAGAAGCATGGCGCAATCTCCCATCACCTTTTCGACACCTCAGCAGTCATGAGACAATTGATCATTGCAGAACAGCCCTTTCTGGAACGGGGAGGGAACCATCTCCAAACAGCAGTGGACCTTCAGAAGACCAAGGGCTGGTGGTATTCTTGCTGGGATGAGAGTGGTGGTATTTCAACAGCTTTTAATCCCCTGCTGGGTAACTGGGACAAGATTGTCCTTTACCTCACTTCTCCAACCCATAGGGTGAATTGACCACTGCAGTAGAGTTTGTTCTGGGAAATGGGGTGGAAGCCATCTCTTAGCAGCTGCTTTGAAATTAAGGCCTTGGAACAAACTTTTGTGGGTTTATTTTCTTTTTGCCTTTGTTCTTCCTGTGAAACTACTCTGCAATCAACTTTATAACAATACTTGTCCTTGGTGGTGTGTCCCCTCCCCCAAATAATCCAGAAAAGTCTTCTGTGCTCAGTTTTGGAGTTACAATAGAGAGATGGTGATTACAGTCACATAAACAAGATCAGTATTGTCATCACCCAAACAACAGTGTTCCCATATATTTCTTTTTATGGCGCCTCCTCAGCATGAAATAACCTCTTCTGCCAAGTTCAAGATACAATCAAGCCATTTGTTAGCAAGCCCTTAAATTTAGATACCCGAATAGACTGTACTTCTGCAGTGACCTAGTTTATGATAAGATGGAGATTTAGAATGGCAACATTCTTCTCATGCCTAAGTAGTATGCTTCCAACAAGAACAGGAATAGCCTGCATCCTTAAGGCTGACTCCAAGTGATGCTTTCCAACGGCTACTTGGTTATACCTAATCAACCAAATGGTGACAAAGGAATAGCTAGCCAATTGAAGAGAGATCTTGATTGATTCACCTGTTTGGCGTTCTCCATCGGGGTGTGTTTGTGTATGTGTGTGTGTGTGTGTGTGTGTACATTTGTTTAACAATATCTCCCTTGAATATTAAGATACTGGAATGAAATTTGAAGTACGTGCCCAGGACACAAAACTACATTTCTAGGCCAAATACCAGGGTTCACTTCCCCTTTTCATAGGCCAGGGAATGCAAAATATATTCCAATGCAATATCTGCCCGTGTTGGTTGATATATACCTGTTGGGCACAGTTCTGCATTTTAAGTTAGGACTCGAACTCAGTTGTTTTCAGTGGGGGTTGGAAAGACATAAAATGCACAGTAATCCATGATCTCCCCTGAAGACTGAGATACCAGAGTGAAAGTTAATGTCGATTTTGAGGACCCAGTCAAATGCTTCAAATCTAAACAGCTCCACAACCTCATAAACCTTATATTTAAGAGTGCATCTGCGTGAGGAAAGATGCATCATACATTATAATATGAAATCTAATCTTAAGTTCCTAATCCTCCAGTGGTCTTCACAGCAGTGTACACAGTTCTCTCACCACACCACCCAATTTCCTCCAAGGTTAGGCTGAAAAAGAGTGATTGACCATGGTTACCCAACAAGCTTCATGGCTTATGGGATATTTGCACCCAAGTCTTTCCAGTCCAAGTTCACCACAGAATAGTGACTTTTGTCTCTGGGGTCACTGTTTTGGGGTCTTTTTAGCAGTATTTTTGTTTGTTTCTTTTTCATTGTTCATGTACTGTATACATTGCCAGTGGAGAAAAAAAAATCACCTCTGACAGACAGACAGACGGCTACCAATGCTACACCTCTGGTGATGATCAGAAGTGCTGGTGGAGGTGATATCACGGATCAGTTTACATATGATACTATTCCCTTCCTATTGGTGAGATGAGCTACCTTTGCTCTGTGTGTTATTGGAGAGTTGGCTGGGTCTATGGTTTGGCTGTGGTTCTCGGTTCCACTTTGATAGCAGGTCCCAATGGGGAAGGACTGTCACTCAGTCTTGAAGCACATACTTTGCATGCAGAAGGTCCGAATTACAATCCCTGGCATCTCTTTTAATGATTAAGATACAAGTTGATGGAAAAGATCTCCATTTGAGAACCTAGGGAGCCATGCCTGTGAGAGTAATTGGGTAGAGCAACTTTGGGTCCTTAGATTATATTAGCCTGCAATTCCCATCATCCCTGATCATTGGCTATGCTGGATGGGGATGATGGGAGTTGTAGGCCATCCACATCTGCTGGCCCAACATTAGGAAATGTTGTGCTAGAGGATAAATTGCCTTATTTAGCATAAGGCACCTTCCTACGCTCCCAGTCCTAGCATATTCATATCCAGCAATGACACTTTTAATAGAAATGTAATTGTGTGCATATACACCAACCTGTTTGTCAATGGCCATATTTTGCCCCTACTTTCATATGTATTAGTGACTATATACACATTGTGTCATCTTCAGGTCTTTACTGGTAATGGAAAAATAATGAGGTGGTTCATTATTGTACATCCCCAGCATTTATTTTGAGACTTTCCAGCCCTCAGTGGCTAGTTACATTTCTGGCTGGGTTTTTTTAAAATGTAATCTTGGCACATTGGGCATTTCTACCAGCCACTTGGGATTTCTGTCGAAATGAGCTTTTCAGCATATGGAAGCTCATCTCAAATTATTGGCTAATATTCCGAGCAGATTCTGATACAGTAAAACCACTTCAGCTTTAATTGGATCATCTGGAATTAACAGTTGTGGCTATACCTCGGTTACATTTTTATGTTCTTTAACATAGAGCTACATTAATATAAATGCCGCATAACATATTTTTACAATTTTGGCATATAACCCACAGTCCCTGTCCCCCCAGTCTGATGCTTTCTGTAACTTCAGGTGTCTAACTTTCCCTCTATCAAATTAGAAGTTTTCTCTGTTTTGAATGTTCTCTGTTTTGAAAGTGTTATTTGTTTGTTTTTTGGTATTCCTTGCATAATAGATCATTATTTTGTAATGTCATAAGCACAAAGATATTTCTAGCCAGTGAAATTCATGTTCTTGAACCTCCATTTGAGAATAAAGGCAGAGCTAGATGTTACCAGGGGAAAATACCTTTTAAAAACGCATCCTGATACACCTTGGGAGTCCCTCCTTGGCGTTTAAGGGCATTTGGTGCTTAGAAGTTGATTCTTACAACCTAAACGCCTCTCCACTTGGAGTATGGGAAGTCATTACAGCAAGTCTGGAAATAGTTTGTTTGTTTTTAATTACAAGTCCATAAAATTCTTGTCAGGCATTATTGGCATAAAAGGAAGAAAAGAAAGAGCAGTTTTTGTAAAACTTCTGTCCTTGGTCACATTGGGGCATTTCTTAACATAAGCAACCAGGTACATGGTTGTCTACAAGGCTGTATTTTAAGCATGTGAGCCTAGCTTCACTTAGGACTAGCGAAATAATTGTGACCTTTGCCTGTTGCCATAGTTCTTTGACTTCCATGGCCATTGGTGTATATTTGTCTCTCTTCTTCCTTTTCAACAACATCTTTGTCATTTGGTATTGCTATGTCGATGAGATATGTGTGTTTTTCTTTTTTGTCTATGACCATTGTGTCTGGTCGGTATGAATTGTTCTATCCCAGTATATTTTATTATCTGCATTTTCCAAGATCATTTTGGGTGAGTATGGTGTAGGTTGTTTGATATGGTTGAATAGGATGGCCAGTTGTTGGTGAATTATTTTTGCAGCTGTGTTGTATCTGTCTGTATAGTCCATTCCTGCCAGAATTTTACATCCTCCTGTTATATGGTCTATTGTTTCTTGGAATTGATGGCATTTCCTGCATAGATCTGTTGTTATACTGTTATCTTTTATGATGTATGTTTGGTATAACTTGGTGGCTATAACTTGATCCTGTATGGCTATTAGGAATCCTTCTGTTCTGGAAATAGCTCACCCTTCCTGAGCCATTTGTATGATTGTTCTTTGTTTATTCGTGGGTTCTGTATTATGTTGTAGTACTTCCCATGGAGTGCTTTTGGTGCCTATTTTTCTTTTTCTCTGTGAGTGTGAGTGGTCGTGTTTGGTCTTCGTTTTGTAGTGCTAAGTTGAGCAGGCTGTAATTTTTATATGCTTTTACTATGGCTTCATGAATGGGGGTGTTTTTAGTGTGGAAGAATTCTCTGAGTGGTTTTAGCATGCATTGTGTTAATGTCTAGCAGACCTCTTCCTCCTCCTTTCCTGCTGATTGTTGTTCTTTCAATGCATGAGTTGGGATGGAGCATGCGGTGTTTTGTGAGTTCGGTGCGATTGAGTCTGTTCAGTGTGTGACCAGCATATGATTCCGAATGAGTATGTGAGAATAGGTATTGCGTAGGTGTTCATGGCTTTGAAAATGTTTTTAGAGTTGAATTTAGATTTTAGGATTTGTGATAGGTGAGTTTTATATTGCATTCTTAGTTGAGTTTTTACTGTGGAGTGATTGATTTTTGTGTTTTGTTGGAATCCTAAGTATTTGTACATGTTTCGTTTTCTTCCATGTTATCTAATACTTCGTTATTTAGTGTTTCTGCTGTTTCTTCTTCTTTCCATTTTCCTTTTTCTATGTGTAGCATCCTGCATTTTCTTATCCCGAATTCCATTTTCATGTCTGTTGTCAGTTCCTCAGTGATTTGCAGGAGGCCTTTTATCTGTGTCAAGGTTGAAGCATAGATTTTGATGTCATCCATGTACAGGAGGTGATTGATTCTGTGCTTTGCTTGTTTTTGGTGTTTTATGTCGATGCCGTCTGTGGTGTCATTAAGAAGAGTGTTGGATAATGGATTGAGACACAGGCAGAACCACAGAGCACTGAATGCATCACCTTGGAATATGCCATGTTTGATATTTATTATAAATAATATTATTATCATTATTTATTACATTTCTACTCCACCCCATAGCCAAAGCTCTATGGGCAATTTACAAGGATTAAAATCATTAAAATACAGTACATGAAATTTAAAAATTATTTACATAAAAACTCATAAACAGACAGTATACACAGAAACAACATATATCTAAAAAAACAACTTTGATCAATCAACCCTAACCATAAAACAAATCCAGGACCAATTTAAACTAATGCTATGCGGCCAGATGCCCAAGAAAAGAGAACGATCTTAACCTGGCACCGAGAAGATAGTAATGTTGGCACCAGGCAAGCCTTGTTGCGAAGATCATTCTGGAATTGGGGGGCCACCACCGAGAAAGCCCTCTCTCATGTTGCCCACTGGAGATGTTAGCCCCAAATTATTTCTGCTAATGCAGCTAAACTAAGTGATGATGAAATATGGGTCTTATTTTATAGGTGCAGGGTGGGTAAAAAACTGTGACGATCAGCCCATTCATGTAAACCTACATTAGAAGAGCTTGAGCTGCAAGCTTAAACACACTTACTACGGAACAAGCCTCGTGGGATTGACTTCAGATTAACAAGTATATTATTGCATGTTAGTGCCCTGTTTTGGTGTGGGTCCTGGATATGGCCCACTAAGACTGGACTAGGCATACATTCAGATCACAAGTGGCAGCAGATGGAGGTACCTGATGGTTGGCAGAAGGAGCAAGTAGAAGACAGATGAGATGGGGAGCAGCCTGCAAGAATAAAGGAATTAGAGGTGGGGTAAACTAGATGAGACACTGGATATCTGTGATTGGATCACCAGTCTCTTTACATGCTTTACAAAAGCAGCTGCACATGGCAGAGAGGGTCAAATTCGGGTTGGGACTGCAGTGCTGGAAAGACAAGAGCAATCTTTCTCCTCCCCCACCCCGCCATTTTCTTGATTTAAATCCCCCATCCTGGTTTGCTATCTGTGCTGTTGGGGAAACTTTAGCAGGGACATTCTGGGTACCTATACTTTAAACAGATGTGGCAAAGAAGAATTGTTAGTGCTGGGCGTCTCACCCCTGCAAGATAAGTGGCCTCTGGGCTCCATCACACCAGCATTTTATCATGCTCTCGTCATGCCTGGTTTGCTGCTTTAAGTGTGGTTCTCACATGACATTACACCTGTCCTGCAGTCACCCTGCCTCTTCCCCCCCCCCACCTTTCTGTGTTTTCCTAGAATGGGGAAAGTCTAGCTTATTTCCTCCACACAGGATTAAAGCGCCCTTTCTCCCCCATGTATTGCCGTCCTCACGCCATGTCCTTTGTTGGGGGGGGGGGTGCTTTGAAGGGAGGTCTTGCTGATGAAAGAGGAGGGTGGGGTGGTTCTCCTCCTCCTGCACCCCGTGTGGAACGAACGGGCTTGTGCTGAGTCAGTTGAATGGAGTTTTACTGCTCCAATCCCATTCTCATTGCCCATAGAAATGGCACCCAGCCGATAAAACATTAAATCGGTAAAATGCTAGATAACAAAGCCAGAGTGAGGGGGTGGGGAAGGCTCCCACATCAACCACACTGTCACAACCAGTGAACCAATGAACTGGAGGGAAGAGGAGAAGGGGCGGGGGGGAGGCGGGGGGAGGTGGGGAGGAGTGGGAGAACGAACAAGCAAAAGGAGGTTTCACCGGTACATCACAACAGTTAAAGTTGCAGGGGCCCTGCCTTCTTTTGTATATGGTCATTCTAGTATAGTGCTTGCAACTTTAACTGTTGTGATGAAGAGGGAATTTCACCAGGAACTAATTGCATACAAATAACACTGGCTGAAATTCCTTTTTCTCTACAACTGTTAAAGTTACATGAGCCCTGTCCTCCTTTTCATATGGTCAGCCTATTATTAGTAAATTAAACAAATTACACTTTAAAATCAGTGTGGTGGCCAAATGAGTCTGGGCCTCCGTTCTAGCTAGGGAGGCCCTGATACTTGTAGCTACCAAAATACCCAGACCTCCTTTGGGCCGCCCACCTTTGGTACTAGGAGTTGCTTCCAAAGAATAGGAGGCGAAGCCATTTATAGATAGGTCCTCTCTGGCCCAAGTCTCTTGGAAAAGTAAAATCATACTTTTTGATGAATTCTACAAAGGGGGGATCTGCCACTTTACTTAGCCAACCTGTGATATTCCAAGAAAGAAGAGTTATTTGCGATGCATTATGATAACCCATTTTTTGTCAAACTGGTACAGACCTCCCTTGCAGGAAGCTCTAGGCTCTTATAGTCTCTCTGGGGCAGGTAGATGAAGTTACTCCCCCTATGCATGACTGGTGTTCCTTTATAATTTCCTCGATCCCAATGACAGCCTTGAGTTCTCCTCCGGATCTTCAATCAATTCCATTTGTGGCATGATCCTACTGACATTAGTTTTCTCTGGTCCCATCACCTTTATCAGAGGGTAAACAGGTTCAACAGGCCTTTCTGGGGATCCCAATTCCTCTTCTTCCAAGTATCGCGTATCAACCCAGGTTAGAGATTTTGATCTGATGGCATTTGCAGTGATCTCTTCGGACACTGAGTCATTCTGCATAAATTTATTATCCTGGGGAGAAGTCTCCATTACACCCAGTCCTCTCTGTATACCTTTCTCCCCTCCATTGGGGCCATTTCCATCTCCCCTCCCACTCTTTTGTTCATTTCTTTGGTGGATTAGGGCACAGTCCTCTACTGGCCTGAGTGCTTCCCCATTTTCCAGTGGGCTTGCACATCCCGCCTGCCTAGATATCAAATGTTCTCTCAAACAAATGTTCTCGCAAACTCTCATTTTGTGCTTCCAAGGACGATGCGGAAAAAGAGTCCAGAAGGGCTATCTCCTCATTAGTATGTGGTTCGTCATCCTTATAGTATCTGTACCTGTGATCCATAATGGTTTTTGATCAGCTTGTCCTTTAAGAGTAAGAGCCCTTTCTTGGGCCATATCAAAAGTGGGAGTTCTATGGGCCACAACTGAATCTGTGGAAGCAAGCAATTTTTTTGAGGTGTTGGCCCACTTCTTTCCACAGTGTTCAGAGTGTTTTATATTCTACCCTCTTAGGTCCAGCAGTAGTACTTGGTTTTCAAAGAACCTTGGCACCCTTATACTTCTATGAATGAGATCTTCCTTATTATCCAAATACTCCTGGGTACTTAAATCTTTATGGCTAATGGGAGCTCTTTCTAGGGTACTGAGGTCAATTAAATTTGTAGTCTCACATGCCTCCTTCTCTTGGGTGCTTTTTGAGTATAGGGAATGGGAGAGACCTAAAGCCAGGGGAGGCGCCAGTTTTCACTCCCAGCGAAAGCTTCTCTGCTGTCATATACAATTCTGGCCTTGCCCCACTCACTGAAGGTGACCACAGCATGAGCATGCGTGTAATTATAGTATAAATATTCCACGTGGGCAATATTAGTAATCAGCCCTGGGAAGACTGCATCCAAGATTATAGTTAAGTGCAGTTTGCATTCATGCTGGGTTAAAAGACCTGCAGGCTTAGGATAATTCACTAAAACCAACTTTTGACGATTCAGTACTAAATTCCAGTTGGGATCTTTTGCTCTCTTCATCTGATGGAGCTTCTTTCTCGGTGAGGCTAGTGTCCAAGGATCCTGTGTATCAGGAACTTGGGTCTGATCCTGTGCTGGTGTCAGTGAGATGGGCTGTAGTTTCAGATTGGTATTTGTCAATATCGCCAATAATTTCCTTGTTCTTGGTTTCCTTCATAACTTTTGGACCTGCTTCCTGCTTGGACTTTTGTGAAGTTGTTAAAGAGTTTCTTGAATTCCATTTTCTTGTATCTTACAAGTTTAGCATTTTTTTTACATTTTTGCTCTTCTTTAAATTACTGTCCCCTTGCTTCTTAGCCAATCTCCTGCTCACCTTCCTATTCAACATAGTAGGGTTGTTTGATTGTGCCCCAGTTTTACTCGGCTCCATTCCTGAGTCCTCCCAGCTCCGGGCCATCTTTTATGTATACTTCAACCAGTGTTGTTAAAAGGTTGTTGCATTCTGACAAAAAGGATTTAATATGTTCTAGGTCTTTCATCACCAGAAGGAACTAGCCTACAAATGGTACTTTCAAAGCACTGCCCTCGTTTGTTTCCTCCAGTTGGTTACAGAACTCTTTTTTGTTTCTTTTCCCATCACTACAGGCCAGCTCTGCCACTTGTCTTAGCATCATTTCATTTAATTGATTGTCCTCTTCAAGTGACAGTATTATCCCTGAGGGTGCCTTATTCTCAGCGCAAGCCTGCTCTTGTGCGAGATTCACGGAGGGTAAGTCCTCATTTGAATCATGTATGTAGCCTTTGAGAGCCAGGGTCCAGTCTAAAATGGAATTGTGGGGGTTGGGGCATCTATAACCCTATCAGCAGTCTTTTCTGTTACTTTGGGCTTGCAAAATTGTGTAATTTTTATTTGTTTGCTTTGTGGGGTGTTTTTTTTTTTTTTTTGGAGGAATGTTCCCAGTGCAGGGAGGGATACCTAAAACCTGATATCCCCTTCTAGTGAGCACCATTTTATTACAGGTGTTATCAACACTGATTTAAAGGTTATAGGAATGATTATGAATCCCTGAATATCAAGGGAAAACTGACAGCCATAAAAAGAATTTGGTTAAAATATTTTTAAATATATATATTTTATATTAAAACAACAGCTAAAAAAACAGACTAAAAGCTAAAAATATGAAAACATTCTACATTAAAATTGTTTTCCATGTGCCCAGAACTTTAGTTGCCAGAGAAGGCTATTATCTGTTCTGAAACTGTAAAAAATTGCAATAGTATATTTCTAACTAAAAAATAAGATGTGAGTACATATAATAATTAGATCTAAAATGATAACCCCAGCATAGTGACTCCAAGAGTATAAAACCAAAAAGCCGTTAAATTGGTCAATGCTGTCAAGAAACAGAAATGTTTATAGAGGGAAAACCTGGATGTTCTTTCTCTGGCAGCAAGAGTATTCCTCTTGTCCTCTGCGTCGCTGTGGCACTTTGTATCAATAGCTACATTTCACTCCAAACTGCTCTTCTTCCAGGGTGGCAGGTCCTCTTTATAGGCTTCCCACCCACGGCTACTCACCCTGCAGGCACACTGGAGGCTTAAGTACCTTTTTTTTCTCTCTCACTGTATGCTGCGGGCTGCGGGCTGCAGTCTTAAGACTTCTCTCAATCTTCCTGGCCTTGGTTCATAGCAGTTAGTTTAGGCTGACCATATGAAAAGGAGGACAGGGCTCATGTAACTTTAACAGTTGTAGAGAAAAGGGAATTTCAGCCAGTGTCATTTGTATGCAATTAGTTCCTGGTGAAATTCCCTCTTCATCACAACAGTTAAAGTTGCAAGGGCCCTGCCTTCTTTTGTATATGGTCACTCTAGTATAGTGCCTGCAACTTTAACTGTTGTGATGAAGAGGGAATTACACCAGGAACTAATTGCATACAAATGACACTGGCTGAAATTCCCCTTTCTCTACAACTGTTAAAGTTACATGAGCCCTGTCCTCCTTTTCATATGGTCAGCCTACTCAAGAACATAAGGAAAACAGTTTTACCTCAGAGCAAAAGTATTTGACAAAAACACAGCCATTTGAGAAGATCTTAGGATAATATGTTAGATACAAAGCAAACATGAAGGGAGTGAGAGCAGGACATGAAGAAATAAGTGATGTAGAGCTAAAAATACTAACAAAAATTAAATTTGGATATCAATGCTGTGTGGAAAAACTGCACAGTGATTTCCAAAGAAAGTTAGAGGGTGAACTAGTAATAATGAAAATACTTTGGAAGATGCAATACAAAATGGGGCAGTAGTCAAGAAAGAGGAAGGGAGGGCCCTGCCCTCTTTTGTATCTGGTCACTAGTATAGTGCCTGCAACTTTAATTGTTGTGATAAAGAGAGAATTTCGCTAGGTACTAATTGCATACAAATGACACCGGCTGAAATTCCCTTTTCTCTGCAACTGTTAAAGTTTCTCTGCAACTGTTAAAGTTGGTAAACCGCTCAGAGAGCTTCGGCTGTATGGCGGTATATAAATGAGAAGAAGAAGAAGAAGAAGAAGAAGAAGAAGAAGAAGAAGAAGAAGAAGAAGAAGAAGAAGAAAGTTACATGAGCCCTGTCCTCCTTTTCATATGGTCAGCCTAAGTTAGTTGGTTAGATAGTAACTTATAACAGACACAGGCACAGTCTGTTATAAGTGGCTTGAATTCCCTGAGCTGTAATAAGAGATGTATGATAATGAAGAACTTGAATTAAGTCAAGTTCAGACCACTGAAATGAACATAGAAATACACTAAGAGCAAAACTACATGGAACAAAGTGCTTGCTCCCTTTCCCTCAAGCAGTGGGTTGTTGCCGACGTGCAAATCAGATATATATGGACACTGTTTTTAGAAAGGACTCCAAATTTTACTTCTGAGCTGACCAGATGTGTTAATTTCGAACAAGAAGGAGCTGCCCATTTATTTTTATTATCTCCAATCCCAAGGGCACACAGGATGTGCCTCTGTTTCTAGTTTCCATGAGTGGCGTTGCATAGCTGGTGGGCCATGAATTATAAATGTTCTGTTGTTATTTTCTTCCCTTAATCTCTTTTCATCACCGGATGTCCACTGTTTGGAACATTCTCTTATCTGCAGTGGTGCTGTCTTGATCTTGTAAACAAGACTGAAGCGCTCTCTCTCTCTCTCTCTCTCTCTCTCTCTCGCACACACACACACACAGAACACTTAAGAATCTTCACAGCACAATCCTATGCATGTCTACTCAGAATTCTCATTGAATTCGATGGGATTTACTCCATGCTAAATCTATATGAAAGCTTTCCCCAATCTGATGCTCTCCAGATGTTTTGTGTTATAAACCCTATCATCCTGGACCATTGGCCATGCTGGCTGGGTGTGATGGGAATTGTAGTCCAAAACCATCTGAAAGGCACCAGGTTTGGGAAGTCTGGTGCATGAGCTCGTATTGTCTCAGTCACAAGCTCCCTCCTTTTTATTGGTCCTGTTCTATCCAGACAAAGCCATGAGACCGTGATATGTCAGTAGCGTTGTGTGTCCTGAAGAAAGAAACAGATTGTGACCCTAAATGCTCTACTGTCATCAACTGAATGTTTGTTAATAGAGCTGGGCCAGCTTGAAGATGTCTGCTTTGAAATCTTCTTGCTTGGTTTGTTGTTCAGCCACACCATCATTGACCGTCCAAATACCACAAGCTGAAGCTGCTCTATAAATTGACCGGTCTCTTGATTACAAGTTCAGAAGAAGGGTTCATGTTGCCAAAGAATGGTTACTGACTTAAGATGTCCTTCAAGAGATGCTGAAAATGCCAAATGGGAGAATGATACTTTTAAAGATTCCAAATGAACAAACGGGCCAGCAGAAATATGAGTTATCATACAAGCTTGTCCATGGAAAAAAATAGAGTGATTGTTGCATAGGAAACATTATATGGGTATCCCTAGAGTTTTCTGCTCATATAATCTTGCGCTTTCAGTGTAAATAATTGGATTCTAGTTTATTTTTTTATAAAAGCCTCATAGTGCAACGTTGACAAAGAGAATATAACAGGTGTACAAAGAGTTTTCCTGTTTCTGAACAGGCAAATTCTATAGACCTTCAACCTGGTTTCTTAAAATAAAATACAACATATTTTTCTAAAGCATATGACATTAATAAGCCTGGCAATTTGAATTTAATCAGAATCTTTCACTGTAAATATATCACACAGTAAGAAATGGCATCTGATTTTCAATACCAAACATTTTTTTCATGTTTAGAACATTAAAGTTGCAATACCTATGTACATTTACTTGGGAGTAAGACTGACTGAATTCAGTGGGATTGCCTTCTGAGTAAACATGCAAATGTTTCTTTTATGTGCTAAGATTTGTACTTAGTGTGACATATATTTGTCTAAATAGCCACAAAATTGGAAATGATTTCAAAGTTCTGATTTCCCTCTGAACTATTATTTACTTCTTATCCTTTTGACAATGTGCAGCAATGAAATGATCTTTGCTGAACAATATTAAGGTGCATTTATGCAGACTTCCTTTGTGAGTGCTAATTTTTCCTCATCGTCAACAGAAGCCTGCTACTAAACAATAGGATAGGCTGAATTCATAACCTAATGTGAGATTACAAAATTACACCCACATAATTCGCTCTCATTCACATGCATGCACACATTTTTCTGTTAGTAATCTTGCTTTCCTCCTCCTGCCAGATGTTGCTCTAAATATTTCTGCTGTCCTGTAGAAGGATGTTTTGAATTCTTGAGGGTGAAGTACCCCATATTTTTTGATAATAAAAAAAATCTCTTTTGCAGATTTGTATTTAGTGATATGGAGACATATGAAGTAATTTTTGGTAAAAATCCATTAAAATGCAACAGTTTGTCCAAATTGGGAAAGAGGATAGAAAGACATAGCTCCAACGGAATATTTTTCCAGAAATGGGTAGCAACTAACAAGGGAGCTCTGAAGCTTCATAATACTTTGGAATTTGACCTTGGGAACTCAATGGTTGTTGGCTTAAATTAGGCTCCATGATACTATCCCTCCACCTCAAATTAAAGAGGCAAAATGCCTCTATCTTCTGTCCCCTCCCCATCGAGTTTCCCACTGGTACAGGGGCAGGCAGACTTTATTATTTACTTATTATTACATTTATATCCTGCCTTTTTTCCTCCAAGGAACCCAAGGCAGCGTACATAATCCTCCTCCATTTATCCTCACAACAACAACCTTGTGAGGTAGGTTGGGCTGAGAGTCTGTGACTGGCCCAAAGTCACCCAGTGAGCTTTCATGACCAAGTGGGGACTAGAACCCGGATTTCCTGGCTCTCAGTCCAATACTCTAGTCACTACACCATACTGACTTTATGCTTGATGAATCTTCTTTGTGCTTCTCTTACATGTTTTTTTTTTAAAAAACCATGCTGCCTTACCGTAGCTGATTGCATTCGCTTTTTTTCTTGGATGTGATCAACAGCATTACACAGGTGGTTTGAAATTATACACTTCCTGTTTCATGTGTTCAATTGACTTTACTGAGACAGCGCCATCTGGTGGTGTAATTATAGCTCAATGCCGAGATTACACTCTGGGAGATGGTGTGATTTCCCGGATATTCCACATTATCTCTGGGTTTTTTAAACCTGCAATAAAACCAAAAAAGAGGGGGGGATATTCCAGGGGAAAGCATAGGAAGAGCCCTGGATGCTGACAACATCATGAAATGAACCCGCAAACTTCCAGGAGTGGCCAGTCATGAATGTGTTATAAATCGCTAGTTTACACTAACCGGAGCCCATGTACAAATACCAGTGCAGAGGATGTTTAGCCCAGGAATTTGTATTCATTACCACAACAAAGCTCACACAAAAATCCACTCCTAATTCCCCCACCCCATGCATTCTTTGTCAGCAATCTAATTTAAAGTGGGGGATCTTTCTAGTAGTTGCTGTTGTTAGCAGTTGGGAGTCAGAAACCCTTGCTGATCTACTGCAAATCTTCCAGAGATCTACCTCTGTATGTTCCAGATCTCCAGCTGAAGAATTTTCCATTCTTTCTTTTTTGCAGAGAAGGAGCCATGTGGAACACTATAAAGAACAACCCAACCGATAGTTAGAAACAACTTTGAACAGTTAGTCCTTTGCCTGTCCTTTCCGACAACAATACAGAACACAGAAAAAACCACCCCACCAAGCAGCTTGGAAATGCTTTTTAATTAAAGGGAAAGTCAATACTGCAAACTAATCACCTACTTGGTATACAACTTGGCTTCTATAAATCAAATTATATATATTTTTTCTTTGTTCTAATAGTGGTAGATTTATTCAGTCCTTGCTGTCTGAAGTCAGTAAGAAAGCATCTCATTACAATTCTTAAGGGCTGATGTATTCTGTTCTACCATTTCTATTCATTATAACAGAGACTCTTTGGCTTAGCTATGCAGCCTCCGGATGCTTTACCCAGCCTAGAAGAGTTTTTGCATATGTTAATTCATAATGTTCTGTCTGAACAAAGTTGATTGAGAGGCTGCCATTGATAGGTGTCTTTGAAACACAGGGCTATTAAACAAAATAATTACTGGAACAGGGTTGTTGTTTTTCTCCTTGACAATAACATTTAGTGCATGTTATAAATGTAAATCTCCCTTCCCCCCCCCCCCCTTTTTCAATTGTAGGGAGGAAACTGAGTGCGAACCATTACAGAAAACAACTTATCCTTGGGTCCCTGCTATATCTCCACCTACATAAAATATTACTGAATGCAGGATAGTGTTTTCATCCTTAAGAAATTATATCCTTCCAAACAAGATGGTTGCATCAGTGCAACTGAAAACAGGGATTGACAAGTCTTGGATTCAAATCCCCACCAAGCCATATTTATTGCATGGTCTTGGCTAGTCGCACACTTTCAGCCTAGCCTCCCTCACAGACTTATTATTTTATTGTTACATTTACATTTGTTATGAGGATAAAATGGGATAATCCCATTTTTTTATATCCTGTGATGGTTGGAGGAAAGACAGAATAAACATATTACTTATGTATTTATTCAAATTTTATTCCAACTTCCCTCAAGAAGCTCAGGGCAGTGTGCATGTTTTATTTTAACAACAGCCCTGTGAGGTAGGCTGGGTTGAGAAATGGTCAGTCAATAAGCTTCCATGACGGAATGGGGATCTGTCCTATAACATAGAGCATTCCCAGCTGCAATCCTATACACACATACCTTGAACTCATTGGAACTTACTTCTGAGTGGACATGCATAGAGTTGTGCTGTAAAGAGACTGGGCCTTCTGTTATCCATCTCCCTCCAGTGCAAATGTGTATGTTGGAAAAACTCTGTTGAATGAAGGAGAAAAATAAGGGATAAACTAGCACTGCATTAAGAGCTCCATCAGACGAGCGTTTTATCGCAAGCTCTTTACTGGGCACTCACGGATTTCCGCAGGTCCCTCCCACAACAACGTCTGCCTCCTGCATGCCTCCCACCCCTTCTAGTCTTCTTCACACCACAGAAAATCCCCACCCCAGTAAGTTTGACTTATTTTTAAAGACAGAAGTTGCTGCTATCTCCTGCTGTGTGCAGGAGGAGCAGCACGATCAAAGCGGCCCACTGAATGGGCCACGTGTACGTTGTTAACTTCCTCTTTCAAAAGAGGAAGTAATGAGGGACAAACATGTGGGTGGAGAAGTGACAGTAAGTAAGCACGATTTTCCCCTGTGTGATGATGCTCTAATTCTGATTTTATTTTATGATAGATAATTGGAATGGGGAGAGAGCCTTGCTTAATCTGTGCTTCAACTTCCCTGAAAGCAACCGCTTTGTATTAACCTGAGAGGAAGAGGGAGGGAACAATTGCAGGATGATCAGGCTGTTATTTCATTGGTTTGTCTTTATAAATAATTTGAAGCAAGCAAGCTGGTTGGCCACTGTGTGAGCCGAGTGCTAGACTAGATTGACCCTCGGTCTGATCCAACATGGCACTTCTGACGTTCTTAATTGTTGCCAATAGAGTAGCCCAAGTCATTCTGGAACAGACTTAACTGTTCAGTTGGAGAACTGTGTCTGGGGACTCTTATCTGTGACAAGAAGCAGACTTATAGACAAATTGGTCATGAGACTTCTTTTAGTCCCTCTCCTGTGGTGGTGCTGATGGCAATAAGATGTATCCCTCAAAACCAGGTGGAGCGTTGGAAGCAGGGTAGCAATGTGTCCTACCTTACATAGGAGAGCCCTATTTGAAGGGCTGTTAGAGGACAGTCCTCTGTTTCCAGGCAACCTCTATTTAAAGGGTTGTCCAGTCCAAGAGCAGTTTAAAGAGAAAAAACCATCCGACGAGGGAGCCAGGACCTTGAAGTTATCCATCAGTTCACCTCTGTGCAGTCAACTGAGCAAGCATGCAGGGCTGCCTCTACAAGAGAGGTTTAATGCTCTTTCAAGGCGCTTTAAAAAATTTACCTCTACAAGAACGGAGCGCAAATCGGGCGTAGAGGCGCGTTATCTCTCTGATTATGCGCATTATCGAATGCACGTTAAACAGCGAGTTTTATTTTGCTCCGGCCGTTAAAGCGCATTTTGCTTATGTGAACAAGCGCTTATGCGCATTAACTACTTGTAAAACGCATTTTGGTCATCCCTTCATGCGCTTCGCCGCCTCTCGTCGCCTCTCGTGCAGAGGTAATAGCCGTAAATGCGCTTCAGCGATTATGCGCATAATCGCCTAACCAGGCACAAAAGCGAATCCTTGTAGAGGGGACACAGGTCAGCAGATCATAGTATTGCCCCACTATAGTGAAATATACTGTATTTCTATTTAAATTATAGTAATTATTTGTGAAATAGCATATATAGATATAAATCAGCATGTACAATTTTTGTGGAAATCTGTATTCTCTTTTGACCTTTATTTTTTGGCAAGTTATAAATTAGGAGTGTTCAGCACATGTCCCAGATGCCATATGTTGAGCCTGAGAGTAGGATCAGGTGCAGGGTTGGAGGCAGCCCTAGGAATGAATATTTTCCAACCCACTGCCAAAGAATAGGATGAAGGTTGAACGATGACAATAAAAGTAGGAAAAATGTAATATAGCAAGAAAATTGATCCTGTCTTGGTTTATCAGCTCCAATTGGGAGTGAAGTGTTAAGCAATGGAAATAATGACGCTGTTATAGAAACAAATCTTGCCATGATGGGAGGTAAAAAAGCCGGGCTGTTTATGAACTCTTGTCTGGCAGAATAAAATCAGATATCTTGTTGTGTTTGCGCTTTCTCTTTTATCATTGTTCTTTTATTTCCTGAAATCTTGGCCATTTTCAGTTATTGTCTGAGATTTATAGCATATGTCCATGCAATTTCAGCTTAATACAAATTCTTGTAAAAGCAATGAGAGTCTCTGCCATTAAAACCTATGTTTTATGGTTTCCACTGTCAGTGAGCATAAAACATGGAGTTGGTTCCCTACAGCACATCTTTGGTAAATTTGATTTTTAAGCTTCAGAAAATTCCCTGTCTCTGTCATCACATAACCCAGCTCTAAAAGTGGGTTCTGCCAACTACAATATACAGTGAAATCAGACATTCAGAAGCAGGAAGTTGATTAAAATTTCCCAAGGTTTTCTTCTTATATGTTTGGTACAACATTTTGTGGAGCATTTGAAATGGAAAATTAAATTAAATTGCTTTAAAGAGGTACTTTTGAAGGGAGGAAAAACAATTCTTGAATTAAATTCATTATGTCATGCTAATTTGTTCTTAAGTTAGTACAATTTTCTTCCATTTTCTCTCTGGATTCTTGCATTGTTTTTTTTTTAATGCATTTTAGCTCTTCAGATGAAAATCATGCAAGCTCAGTATTTATTTGGTAGGATGTCATGTGTGTTAGTGTAATATGATAGATTAAAAGTGCTCAAGACTCAGATGAAAGGACCAAACTAGCAAACTAATCTTGATTTGCTGTGCTTGAGCTGTCATGTATATTGGGAGATGCGCTGACAAAGTAGTGTGTGTGTGTGTGTGTGTGTGTGTAAGCAAAGCTAAGTGCTTGTAAAATTAGCTTCCATTTTTAGACAGTATCAGGTTGTTTCTTCCAAAATTCAAGTTAAGTATTTCTTGCCATTGCTCAACCACCGATGAATCAATTGTCCAAAAAAACCTGGTTCTCCTAAAATGTGTTAATCTCAGCTATAAAGGAATCAATAATCTCTTAGGTTTCTGTCATACCGTAATGTGTATCAGGACACTGAATAATACCAGAAATCCATGGATTTGCCTGCAGAAAACCACTTGGAAAGTTAATGGTGCTCTTAGCAGTATTAACTACTGATCCAAACTCATTGCGGATGGGCAGAATGGATTAGTCATTCCCCTGAGTGGTGAAAAGTTCACATGTTCCGTTAGAGAGTTTAGTTTCCATTGAATGCGAGAGCACAGGAGACTTCACAGCATTTTTTGTCCAATTTTTCCTCTTTTCAAAAAGGCAATATGCAAACGGAGCATCAGGAAAATAAAAAATCTTCTACATCAGCTAGCAAAACTGCAGGATCCCCAGAGTGCGACTGTGTGGTTTCGTGCAGCCCCGTCAGGTGGCCTCCAATTTGTCTAAAATCATAGTTCTAATCACAGTCCAAATTCAAGATGCACATTGCTTTTCTTTTCAAGCTCTACTTTCACACTGTGGGATGCTGGTCTCAGCCTCAAAATTGTTCATTCAAGAAAAATGAGGAGTTCTACCACTAATCTGGTTGAAAGGCTACTCTAAAAGGTGCTATCAAGTGGGGACAGTTTTCTACAATGGTGGGCTGAGCCTCCCTAGAGTTCATGAGGGCTCTGGGGTGCTTAACTTAATTGTGCTGGCAGCTCCCTGTTCTGGCCATGATTTTGTTTGTTTAGTTTGTTGCACACAATGTCCTGGCTGTTCCTTATGAGCACCCCACTATTTCCCTCTGTTAGAAGACACCAAGGGGGTGTCTATAGGCCTGTTTATGCTGTCATGGCTGCGCAGTGGCGCTGCATTGTTTGTATGACGCAGCCACCAACTCACAGCCACATCAGGCTTTTACCCCCAGAGCTGTGCTTTTTCATGGTGTGGTTTTACCGCAGTCTTTTAGTTTCTCCGAGGTCACCACGTTGTTTCTCCATCTGGCTGTGGTAGAGTCGGTTCGGGTTGAGCCAATGGATACTGCTGGGGACGGATCCAAATAGCATGGGAACGCAGAGCAGGGGCCAGGGGGTGGGCTTGACGAGATGAACGGCCGCCAGCACTTCGGTTTTTCTGGCCAGATAACCCACACTCGTTCCATATATATTTATTGTTTCCGCCTCACAGCAGCAATGCTGCAGGGTTTTGAGAGAATCGGCTACAAATTGGCATTGTATAGACACCCTCCAACTGAGCATGCCTCACAGCCTGTTTTGCACACACAGACAATATTTATTGTTGTTCCCCGCCTCGATCCAGAGGGAGAGGCGGGTTAGAAATAAAATTATTATTATTATTATTATTATTATTATTATTATTATTATTATCATCCTATAGGCATTCCATCCAGCTTTCTTACACATGGAATGTGGGGAGAGATCTTATCTCCTCAGGCAGTAAACTGCCTTGAGCTGGCCCTACCACCATTTGTAGTATAAATTCCCACTTTCTGTCTTGGGGCAAAACTGCATGTTACATGGGAAAGGCATGGTCAGATCTCTTAATATTTTTATTTTTACTTAAAGGGAGTATCTGAATTAGATTGCGGAGCTGAGATTAAATCTTTTCCCCTAGGATCTTTTTGTGTATGTTCTAAATGAACCCCAAATCCCACCCATCCCATCCACAAAGAGATTATATGTACAAAAAAAAAATCCTCCTAAGGGTAACAGCTGAGTTTTTAGCAATCTGGGAACATTTGCTTCAAATTCTTACTTGGTTTGTCACTGTCTCATCTGTTTGAGGTTGTTTAAAGTAGCCTTTTTAAAATAAATAAATAAATGTGTTGTTCTGGAAGGATCATATTGTGATTTCAGTCAGCTTTAGAAACACCTAAATTACTTTCATTAGCCTGACTCCTAGGGAAGAACCGTACTGCAATTTGCTAAAGCATTTTATAGAATATGAGGACTGCCGTGTTCTCTTCCTACAATCGAAGCACCTGTGCTAAAACGAGAGTAGGATTATGCATTTTCCTCAAAATGGAAAATGCACAACTAGCAATATCTGGACAGTCGTTGCTTCTATGTAAGGTACTTGGCAAGAAGGACTTGGAGAGAGCTTTATTCTAGCTTCTAATCAACTATAAGAATAAGTGTGTGTGTGTGTGTGTGTGTGTGTGTGTGTGTGTGTGTGTGTGTTTTATTTAAAGTAGCATTAGAAATGGCCTTAGTAATATTTATTTTTAAGTACAGAAAGTTTGACCTCATGCAGAGGTACAACTGCCAATCTCAAGAGCGAGCTTGCAGGCTCCCTCACCTCTTTTCTGTCTTTTCTGACATAAATATTTTTCCTTTGTTGGCTTTAACCATGCCCACATTACACTGAACTGTGGTTAAGACTGGGAACAAAGTGAAGAATTTGCATGGCATGGCGAAGGAGCACAAGAACCCTCATGACTGCCCAACACCCCCATCTGGACAGAAATAACTTGGTTTCTGTGCTCTGGTAACCTCCAAGTTAGATTACTGCAATGCACTCTACGCGGGGCTGCCTTTGAAGACGGTTCAGAAGCTGTGCAGCTTGTGCAAAATGTGGCAGCCAGACTGATAACGGACCAGAAGGTTTGAACCTATAAGACTGACTCTGGCCTGCTTCCATTGGCTGCCTCTATATTTCAACCCGGATTAAAGGTGCGGTTTTTAACCTATAATGCCTTACATGGCTCGGAACTGCAATACCTGATGAAGAGCCTCTCCCAATATGAACCTATCCATGCACTACACTAAACATCTAAAATCTTTCTCTGGATGCCTACTCTGAGGGAGGCTTGGAAGATGGCAGCTAGAGAGAGGGCCTTTTCAGTGCCAGGTCAAGACTTTTCTCTTTTCCCAGGCATTTGGAAGCAAGTGATGAGTTTTAATCCATCCCTGATTTGTTTTATCGTTTGGCTGATTGCTCAAAGTTGTTTTTAGATGTATGTTGTCTCTATGTATACTGTCTGTTGTGTGTTTTTATGTGTTTAAATTTTGCATATTGTTCTTAATATTTTTAATCTTTGTAAACCACCCAGGGATCTTCAGCCATAGCGCAATATAGAAAAGTAATAAATAATAAAAAAATATCTCTTAACCATGGTTGAGATATCAACAGTGTTATTTCTGCCCCAGGACTCAAAGTACACCAAGGAATTCACACCCTTATCCATTTGCGATATTCTGCAAAGAAGTATAATCCTGTGACTAAAGTAATATGTTAGCCTGCGAAGAAAATTTGATTGTAACTTCAGCTCTTCCCTTGTGTATTCAGAGCACATTACTTTGCCTGACTCTTTCTATTTGTAGTCCAATAATGCTAAAAGCTTCTTCATCTATTGAGATGGTGATTACACTCACCCATCTGCCAAACTTGTCTCCTCTTCCCATTTCTCTGTTGTTATCTGCTCCCATTCTGCTTTATATACCTGGAGCAGCTTTCCTGTCTTAGCCTCTCATTCTTATTATAAATATTTAAGAACCAAATATGTTGACAGAGTCTCAGAAGTAGCAGAGGAGCACAGCTCAAATGACATAGCGCATGCTTTGCATGCAGAAGGTCCCAGTTCAATCCTATGTAATCTCTGGCCAAAAAAAATGCTCATCTAGCTGGACTACTTGAGAGCTTGGATAGATGTTGACAGTCAGAGTAGGTGGTGCTAAGCTAGATAGACCATTAGTCTGATTCCATCATAAGGCAACTTTATAGGTTTAGCAACTGCATTCTCCACCACCCCCAACTGCCCCATGTTTAATGCAGAATTGATGTGGAATTGATGATTATCGAGGTAGAATGGCTGGTTCAAGTGGAATTGAAATCAACACTTTTTTTTTAGTGACAAAATGAATGGGCAGAGGCCATTGAGACATATGTTAGGTTGATAATTTTGTACTCCATCTTACTTCATGTAGATGCTCATTATATTTATCATTAGTAATAGGTAAGAACTTGTTTTTCTCCACAGATGTAAAACTCATTTTTGTTGTGCAAGCCTGTACTCTGTAGGCTTGAAAATATTCCAAAGAAATGACAAGTATTAGGTTCCTGTATTGGAAAGTGGACCACTTAAGTATTCAACCAGACAGGCGTTCTGTTTCATTGCAACTCTGACATCCAGAGATCATTTAGAAATGTTGGCTCGGCTGTATTTGAATTCCTCTTCTAGAAAGGGAAAAGTTAAATATCACTGGGAACTTCCCAAAACATTAAGCTCCTTTGCCAACAGTTGCCTTGTTACATGTTTCATAAAGGTACACACATTCCATAATCTCAACACTTGCTGTGAAATATGAAAACTTTGGGCTGTGTCAGTTTTAAAATATACAAACGCAGTGAGTGATACAAAAGACTTGAAATCAAAGTGGTGTTGTTATCTCCTCAGACCAGGAGCTGATTTCAAGGAGGTTCTCGCGGAAAAGGCAGAATAGCTTCCCGTTGCTTCTTTGAAGTTCTCTCTTGCGATATCATGGATGTTAAATGCACATTATGGCTGTTCTCAGAAATAGCTAGAAATTGTTGAATTGAAGCAAAAACTCAGAATGTTCATTGGAACATTTCAGCGGTCTCATACTTTGCGTGGGCCGCCTTGGTTCGGATATGAAATAAATGTGGTCATGCCCAGAGCTGCCAGTCTGATGAGGATGAAATTGGGGAGGAGGAAAATAGTACTCTATATATTGTGCTGTTACAATTTACAAAGATACAAGAAGTATGAAATGTGGTGGTTACAAGTCACACTGTAAAGGTTCACAGCATGAGGCCATTATTGCACTCAAAATCATAACAAGACAGTGAGAGACCTTGGAAAATGTAACAGTCCAGCTTTCCCAGATGTGTTGGACTACAATTACCATAATCCCACAGCATAATTGGCTGTAGTATTATGGAGATTGTAGTCCAACAAATCTGTATGGTACCAGGTTGGGGAAGGCTGGTTTATATAGGTTTTTGCTTCAGAAAAAGATATGGTTCTACTAGATCATATGATGTGGTTCTATTCCTAAAATGGTTTTTTCCAAGTCAACAAGCCATCTGTTCAGAGTTTCCAATTTCTCTAGGGAAAGAGAAAGGATAAGATGGAGAATCACAGCTGGAACATGTCCTCCATGGAAAGGCTGTGTTTGTAAACTTGATTATCACTTTGTATGTCACTCCACTTATTAGTGTGGGACTTAGCAAGGAAATCCCATTCAAATTCAGCACAAGGGAAACTCAAATGCTGTGCCTTTGGTAAATTATACACGTTGGGTATTTTGCATAGCTGTCGATTGCATAGTTTTCATAGCAACATTGTTTCTCTATAAACAATATTTATTTTCTAAAAATAATAAAATATAAACTACAACAGAAAAGATAAGCAGAAATACAAAAAAGTAAATAAAGAGAAGATTTTTTCCAGACCAATTTGAACAGTTTGAAGCAAGATTAATTCAAATAATCGACACTTCCTCTAAGGAGGAATTAGACTAAAATAACTACTATAGAGAAAATATGAAATTGGTTATTCAAACTTTAAATGCAATGAAAGAATGGAAAGATGAATATTTTGGTTAATGTAGAGTTTTTAAAAATGGAGAAATTAAGAGAGAATTGTATCCCATATATCATGGGTTATTTTTCTGGCTTGTCAGGGGAGAGACAAGCCAGAGTTCTGTATTTGCATGTCACATTAAACAAACCATAGACTGAGGGAGTAATCGGACAGCATACCTGAGCACACTACTATTCCACAATGTTGTGATGTACGAACTGGGTCATTTTGTGCCTTATGTATTATGCACCTTTCTGTAATTTTTGTAAATGCATAAATAGTGCATGGATATTACATAGTTTCTATAAAAAATGATATATTTTGCATGTGACCCAGTTATCTACAGTACCCATATGGTATTGTGCATAACTAGCGTGATCCTTTCTACCTCCACCCCATATATTTATAGATTTCAATTTGTTAGGTTTACTTTTTTTCAGGGTATGCTTACTGAAAAATCGTTTATATTTATATTTCAATTAATACTGTAATTACTATACATCACTGATCCAGCTCATACTGAAAGACTTCTTATCAGTAACTGGAGCATCATCTGCAAGTGTTGTATTACTGATGGTAAATACAAGTTTTCAGTAGCTAGGGTCAGAAAAAGTAAACTGTATCAGTCCTGCACATTTGTTGTACTTCAGCATTGGCTGCAGTCAAACGAACAGGAATATGACCATTAGTTCCTGTTTAAACAGACTACATCATCATTTCCCCCACCCATGTTGGCATTGTGTCCTGCCTTGTCTATAGCTGCAACGGATAGCCCAAACCCAGGAGTGGCGGTTCTTTGGCCTTGGGAGTGATTGATAGCCAGTTGAAGGCTATGAATGGCTTTGCTTTTACGTAGATCATGAGCAGTATGCAAGTGCCCTTGGATAAAGAGACTCTGGTCCCCTCTACAAGGATTCGCTTTTGCGCCCGGTTAGGCGATTATGCGCATAATCGCAGAAGCGCATTTACACCTAATCCCTCTGCACGAGAGGCGGCGAAGCGCATTAACAGATTTCCAAAATGCGCTTTACAAGTAGTTAATGCGCATAAGTGCTTGTTCACATAGTCAAAATGCGCTTTAACGGCCGGAGCAAAATAAAACTCGCTATTTAACGCGCATTCGATAATGCGCATAATCGGAGAGATAACGCGCCTCTACGCCCGATTTGTGCTCCGTTCTTGTAGAGGTAAATTTTTTAAAGCGCCTTGAAAGAGCTTTAAACCTCTCTTGTAGAGGCAGCCTGAAGCAGCACATGTTCTGAATGATCCTCTCCATTCCTGATAGCATAGGTCAATGTACTGGCCTTCTCACCCCCCCCCCCCCAAAAGGGGGGGGGGAAGAAATCTGAAATGAAGAATGAGCGTCAGAGAAGAATCCATAATCGTGTTTAAGCAGAGTGCATTGAATCAGGAAAGTCATTACCAGCACAATATTTAATTTACATGTATGCCACGAAAGGGAAATGTTATCTGGCTCTTGTGCTAAATTCCTTTCAAAGTGTAGTTGTTTGAACATTTTCCCCCCTTACCTCTTCTTGGCAGCATTTGTTACAGCGACCAGTCTGCATGGGTCTTCCGTTGCTTGCAGGGATGCCAACCAATTCTACTGGTTGTCTGGCTGGTTTTCCTTCTTCTGCCTCCCCCAACCCATTCCCTGTCCCTCCCCCCCAATTTTTCAAATGTTTTATCTTGAGTGTTCCTTTTTTATTGAAGACTTGCAATAGGTGATGTGACACAGGAATAGATTTCAGGGATATCCCCAAATAGTTCATATTCAGTCCACTAGTCATGATGACAGTTGTGTTGTTTGGACTATCCCTAGGCAGGACTTCATGCCTAGGGATCTCATTGCTGAAAAACTTGAGAAGAGCACATTTTGATTGCTTTTATTGCAAAGATGAGCTTTTTGCAGTTCCTAATTTAAGACATTTTCTTAAATTAAGAACTATCGGGTAATACCATATAGAAAAGCAAAAGTTGTTACAGTGGCCCGGTTTGGACAATCTTATCTCTGCTTAATAAGCCAAGATGCGAATTATACTTTTGCTCTGTGGTGCTACAAACAGCTCTTTGCAAAGACCATTGATGTTTCTAGCAGTATTACTGTTGTGGGGGGTGGAGATACATTAAAGGGTTCCCTTTGGTCCTCTAAACCAGCCTGTGAACCATGGGTAAAAAAGGGTGTTCAGTGCTGTACGTATTATAAAATAATGAAGCCTTTCCTTAATTGCCTGTTCCTTTTTAGTTTTCTTTAGATTTATTATGCATTGTATTCTTGAAACCTCAGGGCCAAAGCAGATGCGATGTGGGAGACCTATGGTCTTGATCATTCAGTATTTCCTAAGTTATAAAAGTAGCTGTGGTAGACAATGATATTGATCAGAGTAGCAGGGCTGGGCGAGGGGATATTTCACTCTTTTGGCCTACGCCATTTCCACATTCGAACCATCACCCACAAACTGCTGCTAGTCCCGCTCAGAAAGTATCGTGCTTCTTCTTGTTTTTTCCTCTCCCAGCAGGGGTGATAGCAGCTTTGGGAATTGATGTTGATTGAGGAAATGATCCAGGACTAATGGGGTAAAACTCCTCCTCTGCTAGTGCTGCTCCTCTGAAACTGAAGCCCCCACAGCTGCTTTTAAGTTTTAAAATGAGGCTATCTGGTCATGGAACTCCCACATCTGTTTTGACTGTAGAGGATGTGATAACTTTAACGAGAAGACTGACTATATTACACTATAAATGTGTAGTTCAAATGACCCTCTATCTGAAAGGACTTTGATGTGAAATTAGGACATTTTTGTGTAATAATACACCACTCAAAGCAAAGATGACTTGCACAGTGTTTGGGGTAGTTAAACTTCGTTTCTCTTCTCTTGTGCTAAATGCTCCTTCTCCTAAACTGAAGCACCAGACTCAAAAGCCACCATCATCACTATTTCCTCTTCCTAAGCAATCCCCGTTCATCATTTTAATGCAAGAGCTTCCGTGTCCAAAATTTGCCAACCTCCGTACATTGGACAAATCCAAATGAGCCTTAATTGCTAACAACAGCTGCTGTTCAAGGAGCTCTGCTGAATATATGCTGCGTTAGTAAAATATCAGATACACTAGATAACCTTTTTGAAGAGGTTGAAAAATATGGTAATCCTGTCACGAGCATGGAGTCTCCAGCCTCCCTCTGATGTGCGCTGTCTCCCTCTCTCTCTGCTTTAGGTGTTCAACAAAAAATAAAAATAAATATGACATTTGGCTATATTTGTGGGGCAGGGGGGAATGGAATAGACCTCAAGTGCAGGAGTTAATATGCCCAACTATTATAAAATTTGCTATAGACCTGAGAATAATAACTGCCTTGCTGGTTGAAATCCAAGATATATAGAGTCCAGCAATCTCTGTTGGGCAGGGACTAGCCAAGTGACCCTACAAAGCTCACAAGCTGGGAGAGATAATTGCCATTCTCTAACATTTGTCCTCCTCAGCATCTGATCATTGGAGGTGTACTGCTCTGAACAGGGATGTTTCATTTGTAGCTATGATAGGTAATTGCCACTAATAGGCTTGTCTTCCGTGAATTTATCTAATGCATTTTAAAGCTTGTAATGTTAGCAGCCATCAAAATGTCCTGTAAAAATGAATTCTAGAAGGAAATGTATAATTAACTTATAGGAGAGGAGATGTGAGCTAGACTGGTTTCTTAATAAGTATTGCTGTTTTGTACCTCTTCAGTGGTAGAGCACATATTTTGTATGTATAAGGGCCGAGGTTTAATTCCTGGCATCCCCATGTAGGGCTGGAAACATTCCTGCCAGAAATCCTGGGGAGCTGCTACCAGTCAGCGTCGGCAGTATTGGATGAGATGGACCAATGGTCTGATTCAATACGTAGGAACTTTTTATTATCTGCTTTTCTGTTATTATTATAGTGTTGGGGCATGGTAGGGAGGTTAGTGAATGCTGGGGTGGGGGAGCAAGGAGGCAAGTATACACACATAGAACATTGTTTCAAGTTTTAGATGCTTCAGTTTGGATGGGATCTGATGGAGAATGAGTTGGAAATATTTTTTGAAGTTGCTCAAACAAGTTACTTATTAGGATGTGTAACTTGGTATTGCTCAAAAATATTAGTCATATAAATTTGTGACTTATATCAATCTTATACTGTATGTTCCTCTTAAGGGAACTAGGTGAAGGGTCCAGGGTTAAGAACAGGTGAAGTTGTGGTTAGAAAATCCCAGTGTCCATAAGAACAGAGAAGTAAATCAGACAGATAACCACAAAAAAAAGGGAATTTGACCTCTCGTTGTCGTAAACAACTATGTCAGGGGGAGGGGGGTATATTCTGAGAAGAAGATAGTCTAAATTATGACATAGACAAATCGGTTTAGCCATTTCAGAATAAATTAAAAGGGAGGTCTTTGTCTTTAGAAAGTTTATTTAAGTCTAAGTAACAGGAACCAAGATGTCTTTCCTTTCCCTCAGGCATGACATCTAGGGTGTTGCTCTGAGCCTAGCATATAGGCCTCAGTGACTGCTTGGTTGCCTGGGAGAAATGGAAGTTCCTCTGTGGAGTAGAGCTCCTTCACAGAGTTGTATGAGTGTTGTCATGGGGGGGGGGGGTTATCTATGTTTGACTATGTTCTCAAGAAATCTGCCAGACTTGTATATGCTTTTAATTTGCTTTGCTGAATGGAGAGGTTCGTGTGTTTGTTTAATTTTAACTTCCTTAAATTGTTTTAATAAATGTTTTAAAGCAATAACAGTTTCATTGAGTTCGTGAGTATGAGTAAAATTGGTCATTCTGAGTGTCTATCTTCGTATCTTCCTTTTTTCACCTACTGGAGTGAAGAATTTAAGGAGCATTGATGAAAGGACTGCAGCCTGTATTCAGTGTCCCTTAAATAAAAGTCACCTGAAAAATCCCCTACAGAATCATGATCCTTCCTCAGGAGGTTGCGTAGGATTGATACCAGACTGATTGATTGACTGATTGATTGGGAGTTTGAATGTGTGAATGTTGCTTATGCTGTTCTATGTAAAATTCTGAAGTAAAAAGTCTCCGGAGCAATATTTATAGGAAAAGGGGGGGGGGGGAATGTATATACAGAGAGAGAGAGAGAGAGAGAGAGAGAGAGAGAGAGAGAGAGAGAGAGAGAGAATTTATTATTTATTGGCGGGAGAAAGGTGGAATAGCACCAGAATCCGCAAAGGACTCTGAGGGGTTTAGCAAGAAAAGAAGAAGGTAGTTTCTGGCTGGCGTAAATTTGAGCTTAGTCCCCCCTAGAAACACAATTGTCCTGACATCTTCTGCTAGGACTCACGTTGTCCTGACCAAGCTCCACCCCGGGGACCTCCCCCCCCCCCCCCCTGCGCAAGCCCCTCAGATAATCCAGAAACAACTTACAGTGGATCTGGGCAGGAAAAGTCAGGGACCACTCCCAGCTTTCAACTACCTTCTTCTTTCCTTACTATTATATTCCTACAAATATAAGACAGCTTCCTGTGCACATTTGGTGCATAGAATAATATTGGGGCATGTTTGCCAGGGGTGTTCTATGTTCATAGTCTGACCAGCAGTTTGGTTTCAATTTAATTCAGAAACATCTGTGTTATGTTATGTTTCAGTTGTTGGAAAATATGGAGCCCAGTTCTGTCATGAGATGATTACCCTCATTATAACATGTTTCATGGTGATTTTTAAGGGGGGAAAGCATACATGATCTGTTTTCTCCTCCGGATTTGCCTTGTTGTCATCATGAAGTGATCCATTTCACGGCAGGCTACATTCCACTAAATATTTGGTACATCCAGTCTCAGTGGTGCTATTAGATTTTCAAATCCAAAAATCATATATATGCTTGTGAAGTGTAAATAGAATTAATTACCGCACTTAGCTCTGTCTAGATTTGTGAACTGAAAAGCTCACATTAATATTTTAGCTTTCTCATTAATGGATTATGAAATTTCAGTGTATTTGCCAACATGTCCTTAATTTCCATATTGGTGCCTATTTGAAAACAGAATTAAAACATTATACAGACTCTTACTGCATCACCATGTGCAAGTATTACATATCTGAACACTCCTTTTAAAAAAAATATCTCAGCATTCCTTGGTCAGCTATCATGAAATTCTACATATGGCTTAAAACAATAATATACAATTGTTTTTGTAACTGTCTGATGTAATAATAGCTGCAGCTCCTGTCTTTGGATTGCATTTATTTTTTTCTGCCTAGCTGCCATTGAACATGTTAGAGGAGTTGTAGTTAAGTACTGTTTGCACCTAATGCTTCTTTAATTCATATGTTTTGGCAATGGCCAATAGTTGCACCCTTTTGGGAGGAGGTTATAATAAGGATAAACTTCGTAGTGAAACAATCTTAAATATGAAATGAACACAGGGTCAACGCAAATGGATTTTTAGAGTCCTTACGACAGCTAAAAGACTTATACTATTATGTTTGAAGGATAAATGATCACCTCCCATAGTGCAATGGACTGAGGACTTAACAACGCTATCAACATTTGAATGGGTGTTATATAGACGCCACTTGCGAGTGGATAAGGACATGGATATTTGGTCTGCTTTCATAGAATCGTAGAGTCATAGAATCATAGAATAGTAGAGTTGAAAGGGGCCTGCTCAATACAGGAATCTACCTTAAAGCATACCTGACAGATGGTTGTCCAACTGTCTCTTAAATGCCTCTAATGTGGGAGAGCCCACGACCTCCCTAGGTAATTGGTTCCATTGTCGTATTGCTCTAACAGTCAGGAAGTTTTTCCTGATGTCCAGCCGGAATCTCACTTCCTGTAACTTGAGCCCATTATTCCGTGTCCTGCACTCTGGGTTGATCGAGAAGAGATCCTGGCCCTCCTCTGTGTGACAACCTTTCAAGTATTTGAAGAGTGTTATCATGTCTCCCCTCCATCTTCTCTTCTCCAGGCTAAACATGCCCAGTTCTTTCAATCTTTCCCCATAGGGCTTTGTTTCCAGACCCCTGATCATCCTTGTTGCCCTCCTCTGAACATGATCCAGCTTGTCTACATCCTTCTTGAAGTGTGGTGCCCAGAACTGGATGCAATAGTCAAGATGGGGCCTAACCAGTGCCGAATAGAGGGGAACCAGTACCTTGTGCAATTTGGAAGCTATACTTCTATTAATGCAGCCCAAGATAGCATCACACTGTTGGCTCATATTCAGCTTGTGATCTACAACAATTCCAAGATCCTTCTCACTTGTAGTAGGATCCTTGAAACCTATGCATAGGTTACCCCTTTTTTATGAATGGTATATCTGATGCGAAAAATGATGACATGCCTATTTATGTAATGTTTGTTTGTGTTTTTTTTTCTTTTTCATGATTTATTTTATTTTCTGTTTTGTTAAATTCACAATAAAAGAAAAAATGTAAGTATTTGACAGGCTTCGTCAAGTTGGGTCAGACAATTGCTGAGAGAGACTTGATATTCCTCCCTTAATGCTCCAATGCCTGTCAATGGCTAAGTGCTAACCTCCCCTCCCCAGTAGTTACGAATTCAATACAAAGGTCTGTTGGTTGAGAGGAAACACCAAAACATGGTTTGGTGCTAAGAGAAAGAGCCTTCAAGGAGCTTGGGTTTATTCACTCCATTGTCTCCTCTCATGTGGAGATTCCCATCCTCCTTACTTGTTTTGAGACGAAACATAGCTTGATGTTTCATCTAAACCAGTAAATGATTTGCACTTGACCTGGAAACCAAGATTTAACCACCGTCTTGTGAAAATATTTTTTATCTTGTCAGGAGTTTGACTTATCAGCCCCTCTTCGATAATCTGTTGCTCCATCTAATTTAGGGCACAATCTTATGTATGTTTAGACAGAAAAAAAATCCTACAATTCCCAGCATGCCCCAGCCAGCATGGATTGCACTGCAAATTGCTTAATCTGTGTTATGTTTTAAATCTTTGTGTTATGAGCCTTTGTTTTAAGCTTCCACATTTTTTTATTATTATTATTATTATTATTATTATTATTATTTTTGTGAACCGCCCATAGAGCTTCAGCAGTTGGGCAGTATAGAAATAAATAAATAAATAAATTTGTCAAACAGAAAGATACAGTATAAATGCTTTTAATGAATAAATGAATAAATAATACATGAGATAGCTGTAACTTCCAAGGAAGAGATCTGACATCTAGTGATACTGCTGATTTCCAATGACTTTAGCATGATACTACTTTACTTCTTTTTCCTTCCTTCTGCCTAATGTTACATCATTTTAATATTAACATTTTGACATGGAGTTTACTGCACTTTGAGGTCTTCAGATGAAATATGCTATTGAAGTTCAAAGCATTCTTTCTCTGTTATATTGTGCGTGCCAGTTCTTCTTAATATTCCTGGAGAAAATAGACATATTACCTGCTCACAACTAAGCACATACATTTTCTGCTATTACCTTTATGATCTAAACAGGTTTCCATATAGCTAATACAGGATAAAAAGCAGAGTAGCTAATGTTTACAGATCTAACTATACTGATACTTTCTGTTAAAATGAACAAGCTCTTTTTTTAAAAAAAGGATGGACGAGTAAATTTTCGATGTATGATGAGCATATTCCCCCCCCCCCACGCTTTTTTCTTCTTCTTTCAATTTTTCAGTGCTGTTATCTGGAAATACTAATAGCCATAAATTCATAAATGGGCTGTGTCAAGGAGGATCAAGCCCTCTTGTGTTCAAAGCATTAAGCCAGAGCGGTGTCCTACACCAGATGGCTTTTTCTTTCCATTTCATGGACACCAGTTCTCACTGGGCAATTCATTATTTTCTACCACTGAAGCAGCTGTGGATTACTGTAATTATGGATTTAATATATCCTTGACACTTCAGTGTGAATACTAATTCAAACTTCACACATCTACTTGGAACCAGATTAATTTTCTCATGATTATATGGTTTCTGGTTTGAATAAAGGCTTTGTGGGGGCAGTGTTTTGGCTCCCACAGAATGAGTGTTTTCAAGAAAGGATCCTAGTGACTTTTTTAGTGTTCACTCGTAGGAAATTCCTGAGAGAATTTCTAAGCCTTTTTCACTCCTAAGATTGGTAGGAGAAAAACTTTAAATGACACTCTCGACCACCAAGCACTGGATTATATTTTCATTTTAAACCAGTGTAACTGAACATATTTTGGTGGGAAGTACCTCTTCCTCTCTGAACAGTTAGTAGTGAAACAAATCTGCTAAAAATGTGCTGTATCGAGGGAGCATTCTTACTAAAAGAGTTTTTTCCCACATCACTATTTTTATATCCATTCCTTTCCTTTGAAGAGTAAATGTTCCGTACATTTCTCCTAATGCCTTCCCTGATGTGTTTGTTATCGTCCAAAAACTGTGCTGTTTTTAATATTCTAGCTTTTGCCTTCAAAATCATTATCATGAGCCTGCTATTCCTTGAATTCACACAAGGTTTGCTCCAATGTCATTCTGTTAACATCACTTGACTTATTCCTGTTGAGGGAGCAACATTAACCCCAAAGGTCTCATGGCAGATTCAACTTGTGAATCCATATGTTCAGCCTCTTCTGAAAGCAATTCAGATTGCGTACATACTTCTGAAATCTGTCTAATATTGGCTTTTAAGGGTTCAAAGAGAGGAAGAATTTAAAGAAAAGAACAGATGGATGCCTTGTTTTGTCTTCATCTGCCTTTGGAGGTCAAGAGGGAGGGAGGGATGGTACTCAGTTATTGCTTCAGTCTTCTCCTACTGAGTAAAACTACGCAAGAAGAGGTGATAAAAATTGTGAAACTTTTATCGCCTCTTGTAGCCGAATCTCTGCATTGTGGAAATTCTAGGTATCCCTATGAACCTGCCTGGGCCCTGAGATCAGCCTCGGGAGCCCTGCTTTCTGGCCCGCCAACCATCAAGATTAATTAGAATGATGGGTACTATAGACAGAGCCTTTTCAGTAGTGACTCCACATCTGTGGAATTCTCTGTCTAGAAAACCGTTCTTCTCTGTATCCACCTTTAAGCCAGGGGTGGGCCATAACTGATGAAAATTAGAGGGAGAAAACAGAAGAAATCACCTTATAAAATTATACCAGACTGTTTGCTCTCCTAGCCCAGAATTGTCTGCCCTGAATGGCAGCAGGTCTCCAAAGTTTCTGGAATAGTTGCTTCCTATCACCTGCTGTCTGAACATTTTAATGAAAATGCTGGGGACTGAACCTGGGATTTTCTGCATGCAAAACATGTGCTCTACCACTGAACTATATTCCCTGCCTCCATCTCCCCCCCTCAAAAAAAGATGAAATAGGATGCTGGGAATTATGTGGATGGGGAGAAAGAAAAGTGATTTCAACAGAGGGAAGCCTGATTTATTTTTAGTGGCAGGATTAACAATGTGTAATTAATTCACTTGGTAGCAGGACATAGTTGCTGGGCAGAAAGGGTGAGCTGTAAAACCCCTTAACAATACCGGTCATAAATTTGTTGCGAAGACTGTGGAGAAGAGGATCTTCATTTTGCCAGCTTCTGACACAGGAAAATCTGATTTATAAATGATGACCTACCTTCCAGCTAATTAATTTCTACAGTCACATTATGTAAGACCATGCTTATCATACCATAAAGGTTTTCTGCGGCAGTTTGAAATAAATGATGTGCATGTTTTTCAAGGCCTTGGTAGACCTGCTTATTTCTATATAACCTCAATACATTTTGGATCTATTTGAATGGCTGGGTAAAATGAGACCATTTATAAATATGGTAATGAAATGCTTCTTGTCATTACATGTGGTTTTCTGTTGTTTAAATCTGCAACCTGGGAAGCCAGGGTGCTTTAGTTTCTTTTTAAATTGGTACTTCTGCCTCTTAACCATGCACAAAACATTTTTGTAAATGACATTGAGAATATGCTCCTTCCTTTCTAATTACTTAGTGGAGTTGACATTCACACTTCCCAGTTACTCACTATCTATCAGCCTAGCCTACCCCATAGGGTTGTTGTGAGGATAAAATGAAATGCTGTTGGGTGGGAGAAAACCTTGTAGGCCACCTTGAGCAACCTTGAGGAAAAGGTGAGATAGAACTGTAATAAACAAAGTAAATAAATAAAACTGTGTCATACATCAAAAACAATCAAAGCCAATTCCACACACACACACACATACACACCCTCCATCACCACTAAGTTTGCAAATTTCAGCTTTTCAACAGGTTGGCAATTCCAGGATTGTAAAGCATTATAATGTGCTGGTCAGTGGAGAAGCTAATAATAATAATAATAATAATAATAATAATAATAAATTTCTTACCCGCCTCTCCGTTTGGATCGAGGCGGGGAACAACAATATAATAAAATACATAAAACTGATTAAAACATGACACACATTATTAAAACTGCATTTTTAATAGCCATATAAGTCTGTCTGTTCAATCACAGTTATTCATCTCGCCTTCTGGACATCTCTGAAGTTCTTCTGGGATCGTCCAACAGAAGGGCAAGTAATCGAGACAATAAAAACAAACACATTAGACTGATAGTAATAGCAAAGAAACTAACCCTGTTCAGCATTCAGATAGCACATGCAACGAATGTCCATAAAGGGAAGCCTACAGCATTTCCTCCCAACTCCATGTGCATTTATTGAATGCCTGAACAGAACCTCCACATAGACAGCAGAATGCCTGGAGTGCTCTGTCCATGGATCCCTTTGACCAACTGGATTTCTGTTCACATGGACAGAGATTCCTGTGCATACATTAGTACAAATGGGAGTTTTCCTCCCAATACAAATAGCAGTTTCAGAGAAAGGATTTTCATTAGTGACATAACAAAGGATGAAAGAGTTAAACTATCCTTTCTCCACTTGCTGCGAACTTTATAGTTATCATCTCTCATACTCCAGCTGTTTTGCTTTCTTTTTAATGTACATGGAAAGACACATTGACCCTGTTCAGATGACACACAAAGCCACGATGGTTAAGCATTTTGAGCTAAACATTATGGATTAGCATAATGTGTAAAGCATGACTTAGTGTGTTGTGTGAACCATTCCTAACCATGGTGGCTACATAACCATGATTTAAACAAGCTCAATAACCGTTTGCTGCAAAAGGGTTACTGGCCTAACCATGGCTTAACGAGTTGTCTGAACAGGCCCACTGGGTTGTATCCATTGGGTGGAATCCAATGTTGGTCTAACTTAAGTCCCATTCATTTCAATTGGGTCTGTTCTAAGTAAGACTAATATTGGATTCAACTTAATGTAACATCTAGTTTGGCACTCAAAGGACATCTTTCTTGAAACAGGGCTGATGCCCTTCCAAAATGCAGTCTTTTGGGCCAGACTTTTTTTAAAAAATGCAGTGTACTTCCAGGCCTTAATCTGCCACCACAAGTCTGATTCAGTCCTAAGAGTTCTGTAATAATAATTGAAATTCTGGTCTTGATAATGAATAGTCAATTCAAATCCCCATGGTGGTCTTGGGTAAACTTTTAGTCTCAATTCCCCATCTCTATGTTGAAAATAATATTGACCTACCAAGGAGGGTGGATGTCATAAAGAGTCTGAAGCACCTTGCACATGATGATTGCTTTATAAATTATTGCAAATATTAAAAGACCGCTCTTTGCATCCATGCTACCAATATTGAAAGCTCCAAAACACACATTATTAACATAGATGTACCACTTTCCTTCACCCCATTTGTTTCTTTCATTAGATTTATGGGGAAAATGGGGTTCGCTTTTCGCTTTGAAGTCGCTTCCCTGCACAAAGCATACTAGTTTTCAGCAATGAATTAGTATGGATTTTTAAGCTCCTTTAGTTTGATTATAGATTTTTCATTAAGCAAAAATACATGATGTAGGAAAATACACTGTAGCAGAAAGACACTTAATTACTTTTCAGGCTTAGGCTGTTATGATGTGCAAGTATTATAGAATATGCCCCTGTGAGGTTTTTAGAACAGGTTCATTGAAAATGCATAGTAGCAAGTATGTAATTTAGTGAGCATTGCTTCCTTTTTGCCTGGTTCATCTCTGAGGAAGCAATTGACATGTAATGATCAGGTACCAACATCATCAAGTCAAACCCAGAACTTCTCAGATAGCAGTTAACACTCTGTACTGATATGCTCCAGTGTAGTCCAACTGAATAATTAAAGAATGCAAACCATGAGCATTTCAGCCTCTGAAACCGCTGAAACTGCTGAAAAGGCCCTTTAACTCAAAGCCGCACCTCACCTCACCTCGTGGGGGCAGTCAGAGATGGCCTTTGAAGAAGATCTCACGTGGGAAGAGATGCTCTTGAGCCGTGAAGGGCCTTAAAAATAAAAACCAGCATTTTGAAGTGGACCTAGAAATGGACTGGATGCCACTGAAAATGACAAAGCATTGGCATAATGTGTTCATACTGGCCGCCAGATCCTGAACGAACTGGTTTCCAGAGGTAGCACCATATACAGCACAGTTTTCCATATGGGAAGTTACCTGGGCATGGATAACTTGAAATAAGGCAATCACTGCCTAGATTGGGTCATACCTGGTATACCAGCCTAAGCTGGTGAAACGAACTTGCAGACACGGAGGCTACTTGTGCCTCTATTGACATAGATGAATCAGTGAGACTATGGACTTGGCCCTATAGTGTCAATTCTATTTACTAGAGTCAAGGGTAAATGGTACTGAAAGAAGGGTGCATACATAGCAGGTATTTTGTTAGAACAGGTGCCAGTACACACACAGCCAAATTACTTAAGCTCTTCAGTTGTCAAAGGACAACTAATGAGACATTCGCAAGAATGTCTGATGCTGTAGAAGCAATTTCCAGTTTGTGTGGAAAGCAAACCAAGGTACATTGAAATAGCCAAAAGAATCAAGGCTATGATGTTCAAAATATGAAGTGTGTTTTACTCAAGTGCTGCAGAGGTTTTGAGCTACAGACATATTTCTTTGAACTGTATTAAACGGAGTATAGCTTTCGTCATGGCCAGACACATCACCGAAGATGATTGTCTTGCCATTTTTCAGAGGCATTTTTCTCTCTGCTGCACTAAGCAAGCACAGTGGCTTTGTTTAGTAACCAATCTAAGTCATGATGCTTCCAGATTTCCTCAGACTATATTAAACTTCAACCTGGACCGTTGTAGAGTTAGAAATGGAATGAAAAAAAAGAAGCCTACATTCTTCACACATCATTGAGTCCATTTTTAAAAGACTCAATGGCTTCCAGCTTCAGTTGAAAATCTGTTGTGTTTTACAGGCAGTGTTGAAACAGAGAACGCCCAGAGTTATATGTCACACATGCCTCGGACATTTCCAAAAGCATAACCTTTGACAGAAAATATTTTCTCAGCTCTGCTCTAACAGAGTGAAATGCTGCACTGGATCATATCTCATAAAATTGTGAGGAGGAGGAACGCATCTGAAGAGTATATGCCTCCTCTATGTATCTATTTAGACAGCAATATTGGTTCTGCTTTGGTCAAATTCTGCCTTTTCATACTGATGTTAAATGGGTGTTAGTCAGAAAAATATAAGGCTGCCTTCCCCAACCTGGTATGTTTTGGACTTCAGCTCCCATCAGCCCCATCCAACATCATGGCAAAAGATCAGGAATGCCAGAAGTTGTCCAAAACGACTTGAGGACACATATTAGGCAAGGCTGATTTAGAGATTCCCTTGTTGGCCCTGACCAAAGGTCTATCTTCAGCGAAGGCTGTTGGCTCCAATGTCAGTGGGCGGTGAATCCGCTCCAGGCTTCAGTCAGAACCCGGCAGAACTCTAAAAGAGCTATCCAATGTGTGGATAGCTCCTTTAGAGTTCTGACTGAAACCCGGAGCGGATTCACTGCCCCACTGACATTGGAGCCAACAGCCTCCACTGCATCTAATCCAGCTTCTTTTGTTAAGCAGTGGCCAGCGATCTGTCCCTCCTGACACATTGTTAATAGTTGTTCCAGAATCTGTTTTTCAGAGGTCTACTTTCTCTGCATATATCTTATAGTTTGACAGCAGGGTGCACAAACTTTTTGGCCCCAAGGACTGCATCAATGGCCGCAAATAACACATGCGCACACCACTCGAAGTGGTGAGATTTATTGGCAGTTCTGTTTTTTATTCCTTTTTTAAATATGCCTAACATGATTTGCCTTTTTTACAGCAGGCGCATACTGCTTCCTAGGATGCTCTGGGACACTCTAGGATACATGGCGTCTATGGCAGAACCATAAATCCTGTTCCTAGAGTGCTTTTCTCCTTCTTCCCCCTCATTTTTCAGCAGTGGCAGATGCTGGGGGCCACTAGACAAGACTTGGCGGGCTGCCTGCAGCTCACACATTTTGCACCTTTGCTCTATAGCCATTGATGGACGCATCCTCCATGCATTTGCCCAACCCACGTAAGTTCGTGACCACCATTGCCACATCTTGTGGTAGGGAATTTTGTAAATTAGTAATGCCTTGTTTGATGTAGGTTATTGGGTAAAATTGTTTCTGTTGCCTCTTGTTAGGTTTCCAATCACTTGGCAATCCGTGGATGAGGAGATATGTGTTTTCTTTTAGTGAAAATAAAAAAGCAAGGCAGATATTTAAAATCTTAAAATCACTCCACTGGCTGCCCATTAGTTTCCGGGCGACGTATAAAGTGTTGGTTATTACCTTTAAAGCCCTACATGGTTTGGGTCCAGGTTACCTGCGGGATCGCCTTCTCCCGTATAATCCGCCCCGCACACTCAGGTCCTCTGGGAAGAATTTACTCCAGTCAGCCAGAACTAGGCTGACGAGTGTTACCCAGAGGACCTTCTCCTCTGCCGCTCCCAGGCTGTGGAATGACCTGCCGGAGGAGATTCGACAAATTAGCAGTCTTCTGGAATTTAAGAAAGCCGTGAAGACTGTTCTCTTCCGGCAGGCCTATCCAGTTTAATTTTAAGATGTTTTTAATAATGTATTTGTTTTTATCTGTTTTAACGGTTTATCTATTTTATTGTTTTATATTTATATTTGGTGTTGTTCCCCGCCTCGATCTGGATGGAGAGGCGGGCTAGAAATGAAATAAATAATAATAATAATAATAATAATAATAATAATAATATGTTTCTTTTTCTGGAATCTATCTCTGTTGTCAGATATCTAGTGTTTATTCACATTAACACTGCTGTGTTATTATTTTCTGAGAACGAATCAGTATTTGACAGTACGTTTGAATTAGTTTTCATAATGCAGTATCCTTGTCCCAGTTCTCCACACATTTGGATTGCAGGCTGCACACATCTATCTCTCGTAACAGTTTTATTGTACCAGCAGGTGATCAAAATCTTGCTATGCAAATTACAAGTCCATAATCAGTTGTATAATTAGACTGCAGGAGAATTCTTGTGCTGCAATCCTATAGTCCCTGGAAGGGTATCCCCAAGGCTGTAGGAAATGTTGGATCTCTCACTCATAGGATGGATAGATATGTCCACCCTTGGAGAGGGAGATCCAGCCTTTGAAACCCTCCCCCGGCTGACTCAAAAACCTGACATCAAAACTCTGATGTTGGAAAGGGGGGGAAGAAAGATGTGCAGGGAGAGGGTTCCAGTGGATCTTCAGCCCATTCCCCAATGACATTCCAAAACCAGATGCAGATCTACATCAATCCTGGAGCTGACATAGATTAATTCCTAGATCAGTCAAAACTGGAGCACATCCTAAATAATGGAATAAAAAGACAAAGCATTAAGCATTAAGGAGAAATCACATTGCTTACTTGAGGCTTTTGTGCTTCCTGCTTTTTGCAGCCCATAACAATCGCCAAAACAATCGCCATAACCAAAACAATGTTAAGGCTCTACAGCTTTCAAACCAGCACCAAAAAGCAGGGAAATTGTGTGTTAAGGCTCAAAAGCCTTAACACCACATCCTCCTTAAGGAGGCAGAAAGTGCAAGTGACATTATCATTCTCTCCCAAAGCAGATAAACCATGAGGACAGGGTGGAGAATATGATATGCAGAGGTGGTTGTGGGAAACTGCTGATGAACAACTTAGGGCCAATTCAGTTCAAACGACAACCACGTGGTTTGAATTGAATTGAATACTTCCCCTCCATTCACTTCAATGAGACAGCTCCATCTGGTGGTGCAAGGGCCTGCTTTTTTCAGGAAGTTATTACAATAAAACAAATGCCTTGGTTCATGTATGAAATATTGATACTGTTGTACTGCAATTCATCCGCTTATTAAGCGCTACTTACTACTTTCTAGGTCATTGTAACATCATGTAAAAGACCCACAAACTTTCATGACTGGCTAATCATGAGTGTGCAATAAATCGCTTGCTTAGAGGAGCCCAATGACTCAGGATGTTGAATATATAATATAGTTTTTTTCCTTGAAGTAGCTCAATATGTTTTGGCTCTGTATTATATATATGCCTTCTTCAGGGATCAGTATTTCTAAGAAATGCCTGTGGAAAGATACGTCTCCAAAATGAATCCAGTCACAATATATTTTTTAAACATCCTGAGACTTTCTCTTTGTTCTAATAGATTAATTCCTCTCATTGATTTCAATGGGAGGGGAGGGAAAAACAAACTCGGCTTTTCCTATGAGCTTAGCAGGGATTTGGATTCTTCAGGGGCTGTGACATCAGAGCTTTCCACACTTAGCAATAGGGCTGATCTGTTAATTTTTTTAAAAAAATAGTTGAGGTTTCAAGATAAAACAAATATTTGGGGAATCTCTGTCTTGTTTTATTTCTTAGTTACGATTGGCAAGGAATGCCTCAGGAATTAAATATACACAGTAAGGCCTTGTTATTTTAATGGCTGGAAGGAATCCAAAATGTTTGGATAATTAGAAGCTTGGCGAAAAGTGATATGTGTTTGCATTCATATGCTGGAGTGGCACACACAAAACCAAGCGACTGAGGGTGAAGACAGGCACGAAGAGATCACTATAAGTTCTTCACCTGTGATATCAGCTTAGGCCCAGCTCCTTCCTAGCAATTTTCATGGCAGATGTACAATCGATCACTCAGCCATCAATCTTGCCCTCCCACCCAATGCATCAAGCCGGCTACCTGCCGTTTAAAGTTTTCTATTGCCAGTTATTCATTCATGTATTATTTATTAATTATGTATATAAAATTTTCCAGAACCGTTTTCAGCCTGAAGGCCCTCAAAGTGCCATAAAACCATAAAATACAAAAATAAAAGCAGCCATAACCCTAAGACAAAGTACAATAGAAAATCACAATACAGATCTAGATACAAATCGAATCATGTGAACAGGTCAACTTTGAAACCCCGATTGAACAAAATACTCTTTACCATCTTCCTGATTATCCTACTTAACAGAATGCCACTACTAAATTCTAAAGCATCCTAACTGTTTTGAACTTGTAAAATACATGCAAAAACTCCATGTGACTTTTTTCTTTTCCAAATATTTTTATTGAGTTTTTATATAAAGAATGGATACAAAACATATTGTCTCATTATAAACATATAAACCAATAAACATAGCACCAAACAATCACTGGGTATATTACAGTCCTAGAATTGAATTATTATTCAATTTAATTTAGGATTCCAAGTTTATATAAAAATTAAATGTCTTCATTTATAAATCATTATTAATGACGTTCATTCATTTATGTCAAGTCATCTTTTCAACAAGATCCGTGAGAGTATGTAGGTTCTGTATTATTTGAATTATTTGATAAATCTTTGAAAGCTGCCCAGTTTTTGTAGAAGCTATCCTTGTAACTTTCAGACCTTTGTAATCTAACTTTTGGTTTGTTAATTTCTCCATCAGGGCGATGGACCATTACTTATTCCCTCCATATTGGCATTGGATTTGCTATTTCCTTTTTCCAAGATGATGCTATAATTAGTTGAGTTGCTACCCACATAAAAGTCCATGTGATTTCCTTCCTATGTCTAGCACATATCACCATGATCTATTCTCTATTCTAAATTATAGACCTGCTTAAGCCTATTTGAAGTTATTTTTTCCATTAAATTAACAAATATTAATCAGTATGATATATTCAATCTTCCGTTGCCATACATGAGAAGGAGTTAGAAAGTCCAGATCTTGATCTATGTCTTATAAATGCTGATATTTTAATTTATGTAGACAAGATTAAAATCTCATAAATAGTTCAGACTAATCCCTTACTGCCATTTTGTATTAATAGTATTTAAACACACAATTCTCCTATAGATCATATATTTTCTTACTAGAGATAAAATAGCATGTCTAATCTGAAAGCACTGATACTACACAGGACATTTGTGCAATTTTCTTCTCACTGGAATGATTAAACCTTACCATTTACAATCCATTTTTGTAATGTTACTAGATAATATCTCTCCAAGATATTAATTTGATATTATTGCTGACTTTTTAAAAGTTTAAGCATTACTATGGTTTCTACTGGTTAAGACTGAGCATATTTACAGAAGCACATTATGGCATTTCACCTGGTTCCAGACAGTATTCTTACTCCTTCTGTTTTACATCTATTTCACAAATGTTTCTCTTTTAAAAGTCTAAAGAAGAAGACAGAGGAAAAAACCATCCACCCATCCTTCTTTTAATAAGGTTCAGTTGCCAATTACAAACTTTGAAACACCATGTGTCAACCACTAGTTTCTGCCAAAAAGAAGCCCTGGCACAAATAATTAAACTTGTAAAAATTATAGGTTTCCTTTAGTTTTGGAGCATTTTTTTGGTAACCATGGAATCTGAAGCTATATAGACTATAAAAATATTGTATTAGACTATAAAATCATCACACACACAAAATCATAAAACAAATACTCTAATCACTTCTTGCAGCACTTTGGATTAATCTTGCTGATCAGTCTGTAGTAGACAGAAAGCCTAGCAGAAGTATTAATGTTCTGTAATCAAATGCTGTATAATTCCTCTTTGCTAAGAAAGTATATTAATTTTGATGTTATTTTTCTACAAAGCATAAAACCAAAGACCAGATGTCAGAAGTTAATGATACGTTAAGTGTAACCAAGGTCTGTTGTGAGGTCCGTTGACTAGATCAATAAATTGATTGATTGATGGTAAGCAACGTGAATTTAAAGTTGGCTTAAGTAAATTAAAATCCATGCTGCAAAAATGCTGCTTATATCACTGCAGCCTTGCCTGTTTTCAAAATAAGATGAAATATGAAACCTCTGTAATATCATGTCAGGCAAGGTGTAACAGAAGGTGGGAAAATAAGAAGTTTGAGGAGAACATTATGAACCTCCTTGGAGGGAATACAAAATACATTTTAGAAGACCTTAAGAGACATTTCTTATTTCTTGATTTTTATTTTTTGTTTTAAAAGAGTTATCTGTTGTATTTGCTTCATGATTTATGTCACCAGACCACATATTTGTTTTGCCAAAGATGCCCATTTATCCTGAGCTGTGCTGGAGTAACTCAAAGAAGTCTGGAGATATAAGCACACAGAGCACCCGTGCATCATACAGAAGTTCAGCTAGCAGTATAAATGAAGATGGGCTGCATATTAAGATCAAATTGCATTAGTTCAAAGAAAAATCTTACACAGCATTGGGTGGGATGCAGAGGTGTTTCCTCCATCAGAGGAACCTCTTCTGAATCCAACCCATTATATATTATATTTCTGTCCGTGTGTTCTCAAGAATCTCAAGAACTTCACAAACATTAGTACTATTGTGTCACCCTGTGTTGTGTATAGACTAAAGTTGTCTGAAGCTGCTGTTATGCATCCTAATTTAAAGATAGCACAGCTCAGCACATCTTTTGACTATCTAGAAAAACTGCTGTATTGTGGCCTGCGAGGTGCTTGAGAACCAGTTATGTTTGGCCCTGGAGAGATCATATCACCACAGGAAAGATCCCGACCCCTTCTCGTGCTCCAAAATATACCTCTTGGTGGCATAGGAAAGTAGAGTATGTTTACTTGTGCCCTGGGGAGCTTGTTCCATTGTAAGTGTATTTAAGATCGCTGTGCAAAAGAGCTTAACTTTGCACCAATGGGGCACTAAGGTGCAAAGTTAAGCTCTTTTACAAATGGATTCACTCTTTCCATCCACAATGGAGGTACAGACACCCAATGCTTTACTACAGGGGTGGGCAATATTTTGGCTCTGAGGGCCACATGACAGGTAGGAGCCACATATGGTGCATATATATGCATATGCATGTGCACTCACATAGTAAAGATTACTATGACCTTCCTTTATTTTCGTGAATAAACAAGCAGTGTGGACACTGGGAATGCTCACACATGCATTGTTCTCCCTCTTGGATCTCCCACTATTTCCAACTTCCATGACTAATACCAAAGCCTGATATCCAGGAATTCTTCCTACAGAGCATCGCTTGCTTGCTGTTTCCACTGGGGCTATACAGGGCCGGGCCTACAATTACACATGTTGACGCAGGCTCAGAATGGGAATAGCAGCAAATTGCACTACTCTCCCCACCCAAGGGGCCCACCACTTTCTGGCCGGCCAGCTGGCCAGCCACTATCTTTCTCCATCCCCACATGCTGAGTCAATGCTGCTTGAGGCGGCAGGATGCCTTGGGCCGGGCCTGGGCCTACAGTGGGTTCTTTCTGCTGCCCTGCCTAACCTCGAACTCCTAACCCTCTTATAGACTTAACTTAGCACTGTTGTGCTGCACCCAGCCCAATTCCTTCCATGGGCCAGGTGTTGTTTATTTGGGCTGCTCTCTTTTTCCACTTGAACCATACGTGAGTTGTTTCTGTCAGATCCTTGCTCTATAAATTAACCAGTGCCAGGGTGGGAGCCGAGAGCTAAGGAGGAGCAGCCTCAAACTTTGGCTGAGATATGCCCATAGTTTTTAACAAATAACTATTTTTGAAGCGTACAAAGAGAAGAACAGCTTGACTAGGCTTGACAGCATTGGTTTTATTTCTCCTCTGTCTGTAATTTGTAGCCAAATTGGTCCTGTTGAGATTTTCCCTTCCAATGTGGCACTAAAATCCATTTGTTTCTGAGGGCTTTTTTGCACAAAATGTTTGCCTCAGCTCAGTTCGGATTTATTTTTTTATTTAAAATATTTATTTTTGGCTTGACAACAAGCCCCCAAGGTAAGTTAAAATAAAATAAAATTAACATGCAACAAACTTTAAGGAAGTACTGATTGGAGATAGAACTATGCTCAAAAAGTTCCACAATGGCCATGTGGGGAAATACCACCACCACCACCCCTTGCAAGGTTTCATTCCTGGGATTGACGCCTCTCGTTCTTGAGCAGCTGGAAAATCTGCCTTTCCTAGCTCTTCCCAGAAGCAATTGTGAAACAGTGGAGGGGATGACGTTAACTATCCACTCCCTAGGTCTTAGATCAAGGGTCAGGCCCCTGGACTTCTTTGCAATCCCCACCTGTCATGCACCTGATAGAGGAATCCATCTCTGATCTCCCAGAGACTGACAATGCCAAGGAGCCACTCTTGTTGGGAAATCTGGCGGAGCCTGGGCCCTCAGGGGAGATCAGTGCTAGTCCATCCCTGTAGCACAAGGGGAGTTCTACCTCTGATGTAGAGACTAGGCAGCCACCTAGTCCTCAAGAGCATTGCCACCTCAAGAGGCAGGCCAGTAGGGCTCCTCTGAGAAGGAGTTCTTGATTACAAAGGAGGACTCAATGGGAGCAAGACCTTCTTCATGAATAGGAATTTTGCCAGAGGGTCTGTAATACACTGCAGCTGTATTACAAATTGTAGCCTAGCCAGCGCTGGAACAACATCGTTCATCAGCTTCTGTACCTTGTACCTTGCTTCTGAACTTTGCCTTGCGATTGGCCTTCTGTGCTACTGACCCTTGGACTTCTGTTTGTCCCTGCTGGACTGTGTATGGAAACTTACTCCTCAATTGTGCTTTGACCTTTCTTGTATCTGGACTACTCCTACCTTTGCGTCATCCCATACTGAACTGGAACTTCTGTGTATAACCATTTACCTTGCCTTTTGGCTTGCCCCATATTTTGCTATAACACTGAGTCTGATTCAGCCATAGCACAGCACCGCCATTACCTGCGTTGCATGATTTGCTATAGAAGTGCAATAGCAAAGAAGCCACAATTCCTCTTTAAAACAAGATGTATGCTCCCCGCAGCAACAGATTCATTCATCAGTGCAATGGCACCAATTTTGGTGGTAGTGGGGAGGAAGGAATTGGGCTCCAGACACATGGAAGTGGTTTCTCCACTGCTTTAGATGTTGCTGTTGTGGCACCAGCTGCTTTTCGTTTGGGGCTGGCCCCATATTTGATGGGTGCTGGACAAATTACTCTCTGCTGCACCATCTCCTCTGAGTTGGTGCACCATGGCAGGCTTATATGGCAGCAGTGACAGATGGCAGCAGAGCTATGTGGTTGGGCGCCATTCTAGTTTCTCAAAATACTGCAATGTGATGCCATATGGGGATGTTGTGGAATTTTTTAAATGGTGATTAGACCCATGCTTAGCATTTCAGGCTAGAAAAGAAAAATTAAGAGAAGGAGGACCAAGGTATCAGCAGTGGCCACTGACAGATACCTGGGGTCTTAGGAGCCTATGGACTTTCAAGGTTCTCTAATGGTGAGATAGGTCCCCTCTACAAGAATTCGGTTTGACGCCTGGTTGTCCGATTATGCGCATCTTCTCGCAAGCGCTTTTATGGTAAATCACTATACGTGGGAGGCGATTAAGCGCGTAACTGGTTGCCTTACCGGTTGTATGAAACGCGCTTTTGAGGCGTTTAATGTGGAGAATTGCTTGTTCACATGGTCATAAGGCGCTTTAACTGCCGCGGTAAATTAAAACTCGCTATTTAACGCACATTCGATAATGCGCATAATCGCACAGAAAAAGCGCCTCAACCCCCGATTTGCGCTCCGCTCTTGTAGAGGTAAAAATTTTAATGCACCTTGAAAGAGCTTTAAATCGCTCTTGTAGAGGCACCCATAGTCTATGTAGTAGTAGTGTAGTAAATCTTTATTACAGTCAATAGACCAAAGGTACAAAACATAAAATATTAAAACTTTAAAATCATACATTGTCATTGATTTAATACAATAGTTAATATTAAAATTTAAAATACTAGGGTCATTCAGTCAATAAAATCCTTGTACACATTGCCCAATTTAAGAACTTTGCTACTTGTACAGTTATAGTCTTATCCGAGCCCTGCAAGAGCAAGACAGTTAATTGATTTATGGATCTGCCTGGAAAGGTTTGGTTAATGGGCCAAATTAAATCTGCTCTAGCCTGTTTGTAAAAGTTACAAGAGAGGAGAACATGTGATACTGATTCTACCTCTATACCATTACAAGGGCAACATCTGCTATTATGCGGTATTTTCTTAAATCGGCCCTCAAGTAGTCTAGATGGCAACACGTTAAACCTTGACAGCGTGAAAGCCCGTCTGTACTTGGGCACGGTTAACCATTTTAGATAAGGTGCTTCACGTCCATCATATTGAGCTGACAAACCCAGAGACTGTGGCGCACAAGGGCCCCTGGATGCCTATGCAGTAACCACACATCAGTACTAGAGAAGATTGATATATTATGCTTATCCATGTGATTGCAAAAGTGATTGAATGGGAATCCCATTCGGTCTGAACAATACAAGATGCCTCTGCGCATCACAGAAACTTTTGCAAGGCTTGACAGCAGCATGCCAATGGACTAAAACAATTACTATGTTGTGTATCTTCCCCCTTCCAGTGCTTGAAGCAAATGACTGTTTAAAACCTAGCATTAAATATTGTGTGCTTATGTTGCGAGTTCATTTGCATTTGGCAGAATAATTTCATCCGTTCCGCACTGCCTAGCTTCTAGACAAATTCAGTGCAACGTCAGTGATATGGTAGGGCTTCCTAACACAATTAGCAGTAGAGTTCGGGAGACTAAATATAAACTTGCAAAATGAATGAGAGTTGGATTATAGGAGAAAATTATAGCTAAACCTCACAAATAGGATATAACATTTATGCGTTCTAGCTTATTTCCTTGGAAACTGGAAGGGAAGCACAAAATTAGACTGGGTCTTTTCCCATCACTTGTCTTCTTAACTGCGTTATCGTTGCAGTCAGGAGTTGCAGCAGAATTGTGGCAGTTACAAACATTTTTTCAAGACTGCCCTAACAGGCGTGTTCATTCAGAGCCATGCTAATGCAATGAGCATGTCGGATATCCTTGATCACAAGAACTCCAGGAACACGTTCCTGATTTGATCTGGGAATGTGTTTGCATTGTCAATATTCATGAAAAATTTGTGGAGATATGTTTAGATGTAAAAAATATTATGCAAAATAAAAAAGAAAGAAAGAAAGAAAGAAAGAAAATACCATCTTACAACACTATGGCTCAATTTGGACAACACAATAAACAACTGGTGTGGGGAAAACAATCGTCAGTTGTTTTGACAATTGTGTCATCCAAATACTGCCATAGTCAACTCAGTGCTGATCCTCATCCACACCACAGTTGATTATTTATTACCGTGTTGTGTGGGGAGTGCCCCCTAGGGTTAGGGTTAGGGTTAGTCAACCCACCATTGACTATCGTGTCGTCCAAATTGAGCCAGTATGAGGTTTTCAAATTATGTTGACATTTAGTAGGCCCTGCCCAAATTCTATTCACTTACTGCCCAGCAAAAATATAGTAAAAGTGTCTCTGAATGCATGTGGATTGCCTTTCCCTTTCCACCCAGCATGGCAGCCTGCCCCTCCCACAGATTAAGGAGTAGAGTTAAGCACACAGAAGCCATTGTTCCCCATAAGTCTGAGTCCCTTTCTGAAAATTAAATATTGCCCTCACTTCCCTAGGAAGTCCCAGCACAGCAAGCATCTGTTTTCAAAGCTTGGTGGAACAGTCTTCCCTCTCTCCCAGAGAAATCCAGTCGAAGCTTTTCTTCCTGCCCTGCAGCAGCTCCCCTTCATAATGCAGTTGTTCGTTGTCGTTTTTCTTCCTTTTCTTAATCAACTCCAGAGAACAAAACAAAGAGACTGGCTGGTTTTGGACGACACATTAGGCAATGGAGGGGGAATAGCGTACTGTTAGTTGTCTGTGCGTGGTGTGTAACCCTCCACACATCACAATAAGTAACACAACTGACGATTGTTTCCCCCACCCCCGTTGCTTAATGTGTCGTCCGAAACCAGCCTTAGTCTTTTTACTGGCATGGAAAGGGGGGCTGAGAGAAGTAAATGGGGGATTTGAAATTGCTGTCATCCCTTCTCCCATAAATCAGTCTACAAAACAAAACTTCCTTGCTGTTCATAATCTGTCTGCAGTTGGAATAAAGTGGCACAGGAGACTGTTGATTGGAAGGTATTTGGAATGAATATATTCTCAAAGTGAGGGGTGGAGGCTGGGGCTACAAAAGCCTGTTAGCTGCAGTGAGTTCCAGGATGAGGATAGTGCTGAGGGAGAAGAGCAACAGAGAATGTGCAGGGGAAGCAGCTTTTCATATAGAGAGGGAGAGAAATGGACTGAGGAGCACTGGAGAGAAACTGACGATGGTAGGGCAACACCCTTCTCAGCCCGCCAATCAGATGCATAATATTCCTGGGAAGGGAAGAAAACCTTGCAGATGCCATTCAGAACTAGGGAAGACAGATTATTTCCCAGTAAACTACTCCAGGTATTTATGGCTCCCTAATTTAGTTGCTATAATGCAATCACCCACCTTGAGCATTGTCACTTTTGCCAAGATCGAATACTTTCTCAGCCTGGCCTGTTGGTGAGTGGGATTGTTGAATACTGGACACTATGTTGAAAGTGGTCCTTTGTTTTGGAACAAGACTAACTTCAGTAATCTGGAGGACTCCAATGTGACAGAACGTGGCAGTGTTCAGAATTTTTGCCCAGGCCTTGTGTATTACAGAGCCATGCCACCTTGTGTTAGTGACTGCTTTCGTCTTGATACACATAGGGATTGGTTTCAGTTTCCAAAGACACCAACTTGTGCTGTGATTCCATTGTAACATTCTTATAGACTTTCATGTTTGGATATAACTAACATGGTGTAAATTCTCCCTGAACACATACAGGTGCATATCCAATATCTGAAACTTATCCAAAACACCTATAAATCAGAGCATTTTTCTTATATTTTAACGGCTGTTGCTGTGGTCTATAAAGTATGAGGAAGAAAATCTTTAGGGAGTCACAGTCCATTTACCATTGTAGCAATGAAGCTGAGTGAAGCATCTTTTTAATATATATATATATATATATATATATATATATACACAGCAGGGAGGAATTTATTTATTAATTTCTAGATTTGTCTTCCATTTTTCCTCCAAGGAGCTCAAGGCAGCATACACGTGAGATCTAGTTTTTCTTGTTCTGGCACCAAATAATCATGAGCAAACCTTGTTTCTTGAGCAAATCTGAGCTTCCTTGCATAAACGAAGTGCCCCATTCCAGTGATGGAATATCCATGAGGTAGCTACTCATTTTGTGTGAGAATTCCAGGAGCCCAGAGTTCTTCGCACAAGAACTGTAACGCATTTCCTGCATTCTCATGCAGCCATAGCCCTTCCATTTTCTTTCATTTGCTGGACAAGGAAGTGTGCTTCCTGGAATGTCAACAAGGGTTTGTTGGCTGGCCTTCAAGGTAAAGATGCCCAAACCAAGACGTTCAGGGTCCATGGAAACAGAAATACAGACGAGGAGTGTTTAGGTACACAATTCATGAGAAGAAATGTTTATTAAGTAACTTCCTTATGGAAAAATGAATGAGAAATGTAAACTTTGTCTAAAATTGACCATATGAGGGCTTGTGCCTTATTTTTTTATTTATTTGATTATACCCTGCCTTTCTGCCACAAATGGCACCTCATGCAGCTTGAGGAAGATGCTGAAGCCCCAGCAAAAGGGCCCATTGTTGCCCACCGCCTCCTGCAGTTTCCTCTTGTCACTTTCTTGCCCACCCACTCAGAGAGATGGCTTATGGCAGTAGTTGCCTTGCTTCCTTTGCTTCCTCTCCCAAAGCAGGTGGCTGAGACAGCTACTCCTTCTCCTTGCCATCTTCTCTCTCCCTCACCCACCCATCAGGGAGAAGGAGGTGCCACACCAAATGAAAGGAGCACCAGAGGGGAGAAAGCCTGCCAAGGGTGTCTTGCCAAACTCCTCTCCCCAAAGCCTGGATCATCGAACCACACTTTGCTAGTTCACCTTCAGCTAGTTCGGGGTCTAAATTCCCCTGTGTAACACATGCCATACAGAGGTATTGCTCCTTTGAAGAATATTTGCTACAAAGATCTCTATTCAAAGTGCCAGGTTCCATAGATAGGTGCAATTAATTCGCCCTTTTCACACCATTCCTTTATGTAGTTTAAGGAGAGGGATTATGCCTTCTGGCCCTTCCACTAACCTCCACATGTGTCCAGCAGAGAGTGTGAAAGGGGCTATTAACTGAAGTTTTCTGTGTGTTCAGCATGACACTGTTAACTGAAGAGATGCATCTCTGAAAAGTAACTCAGAGCTTCTTTCAACAACATCCAGTCTTGCTGAATCATTGAAGACCATTTTGCTGAACCCTTCTAGCAGTGTCAAGCTATTTATTTTCTTCAGTCATGTCCTCTGAATATTTAATTATTATGGCAAGGTTATATTAATCCAGATCCACATGCTGCAAGGTAAACCTTTTGTTTTACATAGTTGGGCTGGAACTAAATTAAAGAGTTGTTTTCTTGCCACAGGATGCTCATTATGACAATTTAAGAATAATTAATCAATTGTTTTATTAAATAAATGTGGGGTTTTTTTTGCCTTTTGTTAAGATGTTTTTACTTTTTACCAGCTTACTAATTACCATCAGTTTTCCATCTATTTTGCTAAACACGGACAGGGTGATGTGTGTACTTATACAAATTCAACCTTTGATAATAATAATAATAATAATAATAATTATAATTATTTATATCTTACCCGCCTCTCCGTCTGGATCGAGGCGGGGAACAACAACATGATAAAATACATAAAACTGATTAAAACATAACACATATTATTAAAACTGCATAAAAAATCCTAAAACATCCTAAAAACACCCTTAAAACATTCTAAAATTCCACTGGATATGCCTGCCGGAAGAGAACAGTCTTTATAGCTTTCTTAAATTCTAAAAGACTGTTAAGTTGACGAGTCTCCTCCGGCAGGTCATTCCACAGTCTGGGAGCGGCAGAAGAGAAGGTCCTCTGGCATATTTTGGATGCCTCCTTAGCCATTGGAACAAATAATGCTACACAATATTATTTACTGGTTATCCATGCAATATAACAATTGCTCACTTGTGGCTGAGTGCCAGATTTAGCTATAGCTATTTTGAGTAATTTAATCAAACAGTATTGAATTGGGTGAACTGTATTTAAATCACTGAAAGGAAGCATTGCCCTACAGCCATCCTGCTGAGGAGTTTAAATGATTGTTCAGCAAGAAAAAACTGGAGTCTTCCTGATTGATTCGATAGGCATCTGAAACAAGTTAGCCACATGGGCAGTTTTCAGAAGCCAGAATCTGATGCTATAAAGAGATTTTATTATTGTTTCCATCAGTATATTATAGTTTATGCTTAGCTATCTGTGGCACCTAAGCGTAAGGATAGACCAGCTAGCTTATTTTTCTTGAACACAAGCCACCTTGAGAACTCATGGCTTGCTGATGAGTTGTTTAGGATGCATGGTTAACCAGCAACCCTGCAGAAAACGTGCTGCGTTCAGACAACACGATCACCCATAGTTCAACAACAACCCACACTGGGTGGGTTAGTATGTTGTGTGAACAATGTGGCTATTGTGCTCTTATAATTTTGAGATAATAATAACAGGGATTTGTCTAAAACAAATTCCCAATACAGGGAGGCCTCTCTTTCAAGAGTGCCACCTTCAGAGACATTTTCATGGTGACCCAAGAAAGGGCCTTTTTGGTGGCTACTCCCAGGATGGGCTCCTTCTCTGCTGTCCTTCCATTGGTAGGTAAAGACCACTTTATTTATGAAAGCCTTTAGCCTGTAAGTGGGTCTTTAGTTGGGTGCTATTTTTTTTTAAAAAAATCCCTGTAATTGTTATGTTTTTATTGTATTTTAATGTATTTGTATTGTTTTAATCAATTTTAATTGTTGCTGTAAGCTGCCTTGAGTGCCATTGTTTGGTAGAAAGGCAAGGTAATATCAGAAAATGGATTCTGCCTTCCTGAGTACCAGCTATAATGATAGTGGGAATCAAAGTAATCTGAATAAGTTCATAGAGCGAAGCGATTCCATATAACATTGGCATAAAACTGCATCCTTGGGCAGTAGCTATTTTGAGATCAGTTGTTGTAAAAATTGCACTGTGTTAAGTAATGTTAGTTTGTTCTGTACTTCATCCTATGGTGTCATTTTACAAAGTTTGCAGCACCAGATATTACATCAGTGATATACTGGGGAACATGTTTCTAGATCTTTGGAAAGATTTGGAAAATCAGAAGTATGTGTAACCAGTAGAGGTAGAAACCAGAAATAAACATGGTTAAGAGTTTAATGTGACCAGATCCAAATAGTATGATATATTTCCAAATCTAAATGAAGAAATAATTTCTCTTTAACTGAAAGATCTTTACAACTGGGTTTTTGGACAACCTATTATGGAAGAGTAGGTGGAAGATGATTTCCTACCCTCACCCTCAGTGTTTATATTTCAAGTTCAAATAGCTAACTAGGGTTTTCCCCTTTCCCCCTCTTCAGTCAGCAGCAGAATATGTGAAGACCCGCTTACCTGAAGTCCTAAAACAGCATCTTCAAGACTACGAGAAAGACAAGGAGAATAGTGTATTATCTTATCAGACCATTCTGGAACAACAGATTCTCTCAATTGACCGAGAAATGCTGGAAAAGTTGACTGTGTCCTATGATGAAGCAGGTATGTTGACAATTTAGAGGGAAAGTCCAACTGCATTTTTCAAGCTCCTCTCCTTGTGGAAGGTATTTTTAAGGGGTCTTTGAAATTGTAAGTAGCCAAGTACATGATTCATTGCTCTACACTCCTTTCTGCAGAAATATCACTTTTTACAAGCATTCTACAGATAAAATGTATTTTATTTTTCTTTAGGCAACTTCCAGACAATGTTCTGGAAAGAGAATGCTTGTTTGTTTAGTCCACTAGATAGAGGGCTTAAAGACAGGGTGACCATATTTTGGAAACCAAAAAGGATGACAACATGGTCGGCTCCCAAGGGGGCATGCCCACCAACATGTCTGGCCCCAGGGGGCCTGTCCAGCACCAAGGCAGTGTGCCCACCTGAACATAGCCTTGGTCACATATCTGATTTTACAGCACACAATTAAAAGTCTCTGTGTGGCACGCCAGCCTGTCAGGGCTAAGCTACAGCCATCTCTGAGTTGTAACTCTGTCTGAAACTGATGCCAGCCAAAGCCTCCAACCAGCCAACACCTGTACCAACACTTCATTCTGAGATGCTCTTGAAAGGCTCTGTGTGGCATGACAGCCTCTCAGGGTTCAGCTATCCTATCTCTGAGCTGTGTCTTCAGTCTAACTCTGTCTCTAAGAGATATGCCAGCCAACCCAAGCCACAAATCTATCTATTTTTCTCTGACACGCACTTCAAATGTTCTGCATTGCATGCCAGCAGTGCAGACAGAGCCTAGCTCACAAGTGAACAAAGTGAAATGGAAGGGAAGGGGTAGCAAAGCAAAGCAACAAGGTGCCAGGTTCCAACATCTGCATCAACAGGGCATCCACAAAGATGAGAACTATCTCTCGACTGAAACCTTACTGTTGGTCATGAGAGTTTTTCTCTAAGGATGACCCTTCATCGCCCATGATGTGGAACTCTGAGAAAAAGGCCTCTGGCCTGTTCTGTTTTGCCCTGTGGGCTGCTTTGACTGACCTCTCCTTTCCCACATTTTGATCTGTGGATGCCTCGCCTCTGCTGAGCTCCAGGTGCCCGACTAGCCACCAACTCTGCAATAGGAAATGTGCCCTGCTTGCCCAGCACTTCTTAGCTAAAAACATGAGATTCCCTTGATGCCAAGGGCTGAAAATTCTCAAGGTGCAAGACCCTAAAGAGGAGGTTTGACAACCTGAGTTTGAAGGATATGGCTCCAGCGGTTTTTTTAAAAAAAAAATTAAAATTTCAAACTTTATAAAATTCCTAAAAATCAGCAGATGAACAGATCTGCTTCAACCTTGGCAAGGATAAAGCCCCACCTGAGTTCTATCATAGTGCCAGGATTCATGTCTTTATCTGTAAAAATGACAGTTTTTTTAAAAAAAAGAAATATTTTAAAACTTCAAACTTTTTTAAAAAATCCTAAAAATCAACGGATGAATGGAACTGCTTCACATTTGGCATGGCTAAAGCCCTTCCTTAAATCTATCATAGTGCCACGTTTCATCTCTTTATCTTTAAAAATGGTGGAGCTGTAAGTGTTTTTGTTAATTCTCATTAAAGTAGAGCTTCCCTTTGGCTGGGCTGGATGGGAAAAATCCAGGTTTTTTGTCAAATTTCATAATCCCCCCCTTCCCAGATTTGTTACCAAAAATCCTGACAAATCCAGGTTTTTCCTGTCATATGGTCACCCTGCTTAAAGATAAAAAATATGGATCTCTAAAAATAATATAAATGTAAGGGTTAAAGTTGGCTTTTCCCTACTGCATAAATCTCGAAGCTTTATACCACAATTTTATCTCTCTCCTGTTTTTCTTGACTTACATGGTTTAACCCTGTTCTCTTCCTAGCATCAATGTTGTAGCATCTGTTCTTTCAATCACCATTAAAAGAAAAACCCATCTGGCCAATATATACAGCATAATGAAGGACTATAATTCAATTTTATATAATCTGAAGAGCATAGCACAAACCATTGACTTGACCAATACTTTAGAAGCATTTTACAGTTTAGATTTTATTTGTGTGCTGTAAAGACATGGGAAGGAGGTTTTTTATTATTGGTGTATCCATCCATATCTTTACAACATTACACAGGGGGGGGGGAGTATTTAGAGGAAAATTATAGATTTATGTAAATGGGGACAACACATTTTTGTCTTTATTGGAAAATACATTTTTGGACAATGAAAAAATGTGAAGTGTCTCCCTCAACAATATTTGTGAATTTTAATGCTGAAGTGAGGCAATCATGTCAGAGTGAAGAGCTGCATAAAAAGTCTAGAATAAAAGTGTTTTTTTTAGGAGAGCAATTTTTTAAAAAATGGCCCATGCCTGACAGACTCTGTGAACAGAAGTCCTGTATTTATACCCATAATGAGGAAGAGAGACTGCCTTAGCATTCTAATCAAGTCTCTTGTTTGGTACAAGAGAAGTAATGGTTCTACCTGTTCTGAATCAAGTCCTGATTACAACTACTGTGTAAAATGTGTGTAGTCTTTAAAAAATAATAATAATTGCAGCAGATGTTCGCAATCCCAAATCCTCCAGCCATTCAGTTACATGACAATTCTAAGGGTAGCATTTCATCCTGTCATGATAGACTTCAGTACTTTGTCAAACTCTTTTCATTTTAATGAGAAGGTCAAACTGTCCCCAATTCCACGTGGTATGTGAGTAGATAGACTATTGAGGTCGGAAGACTGGAATTGTGAGAGGGAAGAGAAACACAGGAGTGGAGCAAATTATAACCATTTCAGGTGGAAGTAAAACTGTCTCCATATATTTCAGCAGGATGGCAACAACATATATTCTCTGGCTGTCTCTCAATTACTTAACATCTATAATCACAAGCAGCTGGAGTTTGCTTAAGTACTAGTAAGATATCTAACTTGGAATTAAATCTCTGAGACATCTGACATGCTGAAACTTCTACCTCAGCCATGGCCAATAGCAGTGCCTAGTTTTTGGCAGCACTAAAGTCATACAACTGCAAAAGGTTATTCATATCTCGAGCTGAGATATGATCATCCACCAGTCCACTGTCTTATTCTCAGTTCCTTTCCAAATAATCCTGAGCATGAAATGCCCTGGAAGGAGATGGTGATAGTGTAGATCATCTCCAGATTTTGTAGATAACAATGAAGAGAGGCTGTATCCAGGTATATCCACATAATGCTTATAATGGATAGACCAGTCCTGAATCTTTGATATCAGGTTCCACACATTAATGGAATCATTATGGAATCTGACAGAATCGTAGACAGAATTTAAAACGTGTAGAATAATGGGTTGTATACATTGGGTCGTATCGAATGTTAGTCTAACTTAAGTCCCATTCGTTTGAGTAGGTTGACTTTCAGTAGAACTAATAATGGATACAACCCAGTAATCCTACTATCAGTTAGACTGGTCCTCTGTCTTTGAAAATGTGAAGGCTTACATTAGAATGCAATTTTGTATGTTAATTTGGCCTTCGCGCACGCTGTCTTGACTCGACATTCTTAACAATTCTTCTTGTAAATCTTTCCTATTAGTAAGTCAGTACATCAAAGCCACCAAACCAAATGAGCTTAGCTAAAAATAGCCATGTGTACTGACAAGATTCCTAGTGAAGTTTTAACTAAGAAAGCTTTACCAAAAAGAAGCCAGGGCGAATATAACTGATGGGTTCAAATTGTCAGATAACATTTAAGTCCTGTCGTTTAAAAAGTGGCATTCTTGATAAGCCACATTTAGAATAAATTGGTTTAGTGGTGCCAGGAGGAAGGGTAACAATTGAGTGGGAAAGACTTAGTTACTTGAGCTCATCTGTGTAGTTCCAGTATACACTTTACACACACACCATAGCAGAGAGGATTCTATCACAGGATACAGCTGTGTGTGAAGAGGGGCCTTACATGGTGTGTGTGTGGGTGTGTGGGTGTGGGTGTGGGTGTGTGTGGGTGTTAGCTCAGAAGTGAATGCTTTCAGTTTCCTCATGATTGCACCAGGCAAGGAGTGTGAGAGTGCAAGGCTCATGCACGTAATGCTAAAACAGGGCTGGGGAACCAGTGGTCCTCCAGATGTTCTTGGACTACAACTCCCATAATCCCTGAGGGTTGGCCATGCTGGCAGGGGCTGATGACAACATCTGGAGGGCCACATGTTGCCCACCACTGCACTAGACTGTAATTTGGTGTTGTGTCTGAACTGGGCCATATATCCTGCAAAAAAAATCCTGGGCATCCATCAATATTAAGTCAAGGATTACATTACGGAGTTGCTCAGCTTTAAGTATTTTAACTCACCGACTCTAGAAACTTCCAAACTGCTAGGGTAAGATGTGTCTAGAAATAGTTTGAACATACAGGGCAATAAAGCAGATGCACATGGTCTTTTGATGTCTTTGGGTGTACATAGCAGTTGGGGTTTCTATCCCTCTGCAACAAGTGTGGGACTTCTGAAATACCCAGAAGCCTTCTTCCATCCTAGTCTCTGACCCAATCAAGCCATCCCAGGTACACCACTGTTTGGCCATCTGGAGCCTTAATGAGGGAAAGCTCCATGCTACGGCATGGCTATCACTAGCAAACACTTGAACACTTGTTATTATTATTATTTGTCCCATAGCTGAAGCTCTCTGGGCAGTTTACAAAAATTAAAAGATTGACCACTAAAAAGACAATATACAAAATTAAAACCATAAACATAAAACAACTGACATTTAAAACATTTTAAACTGTTAAGCCTGGCCACACTGTCAATCAAAACCTCAACCTGAGCTGTTAAAATGCCTGGGAGAAAAGAAAACTTTTGACCTAGCACTGAAAAGATAACAGTGTTGGCGCCAAGCGGGCCTCATCGGGCAGATCATCCACAATTGGGGGGCCACCACAGAGAAGGCCCTCTCCCTTGTTGCCATCCTCCGAGCTTCCCTCGGAGTAGGCACCCAGGGGAGGACCTTTGATGTTGAGCGTAGTGTTTGGGTAGGTTCATGTCGGGAAAGGCGTTCCATCAAGTATTGTGGTCCCAAATCATGTAAGGCTTTATAGGTTAAACCTGTTAGCATTTGTTAAGATTAGGGCCTACACCCTGAAACTTTTAAATGCCTCTCCTAAGCCTTAGTTACTGGTAGTAAGAGTTTTAAACTAAAATGTGCTGGTATTTTTGGCCCTACCTATTTTGCTTTTGGCCCCATCCACCACTCTAATGCCAAGAGCTTCTCCAAATTTGGGCTGAAAGAGGTTCAGCCCACCTGCTGTAAAGTTAGTAAGCAGCTTAAAAGTGGATTCCATTTTGCAGGTTGGAGGCATCAGACTATACCTGGTTCTCACCCTACAACAGCCCACAGGTTTCCCCTTCCAACATGCCATGCTGGCCGGTTTGGACAATACGACAAGCCGCATCCAGACAGTGATTATGGAAATGGTGCTCAGCACGCACTGCAATTTAAATATGCCACAATGGTTTATTTTGACCATACAAACCAGCCCAATGAGACTGATAAGGCTATTCTAGATCATCAATGGTCTGGACGGGATGTAGTTTTTACGTATACTCTGCAGATTGATTGTACTTTCCCTCCAATATCTTCAGCTACTAAATCAGATTCAAGCCCAAATTTAGAATGACTAAATTTTGCTGGATACAGCATTAGAGATTGATTGCAGTGTGACTGGATCCATTCCTCTGGATATTAGTGAAACCACTGCAAGATCGTGGCTAAAGTATCAGGAGACAAAAACAAGGAAGATTAAATGTCAGCCTTGTAGGTCAGTAAATTCATCTCTCCCTCTCTCAAATGGACATTGAAAATGGGGGAAATGGCCAGAGACAACAAGCTTAATTTTTTAAAAAAATTAAAAATCCAACACCATGGGATGCGACGGTACATTGGGCTTTCGTTTGTTAATACAGCTATGTTGAAATCAGTTCATTGAAATGTCACTTGTACAAAATGACCACAATAAATATCCCAAACATGAAGGGATCTGAAACAGGAGGGTGATATAAAATACTATAGTAAATCACGTTTACATTTTCATTCAGACCAGGAACAGATGAATCTGTCAGTTTTGCTTTTCCCCACATTTGTTTTTTTCCCCACTCTCAAATTCTTTTCGTCCTAAATATGAAGAAAATAACAAATTTTGGTAAAGTCTTATCAAAAGCGAAATGAAATTATCACCCATCTGCACACTGGCCAAATTCAATAGGTTCAGCTCTTGCTCGCATGGAGAGGACTGTGTTATAACTGCCTGCCATGTAGCTGTTAAAGATGAGGAGCCTGTAAGAAAAAAAAGAGGGGACAACCCTGAGTTTAGCATTAACATGGTTAAATGCACAGGGATTCAAACCCAGCTAAGCACACAAAAGCCCTGGGCCTAGATGGAGTAATCTGTCCCTTACGGTTTCTCCAGAGGAGGCTGGTGGCTCCAATGTCATTGGGATGGTGAATCCGTTCCAGGTTTCAGTCAGAACTCTAAAGGAGCTATCCAAGGTGTTTCCGCACCTTGGAAAGCTCCATTAGAGTTCTGCCTGAAACCTGGAGCGGATTCACCGTCCCACTGACATCGGAGCCACCAGCCTTCACTGGGTTTCTCCCACACTTGAATTTTTAAAACCAAAGTTCTTTCCCTCCTAAATATGACAAAAAAATGCTGATCAAAAACAAGCTGAAATTCTCACTCATTCCTGGTGCAGACTCCAGTAGAATAAGGACACAAGCGTTTGTGCTGGTCTGTCATTTGAAGCTCTCGGACCATTTCTGCATTAGCAGACAATGGATCCCCACCAAGCCTCTGCCTTGGTTTGGACAGGCCTGTTTTGCATCAATGTCTGCATGGATAGTGGACTTCCAGAACTGCCTTCTGATTTATTTGTACATCACACAGCAGTGACGCTCTGATTTTAAGCATAATGAAATGCGTGCATTGATATTCTGGTTTCAATCATTCTTTAATAAGCATACTTGAAATTAATTGTTGTGGTTTACAAATGCATCCAGAGCATGTAATTTTTATATTACTTATATCGCAAGAAACTATTAGATAATAACCGAGCTGAAGCCTATGTGTATGACTTTGCAAGTGAGAATTGAACTCAGGTCTCCTTGTTCCAAGTACTGGTCTTTAACCCCTGGACTACAGCAGTTGTCAGCATTCTCCCCTCCATTAGCATTTATTCCTCCCAACTTGATCTTCCGTTCCAGGAATTTATACCAGGATTGTTTAGCCGATTGTTCAGTAGGATTGTTCAGTGCCTATTAATCTGTGAGAATTTTTTTATATATATTCACAAGTAAATATTTGTACAAGTAAAAAGCGTTTGCCTTGTGGCTGGAAGTTAACATGTACATATATCCTTACGCAATTTACTTAAAAACAGACATATTATCCTTCAACCTCACCAGTTGACCAGTTTTAGTGCAGCATCTTGAATCAGGCACAATATAAATTTAGGGTGGTGCTAGAATCTTCTCTAGATTATCACTAGAAAAAGACTTGGGCCTCATCTACACCAAGCAGGATATTGCATTATGAAAGCAGTATATAAAAGGCAGGAGCCACACCAAGCAGGATATAGCGGCATGCAAGCAGTATATATGGTATGTGTCAATGGGCCTCAACAGTTGTCAGTTCACTTCAGTACTGCTATAAAGCAGTATTGTGGCTCCTGCCTTTTATATACCGTTTTCATACCACTTTCCTAGTGCAATATCCTGCTTGGTGTAGATGAGGCCCTGGTCATGCCCAATGGGATTTTTGTTTTTACAGGAAACTCTCACAAGCTGCTTTTGGAAGTCCCTTCTGTCAGTTTCATTGGTTTTCTTTATAAGACGGAGAACTACTATCAGAAAAACACAAACACAAAATCTTATTAGTCCCATGGAACTGGTTGCACAGTTCTTTGGATCCTGGCCATAGTGCAGAACTATATTAGTCAATAAACTGTGTATTAATGGTGTCACTTTTAAAATGTTACCACACAAGCATCATAAATTTTGTTTGCAGATAACTCTTTCTAGGGAATTGCCCAAATACAGCTGTGTAACAAATCCAGCACTACTATCCATGATATTATTCTCAGCATTTAGGCACCATCAGAAAAGGTATTTTCCTCTCATGGACTGTTTGCAGCCTTTTAAAAACTGCTGGATCGAAGATACATTTTTGTATTAATACTGGAATAAAAATGAGGCAAAGCAAAAAAACCTAATAAGATGTTCCTGAACTTTCATGCACGCAATGTAACGGCATTCTTCTGCAATATATATTTATGATATCCAAAAAGATGATGAATGCACAGTTGCAAATGAGCCACAAAATGAATCTGTTCATGTAGACATTAGAAGCAACAATATTATCAAGTATGACGGTTTTGATCCAGAAGTAAGTGATGATGGCATTAATTTGTGATTTGCTGGCTAATGAATGAATGCACCTGAACCTCTCACATCATACAATGCTGCTGCTTTGTGTTAGATCAAAGCATATCACAAGACAACCAGCTGGGTTGCATTAGACTCCTCTCGGTCCAGGCAAGTTCATTTTGATCTCTGAACAACAGATATTATAAGCAGCCATGTTGCCGCCCAATTGTGTGAGCTGCTTGCTTAGCAAAGAAACATTTGGGATGGAGCGTATGGATGGAGTATAATGCCACGAACTGTGGGATTGTGCCGCCGTTGTCAGCTGACCCAGGTTGGCATCCAGTGAAGCTTGATAATAGCTCAGGAGAGGGTATGAGTCATTTACATGACATTTGTTTGCCGGAGCACCAGCTACGCCAGCACAACTTGACATACCTAATATTAGATTAGTGATGTCCTATAGTGAGATTGCAACAGATAAGGGAGCATAGGACAGTCTTGCTTCATTGTCAAATACAAGATGCCACTGCAACTTTGCTCATGTAAGCTATACTGCACATTGTGTGGGAAAGCATAGCAATGAAATTGGACATTACTATCATGTAGGAAAACATTGTTAGATATTTTGCCCAGTTTAACCAGTTGACCGTAGTGCATTTAGGATGATTGATATATACCATATACGTACTTATTTCTTTATTTGATGTATCGCCCTTCCATCCAAGGGAACTCAGAATACACAACACAATGGAAAGATGCATCAGTATATAAATAATTAAAAGCTCCTACCATATAACTCAAAAGGACAGCATAATATAGTGCACACAGCCTCAAATCATAAAGTATTAGGGCCAGATTATATCCTAAAATACATGTTTTTAATTGTCAACTCAAACTTAACAGTGGGGGGGGGGGGCAACACACTTCCCTGGGGAGGGTATTCCATAATCAAGATGCAGCCATCCAGAAGGCCCTGTCTTGAGTCACCACACCTGAGGCCATGCCACCAATGTGACCACGAACAGGGTCTTGCCAGCCGATCTTAAACCATGGGCCAGTTGTTACTGAGAGAGGCACTCTTTTAGATACTTGGTTCGTACACAAGTGTCAACAGCTTGAAATGGGCCTGGTAGGCAGTCAGCGCAGTGTTTTAAGGATCGGTATCATGTGATCCCTCTTATACAATCTCATAATTATAGATGCATTAAGTCTTCAAATATATTATTGTAAAGATTTTATGTAGATGTTAGGTGTGGATTGTTTTTATCTTTTCCTTGTGGGAAAGAGTATCAAAGAGACACACACTGAACAGGGGGCAGTATCCAAAAGTTCTACTACGCAACTGACATCGTGCTTGTGTAAGCCCCCTCTAGTGCTATGCCAATAGCATACGCTAGCACAACAGGTTTTCTGCAGAACCCTGTAGTGCCAGCTTGCATTATTGGTGTAGCACTAGAGGTCAGTTATGCTAGCACTACATCAGTTGCAGAGCAGAGCAGCAGCACTGGATACTGCCCAAGGTTATTTCTTTGATGCTCAACCATTTTTTAACAAACATAGTTTGAAATGTTGCCTCAAAATGGGTGAATTAGCATTTCTATTCTTGATATCAAACCAGGAGGAGAATAGTTAACTTTGTCTTGAATAATAATATTAATAATTATAGAGGCACTGTAGTGGCCGTATGTTAAGAGTGAGTTGGCTGAATCACATTCCACCATTATAATCAGAAATCAGGGGCAGAAGGTTCCATGGCTTATACTAAGAAAACAACTCAATAGCCTGATCTGCAGCTTGGCAATGTAGGGGAGAAGCATTTGAGGATTGTCCGTGCCAATTTTGAGGTAGAAGGGGCAGGAATAGCTTATTTATAGGACTTTAAAATTTTACAAGTGTGTACCCAGTTACTGTTTGTTTTTTCCCCCATAGACTGACATAGGGTTTACTTTACAGTAAGATTTCTCCCTTTGTACAGACATCCTTTGGTATAGGCTTTGTCAACTTAGGTAATGGAGAAGGTGTAGTATATGCAGTATCCCAGAAGAAGTATAAGGTATGTGTAGGTTTTGAAAAAACTGTGATGTGCCATCCTATTTTAGCCTATGAAATATCATATGCACATATTTGCAGGATGGAGGGGGAATACAATGGAGTGTGAGGAACTTCCAGGTGTCATTTGTATGCATGCAGCACCTGGGGAAATTCCCTCTTCATCACAACAGTGAAAGCTGCAGGAGCCCTGCCCTCTAGAGTGACCAGGTACAAAAGAGGCCAGGGTTCTTGCAACTTTAACTGTTGTGTTGAAGGGGGAATGTCACCAGCTGCATGCATACAAATGACACCTGCTGAAATTCCCATTTCTATACAACTGTAAGAGATACAGGAGCCCTGTCTTCCTTTCCATATGGTCACCCTAGATATTGCGAGGAATGATTCTGAAGAATCTTAAGTCCATGACTCTGCCACTGACAGCCATCCAGCTCCATGGTAATGATGAAGCTGGAACTAACCACAGCTTAAGACACATACTCAATGCATATTGCCTAAATTATGACCATGTTCAGATGACACAATAAGCCACGGCGGTTAAGCATTTTGAGCTAAACATTATGGCTTAGCGTGTAGTGTGAACTATGACTTAGTGTATCGTATGACTCATTCCTAACTATGTTGGCTACATAGCTATGACTTAAACACGCTCACTAACCATTTGCTCCAAAAGGGTTAGCAGCCTAACTATGACTGAGCGGGCCCAATGTGTCTGTTAAGAGCATAATTTCTGGCATTTTGGATCTTGAGTGCCCATAAGACATTAAACCCAAAGGTTTTTTGTTTGTTTGTTCATTGAATAATGCTAGTATTAGTATTTGTTACTCGTAGTGATGGCCACCAACTTGGATGGTTTTAAAAGGGCGTGAGACCTGGAGGAGTCCTGGAGGAGAAGGCTATCAATGGCTACTAGTCCTGATGGCTTTGTGCTACATACAGTATCAGAGGCATTAAGCCTATGTACGCCATTTGGTGGGAAACATGGGTGGAGGGTGCTGTTGCACTCATATCCTGCTTGTGGGTTTCCCATGGCTTGCTGGTCAGCTGCTGTTCGAAAAGAATGCTGGACTACATGAGCCCTTCGCTTGATCCAGCTTTGCTCTTTTTATGTTATGTTCTCGTAGTTTTATTAATTTCACTCTTATGTAACACTCCCCCCGCCCCCGTTTTTCTTTTGCTACTATTCTGGAAAAGTAGGAAAATCAGCCAAGTATGTTCCCTGTTTCCACTTGATATTTATTTATTGTTTAGGTTTGTAGGCAAACTCATCAGCATGCCCTTCCTCCCAAGAGAGCAGATAATTTATACTATGACAAAACATCAAAGTACATTCCCATTAAAATACAAAATACTGAACTTTAATATAACTTACCAGTTGACTAGCTGCAGTGCCCGCTTAGGGCAAACGTGGTGGGATATAAATTTCAACAATGAAAAATATTAATAATAAACTCCCCCCATATGCAGCCAGGTCAGACAAAGAAAGACACCTCTAGCAAACGTTCATAGCCTTGTAAAGGGAGTTCTATAATTCTGGAGAAGCCTTCACCAATACCTCATTGTAAGTCCACTGGGAACGGATTTAGCATATGGGCGATATAACTAAGAAGCTTCTCTTGATTAATTTACATATAACAATGGGACACAGGAGATCCAGCCACCTTGAAGGGAGGCAGGGCCAACACCAGTCAGATTGTTGAAAGCCAAATCTAGCATTAGAGCATAGGGCCAGTTGAAGCAAATCAGGCAAACACACCTTTGTAGCGCAACCCACAGAGCAAGGCAAAAAGCAGTGGCATTACTTTTACCGTCATCCTTGTCCCGCTCTACTGTTTCTCTGAATTAGATTGTGCAATCCAGACTGTTTTCCATTGCTCTTTAAAGAGACCACTTTGGGAGCTCAATAAATACCTTTTTTTTAAAAAGGCCTACCTTATGTACACTCCAACATGCACACTAATGGGCTGCTTTTCTTTTGTTCTTAAGGACTTAATGTAAGCAATCTTTATATTGAAGTGCCTTGGAGCCAGCAGGAGAGTGGACAGTTATTTATGGCTGCCCTGATGAAATTAGCTGCTTATCTGATATATGGCTTTGCTACTGATGTGTGTTAGTCCTTCATAAAACCTGATCGTCGGAGCCTAGGGATATTATGGCTGTAGTTGAAACAATTTGTCAAATACAATATCCAATCCTGAAGGGGATTTTCTAGCAGATGGGTCCTGTTAATGCTGGTGCTCACGAAGCGATCAAGAGATGTCTGCAGCATCTACAAACTTAGTCATTATTTATGCTGCTTGTGATGGATCTGCTAATTAAATCCCCTGAGTTGATTCAAGAACTTACCAGCTGGGACCTTGCTTAAGACTGATGGGTGCTGGAAGACAGGAGAGAGGATGGGTCTGCAAATGTGCACCACAGTATTCTCCTGGCTAGGGTGACCAGATAAAATCCAGGTCAGGGCTCCTGTAACTTTAACAGTTGTAGAGAAAAGGGAATTTCAGCCAGTGTCATTTGTATGCAATTAGTTCCTGGTGAAATTCCCTCTTCATCACAACAGTTAAAGTTGCAAGGGTCCTGCCTTCTTTTGCATCTGGTCACTCAAGTATACTCCTGGCCCATTTGTTGTGTGAGTTTTTCCCTTTAAATCCTACTTAGGGCTCAGAATTAAGAGGCCTGTAGCCAGAAATGCTTTGGTGAGAAGGCGTAAGGGAGTGGGGAATCCTTGCAGAACAGTCAGAGCACAAAGATAGGATGCCTAATGTGCATATTAGAGTTGTTTAATTGTTTTACAACTTTGGCTGCAGTCCAGTGCACTCTTATCTGAAAGAATGCCCCACTAAGCAAACATGCATAGACTGTACTATTAGTAAGCAATACAAAATTGGGATGGTGTGAGAGTTTGTCTGGGCCTGGCTCTTATTCAAACCCAGGGAGTTCCAAAGACTCTAGTCCAAACTAAACCTTAGCCTTCCAACCCTCAAACTTCCTCTTGTGAATGCTCAAAATCTGAGGGCTCAGGAGAGGAAATCTTGTATCCCCTGCTGCCCTTCTGTCACCCTAAAGCCATCCCCACCTGACCCCAGCAACCAAACCAATTCCCCTACCTCTTTTCTTAGGGCGTTTTTACACGAGGTATTTATCGTGCGCTCCAGATTGTTCACTCATGGAAGTTTGCCAGTCCTTTTCATGATGACCTCAACTTCCAGTGCCTCTCTTGGGTTTTTTTATTCTGCCATTTTATAAATCACCGAAAATGCAATAACAACAACCAAAATGCAATAACACACACCAAAAACTGCCATCAAAGAGGTGGTGTAATTCAAGATTTGTGTGATATTATAGAAATCTTGCAGCACCATCTACTGGCTGCATAAATGAAACATATGGAACATGCCTACAAAGGAACCAGGAAAAACAGGGGTGGGGAAAGCACGTGTATTGTGCCCATTGTAAACCTGCAAAGACTCCAGAATACGAAGCCTCAGTAAGGCTGCAGGATTTTTCCTTAATGTAGAGAAGCCCTTAGAAGATCAGGAGCAGCAGTGGCAGTTGCAGGAACTCTTGAGCAAAGTACAGCTCCCAAAGTGCATTGGGAGAAGTGCCATGCTGGATCAGACCAAGGGTCCATCTAGTCCAGCATTCACCCACTGGCCAACCAGCTGCCCACGGGAAACCCACAAGCAGGACATGAATGCAACAGCACTCTCCTACCTAAGTTCCTCAGCAACTGGTGTACATAGGCATGCCCCTGGAGGTAGCTAGCAACCATTGCTAGCCTTATCCTGCATGAATTTGTCCAAACCCATTTTAAAACCATCCACATTGGTGGCTAGCACTACATCTTGTGTAAGTGAATTCCATAGTTTCTTTCTCCTACTGTGTTGAGAAGGGAAGGAGAAAGGGAGTGTGGGTGGGTGCTTAGAGGTGACAGGACCACTGAAGCGTGGAGGATGGGTTGACACTGTCTGAGAGCGTCATTTGACTTGGGAACTTTTCCATCTATAGAATGTTGCTTACATTCTTTTACTTCTATCCCCCAAAAGTAAAAGAACTAGTAAAAGTAGCATTCTTTTTTAAAATATATATATATATAAAAGCTGAAATTTCAGAGGGGCCCCTTGAATATCCTGATTTTTTCCCAGAGTTCAACAGGGCTCAGCCTGAGTCTCCTTTATAGTGTCAAGACTCAATCCAGGAATATGTCAAGTGAATAAAGAAGAGGGTGCTTCTGAACCTGCACTGGATGCATTTCCTCACCCTTGACTAGCTGCAGCTTGTCTCAGTGAATCCAGGGCTAGGGGGCGGTGCATACAGGTTAGAAAATGTGGCTCCCAGCATATAAAATTGAATTGTATATATTACATAAAATACTTTGAATCTGACATGCTGAAACATCTTGAATGCATTAAAACACAGAGCTTGTTATTTCAAAACTCAATAAAGGGGATCCAGTTTTCCACAACTACATTTGTTCTCTGTCTTTCTTCCTTTACACGTACGTAATTAATCAAGTTAGTCTTTGTAACACAAATTCATACATTTTTGTGTATCTGCCCATCTTAAATACTTTGTTAAGAGAATCCTCATGGCTGCAACCTTATGTGAAATCCTTTCCCTATGTTTTAGCTTATTTTGTTTTCATAGCCATGGGTAAAAACAACCATTTTAAATTCAAATGAACAATATAATTAACTTTGGTGAGATACAAATCCAAAACATTGTTTTAACTGGCTGTGTTGGCAACCACAATTGAAGTCCCTACACTGTGTCCCAATTTTCACAAAGGCTGGGTTCACACAACACACTAATCCACCGGGGTTATCGTGTTGTCTGAACGCAGCGCGTTTTCCACAGAGTGTCTTGTTAACCATGCAGTGTGGTTTATTTTTCTCGAACGAGCCACCTTGAGAACCCATGGCTTGTTGTTGGGTTGTTCAGGGTGATTAGCAAGCCGCATTGCATGGTTAACAAGCAACCCTGCAGAAACCACACTGCGCTCCGACAACATGCTAACCCACCTGCAGAAAGCACTGCATTCAGGCAAAACAATTCAATAGCAACCTACACTGAGTTAGCGTGGTGTGTGAATCTAGCCAGTGAATTATCCCTCGCTTCTGCAATTTATATCAAGTAATGTTTCCTCTTTGTCCTCAGTATGGATGCCCATTTTAAGGCCAAATGATATGCAGTGTGGGAATTCTGCTCTGAACTTACTTTTCTTGTCCAAAAAGCAGCCACCAGGAGATTTGGATCAAGCTTTTGTCCCATGTTGAATCCCTGATTCAAATCTCCCTTCTCCAAAGTGGCTGCTAGCTACAGAGGAGAAATCATACAGGCCCATACAGTGCCTCTCTGTTTCCCTCTCCATGGCTAATAGTATCCTTGGGACAGAGTTGTATCAAGGAATCCGCATAGTGCAATGAGAAAAAACCTGTCCCCCCTATCGTTCTGATCCAGATCAGCTCCGCTCTCCTCATGGCTCCTTTTTGGACAAGAAAAAAATGTTAGGTGCTCCAGCCATGGAACTTCTTTGTTACATCTAGCATGGTCCTAAATTGCTGGACAGGTGGTACCTAACATCTGTGAGATTATCTAGAATGTATACAAGAATGACCGCCACTTGCTGGAGAAACTGTAGGATGCTAAAGTTGTTTTTTTATGTGTGGTGGGATGTGTCCAGTTCATTTTATTTTCTGGCTCTATGTATCTTATGGAACAAATCTTCAGACAATTCTGTTAGATTATCTAAATGAGGGCTTTTTAGATACTATTGCTACAAATATAGTTATAGCCTGCTGGTCATTCATAAATGACAAGAAAGGAAAGCAAAAATGAAGTCAATCTACTATATTAAATTGACACAACCCATGCCAAGGAGGGATCTATTTCAATGTTAACAGGTTAGTTGCCACATCTTACGTATCACAGGCTTCAGAATGGAGAGATTATAAGGCATTTATTGTTTGTAATATGTTTTCTTGAAGATTATTTTATGTGAATTTTCTTATTTCCTTTTTTGTATATGTCTGATGTACATAAGGTAACATTGGATGTAATCGGATGTATTTCTTAATTAATAAAGGCCAGGATTCAAAGGCCACGTTACCTGAAGGGATGTCTCCTCCCATATTTACTTACCTGGACATGAAGCCTTCCTCCAGGTGCTCCTGCCAAATGGGGTGAAGCAGGTGGCTGCAAGAGAGAAAGGCTTTTCATTGATGGTACCAGTTTTTGGAATGCTCTCCCCAAAGAGGCTTGCTTAGTGCCTACGTTATGGTCTTTCTGGCACCAAATGAAGACCTTTTTATTTTACCAAGCATTTCAAGAACTTTATTACTTTTAGTGCCTTTAGTACCCTATTCTGCTGCTGGTTTAATTTAGTTTTATGATGTTGTGATGGGTTTATTCTCTCCTGCTAGTTTTATCTTGGCTTTATTCTGTGCTGAGGTTTTTTTTATTATTATTAATGTTTGTACTATTTTTAATGTGTTGTGCATCATCCAGAGAACTTCAGTTATTTGGCGGTTTAAAAGTACAGTAAACAAACGGATAAAATAAATAGGGCTTATGCAAACCCTGTGGGATTTTTTTACGCTCTCCCCCAACCACCACCTTTGAATAACAGACACCTCCCTCTGCAACATCACAAACGGATTTTGCAATTCCCCCCAGTTTAAGAAACACTTTGCCATGTAGCACAAGAGAGGGAAGAGACAGCTGTTCAAGAAATACAAAGACCTTTGAGATGCATTGATATACTCCTGTAGCTTTGCAGCAGGGTAGAAAAGAAAGAAAGAAAGAAAGAAAGAAAGAAAGAAAGAAAGAAAGCTAAGCTACATGTTGCACACAAATGAATGTAACTGTAACACATTGGCCCCTCTTTTGCATGAAATATCACTTTGGGAGGGGGACAAGCAAAAAAAAAGGCTATAGTTACATAGATGTGCTTATAGCTTGGCCCTAAATGGGGTTTCCAAAAGTAAGATAATCTAGTACTTCTTCTAAAAATTAACCACTAGCCAAAGCTGTCCTAATAACATATATTGGAACCAACTTCCTAGAAATATGTAAAGTGATAGTAGGTCCACCGTAAACAAGAAGCCTACCTGATTGGGAAATTATATTTTTCTTATCCCTTACTTTGCTTCATTTTCTGGTTCGATTTGATTACCAGTCTTCTAATTCCACTGGCAGGCAAGTGTTTTCTGTATTATCCTAAGCAAATACCGTAAAGGCATAAAAGTGATATATTGTTAGGCTGACCATATGAAAAGGAGGACAGGGCTCATGTAACTTTAACAGTTGTAGAGAAAAGGGAATTTCAGCCAGTGTCATTTGTATGCAATTAGTTCCTGGTGATATTCCCTCTTCATCACAACAGTACTAGAGTGACCATATACAGCAGAAGGCAGGGCCCCTGCAACTTTAACTGTTGTGATGAAGAGGGAATTTCACCAGGAACTAATTGCATACAAATGACACTGGCTGAAATTCCCTTTTCTCTACAACTGTTAAAGTTACATGAGCCCTGACCTGGATTTTATCTGGTCAGCCTATATATTGTTAAAGATTACAGGCATGTTGAGTTAGTAAATTCCTATAGTCTTCTAGACAAACTCATTAGTAGAAATGACGTCAAACAGCTCAAGTTCTGAAAGAAGGTTCATACTGCAATACTGCAACTCAGGACTTCAGGTTGTATCCAGTGTTAATCTAGTTTAAGCCTCATTCATTTCAATGGGTCTACTCTAAGTAAAGCTAACATTGATTCAACCCTTGGATTTAAGTCTTTTTTTCTGCCCTGTAAATCCTAGGCCTTCATATCTGTACTCCAAATAGCTAAGGTGCCGTCCTATATGTCCTTAGGCATTTATCAGTTCTGACGAAAGCCCAGATATGTTCTTGAGGCAGGTCATTATTTTTCTGGCTTCTTCAAAGCAAGAGAGTACCGCAGATACAAATCCTGAAATGTACTTGGCACTGAGAGTGCAGCTCCTTGTCTGAAAACACTAAGATAATGGGAATACCAATGGATAACAATAACCTCAGCCAGTCCTCCCTTCAAGTTGGAATACTTCCATGGTTGGCTGCCCATTGGAATTCCTTAGATGATTTTTTTGGCTCACATTTTCTTAGGTTTTCTACCAAACTGTCCTCAGTCTATGATTTATTGTATTTATTTTTACAGTAATGATTACCATCACACATGGCTATTTGTTTCACAAGTTATTAGAGTTTCTCCTGCTTCCTCTAAATATTCTTCATCAAGAATCTTATAGAACATAATTGGGAGGATGCTTTTGCGCTCATGTCCTGTTTGTGGGTTCCTTTGGGCAGCTGATTGACCACTGTGTGGACAGAATGCTGGACTAGAGGGACCCTTGGTCTGATCCAGCATGGCTCTTCTGAGTTAAATGTAAGAGCTTCTAGGTTATTCCACAGACAAATTCTTGAAGAATATGGAAAATACATCAGGTCTTCCCTTAACGATGACTTTAGCTTCTTGTTTCTAGGATCTAACAGGCTGTTTAATTAGATTAGCTTTAACTAGTAAAGTATCTGCAGTTGACTTGGTTGCACCATTGCAGTTCAAGCCTATTGACAACTGATGGGAGGGAAGAGACCCTATCAGTGGTAGAAATTTGGAGCAAAATGTCTGATTTATACTTGGTGCATCACTTCCTGCCTTGTGTAATATTGATTATTGTCATGCTGATGACCAGATTGTTGTCATGCTGATGACTATATTAGAGTGACCAGATTTTGGAAACCAAAATCCCGGTCCCCCCCGCCACCCCCCCACCCAAAACAACCCCCCCAACAAGCCACTCACCCCCCAAAAAAACCCAGGCCGGACCTACTGGGTCCTCTGCCGCCGCCGGGCTCGTGGCAGCGCCGCCACCGGGGCTGCAGGGCTTGTGCTGCCGCCGCCACCGCTGCAGGGCTCGTGCCGCCACTGCATGGCTCGTGCCAGAGGCTGCGAGGAAGAGGGCTGATTCCGGAAGTGATGTAATCAGCCTCCCCCGCCTTTTCTGCACAGGCGTCCGGGCTCCTCGGGGCTCATTGCCATCACGACAAACCCCGAGGAGGCCAGAGGCCACACAGAAGAGGCAGGAGAGGGCCGATTTCATCATTTCCGGATTCGGCCCTCTCCTGCCTCTTCCGCGCGGCCTCTGGCATGAGCCCTGCAGCGGCGCCGGCGCCACAAGCTCGGCAGCAGTGGCAGCGGCTGCACGAGCATGGCGGCGGTGGTGGCACGAGCACGGCTGTGGAGGCGGCGGCACGAGCCCATAATCGGCCCTCTCCCGCCTCTTCCGCGTGGGCATCGTTTCCCCTGTTTCTCCCCGCTGCCGCCCAGTCGGCCCGGATCGCCCCAGTTTTCTCGGTTAGGACCGGGAAACCCCGGGCGATCTGGTCACCCTATCATTGGCTATGCTGGCTAGAGCTTATGAGAGCTGTAAGCCAAAATATCTTGGGAGGGCCTCAAATTATGCTCACAGCGCAATCCTATACATGTCTATTCAGAAGTTAGCCCCATTGAGGCTTACTCCCAGATAAGTGGGAATAGGGTTGCAACCTAAATTGCTCCTAAACTTTGGGAGTCTGTTTGCATAAGCACGATTCACACATGACTACCCAGAGTTTAAACAAACCATGGGTAGCTGTGAATGAGTGGGAGTGAGCAAAAATGCTGCTTGCTCCCATTGAGTTAAACATCCCAGGGATGCTTCATCCCTGGCTTGTCCGGAATTGAAGTTTGTTGGGGGAAGAACAACCCAGACTTGTAACCCATGGTCTATTCTGTTGCAAGATAGATGTTGGGTTTAAATACAATTTCCAAGATTTTACTATCAAGGAACAACAGTGTTTAAATTAATGATACATTTTCATCAATTTGTCAGTCATACTATTTGTAGCAGATGTGTTTTCTATGGCTCTCATGCCTGATGTTTATGACTAAAACATCTCAGCTGAGGAAGGGTTAATACCAGTGAGATGAAAGATTATTATTACAGTTTATTAGTTGCTTTCTTTAAAATGCGAAATATTAAACTGGTTCCAGCACGTTTTATTTTATATGACAGAGTAAGGAGATACACTGCCATGAACTAACCATTTGAAACCACCTTGATATTAACATGAGTGTACTATGCAAAGTAAATATTTATGGTTTCATAATAATACTCCTGTCTTGGAAAAGCATCATTAGAAATGTAAAAAGCCTAGGGACAGATCTACTTTTTCACCCAGTCTGTAACAATTGTGTATTATATTACTTTAGCCACTCAGCAGAGCAAACTAGAAATAAATTATCATTCTTGTTTTTTAAAAAAAGGCAACATAATTTGGGGAAATTCCTAGATAAGATATTTATCTGTCCACCTAAGAACAAGGTCACATGGTCAGAAATGTAGAAATACTGATGTTCATGGTGGCGTGAACATATATTTCTGACTGAATTCATCGGCCTTGAGTGGCTCAGTATTTGTGTTTGTTTTATTTTGTTTAACTGGTATAAATTAAACTGGTTTAATATCATTCTCTCAACCTGAGAACTATAGTTATATGAAAGGGGCAGGAGTTCTCTGTCAGAGATTTGTCAGCACCCTCAAATTGCAATTTCCAGAATTTAAAATGGTACATAAAAAGATATGCATTTGTAGGGCTTTCTCTGTTATGGCACCCTGGTTGTGGATTGCCCTCCCCTTGGAGGCCTGACTGGTGACCAGCTGTCAGGATTTTCCCGGATTTGTCTTGGTTTTTGTTCTATCCTGGGTGTCAGGGGGGATTTACTGTGATTTTCTATAATGTCCTGGAATGACACACTGTCCCCCTTTAAGGCCACCATTAGTATAGCGGGGGAATGGTGTGCTTTCCAGAGGCCTCTATTGGAGCAGTGTGGGGGCAGGAATGACACACTTTGGCCTCCTCCTCTCCAATCAGGGCCCTTAAGGCCCCGATTGGAGGAGGCGAAAGCACACTTTTTGGAGCCTCTGGAAAGCATGTCATTCACAACCGCCATGCGAATGGCAGCTGCCAATAACGTGGAGGGGGGAATGATTTGCTTTCTGGAGGCCCTGGAAAGTGCGCTTTCCCCTCCTCTACTGGGTGTCCTCTTTTTTGGTTTCCCAAATATGGTCACCCTACATAACCTCATTTCAGCGCCCAGTTAAAACAGGGCTTTTTATCAAAGCCTTTGAGGGCTAAATTTGCCTAAAAGCGGCACATAGTTTTAATTATTTGTATTGCTTTTAAGTTTTTTGCTGGCTTTAGCTTGTTTATACTTCAATATGCTTTTAGCGGTGTATATTATTTATTGTTTTATACTGTTTTAATTGTTTTTATTTGTATGCCACCCTGAGTTCCCAATGATATAAGGTGGGATACAAATGTTTTAATATATATTTTAAAATGTTGTGTGATAGGTGGCTAACAGGGAAAGATTCTTCTCTGTAGTGTTTCCTCCATGTGTGGAGGAAGATACAGGGAGATCTGCCTAGCAGATCCAGGAAGGTACACATGGCGTCTTCACTTCATACATTTTGACGACAGGATAAGAACTTCCTGTTCCACCAGGCATTTAATTTCTAATCTGGTGCTCTTGATTATGAAGATGGCTCTTTAAAATTTTTGACACTTTTAGGGCTAAATTCTACACATGTTCAGACATGTTTTAGGGCTCAATTCTATACGCAGCTGGCTGGTGAATGCTGAGAGTTGTAGGGCTTTTTTCTGACTAACATGCATAGATAGGATTGTGTCTTTATTTTTTTTAATATGTTGATATTTACATTATATTGGTTTTTATTTTATTGTTGGGGGGTTGTAAACCACCCTGAAGGCATCTGTCATTTGGGTGCTCTATAAATTTAATAAATAAAATCAAAATAATAGTGCAGTTATGCCCTTTTTGCTAGTTATGTTGTCGTCTTTTTCTTATGTTAGCAGAAGCAAAGGCTCTTTGTTAGGCTACAAGGTTGAGCTTTAATGGAACCCCTTTTTCCAACTTCCCAGTTCCCTGACTTGAGAACGTTTTTCATTTCATTAAAAAATCCATGATATCCTACAGCTATTATTGTGAAGTGTTTCATTTGCTAGTTTAGGATCATATCCTGTTCTCAATCCATTTATATTCTGTAAACATTTCATATTGCTAATATGCATGCAGGAAATTGTAGCATGAGTAGAAAGTAGATCTCTGCACTAAAAAAGGATATGTGTAGAATTGGGGAAAGTGCAGAAAAGGGCAACTAAAACAATCAAGGAGATGGACTGGAGCATCTTCCCTATGAGGGAAGGTTACAACGTCCTGAACTGTTTAACTTAGAAAATAAGTGAGAAAGGGGAGATATGATAGAGATGTACAACATTATGCACGATCTGGAGAAAGTGGATAAGGGGACTTTTTTCTCCCTCTCTCATACTGCTAGAACCCAGGGTCATCCCATGAAGCTGATTGGTGGAAACTTCAGGATAGATAATAGGAAGTAGTTCTTCACACAGTGAATAGTTAAACTATGGAATTCACTACCAGAAGATCTAGTGATGGTCATCAGTTTGGATGGCTTTCAAAGGGGACTGAACAAATTTATAGAGGATAAGGCTATCAATGGCTACTAGCCCTGATGGGTATATGCTACCTCCAGTATCAGAGACAGTGGCTGGTTTCGGATGACACATTAGGCAATGGAGGGGGAAATAGTGTACTGTCCATGCGTTAGGTAGGCGGTGCTCCACACACAACATGCTGCAACTCCAGTCCTTGTGCAGCTGAAAGTTCCGGTGGCCATCTTGGTTGCTATGTCTACTCCCTCCCCTCCCTCAGTCCCCCAGCTGTATCCTATCATGCACCACGAGTTCTGCTGGCTGTATAGAGCAGCCGGGGATTTTCGGCTGCTCCAGCCAGCAGAACTCTATTCCCAAACGGAATAGTCCACTGAGAAAGGGAAGGGGGGGGGAGTCGGACAACACTTTAAACAACAGGCTTTGGGCTAAACAATGTGCAAGCCCATTGTTTCTCTCCGTTGCTTATTTATTTATTTATTTATTACATTTGTATACCGCCCCATAGCCGAAGAATAGCGTACCGTCAGTTGTGTGTGCGTGGTGTGTAACCCTCCACATGACACAATAAGCAATACAACTGACGGTTGCCTCTTTCCCCCTCCGTTGATGATTGTGTCGTCCGAAACCAGCCAGTATGTCTATGCATACTGGTTTCCGGGGAACATGGGAGGGAGGGTGTTGTTGCGCTCATGTCCTGCTTGAAGATTTCCTGTGGGCAGCTGCTTAAACACTTGTGTGAACAGAATGCTTGACTAGATGGACCCTTTGTCTGATCCAACATGACACTTCTTATGTTCCTAGGTTCTTATATTTTGGACTTTGACCCCTAGAATTCCTTACTATTGGCCATGCTGGCAGGAGCTTCTGGGAGTTCAAGTAACGGGGCTTCTAGACTGTTTTCCCAAGTCTGAGCTAAATTGTTAAAACTATTGTCAACAGCCTAAGACAGACTTTCCAATTATATGTTCCTAATTTTGTGAGTCCTCAGTGTTTGACTCCTGTTCAACATTTAAATAACTAAAGAATCCCAACTTAGTTTGTGGTTAAGAAAACCTGGAACCTACCCAAACACATCATTCATCCATTTGCAAAATACCTTAAAAGGCAACCGTTATGTGTTTTCAGGTTAATATAAGGGAAAACATGAAACTGTGCGTTCCAGTGTGTTGGCTGTCATCCCAAATGGAATAACTTAATCCAGGATTACAGTGGAAGCTTGCTACTTCAACATAAACAAGCCACTTGTTTCAGCGCCTTAGAAAAAGATGTTACAACTCCTACATCATTTAATTCAAGACACCAGATCTGGTCACCTCCACATTCCATATCACCCTCAGTTGGGTGATATGGAATAAGATGCTTAATATTTGCCCTCCTTGGAGCTCTGAGCCATTTGGGTTCTCCCATCATCTTTTTCCTAAAGGCTTGATTGCAGGGGTGGGCAGAAAGTAGATCTCCAGGTATTTTGGACTTCTATATCTCAGCATTCCTGACAATAGACCGCGCTGGCTAAACCCTCTGGGACTTGAAGCCAAAACATCTGGCGATCTTCTTTCTGCCCATTCTTGCTCTATGGCAGGAAGACCACATTAAAGTATTCTTGCCTTTGGGTTCAGATGCTGAAGCAGCCCTGGGATCAAATACCCCAAAACGGATGTTCTGTGAACAGGCGGATTGAGAAGGCTTCATTTGAATGCAAGAACGCATAGGCAGCGGAGCTTGTTGCGTTACAGGGTGGCAGACAGAAGAACTTTGTGCATCCCTCAGCAATGAAACTTAATATGCCTGTGCTGAAAGAACTGCATCTGGTCCCCATTTGTTTCCGGTGCAATTCAGAGTGCTGTTGTTAACCTTGAAATTATTCAACAGCCCGGTTCTGGAGTAGGGAAGTGCCCCAGGGTTCAGGCACAGTTGTCCAGATCCTGGCAATCCTACACAAGCAGTAGACAAGCCAAATCCAACTATTCCGCATGCTCCATTGGATATCGATTTACATGTAACTGAAATGGACATTTTCGGTGTAAGTGCAAAAAGCAACATTTCTGAACTTACAGTTTCTCTCTTTCTCTCTCTCTTTCTCTCTTTCTCTCTCTCATATTATCTTCTTTTCTTTTTTTTTAAGAAAAGAATTGAAAGTGTAATTAATCATCCTCCTTTTGTCTGGTGTGAAGATGTTGGTGCTGTGTTGCCATCCATTTTTGTTCAGAGAGTGGTATTACATTCATGAAACAGTGTGCTGAACAGTCCAGAAGATGGAAAGCCTGCTCAAAAGTGGCTTCATTTTTCAGTGATTAACTTTCTGTGCTTTGATACATAAAACTTAATGTCACCCAAAAGATTTGTTAGTTGCCGGCTATTCTTTTGTACCTCACTTGGCGAGGCCAGGGAGAATCTATCCACATTGCTTTATCGAATGTACAAATTCTAAGCTGTTGAAGTACCTCTTGTCAGCACATCAATCCTGTAATCGCAAAACATGCCTAGAATGACCACAGCAGAAGATGAGATGGAAATGTATCCAACGTGCAAAGGGAAAGAAAATATCCCTGCAATCTTCACAAAGCTACCCACATTTAGATAAAGCAGGCAAGCACCCACTTTCTGACTGTTGGACAACACATTTCATAACAACAGTTAAGCCCTAAAAGAACACATGTGTTAATCTAATGCCAGTCTCAGAAGCCACTGTGCTGATTAAACATTTCAAAGGACTGAGGGTCAGGATCCCAGCACCAAAAAAGCACAACTTGTCCTTTCACGCTGGCGCTGGGAGTGGGAGCCTGCCCCAAGAACTGGTATTAGCAATCCCACAACATCCTTTACATGTATGATAAATTATGTTTGACGTGAAATGATAAGATGTTTTTAATGATGTATTAGTTTTTATTTGTTTTAATATTTAATCTGTTTTGTGGTACTTGTGTTTTATATTTGTTGTTGTTCCCCGCTTCGATCCAGAGGGAGAAGCGGGTTATAAATAAATAAATTTATTATTATTGTTGTTATTATTATTATTATTATTCCCAGATTCCTTTTGGCACTGGTTCTCAGACTAGGGAGGGGGGAATCCACTTGGGTAATGTGGAGCACCTGAAGTGTATAGTTTGAGGGGGGGAGGAGTAGAAAAGGGTGACCAAGAGGCTATAGAAACTCCACTATGAGGAAAGGCTACAACGTCTGGGACTTTTTAGCTTAACAGAAAAGGCAAGTAACCTGATACAAAATTATAGATGGTGTGGAGAAAGTGTATAGGGAGATGTTTCCCCCCAACTCTCTTAATGATAGAACCAGGGGTCATTCCATGAAGCTGAATAGTGGGAGATTCGGGACAGATAAAAGGAAGGACTTCTTCAAACAGTTAAGCTATGGGATTTGCCACCATGAGATGTAGTGATGGCTTTAAAGGGGGATTGGACAAATTCATGGAGAATCAATGCCTACTAATTACAGTTTCAGAGGCAGTATGAAGAACACCACTGAGGGTGTGCTTTTGCAGCCATGTCCTGTTTGTGGGCTTCTCTTGGGCGACCGGGTTGGCCATTGTGGGAACAGAATGTTTAACTAGATAGGCCTTTGGTCTGATCCAGCATGTCTCTTCTCATGGTCTTATGAGGGATAGGTGGGTGGGTGAGGCATTGCTTTCCTAATAAGCTTAGAGATGTTTTGAAATATGGTCAGTGGTATAAATGAAATCAGCCAAGATCTGGGTCCTGGCAGAAGACCTTGCCTGATTCCGGATGGTTTGATAGAGTGTGATTGCACCCACTTTTGCCCCCTGCTTCCCAAATCACTTTGGGATGATAGCGCTCAGGAAGAGCTGCTGCTTTCTTCTTCAGTTTCCCTGTATGTGATTTTGGGAGGTCATCAGAAAGATCCTCTTTGAATGCTTTGAATGGGATTAGTAACCTGATCCACCGCTCTTTGCATGTGTCAGGCTGCATGAACATTACTGTACCCTATCATCCTTTGCATGCTCAACACATTGGTTGGTAGTAACTAGGGGGAGTGGGACAAATGGTAGCATACATTTATGGGTGGGGGAGTTCAGAGAATTTAAAACCCTACTTCTTGAAGAAAGAACTAGAGATGCGAGGAATTTAACCTGATACCTTCTGCACTTCACACACATGTGCTCTACCACTGGTCTTAGGATGCGGTTCTAAAGTACCTCATCTCTAAACCTGGCCTTATGTTAGAAGAGAGCAAACACTATACTAAAATGCTAAAAAGATATCTCTAAGCTTTCTGCTTCTGGGAAGAATACACTGGTTTACACATTTCTGCCTATTTGCGATTCTTGGCCCTTAAAGAATGCAAATCCATTATTGCCTCAGAAAATAAATACAACATACAGTGGGAAACATAAGATATGGTGGTTATTTATTGAAGTGGACTTAGAATAGATTATCCCCCCCTCCCCACACATATATATCCAAACACACTGGTGTTCAAGCTTGAATTCACACCATAATTAAGCGAGACTTAATATTTGCAAGCTTCAGTAATCTAAAGATCATGCAATTATTCACAGCAACCCAACAGAGCAGAGGGGGGCTGAGAGACAGATTTATTAGTATTTATTAGTTTTAGTACTGGTAATATTCCTTACTATAAGTATGAGGAACACATTTTAGGTTGAAGGATGTTTAACGAGTTATTGTGACATTATACATATATTATAAACCCAAATGTATTCTTAGTCCTATTGTGAATAGGATAGCCTTATCTTTGTCTCCCTTTTTGACAGTTACCACTTTTGTATATCACCTTTATTCCAAGGAAGTCAGTGCAAGGATGGTACTCATTTTATCCTCACAACAATCCTGTGCTGTGGATTTGGCTGAAAGAAACTTGCCCAATGCCACCGAATAAGGTTCATGACAGGGACTTGAGGCTGTACTCTCTGATCCAATTCTAATACTCCGGCCCAGTTCAGCTAACAACCATCTGAGTTATGGTTTGGCCATCAGGGCCAAGAGGCTGACATGTAACTTCTTCATCTTGTGCACTTCCTAGTTCAGACAAGATATAGTTTCCCGTTACGTTTTAATTGAGCAAACTATGATTTGTTCAAACCATAATTTGCCTCCAAACTAGAATTGGAAACCCACTTGTTTTCAATTCTGATTTGCTGGCAAACGAATGTTTTCTTAAATCAGTGCTGTATAGTCAGCCCCTAGAACACAATTTTACATTTTACCTTCTAGGTCCAGCTTTAAGTTTCAGAAATAGAAGAGACTGAGGCCAGACCTACACCAAGCAGGATATAGCGGTATGAAAGTGGTATATAAAAGGCAGGAGCGGTATTGAAATGCACTGACAACTGTTGGGGCCCATTGACACATACCATATACCGCTATATCCTGTTTGGTGTAGATCTGGCCTGAGTCTCAACCATCAGGGTTGGTTACCACTTCTGATACACAACTAAACTATGCTGAAGATAGGTGAGGGCAAGGTGCAAAAGTTTATATTGTCAGGAGCTGCATCTCCTGGCTCACACCATGTTGTTCCTTTTTAAACTGTTTCCCATTGGGTGTAAAAGCTGTAAGACTGAGGCCTAGTTTGTGAGTAATGTTGATTTGAAGTTATAACCTATAGTTGCCCAGTCATTGTTTTTTATAGTGTGACTGCACCTGTGGCTATGATGGTTTTGTAGGATGTACTGTCCCATGCTAGGACAAGAAGCAACCCTGTCTGTCTGTTGTGGGCTGAAACAGAAAACCAGGTAGGGGCTAGAGTGTAATGGAGTATCCTGGAGGAAGGCATGTCTGATGGGTTGGGAAACTGGACATGACACTCCACACGGCAACATTTTGTTGCAGGCGCAGCTTGTGTGGTTACAAACATTAAAGTTGCCCCCTTTTTTGCAGCACAGATCACACTGTTCAGGTGCACATCTGGTGTGCAGTCAACCTAAAGATATGTCATGGTGTACTGTAGACATTGATGATCGCAATCTGCCCTTTTTCCCTTTGTTTCTGCAGCTCTGCTATTTCCCGGCACAGAAACAGTCATTAGATGTGCACATACATGCAGCTGTGTGTGTATTGTCTTTTCTTTTTTTCCTAAGGGAGGCAGCAATCTTTGTCTCTTCCAATCTGACTGTGTTTTCCCCAAAGCAATGTATCATTTGAGCTGGCACAGGCATGCACTTTGTATCCCTCTTCCTCATCTGTCTTTAGCAAATTGGCTACCTAGCTTGCTTTCTCTTTGTTGTTTCCTGATTGCACAAACAACTTCCTCACTGTGCCTGCCGGCAAGCTTCTTCCACACTCCCGCCCAACCAATCTCTAGTGATCTCTGATTTGGGGTGGGGGGTGGGGGTGGATTCTGCATAACTTGTAATAATCGCTTTGCCTCAGTGCACACCTTATTGTTCAGGTATGCATCTGTTTTTCTCTTGGGCTGCCCCTTCAGCTAGTTTCTGCATGCTGCTTAATTTGGTAGTGAACCATTTCCTCTGGCTCCTTTCTAATCTCCAACGACAAAAGCCAACTCTGCTTGAGCAAATGTCGTCTTGTGCAATAAGACTTCCTCCCTCTCTCCTTACCTCCTGTAGCCCCCAGTCCTGCTGAAAATCTGCTCTGGGGTGACTCCAGAGTAGATCTTGAGGCTGGGCAGGGGGCTGAAGTGGGGAGGAGGAATTGCCCCTTCTCCCATTTCCGCTGACAGAGACACTTCCATCAGTGGAAAAAATGTATTGGATTTCACTCCAAACCTATTGCCAATTTTAAATCGAAAGCTGTGCGTAGCTTAACCTAAGATTTCACAACGCCCATAGCTGAAGTAAGAGGGGAAGCTCTAACGTTATAGTAAGAAGCAAATTCATAGGGATAATAGAGAATCATTGAGATAATAACATCATAGTGTTTGGAAGTATGGGAACACTGACAAAGCAGCAACAACAATTCATAGCCTCCTCGCATCCCTCAGTCTACGCACTTAAGATCACAATATGGGACCAAAAAGAGCAGGTGCCCAACAAAAGCTGCATGTACAATATAAGTAATGTCCTTTGTCCTGCATTGGCTACATCAGTGATTTCTCAAGTGTCCTCTTCTAGTTTGCAAATTTGCTGTCAAGATAGGTTCAAATTGTGAGTATAGTAATGGAATATAATCAGACTATTTTTGTCAGTTTCATGTATAAGTCTGTTTCATTCTGTTTCTGCCTTAGAGCATCATCACACAGGGGAAAATCGTGTTTGCTTACCGTCGCTTCTCTGCGCGTGCGTTTGTCCCTCATTACTTCCTATTTTGAAAGAGGAAGTAAACAATGTGCACGTGGGCCCATTCAGTGGGCCGTTTTGATCCCACTGCTTCTCCTACACACAGCAGGAGATAGAGGCAACTTCCATCTTTTAAAAATAAGTTGGGCTTACTGGGGTGTTTTTTTGTCACGCGAAGAAGGCTAGAAGGGGTGGGAGGCAGATTACGTCTGTCAATGGCAAACAGCAAAATTAGCTCAATGGAACCTCCAGGTCCAGGCGCAATATTTCTCTGAATACCAGATACTAGGGATAAACAACAGAGAAATGGCAGTTCTCTTTTTGCCAACCTGTTGGCTTCCTAGAACCAGCTGGGTGGCCTCAGTGGTCTTTTTAACATATTTGTCCATGGCTAAAATGCCCATGACTTATTACTTCCAACAGCAGCCTTCCCCAAAATGCTATCCTCCACATGTGGTAAATGAGAATCCTGGGAGTTGAAGGCCAACACATCTGGAGGGTGCTATGTTGGAGAAGCAGTAGGCAATCCTTCCTTCTCCCTTCCCAGAAATTTAGGACACAATCCTATGCATGTTTAGAAAAAAAAAGTCTTTCAACTCCCAGCATTCCCCAGGCAGACATGCTGGCTGGGAAATGCTGGGAGTTGTAGGAGGGTTTTTTCTGTCTAAACATGCATAGGATTGCGTCCTTACTCATTCATAATTAACAGATGTTTGGAAGGCTAACCCTTACGTTGCGTTGGCTCTTGATCTGGCAATATGCACTGGGAGCCCATGCAACCACACTCCTTCCCTGTCCTTTTGATCTTTAATGGCCTTTCTCTAATTTTTAATTTAACATTGCAAGCTGACTCCTCTCTGTCTGTCTTGCATGAGATAGGTTCCAATCTGAATTTCCTCGCCTTGTGGAGGTCCAGCATGACCCGGCGAGACGGACCACGCGCACTGCGCCAGGGCCTCCGTTCTGGCCCTTTTGATCATCCCCGAGCCAAAAATGTCAAGCCCGATTAGCGTCTTTGCATGATTTCTACTGCAAATATTAAACGTCTGTGATGATAGCTTCAAAGAAGCAGAATTACAAAGTCAAGCAGTTCTCCTTTCCTGCCGTGCCTTACAGATTTACTTTTTTTTTCATCTAGCTTCTAATTTGCAATGTTGTTGGGTAGTCAAATGAGAAGAGGGTAAATGAATTATGTAATATCACCATGGGTGTTTGGATACACCATGGAGATAGTGAAAGAATATGAAGCTGCAGTGTAGCTGGAAGTACCGTTATCGTTGTTAACAGTTGTAATTAATATTCAGGTTTGGCAACCAATGGAATAAAAGTAATTATCACTCTATCTTTCCCAGCCTGCAGGCATTCTAGGAATAGAATAGGCAATAAATGGCATGTGGGCAGAAAGCTGGTGGGCTTGTCGTTTTTTAAGCAGGTCTCTGAATGGATGACTCCAGGTTTCTCAAATGCCACAGGAGAGCTGAGGGTTCGTTCTTCTCAACACATTTGGATTTTGACACCTGTTTCACTTCCACCTCTCCCAAAGCATGGTTTTCAAAAGCCCAGTCATCAAAACAAGCTGTTTGTATCTTTGGAAAAACATACACACACGGTGCTTGCAGAGGGAACGCCGGCAGGCATTCACTTGAAGCAGCCTTCCTTAGCATAGAGCCGTCCAGGAGTTTTGGATTACAACTCCCATTACCCCCAGCCTCAGGGGTGATGAGAGCTGTTGTCCCAAACAACAAGTTGTGGCAGGCTGGAACTTACTGTTGTAGAAGTCATTTCCTCCACCCCAGGTTTCTGAGGCCCCATTCTCCCCTTTCAGAGTAGTGAGAAATTTCAGGATAGTACTGCTCAGGTTTGGTTTCCTTTGGAGGAGAGAGCACCAGAGATGAAATGGTGTTTATCATAATAGTTGTAAGAACAAGCTAGATTTGACCTTTTTAGCATTCCATAGAACTAAAATCAGCAATTCCCCCCCTCCCGTCACTGCAGGTAAATAAGGAGGCACAGGGGCAGTGGAAGCTAGATGCGTAGGGTGACCATATGAAAAGGAGGACAGGGCTCCTATACCTTTAACAGTTGTCTAGAAACAGGAATTTCAGCAAGTGTCATTTGTATACATGCAACACCTGGTGATATTCCCTCTTCATCACAACAATTAAAGCTGCAGGAACCCTGCCCTCTTTTGTATCTGGTCACTCTAGCTAAAGAGGGCAGGGCTCCTGCAGCTTTAATTGTTGCATGCATACAAATGCATATGGTCATCCTAATGGGGAGATCATCTCCTAACAATTAGCATCAAGAGGCATCAACCTACCATTCTGTGCTATTAAACTAACGGTTTCCCTCACAAAAGGAATGGTCAGCCAGCTGCTGGTAACCATTTTTTAAAAATTTAAATCTGGCTTTCAGATTGTGTGTGTACACGCGGTGGGGTTTTTTGGGGGGGGGCATTTCTATGCTACCCAATACCTGAAGCTGTCTGTGGAATTCACAATATTTTGTAAAGAGAGAGAGAGAGATTACATGCAACCATAAACTACTTGCAATTGTAACCAACTTTTAAATACATTTGTAAGAGGCCTGATCTTTTAAGAAGAACAGGAAAAAAGAGGCTACAGAATCCAGTGCAGTGCCGGCCTCTTCTTCTTCATACGCCCATTGCCCTGCCCTTGACATGCCAATGTTGCTCTGAACATTTGTGTCAGGACAGGAGGCAGAGCCCAGGACTTAGATAACGTTGTCATGCCTTTTTACTGTCAACCTGGAAGTTGACTGGGATTCTGGTTAATCTTTGGTCAGTGAACAAGTCAAGATAATAAACCATGGCTTGATCTTTGCTTGTTTAGACAAAACATAGTTTAAAACTAACCAGAATTCCCCAATGTTTGGGCATAACGAGGAACTCCAGTTAACTGCAAAAATGCAAGCTTCCTATCTTCTCCTCACACCTGAGGCTCATGCATGTTATGCTAAACCACAGTTATGTTATGTCTGAAAAGGCCCAAAGAGTATGCGGCTGAGGTGAGATTTAAAACTGGGACTGACAGGCTTACAGCCCGTGCTGTTAATCTCTATGGTTCACCAGCACCTTTTGGCTCTGCATACACTTCGAAGACGATCCCAGATTCAACGCCAACTCATGCTTTATTTGTGGAATGCGGGTGCAAAAAGAAGCTGTATTTAAATTGAAAAATACATGCCCTCATTTAATGGCAGCTCAGTTATCTCTTTATTCACTACAGCTATGGCTTCATCCCTGTTTTTGCTTTCTGCTTCCACTGACTGAGTAACACTACCACACAATTTCTCCTTTTTATGCTCTTTCTTTTTCTCCGCTTCGTACACTCTTGCTAATTAAAAAGACAGTTTGGAGTGGCAACGTAGCAAATAGAGCCCAAACTGGGGGGGAAAAACCCTCCTTGTAATTTGAGGCCAGTGGCATTTTCTTGATCATAGTAATTTATAGAGCATTAGTTGCCATAACAACAAAGTACAGCTTTTTGGATGTCAGTATTTTCCTTTATAAGGTGAATTTAGTGTTTGGTGAGGACAGGAGCAAGGGAAAAGCACACAAGGAAACTGAAGGACTCCGTTTAAACGCAGGAATTACATGGCACCTCCTGTCAGTCTCATGCTATCCACTATGTTGCCAGAAATGAAATTAACGCTCTGTAATAGGCTACAGGGCCATACTTATTCCAGCTGCTGATCTTGCAGCCAGTTGTGCTTGTAGTTTTATCTAACGGTGGCCAAAAAGTGGGAGGTTGAGAATGATAACTTGTTATACAAAAGGCTTCGTAAATCTATGCGGATTCAAAAGACTCTTAACGTGACCTAGAACATGCCTTGCTTTTCTATTTTCTATTTTCAGCTTTTTGGTTACTTAGGGAAAGCCAACTTTTCTCTTCAAGTTAGTGCACTGTAGGTTTGAAATTTCCTGGTGGCTTCTTTTCTTTTCAAATTGCACAGCAGGTTGCTATTCAGCGGGTTGTCTAGGGACTAATACACAACATGTGTTCTCACTTTTGGACCCTTTATGTGAGGAATTTTCCACTGCGCAGTTATATTAAATTAGGAGGCCACTGAGAAGAGTGCTGGGTTTTTTCTTCCATCCACTATACAAGGTTAAGCGAATGAAATAACAATAGATGGAAAGGAAAACAAGGTGAAATAGGTTTCATCCCCCTGTGATGGCAGGTTTCCATGTGGAGTCAGGAGCAGAACACTAACCTGGCAGTTGTCAGTCAAATACGCAGCAAAAATGGAAAATAACGTATCATAAATCAAATTGAAAATTAATGTCCTGGTGGTGTGTTTTCCTGGTGTGGGGAGGGGTTTACTCACAAGTGCTAGAACAGAAACAATGTTTAAAAAATCATTCTTCTCCAAAACTAAATGCTAAACAAAAACAAAGCAAAGGGGTGTTAGGCATTCTGTGTGATGCATTTCCAGGGTTGCTTCCAGATGGAGGGCTTCTAGCTCTACCAATCCAAAGCATAGTGCGGCTATTTCATCTCTCTCCCCACCACCACCATTTTAATGATTTTTTTGTGGTAAGAAAGAAAGAAGAGGTAGGAAGACACAGGAGAGTTACAAGTGGACAATGATAACGTTTGAATCCCTTGTAAAATTTCATGTTTATGATACACACGTTGGGCCTGTTCAGACAACATGCTAAGCCATGGTTAGGCCGCTAATCTTTTTGCATCAAATGGTTAGTGAGTATGTTTAAACCATGGTTATGTAGCCAGCATGTTTAGGAATGGTTCACATGACACGCTAAGCCATAATGTTTAGCTCAAAATGCTTAACCAGTGTGGCTTAGCGTGTCATCTGAACAGGGTCAATGTTACATGTGATCTGAGTGTTTCATACATGATTTCCGAAAGTCTTTGCCCTCCTCCCCAAGCCCCCAAACGTGTAAAAACTCATGCAGGCTCTGTGGTTGCACCTACCTTGCACATTATGTTATGTGCATGGAATGGGTTCCTTGACTGGGTAAGTGTATGAATCAGCTGATCTAGACATTAGCCCTGTATAGACATTACCTTCCACACATTTCAGCTCTGCCTCCCCAAATCCCCAAGGGCTCCACTCCCAGATCTTCACATATTTGATGGAAGTTCTAAATGGGAAGTCTACACATGTAGAGCGTCTCTACATTAAGGGGAATTTGCATTGCTTACCTGGGGCTTTGTGCTTCCTGGTTTTTTGGCACAATTGTTATGGGCTGCATTACATGAGAGGAGAAGGGCAACCACGTACTTTGAATTGGATACTTCCCCTCCCTTCACTTCTATTGAAACAGTGCTATCTAATAGTGGAAGATCCCGCTTTCCCCCCAGATATTACCACATTAAAAGTGGTTTTTTTCATATGAGGATTTCCACAGAATACCACGGGAGATGTCCTGTCATCGACAACATCTTGTAATGGACCCAAAAACTTCTGTGAGTGGCTGATCACAAGTGTGCATTAAATCGGTCAGTTAGAGGAGAGTGTAGGCTCTGCTATACCAGGAGTGGAGACTCTCTTCCAGTCAGAGGATGGAATTCAATTTTGGAAAACCTCTCCGGGTCTGCATTCCAGTGGTGGGTGGGACCAAAGACAAAAGGGTGGGGCCAAATATACCAGCTTGTTGTAGCTTAAAGCTCTTGCTGCCAGTAACTTAGCCTTAGAAAGGCATTTCAACCTTTTAGAATGGCGAAGGTCAGCCGGGAAACTATTAAACAATTAGAGGTTGGGGGGAAAGGGGTGGAATCAGGGGAAGTGGACTTGGCCATCTGGGGAATTGCGCAAGGCCCCCTGTTGTGTGGAGGTGCCTCTGCACATTCATCCAAATCCACATATGTTCCCCCTTATGCAAAGCACAAAGGTTTGGCAGTAGCGCTCCCAGGAACAGAGGCATTTGGGGCGGAGCCAGCACACAGAGGCCTCCTCCATGTTTTCCTCCGTATCAGTTTATTGAATCCAGTAGATGGAAATCTACTCTTTGGTGGTATATCTCAACTTTCAGAACCCAATACTAGGATTTGATACACCAGCAAATGAATATTTAGAATGGGGTATAACTAACACTGTGTGATACACTATGCAAGTTCTTTTGTTTACACCAACTTGTAATGAGATTGCTTCCATGTTTCAGGTGCAATGGCATCACCATTTTTAGGATCAGGATACTCAAAAAGTTGTGTTTCTGTGTTTCCTTTGTATTTCTTTCCTTTTCATGCATACATTAAATATTGATTGTTGTTTTTCATAACCTTCTCATTCTTCTGCATAGCTGATATTTTCCCCCCCTTCCAAGTCTCCATTATATGCAAAGACAGATGTCTTCGTCTTATGAATAATCAGATGTAAATTAACTAAGTGAGGTGAAAATTCACCTTGCACACCTCTGGCCCACATAAAAGGAAAAGAAAGCAAGCATGAAATTAATTTTATTTACCGTTAAATGATAAACTGGAACATGAATTGTGATGATGTGAAAATAAATTAATTTCAGCAGTCCTCAAATAAGTCAAGTTAAATGTCAGGTGTGTTCCCTGGAAAAAAATTAATAGCTGCTTTTTAAAGTACCTGTTTTCTCGCTTCTTTGTATGTATGTATGTATATAATATATATTCCCTAATGGTGATTATTTTGTGTAGGAGACTTAGTTCAAAATATACACACTCCAGTCCTTCAAGATTTTTATCAGTGCAAACACTATGCTGGTTAATAATTATTTAGACTCACTACAGAAAAGAGGGGAAATATGGAAAAGACCTTCTGTTGTTTTCCTTTTTTGTAGCATTTCTTTGTGCAGCTTTACATAGAATCATAGAATAGCAGAGTTGGAAAGGGCCTATAAGGCCGTCAAGTCCAACCCCCTGCTCAGTGCAGGAATCCAACTCAAAGCATACCTGACAGATGGCTGTCCAGCTGCATCTTGAATGCTCTAGTGTGGGAGAGTCCACTATCTTCCTAGGTAACTGGTAGGGCTGTGCAAGCCTTGCCTGCCATTATATGTGGAAACCACCATTTGAATGCACAACCCTAGAACTCAGCCATGGGGAAGGGGCCTACACTTCTAGCATGCAGTGCCTGAGAGGGAGGGACTTACTGGGCCCAGGAACAGCAGGCACTCGATCTTGCTGCCGCCACCGCAATCACCTACTCACTGGCGCAATCGCCTGCCTGATCACATCATACAGGATGTGCAAGTCCCTCGAGGGTTTGCAGCATGTTCTGTGAGCGCCCCGCAGCTGATCAGTATAAAACAGGCATGGCCAGTCAATGTGTATCTGCCACCTCATTAAACACATGTGGCAGTTCATTTGAGCACCCCGGTTCAGAAACAAATTTGGTGCTCAGAATAAACTGAAAATCATGATTTCATAAGTCAGGTACTCAGAATAACAACAGTAATTAATCAGCAGTAGTGTAGAGCCATCTTCCCCAAGACTAGAGTTATGATTTTTAAAGTGTATTCCAGGAAGCTCTGTAGTTCCTCTGATGGTTGTTAGTGGAGTTTCAATGAGATGGTTGATAAGGGCAGAAAGCTTTCCTCAACAACGGGTTGCTTAACACTATTATGCAATGTTGGGTGTGCTCCCCAATCCAGTGCCTCTAGATGTTTTAGCCCAACTCCTATCTGCCCCAGCCAGCAGAACCCACGCTCAGGAATGTTGAGACTTGTCATACAAAACCTCTGGAGAACACCCGGTTGGGGAAGTCTGCTCTAAGTTGTACTTTCTGTTGATGTAGACGGCAGTGATGCCAGCAGGCCTGCCTAATGTACCACTAAAACAAGCTGTGCTGTAATGGCAGTTACGGGACCTCTGGAGGAAAGTGACCACATCATACTTGAGTTCTTGATTTTAAAGGAAGCAAAAGCTGTGTGTAGCTATATGCGTACTCTGGATTTTAGAAAAGCCGGTTTTAATCTATTCAGAACTATACGTAAGGTCCCATGACAAATGGCCCTGATGAGAAACGGAGTCCAAGTTGGATGGGAGTTTTTAAAAAAGGAAACTTTAAAGGCACAATTACAAACAATTCCAACAAGGAAAAAAGATAGAAGACAACAGAAGAAACCAATGTGGCTCCACCAAAAGCTTAGAGATGACCTGAAAACAAAAAAGGGCACATATAGACAGTGGAAGGAAGGCCAGTCTACAAAAGAAGAGTACAGACAGGTAGCACAGAAGTGCAGGAATGGCACCAGGAAGGCTAAAGTTGGAATGAGCTGAGGCTAGCGAAGAATTCTAAAAGCAACAAAAAAGCTTTCTTCAGGTATGTGTATAGTAAAAGACAGAGGAAAGAAATGGTGGTTCAACTGCTTAATGGGGATGGCAAATTGATAAAAGATGACAAAGAAAAGGCCGAAGTGCTCGATTCCTACTTTGGCTCAGTGTTCTCCCAAAAGTGGGTCTATGACCCCTCTGGCAAAAGTGAAGTACAAGATGAAGGGGAAGGATTGCAGCTTGAGATTGATAAACAAATGGTCAAGGGACACCTAATTTCTTTGAACGAGTTCAAATCTCCAGGGCCCGATGAATTGCATCTTAGAGTAATACAAGGGCTGGCAGAAGAACTCACAGAACCACTGTCTATTATCTTTGTGGAAGATGGGTGAAGTGCCAGATGACTGGAGGAGGGCTAATGTTGTCCCTATCTGGAAAATTTTGGAGCAAATTATAAAGAAGTCAATCTGTAAGCACTTTGAAAACAATGCAGTGATTACTAGAAGCCAGCATGGATTTGTCAAGAACAAATCCTGCCAGACTAATCTGATCTCATTCTTTGATCGGGTAACTTCCCTGTGGACTGTGGGAATGCTGTGGACATAATATGTCTTGACTTCAGCAAAGCCTTTGATAAAGTACCACATGACATTCTGATCAGCAAGCTAGCTAAAAGTGGAGTAGATGGAACAACTATTAGGTGGATCCACAACTGACTACAGAATCGGACTCAAAGAGTGCTTATCATTAGTACCTTCTCAAACTGGGGGGAGGTAACAAGTGGGGTACCGCAGGACTCAATCCTGGGCCCAGTGCTCTTCAACATTTTTATTAATGATTTGGATAAGAAGGTGCAAGGAATGCTTTTCAAATTTGAAGATGACACAAAATTGGGTGGAATAGCTAGTACCCTAGAAGACAGAAACAATCTTCAAAGTGATCTTGATAGGCTGGAGTGCTGGGCTGAAAATAACACAATGGAATTTAATAGGGATAAATGCCAAGTTCTACACCTAGGAAAAAGAAACAAAATGCAGAGTTACAAGATGGGAGATATTTGGCTCAGCAATACTACAAGGTAGACGAATCTTGGAATTGTTGTAGATCACAAGCTGAATATGAGCCCATAGTGTAATGTGGCTGCAAAACAAGCAAATGCTATTTTGGGCTGCATTAATAGAAGTATAGCTTCCAAATCACACGAGGTACTGGTTCCCTTGTATTCAGCACTGGTTATGCCTCATCTCGAGTATTGTGGCAGGTTCTGGGCACCACACATCAAGAAGGATGCAGACAAGCTGGAAGGGGGTTCAGAGGAGGGCAACGAGGATGATCAGGGGTCTGGAAACAAAGCCTTATGAGGAGAGACTGAAATAACTGGACATATTTAGCCTTGAGAAGAGAAAACTGAGGGGAGTCATGATAGCACCCTTCAAATACTTGAAAGTTTGTCACACAGAGAAGGGCCAGGATCTCTTCTCGATCAACCCAGAGTGCAGGACACAGAATAATGGGCTCAAGTTACAGGAAGCCAGATTCCGGCTGGACATCTGAAAAATCTTCCTGACTGTTAGAGCAGTACAACATTGAAACAAATTACCTGGGAAGGTCGTGGGCTCTTCCACACTAGAGGCATTCAAAATGCAGCTGGACAGTCATCTGTCAGGGATGCTTTAAGGTGGATTCCTGCATTGAGGAGGGGGTTGGACTTGATGGTCTCATAGGCCCCTTCCAACTCTACTATTCTGTGATTCTATGAAATACAACACAGAATGCATTGCAAGACATTGGTAATATAGTCAAAGTTTGAAAACTATTGGCCAGGAGTGAAGTGCTCTTTGCAGATGAAAAGTATGTGTAAGAGTAGCTCCTGTCTCTCTCAGGGTGACTTGTTCAGGGAGAGGCAGTATGCCTATGTACACCAGTTACTGGGGAATATGGGTGGGAGGGTGCTGTTGCAGTCATGTCCTGCATGGACATGGGCAGCTGCTTGGCCCCTATTTGAACAGAATGCTGGAGTAGATGGTCCCTTGGTCTGATCCAGCATATGTTCTTATGGTACTACCATTTGGGAGACTGGAAAACATTGCTGCCTTCTACAGCATGTGCTAGGCTCACCTGGTAGAGACAGCTCAGATTTGGGACTCATTTACTCTCAGAGCCCAATAATGGATTTCTGCAGCATGTGCATGCGACAAAAAAACATGACCATATGTGTTTCATCACACAAGCTAGAGTTCAGGCAATTGTCAGCATGGAAATGCTCTATACATGAAGTGATCCTTACTGTAGAGTGTAAAAGAGATTAAGAAATATTCCCTGGGAGGTCACTGAATTACTTAAAGTTATTTGATTCTGTGATAGCATGTCTTCAAGGCCTTCTTTTCAAAAAGGGCACTTCCTTAATTTCCTGATGTCTTTACAACTTCAGGAGAAAGAGCAAACAGGGGAGGAGCCATGCTTCAGTGCTTACAGTACGTGCTTTGCATGCACATTGGATGTTCACTGCATGGCATTCTCAGTTAAAAGTGTCTTCCATAGCAGGACTCAGGGGAGAACTACAGTGGTTCACTGCTACCAGTCAGAATTAGCAATATGGTTGGAACTCAAAATAGTTGAAGCTAGAAGGTTCATATAATTCTGACTTCATTAAAATGAATTTCCATATTTTTGCAATTCAAACTGAAATAGAAAATGAGCTAATTTATATTTTCTGCGCACTTGCGTATTCTATATCACTAAGCTTCCAGACTCCGTCATCATCTTTGCTCATGTTCAGTTGTTGATGGCTGTAAACAAAGGACACGTAATAACAGCCAATCAGAGAAGGATGCATCATGACGCGTAACATGTGGAGCAGAGAAGAGCACCATATTACACGTGTCACTTTTATTTTTATTGGTTTATTTGTTTGATAGATTTTAGAGAATGGCATTCAAAGTGGCTAAAAATAATAAAAACAGAAAATTTAAATGTATTTTTGTTAAAACAAGCATAAACCAAATACATGAAAAACACAAGAATAAAGAATAAAACAGCAAGCAAGGCAACAGACGAGCTTACATGCCAAAAGCCCTGCTTGAATGAAAACATCTTGAAAAGTTCACTTTTCCATGATGCACTTTGGAGGGAGCACATGCACAGAAATATGAAGATAAAACTCATAATAACTCAGAACTTTCAACTGAATTTATAACGTTGGATTTGTAATTCAGTGACCAAATTATGAATTATGACCAGGTCTGTTCATTCAGAATTGGGCTAAATTGCTTGAGCATGCATAAGGCAGCTTCATATGTTTAGAGGGCATACACTTGGGGAATGTCTAGCCCTCCAGATTTTGTTGATCTGCATCTCCCATGATCCCTCACTATTGACTATGCTAGCAAGGGCAGATGGGAGTTGGAGCCTAATAACTTCTTGAGGCCACGTGTTACCCACCCCGATTTACTGGTTAATGGGCTTAGAATGGCCAAATGAACAAAAGCTGTATTTCCTGATGGTACCCTTTGACAGAGTTCAAATAGGTTATATTTGCCTCAGATATAGTGTATTCCTACATCTTGTAAATGCAAGACACTGTCAGTCATGAAAGCCTACAAGCCGGCTGATATGTCAATAGGAATTTCTTCTCTTATTACTCTCCTTCCCCAGTGGGAGAAGACAGCTGTCAGGTTATCCCTGGAATATATTTCCCTCTGCCATTCATGATTTAGAGTCCATTCTCTACTGTCATTTATCGCGCACTGTGAGGTGTAACTTGGGTGTGTTTTATCAAGCCTTTTATGCATTACTGATGTAATTAGTAACCCAAAAAGCAAGAAGTGATTTTTATAGACTGTTTAAAAAAAAAAAGCAACAACACAGAGACCTTTTCCTGGGAGGTTTTTTGCAATACTGCCTTTAAAATTACACCTGAATGACAAGCCAGGTGAGATGTGCCATGCTGAAGGACTGACCCCTGTAATGCCAACCCCAAATCAGATATACTAAAAATATTGTGGAGGGAAGAAATTGACTGTCAGATCTGATCAGCACCATTAAATAGGCTGTCATTGGAGTACTAGATGTTTCGTTCAGATACAAATGCAGCTGCTGTTCCCGATAGCTGTTGAATGCAGATAAGGCAGTTGGGGGGGAGGGTTATGTGAGCACTAGTGATTTTCACTCCATTGTCTTGATGGTCTCTTCCTCTTCCCTGGCTCCTCTTCACCTTTCAGGTACAACATGTCTGATTGCATTACTGTCAGATAAGGAGCTCACGGTGGCCAACGTTGGCGATTCGAGGGGCGTTCTATGCGATAAGGATGGAAATGCTATCCCTTTGTCCCACGATCACAAGCCCTATCAGCTGAAGGAGAGGAAGAGGATTAAAAGAGCTGGTAAGCTTATAAAATTTGGCATTTTCTTCTATAAGGCCTCTGACAAAATGTTTTAATAGCCTCGGTTTTTTGTTTGTTTCTCCTCCCTTTGTCTTTTTGGAAATCAGTTATATGGAGCTTCTCCTTGGGGAAGGTCCACCTAGAGATGTACAAATTTTATTAAATCTGTTCCGTCTGTGTTTTGCACATCTTTCATTCCATCATTTGCTCATTGTTGGAATAAGATTTTTTTTAACGGAATCTTTTAGCAGAATTTATTTCTACTTGCACTTCTACTTCTAGCCTGGCACGTACTTTGCACACCTTTCGTCGCCAGGTGAAGACCTTTTTATTCTCCTAGTATTTTAACAGCTAAATTAACCCAATTTTAACCCTTGCTGTTTTAAAATTCTATTTTAATCTGTATTAATCTTTGCTGCTTGGTTTTATCCTGGTTGTGTTTTCTATATTGTATTTTTTTTGTGTGTTTTTAGATTGTTGTCTGTTTTATATTTTTTTTAATGATTTCATGGTTTTAATTTTTGTGAACCGCTCAGAGAGCTTCGGCTATAGGGTGGTATAAAAATGCAATAAATAAACAAATAAATCATATTAGCGCTAATGTGCACTTGAACTAATGTGCATTAGTGCTAATGTGCACTTGAACTAATGTGCATTAGTGCTAATGTGCACCTGAACTAATGTGCATTAGTGCTAATGTGCACCTGAACTAATGTGCATTAGCGCTAATGTGAATTAGTGCAAAACCCAAAAGTGAAAAGCTTGTCTGCTGCCGAATCCGCAGGTTGGATCCTTAGAGAGCCAACTCATTTGAATCTGTTGCAGATTTCTCCAACATCCCTAGGTCCACTTCACACTTTTAGGATCCTGGGGGTAAAAAGAAGACCTTGGGAAATGATACAATGCCTGGTGGTACTAAATTTGTTAAGGAGCCAAACAGAATGTAAGACCTCTGGATAGTACTCCCAAGGGGAGACCACAGTCTGTTTATAGTGTAGAATTCATTCACCTGAAATATTTAAAACATTTTTAATTTCTGCCTTCTACAGAACCCATTAATATAGAACTAGAAGCACTACAGGTGGCTCCATTCAGTATTGCTGACTGTCATCTTTACCTTGGCAAGGGATTCACATGAGCTTGCCAAAGGAAGCAGCATTCCTACCTACAGCTGTAATATCAAATATTGCTCACTTAGGGTCGTAATATAGTTGCATTTCCCCCACTCCATATCACTGGTGGCTTCTGCAGGGGAAGGTTACTGTGTGATGGGCTCAAATCATATAATACCTAATGGCTCTTATTATTGCTATGTGGTGCTGGGAGAATGCTCATTCCATAGCCTGGGCCTTTGGGAAAGCTCAGAACCCACTATTAGAGCTCATATCAAATATGAAGCTGCCTTAGAGCATGTTGGACTGTTAGTCCATCTAGACCAGTATTGGGATCTAGCCCTGTATGACTGATAGTGGCTGTCCAGGAAGATCTCAGGAATTGAATTTGGGACCTTCTGCATGCAAAGTTCTGGCTAGAGGGATTCTGGGAGTTGGGGGACCTTTTTCTGTCCTATACATGTTTAGGCAGACAAAAGTCCTACAAGTCTCATACTGGGAGGTATGGGACTTTTTTCTGCCTAAGCATAGGATTATGCCTTAAATGTGTTGTGTTAGAGTGTTAAATGTGTTATAGTAGAATGTTGTATCAGAGTGTGTTAGAGCTGTCCCCAGGAGGACAGCTGAAAGGTCAAAGGATGCAGTAGAGGTGCCAGTTCACAAGCAGACAAGGAGGCCTATGGATGGGATAGCATATCTGCTGGCAGAGGTTACCCTGATACGGCAGTGGAAAATTCCATCACTGTTGCTGAGCTGTCAGCAGTGAAGTCACAACAGAGTGTTCTGGAAACACTTCATGGGAGGCTGTAGACCCACCGGACTCTATGGGTGGTATCCAACGGTGTCATTCCGCAAACTCAAAATAGCGCTGGCAGAGCTCTGCTGAATCTTTCTGTTGCGGAAGCAGTTGCCCATTACAGTTGTGTAACTGTTTGTGCAACAACTAAAGTTACATTTGCGCAAGCATAGTTGTTTTGCCTAACTCTTGTGCAACCTGTTGTGTGACAAGTTGCACAATGGGTTGCTCAACCACTTGCGTCACTATGGTTGCGCAACCATAACTTTAGTTGGATTCTTCTCTTGTGCACAGTTCAGAACCTAGCTTCCACTCGTGCAGCATCGTAGTCACAGTTGGATATCGCCCTATGGCCTCTTGTTCCCCCGACACTCACTCAAGCAGGCAGCAGAACTGCAGCAGCCCTGGAGCTGGTGTAGTTCATTTCCTCCCATTGCGGAGAGTAAGAAGAAGAACTAGAACAGGGGTGGGGGTCGATTAGAAAAAGCCACACAGAGAGATACACCTCCCATTCTGGCCGCAGCAGGGCTGGCAGGACTTTGGAAGTGACAGTTGCTTCACTACGACATCTCCTATTACCACCGCCAAGGATTGCTCTCCAAGTTGTTCTCCTGAAGACATTACAACTTTCAACCACTATATCTTGTGTTATGCCACCAAAGGTAGATATTTTTCAGTACTAGCTAATTAGGGAAACTGGGCTACCAAGATTTTATTCCAGTGAGCAAAGTTGAGGGATGCAACTCCATGTTTGAGGCATCTCAGTTATCTAACTGTGGTTCTGTGAATTGGAGGTGACATTTGTGAAATGTGAATGACCAGGATTCACACAAACGCTGATAAGTTCTGGTTAACTTCCCAAGTTTTCATTTCTGCAGAAGAGTCACAAAAGCCAGATAACTTTATACACACAAAAATTGATGTTAGGTTAGAATGCATAAACTGACAGCCCTGCTTGCTAATGCGGTTTTATGTCTAGTAATAATGATTCACTCATATCAGGCAATGATTCTCTATTGGGGAGGGAAGAAACGTAGAAATCTTCCCCTTAGAGAGTACAAAGTAAGTCTTTTAACAGCAGAGTACCTATTAGCAATTAACATTTGAACCTGATTACTGTAATCCTGAAGAAGAGGCCTCATTAAAGAGATGAATATTCTAAAATTTCCCACTAAATAATCAGCAGAAAGCAATCCTGCTGAGTGGAAATGTAACTTTAGACGATTGTTATCAATATGTTATATGGGCATTTTTGTGTGGTGGGGGCGGGCGGGTATTTATTTAGGTCCGGCATAAGAAGCTGGTATTGTTGGGAACCTGCCAAGGCAGTGGGCCTCATGCCAATTCCTTCAGGCCCCTGGCTGGCACTGCTCAGTTTTCTTCTTGCTGTTGCTTGCTTGCTTGCCTGCCCTCCCTGAGTGATCAAGTAGTGACAGGAGCAAGGAGGAAGAGTAGCAGCCAGTACCCACTTTGCCCTCTCCCTCTGGGCAGCGATGCCAGTTGGGTCCAGGTGAAGAGCCAGTGAATGGGCAGAAGCAGCAGCAAGGAGGTGTGGGCTGCCTCAGGGAAGAGGGCCCCCTAAAACCCTTTGGCCCATAGGATGACAATATGGAAAGGAGGACAGGGCTCCTGAATTTCAGCAGGTGTCATATGTATGCATACAGCACCTGGTGAAATTCCCACTTCATCACAACTGTTAAAGCTGCAGGAGCCCTGCCTTCATTTGTATCTGGTCACTCTAGTATAGCTCCTGCAACTTTAACTGTTGTGATGAAGAGGGGATTTCACCAGGTGCTGCATGCATACAAATGACACAGCTGAAATTCCCTTTTCAATGCAATTGTTAAAGATACAGGAGCCCTGTCCTCCTTTTCATATGGTCACCCTAGTAGGTCCTCCAAAACCTAGAGCCAGCAGTCAATATGAGTCTTCTAATTTTAACTTTCAGACTAGGTCAGACATCATAATCTATGATATGCTCGTTAATCTGGCCTTATCGATTGAGCCAGAAGGATAAGAGAAATTGCTAGCTGAGAGCTCCTTTGTATTCTGGGTTCCTTGTGTGTACTTGTGAGTTGAAGAGTCTCGACCCAGCATACTTTGATACATTGTAAAGAATCATGGGACGCTTCTTGCACCGTGTCAGCTGCTTTGGGCTGATCCAGTGAGGCAAGAATAGTCATTTGGGGATAACAGCCTCCAATGAATAACTGCCATAGCATGTCAACATCACTGAGAGCCTACCCAGCAGTAACACACGAGTTGGCACAGGGATTCAAAAGGTCATTTTGTGCCACAACCAGCTACTCTTTCCCCCACACCTTGATAAGATGTTCCATCAGTTAAATACTAATACTAATACTAATAATAATTTATATAGCACTTTCTAACAAAGCACTGTACATGAGATAAAATAGGCCAGGAGTTTACAAAAAAGAAGCGGTGACACCGTGATATATCTGCATGGTTAACATATAAGAACAAAAAAATTGCCTTGGTGGACCAGAACATGCTCTTGAAATACCTGAAGGGCTGTCACCTAGAAAGAGTGCAAAGTTTTGTTCTCTCCTGCCCCGGTGGCAGGTCTAGATGTGAGTTACAAGAAAGTAAGTTTTGGTTGAACAAAAGTTGAAACTTACAAATGGTAAGAGGTGTTGGACAATTGAACCAATGACCTAGAAAGGTGGTGGACTCTTCAAGCATAGACTAGACAACTATGTGTTGGAGATGCCCTAGCTCTCCATTTCTTGCATTGAGAAGGTGGTTGAATTTAAATGGCCTACAAAGCCTCTCCAACTCTGATTCTGTGAAAGGCCTTTTTAGTAGACCACCCTGTTTCTAGCTGCTGCCAGCCAGGGCCCTCTGGGAGCTCATAAACATGGCATGGAGGTAATGACCAGACGGGTGTTTGCCCCCATCCTCTGGTTATTCATAGGTATTCTGCCATCAATAGACCTATTCATCTAATCCAATGGTTCCCAAATGTTGTTTGATGTCCCATCATTCCCAAAAGTTGGCTGTGTTGGCTGGGGATGATAGGTATTATAGTCTAACAACAACTGGGACCCCATAGTTGGGAATCACTGACTCTATACCAGGGATGGACAACTTGCAGCCCTCCGGATGTTTTTGCTTACAACTCCCATGATTCTTCACCATTGGCTGTCTAGGGCTGATGGGAGTTGTAGGCCAAAACATCTGAAAGGCCACCCGTTGCCGGTCCTTGCTTTATACTAACTCAATTTTCCATGTGTGGAATGTTACATTACACCACTCACACACAAGAGTGAGTTACCAGCAGGCTTGGTGAATCTCTAAAATTTGCAGAAGTAAAAAAAAAAAAATAGGGGAAAAGCCCTGGTGAGGAGAAACAAAAACAGCCCAGTGAGGACTGAGCATGCTCATGGGCTTTGGAATGCTGGCTGACAGTGGTCAGGAAATGTAATGTAATGGAGTATCCTGGACCAGGGCATGGCTGGCTGGAACCCTGAACAGGAGTGCTCTATGATGCAACATTTTTTGCAAGTCCCAATTGTCTTATTTTTCAAAAAGTAATCTAGGCTGATTGCTGCCACCAATTTATAGTAGTAAATTCCATAAGTTAATTACAGGTTGTACAAAGAACAGACCTGAAATTGATTGGAAGCAGGTACATTTGGGTGACTCTGAGGCCTAGTACTATGAAGGAGGGGTGGGGGGGGGGGAAAGTATCTTCCATAATTTTATAAGGGCACAATGCTATGTACATTTAGACAGGGGGGGATGTTGGGAGTTGTAAGATTTTTTTAAAAAAATGCATAGGATTGCACCCTAAGCCTCTAAAATCATGTCCACCTTGTTGTTCTTGTTTTCTAAATTGAAAAGCTCCAAGTGCGTTAGCCTTTCCTGTTGGCAAAGTTGGTCCAGCAATTTCTTGATGATTTTGGTTGCCCTTTTCTGCACCTTTTGAGTTGGAAAGCTCTACGGGTGCCTTTTCATTCATACAGATGTGTAGGAATATCCATGTAGACCAGCCTTCCCCAACGTGCTGCCTTCCAAATGTGTTGGAGTACAATTTCCATCCTCCCCAGCCAGCATGGTGAATGGGAATTGTAGAGCAAGGCTGATGTAAACTGTTAGCACATACAGACGCTATGTAGAGAGACGTGTCGAGTGGTGGAGCTTCAAGCTGCAAGTTCCTGATAGAAGTAAAGTTTATTCATGTTGAACCTTCAGATCCTTTTGACGTGAGCTCTTCTAGCAACACCATGTAACAGTGCCAAAAACTTTTTTTTAAAAAACTCCGTCTCTGACAGCAGCTTGAAATGCACAGTGTTTGGTTTTGCAATGAGAATTCTTAAGTGCTCTTTCAAAAACATGAAAAGGTTTTTATTTTATTTTTAAAAAATGATTTTCACCCAACCCCAGGCAACGCTACGTGTTCTATGTTACGATTTCAGCCTTTGCTTTACAGAGGCACAAAAAAGACACTTTCTATTCATAAGGGCTGGCTTTGGAGTCAGTTCCATCATCTATCTCTTCTGTTGCAAAAATTTGGAGGGAGGGGGGAAGAAAGGGCCCGTGAATATCACCTCTTTTTGCTACCAGTGGATACTCTGCTCGAACATTTACTCTTGCATGCTGTGAGTTCTGTTTTCCTTATGATTTTGCCGAACACACATATGAAACCCATCCATAAAGAGGTCTGTCTTCCCTCCTGTATCTGTTTGTTCTTTTCCTGGAAGCTTTTGGGCGTTGTGGCTTTTTACCAATGCATTGTTAAAATAAACCAGTGTATAACAGCATGTTGAAACTCTTTGTCTAGGCTTGCGAAAGGGTATGATATGGCCTTGAAAACAACTGAGTGCTTGTGAGAATCAGAGTTTATGCAGACGCAAAAAGAGAGACATTAGCATAAGCAAATCTGTGTCCTCTCTTGCACCTTTTTGGGGGGTGGGGTGATGTATTTCCTCCTTTTTGGTGATGTCTAAGTAGCCACCCCTGTTGATCCACTATGCATGGTGCAGTGTACATCATATCTATATTACGAGTATGCATAGGCGTGCGCAGCATATCTTATTAGGGTGTGCACCCCGGGAATTTTATTAATTTAGTTTTTAAAGGTGAACATTTATTGAAGATTCATTATTTTTATTCATTTATTTATTAAACACTGTTCCTTTGATGTCCTACTCCGCATTCAGATTCCCTGACTACTGGAGGGCCATTGCAGGTGAGGGGGGCAGAATGAGGAGACACTCCTCAAGCCCCAGGATTGGTGGGGCTTTGTGGTGACACTGGCCAGAGGAGGGTCTTACGAGGCAATATTAGCCTTCAGGTCCCCTACTCCTGGCTTCTTTGAACTGTGACTCCCAGCTGAGAGACATTACTGCTTAAGACATTAGGGGTTGCCTGGGCACACCTGGCACACCTCTTGTGCACGCTTATGTGAGTATGGGAATTAGCTTCCATCCATCATTGTATCACAGCACACTGAAGAGAGAAGACACAAAGGAGGTATGACCCTTTAACTCAGATGCAGCAGCTACTTCCTAGTATGAATAGCAGTAGAGATGCTATAAGTGTATAAACATCAGAGGCCCAGTTCTTGAGTTTTCCACTGTGTGAAGTATCAGGGGAGGGGGATCAAACAAGACAGGGTCTTTTAGATAGGGGCACCCAAGCTATGGAATCCCTTCCCGAAGGAAGCCCTCCTAGCCCCATCATTGCATTCCTGGTGAAGATCTGTCTATTTCAGAGTGCTTTGGGGACATTATAGAAACTGCTTAAAGAAGCTGCTGATGGGGGATATTGTTGACTGATGTACTGCTGACACTTCTTATCACTCTGTTTTCTATTGTTTTGGTCTGAAATTCTTTGTTTATATCGGATTCCCTCCCTCCCCCCTCCCCCCCCTCAGTTGTTATCCACCTTGCACAGTCTTCTCAGAGGAAAGGCTGGATACAAATATATTAACAAATATTTCAGCCTTCATACAATTGAAGCAAAGAGATTTTTTTTAATCTCAAGAACAGAATCCCATCCCATCCCACAATATACCCTCATCTAGCTAGGGGCTGTATACCTGCTGAAGCAGTATCCGTAGCTGGCTGAGGAATCGCACATAGAAACGAATACTGCATATGATATTCCACGTCTAAGGTTGACAGCTGGGGCCATACACACAGTGCTCAAAGAACTGGGGAAAGGGGCCCATAATGAAATCCACAAGTCCCCTGATCCCTTCCATCAGATTTTGGCCAATCATTCCCTCCCTATAGACATCTAAAAACAATAGCTAAGGGAACGGTCAGAAAATGTGAGGGAGTGGCTTACTCTGATTCCCCTATAAGGGGACAGAATCCAGTGCTCGTCTGTGTTGGTTTCTAATAGCCATTTTAATTAGACACCCTGCCAAAAAACACCGCCACCCTCTCTTGCTCATTCCCCTAACATTCAAAAATGTGTTCACTTTGGAACCAGGATTCGTTTGGATCTTGACCTTGCTTCTGATAAGTTTTACAGCACTTTGTGAAGCTGTTCTACTCAGCTGGAAAGTTCCCTCATCTAGCGTGTCCTTAGGACGTGGCAGGAGAGTTTGACCAACAGGAGAGAGTATATAGCCAAACTAAGTGCATGGGGAATGCTGGATAAAGGGAGAGCCTGTCTGGGGATATAACATGGATAGATCTGGATAGATAACCTGAGTAAACAAAGCAGTGAGGAGCTGGAGACTAGACAGGCCTCCTCAACGAAGCACATATCAGAAAGACATGGTGACCCAGGCCGAGGGAGGGGGTATAGAAGGTAAAGAATAGAGATAAAGGGGCTATCTTATGCCCTTCTTTTAGCCTTCTAAAAACTGGTTAAGGGAACTATTTCAAAAGGTAAGGGTCCAGGATCACGCCTCCCCTTGGTAAGTTGAGCACTGCACACACATAGCCCGTTAAACGAAGCTGAAATCTCCCTGAATGATTGTTTGGGAGATGGAGTGAAGATGTGGATTCAGCCACACTTCTCCTGGCTCTTCCTTCCCTGCCAAAGGGACTAAGCATACACAGCCCCTGTTGTTCCCCCATGCAGTCACTAAACATAATAGTATTTTGCTAATGGATTTGAACATGACTACAATCCCTCCTCCCTCCTGCAGGGCCACTTCCTTTGCTGTTTCTAATTGTACCCAGATTTTATTTCCCCTTCCCTTGCATTTTCTCCGCCGAACTCAAAAGTGTGGGTTGATTATTTTCTCAAGACGTTTCTGGATCATTACCCATTACAGCTCAACCAAGGCCTCTTGATGGGAAGAAGAATAAACTTTTGTTTGTGTGTGTTTTTCTTTCCTTCATGCTCTGGGGTGAGATTTTGGTCTTTATAGGAGTGTGTCTGATGTCCCATCTCTTTCATAAATCTTTGTAAGTGAGTGCGAACCGCTCCTGGAATTGTCCCAAAGGGAGACAGAGGGCTTGATTAGAGTTAGAGAGCAGACTGCCTGAGCACCGGCAACATTTCCTGTATGGCAGACAGCAGAGATGAAGGCTGAGTTTTCTCACGGTTCAGCAATTGGTCATATCCATTTGGCGAGCTACAAAAATATAAGGATGTACTCGCCTCCAGGAATCTATGTGCCAACCATTTCAATACCATTGGCATGGCTACTGACACAACCCCGCTCCTTATAGCAGTGTTCGGATATTTCCTGGACTTCATGCATCTCTAGGATTTCAAGATACATAACATAAAATGGATTTTCCAGTAGAACTGGGGCAGAAATAATTCCAAGAGGATCATCTTCACGATCCCTTTACTCTGGTTCTGTTAATCTCTCACGCCGCTCTTTTTTGCTTTGCTTTCTTTAACAGTCTAATCTTATGCATGTAAGTCCCACAGAGTAAATATGCATAGGGTTGTCACCTTGAGAGGGAACAAGATGTTACCCATAAGGAGTTGCTACCAAAAATAGTTTTCCCATGTTAGGTGTTCCCCTACCCCTCCACTTCCCTCCCTGTAATGTTTTTAATTTATTTAATTTAATGCATTTCTTAGTCACCTTTCAAGACTGCATTCTTTCTAATTGTAAGTGTAGGACTACTTACCCATGTTATGGGATCAGAATGTGTGTTACCCTGCCGGCAACAGCCAATGAAGTTGAGCAATGGAGGGCAAACCCTCAACACGATGACATCATGAGAAGGGTGAACATCCCTATGCATTGCAGAGGAAGAGAGGAGAGAACTTGATTCAGTGGTTTGCAATTTGGCAGCATCCCCGTGTTGCGAGTAAGGTGTAAATCCATCTTCTGTAGGTCTGAACTCCTTGCTGAAGATTTCTATTAAACTAGAGCACAATTACAGCTATAAAGAAGAAAGTTGTTCTCAGCTTCTCTTTTTCCAAATGGTGTCCCTGTGGAGTCTTTCCCTATGTCTTGGCAACCAGACACATTGATGCATTATGGGAAAGGATTTTGTAAGGAAAGGAGATGCAGAAATGTGAGGAGACGTGGAGTCTGGAAAAAAGATTGTAAGAAGCAATGCAAACTAAAATAATTGTTCAGTTTTTCTAACTAGTTTTACAGCCCAGAGGCAGGAATCTCATACAGAAGCAATTTAATAGATCACGTGTGTGTTTGTTTGTTTTCTTCCCTCCAGGTGGCTTCATCAGTTTTAATGGTTCCTGGCGCGTTCAGGGGATCCTGGCCATGTCCCGCTCCCTTGGAGATTATCCGCTGAAAAATCTGAACGTTGTCATCCCTGATCCAGATATCCTGACCTTTGACCTGGACAAACTCCAACCAGAGTTCATGATCTTAGCATCGGATGGGCTGTGGGATGCCTTTAGCAATGAGGAGGCTGTACGGTTCATCAAAGAACGCTTGGATGAACCACATTTCGGCGCCAAGAGTATAGTCCTGCAGTCTTTTTACAGAGGATGCCCTGACAACATAACAGTCATGGTGGTGAAGTTCAAGAGCAGCAGTAAAACAGAAGACCAGTAAAATTTCTCATGTCCCTCTGCCTCTCTCGTGATGAACTTCTTCATCAAACCTTTACACTTCAACACAGTAGACAGCTGTAGCAAGTATATTAGTATTAAGACTGTGCATCCAAAAAAAGGGATGAGGAAAACCACTCTTTGATAAACAGAGCTACGCAGAAAACACATTCAAAACCATTGATGTTGTTTTTTAAAAAAGAAGAAATCTCACACTTCCTTTCTTTTCTCCAGCTCTTTAAGGGTTTAAGCTTAGAAAATTCTTCCATTTTAAAGCCTAATGGCTCCTGCTTTGGCTATTTTGAATAGCTGCAATTTCTTAGTCTTCACCTACAAGCCAGAGCAAGACAGGGAATGGCTTGTCGCTTTCCAGCAATTGATGGAAATGACACGGGCTTTTCACTGATGTAATGATCACCATTCTGGCGTGCACTCTCTCCTTAATGCTACTGCTCTCTCTTTTTATAAACTGCAGAGGTAGGAAGTCAGGTAGCAAACATATATGTAATAGTTGACCTGTCTTTTCATAGGAGAATGAAAAGGATGAGCTGGTTGGTACACAACAAGCAATCCTTCTCTCTCTTTCCATAGGTAAATATCCTTTCTGCCACATAATTAGGGGCAAGCCACTGAGCTTTTCCAACGCTGCGTGTTTATACTGTCTGTGCGCATGCCTTTAATGATGCTTTGCCTTTTTTATTCAACCAGCAGCAGATAGCTTTTGGCGTCCTTGCTCATTGGAACATTGCACATTCATTAACTCTCGCTTCTAGATGTGCTGGATGCCATGATTGGGCCATGAATATGCAAATTGTATAAGCTGGAGACTGTGGCCGGGGCTGGGGCATGAACCTACTGGGGAAGTTGACAGAGGATTCCTGTAGAAGACTTCAGAATTTATTTTCCATTATTAACACATCCCAACACAGGTGGGGTTGTTGATGCAAGCTGAAATGAGTCCTTGCTGTCTAATTTACAAAAACAAAAATGGCAACAGCAGCTTTTCAGTAACATCGGAGCTTAGTTCAAAAACATTGAAGAGGGAAAAATAATTCTGATGGCCTATGTATTTCATGATGTAAATAATCAAAGGTCAGCCTTGGGGAAGAAAAGCTTTGATTGCATATAGCTGTAATTTGGAGCCTATGAATATTGTATGCTTGGCAGTAGAAAATTGGCTTTTCCCATTCCAGTATTGATTGATAATTTAGGTGTGACCTGGCTGCTTAATCTCCCACAGTACTCATCATTGGAGGATTTCATGGTTAAAGAAACCACAGGAGCCTGGGGTTGTTGTTACTTTCATAAAATTTGCTTGCCAGGCTGTGCAGTTTTATGTCCTAATACAACAATAGATGCTGGGCTGTGGACAGGGTCTTCCTTCAACAAGGAACTGACACAGAAGTGTCCATTGAACCACCTGAAAAACAGCTGGACATTAATGGACTCCTGCCTGTACATAGAGAGATACCATGAGCACTGGTTCTGATGTCCGTGTACAGAGACAGTTGTATATTTCTGTGAGTGGAGAATGATGGGTGGTTGCTATCACTGTTGTATGGTGTTGCCCTCCAAAAGAAGAGAAGAAGAAGCCTATAAGCATGTGGGATGCTAGATCATGACTGTAGACTAAAATTCAAAGTCTAATCCATGCTAGGGCTTCTCATTCTCTTCTGTGAGGAAGGAAACTTGAGTACAGTGTCATGTTAGGAGACATTTCTCTTCAGACATGGGCTTCCAGACACTGGCCATGGCCACTCAATTCTAATTCATGTATGTTGGTGGGCACGATATTGCTAGGCTGCAACACTTTCCTCTCTCTTTTCTTTCTCTGTCAATAACTGTAGGATCCCCTGAACAGGTAATTCATGTTCTTCAAGGGCAGCAAGGAAGGTATCCTGTGCTTTTCCTGAAACAGATGAGTGACTTGAAAATAGCATAGTGGTGGATTAAGAGATCTAAATAGGGACATCTCGACAATTAGGCAGAATGAGGTGACCGCAATAGGAGACAGCCTGCTGCCCTTAGATGCAGTAGAGGATGCTGTCCTGGTAGCAGTGTTGAAGTAAAATTCAACTGCCAGTCCAGACAGCTTCTTTACCTATAAATCTGAAAGTATGTGTGGGAGATGTATGTCCGGAAATGTTTACCCACTTCCAGATGAGTTAGAAACTTGACATTTGGCACACTGATAGGTCTTGGCTGTACAATGTACCAGAAAAATCTAAAAACATGAAATTTTGGGTTCTAAGTATTTGTTAAGAATTTTATTAAAAAACCTAGGCTTACACCTACAACTCCCAGCATGCCTTGGGCGGAACACTCAGCATGCCTTGAGTGGGAGGCCAGACTTACCGGCCTTTGGTGGCCATTGTGAGTGCATGGACAGATGGCCGTTGCATGCCTTTCATAACCCAGACTCCTACGGTCGGTCTCGAGTAGTCAATCCAATTCCACATAAAAGGAAACAACCCGCATTAATGGGCTGCGTCCATTTGTGGTGTCTCTTCCCACCTGCCATGCGTGGTTTTAAAATCATTACTAGACATAACAGCGTGACTATGAGAGGCCGAACCCCATCCTGATATTGCAGTTTTCTTAGAATCTGGGGGAAGTGTGTGCATGGCCTTCACTCAAGAGGGAGGGAGGAGAGGCACTCTGCGCATGCCCAGAAAGAGGCTCAATGAAGAGGGCAAGTGCCCAGGCTGGGCCGGGCCCTTCAGTACATGCTCCTGATGGAGCACCTGGTGGACAAGAGCAACAGCTGAGGCAGTCCCAGCAGGACTTGGCTAGAGCTGGGCGCATCCACTGACAGCCGCTTACCTTCCCTCCTTGGCGATCCAATCCTCGATGCTCTATCGATGAGCAGCATCGGAAACAAGAGGAGGGAAGCACCTCTCAGAAAACGCAGGCACCTGTGGGCCCTGAAAGGCATGCTGGGAGGTGTAGTACTAGCATGTAGAGTGGCTGATTTTAAATAAAGCATGGGTTAGCAAATCAGGTCACTATGTGCAAACCAGGTCACTGTCTCTCAGTCCTAACTCAGTTCCCACTTTCCTGACCTCTCACTAACTGTCTTTGTTCTCCTTCTACGTGACTTTCTCCAACTGCCACTAAACCTGCCTAGAATTCCATTCTAGCCGCAGTTATCAGTCATTCCTCCATTCACTCTTCTGTTTCAATGGTATAGTAAGGCTTTTACATAAAAATCATAAACTTTATTCAGTAATTCCTGCATCTGTCTTGGAATGTTGTGGTTTGGTTACGACAGGGGGGAAAAGCAGCATAAAAAATCTCATCAAGTTAAAAGCCCTTTGGAAAAAATAAAATATTCACTTGGCACTGGAAAGCCATTAATGTAATCATTAGACCAGCCTGCCTGGGGGGGGGGGGGGGGATCCATAAGCAGGGTGCTACAACTAAGAAGGCCTGTTCTCCAGTTGTCTCCCACTACACCTCAGACGGTGTTCAAAGATTAACATGTTATTCAGGGACTTAGGCTTATTCCTACAACTCCCAGCATGCCTTGGGCAAGAGGGAAGACTTTTCAGGCTTTGGTGGCCATCATCTGGTATGGCTTGCCATCCTGCGCCTGGGGCCGGTTGCCTCGGTTGCTAGGCACCATCGGGAGTGGGAGGAAAGGAGGGCGCAGCTCCAGGCCCGTTGCTGATGGCAACAACCAAGTCGTCAGTCAGCCGGCCAACTCCCTCATAGACTACCTATAGGCACCGATTGCACAGTGCAGTGTGGACTGGCTTGGCCAGACTTCACTTCTCGTGAGTCTCAGCAGCAGGACTCCCATTGGGCAAGTCGGGCGCCACAGCGAAAGACATGCCAGGAGTTGTAATTTTTGTTTTCTGTGGGGACAAGGAAAATCATGGTGGCGGCTTCAAGGTGGCTCTGGCCATGTGTTGGGGGTGAGAGAGAGAGAAAAGAAACAAATGTAATTCGTTTTAAAGTTACCTCACAGGCCTAGCATCAGCCTACCTTGCAGGGTTGTCATGAGAGGGGAGAGGGAAAAAACAAATTATATTTCTATTAAAAGTTAACTCACAGCCTAACACTGGCCTACTACTTTAAGATGATTCCCTCGCAGACATATATATTAGGCAGCCTGAGCAATGGTGGGTATATCAGCTAGTCTGTACATAAGATGAAGAGGACGCCCATCTCATCCATCACCTTAGGTGGCAAAGTGTCTTGTCCTGGCCCTGTATCCAAGGTTTTTGTTAGTTACGATTGCAGAATTCTGTTCTTCTATTTCTTCCCTTTGTCTATCCTCTACTCGGTTATATTGCGTACACTCTCAAAATAAGTTAACTTGTAAATTCTAGTTTCAGGCCATCTGCTTGGGTACATACAAATACAAAAACATCTTTATCCATCTTTTTTTGGTGTCCGTATATATTAATATGAAGCTTTTTTAATGGAAATATCTAATTAAATGATCCAACACTTTTGGCAAAGAAAAAAATATAATACAACAGGATTCTTAATTATAGCTACATTACACAAAGCAAATACAATTGGAATTGCTTCAGTTTCAATTTCTTTTAGTTTCTAAAACTCTGGTGCTTGAAAGGCTGTGAGATATACTGAGTTGGATACTACATTAGTCATGCTTAGAGTACATATACTGAAATCAATGGGACTTATTAGTCATGACTAATTTAAGTCCCATTGATTTCAGTGGGTCTACGCTGAATACTCTAAGTATGACTAAGTCTGGATACAGCCCATGGCATAAGGGTTGTTAAATGTGAAGCCTTGTTTTACACTGCTAGTAGGAAAAGTGTTCCACAACTAGATATAGCTGTAGAAGAGGAGACCTGGAACAGCTAATCTAGGGTCAGGATCGGCTGCAGATTTTAGGGGGTCATGGGGCACAATGTCCTCCCTGAGTGAGCCATGATCAGCCCTGCCCATCTGTTTGCCCTCTTCCTCTGGGTACCATTGACATTACTGGCCAGGAACAGAGGGCAAAGCAAATGGCGGGTGCTGCTCAATCTCCTTGCTCTTGTCAGTGGTTACATGCTTGGAGAAGGCAGCAACAGCGAAGAGGGGCAGGGCCAAGGTCTCCGGAGTACAGTGGTGAAAACCCTGCTGGGGTGTGGATTTAGCAGTGCCCAGTGATGCTGCCCCAGTGCCAGCTCTGTTCAGGGTGCTTCCAGGTGTAGTATCATACTGGTGATGGGTGTTTTAGATCAGACTACTGGTCACATGCAACTCACACCTTCTGCCCCCATGCTGATCAGTCCAGATTGGGTTGGCTGCCTTCACACCAAAACAGTAATGGTATCTTTAAAGCTCCAGTAATAAGCACTACCTCTTTGCGGTCCATCCAGTTGCACTTCCTGGTTCAGCCCTATCGTTGCTGCCAGGACCGCCAACATTAGCCCCCAGCAGCCTTACTGGGGATTGTTACCAACATACACCTCCTACCACTGGTTGTAGTAATTTGGGAGTAAGTAAAACACAGAGACCAAACATTGCAGTCATTCTACATCGGTGGCAACTTCATAAAGGAAAGCAGACATCTTCTGAAAAATAATTGGAATCATCATCTACTGGGATAAAACATGCAATGTCCAACATTCACAGTTTGATTCATAGTTACACTCTTGGGAAGTTTTCATTGATCTACTTCATATTAATTGATTTGTCATTTGATGTGAAAAGCAACCCCTATCCCTAGCCATTGCAATGGCAGATAGAGGACAATATTTTTGGTTAAAGTAAATGAAAGATAGAAGCAGTCAGTTCTGGCACAGGTCATTGAAAGCTTGGTCTCATATTTCCATTGGACTGGGATCAAGTCTGCATGTGCTATTCGGTTACATAAAGTAGTAAAAGCTGTTTTTGTTAAACCCGTACACCAATTCGCATTCTGCTCAGTAGCAAAATTAAGATGCTTTTGCAAAATATTGATAGGCAAATGGTGAGGAACCATTTCGAGGGCTTTTTCACTTTCTCTTCATTGCACTTTCCCTCTTTTTCAACAAAGGCCAATTCTACCTTTGTCACAATTTTGCTGTTCCCTCTTATGAAACATAACAGATGTAATGGATGGTCCCTGACTCTTTTGCAAAAAACTTCAGAGACTGGCATCCTTTACCAATATCTGCCAACAGTCTGCATCTGCATGGTCATTATCCGGCTGGCTGCAGAGTTGATGGGTATTGCTAATCCTTCCCTCTTGCACTGAACCTGGTCACAGAATTGTATAAGGCCTCTTACCAGGAGGCACTTGCGTCTTTTTAGGCTGCTGTAATATTGGCTTTCAACTGGTTTCCTGCCACTTAGTGTAAGGTGTGTGTCACAACAGTGGCACCATGAGAATTATTCAATAAGTTGTATAGGGGCAAGTGATGCTGCAGTGCTGTGGAAACTAAGTGGGTGCAGGCCTGGTCAGAAACCTGGATGGGAGACCACTGAAAGTCTCATGCTGAAGCATAAATTAAATATTGGGAAGGGAGAAAAGGTATAATTCAAGATAGACAGAAACAGTAAAAGGGAAAATAATGTGCAGGGTAAACCATTAAAAGTAGTTCCATGTTGCAAGTTGCAGTTCAAGGTGGATTCTGAGTTTAGAATCGTTTAAGGTTCAATAAGTGCAACTGAACTTTCCTATGACTTAAAAGAAGGGGGCTGACTTAAATATTCCCAAAGTAAGGGGATTGTATGACTTAAAAATTAATGGGAGGAATTTAGGCTGCAATTCTATACCCACTTATCTAAGAACTTACCATTGAACTCAATTGGTCTTAACCTCTTAATGTATAGGATTGCACTGTTAACTCACCGATACAAGCTTTAAGAACGCCTGGAAAAGTATTAGAGAAATAAATGATTGAAATTTATTTCCCATCCCCATCTTGACACTTGATCAGAATATCAAAATGGATGAGATCTTTACCAACTTCATAGCTATCAGGCATTTAATTGTTTTTTTTAAAATACTAAATGTTATTTTATTACAGCACAGGACAAAATGAGAAAATGGAAATGGAGATTTGACATCGCTGTGAAAAATAAGAAGTCACATGTAAAATGAGCCTGTGTTTGTTAATTTGCATTCTGTTGAAAACAATTTTAATATCCAAGGAGAGAGAACATCATTGTTAGAAAGCAATAGGCTGCAAACAATTACACAATGCGGGTTACAGTCACTCAAGTGTTTAGAAAGGACACATTTGCCCAGCCACCTAGACATAAAGAAAAAATGTTGCACACTGTACAAGAGTTCGTTAGGAATTAATAGCTTCATATACATATTTATAGACATTTGTAGGAAACGTTCCTGCATAAGGAAATAAAAACATAACAAGAGAACATAATGTGGCTTAATGGAAGAGCAGAAATTGCTTGACTTGAGAAGTATATAATATTCCCATAGAAATGTGACTTGCGTAAGGGGCATCTCAAGTTAACACCTATTATATACAGAGGAACTTTTCAAAACTGTTCATTCTCATGGACTCGGATTTAGGACATTCAGGAAAACATATTCTTACCCAACAAACCGCTTTACTTTGATTCTACTGGCTTGGATTCAGAGATGTCTTGTGCTAGTGGAAAAGCACTTGCACAGTATAGCCTCAATAAATTCCTCCACTTTCCATGTCCTGCCACGGTCCCCATGCCCCATCCCATGCCATTCCAGAGGATCTGTAGACCCACAGGAGCAGCTTAAGCAAGCCGTAATTGGGCAAGGGGGGGAGCCAGCAAGGATCCATTGCATGAGTAGAGTTCCCCACAGTGTTCACTGAATCCAACCCATTCAGTTCAAAGAGAATACTGCCAGGGTCAGGCAATTAAATGGTGCTTTTAGTTCAAAGTTTACAAATATTAGCTTTGTTGCTACAGTCTATGCAACACCTATTTAATAGATGTATAAAGAATTCGCTGTTTATCCCAATCAGTTTCGAATTCTGTTTTAGTCCACCGCAGACATAATGTTTAATCATGGTTTATGGCTTTAACCCTGGTTAAGATTGGAAATATAGAGTGGAACCATGCCTTTGCTTATTGAGCTAAATCCTGGAAGATGGGTATAAGGCGGCACCGTTGAAACCAGTTCAACGCCTTGCAGTCAGAAAGACTGGAGAGGCAAGGAAACTACCTTAACCATGGTAACAATTTCCAGAAGGGAAGCCTTAACCATTGTTTGCCCAACGCAGATGCTATGCTTAACCATGATTAACACAAACCATGGTTTGTAAACCTGCTTCAAATTGCAATTTCAAGTCCTGGTTTGTCACCTGTCCTTAACCATGGTTAACAATTTAGACATATGCTTAGGGGGGAAAGCCAAGTTTTAACTTTATGGCTAGAGCACCTGGAAAAAGTGCAACAATGGGATGGATTGCATTTTAAGTATCTTTAAAAGAAAGTTCGATTAAAAAAAAGTCTAAGCAACTATTTGAGGGTACATATGAAGTCTCTGAATACTAGTATACTTTTTGTAATTTTGTTTTCACATTGTATTCAGGTAGTAGGAAATATGCCCATTTCCAGCTGATGTGGAAAGAATAAATCTATTCAGTGACGGGTGTGAAAATGGTAGATTTAGACAGTGGGTTGCCACAGGGACCCACATATCTGGGGAAATGTTGTAAAGACCAGTGCATCTAATTGTGCACAGGAACTACACAAAGTCTTTCAGCAATTTAGGGAATTAGGAAGAAATTTCTTGTATCAGAGCCTGTTCAATATCCATACCTTTGTGCAGAATTTTGTGTACAATATACACAATTGTTATGGTGCACTCAACAAAAGCATCTAGAACAGTTAGGTTAATGTTGATAAATTGCTAGCAGAATATGCAGGCTATGCATTTGGGCTGCAATCTATAGTGACATCAGTTTGATTCAATCCCATTGGCGTAGGCACAATCTAGCCAAAATAAAAAACTTTTAAATTTCCTTGATTTCAAAGGGAGAGTTAAGCATGCTGATTAATCTCTCCTGTTGAAATCAATGAGGCATTAAACGTTCAGCTTTGGCTAGAATTTAATTGTGTGCGAAAAATAGGAGTGGTTCATATTTTGTGTTGCAACCTGCATACAGTTGATTCCCTCTTGTGAACACTTGTCCTTGGATGCATGTGTAGTTAAGTGATATAGGGGTGCATATTGTGGGATGGAAGTACAGTGATATCTAGGATTGTCATAAATGAAGGGTGTGAATTTGGGGCCTTCCTTGATGGTGACAATGGCATGTATCAGAGTACGTTTGTACACTGCCTATTTTCCCTGAGCATATGACATCCAGCCCTGGGGATGCCCACAGACAAGAACATATAGATGTGTAGTCAACTGTGTGAAACAAATTAATTTTCTCTAGATTGTACTTGTGGAACAAAAAAACGTTGTCTGTGGCCTCCTCTGAAAAGATCTAACCACTAACCTGTAGTTTTGTGACATTTTTATGAATGCCAAGTTTATTTATTTTTATGATACTCATTTGCTTTTGTGACATTACTGGACCTGCAGGATTGATTGGTCCTTTGAAAAGCAGATATATTCATTTTAAAGGTTTTCGAAAAAAGATCTTGAAAATGTGACTTACTTTTTAATCTTTAAAAAAAGTGACCTAGAATCTCTTTTTAGTAGATTTGAGCCCATATGAGTGTTCTATGGATAACTATTAATGTGGTGTTGCAGTTCCTGTAATGTCATTGTTCTTCCATTTTAGACAAATCTAGGAAACCTATACATGCATTTTTAATATAACCTTAGGGTGTAATCCTAGGGGAGCATACCAGGAGCCAAAGGGTATTTCAAATTTTCCTGTCCATGGACAGAAAAGGGGATGTACAGGTAAAGGGCAAGGTCTACATTCAAGTAGAAGAAAGATCTGTTGCCATCCGGGTTCCAACTCTGACAGAGGGCTGAAAAGGGACATGTTAAGGGTGGATTGGGGGAGGCCATGGATCTGATGGATTCAAAGCCGCCCTGCTCCATTACCATGCCCCTGACACAGTGTATGTATGGTGGTGGGGAACTACACTTACCTTGGAGGTGGAGCATTTATTTTCCCAGTCATTGGAAGCAACGGAACAGGTTGGCAACAGCCATTAACAAGCAAAAGTCGCCACTACCTTTACATATGGCGGATGTACCATCATAGATTTCCCTTCCACCAACCCAATAGGATTGCTTTGCTCATGCAATATTTCAGTGAATGAGTAGAATTTCTAGGACAATATAATAATAATCCAAAAGTGTAGCAAGAGCAGTCTGGATAGCATAGCTATTAAAGCTGCAAAGCTTATGTGGCTGGTTAGATTACTCTGTTGATTAAAAAAGTGATTGATTGATTGATTGATTGATTGATTAAAAAATCTGATTGATCAGTCAGATTTTTTAAAATGTATTAACTGTTTTTAATATAAATATTGGCAAAACTATGGGTGGGAGATATCATCTTAGAAGAAGCAGTCCATGTCTTTTTCATCGGGCTGAATGCCTCTGCTTAGATAATGTCTTCGGTAGCTAGGACGTATGTGTGCATCTAATAAAAGCAAAAATTAAAAAATATTTAGGACTATTTTATATGCAAATATATGCAGATTTAAACAAAGCACCATGCAATTAAGAGACTCCTATTTCTTTATGCAGTTAGCAGCTCTCATATTTATAATTGTTTTCAATCTGCAGGAAAGCGATGCTGAAACTATAATTTCAGTTTGGACTAAATACACTAGGTTCATGGGCCTTCGCCCAATGTGTTCTATCTTCCAGAACGTAACTTTTCATTAATAAAGTGAGTATCCTGGCTGGGAAAAGTAGCCATATCTTAACTTTCCCAGCCGTAAATGTGTCTGTCTTAAATAATTTCCTAGAAGAGCTGTTTCCCCCTCATTGCAGAGTATTGTTTAAAAGCAACTTTAGCTGCTGCCAAGCATTTCCGTAGCACTGGTGTTAAACACATGACCCAGTTACTTTCATAGGAACAACTGAGATTCAAAATAAATTAAGATGAGTAAAAAGGTTTGGGCAGGCTTCCAGTGAGAATTCTGGCTGTTATTCACAAGCAGAACAATTAATAGTTCAGGCCGAGACTAAACCTTTTGCCCTGCCACTTCATAAAAGCTAGCACTGTTGCAGTTTTAAATTAATTACTACTTCTAGGATTATAGCCACAATCCCTACTCACTCTACTGAAACTGGCCTAAAATAAACTAGATTCAGAAAGTGTTGGCTCATGTGCAGCTGGATTCTCAGAGCACTGTGCTGTCTCAGAAGTGAATGGGAGAGAGTGGGTGGAAGGCTCCCAGCACCACCATGAGAGGACAACTGATCCCCCTTGCAGTAGGATCTTCTAAAGGAGGTCACTTCTCTCTCCCCTGCGTGGCACATTTGTAAACAACATATTTGCAAACAACATTTTTTTATGTTGCTAAAATAAGATTATCAGTGCCTGCTTGTACCATTGCAGATAAAGCCAATCAATAGGATCCTACAGCCGTTTTAATGCAGGTGGTGAGATTAGGAAATCAGGTCTCAAATAGCCACCAAAGGTGCTCCCTACTTAGCACATCTTCCAGAATTTATCTTATAAAACACAAGCACGTGATTGCATCATAAGATACTTGCAGATGTTAACGGACGTGGAATATGGCCATCGATGTTCCATTCACGTCATCAACTGGAAGACCTGGAAGTTAAGCTAGAGAACAATCTTCTTGCTTGGCACATGCATGCTGTGTTATGTTATGTTGCTTTTGCAGAAATCTTAAGATATGGACATGTACTCCCTAAGACTTACAGAATTCTGGAAACATTTTTAATTATTCTTTTAAAAATGAACCCAGTATGGCATCTGCACACTAAAATCATAAATTAAAATCAGAAGTTTAAACCTATGAGAATCCAGTGCTTTGGCCATAGTGCCGAATAAAAGAAGGAATTTGTGAAACCTCATCATTCTTGGTACTAGTAGAGGGTTTCTTTTGTACTTATTCTACATCTGTCTCTAAGAGACAATTTGAAACATGGTCAGATGAAATGTAAATACGATAACATTAGCTGTGATATAGCCTAAAGATGACAGTGCACGGTCACTTCTAGATTGTATGTAACTATGGTATCTTTAGTATGTGCATTAAAGTTAGATTTTTTTTTAGATGTGTGAAGAATATATGTTTCATGCAACTTTAGATTCTGTGTTAATGTCTACAGGAAGTGTAAACTACTGAGCAAAAAAAAAAGACCTTGGTTGTATGGTTAAAATAAAAATAAAGGCTTTAAAAGAAGCATATTTAAATACATAACAAGCTTCATTTTTCTTATTGTGTTGTGACTGCTTTTCCAATAAACACATGTCCACATCCTACACAGATAAGAAATCTAAAGCAAGGCTTCCTTTATATACCTGATCAGTATATCAGTATACCCAAAAAGGACGTTAAATTCTGGAACTGTTTTTTCCAGACGGCTCTGGAAAACAACTGGAGAACAGATTGAAAAGGAGGGAACTTCTTTGGATCTTTACACTTGGAACAATGCCAAATGGCTTAAATGAAGAATGTAACTGGTCATATATTTTATAAGATTGCATCTATACTATCTGATATTACTTATCTTTAATTACTTATTCATCGTGGTTTTGATGCATTATGGGTACCTTTGAAGATTCAGGCAGGAATTTTATTTTAAAGGTCCTTTTTTCTCTCAATACTGAGAGCACAGCTGATAGGTATAATTACTTGACTGATTAGGTATATAAAGGAAGCCTTGCTTTAGATTTCTTATCTTAGACGTACCTTATCATGCACGAGAGTTGTGGCTAAATTAAAATGCCTGTGAGTACTCATTGTATTTTTGATAAATATGTTTGTGCACTCCTATAAAGTAAGAGTATAATTAAGTACTTCATTTTTTTATTTCAGGGTGCATTCTATCTACCATTTTGGGGAGTGACATACAATTCTCTTACTTTGGGAATATTTAAGTCAGCTCCCTTCTTTTGAAAACCTTTTTTTGAATACTCAACAGCCTAGGTAGGGCCAAAAAAATGTTATGTTATAAAAACAGGAAAATTAAATTAAATTCCTTTGTTTCTATCTAAGGCACTGACAAATGGTTTTCTGTATACTTTTAGTGATTGGGCCACTGATGAAGACTAACAAGTCAAAATGCGTATGGCCAAAGTCTAATGAGCACTGTTTTTATTCTATTACTTTATTTGTATATGCATAAAAGTGTTCTTTGAAAGTATTAATAATTTAATTTTATTTGTATTAAATTTCATTTTATACCCACAACCTTAACTTCTTTTTTAGAATTCTAAGCCATATATCCTCTTACAAATTACTCCATTTAAATAGATCCTGTTTCACTTTATGTAGATCATTCACTGAAACAAATATTCTAGTTTTGACGTTATTGAAATGCCAAGATATCTCAGGAGAGATTCTCTCCATGGGACTGAAAAGCCACTGCAATCTGTTCTTTTCTTCAACTGTCCATGGGTTGAAGCTCCTCTTTATTCTAAAATTGAGGATCTTTCATCCAAAGCTATTAAAGCTGCAGTTATTCTTACTTACCTGGAAGTAAGCCCTACTGAACTCCATGGAACTTACTTAATAGACATTTGTTGTATCCTCTCTGCTAACAGAAGGATTTTTGATCCAGTGAAGGCTTCCATGAGCAGAAATGGGGGAGAACAGGGCTGGCCTTAGACATTTTGCTGTGTTGTGAACTTGCCCTACCCCAGGCTTCTGCTCATGAACTTAGGTAAATTGACAAGACAGCCCAGACGGCGAGACTCCTTTATTTGGAAATCACACGGAATTCAAGCATGATGGTTTCATATTCGCATACATCCACATAAAGCTGGAGACAGCCACAGCTTTAGGCTCAAAAGGCTTGAAGCAAACCAGAACAGCAATCTCTCGGGGGGAGAAGTGTTGGGATAGACCACATCCTATCTGAGCAATTTTCAGACGTGAAACACGCTGACCCACTAGGAACAGGACCACAACACCAGGGACAGCTTCAGTACAGGGGTGCCTGAAGACCGGCAGAGACAGTATACATCTTGCACAAACCACACACAGTCTGCCAGTAAGCACTGAGTTGATCCAAGTAAGCAAGATGCCAGGGAAATGAAATTCGACCCAGGAACCCCTCTGCCTGTAGCAAAGGCTCTGAGAGGAGGCTCTCTCGCAGGCCACACACAACACACAATCCAGAACAGCAATGGTCGACCTAGGAAACTTCCCCTGTGCCTGTAACTTTGGCTCCATGCAGGGAAAGCTCTCTCACAGGCCCTAGAACACAATCCAGAACAGTAACTGCAAGTCCAAGTCTATGAAAAGCCTCAGAGCACTTTCCATGGCACAGAAATTCCAAGTCCAAATAGCAACAGAGTATGTACAGAGTGCATCCAACTTCTCCAAACAGATAGAATCCCAAACACGAGGAGTTTCATGGCAAGCGTAGAACTGATGATCCCTAGCAAAGGTCCTCCCCTTTGCTCATTCCTCTTATAACCTGGAGGCTGGCTATTCCAAGCCACTTGACAGACAGGACCTCAGACCTGTAACCCAAACTCATGTGCCCATAGGGCAGCACAGTTCAACCTCCTCTTGATGACAACACCATGAGAGAGACAGCTTGCAAGATTGCCCCCACCTTTTCCAAACATTCTTTTGTTCTCAAGGAAACTCACCAGGTATAGGCCTGGGCTAGCAAACCTCCCATGAGAAACAGCAACAGATGATAAGCTTACAAAGACACAGACTTTCTCACAACAATTCCCAATCTTTCACCTTACAATTCACAAGGCCTGCCGGCTTTGTGAATTGTCTATGATACACTTGACACCTGACATGCTGCCTGAGACAAAGAACAAGATGGCACCCACTTCCATTCCATTCAACTCATAGTTGAATCTGTCTTCAAGGCTAGCAATGGTACAGCATTCTCCCTCTCACCTGATGGCAGCAGCTACCTTAGGGGATGCAGGGCAGGGCAAGCCACCTGGCACACAGCTCTCTCCTCCAACACTTTGCTGTCACCTTGTAATATCCGCTGCCTGAAGCAACTGTCTCACTCTGCCTTATGGAAGGGCTGACCCTTAGGGAGAAGAGATTTCTGCAACCCTTTCCCTCTGACACCCCATGCAACCCCCTGCTCCAGAGGGCTGGGGGAGCCTTTAGCAGAGCATAGGGCTGGCCCAGGAGGCTGCAGAAGAAAGGGAGAATTTATGAAAATCACCTTCATCTCCTTTCTGCTCACAAAAGCCTCAGTGGTCAAAGTGCCTTCTGTCAGCAGGCATACATTCAACTGGATACAATCCCATGTTTTAAACCCATCGATTCTGATTTAATTATGTTATATTCCCCAAATCAAGCTGAAATTCTTAGGGGCCTCAATACTTTTTTTAAAAAAGTTTTAGCTGGGCTATATATGTAAGACAGTAATCTTACATATTTCCGCTCCATGTTCAAGTCTGCCCAGGAAATTTACTCTACATTCTCTCTGTCTGCACTGGATGTGCAACTGACGAGTAGTATGCTCAATGAGTAATGACTCTTGGGGGCAGGGGCTGTATTTACTACAAACATTCCTGCTGGGTCAGATGAGAGTTCCAACAGTGGCCAGTCAGATGCATATGTGCCTTCTATGTTTCTAGAAGGACAATGTCAAAATGATAACTGACTAGACTAAATGTCCAATATGTGCATGTCCCTTATTGCTGGAATACTAAGGTGAGTGGTAGTCTTTCCTTAAAACCATTTCCTGGCTTCACAAATGTCCAAACAGAGCATACATTACTGCAGCTAAAAGAATGTCAGGAAGTCCAACCTTCAGTAAAGGTTGGATAGCTCCTTTAGAGTTCTGACTGAAATCTGGAGCGGATTCACTGCCCCAATGACATCAGAGCCACCAGCCTCCAATGCCAGCCCTTGAAGTTCTGCCTACTCCTGGCCTAAGGGAAAGTAATCAGGCCTGTAGAGACTGGGGCTTTTAAAATAAGATGGAGTCAATGACAAAGAATTGAAGTCTCACTTGTTATTCCCTGCCAGAATGCAATCATTTCCTGTGGAGATACACCATGCACTGCGATCAAGTGCTTGTACTTACAAATATCAAAGCTAACTGGGAATAAAAAGAAGAGGTCTGCATCATCAGGAACAGTGATGTTCACACCAAGCATACTTAAACAAATCCCAACATAGACATCTTCAAACTTCATAGGTTTAACATGGCTCATCATTTCATAAACATGGCGAGCCAATCTGCTATCAAGGACGTAACCTAGTCCGCTGCAGTATGGAGGATACATCTTAAATGGATATTCATCATAAGACACAAAGTATTTACTTAAAAATATTCTTTGAGGGTAGCTTTTCATTAAAGGGTAGCCAGTAATGAAGTTTTCCAAGGCACTTGAATTTAGAAGGAAATTCACTAAGTTGCCCATGTTGATGAAAACGTCGGAATCTGTCTTCATGACATACCGAGCATTGGAACAAAACTCAGTAAGCCACCTGAATGCCATGACAGTTTTCAAGGTAAGGTTATTGTAGGTGTCAAGGAAGTCTTGTTGGAGAATGTCCCCATAAAGAATGCTTTCATCTTCTATGGATAAGGCTGCATTATCATCGATCTCTGCTCCTTTGCCCAGTAAAAACAGTATCAGAATCTGGTTCCCCCACCAAGATTTTTGAGACCCCCATGTTATCCTAATTGCTTGTCTTGCCTTCATATCTGTAGGACCTGAAGTCACCAAGATGACCAGAAATGGACTGTTGTCTTCACATTTTAATCGCTCACGTAGCGTGAAGAGGAAATTCTGCTTATAGACTGGTTCACGGTTATAAAAGAATGTATAATCTATATGATCTATCACAGTGTAGGAGAGGAATGCCATATACCATGTCATTAATACAACAGAGATAACAGTCAAACCAAACAAAATATGTTTCAAGTGTGCCATAGACATAGTAGTCTTCAAATTCAGCCACATAGAGAAGACAAAATTCCTAACAAAGGCTGCCTCTACAAGAGGCATTTAAAGCTCTTTCAAGGCGCATTAAAAATTTATCTCTACAATAACGGAGCGCAAATCAGGCGTAGAGGCGCGTTTTCTCTCCGATTACGTGCATTATCAAATGCGCGTTAAATAGCGAATTTTATTTTGCTCCAGCCGTTAAAGCGCATTTTGACTATGTGAACAAGCGATTCTCCGCATGTCAACAGTTTAAATCGCGTTTTGGTCGTCCAGTAATGCGCTTCGCCGCCTCTCGTACAGAGGTATTAGGCGTAAATGCGCTTCTGCGAATATGCGCATAATTGCCTAACCAGGCGTAAAGGCGAATTCTTGTAGATGAGGCCAAAGTTTTCAAAAAGGCTACTGAGATAAGAAGAGCAGGGCTTGGTAATCAAGTCTTTGCTGAAAAAGAAAGAAAAGTTAGCATCTGAAAAAAAAATGTACACCTGAAACTTGTTACTAAAAGTATACTATCAAAACAGCATTGCTTCATGTATTTGCTATTACAAGAGAACAATGTAAAAAAAATACAGCTGACCTTGGGTTGGGCCACACATAGTTATGGTGTGCAGGTACATATACGAGATGAGGCCTGGGCTCATGCAGGCTCACCCCACTGCACATAGATTCTATGTGTATATGAATATTTTCAGCACACAAGACTTAATAACATAGCCCGGGAATGTATACAAGAATATATACAGGGCTCATCTTCATTCCGCTCTGTGCATATAAATTACATACTAAATTAAAGTGTGAATGATCCCTTGGCTTGATAATAATAATAATAATGGTATCAATTCCTGTTATGGTGTGGAAGGCTGCACATTCAAATGTTGTCTACATTGAGACTTGTCCTTATACATTGGACCAATAGTGTGACATGGAAGCAAGGACACTCCATTGATTCCACACTGATGAAACTAAACCAAACTGTATGTGAGTAACCACAGCCTTATCATGTATGGATTTGGGGGTTGACAAAAGATATGTGAGCTACAGTTAAGTCCTTCAAGAGCTGACCTGGACCAAGGGAGAAGGCAACACGTAGTGGCCTTCTCCTGTGTCCTGTTCATCCATCGCCTGTTCCCCATCACCTGTTTTTGGACTCCTTGTTGTGAAGAATGTAATGGGGAGGGCATTACAGTCTCACTACCTGTTGCTGCATCTCTGTCTCTTAGCACATCTGTCACCCCTCTTCAACCATTCCTTGCAATGACCCCATGATTCATCACAAAGTGGTCAAGGTAAAGTCAGACATGGCTCAAGTAATCTGTGCTCCCATTAAGGGTTGTGCAAGGCTGGAAGGGATCCCGAGAAGGGGACAGGTTGTACAAGAACTTAGAGGAACAGTGGCAAGGAATGCCCAACCTAAACAACCTCAGTGTCAAGAGAAACATTTGCCAATGTTTTTCCTTGACAAATGGCTAAAAATTACAGAACTGCCTCTCTGCATCTTTGAAGCATATCGTCTCCTACCTTCTGTTCTGAAATGTAAAATTGTGTTACAGGACTTTTGTACACAACAGGACAGATAATTAAGGTAAGTATTCTGAAGATCCGAGATCAAATCCTTGCTAAGAGCTCCATCACACCAGCGATTTAGTGCACTCTCACCATGCCCGGTGTGCGGATTTGCAGCACGGGACTCACATGACGTTGTGCTTGTCTTGCTGACACCTCTCCTCTTCCCCAGCCTTTCCTAGAATGCTAAAAGTCTGCATTATTTTCCCTAAGCGCATTTAATGCACCCTAAGCTTCCGTGTAGTTTTAAAGGAACTGGGGGCTTGAATGGATTGCATCAGGTCCTGGCAAGGAAAAGCAGTCTCTCCCAGCAGCCAGCTCCAAGCCTCAATACAGAACCCAAACCTTGCATCCCAGGCTCCAAAGCGTTTTTTAAAATCATAGAATGCCTGAATCTCTTCAGAGACAGGATTGTACTCCCTCAATGCCCCCAAAAAGCCAGACTAAAGGGTCGTTCCATTGTTGCCTGGCAGAAAGGCAGTCTGGTTGAAGTACACGTCTGACAGGACCTGACTGGAGGGAGAAAGAGAAGGGGAAGGGTGGAGTGGAGTGGGGCGGAAGAGCAAAGGAGGAAAGGACTGAAGGAGTGAAAGAGCAGCTCTTCAGGTAAAAGGGATCATAAGCTTGACGAACTGATAAAAAAATGCGGAGGCAAAACGGGGGGGGGAATTAGGTGTGATGGGAGTTCTAAGTGAGGTTAGAAAAATAATAGTCTAGGAAAGATACAGAAAAAAAGGCACTGAACACGGGCAAATTGTAACAGAAGCATTTGAAAGTGTTTTTCATTCAACAAAATTGAAGCAAAGGGAACACCCTCAAATTTACCTTTCAAAATGGTAGCAGCTACGTGTTATCAACAAAGCACAGCCGATACCTCAGAGTTTGCTGTTTTTGAGTAATTTATGAAAAGCTGTAGATGCATGTAATTGACACTGCAGCAAAATTAATCAGGAACAGCATCACGTCTCGGACCTCAAGTTTTAAAGATCAAAGGGATTTTTGTAATTAACACTTTTGAAACGTAAAAATAGCTTTTACATTGGAGGAAATAGTTACATGTCTTTGGGAATACAAAGGATTTTTATTTATTTTTTTTGGCCACTAGAGGGAACTGTTATTTTATATATACAACAGAGATAGATAAATGCAAACAGCAGAACTGAGTATTTTATATGCAAATAGTTTCTTGCACATTTTAAATGATGCAGTAGCAGAGGCATTAAGCCTATGTACACCAGTTGCTGGGGAACATGAGTGGGAAGGTGCTATTGCACTCGTGTCCTGCTTGTGGATTCCTGCTCAACAGCTGGTTGGCCACTGTGTGAACAGAATGATGGACTACATGGACCCTTGGTCTGATCCAGCATGGCTCTTCTTATGTTCTTATGATGCTGTACTTACGGATGCTTGAGAAATTGAATATGGGCGCTCATTGGCTGAATTCGGACAACACATTAGACAATGGAGGGTTGAGTAGCCAACTCACAGTTGGTTATTTTGTGGGTACTCCCCACACAATATATTCCTACACAACTGTGGGCGGTTGGGGCTGGCGTTGAGTGGACTAATAGTCAACCCAGCATTTGACTGACACAGCCCCCACCCCTCTCCCCACCCTCCCTCCTCCCTCAGTCCTCCCAGTTCTATCCCAGCAGCCTCTGCAAGTTGCACCAGTTGTAGCAGAGTGGCAGCCGCCGCTTTGGTCACTCTTGCCACCTGCCTCTATGGGCTTGTGTTTTAACCCACTCACCACACCCCATTAACACACTCACCCCTCCACACAACACTTTAAACAACTGGCTTTGAGCTAAACAGCTTGCAAGCCAGTTGTTTCTCTCAGTTGCTTATTTGGGCGGAATAGCATACCGTCAGTAGTTTGTGAGGGCCGTGTTACCCTCCACACAACACAATAAGCAACACAACTGATGATTGTTTCCCCCCACCTCAGTTGCTTAATGTGTTGTCCGAATTCAGCCATTGTTTGATTCCTTGCAAGGAGGCACAGGGCCCGCTTGAATGTCAAGCACCCCCTCCAACTGCCCACCAACAACCCACTTACTCACTTGCAACAATAGTGGGCTATGGACTATGGAATAAGCTTCCCACTCAGGCCCGCCTGGCACCAACACTGTCATCTTTTCGGCGCTGGGTTAAGACTGCCCTCTACTCCCAGGCATTTAATAGCATTTTGTGGCATATGATGGGGCATTTAGCTAAACAGATAAATCTAAATAGGTCCAGTATTTTATTGAAATGGCTTTTAGCTGTCTAAATTCTTTTAAATTTTATATATGTGAAGTTTTATGCCATATTTTTATATTGTATTTTATTATTTTGTGGATTGTTACAAACCACCCAGAGAGCTTTGGCTATTGGGCAGTATAGAAATGAAAACAATTACAACAATTGTCCTTTCTACCAGGAAGACAGGCTCAGTGGTTAGATGCTGGAGGAAAAGTGTTCTCTTTCTGTCTCATACACGTGCATGCCAAACAAAGTCAAAGTTGACCATGTACCTATTCAGTGTTTGCAGCTCTGGGTTATGTCTGCATGAACCCAGGAAGAATAGATGGGTTTATCCCCCCGCACACACACACAGGTGATCTGAACCCAGTTTCCATTGAACGGTCTAATCACTATACCAGCCTTCCTCAACCTGGTGCTAGCCAGATGTTTTTGCCTGCAACTCCCAGCCACCATGGCCAATGGCCAAGAATGTAGTGGCATCCACCCTCTGGAAAACCCTCCCTCATGCGGTTCGGGAGGTAGAAAACGTTACAATTTTGAAATGCCTCCTGAAGACATACCTTTTTACACAAGCTTTCCCTGGTTTTTAATGTAGCTTGTTTTATACTGCCTTTTTAACTTTTTGGTGTTCAAATTTATATTGTTGTTCTTATAGTTTTTAACTGTGCACTGCCCAGAGAGCTTCGGCTGATGGGCAGTATAAAGATGTAATAAATAAATAAATAAATAAAATATTAAAATAAAATAAAATAAATAAATGATAGGCCCAAAACACTGGGAAGGCACCAAGCTGGGGAGGGCTGCTAGGGCCAGTCCTACCATGAAGCTGTAGGAAGCTGGCGTGGCAGGCAACGGAGTACAGGAAGAGCGGCACTCTCGCTCTCCAAAGGGTCTGCTGCTTCTTGGTCCTGCCAGCCACCTCCATGGCAGGCCAGTCATGCAGACAGCCGGCAGGACCGAGAAACAGCTGCTTGCGTGCCATGCTGTGCCTTGCTCCTGTTCCACCCCACTCCACTTATGCGCCTCCCAACCCTGCCTGGCCAGCCATTCCCAGCGCACCACTGGTCAGGCAAAGTATCGTGCCCGCCTCCCCTGAACAAGGTTGGGCAAATATCGGGAGAGTTCCCAGATGTTCCATGACCTCTCACGATACTCTGTCCAACACGCGAGCACAGCACGGCTCCTGAAAGCGGAAACCCCTTACGGGCAGTGTGCGGGGAGGCAGGCACGCCTGCACAAATGGAATGGCCCTAGCTGACGGACGCGTGGGCTGTTGAGGCCGCACGTGTGTTAGCACACCCAGAAAGATAGGCGGACGGGCAGAGGAGGAGGAAGCAGTTCCCTGCTTCAGGCAGCAACCTGCCTTGGGCCGGGCCTGAAGGCTGCACTATACCATGCTGGCTTTCTATCTAAACCGCTATGAGAGCTAGTAGGCACAATGGATGAGGACAGCTACTGCCAGCCCAGTCTCTCTCTCTTGATGCCTAGTTTAAGGCAACACATGACATCATCATCATCATAATTCTTACCCGCCTCTCCATTTGGATGGAGGTGGGGAACAACTGTAAATATAAAATATGATAAAAGACATAAAACTGATTTAAAACATGGCACATATTATTAAAACTGCATAAAAACATCATAAAAAACATCCTAAAAACATTCTAAAATTCCACTGGATATGCCTGCCGGAAGAGAACAGTCTTTGTAGCTTTCTTAAATTCTAAAAGACTTAAGTTGATGAGTCTCCTCCGGCAGGCCATTCCACAGTCTGGGAGCGGCAGAAGAAAAGGTCCTCTGGGTAACAGTTGTCATTACACTGTCCGTTGCTTGGTCAACGAGACAGGGATGAGGCAATGTTCAATGTGGTCCATGCCACAATGGGTCTTAATCTAGACATTAAGAGGACAAGGGATGTGTTTTATAACATTTATAACATTTCTATACTGGATGGCTCACAACAATTTAAAAACATAAAATGCAACATGATTCAATATAACTTAAAAGTTAAAAATTATAGTATAAAACCAAAAATAAAAACCAAACAAAACCTACAAAGGTTTAAAATACAGTAACACGTTTCAAAACAAAACAAAACAAAAAACTGAGAGTCTAAAATGCCTGAGGAAATAAGAAGTTTGTCACCTGGTGTTGAAAAGTTATGAGGTAGTGGCTTTAGCAACATCTAGTTGTGCCTAAGAATCTAAGGACGTTTGAAGAGTCTTCCGTTAGGAACATAGGAAGCTGCCTTATACCAAGCCAGATCTTGAATTCATCAAGTCCTGTATTGGCAACACTGACTGCCAACGACTCTTCAGGGTTTCAGGCAGGGTTTTTCCAGCCCTACCTGGAGATGCTATGGACTGAACCTGGGACCTTCTGTATGCAAAGCAGGAGCTCTGTCACTGAGCTACAACCCTTCCCCTTGAAAACCCACCTCTTTCCCATGGATTCACTAGTTGGCCTTAGACATGCTGCTCTCACCCAGCCTCGCTCCCCGCCCCCAAATCTCATTCCTGCACTATAGGAATAAGAAGTCTAATCTACCATACAGAGTTTGTTCAAGGTTTGTATTGGAAAATTCTAAAGTGCAGAGAAATTATTGTTACTACTGTTGCTAAAAGGGGCTTTTTAAAAAAGGGGTCATATGAACACTTTTGTTGCCGATTGTAATACTGTGCTGAAATTAAAGTTTTATTGGTCCATCACGTTGGTTAATTACACATTTAAAGAGTAAGACGGGAATGAAGCGTGCTAGAAATTCCACTTCTTTGGAGAAATTGTTCCACAAACTTAAAAGTCCTTATAACCTTACTCAATTCCAACCCGTTGTTAAAGCATTTTTAACTCTAATCCTGGGGAAAACTGAATTAAATGATGCCCAATAGAAAAGGCAGCATTACATTTGTAACATGGTACAAATCAGGGACAAGGGAAAGTCAACAAAGCAGTTTACACAACCATTTTAAGGTGATTTTGCACCTCTTAGAAAATATCATTGATCCCTTCTTACTCTTCAAAGAGCATGAGCAATCTTTAGCAACAATTTGCCCCCCTCCAAAAAACTGACCCCATCCTGCAAAAAAAGTGACTCACATTTCCCCCATTGGAAAAAAGCAAGCAACAAAATAAAACACCAATCGTTTTCTGAAGAAGGAATTTGCTGCCCTCTGCTGAAGTTATAACACTTTCAGTTCTAGAATCAGTGAGTTGTTTTGCAATGGCAAACTTTGACCCTCACAAGCCCCTTGAGTCGATTGTTAACTATTGCTATTATCTAGTAGCAGCATTGTGCTCCTGTGGGCATAGTGCACATTTAAACCCGAAGGGTGTGGATTCACAACCCAGCCTAATCACAGGCTCTCTGTCCCATTTCACACATCGCAAATTCTTATGTTGCTGCCACCCCCTCTGTGCATTTATTTATTGACTGCCCTTGTTATCATGCTTTCCAGCAAAGTGGTTCACATCAAGTGTCTCCAGAAGTGGTTCATATCAATAGAAGAGGAGGGAGGGAGGGAGGAAGGAAACAGTCTATCAAGCTTACAAACTAAAGATGCCTCTACAAAAGCAATTTAAAGCTCTTTCAAGGCACATTAAAAATTTGACCTCTACAAGAGCGGAGCGCAAATCGGGGGTCGAGGTGCTTTTTCTATGCGATTATACGCATTATCAAATGCGCGTTAAATAGTGAGTTTTAATTTACCGCGGCCGTTAAAGCGCCTTATGACCATGTAAAAGCGCATTTCATACAACCGGTAAGGCAACCTGTTATGCGCTTAACCGCCTCCCGCGTATAGTGATTTGCCGTAAAAGCGATTGCGAGAAGATGCACATAATCAGACAACCAGGCGTCAAACTGAATTCTTTTAGAGGGGACCTAAGATAACAAGACACACAAGGGAAGGGACATGGAGGGAGAAGAAGCGTAGGAGCTTGCAACCTACTTGTGAGCCAAGTACTCTAATTGCATGCAAATATGATGCAAGGATACATTACTGCTCTGCAATAGAGGTTCCAGTGACTGCAGCAAAACAAGAATGACTGCTTAAATCGGAGAGTCCCAACCTTACTGCATCACCCATCCATCCATGTTCCCACCTGCCTGAAAAACAGAGTTGCTACTACAATTTCCACAACCTGGTACCCTCTAGATGCACTGGATGACAACAGCTATTGGCCATGATGTCAGGAGATGTAGTCCAGCACATCTGGAGGGCATCAGGTTGGAGAAGGCTACTACTAATAGTTCCAAATAGTGGAAGCGCTGAAGGTGCTGACTGTCCAGTTACTCCAAAAGGCTTTGTTGTTCTGTGGACAGCTGCCAGTCCCAAAGGCTAGTGCGGTGAATGGCCTGGGTTTTAAAAAATGCATTTAGGCTGCAATCCTATGCATGTTAAGAAAGAAAAAATGTCTGGCAATTCCCAGCATGACTGGTTAGAGGGATGCCAGGAGCTGTAGGAGCTTTTTCTGTCTAAATGTGCATAGTGTTGCACCCTAAATGGATTTAACTATATTTGATGGATTTTTCAAGACTTTCCCCTATCTGTTTTAAGTAGAAAGATCACACCGGAGGAAAGGCCAGGGTGGATGAAAAAAAACAGAGAGGGGGGATAAGAAGAGAGAAGTTCAAGTATGGTGGAAGCAGGTGCTCTAGTTGCCAAATGATGCTCTTGTAAGAGTGGAAGTACAAGGTTGGTACTGAACATGATGGGGGCAAAGGGAGGCTCCACTATGCAAGAGGCAATGAAGCAAAAGTGGAGTGGGCAAATTAATTGTAAGAATTAGAAAGAAGAGGGGAGGGCAAAATTAAATGGAATAGAGAAGAGGGTAAAGGGGAATCTTGGCCTTGCCCCCTTATTTCAATCCTCAACTGAAACAACATGCCTGAGCCTTAAGATAAGGCTCGGAGGACCTGCTCAAAGCACTGTCATCAAGATCCATCAGACTGGTGAGCGCTAGAGGCAGGGCCTTTTCAGCTGTGGCACCATACCTCTGCAACCTCTACCCAAAAAAAGTATGAATGATCCTATCTTTATTAGCTTTCGCAATTAGATGGTTTTATGTATACTAAAATATGTTTATATTGCTATAATTATGTTTTGTAAGCTGCCCTGGGAGGGCTTTGCTTTAAAAGGCAACATATATATTTCTTAAGTGAACAAACAAGCAAATCCTGAATCTGCTGTAACATATTTTAAGGAAAGAGCTGATATTTGGCTTCATTGGAATTGCTGGGAAGGCTACTGAGAAACTGCTAACCTCTCAAAGCAAAAGAAGATATAAAAGGCCAAGACAAGAGCCACTGAAAATGATATACAATTAAGAATTTGAAGATATAAACAAGCAAGAATTGTGTCTGCATGAAAGAGAAGACACACAGACACAAACAGGTCCATGATGAACTCTGGGTAACTGATATCAATAACTAGTTGGCAAAGAGGGCTGGATAATATTTAAAGAAGGATATCGAATTCATACCCATCAGTCCGAGTCAAGGGTTATTTGATGAATGAAAATGTGTAAAATGTAATGTTTGTCGTCAATGTTTATCTGAAGAGTGTTGGATTGTAAAAATGTTATTACTTTATTACTCATGGTCAAAGGTATATTAGGAACTTCACTTATCAGTTAAGGGTCAATAATTAATAGCCAATAAATATTATCTAAACTAAAAATACTATAAAATCTGATGAGTTGGATCTAACCTTCATGTGAGCAAATGTCTTCTCATGTGACAGGACTTCCACATTCTCTTCTCCCCAAGCATCCCCTTACACATGTCTCAAATCTACTCTGGAGGGCCCCCAACCCTCCACACCAGATTTGGGGGGTGCATGGGAGGTTGCTGGTGGGGAGGAAATCCTTTCCGCTAGTGGTTCCCTCCTACTGGTGGAACAATACAATTGGATACAACCAGATAGATAGATAGATAGATAGATAGATAGATAGATAGACAGATAGATATAGAGCTCCAGCACACCAGTGATTTAGTGCACTCTTGCCATGCCTGGTGTGCGGATTTGCAGCATGGGACTCACATGACGCCGTTCCTGTCCTGCTGAAACCCCGCCTCTTCCCCAGCCTTTCCTAGAACGCTAAAAGTCTGCATTATTTTCCCTAATCGCATTTAATGCACCCTAAGCCTCCGTGTAGTTTTAAAGGAATTGGGGGCTTGAATGGATTGCATCAGGCCCTGGCAGGGAAAAGCGATCTTTCCCAGCAGCCGGCTCCAAGCCTCAATATAAAACCCAAACCTTGCATCCCAGGCTCGAAAGTGTTTTTTAAAATCATACAATGCCTGAATCTCTGCAGAGACAGGATTGTACTCCCTCAATGCCCCCAAAGAGCCAGACTAAAGGTCATTCCATTTTTGCCCAGCAGAAAGGCGGTCTTGGTTGAAGTACTCATCTAAATTGTTAGAGAAGGCAGTAGTTGTCAAAGTCAAAATTAAATAGGTAGTGCAGCTGGAGAAGTCCCGGTCAAACTAATAATGCCTCAGGTCCGGTGAATTTTTCATTCCAGAGTGGAGGAATGTATTCCCCTTATCATCCACGGCAACAGTCTGTTAGACGGTGTTATTAAACAATATTTGCTGATGAAGCTAATTGCAAAACAGGGGTGTGAGAAAATATACTGGATGCCTGTTTAACTTTCTATGAATTGTTTATCTTAGCATGAATCGTTTATTATATTGAAGAAACCAATTGTGTATGTATTATGTACAACACTGAAGAAACCTGTTAACTGTATATGAATTACTTATAACTGTGAAGAAATCTGTTGAACTCTGTTAAAAATCCTTTTATAAGACTAAATAATCTCGTCTCTTATATATAATATTTTTGTTCAGCATGTTGTTCCTTATTATCTACTGGTTAACTGTTTGTTCAAATATTTCATATTCCGCTTCCCAGCTTGTTAATAATAACTGTGTTTATGCAATAAATGCATTTCTGTATTCACACAGTTTAGTGACAATATTGTGTCTATATATGTATAATAACAATTAAAACTTAAGAATTGTTTATATGTTATAAAGAATTGCATAGCCCAGCTCCATAATCTATTGATATCCACATTAGTAGTTGTGTGCCTTATGCACTACCTATTCAATCTTGAAGTACTCATCTGACAGGACCTGATTGGAGGGAGAAAGAGAAGGGGAGGGGTGGAGTTGAGTGGAAGAGCAAACGAGCGAAGGAGAAAGGGATCATAAGCTTGATGCGCTTCTGCATCAGAGGTAAAAAAACGCGAAGGCAAACTGGGGGGAGGGATTAGGTGTGCTGGAGGTCATAGATAGATGTTTAGGAAAGTCTGTGCAATTAAATTTTAAGTAGTACATGTTGAAATGGGAGTTGTTTTCTCTAAAACAGGATTTAGAATCAATCTTGTCTAGGCTGAAAGATATGCCAACCTTAAGCCTTTTTGTGTGTTTTAATATTGGATTTTTGAGGAGCTAAGACTGAGCTCAAACTTATGGAAGAGCAGACCCTGAAGTGCTGTTGCATGTAGAAAGCGTAGCAATATTTGGGGCATATGAGCTTCTTTACCATCTCAGAAGCTCAACAAAGCCTGTGTACCTGTCAGCGAAGCAGCCGTTTCAGAACTGGGTAAAAAACTTAGGAATTTGGTTAAAAGCTGTCTTTTCAAAACTTAAGATTTTTTTTACATTGTTGTGACTATAAATTATCTAATGACAAAAAATAGTAAGAAACACTGCCTCTTCTTTAACTATTAAGATTTTGGAATCTTATGACTTCAGTATTACTAATGTCCTATTTCTTTAGCTTATATTTTGATATTGTGGTTTATTGAGAATAGATTATTTAATAAAAAAATAAAAAATGGATCTAAAGGATTTCCCATTATTAATTCTTGTTAGTACAAAACCAAAACTGCACCCAACCTGTGGCAATTTATGCTGTACCCTTTGTCTGAAGTGACTAAATCAGTATAGATGATTCACTGACAGCTGAGGTTTTTCTAAACACTGGATGGAGCTTGAGAACACTCCGTAGAGGTAAAATCCATGACACTGCATAACTGCATTTGGTCTCATCATCCCATATTGCTTTTGTCTCTCTCTTCTCTCATTCTGTTGTCTCCTGCACTGTTGAAAGTTAGATTGTAAGAACTTGTTTGTTACATGTATATCATTAAACAAAAAACCTACGGTTTACAAAAACAACGTTAAGGCTCTACAGTTTCCAACCAAGCACCAAAAAGCAGGGAAATTGGGAGTTAAGGCTCCCAAGCCTTAACGCCACATCCTCCCTAAGGAGGCAGAAAGTGCAAGTGAAATTCTCATTCTCCCAAAGCAGATAAACCACGAGAACAGGATGGAGAATATGATATGCAGGGGTGACTGTGGGGTTGTGAAAAACTGATAACGAACAACTTAGGGCCACCTACTTCTCTTTTTTTTGTTTAGAGCAGCCCTTCCCCAACCTGGTGCCCTCCAAAGGTGTTGGACTACAACTCCCATCATTGCAAATCAGTATGCCCCATGGTCAGGAATGCTGGGACTTGTCATCTTGATATGCTGGGACTTGTCATCTTGATATGCAGAGGTGACTGTGGGGTTGTGGGAAATGATGATGAACAACTTAGGACCAGCTACTTCCCATTTCTTAGAGATTCTTATGTCAAGAGTTGCAACCCAACACATCTGACAGGCACCAGGTTGGAGAATGTTGTTCAAGAACAAGGGAAGGCAGAATGTAGATCTCCAGATGTTTTGGAATTCAACTTGTAAAAGCCCCTATCAGCATGGGCAGTTATCAGGAATGCTGCGAGTTGATGTCCAAAACATCAGGATAGATCTATTGTCTGCCCACATCCGTACTAAAGTATGATGTTTTCCAGCATTAAGATATGTGATCAATCAAGGAACTACAAAAGAGCTGCATCACTTTAAATAAACTGTCTAAACCAAATGAAACAACAATGAATGAATCTTGAATACCTAATCCGGATAGCCCTTCAGACATCAACATTAGTTTTCAACACATGGCATAGGATGTCTGTTTCTTGAATATCAGATAAAAGATTTCTCTTACTTGTTCAGCAGTGTGAGATCAAAGGCAGAGCTACCACCATGCGTAAGTATTATTTTAAAATTAAGTATGAAATGATTTTTGTCTTCCCCATAACACATAACATGAGAGTTAAAGTGCAACACATCTGGAGAGCACCAAGCTGGAGAAGGTTGACTCATATATATGTCTTCTCAGAAGCCAGTGCCACTGAATTCACTAGGGCTTACTCCCAAGAGGTATAGGATTGCAAACTAATCTCATCTGAAAGGTGTTCAAGACAGCCAAACTAAACCTCTTCTGCTCCTCTGTTGCTTTGATGAGATGATGTATTGTGGAGGGATTGTGGGGAGTGAGCAGTATATTTTGTATAAATACATTTTAAGAAAAAAAAACATTGGTTCTTTGAAGGGCAAGATATTGACTAAAAGTTGGAAGTGCCTGGCACATGCTCTGGTTTCAGATCTGTAATGAATAGTTCCCCTTTTGTTATCAAGCGTGCTGCTATATGCGAGATGTGTTTGAGAGAAAAGTATTGGATAGACCCTGTATTTGGTAAGGGTATGGAACAGCATTCCCCATCTTGTTGCCCTCCAGGTGTTTGAGATGACAAGTCCCAGCATTCCTGACCATGGGACATACTGAGTTGCAATGATGGGAGTTGTAGTCCAACACCTTTGGAGGGCACCAGGTTGGGGAAGGGCTGCTCTAAACAAAAAAAGAGAAGTAGGTGGCCCTAAGTTGTTCGTGATCAGTTTTCCACAACCCCACAGTCACCTCTGCATATCATATTCTCCATCCTGTCCTCATGGTTTATCTGCTTTGGGAGAATGAGAATTTCACTTGCACTTTCTGCCTCCTTAGGGAGGATGTGGCGTTAAGGCTTGGGAGCCTTAACTCCCAATTTCCCTGCTTTTTGGTGCTTGGTTGGAAACTGTTGGAGCCTTAACATTGTTTTTGTAAACCGTAGGTTTTTTGTTTAATGAATTTCATGGCTTTGTGTAACGGATGACTGGATATTATACAGTTGACAACCAAGCCAGTGTCAGCCAGGATGTTACACCATCTTGACATCCAATATAAAATCAAAGCTAGTGTTTAGTCCCTCCATTTGGTAGCCTGCAGAGCACCTGCCTCATAAGGCAAATGGCCACATGAGAACTGTTATTATGGCCTGCTACTTTGTTTGTCTTTAGTAGTCTGTGGTCCAGATCTCTTCAGAAGGGGGAATAGTGTTTTGTGGTTGGGGTCAGTCTAAATTATCTCCAGGAGTACCTTACTCAGTGCCTCTGATAGCAAAGAGATTGAGGATTTCCCCCAACTCTGTTACTCTTGAAGTTACTAGGCCTGTTGAAAATAGATTTTATAACATAAGCATGAAAACAGTGAATACCCCCTTTTAACTTGTTAAACCAATGAAAACATGCCACACAAGAAGTCTTGAGATATGAATGATTTATAAAGAAAAGTAAATGCAAAAGAACATCAGATACAGAAGTGAAATCTGAAACATTACTATTAGTAGTAGTAGTAGTAGTAGTAGTATCCTGCCTTTTGCCCAATGCTGGGCCTCAGGGCAGCCTTACAAAACTAAAACATATGCAGCTAAAACCTATAAATAGGAATATACAAAAGTTAAAATATAATTAAATACTTTTCAATATTAAAGTGTTTAAAACATTTAAAATACATAACAATTTAAAAGTCAACAGTATAGACTGAGGTCCAGATTATTTGCCAAAGGCCTTCTGGAACAAAAAAGGGGTTGTCTAGCTCCAAAAATAACTATCACAACCATCAACAAACTATATTGTTCTTTCACACAAGTGAACATGACTCATACTGGTATCTTAAGAACATAAGAAGTGCCATGCTGGATCAGACCGAGTGTCCATCTAGTCCAGCACTCTGTTCACACAGTGGCCAACCAGCTGTCGACCAGGGACAAACAAAGCAGGACATGGTGCAACAGCACCCTACCACCCATGTTCCCCAGCAACTGGTGCACACAGGCTTACTGCCTCCGATACTGGAGGTAGCACATAGCCATCAGGGGCTAGTAGCCATTGATAGCCTTCTCCTCCAGGAATTTATCCAACCCCCTTTAAAGCCATCCAAATTGGTGGCCATCACTACACCTTGTGGTAGTGAATTCCATAATTTAACTATGTGCTGTGTGAAGAAGTACTTCCTTTGATTTGTCCTGAATCCCCCACCAATCAGCTTCATGGGATGACCCCTTTGGGTTCTAGTATTATGGGAGGGAGAAAAATGCTTCCATATCCACATTCTCCACACCATGCATAATTTTGTACACCTCTATCAGGTCTCCCCTTAGCCTCCTTTTTTCCAAGCTAAACAATCCCAGCTGTTGTAACCTTCCCTCATAGGGGAGATTCTCCTGCCCCTTAATCTTCTAATCTGTTTAGTGTGGGTCCTGCCTGGATCAGGCCCCAGGTTTAAGACAAAGCCCAAGGTGGCATACATGATTCTCCTCCTCTCCCTTTTATCCTCACAACAACCTACTGAGGTAAGTTAGGCTGAAAGTCAGAGCTTAATCACACCTACATTTTCCCCCCGGTTTGCTTCTGCGGGTTACCCCTCCGTTTCCTATGCAACTAGTGTTTTGAATTACACCTGATTGGTATTGCTGCGATACCTGCAATACCTGCCTGTTCCAAATTTGCGTTTCGGACTTTGCCCATTCAGGGATACATCGAAAGAGAAACTAAGAACTGTGACCTCAGAGTGAGAGAACAGCACGATGGGGACGACGTCATGCGAGTCCAGTGCTGAAGAACTGGAGCAAAGTCGAGGTGGGTGTGCATCAAACCGCGTGTGATAACGACCTCAGTAACTGGCCCAAAAGTCACCTGGTGAACTTCATGACTAAGTAGGAACTTAAAGCTGAGACTCCCTAGTCCAACACTCTATTACACCACACTGGTAAGGATCGTCTGCTTTTTCTTATGTTGCTCTGAAGGTGCCATGAACATTGATGGAATTGAATTAACATCACATAAATTAGGCTGACCTAATTAGTGCAGGCACTATACTAGAGTGACCATATACAAAAGAAGGCAGGGCCCCTGAAACTTTAACAGTTGTGATGAAGAGGGAATTTCACCAGGAACTAATTGCATACAAATGACACTGGCTGAAATTCCATTTTCTCTACAACTGTTAAAGTTACATGAGCCCTGACCTGGATTTTATCTGGTCACCCTAACATAAATGCTTTTCGCTTCTTGTGAGGGGGGACAGAGGCGGCAGAGAAGGAGCAGGAGCAGGTGGATCCCTCATCAGCCTGGTGGCTGGAGACACACCCCTGAGAAAGGCTAGGGAGTTAGTTAGCTGTTTACATTGGGCATGTGAGCAACAAGAGAGAGATAACTTTCCAAGCAGTCAAACCATTGTGGAGTGATGCACAGAATCTTATTAGTTTCGAACATATGGCACTTTTAATTTTCACCTTACTCTCTCACTGGCACTTTCATTAGACTTCCTGAGAATAATGAAAGGGTACATCAATTCAACAATGAAAGAGAGAGCGAATACTTACCATCTGTGTTTTTCAACTACATCTGGGTTTTCAGTGTTCCCTCAGTCTTGCCATAAAGATTTTCCAGCAGATGATGTCACTTTTCGCAAGTGCCATTGGTCAGCCAAACGATTGTGATGTTTTAGCTCTCTCAGAGACGGCTGGTACTTAACTTCTTCAGGAAAGATACAACAATTGCTTTGATGCTGAATGTATTCATGTGCACCAAGGTTTATTCTGTCTTAAAAATAGGGCTGAGGGGAAATACTATTACAAGACCCACTGAACTTAGTTATTTGACCTGCTTTCAAGCAAATATCTATAGGTTTGAGGAGCACAATAAGTAACTGAGAAAACTTAATTCTATTCTCATCTACAAATGAAGAGACTGAAGGAGACTGAAGAATTGAGCTAAACAGGGTCACCAACTGACTAGGGTAATACCAGCCCTGCGTGCTCCTGTGCATTTAATAGCAGCTTGATGAGCAGAAATCAGGAGGTGCAGCTTTTCATAGCATGGAGAGAAGCATTAAAATAGGGGTGGGGATTTATTTATGTTTTTTCTGTAAAGGACTGCATTCCCTTGGGAATAAGAGCCAAAGCCAAAAGTGGATGAAGCAACTCCTTCTCTCCCCCACTGCCCTGAAATGCCCGGTGCGCTGCTAGAGAGAAGGGACAAATCTTTCTTACTAAAAGTCTAAACCGATTACTTGCAGAGGGCTTTTAGGCTCTTGGGCAGTGGTGCAGCAAAGCCATGGCTCTCAGGGCCAGCACCTTTTGATTAGCAGGATACTGATGTCATAAGCACAAGCACCCACCTCAAACTTCCCTGTTCCTTTGGATCTTCACTGCAATCCTGCAATAGCTGAAGGGAAACTAGTTTGAAACAATATATTGTTCCTTATTGTAATGCAAAGTGTTTTGGAGTGGCTTGGTTTTGAAAAGGCAATTAAGACTTATTAGCTTTTACAACAGGCCTGCACCCGGTAGAGAGAGAAATGGCTAGAATTGGTTTGTCGGTATGGATCAGGACAGCTGCCAGAATTCTGGGACTCTTCTTGGGGCCTGTGATAAATGCCTGCACTTCAAAATGTACACCACCACCACCGCCGCCGCTCTTGGGCTCTGATGTCAGTGGGGTGTTAAATCCACTCCAGGTTTTAGTCAGAACTCTAAAGGAACTATCCAAGGTGCAGAACCTTGAATAGCATCTTTAGAGTTCTGACTAGTTCTGACTGAATCCCAGAGTGGAACCGCTCCACTGATACCTGAGCCACGAGTCCCCACTGGGTGCAGGTTGTCCATGCATCAAGATGCTCTTAAAGGCACAGAGTAGGGTTGGAAGGAGATGTTCCAAGGAAGGGAGGGGGAAGTTTCTTCCCGTTTGTGGGGAAATTCCTGGGGACAATGGAGGGGATGGCAGATCTCCTTTTTAGGGAACAAATCCACTTTCACTCAAAGAGACAGTGGAGTTTGGATTGGCCTGGACATAAACTGCAGCTGGGAACAATAAGAGGCCCAAGGAGTAAAGGCTCCCTTTCATCACACATGCCGATGGCAGTTAATGAATAATGATCTATGCTCAGCAGCTTCCAAAGTACAGGCTCTGGAACCTGATCCAGCTCCTTTGTCAGGACTATTTTGAAAACAGGCTTATGGCACAGGTAAACAGGTTTATCTGTGCTGCACTGTAGAGGAAATGTCATTGTTTGGTGTGGAATGTTCGGTGTTGAACACTCTTGAGATAGAGCAAACGCTTTGCACCAATGGTTAGAAGAGCTCGCCACAATCTAAGATTTCCCCATTGCCATCATAAAATGCAGGAATTACCTATCATCCCTACTAATCAAAAAGTCCTGATGCTCTGACTCTGTGAGCCCTACCTCCACTACACCACTGCTAACAGGGCTGCAAAAGACCTCGAGAGGGAGAGCTGCTGCCTGTCAGATAAGACATTACTGAACTAGATATCGTGACACGACAAAGATACGAAATTAGTTGCAAAATCATCTGCTCAAGAAGGTGGTGGAAGACCTGTTCTGACTAGCATGGCACACCCCATAAAAGATCAGATTTTAATCTGTGGGAGATGCCATAGATCCAGCTTTGGCAGCAGAGGCCAAGAGACACCTGTGGTGAGGAGTGCCGTACACCAGAGGAGGCTCTTCCTGGACAAAGCCAGTCCATGGTTATCCATGCTTTGGTAGCCTTCAGATTAGATTCCTGACTTTAATGTGTTGCACATGGAGTTGTGTTTGACGGTTGCTTGTCTAAACTGCAATAAATTCAAAATACAGCAGCTAGGCTGTTAACCAGGCCCAACTGGTTGAAAAATATCTCACTGATGCTTGTACTGGTCCAGCTGCACCCAATCGATATCCCAACATTATTCAAAATGCCAGTGCTTACTTTTAAAGACTTCACTTTGACCCTGGCTTCCTGAAGGAATACCTACTCCCACATCAACCAGTCTGCACTGAGGTCATCTATGGAAGCCTTCCTCTGATTACTTTCACTGTCTGAAAGAAGGCAGGTGTCAACGAAGATAAAGGCCTTCTTCCATTTTTGGGATTGTCTTCCCAAAGAGCCTCAGCTACCGCACAAAGTTTTGACTGGGTTCGGATGACACGATAACACACGATGGTTTATTTAATCCATCATGGGTTATCGTGTCATCTGTCAGGTATTTTTAAACCACAGTGGCTTATCTGGCCCAAATAGGCCACTCTAATAGCCCAGAGGCCGTGTTTGAATGTCACTTTAGTTCACGATGGTTTAATAGACTATGCACATTAGCTTATTTTAGAATAAGCTAGTGTCCTCCTTCCCTCTGTCCTGCTGCAGTCTTCCCACCCAATCAGTGGTGCTGTTTTGCCCATTCTTGCAGGACCAGGACCAAACTTCTCACGCAGCCTTCCCCACTCAGGAGGCACCTAATCCATCATCAATACCCCACACGAACTCACCAGTGAGTGAAGATCCTGTAGGTGGCAGCTAGAAAGCTTTGGGGGTTTGCAAGATCAGGACCAAACTTCACAGGCTGCCTCCCCTAGTCACAAGGCACCCAATCCAACAACAAAACCCCATGCAACTACTTACCAAGGAGCACAAATCCAAAGAGCACCCAAACGGGGGAGGAGGCTACCTTCAGGCTTTGCAGAATCAGGACGAAACTTCATGCCCAGGCTCCCATAGTCGGGAAGCACCTAATGCCCTCAGAAAACCCAGTGTCTCTGCCTCTTTTGCACATAACAGGGATGATTTTGTTTGTTTGTTTGTTAAACTATATTGACATAGTGATCTAGCATTACATCGGGGTGGCACTTTTTCGACCATTCGCTAATGGGCAGTTGCACACTTTAGCGAGTGGGCTTTGGGCAGTAAACACACTTTCCTTCGCGGGGCAGTGCACAGACATAGTGCTTTAGAGCTATGTTGGGGAGCTGCTTTTGACACTTTCAGTTACAGAGTCACGCAGCAGCGATCTGAGCCACTTGTGTCACACAACTCATTAGGTGCATGATTTACCCCACAGTGCTTGCCAGATGACTCACCAAACCATGGTAGGTTAAATAACTCCTCCTGCAGACTGTCGGTTATCACCTTAGGTTATTTCTGGCAAATAAGCCATTGTGGAGTAAAACTGTGAGTTGTCAAGTTGTGTAGCAGGAAATGTTTAGCCCATGATGTCTTATTTGGCCACAGGCTGTGTTTGGACATCACTTTAGTCCATGATGTGGGAAATGTTGCTTTTTCACTAGGCAACATATAGGGCTACATAATTATATAATCCAGTAAGCACATATATTTATTTATTTATTACATTTGTATACCGCCCCATAGCCGAAGCTCTCTGGGCGGTTTACATAGGATTAAAAACAATTAAAAACAATATACAAAAATTAAAACAGCAAAAACATACAACATACACACAATCTGTACATTTAAAAACCATTTAAAAACATTTAAAAATGTACATTTAAAAACCACTTCAACACTTCAAAAAACTACAAAAACAAAACAAAACAAACCCAGACTGGCACATATTAATCCAATAATCAATAAGCAAAAACAATTAATTTAATCTAGAGGCACATATAAAATGCCAAAATGCACAGTAGTTAGGAAAGAACAGAAGAGCATTTCTAAAGACGGAAGCAGACAGTGGAGCAAAATTGTCAGGTGTGTGACCCTATGAACCATGAAGAAGGGCACGGAAAAGCACCGAGAAAGTTGCTCCATTTGCTGTGAAGGAAAGAACACAGCTGACGAAGCATTGCTGGGAAGGCCCTGATGTGGAGTCACCTAGTTCTTTCTTTCTCTCTATAATATCTTTCCGGCTCTTTCCAGCTACATACAAGATGTTCTTATTAAGCCAGCTAAGATTTCTCTATCCAACAACATTGTTGCAGTAATGATGTAGCAGAAGTAATGTTGCATTCTTATTCTGTGCTCCATTGTATTATCCTATGACAAGCCATAATATGTGTGTGCTCTACTGTGTGTAATCACGCTGTGTCCTCATGCACAGCAACCTTCTGTCCTCATAGACAGCATTGATAAAGATCTATATAAGGCCTGCTCAGAGACAATAAAAGATTCTGCATGCAGCTGCTTGCTTCCTGCTAACAACATCTCAGTGTGTGTGTCCTCATTCCTTCATTGCTGTTTTTGAGGAACTTAGCTAAGGCAAGTAGAAAGCATGTGGCTGTGTGTCGGAAATGTAGCAAAGAGCACAAACAGAGAATAGACTTAACCACTAGATTACGACAGTGGGGTCAAAGCTTTGCTAAGACTGATTGCAACTATAAGGAAACGGTTGCTTTAATAAATAAGTGTATGGGTGCAAGAGTATGGGGGGAGAAAGAGAATAAAAAAGCGGGGATTTTAGTATTATAATCAGACGAATCGGATACGTTGTAACCCTTAGGCCCTTTGGCCAATTAGAGGGGCCGGGGAGGGACTTCACCGGCCGGGACAGGTAATAAATACTGTAATGATCTTGATGTTCGGTGTGTGCCAAGCTTGTATAGCCACACCCCTTTTGCAAAAGGCTTTGCAATAAAGAAACTTGCTTTCAACTTTCCAGATTGTGTTGTCCTTTTCTAAAACAGAATGGGCATTTCTAACAATGATGGCTTAATAAAATATGCACAGTTGTCATCCAAGCCCAGTCACGGTCTGCAGAGCAGGCTATTGAACCCATCATGGGTTATCGTATTGTCTGCGGGTACTGTGGGTTAATTGGCTCATCTATGAAGTTACACGGCAAGAGCACCTCAGATTGCCTCCGTCCCTCTATTTCAGCAGCACCCCAGATTTTCCCTACTCTGGATGGTCCTGCTCCTGCAAATTTCCAAGGGTTTATTTGTGCCACCCCCATTTTGATGAACCAGGGATTTTTCCTCCTCTGGGTGTAATTGCACAGGGTTCTGAAGGTGGATCGGATGCCTCACGACTAGGGGAGGTTGTGTATGAAGTTTGGTCCTGAATTGAACTTCAATCAGTAGTACCAGGATGCCAGTCCACCTTGGAGTAGGCCTTGAAGGGTTGTACCTGGTATTGGGACATAGAAACACATTGGGGATGCTGCTGGTGTAAAAATAGTGGCCAAGATGACCTGGATGGTATCCAAAGATGTAATGCTGATATAAAACATATTGGGCCAAAAAGGTATTTGAGTAATGAATAAGTGTATAATTTCAGGTCAAAAGTGCACTTAAATTTTCCGCCTATCAATTAATGAGCAAAAAATATTGTGTAAGGTATGCACATGAAAAATCTTGATATACAAATGTCTAGAAAAAATTATAAACTTACATTTAATTGGCAAATTTTGAGTAAGGACTGATATTCAAAATTGAACTTATCTAGCCTAAAAGGTGTATGTGTAAGCCTTATGTGTATGTTCCAATGTCTAATAACAATGTGGTAATTAAGAGTGTGACACCTAATTTATGGGACAGTTGATATTAGTGTTACTTCAAAAAAGTACAAATATGTGCTGATTTTAGAATATGGGAGCTTCTTCTTAGAAGCTAACCTTCATGCCTGTGTACCTAGTCAATAGCCTATTTAGTATTGAATAGGAAAGTTGGTACTTAGAATGTCATCTCTCCTTTTTAAGGTGTTAAGACTAGAAGTCTAAGATGTTTAAGAAATTCTATTTCTTGCTAAGCTATTAAGATTTAAGGATCTTTAGCAATGCTGTTTAATAATAAAATGTTTTTATATACACAATATATTTTAACGTTATAAGTACATTACTAATAAAAATAAATCATGGATTGAAAGAGTTTTTCTGTACGAATTCTTATTAGTACAAAACCTGGATTGTAACCCACAAAACAAACTTAGGTGTACACTTTGTTTAGATGTATTTTATCTGTTATTAGGTGGTAAACAAAGAGCTAAATGCTTCTAAAGTACTGAACAATAGATAGATTGCTCAAACAAAGGGCTCCATCACACCTATTTTTCCCCCCTGGATTGCCTCTGCATTTTTTACCTCCCTTTCATAAGCGCTGCAAGCGCTCCTCCCTTACACGAGTAGATATACCGGTGAACTCTCTTTTCACTTGTTTGTTCTCCCGCTGCTATTGCACCAACCCCGCCCTGCCCTTTCTTTTTTCCCCTCCAGTTCATTGGTTCTTGTCGTTGATGGACATTGTGATCAACGTGGCAGCCTTCCCCCTCGCTCATGAGGTCCTATGGGAATTAACCAAAATCCTTACATCTGCGTAATTTTTAAAGATAGAGTTGAAACGTGGCACAGCGATAGCTCTTAAGGAGGGCTTTCAGCATGCCAAGTTTGAATCAGTTCAGTTCATCCCTTGATTTTTTAGGATTTTTAAAAAAACAACCCTTAAACTATTTCCCTGATACTCCACCAATTGCATTTGTGAAGGAGTAAACGGAAGACCTCAGAAATAAGCATAGAGTTGCAGAGCACTTCTTTCCAGTTAGCTGTTTTAGACTTTTTTTTAAAAAAAAGAAAAAGCTTCTGAGTGACTACACTATTAAAAGTCAGTTCTACACGTGTTTACTCACAAGTCTCTCTCTGTTCAATGAGGTTTACTCAAACGTAAGCATGCATCAGATTTTAGTATGATTTGGATGTAAATGCAGTTGAAATCAATGGGATTTACTCTTGAGTAAGGGAACAGCAGATCTCTATTTTATGAACTGGAGTTGCACAGCTTCGCATTATCAAAGTAAAGGAAAACAGATCCTTCACAAATGCAGGCAGGTGGACTTTCGCACTGGTGGAGTATCAGGGAAATGGTTTAAGGGGGAATTTTTTTAATAAATCCTAAAAAATCAAGGGATGAACCAATCTGATTAAAACTTGGCATGCCAAAAGCTCTACTTAAGAGCTCTCAAGGTTCCAAGTTTCATCTCTAACTTTAAAAATGAGGGAGTTGCGGGCACGGAGGGTGGGGTTGGAACAGTAAAAAGTCCATTCATTCGAATGTTCCACACGGAGTGCTGGAGAACCGCCCCACCCTCCCCTGGGCTTAAAGGCACATTAAAGTTGCTTGGGGAAAATAATCCAGACTTTCCCCACACCAAAATAATATGCAAAACAGAGGAAAAGAGGCAAAATGGGTGCAGGACAGGGATGAAGTCATATGAGTCCCACATTGCAAAACCAGATACCAGGCCTGGTGAGAGTGAGTTAAATGGCTGGTGTCATGGAGCTCAAAGTCCAACATCCATAGCAAAGGAACCAGTAGACCCTCTGGCGAATTCTGCACAGCATTATTTGCTGAAAGCACGCTCTTCAAGTCTACCATTAGGGAAAGCCCTCTAAACAAAGGAGAATCACTTTGAAACTACAGATATTAAGATTTCAGTAAAGCCATGCTTTCTAAAAGGGTGGGTCTTTCAAGAACTGGCACGTGTATTTTGGACCTGGGGAATCGCTACTTTATAAAACAGTTTAAAGGGAAAGATGCATCTTTGCTAACATTTGTGCATTCCCTAGCAAGCATCAAAGGGGTATAGTATTTTGGGGTGGGGGGAAACTTTTTATTTTTATACAATCCTGCTAGGCTAAAAAGAGATTACAATATGTTTACAATTAAAAGAGCAGTCCTAACTGAAGTGAATGGGATCTATTTCCAGGTATTTGTGCACAGAATTGCAAGCTAAAGCAAAGAAGTGGCAAGCCTTTCTACTGACAATCACTTTGCAGGGTGGGATGCTGATGGGAGAGAAAAATTCGCCTAGGTTTTTTAAAAAAAACTTGTGAAAGCCCATAGCAAAATAAAGTCCCCTTTATTATTTATCATTGCATTTATATCCCACCTTTTTTCCTGTTGCAAGGACGCCAAAGCAGCTCACATGGTCTTCCTCCTCTTCATTTTATTCTCACAACAACCCTGTGAGGTAGGTTAGGCTGAGAGGGCTATCTCAACACTCAGGCCAGCGCCTAAGACTTGATTTAGAAAAAGGTATTACCCATAGAGTGCTGTCCTAGGCTAGAGAGATAAGGAGCGGCGGCGATGGCGTTTTTATTTTATTTTTTCCTTGGGCTTCCGCATTTCTAACTTCCTGTGACGGCCAGAAAGTATAGCAGTTACTGCCCTAAGGCATAACTGAAACTTACTGCTTCAAAAAGGCAACCAGATAGGGGAAGAGGAAGAAAGACTTGTTTTAATTCTGGATCTCGAAGAAAACGCACATGAAAATACACAAAATTCTGTTCTAGCTCGCCCGCACGTCGCCTAGCCCCTTAAACCCATCGAAACACACCCCACCTACGCCCAGGAAACTTTTGCTGATATCTCTCGTTCCAGCTATTCGCCCAGAAAGCCAGAAACTCCGAGGGTCTGAGCCACCACTTTTCAAGAGACTGGGGCGGGGAAAGCATCCAGGCGGAGGAGATTATCCACTTTTTTTAAAAAAAAAAAGCTCCTAGACCGGCTGATAGGCAGACCGGATTTCCTGGCTGTTGGACGTCTATGTGTGCTCTAAAAAAATATATTAATTAATTAGTTTATTTATTGCCGCCATGATTTTCTCTCTGCGATCCTAGCATGGACGCTTATCTCGACCATAAGTCTAATTGAACTCAATGGGATTTACGGGGAGTGCGGAGGTAGGACTGTGCTGTCGGGAGTGATGGCAGTGGCAGCTGTCTACATGTAGCCATTGAGGATTTGATCCTCCTCTATCATCTCCTATTTCCAGGTGAAAAAGGCAAAGGTTTGCTCTCTTTTCAAATTCGGGGTTATTTGGGGCGGGAGGGGGAGATAGGGTAAAGCCAGAACGGAACGAACCCTTTATTTAAAAATAAAACAAAAAACTGGCATGTGTTAGAGACACTTGAGAATAATATTTTAGGGCTGAAACCATTGCAATATTATATTATTATTAACCTCATAATGCCCAGAACCCATCCGGAACAAAATGGAATGGCCCAGAATGCCAGCATCCAAGAGAGCCAAACCAACCAAATTCATCAGTCTCAGATGATTGTATGGGTATTATGCAATGAGCTTCAAAACATCCACAGAGAACATATTTTTGAGGCTATTTTGATTCTGTTATTTTATTCTAAGAGACATTAAAATGCTGCCTAGGGTATTCTGTATGTAGGCGGGAAATGCTGCCTAGGGTATTCTGTATATAGGCGGGATATAAATTAAATAAATTATATATTAAGTAGTAATATTTATTTATGGCATATATGTGAGTGCTGAATTTGGTTCCCGTTCCAGAACATTTTCCAAAATACGGACTGTTGCCCAAAACAGATACATGGTTTTGTGGACTTTTTATGGCTTATTTCATCACCCCATCTAATCACATGTGAATGATGAATTTGGCTAATTTGGCTCACTTGGAAGTTGCATTCTGGGCCGTTTTCCAGAACATGGAGTATGTTTCTGTGGAAGTTTCCTGGCTTATTGCATCTGTCCCATGCTTGTTCCATTCCAGCTTTTACACTATCCCCCAAAAAAGTTTTTAAAAGATGCATTTTATTTATTTATTTTATTTTTCATTGTTATAATGCCCAATAGCCAAAGTTCTCTGGGCAGTTCACAAAAATTAAAAACACAAGCTACAGCATAAAATAGGGAAGCTTAAAAACACAATATAAAATGCAACCAGAATAAAACCTAGCAGAAACAGAGAGATTTAAAATAACAGCAGAGCTAAAAGGCTAGGATGCTAAAATACTGGGAAAATAATGTCTTCACCTAGTTCCAAAAGGAGTACAATGTAGGTTCCAGGTGAACCTCACTCATTTATTTTGTTATTAGGCTAAGAGAGGAAAAATATAAATTGTCCAATGTTAATGAGGCTAACGTTGGTTCCTAGTTGTATTTAGATTTGTGAAGGCTATACTCCTAAACAAGTTCACCTGGGAGTACAGCCCATTGAACTGAATGGTACTTACTTTTAAGTAGACATGCATAGGGTTGCACTGTAAGATATTTTTATCCCACCCTTTAAAAAAAACTCAGGGCTGCTTTGCAAATATATTCCAAAAAAAAAAAAAAAACTGTGGGGTGGCTATGTTAGGTTCTGTTGTAGCAACTTAAAGTCGAACCAGTGTTTTATGGAATAAGGTTGTTGTGTCCACTTCAGATGACTCTGAGGCCTAATCTACACCTGAAGCCCTTTTGCAATGGAGGAGGGATAATTGTGAGGTTTCCCACTTTCACGATCATTGCTCACGGGGCACACGTGAGAGAAGTTTCCCAAAAGTAAAGGAGAGCTATTGCTGGAGGACGTGTGCCCTGTGACGGTGGTTCTGAATGTGCATTGGGAGAAGTGGGCGGGATGGGACAGATGGGTACGGGGCACAGAATTTTTTAAAATAAATCCTCCAAGATGCGCACTAGCACAGACACACAGCAACACAGGAGGAGATAGGTACTGTGTCGAAGATGTACTCCTGTGCATAGATATGTTTGTGTGTTAAAAATACACATGGTCAGTGCCAAAATGTGCAGAAAATGGCGGATGCCCACTCCCGCACACATCCAAAACCACTGGACATGCCCCTGACAGCAGGTTGGCTGTTTGCCAAGCTGGCATCTTGTGCCAAACAGCAACAGCTTCAGGAAGAGGGGCACACCAGCCACGGATGTTGGGATTGTAGCGAGAGAGCCGGAAAAGCCATGACAAATCCAGTCAGTGATATGCAGTATTAAAAAAAAAACCAATAAAAACTGCAAATAAGAGCAGCGTAAAATTCATGCTATCAAGGATTAAGAATGAATTAAAATACCTGGGTAGAGAAAATGGGGTTGCCTAGTACCAAAGATAGACATTAGCCAAAAATTGGATTCACCCTTGAATAATTAACAGAATTGTCTTTGCTGTCAAACAAACATCCCTGGGGAGATCATTCCACCATGGTAAAACAACCAGGAAGGCCTCTGTTGTTGCCACCTGCCTCATGTCAGATAGCAAGGGCACCTCGGGAGGATAGTCTCTATGGATGAGCTTATGTAAACATGGGGGTGATATTGAGGGAGGCCACCAGTGAGAGCTTCAAGTTTTGAGCCCGCCCACCCCGAATAAGCCCACATCTTCAGCAACCCATCACTTGCCCTCTCATTTGGTACCAACGCCATACTAGTGGATGCTACTGCATCACGTCCTCTCGCTCTTGTCACTGCATACATGCTTGGTTGGAGAAGGAAGGTAAACAGGCAGAGACAGCAAGGAGGAAGAGGAACAGGACTGAGAAACTCTGGGATTGGAGTAAGTGGAACCCTGTCAGATGCCTGCAATGCTACTCCTAGTGCCAACCCAACAGGCAATTCTTCAGTTCCTGGTTCCTAATTCAACACAGATCTGTTCGCAGCAGCTATGTCCCGGCACTCTAGGGTTCCACAGGTGGTCATACCCTTTCCCCCTAACCACCAATCATTTGATGGTTTCCCGGCTTCTGTGCAGTTTTCCCCCATTCGAAAAGGTTGAAATGCCCTCAAAAGCATAGTTGCTGTCAGTAAGGAATTGAAGCTAAAATATGCTGGACACAGATTTTGGCCCTTCCTCTTTTGATTTTGGCTCCACCCATGACAGGAATACAGTCCCAAAGAACTTTTCCGAAATGGAATTTGGCTCTCGGGCTGAAGGAAGTTAAACATTTTTGTTTTATATTAATATATTCTTCACAAAGGCTCTCGCACTTCTGTTCAGTGCCCGGGTATTGGCTTGACTGGCTGTCCTTGGCCGTACAGGAGAGTGCTCGGATGTTTTTTTTTCACATTTTGGCTCTGTCTTCTTCATATTAGCCAAATTCATTTCCGATTTCCCTGTCTGTATGGAAACAACTCCCTGGCGGCTGCCTTTGTTGGAGTCTTTTTATGAGTCATGTTTTAGTAAGGCCTACAAAGGGAACTTTGAAGTTGCCCAAGAGAGAGTGAAAAGCACAAAACGACTAGAGGCAGTTTTGCCAATAGGCAATGGTTCTTTGGGGGGGGGGGGGGAGGGGGATATTCAGAGGCAATGAACATACCAATGGGTGAAGGAAAAACATTTGTTAGCTAAAACAGACTAATGAAGCAAGAAAAAGCAAGACAATACATTAAATGCATATGTTCCTTCAGTCACTGGGAACCCCACACTCTCAGCAGATCAACAAATTAGATAAGAGCAGTAATGAGAAGACCCCACCTGTCCGGTTCAGCCTATGGTGAGTTTTTGCTTCTCAAACCACCCTCAGAGATCTATATACACTTAGTGGGCTCTTTCTCCTCCAATCCCACCCTGCCCCACCCCTTCCCTCATGCTAGGAGAAGGAACTAGCCTGAACTATCAGCAGGCACCCAAGCCAGATGATAGTAACGGACCTCGACTGAGCTTGGACTTCCTCACTAAAAGTAAACAGCAACTGTTTCTCAAGCTAGAAGTTGGTCTAATAGCATGCGATAGAAGAGGCATAACAGAAGGCCTGCTAGGCCGGGATAAGACATCCAGGCGTAGAAGTGAGCTGTGTCTGTATGGAAAACCCAGGCACACAAGAGAACACTGCTTGCTCCATGAGATTGCAATAGTCTTCTGCAATTCCACTATAACGTCCTAACTACATGTTACATTAACAACCTGATTAGCAATCAAGTCAAGGACTTTAACAACTTAAATACCAGGCATGTGTTGTGTGTACCATTTCAACTGCAATTCTCAAAAGTTTTGGGTTTGTTTGTTTTTAAGCAAAATACAATTGTGGAAGCTGCTATTTGACTGGATTGGAAAACCTGAATCGAGGAGAACCTTCTTAAGCCGCCCCTCCCCCCACTTGTACTGTTTCCTGCCCTCCTGCCCTTTTTCTCCCGAAAATTGGTCACAGATCATGAAGCTTTTTCCTGTCCTGCAGGGAAAAAGAGATGGGTGTTCTGCAGCCATTTGCCTAAGATAAGATAAGATAAGATAAGATAAGAGGTGGTTGCACCACCTCCAACTTAGGCATTCGGCATTGGGGTTGTTTTCTTGCTCCTACATCTCTCACAGTTTACTGGCAAAGAGCAGAGTCAAGTGCTTGAGAGGGAAACAATGCAAACTCCTCCAGCCAGCAGGTGAGACAGAACACTCCACAAACACCTTGCAATTCCTGGCAGTAAAGGTACAATAAAAACCAACTGAACAACCACGAATTTGCTATTCTTTCATGACAACCAAAGCCTGCCATCTGAGGTGGCTGCCTCGTTCTCCATAATAGTAGGGCCGGCCCTGGTATAGACAGTTCAAGCGTGTGAGCCCACATCTGCTACAGCCAGACAAAGATCTTCCATGTAAGTGAAACGTTGATGTTACTGGTCACATGCCAAGGCCCATACCCCAGTAAAGGGCCCCTTGCCAATCCCTGGAGCCCCCTGACCCTGCTGCGTCTGCTCCTTCTTTCCTGTTTACCCTGAAGGAGAAAGCAGTGAAAGGAGCAAAGACAAGAACAGTAACCTCTCCATGTCCTGTCCTCTCTCTGAAAAAATGGTGTCAAATGGACCCAGAGGCAGAGACAAGTAAATGGGCAACAGCAAGAATAGTGAGGAGGTGGGCCCACTTGCGGACTGGGGCTGGCTGTGCATGGAAAGCCCTGCTTGGATTGTGCCTCTTGTGAGCTAGGCTGTCTCTACAAGAGAGATTTAAAGCTCTTTCAAGGCGCTTTAAAATGTTTACCTCTACAAGGAGGGAGCGCAAATCGGGCGTAGAGGCGCGCTATCCCTCCGATTGTGCGCATTATCGAATGCGCGTTAAATAGCGAGTTTTATTTTGCGGCGGGATGTGAAGCCGGCGCCCTGCCTCCCGAGTGCTGCTGCTGCTGCTGCTGCTGCTGCTGCTGCTGCTGCTGCTGCTGCTGCTGCTGCTGCTGCTGGCTCCCCCGCTCGGCTCCTGGCTCCGCTCCTACCGGGCTCCCGCTGATCTCTCGCTCTTGCTCTCTGTCTTCCAGCTCCCTTTTCCCTTTTTCTTGCCCTATTCCCCCCCTTGCTCCGTTTCATTCAATCGCCCCATCAGTTCCTTCGCTCTCCAGCATAACAACTCGCAGGGACCTGCCTTAAAGAGACAGGCGCCCGCCCTCCCTACCTCCCCCCTCTCCCCTCCCCTCTCCCTGCCTGCCTCTCGTGCAGAGGTATTAGGCGTAAATGCGCTTCAGCGATGACGCGCATAATCACTTAACCAGGCGCAAAAGCGAATCCTTGTGGAGGGGACCCAAGTCAGTTTTACTGTTTGTACTGGTGATAAGGAATCAGGCTCTCCATCTATTTTTATTTCCCTAAAGCATTATTTGAATCAGAGGAGATTTTGAAGTTAACTCCTCTTCTGTACATTCCTCTCTTGCATGAAAAAAGCAAACTCCTTCCTGAGGGAACACAACCAAATCAAATAGCAAATTTGAAAGACACCTTTGTTGACGTGACCTTCAGAAGTTACATGCTTTGGGTCTGGGTTGTGGTGCATGCTTGTAACGGTTCAATCCTGTCCATATTTACTTAAGCCCCATTGCCTCAGTGATGAGAAATAACCATCACTTGCTGATATTAATCTTTACTTGCTCCATTGAATTATGTGATTAATTTGTTTAATAAATCTTGCATACGTGTATGTATTTGTGTATGAGTGCATTGCACACATGCTGAAGTACAATTCACCAAGAGATTCAATTCTATTTCTTGTGATTTGAATAAGGACGAAGGAATTTTTGTTTTTATCACACTATAGGCACGTATTGCAAAAATGTCTGCGTTATCACCTAGCAACATTTTGTGAGTGGTATCTATTAACGAAATAATCACTGTCTGTGCTTTTTTACATTTTCATTTCCCTCTGACAACACAGTTTACATCTCTCCACCCACTCACCCCTCGGCATGTGCATATAGATCTGCCAATTTGAAGTTAACACTAAATGCATCTGATGAAGTGAACAATGTCCAGTGAAAGCTTATACCAGAATCATTTATTAGTCTTTAAGATGCCACAAGAACCTGTTTTTGCTGCAACAACGGCTATCCCTCTGACAATCAATTATAAAATAGTTGAAAAACTGTTCTGGAGAGGTGGTTTCATGAGGACCCTGGTTCCAGCTAATGCACAGCCAACTTCTGCTACAAATTCGTAGAAATGGTTAGCACTGAGCTCTATCTGAGAAAGAATATGGAAAGTTTAAATAAAACATGATAAAAATACTTCTATGGTGAGCTCACCAGGAAAATAATATACACAACTTAAACAGAAGCTTACTGCTTCTCTACACCCCCAGGGTGACATAGCTCATATATTTTAGGTAACAATGAATTTTGCACCAATAGGCTGAATTCTTCCAGCTTTAGCAATTAGTCTCTAATTCTTTGAAAATTGAATGTTAAAGAAATACTTCGGCAGGATCTACACTACTGCTTTAAAATGGTTTAAAATAGTTTATAACAGTAGTGGCAACTGTTGGGGCCCAGGAAACACTCCATATACAGTTTTCCAAACGTTTTCAAAGTGTTGTATCCTGCTTGGTGTAGATCGGTCCTTCAACAACTAGGTAGTTCAGTGCCGGTTAGCAAGAATCAGCAGGCTCCTTGTATACTTGCCTTGATAGAGGCGTGAAATCTAGCACCTCAGTGAAGCCTTCAATCTCTTCATAATGAACCTCCTTACATTGGTTTCTTGCTACTCTCTTGCTTCACGGTGTTCTCTGACAGCTTCTTGATTCATAGCAATTTGGCTATCCGTCTTGAACTGCCACAGACCTCTCGGAGAAAAGAAGTCAAAAGGCAGCAATAAGTTATTCCATGTCCACTGAGCAGAGTAGTTGAAAAAACGTCCACAACAGCAGACCTTCAGAGAGTGGGCCGAATTTTAAATATCATTGATGGTTGTCGAAGTTTGAACAGTATGAACAGTTCAAGCGAAGCCGAAACTGTCACAGTGATTTTTTTAAGAACTGCATTGCAAAATTACACCAGTCTGCATATTATGAGTGCTATTACTGACGAGGACACGTAAGTATAAGATCTTTGTATACACCCAACTTTGGCACTGATCAACCGTTGGCTTGTGTGATTCAACACTGTTTAATTAAACTCCTCCCTCTAAATAGGCAGTGGAAGTTATAGTTTAATAAGATTCTGTTTGCATACTGCAACACTGATAAAGTCACAGAACAAATACATGATTGCTGATCTTTTCTTTCTTTCTCCTTTGCTTGCCATCCTTCCTCTGAGACACACAGAAAACAGACGACTGCCAAAATATTTTTAAAATCAGCTTAATAAAATAACATTTTAAAAAAAGAAACTACAATATATTGTGGAAGAATGGGCCTCAGAAATTCTAAAAACTCTAAAGCCAAACAAATCCAGATTCTAATGCTTGGTCTTGATTCAGCAGGGAAATCTACACTTTTGTACAAGCTAAAATTTAATGACGTCTTCCTAACCTCGCCAACAATCGGTTTCAACGTGGAGATGATTGAAACAAGAGAAAACATTGCCATAACTCTCTGGGATGTTGGAGGCCAACACAAAATGAGGAGCATTTGGGGTGACTATTTGGAAAACATTCATGGTCTTGTCTTCGTTGTGGACAGTACAGACAAGCAGCGCCTGGAAGAGTCAAAGAAAGAACTGGAACTTGTTCTGAGGAATGACAGGACAAAGAATGTGCCTGTGGTTGTACTAGCAAACAAGCAGGATCTTGCTGGCGCTTTGGATGCTGAGGAAATAACCAGGAAACTCAGCATGAAGAAGCATTGCTATGATCGAAACTGGTACGTACAGCCCTGTTGTGCAATTACAGGGGAAGGTCTGTCAGAAGCGTTGAGGAAAGTGACATCTTTTGCAAAGACATACATGAAATCTAAACAATAAGCTTTTGCTATTTTCAAGCAAGATTAATATTGCCTAATCTGACCAAGGCAGTAGACTGAGCAGAGTTGGCCACGATAGACAGCCAGCCTATTAATTGAAATCTGATACTTCAACATATTTTTCAGACGTTATAAGAGAGAACATATTTGTAACAGTCCAGTTTATTGTTTCTGCTCCTTTCAGAAATATTATTTTGCTGCATTTTAGCAAACTGGATTTTTTCCCCCTAATGAGGATTAATTGATGAATCACTATGGCTCATTCACTCTTTTTCACGGTGATCCAAATGATCTCACGTCTTTTGTAATCCTGCGTTTTCCAAGCAATTCTCTGGATTTTTTGGTAAAGGCAGAAAATGAGAAAAATCTGTTAAGGAGCAAATGAATAGAAAGTTGCACATTTTCTTTGATGATGTGAACATGAAAATGCGGAATGGAAACAGGTTGGGAAGAGTTGTCCCTGGGGAAAGTGGATGACCTGTTGGAAATACCACTCCTTTCCTGATTGTCTTGTTCCGGATCTTCAAAACGGTGTTAGCAGCCACTTTATTAATTGTTGCTTTGGCTGCTTTACTCTGGAATATGTGTTTAGCATCAGTACTGAAATTGTTTGCTTAACTTTGTAGTTTGCTTTGGTGCTTTTTTTCTGGTTAAATGTACGTTAGTGGTATTCCAGAACAGACTTGCGTAAGGACTAGAAATAAAAATTAAACAGTTTTAAGTTGTGTGAGACAGCTTTGCGATGGTGCTGATGATAGAAGGGAAGACGGGGAATGCAGGCTTTATTTTTTTACATAGCAGCATTGTGCCACAGAGGGAGAGGGGAATCTGCAAACTGCTCAGTCCTTTAAACAAGGAAGTGGTGCCATTTCCATCCCATTTTTCAAAACAGCATTAGCAGCCACTTAATTATTTGCTTCCTTTGCTGCATCACTCCTGGCACACAATACTGAGATTGCCTGCTTAACTTTCAATATAAATCAATAAATCAATAATGACTGTGTGAATCAGCTTTATGGGGGGGGGGGGGACACTGAGGCTTTCTTTTTACAAAGCAGGAAGAAGGGAATCTGCTCAGTTTGCTGTCAGCTGCAACCCAGTAGGACCCTTTCTAGTAGCCATCTTTGTTGGGAAATCGAGCAGGAAGTTAGGAGACATAGGAAAGCCATGCATTCCATATTTATCAATTAAGGAATTCCGAAATACCACACTTCCTGTAATTTCTTTTTAATTTTTAGAAAAGTGGGATACACAGGAAAGTTAAGCTCACTAACTAACATCCATGCCCAGAATGGAGAAAGGGTACTGTGGGAAGACTACAAAGCAATGGAAGGGGCAACGGAAGGGAGAGGGAAACAACACTTGGGGGCTGTCTTCACTGGGGTAGGGGGGTTCTGTGGCTTGGCTGCGTTGCCCCAGCTTTTCTAATGTGCAGCTTAAGGAAAAAGGCCTGCAGTGGCTATGAATCGGCTTCTGTGTCATATAACCGATGTAGCACCGATTTGTAGCTACCGTGGGGCAAAGAAGACATCTAGACAGCCCCCATATTTGACCCTGACTTGGCTGTTTCCCCCGACATAGGTTCCCCCTCCCAAAAGATATTGTGTACTTTTGCCAACTTTGGGATTCCCCCAAGCCTGCAAGCCTGCTGGTACTTTCATCTTTTGCATGAATTATGCTATTTTGGCTTTCATAAGAATCCTCATTCAAAGAATAAAGGTCACTATTAATAATGTAAGATACAGATTCTCAGGGGAGGCACTCTTATATAGGTCTAGCTTTTCAGAAGAGAGCCATCTGGTGGTTCATTGAACCCATTGCAATTAGAAACATAAAAAAGCAATTGTTTTGTATGTAAAATATATTTTTAGCAATTAGTAAAGCTAGAATCTTGCAAAACAAACGCTAATAAATTGTCTCTGTTAATCCAGACAAGTGGAATGGTGTTGGTTCTTTCAAAATGAGCAGGCAAGCTCATTGACTATATAGAAACACAATGGTTTACTAAAACTGAATGTTTCATAGAGCCAGTCTGAACATTTTGAATGTTCTTATCTATACTGAGTAACATAGATACACTTAAATCTTCAACAGTAAATGTGTAAAAATATTTGTATCATATTTTTTTTGGTAAACTAACCTTGAAGGTCTGCTGAAGAAGAGCAGTATATAACCTTTTAAGTAAATAAAGAATACTAATGTTGTAGACTATAATTTTGGCTTGGGTGTCCTCTGTCTGTAATCTGCTGTTTCTTTGAGATACTGGTCTGTCTGCAATGAACTTATATTTTATTTATTTATTTATGTATTTCATTTCTATACTGAAGCTCTCTGGGTAGTTCACAGAAATTAAAACCGTAAGGTACAGCATAAAATATGGAACCTTAAAACCATACTATAAAAGGGCAATTAGAATAAAAACCAAGCAGCAATGGAGAAATTTAAAATACAGATTTAAAACAGCATAGATAAAAGGCTAGGATGTTAAAATGTTAAAATACTGGGAAACTAAAAAGATCTTCACATGGCACTGAAAGGAATATAATAAAGGTGCCAAGTGAACCTCTCTTGGGAGCTCATTCCACAGCCGCTGTGCCACAGCAGAAAAGGCCTTTTCCTGGTAGCCATCCACCTCACTTCCTTTGGCAGGGATTCCTGAAGATGATTTTAGGGTATGGGCAGGTACATATGGGACGAGGCGATCCTTCAGATAACCTGACCCCAAAACATGTTATCTTACATGTCAGGTAAGAGAGGTTACCTAAGTGTGAATAGGACTCTGCTACAAGTTGGGACTACCGTATTTCCTCGATTCTAAGACACACTTTTTCCCCCATATTTACCTCTGTAAAAATGGAGTGCGTCTGAGAATTGATGGCGTCTTAGGTTCGCCGGATTTCTCCAGCGCTAGAATGGGTTTAGGATACACTCACCCACCCACCCATAGAGCCTTCACAAAGAGGCTTTGCATGCCTCCCCCCAGCGACTCGGCCTCCCCACTCACCTCCATTGCGCTCCGGTCCTCGCCGCCAGCACGTGTGATCGCAGCCTACTTTGCGGAAACGCTGCGTTTCCAGACCTTCTCTACCGCTGCTGCCGCTGCCGCTGCTGAATCCCAGGAAGGGGTGAAAGAGAAAGAGCGGGTTGGGCGGGGGCAGGCAAAGGCAATAGCGGGGCCCAGGCGATGGAGGAGTGGTGGCGGCGGTGGCGGGGAGGAGGAAGAAGCAAAAAGCGAAGGGTGCGGAGAGCCGAGCGGAGGCAGCGGCTGCGGCAGCGAGGGCCCACATGCGCCCCCCCCAATGACTCGGCCTCCCCACTCACCTCCATTGCCGCTGCGTTTCCAGGCCGGGGAGGCCGCTGCCAGCGGCGCTGGTGGCGAGGACCGGGGCGGCAATGGAGGTGAGTGGGGAGGCCTAGTCGCTGGGGGGGGGGCGTATGTGGGCTCTAGCTGCCGCGGCAGCTGCCTCCACCAGGCTCTCCACGCCCTTCCCTTTCTGCTTTTTGCTTCTTCCTCCTCCCCGCCACCGCTGCCGACACTCCTCCATCGCCTGGGCCCCACTACCGCTTCTGCCTGCCCCCGTCCAACTCGTTCTTTCTCTCTCACCCCTTCCTGGGATTCAGCGGCGGTGGCAGCAGCGGCAGCAGCAGCGGTAGAGAAGGTCTGGAAACGCAGCATTTCCACGAAGTAGGCTGTGATCCCGTGCACTGGTGACGAGGACCAGGGCGCGATGGAGGTGAGTGGGGAGGCCGAGTCACTGGGGGGGCGCATGTAGGCCCTCGCTGCCACAGCCACTGTCTCCACCCGGCTCTCCACGCCCTGCCCTCCCCTTTCCGCTTCTTCCTCCTCGCTGCCGCTGTCGCCACTCCTCCCTCACCTGGGACCTGCTACCACCTACCGTATTTCTTCGATTCTAAGATACTTTTTTTCAAATATAAACGTGTCTGAAAATGGGGTGCGTCTTAGAATTGACTCAAAGCTTTTTACCTATTGGTGGCCCTGAAATTAAGGTGCGCCTTAGATTCGATGGCGTCTTAGATTCGATGAAATACGGTAACTGCAGATAATCACTAACACCTAGAACAAATATTTAAACTAAATATTTGTTCTTAACATCACATGAGAACATTTGGGTGTGACTCTTGACAATTCAAAAGCCAAACACTGGGACTCTAATACAGAATGCAGTGCTCAAAACTTTTGCATGGTGAAGAATCATTGAAAACAATGCCTCCTTAGGATTTTCTTTTCATTTACCAAAATATTTAGGCTAATTTTTAGACAGTTCTTCCCAACTTAGGGCACAATTCCCAACATTGGCCAGCCAGCATTAGTTCTATTTATTCAAAGAATTTTTCACAAATGAAAGCAAAACCTCTCAGAGGTGTGAGGTGGTGCCTAAAGGGGGCTGGAGCTCAAGTCTCAGGTTCAATCCTGACCATGGGGGTGTCTTCACGGTGCAGAGTTGGCTCTACATCCCCCCAAAATGCCATGGTTTTGCTCTTGCAGGGTTGCACCAGATAATCCCTACGCCAAGGAGCAAGTGTGGGGTTTATGGCTATCATCCACCCCGTCCCTCTCTGAGATTAGGATGAGGAGGAGGTGGTGGTGGTGTCGGGGGGAGGGGTGAGAAATTGTTTTTAGGAGGAGGCAGCAGCAGCTCGGGGGCAGATAACTAATTTAGGAGGAGGAGGAGGCAGCTCGGGGGCAGAGAAAATAATTTAGGAGGAGGAAGAGGAAGAGGCAGCAGCTGAGGGGGAGAAAAATGAAGTGGAGGAGGAGGAGGAGGTGGCGGCAGCGGCAACTCAGGGGAAGAAAATACTCTTCTTCCCAGGCATGGCAGTGCAGGGCAATTAGGGGGTTGCTGTCTGCTGGGAACACCTCTGGAGTGGCTCTTGAGCAAGGACAGACTGACAGAAGAGCTGGGCTGCCCTCGTTCTGGCTGGAAAAGTTGGGGCAAGTCCCCGACTTTTCAGCCGCACATTTTCAGCTCTTTGCCCCACGGTGGCTTTCAATCTGTGGCTGCGTCATCTAACTGACACCACGCAGGTTTGGAGCCACCCTGGGGCAAAGAAGATGTCAAGATAGCTCCCATCTTGAGTTTAAAAAGGGTCAGGTGATAGGAAAGACCATGTTACTCAGACCCTGGACAGCCACTGATAACCAGTACATACAATATTCAGTACAAGGCAGTTTCATATATTCATATAAGTGTTGATAATGCCTGGATCTACACACCCAGGAGAATGATGCTCAAAGGGGCAGAGGCAGGTGACATGTTCCAAGACAGGCAGATTGTCAGGTTCTGGAAGGGAGGTAAAGCATTTCAGTCTGTTTGACTGTTCTCAGTGCCATGTTGCTCAGACTGGGGAGCAAAGCCCAAGAGAGTACTTATATAAGGTCCTTATTGGCTCCTCAGGTCACTCAATTCATCTGGACTAACCAGCTGCAGCCCCCTTTCCTGCCTCTGTTGGAGCAGTGTTATGGTGCAGCAAGACTCAGGCCAGCCGTTACACAGGAAACTGCCTTGTACAGTACTAGCAGTCTGGGGCAGACAAACTTTGTGTGTTTCTCGACATGTATACTTGGACAATATCTATTATTTTGGAACACACAAAAGTGCAAATTATATTAGAGCCTGGCAGCACAACATGGATATTTGGATTCATTTTCGTTAAGTCAATAAAGTTCAGTTTGCAGAAAACCAAGCTGTGCTTGCTTAATCTTCTGTCCTCCTGGAATCATGTTGATGGCTGCTGCCTCCTGGTGGCAAAATGGGTCTCCCACTGTAACATACCGGCAAAACATGTTGTAGTGTGGAGTGCTCCTATTCACAGTTTTAGCCTGGCAGTTGTGTCCTCCTTCAGGATACTCTATTCCATAATTTTCATCATCCCTCATTCCCCCCCCCCCCCAACAGTTAGTTAGCATTCCATGGCCACTGAACATGCTCAGTCCTCACTAATCTGCTTCGGGTATCCCAATCCCCCACCCATAAGAACATAAGAAGCTGAATTATACTGAATGGCACCACTGCTCCAGCTAGATAAGTATTGTTGACACAGACTGGCAGCAGCTCTCCAGGATTTCAGGCAGGTTTCTTTTCTAGTCCTACCTGGAGATGCCAGACATTGAGCCTACCACTGAGCTATGGTCCCTCACTTGCGGGTTCCACCCCCCCCCCCCCAAGTGGAGTGGTTGATTTTCTGGTACTTCTGCAAACTTTAAGGTTCCCCAAAGCCTGCCGATACCTCCCTCTTGTGTGGAGATAGTGTTGTTTTGACTAAACAAAGATCCACGCCCAGAGAATAGTTTTAGTACGTGATATGCAATTTGTGAAAATATAAAAAACTTCCACCACAGTAAAGAGCATTAGAGTTCAGTACTTGAAGGAATCTCTCTTGTTCAGGTGAACAAACCCATATGTTCAGCATCCAAGGCCTTCCTCTGGGTGCCTCTTCCAAGGGAGGCTCAGAGGGTAGCAACAAGAGGCCTTCTTGGCAGTGGCCCCCAAATTATGGAATGATCTCCCGTCGAGGCCCAACTGGCCCAACACTGTTACCTTTTGGTGCCAGGTTAAAACTGCCCTCTTCTCTCAGGCATTTGGCCGCATATCATGACTTTTTAATTAGTCATTGGATTGTCTTTGGCTGATGGTTTAAAAAAATGTTTTTAGATATGTGTTGTGTGTGTGCTTTTTGTACTTTGCATACTGTGTTTTAATGGTTTTTCATTTTTTTGTACTGCTCAGAGAGCTCCAGCTATGGGGTGGTATAGAAATATAATAAATGAAATGAGTTAGGTCATGATGTTGGTCTAAGTTCAAATTCCTGCTCACCCATGAGGCTTGCTGGTTAACTTTCCGACAGTCATTATTTCTGAGCCTAGCCTACCTCACAGGGAATAACCTCATATATATTACCCTTAGTTTATCCTGCTTTGTCCTGCAAAGTAGGATAAAATCACAAAGAAATAATGCACATTTTCACTGCTGCATGCACTACAATTCTCCAATGCTTAATCATTAAATGGGAGCTGAAGTCTCAATCTTGCACTGAACTCATTCATGTCTACCCTACAAGACCTTATACCTAGAGCACATGATGCAACTGTCATGGAGATGCATCCCAAAACAGACTGGCATTTGAAACTATGTGGATTATTGTGCTGTTCTACTGTTTGTGGTTGTAAATATATTGCAAAGTTTATTGTTTGTGATATACATTTATTTATATCTTTAAAAAGAAGAATAACAACAGATAAAGTCAATAACTAGGCCGAAATGTACTTACTGTTTGTAGTTAAAAGTCTAGGTAAGTATGGATTGGCTTGCTGTGTGCCTGAATAGAAAGTGAGTGCTGATTGGCTAGTTGTTTAGAGTGCCTGGATTAGTTGGTTGTGTAAAAGTAGGAGGAGCTAGAGAGCGAGTGGAGGGTATATTTGTGTCTGACAGAGAGAGCTAACAAGATGATTGGGTGGGGGAGATTTGAGGGGGATTTTTGAGAGAGATGTTGAAAGAGATTTGAGAGATTGAGATAAGATTTTAGAGCATAGATTAAATAAAGAACAGTCTGTTAAAGTGTAAGAGTTCTGACAGAAACCACTAAGCATTGAAACCTTGTAACCGATACGCAATTGAACAGAAGTAACCATTAAGCTTGTTGACATGCCATTTCTTATTAATAAATTCTTGTTAATTCCATCTACTGGTGTGGTCTGTGGGTGAACCTGTGAAGGCACTAGTGGCAGCAGAACAAAGAAGTTATCTGGAGGCCAGGCTGCTGGGCTGTGGTGCTGTGGAGCCTAAATAATAAAGGCGAGACAGGGGCAGCAGCAGCAAGTGGTCAAGGATAACATCACAATCATCACCATTAACGTCATTACATTTGAAGCTACATGGATCATCACTGGAAGTTTCCACCAGCATCCTGACAACAGCTGCCAGAAACATGAAGCAGGGGCATGGAGACATGCGACATGAGAGTGATCCATGTGGTAAGTAGTTCCAAATGTTACAGCCAGAACAATGATCACTCATCAAAGGCAGACTGCTTTAGTGGCATACCCAGCCCCTGTTAAGTAGGATACAAACCAAAGCCATTAATCCCAGATATATGTAGTGTGTAGCCATGCAACTGAAATGGGTCAACAGCTGCACTTTACTTTTCTTCTGCCTTTGATCAGTGAGAAGACCTGCAATACTGCAGGGAAGAGAGTAAGGAGCATGTAGCCAGCAACTGACCACAATTGCCAGCAGCAATGAGATGAGATTGAAGGGGATAGGAACAGTGTTATGGGCCACAAAGCAATGCTAAATGTCCAAGAAGATTTTATTTTTATTTATATTTATTACAGTGTACAAGATTTCATAAAACATAATAATTATAAAACATAAAATTATCCAGTTTTATTTATTTATTTAAAATATTTCTTGGCTGCTTTTCCAGGCAGAAGCCCTGACACGGAGGCTTACAACAATAAAATACATAAAACAATTAAAATATTAAAAGAACACTACATCTGGTCAAAGTTCAGCAACAGCAATTAATAAAAGCAGCAGCAATTAATACAAAGCAGGCTGAAATGAAACTGTTTTAAATTGCTTCTTAAAAGTTTTCAAAGATGGGTCATTCATATTTTCATGATGGAGTGACAGAGTTCCCCAAGTGTGACACCACCACAGAAAAGGCCCTGTCCCTGGAACACATCAGCCTAATATCTCGTATTGACTGGCCAGGCAGCAGGGCCCCAATGGCTGATTGTAAAGGCTTTCCAGGCTTGTATGAGTGCAGGCAGTCCTTCAGATAATCTGGACCCCAACCATTAAAGACTTTTAAGGCCCAAACCAGCCTTTTAAAACAGGGTCTAATTTATTTGTATTTTATGCCTTCTGTGGGATGGTGGAAATGTTACTATTCCACCCGGCTTTTGCTTGAGATTATGCTTTTGGTTAATGAGCATCTTCTGTTGTTTGACTTTTTTTGATTCTGTTTGTATTGTTTTAGAGATTTTATATTTTTATTGTGATAATTTCACTATGATAGTTAGCTACTCTGGAAGCTCCTTCATTCCTGGGATAGTTTAAAATGTAAATAAAGCAAGCTGACCTGGAGTTTTGGATTGAGAATACTGGTAATAAAAAAAACAAATAATGGAATCTAGTTGAGGCTTCTCAGTGCCAAATAAAAGGCTCTCTCCCTGCTACACTCTCTTGTATAAGCACGCTTCTCTCAAGAAAAATACTCACAGAATCTGTTGAAGGATTATGTAAGACAGAAAAAGATGTGGGTAGGAGAGTATAAAGGAGGTAAGCAGAGGGAGTGGGTGGAACCAGGCTCAAAAACAGTGCCCCATGAAACTACTCCATACCACGATCTGGCTTGCTTTCCACAGAGTTTGCAGTATAAAGATGAAAAGGAGACAGCGATGAATGTTGGAAGCAATAGGCAGGCATAAAGAACCAGCAAATCATTAAGGGGTTCTGGAAAACATTTCACTTACATCCATCACTAAGCAGAGTATTGCTGTAACATTGGGGGAGTTCCAGAAAAACATTAACAGTTCATCACTGAAATGATACTGGTTATTTCTTTACAAGATAAAAGAACTCCCATAAATCCTCAGTAAGTGCTCCTAACTTTGAAAGAGACTTCCTTAACAAGGACAAACTTGAAAAGAACAGAGTATTATGCAAACCATTATTTTCCTGAAGTTTTGGCTATTCTTGTTACTATTGCTGAAAATGCATATGCACAGTGATCACTGTACCTACTCCTACCAGTTCTTTTCTGTCTCAGCTTGCACTGGCAATAAAATTATAATCTTATCTGTGCCACAGCAGATTGCATGTCATATTCAAAACCAGCTGCACAGCCTATAAAGAAAGCAGAAATATCTATCGTCCACATTTACAGAAAGCCTTTTACATAATAACTATTAATGTATTTTTTTTTTACCAAGTACAGTCCACTTCTGCAATTTGGGGACTGCGTTTAATACCAAGTTTGTAAGTGTCAAAAGAAAAAAGGCAATGCAACCAAGCATAAGAAAATCCCAAATGTAGATCCAGTATATGTTACTGAGGTTGTCATTCTACCCTCACACCTGGAGGAACCCTTACTGGAAGATGATCTGGGGTTCCCAGAGATGAACATCCCAGAAGAGCAGACTGTTTCAAGAAATCCTGGATGGATGACAGCAATATACCTGTAAACTCAGAATGTGAAACCCCCCCCCCCCACTCCGCTTCTGATTCAGAGATCAATTTGCATGAGATTGCAGGCTCAGCTTGCTGCCAGGTGAAGACATTCACATCTAAGAATCAAAATTCCTGGTAAGTAAAGGGGAACTCAAAAGTAAGGGCCTCTTCCTGAGTAAGAACTTTCCCAGGCATGTCTGATGATCTGCAGCTGAGCTATTAGTGGGGCTCTAAGAGCTCAAGTTTTAAAAGCCCTCTGGTTCTGGGCAAATGGTTGTGGGAATGATTGTTCTCAAGCTCTCAGATTTGTCTAGCAGTCTCTTGCTACCTGGCTCCCCTTTGGACCTTGCATGCTCTGACCCTTGGATCGTCTTCAGATCTTGCTTTGAGAAAACACCCAAGACTGAACTGACCCCTTTGCTGGCTCCTAGCTCCACAGCCTCAGTTCACTGTACACTGTGCAGGCTGAAATGTCGAACCAGTACCAAAGATTGTGTTCAGCCCCCATAAAGCAGAATAGAGCCCATTTTACAGAATTTCGGTCTGCAGCTCATGTCTGAACAGTGGAGAGTGTGTGTGTTAACCTGAAAGATGTCTGGCTGGGCCTCAGCGTGGGTGTCACCAGCCAGTTCTGGCCAAAGAAAAGCCCAGCCATAGAAGCCTCCTCACACCTGCTCTGACCTAAGGTCAGGTGATACTCTCTGTCTTCTAAAAGGTTCTTGATCATTAAAAAACCTTCTCCTGCTGAGTTCAGGGCAAGATTTATAGGCAAGCAACCCTGGCGACCCTGGCTGCTGCCTTTGGTACTGGGCTTGAAGGATACCTGGTCTATCTATTCAATTATCCTCTCAACAACTGAACCAAATAGTACAAACAGTTTGTCTTTACTTGTCATGCAAGTTAGTGCTGCCAGCTTTACAAGTACTGTACTAGCATTCGTTTCTTATTTGTGGGGAAATCAATGACATCAACAAACAGAGTGAGTATGAATGATCGTGATGAGATCCATGAGTGGGCATTCATAGTCTTACATGACAAGGATAAATCATGCTTGCCAATCGTTCCTCAAAGTCAAGAAACGGGCTGCAAATGCAATACAAAATTAAGGTGTTCAAAAGTTGAATAAATGGAGCAAGGGATGCCAAAGACATTTGGGGTGCCATTTGGTCTAAGGCTGACCCTGGCCAACCTTTTGCCTGCCTCGATTCACAGGAACCAAGCCTGGAACCTGCCTGCACATACATACTTTTAATTCTTTGACAGCCACATTTTTATTAACAAACTAGTAACTAAATCTGTGAAAAACTGAAAAGCTAAACTGATTTATTAGGAAGTCTGAAAAAAATAGGTCCATATCTTACTTATGCATTTCCTGGATGCTCTGATCTTTTAAAAAAAATTCACAGGTAAAGTTCTGCATTCCAGAGGCAATTGTCAAGAAATCCATTTTCTTTCTGAGATTTAGCTGCCTGTAAGGGAGCTCCATTTTTGTGAGGAGCCTCCACATACTTGTTACACCACCTGCATGAGATATCACATGTTCTAGTCTCCAGTAAGGATGTCGAAGGAGTCTGGGAAGGGGGTGGTGTCCAGTGGATTCCCCCCAATGCTCGGCCTCCTGAACTCCAGTTCGCAGACTGCTACGCCTCCCCACTCAGCATGCAGCGAGTGAGGCAAGTGTGGTAGTCCCTGCTGATCTGCCATTTTGCAAAAATAAAATAAAAAAGGGAAGGGGATGACAGCTTCAGGTGTTTTTTTTTTGTGTAAATGTAATGTTGCATAAATGGTGGCTGTAAAATGAATCAATACTGAGTAAAGATTTTGGTGAATTAAGATTAAGCCAGTAATTTATGAATCCTTTCTCCACATAACACACCAAAGGCTTGGCATAATTAGAGAACTCAAATATACTAGACAGCCCTCTAGCACCATCTGATCCACAACCAACTTTTACCTTTTACTTCCCTGTGAAAAATTGGGTTGTCACTTGAGAATCAGTAATCATCATATCACTACAACCCACCACCTCTCCTAATTTAATGTTAAATGCTGTTTAGGGATGACAAAAATACAAAGAAGTTGGTCTCCGTTTCCTGTTTCCTAATATAATGGTTCTAAGATGGTCTTCAACTCTATGGGCAGCCAAAAGATATCTTTCCTCAGAAATAATTGTTCAATAGAACTTATTCCTAAGTAAGTGTGCACAGGAGTACCTAAATTTGTACAACCTGTGCTTGTACTTGTTTTTTAAACAGAGTCCCATGACTTTTTTTTCTACATATAACAATGTAACTATGGCTTCCACAGGCATCTCTATAGAGGAGTTGCCAAGATACAAGTTTTTTCTGACCTTTATATAGAACTGGAAAATATGGGATCTTAGATCCAATACAGAAACCCTTTGCTCTTTTCTCCGTTAGCTTTACATTGATGATTTCAGGAGAATAAACAATCAGGAACAGATTTTAACATATTTTACTGACCATCATAAGTTAGTAATGATAACAGATTCTCAATAAATACCAGGAATATAAATATACTAATTATAAATAAGGAGATATAAAGGTGTTCTAATCAGATCTTAGCTTAAAACTGTTTATATGTACATATACCTGCTATTACAGGTGTTAAAATATGTACAGCAAATAGAGAATAACAAACATTTCCCCCCACACAGCGAGACATGTATTTTAGTTGATGTTCACATTGGGATTCCTGGAAGCACCATAATTTAGAGTGCCTTGAAAAAAAATGAGACTTTGATGGACTTCCTGCTTGGACACCTCCTAGGGACTACCTCCCAATGATGGATTTGTGGTTGGGGTGCAAAGCTATTCAAATCCCAATTCCTGTTTTGAGATGGTCCTCACCCTCTGAAACAAATAGGGAACTAGAAATTCAAATAAAGAGCTAGAAGTCAGCTACAACTTCATTTTGTGGCAGCACTCCCCAGACTGAATTATGTTAGTGCTCCAACCATACTTGTGTCATAGATCCATAGACAAAAACTACATTGCTTCTGCATGTTTTAATCAACTGGAGCATAGCAGTATTGTAAAGTCATAAAATGGTCAGAGATATGCACAGGGTGAATGACTCATTTATGGATCATGATGACCCATAAATGAGTCATCCACCCTCTCCATATTTCTATGATGGTATTTTAGCTATCATAGTTCCAGTTATTTAGATAATACATATATGAACACAAAATAAAGCAACCACTGTTCATATCTGGATTGTAAATGAAATGTAGCATAACAACACGATGCTATTACAGCTATCTTGGCACAAATAACTCTGTATATTTTAAGAAAACTTTATACATTACTGGGTGAATACAGATGTATTTGTAAACCAGTGAAGCCAGCATGGTAACAATTTCAACACATTTGGTACAGATGTACCTCACTTTCCCGTGTTGAGATCTGAACACGGTTGCTTTTTGCATTTTTCTAAAAGACCAACATGACCTCCTGCAAACAAGAACATTAAATTTAGCCAACAGGGGGCCTGTTCAGACATCACGTTAAGCCATGATAGTTAAGGGTTTTGACCCAACTATAGTGGCTTAGTGTGTCATGGGGAGGAATGCTACCACAACAGTTAAGAAACCACCCAGGGTAACCATCCCACTGCATCAGGGTTAAGACACTCCTGGGTGGATTACTGTGATGTGTGGTGGGCTCCTTGGTGGCTAGAATGGGTTCTGGGAGGTTTCTAGGCTGCGCTCATAGTCTGCTGGCAAGAGCAACTGCCACTATGCTCTTGCCACCATGGACTTTCTCTATGGTCACGCAGTCATTTGTTTTTGGTATTTTTTCAATGGAAAGGCCCAGAGAGCCCATTCGCGCTGTGGTGGAGGCCAGAATGTGCAATAAACACCGCGGCATGGTTCTTGCAGTGATTCCATTAATTTTCTCCTCTCCATAGTTCTTCTAACCACCACCAAGGAGTGGGATCCTAGAACTGGAAGATAACCTATCACTGAATTATGGCTTCACTTGCAGGCATTATATTCCCTCCAGCCACTACCCAATTTGCCTTTTATTGACCCTTTGTCTATTGTACCACCTAAAATGGATGGGAAACCTCAGGCCCGGTGACCAAATCCAGCCCTCCTAGGTTCCCCAGATGGCTATGCCCTCTGTTTTTTGCCCCCAATCCCTGTCCTCCAATAAGCAATTGTTTGGCGGTTTCCCAACTTTTGAGCAGTCCCCCCCCCCCCCCATTCTAAAAGGTTGAAATGACTCTCCCAAGATTTAGTTACTGGCAATAAGAGCTTTGAGCTAAAATATGCTAGTATTTTTTGTTTGTTTGTTTAGCTCCAACCCTTTTGCCTTTGGTTCGAACTACTTTGCTTTCAGCCCTGCTCACCACTGGAATACAGCTAGAGAGCTTCTTTAAAAATGAATTCGGCCCCTGGGCTGAAAGAGGTTCCCTACCCCTGACCAAAAAGTAATCTCCAACTTTGCTAATATAAGGTCTGTCCCACTTTCCTTTTCTTCTGCTTTATGTTAAAATGGATTCAAATGTTTCGATACATGTAGGCTGACCATATGAAATGGAGGACAGGGCTCCTGTAACTTTAACAGTTGTAGAGAAAAGGGAATTTCAGCCAGTGTCATTTGTATGCAATTAGTTCCTGGTGAAATTCCCTCTTCATCGCAACAGTTAAAGTTGCAGAGGCCCTGCCTTCTTTTGTATATGGTCACTCTAGTATAGTGCCTGCACCTTTAACTGTTGTGATGAAGAGGGAATTTCACCAGGAACTAATTGCATACAAATGACACTGGCTGAAATTCCCTTTTCTCTACCACTGTTAAAGTTACAGGAGCCCTGTCCTCCTTTTCAGATGGTCAGCCTAGATACTTGCTAGTGGCAGATCCAAATTGGTTGTTTTTCAAAGTAAGAACATCCATGCCTTGTTGACCCAGCAGGCTAGGGGTGAGTGAGCAACTCATGTCCCATGGGCCACATGCAGCCCCTGCCACAACTATGCCATGATGGTGTTAAAGTCACGGTTTGCCCTTGAATTTGAGCAGCAAATGTTGCTATTTTAGGCTTTCATAATTGCTTGCCACTCAAAACTGGCACCAAATTGCTGATTTTTTTTTTGTTGCCACTAAATTCAGCAGTGGAACAGTAGGAGTACAGTCTGCTGGAGGAGTGCATAAATGACTCCTGGACCCCCAGTGATGGCTAGCCCTGCAGGTGCAATAAATCTGTTTGCCGCAGTCCTAGACAGATCTACTCAATGGGAAGCAAACCCAGCTGAGGTCAATTAGATTTACTTGAGTATTTGAGTAAACACATTTAGGATTACATTGTGAGTCTCCCTAATATCTCCTGTGCTCCATATGAATACCATTACAAACTCCAGACATCTTTTTCTGCCCCATGCCCCTCCCACTTCTTTCTGAACATCAATCCTGAAGAAGAGTTCTAAGGATTGCAAATTACTTGAGACATTTTAGTTTATCTCAATAAAAGGTATTACACTACTTTTACTTTTGTATATTGAGCGTTCAGGGAGGGGGGAATCTGCTCTGCAAGTTTGCAGCAAAAGCAACTCAGGATGGCACCAACTGGGTAGCATCAAGATATTACCAAGACATTTGGCCCATCTCACCTCAAATCCCCACAATAATTAAGTGACTGTTTTTTTTAAAAAAAAATGTTTTAAGATTTAATACAGCAAGAGAGGAACACACACACACAGACACACAAAATCTACATGTGACAGGCTGCGTTCAGATGACACTTTAGTCAATGGAGGGGGGAATAGGCAACTCACAGTATGTTATTTTGCAGGTACTCCCCAGATGACATGTTGGCCTGTTTCAGACGACACGCTAATCAACTGGGTGGAGGGGGAAACAATCGCCCGTTGTGTTGCTCATTGGCAGCATTCGGACGACACGATAATCAACACAACTGAAGATTGTTCCCCCCCCCTCCCGGTTGATTAGAGTGTCATCTGAAACAGGCTGTTGTCCCACTCCCGTTGAGTACGTTAATAGTCAACGTGGCGGTTGAGTAACATTCCAGCCAACCGTTATTCTGCCCTCCCTCCTCCCTCAGTCCTCCTGGTCCTATCCCAGCAGCCATTGCAAGTTGCACTGGCTGCAGCACAGCAGCCGGGGCACTTTTGGGACGCTCTTGCCAGAAGACTCTATGGGCTGCCGAAATAGCGCACTGGACACGTCAAATTAGACAACAGAACCCGTCAGACACACGAAGTCACAGGTGTCCAGATAATCATCGGAGCAGCCTGTTGTTTTTCTCCGTTGCTTATTTCGCTAAATTAGGCAACCGTCAGTTGTGTGTTGCCCAACAGACGAGACACTAAGCAACTCAACTGATGGTTGCCTAATTAAGCAACCGGTGCTTATCGTCTCATCCGAACCCAGCCACACTTTGAAAAATTGAACAGCCTACCTAAAGCATACTGAAAATTAGCTTTGGCAGCCCTGTTCATATGCCTGCTAATACAATCTTAGGTTGGTGGGCACAAGAGAGGGGGGCATTTATGGGGTGGCTCCATCCTTATGGAATACCTCGCCACAGGATAAGTGAACAGTGGTGCAGCACAGCTAAGGCTCGCAAGATGCTGGCACCTTTTGGTTAGCAAGGACACTGATGTTAAATGCCCCCTCGAACTGTCCTTTGTGAGCTTAGCTGCAATTCTTGGGGAGGAGAGAGCAGGGGAAATGACTTTTCCTAGCAACAATATATTGTTATCTCTTGTAATGTGTAGTATTTGGGGGTGGCTTGGTCTTGAATGGGCAATTAAGACCTAAAAGACCTGCACCTGGTAGAGATAAATTTGCTAGAATTGACTTGTTGATATGGATCTACACAGCTGCCTAAAATGTTGGACTTTCCTTGGGGAGTGGCCATGGGGAACATCAGGATGAGCACCTGGACTTCAAAATTTACCACTCTGTGAGCAGTTCCCTCCATGACACTCTTTAAATGGCCTTAAAGACCATTTGCTATTTTAACTGTTTTATGCTGCTGTGTGATTTAATTGTATGTTGTTTTGTTTTAAAATTTTATCTTGTAAACCACATTGAGGAAATTTCCTCTTGAAAGGAGATATTAAAATATTTTAGATCGGTGAATAATGAATAATACCAAGGGCAAGAGTGATAGCTGATGCAGTTTAATTTACTAGAAAGTAAATCTATCATGTAAATTGCAAAACTGGATAGAAGGTACACTCACACCTTGGGTGAAGAACCCACTATAATTTTTTTTAGTATTAAGTCTAGTATCACTATTTATGACTCTAACTTTTAGTAAGAAAGTGACAAAAGACTTGGGAAGCAATGGATAAAAGAAATGAAAAATATATGTAGTTAATTCCAGATTGCATTTATATTTATCCTGATGCGCCTTCGATGCTTTCTAAGCAAATCACTGACTGGGATAGGGCACAGAATGAAGTATGGATTACATCAGATCAGGTACAAGTCCCTCAAAAGCAGCAGGTGAAGAATATATGAAATGTTCTTCTAAATTTTGCTAGTATTTAGCATAGTATTAAAGTTAACCTCACCAATACTTGAACAGCTGCAGTAGAAAAGATTATCTCCTGTTTTGTCTTTCAGATAATAATCTGCCCATTATCTCTGCACAGCTATGATTCTCAAACCAGGTTATGGTAATCATTTCTCTGTAGAAAGAAGGCCATGGTCCCCCCCCCAAAAAAAATCCAATTAAGGTTTTGAATAATACATAACCCAATTTAAGGTGTTTGTCCATAAGAAAAAATCCACTATCCACAATTGTAGCAGTAGCTTTCTACTTTGTTATTACAAACCTGGTACTGCCACTAAAATAGCACAGACGACAGCAAAAAACAGGTTGGTGTTATTTTTATCTTCTATTATCCTAGCATCCGGAATAAAAACATGCAACGTTATTCTTATAAACAAGCAAGCTAAAAGGATTGGGGAAAGTTTTGCAAAAGTGCAGTTCTTCAATCTAACAGAAAATCTAGATTCCTTTTGGTCCTCATCTGACTCTTGTTGTTGTGAAATGGGCCACTTTGGACGTCAAAGGCTACCCTATACTCCAGAGGCTTCTGGTAGGAGAGGGGGGAGTAATTTGGTCAACTTCTGCAGCTGCATACTGGAATTGTGGCTAATACCGGTGGCTTACCTGTTAACTTGATCGAGTGGGATGGCAAAAATACAGCGCTACGTGACTTAGGTTACAGTCTTTTTGTATATTTACGTAGAAAAAAAGTGTCTTCCAAATCCCTGCATTTCACAGCCTGCATGGCTGACTGAAAGATGCTGGGTGTTTTTCTGTTTAAAAACGCATAAGATTGTGGCCTTAGCTTGCAATCCTGTACACGTTTACCGGGGCGTTAAGTCCCACTGAATTCAATGGAGCTTACTTCTGAGTAGACATGTATAGGATTGCATCTTAGGCTGCAATCCTACAATAGTTTCGTGACAGTAAGCGCCACTGAACTCAGTGCGACTTACTTTTCAGTAGACATCTAGAACTACGCCGTTAACCTAGAACCAGGACCTTCCACACGTTTGTTAGTAGAACGTGTACTGTCGATACGAGTAGAATCGGCTTCCGCAACTGTGGGGGAGGGGAAACACTTCACAACGCTCCTCACTCCACCCGGTTCATTTGTCTTCATGTACCGCGGGGGGAGAGGGAGAGTCCATTTACGAAAGTGGGGCGCATCTAACATTCCCCCTGCCTGCGGGGTCGGACTAGATGGTCTTTCTAGTCTACCCAAAAGCCCCTAAGTCGCATTCACGGCTCCAAAATGGCTGCCAAGGCTGCACAGGGGGCGGGAGGAGAGAGCTTCCCCCTAGTGGCTAGGAATGGAACATTCCCTGAGCGCGAGCTCCGGCGGTTCGCTCCCTACCCCACCCCTTAGCTCCACCCTTTCCTTCCCCCCCCCCCGCCCCGACGTGTGTATTTCACTCCTCCCCCATCTCGCCTCTCCAGTGTGCCGGCGGCCCATCCTTTCGCATCGCTGAAAACCAGCCAATGAGGCTGGCCCGCTCGGAGGGCGGGCGAGGGAGGTGGGCGCGGCCATTGCCGTCTGTCTGAGAGCGAGGCTGTTGCCTCCTCCCCTGCCCCATGCTTGTCCCCTCCTCCCTTCCCTTCCCCCACCTTTCGCTCGCTCGCTTCCTTTCGCTACCGGCACATTCCGCCGCCCTGGTGAGGCCTAAGCCAGTGGGAGCGGCTTGGAGCAGGAGGCCGCTGTTCGATTAGTCAAGTCAGTCGCCAGGCCAGAAGTGGAAAGCGGCACGACAAAGCTAGCCAGACCTCCGCGGTGCTGAGGGAAGGCGAGCGGGTGAGGAGAAGAGGCCGCGGCGGCACCGCCGGGAAGAGGGGCCCGGCTGGGTCCGGGAGAAAGAGGAGGGAGGAAAGGAGGAGGAAAGGCCGCGCTCCCTGCCTCCCGCCATGGCCGACAACGAGAAACTGGACAACCAACGGCTGAAGAACTTTAAGAACAAAGGCCGCGACCTGGAGGTAGCTCCTTCCTTCCTTCCTGGGATCCCGGCGGCGGCCCGCCGCTTCGGGCTAAGGGAGGGGCTGGGAGGTCGGGGATCAGATAGGACAAGGCCTCTGCCTCGGCTACTGTCTGTGGCGTCTCTGCTAATCTTCTGCGGCGGGGCCTTCCTCGAGGCGAGGCCTGTGCCGGCCGCCGCCCCCGCCCCCGCGGGGAGGGAGGGAAAGACGATGAACTGGCCGTCGGAGGGTGGGGTCCGTTGGGTTTTCCTCCCCTCGCTAGGGGTTGGGAGGGCCGCGGCCTAGGCTCGCAGTGGCGGCGGCGGCGGCGCCGCCGCCTTATGTTCCCTTTTTCTTTACCCAGTGGGGATGACATGCCGTGGGTGGGGGCTTTTCTTCCTCTTCTCTTGTATTTTGGCACTTGGACTTAAAGGATAGGCGGTGAGGAGAGTGAATTGTTAGGTCCAGGGTTAATAGAGAGGGAAAAGAAGGGGGTACTGTTTCTGAAGCGGGCGGAGGCGCCCCTTTCTCCCCCACCCACTCCGCTGCTTAACATGGAAACTGCCTGTCAGATGACATGTTTTCCTTTTATCTGTTTTGTCACACACACACACACACCCCACCACCATCCCCGTGACATATATTTTGTCACCAGGAAGACTTTTGAGCCACACAATTGCAAAACAAACAAAAGCCAAGTATTTCAAGGTGCTACATAATTAAAATGTTCCATCAGGTATTATAAAAATAAACTGTACACTATGGAGCTATCCTTTGCCAACATGGAAAACTGGTAATATATGCATGTAAGGAATTAAACAAAAATCTTTTAAACCCATCCTGGTTTGGGCCAAGTTTTCTTAAATTAAAAGTACTGTTTACGCTAAAGATGGTTTTAATTAAGATTTCTTTGAAGAATTATGCTGTTCACAAACCATCAGTATTCAGAACAAAAAGGAAGTTCTCGCACTTTATTTAAATACTTTTAAAGGGCCAGTTCAAACAACTTCACCATTTATCAAAGCTTATGGGAAATATTTCCAAGTACTTTTCATCAGGTTGTCAGTTCACATCTTTCCTGTGTTTAAAAATAAAACATGATTTGGAAATGCCTGTAAGGTTCAGCTGTTGAAGGAAACACTGTAGGCAACATGGTTGTTACCTTTAATTTGAGCATTCCCCCCCCCCCCCCAGCAGTTGAGATGTATAGAATACTAACGCAGCTTGCAGCCACATTGGATTCCATCTAAATCTTTTATGGCATATAACAATGGTTGTCTAATATTTTGGTTATTTTGTGTCACAAGCAAAGTGTGAAATATGAGTGTGCTACTCTACTGCAGGATAATTACATATGCAACCTTCCCAGCATGCCTTTAGGGTAGCTTTTGCTTTCATGTGGTCTACTGAACCAATGAAGCAGACAAGATAGTTCTGAGTGGCATAAAGCTAATTCATGGACTCTTATGCTCCTGAGTAGATTTGTCACAAACTTTTGTCAACAATTCCACCTGTGAAACAAGTTCGCCATCCATGGCGTTTAACATGCATTTGGATACTATAAAGAGACTGCCCCAATATACCAATCTTGTACCCCTCAAAATGCTAACAGATAAACAATCCTTTAGCTGCTGCTGTTGTAACTCCAAATTGGGAATGTGGTCACAGTGCATTTGTGTTTGAAAGTTAAGGCTGTGGTCCTATATACATTTCACTAGGGAATAAGTCCTGTTGAACTCAATGGGATTTATTTTTGTGTAGACTTGTATAGCATTTCACTTAACATTTACTTTAGAGAGTAAATGTTTACCTCCATTGAAAATAGTATTGTGTGAGATTAATGAGTTTTTGAAGAATTTTTGTTCCAAGGTTGTAAAGCCATGATTGGTGCAGTAATTTCCTCAGCTTTTGGCTCCTTTGAAGAATGGGCATGTAATTTGGAATTCTCTTTTGGGAAAAATGTCCTGACTTCACTAATTTGCCTGCATATTTGCTAACAGGTAACATTACCTTTGAATTGTTCCACAACTGCTGATAATTTTGCACTTATTCTGTAATGTGCTTATTTGGAAAGTTTTATTCTAAACATGAAAAATAGTGGAATAAGTCTTTCACTTCTTAACATGGTTTTAATAGCTATGCAACTCAAATGATAAAAGAACCCCTGGGCTTTCCCCACCCTGCCTTCTTTTTGATAATTTTGTCTTAGTTGGAAAGGCAGTCTCTGCACAATAAAAGCTAGATGGCAGCAATAATTTAAATTCTTTGAGATGAGTTATTTAGGAGTGTACATGCTCATGCCAAAGCTTAATACATTGGACTGACTCAGATGTTATAACAAATATTAGGTGTATGAGTTTCTCTCTTCTTCTCTGACATATACCAGAGGAGGGTAGAAACATTTGCTTCTGCTTTTTTTAAAAAAAATCCCTGTTATGTCCAAACCTGGAGAATTGTGGCTTGTTCAAACTAGTTTGTTCAGTCAATCCAGAATCAAACCATGATTTCAGATCCTAGCATGTTCACTAACTAGAATTTAATCAAACCATAGTTCCCCAGTGGTGATCTATGGTTTATTTAAAAGTAGAACCGGATGCTTTCAATCTCCAGAGAAGATTACCAGCTGAGTAGAAAGTAGTGAAGGCTCATTTACATATTGGGAAACACAGTTCCTCTTGCATCAGAACTGGCCAATTGAGTTGCTGTTTTTAACATGCCTGTATTTTGGTTCATTCTGAATTCTGTGAAATTCCCCAAAGACCCAAGATGTGAAGGTGTGTTACATTGGAGGTGAATTGGGGGTGAAAACTTGATTTTGCTCTTTCTAACTCCTCTCTGTATATGAAATCTCTCTTTCCATAGGTTAGCATGATAATACAGCACCATAGAGGATGTAAGACTGGATATTTCAAGGCAGTCCTAGATTTCATTTCCCTCCTATTGAGTAAGCTGCCTCTTCCCAGTGCTTCCAAAGCAAAGGAAGTCCCTAGTACTGAGAGAATCTATCTCCTGAGTCTCTAAAATCTAGCTGTCTACTACAGTCTGGATTGTGCAGTTTCTGAATATTCAGCTATAATCCAGATCTTTATAATGGTACATTTTAAGATGGATTATTTTCTAATAAAAGCTTTACAGTGCAATCCTGTGCATTGTTTACACAAAAGTAATTGTAGAACAATTGGGTTATATCCAATGTTGGTTTAACTTAATCAGTCTGCTCTAGGGGTACCATTGGATACAACCCCATATATCTAACTGAATTTTAAGGAGTTATCACCTATTGGTGATGTCATTGAAGTACTTAACAAAATGTGTTCAAGAGAGAGAAAATTGAACCATTTTTTTCCGCAGATAATGTCTCTGACAGATATTGATTGTTGCAAGGTAATGACTTGGTTCACACATAATGTTAACCCATGCTTCATTTAACCCTTTTAATAAATTCTGGTTTGTAATGATGTTTGAACCCAGCTGCGCTAATAAACCATGGTTTGTTAAACCCAAACATCACAAGAATTCATGGTTTATAGTTGGATTGTGAGCACTGAGTTATTTAGCGATGGGTTGTCATTACATGTGGACTCAGAACCATGGGTTCTTTCACTAGACTACATAGACAGTGGGCAAGAGTGGTTAAAAATAAAAATCAGCTACTCCAAACAGTGAGGCATTAGGCAAAGAAGGAGGAAACCAAGGACTCAGAAAAAACACTGCTTGCTTGTTTCATCATCTGCCAGGCAGGCTCTGGGTAGACCAACAGTCCATTGGTTAAATAAACTGAGGGTTAGCATTATGTGCAAACCAGGTCAATGTAATGAAAATCATAGGAGAAATAAGATTTATGCAAATGAATATTACTAGGTATCTCTTGTCAATTTGAAAGTAGTTTCTCTCAGGCTGTGACTGATACAGTATGCATCTGCCTTGCTACCGTTATTTTCTGTATGTGCAGAAGTTCTGAGTGTGCATTTTGAGGTTCTCCTCCATTGAAGTGAAGGAGGCAGCCTGTATTTTCAGAATTTCTGTGGGTATATATTAAGTGATGAACTCAAAAGGTTATACAGGATAAAATATTTCACCGGAGTAAATACAACTCTACACAATTCAAGGATTAGCATACAAAATAGGTTGTTCAAAGTCACAATTTTTTTTAACTAATTGTGAACTGCCCAGAGAGCCTTGGCTGTTAGGCAGTATAAATATGTAATAAATAAATTAATTAAATGAACTAGCCATATGTTTTAAATAATTAAATGTACTATAGAGTTGAACAAGTTACTTGATAATCATAAAAGTTTTTGGAAGCTGTGGGTGAAATATGGGGCCTGGGGTTCATGTGAGGTCCAGCTAAGTTACAGCTGACGCTGATCTATGGAAGCCTCTGCTATAGTTCTTCCCTCAAAATGTATGTCAGAGTTGTATCATGTAGTGTGATGTAACAGTTCCCCCCTCAAGTGTCATTATGGACGAAGTTCTATAAAAAATTGTGGTGCCCCTCTCCCATCAGCAAATCCATTCATGTACATTGCATGTGTTGTACCTCTGTAAATGTAGGTTGGATCCAGTATGTTCTGGCTATCCCTGTCCCATATCTGCAACCTTTCTTGCTGGTTTGCAGATTAGAGTATGGGTAGCTTAAGGGCCTACCTGAGACATTTTGTTACTCTTAAGTGGCTACGGTGCAGATTTTGAGAAGCATCACAGGATCCACTGTAGTGTTACAGAGGATACTGGCACATTGCTCTGATTGTATACAGTTATTACAAGAGATCCTAGGACATATCTCTGATTATGTGCTGCTCTCATTAGTACACTTAAAATTGCTGTCACCTGAAGCAATCTCTTGTCTTGCTTATGCATTTGGATAGTCAATGGATTCCTAGAGAAAGTTGAGGAAAATTAGCCTTGATTTTGGAAGATTGAGTAACTTTTGTACTCCAGCCAGGTTTTGTGATATTTACTTTGTGACATACTGGCTTAACAAGATGATGATCATAGAACTGCCTCTGTATTAACAGATCCAGTTTATGTCAATTGCATTTTCAGAAATATAAATAAAAATCAGAGAAAGGAACAGCTCAAGACATCTTGGCCATCCAGATGACTTTGTTGTAAGACCTGACAAGTGTACTGCTAGCCAGGGTCTCTAGCACTGCTGCATAGGAGTAGTCTTTTTGAAATGATTCCTGAGATCACATTAATAGAAGAAAATGCTGAAGAGCCAGGCATTTTGTTGAGATTTATATCATATGCCAAAGAGACAATCCAGTTCAGTTCAAATTTAAACTGAAAAGTATATTGTCTCTGCTGCAGTGGGAACATCAAAAGAATCCCATGCTGTGTGCATAGTTTTCTCTGTAAGTTGCATAGGTGCAGAAATGTAATAAAAAGTTGAATTGGAGACCTTCCTGTGTAGTGGCTGTAAACAACATGTAAATATGACTGCCTGCAAAGAATGAGCAAATAAGTATAGTAGTTCTCATTATAACAAAATTTTAAGAACCAGTTAGGCAGTTAATGCTGGAGTAAAATACTTAGATCAAGTGGCTTTACTGGGGTCCCAAAATACTGCTGTTGCAAGTGTCTGAGTTGCTTGTACAATCAGTCAGTCATGAGCAGATTTTTAACATTATTGGTAGATACTTCCCCCTGTATTGTAATGTAACTTAGGATTTATAGAAGACACATAGAAATCTTTCTTGTTTTGGTATATGTTTGTTCCATATTTTTTAAAAAGCCTTAGATTTTACCTGTGTAATATCAAACAAGGTATTTTACTCTAAAATTGGGGCCTGGCAGGGATTTGAGTGTAAGTAAAGTGCTACAAGATAAAATTTGTAGTTGTTAGCCACACTTTTCTTCCTGTAGAAAAGAATTTTGCTATTTTAATCTACAGTGGCTCTTAATGTACTCTCAAATTCTTACATACCACATTTTCATTTATGCTTAAACTCTTGACCCCATGCGGTTAATCGTTTTTTTGTTGCCAATGTGTATGCTAATGGATGGAAATGCTTTCCTTTAGGAAATCCTTGATGTGAAGCTTCTGGGTATTGGTACCAGTTTTGGACAAAAAAACATGAACAGACATGCCTGAAATAGTCGGTTTACATAGTCAGTTTACATAGTGAGCTACAGTGCTCAGTGGTTGGTTTTTTAAAGCATGCTGTTGGCTATGATTCTTTTAAATGTTCCCCCCTTTCTATAGTTTTCTATGCGTTTGCTTTTTTTGATACTACTTTAAGAAAAGCCATTTTAGCAGGTCTGTGCTAGTACTTGGAACAATGAGTTGTGAAATTTATGTTAATAGTCCAATTCAAACATTCAAAACTAAGCATGGAGGGGCTGTGCATGCTGCCCCCTTGCCCAACCTTCCTCCTTTAGTGGGAAGATCTGAAGGGAGGATGTAACTACATTGGGCCTGTTCAGACAACATGCTAAGCCATGGTTAGTCCGTGTTTAAATCGTGGTTATGTTGCCAACATGGTTAGGAATTGTTCACACGGCACGCTAAGTCATGGTTCACGTGACACTCTAAGCCATAATGTTTAGCTCAAAAGTGCTTAACCATAATGGCTTAGTGTGTTCTCTGAACAGGGTTATTCACTTGAATGTGGCTACATTTGGGAACTCTTTGAAGAAGTACAGGGGGCTGAGCTGACACACACAGATTCATGGCCCCTCTACAGTTACACTTTTGAAAGATTGCATAGGGTCCTCGTTAAGACAGGTGTCATTCTTATGTTCAGAATACTCGAAAGCTTTTCTGAAGATATTGTAAGTGTGTCTAGGTTGTGGTACGGTTCATGTAGCTTCACCATCTCTTCTTCTCCCTTCTAAAGTATTATAGTAATGGTAGGCAGAGAAACCGTATTTAAACTTCTGCTTTGGCAAGTTCCTTGAGCTAACTGACAGCAGCTGAACTTTCCTTATACTCGTCAACTCAGAGGATTATGGTATGTATGCAGACTGTTGTCCAGGGAGCTGATTCAAGTGCAAGCAATGTGGTTGACTTCCCTAGTGAACATAAGTGTATATTCTCCCCCTTTGATCTGAAGGCGAGAACAAGTATGGACAGAGTTGCAGCCAAGACTGTCATGAAACTTGGCAAACAACACACAGGCCATGTAGCTTCTGCCAACGAGTTCCAGATAAGTGTGTTTATCACAGAGTATTTTTATCTCTTTCCATGTGAAAGGCTAGGCTACCTACAAGGAGGGCCTAAGACATTTTGCTACCTGAAGCAAAGGAAAAGGAGGTGCCTACCTCCATTTCACATACATAAGGCAACTGGACTAGCAGTTGAGTCTTCAGTACTGGCAATGCATTAGGGTCATCCACACCTGAGGGTAGTAGGCTAGTTTAGAGAATGCAGGACAGAATGTGTAGCACACTTAGCTCTGTCCTCCAAGAGATGGGAATGGTTGAGAGGCTTGGGAGGACTGGCTAGGGAGTTGCTACTGCTGCCTCATAGCGTCTGCCACTTGAGGCAGTTACCTCACTTTACCTAATGGTAGGATAGTGACAACCTAATACCATGCCTTCTAGCAGTTAACATAGATAGTTGAGTGTCTTTCAATTTAGAGGCAAAACAAGGTCACCCAAATATAAGATTGTGATTTTACATACTTTGGTATGCAGAAGTATATACATTTGTAAATTAAAGGAGAAGAGGAGATTTTTAATTCCCTGAAACAGCCTAACAAGGAACCAGTGGCTTCTGGGATGCACAAAGTGTTGGTTGTCAATTGAGGAAATTGCCTTTTCCAAGAGCTTATAATGTGTATTTTGGATGGCATGATTAAGGTTGGAGGGATGTTTCATGAGGTTAAAAGAGCTCCTCTCCTTGCACTATTCAGAGATGTTTCAGAAGAGCTTCGGCTATAGGGCGGTATAAAAATGCAATAAATAAATAAGGAAGGAAAGGGGAAAGAACACCCTTTCTCACTCTCCACAATTGCCTCTTCCCCCAGTATATAGGTATAATATGCTCAATTTGAGGACTGGCAAATGGCCTGGGCCCTCTTCTAGTGCTAATTAGCACAGCAGAGGAAGTGTTTGGAGGCTGGGAAAAGAAAAATCCTTGATTTCTTTCCTCCCTCCTACTGATGCCACTCCCCTTAGAGATACACTGCATCGCTCATATTACGATGGATGAAGCCTTGAACTCCTCTTATGAGGTTGCAGATTCGACTTGTCTGTATAGTGTTAATAAATGAGCTTAAGATCATGCAGACAAGTAAATAGGGTACTACCCAAAGTTCAAGGGAAACTTTGGGAAGGATGTCCATCAAAACTCAATATGGGAGGAGAAAATAAATCTCAATTCAAATATGTCTTCTCCCTGAAGGCTCACTCCCCCAGATTGTTCCTTGCCAGTTGTCTGACATTTGTTATTTCTTTTGGAACAAACTGATCTTGCTTAATTTCAGTGCAGTCACAACATTCTATAACACCAGGAATTAAGCTCAGCCACATGCAAAGTCTGAGTGAGAGAACATGTATGTATCTTCAGTAGTCAAAGGGTCACTTTCAACAGAAAAAGAGATTCTCAAATTTTTGATGGCTTTCCCAATAAGCATATCATCTTAAGAAGAAGCCTTCCAGACTGGCACTCATCCCAGCAGGCTGGGCATCTTTCCCTAGAGAAGATGTAATGAAGCCACAACCTGCCATGTTGGGTGAAAGGATGTGGAGCTTCCCCTCTGGCAAGTCTAGTAAGAGTTTGTGTGAGAGATTACTGCTGTGTGTGAAATAATTGAACCCACTCTTCAACATGTTGCATGTCTTCTCTTGTCTTGGTGTACTATACTAATAGTCGGGAGGATGCAAATAGCAAAGTTTGATTTGGATAAATTGTTCACATTTGGAGAGAGAATGACATGGTAAGTTGTTTTTTTTAAAGACATGGTATTAAGTTCAAGTTCAGAATGCACATATTTGCAGAACATTACTGGCTTTGTAATTTGCAAAAGGAGAAAACAGTTCAGGCCACAGTGCAAATGTTATATGCATATGCCATGAGATCTTTTCTCCCCCTACATTGAGGGTGATGTGTTACATGAATTCAACCAGTCAGCATAGCACCTGTGTCGCGCATTGCATTGTGTGTGTGTGTGTGTAATGTGTACCCACTCTACTATATAAACTGGGTCCTCTGCTTGGATGATTGTATGAGCCAGCCTCTGGCATACTAGCCAGAGTTCTGATTAATGATTGTATGCTTACCCAAGGAAAAATTCCAGATTGGCAACTCTGAACAGTTTAATCATGGTTTCCATTAATATATAACTGTGAAACATTTGTGCTTCTCAAACCTATGAGTGGATGTTTTCCTAGGACAATTAGCAGTTTACTACAAACTAATAAAGACATCAGTGGCAAATGGGAATCTTGGCTCATTGTTTTAATAATTTATGTATGAGCTTGTTCAGATGATCAGTGGGGCAAGCAACGCAGCATCCTTGTCAGTCACGTGACCGGGATTATCCTAATCACGGCTTGCAGAATTAATTGCAGGGTGGGTAAAATTGTGCTACGCTCACACCATGCACTGAATTCAGACGACCAGCATGCGCGGAGGCAAGAGAAAAGAATTGATGCTGTGTTGTTTCTCCCACTGATCGTCTGAACCCAGGCTGTGAGTTGGTAAACCCGTGGTGCCTTTTTAGCAAATGTAGCCATTTGAGACTTCAGCTACTTCAGTGTGCTTTCACCTAGAGCTCTTAGGACGTAAACAGACACTACTCCATCATATATTGTGGCAGATCTGCTTGTGGCCTTTATCTCTTGTATGAAATTGACCTGATGGTGGTGCTCTCCAGATGTGTTGGACTACAGCTCTTATCATCCACAGTCAGCACAGCAAGTGCCTTTGCTGTTGGTACAAATTCCAGTATGTTGGTATTTGTAGTTCCAACATATTTGGAGGGCACCAGCTTGGGGAAAGCTGATATAGATCAATATAAAATACTCATGGTCAGTATGAATGTTGTCATTCTGGATGCTGTGTTAGTCCTTCTGTTTTTCTTTATTCTAATAACATTGTCCTTGTCTTGCTCAAGGTTACATTTCATTGAAGTCTCAGTTTCTCCTGACTGTTGAGTTGGAAATGACTCTAAGATCTTCAGGATTTTTAATGAAACTTCCACATTCTCTAGTTCTATACTGTGTCATTGCTTATAACACAGTAATTGAGATACTACCTTTGGATTTCACTTTGCACTCACTCTGATGTAGGGGATGAATGGACAAATATTTCATGGTCTTTTAGAATCAGCTTCCAGTGTTCAAGGCAGGGTGGGCCACACCCAGGGGTTGGGTGCCACATTGCCCCCCCCCGGAAGCCTGCAGGGGCTTCACCCCTCCCCCACCAGTAGAAGTGGCTACCACTGCTGCAGCCCCAGCAATTTTGGCACTTTTACGGGCAACAAGACATGCAGGGACTACGTGCCCTATTTCCAAGCAGAATTGTGCTCCCAACAGTCCATTAGACAGCTGTTTGGTGGGCTGTCGAAAGCTTGATTCTGCTGGGGAACAAGGTCCATGACCAATTTCCCAGCAATATCAGTTTGTTTGTTTATTTATTTATCGCATTTGTATACCGCCCCATAGCGGTATACAAATGTAAACCTCTGGGCGGTTTACATAAGATTAAAACATTTAAAAACAATATACAAATATTAAAACTGCAAAACATACAATATATAAATACATTTAAAACCATTATAATGACTTTAAAAGCTATAAGCTTAAAAAACAAAAAACACATCCAGGCCCATCAGATATTGCTAAATGCCGGAGAGAAGAGGAAAGCCATGACCTGGCGCCGAAAAGATAACAATGTTGGCGCCAGGCGGGCCTTGTTGGGGATATCATTCCACAATTTGGGGGCCACCACAGAGAAGGTCCTCTCCTTTGTTGCCAACCTCCGAGCTTCCCTCAGAGTAGGCACTCGGAGGAGGACCTTAGATGTTGAACGTAGTGTACGGGTAGGTTGGTGTCGGGAGAGGCATTCCGTCAGGTACTGTGGTCCCAAACCGTGTAAGGTTTTATAGGTTAAAACCAGGCAGCCAATGCAGGTGGGCCAGAGTAGGTCTTATATGTTTGAACCTTCTGGTCCCTGTTATCAATCTGATGGCTACATTTTGCACAAGCTGCAGCTTCTGAACCGTCTTCAAAGGCAGCCCCACGTAGAGTGCATTGCAGTAATCTAATTTGGAGGTTACCAGAGCGTAGACAACTGAAGCCAGGTTATCTCTGTCCAGATAAGGGCGTAGCTGGGCCACCAACCAAAGTTGGTAGAAGGCACTCCGTGCCACTGAGGCCATCTGAGCCTCAAGTGGCACAGATGGTTCTAGGAGAACCCCCAAGCTACGAACCCGCTCTTTCAGGGGGAGTGCAACCCCATCCAGAACAGGTTGAAGACCCTCCATCCGGTCAGCAGAACCACCCACTAACAGCATCTCAGTCTTGTCTGGATTGAGTTTCAGTTTATTAGCCTTCATCCAGTCCAGTGTCGCAGCCAGGCACTGGTTAAGCACATCCATAGCCTCACCAGATGAGGTTGAAAAGGAGAAGTAAAGCTGCATGTCTTCAGCGTACTGATGACAACACACTTCAAAACTCCGGATGACTGCACTCAACGGTTTCATGTAGATGTTGAACAACATGGGGGGACAAGACTGACCCCTGTGGAACCCCATACTGGAGAATCCACAGGGCCGAGCAATGTTCCCAATGCCCCAGCTTCTGGAGCCGACCTGCCAAGTAGGAGCGGAACCACTGCAATGCAATGCCTTCCACTCCCAACTTGGCCAGTCGTCCCAGAAGGATACCATGGTCGATGGTATTGAAAGCCGCTGAGAGATCAAGGAGAATCAACAGAGTCACACTCCCTCTGTCTTTCTCCCGACATAGGTCATCATACAGGGTGACCAAGGCTGTTTCCGTATCAAAGCCACATAATACAATGATAATTGGATTTACATAACACTTTAGAGAGTTCAGAGCACTTCATATATGTTCCCAGTAATCCCTAATTCTGACCTTGTAAGGCCAGGTTTTTATCTCAATATTGTAGATGAGAAGTAGGGCTGAGAGAGAGTGGCTTGTGTATGGTCCAAGGCAGGATTTGAACTAGGGATTTTGCTAAGCCACCACAGTATGCCAGCTCTGAAGCAGACAGTTAAAACATGTTTTAGCAAATGGTGAGTGGATGTTCATTAAATAATTATTCTCTTTTTGATTAATTCTTTGCAGCCTATTGCTGCTGCGTTTGAATGTGGAGTTGGACAGGGCGAGAAAGGCAAGAGTTTTACACACTGACCTGGTTCACAAGCCATGGTGGCCATGTTCAAGCTGCAGAGATCATGCAAGCTAGGCCAGTCTGTGCTTATGTCAAGAAAATCCCAGTTAATAGGACTTCTCTAGAAGATGATTTCAGGTAGAATACTGTAATTCTATACTAGCTTATTCTTTATGGCAGGGGTCCCCAATGTGGTGCCCTTAGGTGTCGCCCACATCCCACGAGCACCCGATTCCCTGTCCCCCTGGGTTTTTTTTATTTTACTTACATGAATTTGTATGAAATGCATACAATATTCTAGCAATTATACATGGGCTTCAACAAAGCAGATCAAATATCCAAATAAGTATCCATTTGAAGGTGGTGTTAATATTCCACCCATTCATATGTTGAAAGTATTGTAAAGTCCTTAGTGCATTACATTATAGGAGGTCAGTGTTTATCCTTTCAGTGTTGTAATATCAGTCTTTTAGCTGTCAAAAGGGTGCAAAGAATCCATTTACTCTGAACATTTGTTAATTTCCATGAAACAGGTAAATCATTTAAATGACTGTGTACATCAGTGAATGTTAAAGATTGTTCCAGTACAAAAATTATCTGTGTATAACTCTCCCCAAAAGAAGCAACTATTGAACATTGCCAAAATATACGTTTAAAAGAAGCATTAGCTGTATCACACCACCAGCAATTAGCCAAATTAGACAATCCCTTATTAAAGAGACATTGTGCATTGTGGTGTCAGACAGACATAAAACAAAATTATTTGCTGAATAAGACACAGCCTAAGATCCATAGACGCAACTGGTAGACAGCAAAGCAGTGATCCACTGATTAGGTATTTTGTGGTGGTGCCCACAGCAGTTTCTCAAATTTCCAAATGAGTCCCAACAGGATGGGGACCACTGCTTTATTGTGTGCAATATCCAAAACTGCCCACGACCGTTCCTCAAATTCCGGAACGTGTCTATGGGTTAAAAGGGTGCGGACCACTCCTTTAAGGTGTGCAATATCCTAAATTCAGATCTGATGTATTTATTTCCATTGATGTCCCTTCAAAGTAATGTAGATGCATGAGAGCAATATGGTTTTGGTATTAGCACTTCTATGTATGTTCAAACAAGTCTCTTAATTGAATTTTAAAGCTATAGTTTTTAATATGTATTCTATTTTCTTAGAAAATGGTTTATTCCAGTAGTTTATGTTGCATATGTTTCAGGCTCAAAATCTGTTCAAACGTGTAATACATATTAGGGCACATCCTCCCCCTCCCTACTCTTGTATAGGTAATTGTGTCCTTTTTGTCATATTCTTAAAAATAATTATCTAGCTGCATATTGAAGGTCTTGGGAACAAATGTGATCTGTTTGTTGAGAGAATAAAGTTCTGCGTGAATTGAATGGAAACTTAAGGACAAGTTTAGATAATCACCTAACCATGGGGTGTGGAACCCCTTTCAGCCCAAGGGCTGAATTCAGTTTTGGAAAAGCTTTTGGGGCCTGCATTCTCGTGGGGGTTGGGGCAAAAAGAGGTGAAGCCAAAACACTAGTATATTTTAGCTTAAAGCTCTTACTGCCAGCAACTAAGCCTTTGGAGAAACATTTCAATTTTTGGGAATGGTGTGTAGGCAGTGATGTTGGGCGGAAAATATTCCACAAATTTCCCTGTGTTTTATTTTTCTATGGAAAGTTTTCCATTTCATAAGTTCGTTAGTAGCAATGGATGCCAATTGCAGATACAATATTAGACAAGATTGACCGTTTCAAAGTTGTAATTAATGTTATTATTTGATTATCTCTAACAAGCATGTGAGAGAATATATACATACACATGTATATCTTAGTGTGAAATGGAGCTAAGTAATAAGCGAACTGATGGTGCCCTAATAACCTCAGTGGAGGAGAGTTGAACTCTATTGAAATGGAGGAGTGGTTGTCAACGTATCATACACTGTAATATGGGTTTCTAACATTAATTAGTGCCTTCCCCTACCTGGTGCCCTCCAGAAGTTTTTGAGTATGACTTCCAGCATCCCAGCCAGCCAGCCAGGCTGATTTAAGGATACTGGGAGTTGTAATCCAAATTATCTGGCAGGCACCAGGTTGGGGAAGGCTGAATTAGTATGTCAACAGTTTTCATACATTTGTTTCTTACTTTTAAACTATGTAAGGGAACTACATTGCAAGTATTGCAATAGAAATGTCTACATAATATAACTTTTAAATCACATTCCTTGTGCTTTATTTTTACCTCAAATATTTCAGCTCATATACCTGTGGTGTATTGGGAGAATTTTTTTTGTAACGTGGCATACTTTTTAAGCTTTGTTGTTGATTTTACTTGTATTTAGCATACATGCTAAATTAAATCACTTTATAGTACTACACTTGATCTTAGCCAAAAGGCCTAGAATGCAAACTGAAAATTTTCCAATGCAAATTTTCCAGTTCATTTTTTTCCAGAAAAAACACATTAGTGGGAGAAACATGGAAAAGTCAGGAAACCACCGAAAATTTGTTGTCAGTGGAAGGGGTGGCCATCTGGGTACACTGAAGGGCTGGATTTATCCTGTGGGCTTGTGTTTAAACATTCCTGACCTAAACCAGGGTCATGACTATAAACAAGCCTCAGACATGCACAGGCCCATCAATTCACTCCTGCGCTTGAGAGAAAAGTGAAAAAATGTTTTTACTTTAGAAGAACAAACTGCAGTTATATACAAACCCTGTTAACTGTGGTTTGTTCTACCCCAGGTTTGTACAAAATATGGACCTGTGGTTTATTCTTCTAAACAGTGCATGTTTTCACTTTCCCCTCATGCGTAAAGGACAGTATTCAACTAGTGTAGTTGGAATTCACAGCAAAGCATGGGAACAGTTTGTTCATTTTGCCATAGGTTCTATGGGATATTGGGTAGGCAACCTTTTTGGGCATTTGGACACATTTGACAATATAAGAAACATTCCTGAGCACCACAACAAAGTGGCTGCCATGGGAGGTTTGAGTAATCGCAGCAGAGATATAACCTGTTCAAAAGACTTTAGTAAAAGCAGAGGTGGGGTCTGACCCTAGCACACTAAACAACTTTGCTAAATCATCCTGGAAGATGGGTGACATGCTGGATGACTGGAGGAGGGCTAATGTCTCCGTCTTCAAAAAGGAGGGAACTGGGAATTACAGACCAGTTAGTCTAACATCAATCCCTGGGAAAAATTTTGAAGCAGATTAGTACCTTGAAAACAATACAGTGGTTACTAGAAGCCAGCATAGATTTGTCAAGAACAAATCCTGCCAGACTAATTTGATCTCATTTTTTGATCAGGTAACCTCCCTTATGGACTGTGGGAATGCTGTGGACATAGTATATCTTGACTTCAGCAAAGCTTTTGAGAAAGTACCATGACATTCTGATCAACAAACTTGCTAAAAGTGAGCTAGATAGAACAGCTATTAGGTGGATCCACAGGTGGCTACAGAATCGGAGTACTTATCAATGGTACTTTCTCAGACTGGGGGAAGGTAACAAGCTGGGTACTGCAGGGCTCAATCCTGGGCCCAGTGCTCTTCAACATTTTTATTAATGATTTGGATGAGGAGGTGCAGGGAATGCTTATCAAATTTGCTGATGACACAAAATTGGGTGGGATCGCTAATACCCTAGAAGACAGAAACAAACTTCAAAGTGACCTTGATAGGCTGGAGTGCTGGGCTGAAAACAACAGAATGAAATTTAATAGGGAGAATTGCCAAGTTCTACACCTAGGAAAAAGAAACCAAAACCAAATGTACAGTTACAAGATGGGGGATACTAGGCTCAGCAATACTACAAGCAAGAAGGATCTTAGATCACAAACTGAATATGAGCCCACAGTGTGATGTGACTTGTTAAAAAAGCAAATGTTATTTTGGGCTGCATTAATAGAGATAGCCTCCAAATTGCACGAGGTACTGGTTCCCCTCTATTTGGCACTGGTTGGGCCTCATCTTGAGTATTGTCCAGTTCTGGGCACCACAATTCACGAAGGATGCAGACAAGCTAGAGAGAATTCAGAGGAGGGCAATGAGGGTGATCAGGGGTCTGGAAACAAAGCCTTATGAGGAGAGACTGAAAGAACTGGGCAAGTTTTGCGTGGAGAAGAGAAGATTGAGAAGAGACATGATAGCAGTCTTCAAGTACTTGAAAGGTTGTCACACAGAGGAGGGCCAGGATCTCTTCTCGATCATCCCAGAGTGCAGGACACAGAATAATGGGCTCAAGTTACAGGAAACTGGATTCTGGCTGGACATCAGGAAAAACTTTCTGACTGTTAGAGCAGTACAACATTGAAACAAATTACCTAGGGAGGTCGTGAGCTCTCCCACAGTCAGACTGGATAAAAATCAACAAATTTTTTTAATCAGATTTTTTTTATTTAAATTGGATTTTTTTTAATAAAATGCTTTTTGAGGAAAAATCTAAAAATAGTTTTTTATTTAAGATACATTATAGTCCAAAGGTTATTCATGAAATAAGGATTAGGTTTTAATTATGTAGCATGAGGCTGTATATTCATGCAATGTTTAAATTTTTTGGTAAATGAATTCCATTAATCCATTCACAATGTCATGCTCTTCCAGAGGTTTCTGTAAGATTATCCGGCAATTTTTCTGTCTAGATGATATTATCACAGATGCTTGGTTTTACAGTTCTCAAAACTGTGAATTTATGTCTGCAGAGATCACAATCCCATTGTTCCTTTGCAAATCTGTGTACACGGAATCACCTCTTAAGTGCTAAATTTCAAAAAATTCAGTGACTAGATTGTTGGGAGTGAAATAGATCTGCACAAGAAGCTAAAAATGAAACCTGCATCTGCTTGTAAATATTAAGATTATACCAGCAAGAATGAGACTTTGGTAACTCTGAGTTGTGTAAAATATGTATTAAGCTAGCGAGGAAGAGTGCACTTTTGGGAGTGGGGAAGTCACATGATTAAATCGACCCTGCCCACTATAGAGGCCTTCAAGATGCAGCTGGACAGCCATCTTTAAGGTGGATTCCTGCATTGAACAGGGGGTTGGCCTTATAGGTACCTTCCAACTCTACTATTCCATGATTCTATGAACTTGTTTGAACCCACTGTTGTTAGTACCAGTAAAAACCTATATAGGCAAACTCTTTTTCTGTCCCCCCACTGTTTCTGCCAGCCAACTCATTCCCCCCCCTCAATCTTTCTAACTCAGGATCACCACCCATACGCGGCTGTTTCACACAATCAAAGTAAGCCTCCGTGGCTTATTTAAGTTATGGTGTGTGCCAGGCACAATTTGCATAATCAGCATCAAGGTGCAGCTTGTGTCATCCAAAGTCACATGGCATGGCTTGTTGGAGGGGGAAACAAGCCTCGATTAATCCTATAACAGCTCAATTATGCCATGATTTAAATACTTTTGATCATGCAAACCAGGTCTCTCTCTCTCTCTCTCTGTCTCTCTCTCTCTCTCTCTCTCTCTCTCACACACACACACACACACACACACACCTGCAAGTACTCCATCTATCATGCATGCATGCATACATATGTACACGTGTCCCATGCTTCTGCTCACTACAAGCACATGAAAAACCTCACTCTTATTCAGAATCTCTCAAAAATCCCTCCAAACGCTTTCTGTCTCCCTCTCTTTCATGAGTTCATGCAACCCCAGTCCATTCAGGGATATAAACACACAAGCTTGGCTCCCCCAGGCCCTGATGGGTTCCTGCTACTCTAGCTCCTCCCTCCATCTGGCTTCCCTTTCCTCCATCTGATTTACTATTACTCTCTTTAGCTGCCCTCCCTCCCACCGGACAGAAATAACAGGGGTGCTTTTTTTTGTGTGCTTTTTTCTTGTTGACTGGATACACTGCGGAGGAAAGCATTGGCCTGCAGCTATCCACCATCTTAATTTCCTAAGAATTTCCCTGAGCCCCATGTGAGGCTCATAGGTATTCAAGGGAAATGTATATGGAGGAGTAGTGCTGTGGGCATCAAGATAGGTGTCCGTAAGTGAACTGGTGTACACAGGCACTACTTTGCCTACTGCTGTCACAAGGGGATGAGATAAGAGAGATTTAAAGAAACATGGATTATTAACACATCAGTAAACTGTTTTAAAACATGTTAGAATTAGTGCTGTCTTCTTTCTCATATAGATGCAAGTAATGTGTAACAAGCATACAATGAAAGAAAAATGATTCCAGGCTTGTGTTTAACCAGGTGTAATTAAATTAAATCAATTGTTTCAAGTTTCTTTCATCAGGTATTTTTAATGCTAAATATTCAGCTTTAAGTGTTGGGACCAGTTCAGACAACTGGGATTGTACAGTTTTCATGTTACAAATTTTGGACTTTGACAACACTCGGCAGTCTGTAGTTCCAGTATTTAAGACACCTTTTGCTGTCAGTTAGCTGTCTGTACTTGATTGATAAACTTTAAACAATGGATATGCTAAAATTGTTTTAGATTTAGGCACATTTGGTGGGAATGTGAGAGAGGTCCTTTTTGGTCGCTGCTCCCAGGTTATGGAACTTGCTCCTATGGAAGGCTAGGTTGGTCCCTCTCTGTTGTTCTTCTGCCAGCTTGCAAAGACGTTTATATTCAGGCTGTCCTTTGGCATGTAAATTGGTCTGTTACTGATGGGGCTTTAGTTGGTTGGGTGCTATTTATCTTTAATTGTGTTTTTGATTTGTTTTAATTAAGTTTTTTTAATCTGTATTTTATTATTGGTACCACTTTGAGTGCCATTTTTGGCAGAAAGGCAGGAAATAAAATAATAGATAAGTAGATGGCTCCAATCTTTGGTTTTCTGTTAAAACAATAATTAGTAAGAGGAAATTAGGTCTATTTTCATTTTTATTAAAAAATGCATTTCTTACAACATTACATCAAAATATAATACTGTCTTAGATAAAAAAGCATTCTTTGTTAAAGGAAACCGTTGCTAAAGATTTTAAAACCTTAACAGTTTAATAGTTACATATACCTTTTTGACTAGATAAGATCAATTCTGAATCATACCTTTGAGAAGACAACTCCTAACTCAAATTTTATTAAATGCCTAAATCTTTGAATTATTCTAGATATCTCTATATCAAGATTTTTGATGAATTTGCCTTATATAATTTTTTTGCTTGTTAACTGATATAAAAAGTTCATGTTTGATCTTGAATAATACAATCTCACACCAGCTCATTGTACAAATAATTATTTGACTCAAGTGCTAACAGTGTTTCTCTGGATACCATCCACGTAAACTTGCCAAATAGTTTTCATAACTTACCTAAATGCACCGTGAACCTGCTTGTACCTTTGTGTTTCTTCCCTTTAATAGAATTATTATTCTACTTAATTACATTTTCTAATTGCTAATTATTTCTTATTAAGGACTTTCAATTCATCGTGTGGAATTTCACAAAAATACATATTGTTTTGAGGGAAATGTGTTCACAATTTCCTCAGGATCTTCCCAGCAATCCCAGGAAAGCTATTCTTTTTAAATCCTTCACACTCATGCTTTGGATGGTTTTACTTTAAATTTCATGGAAGTAATAGTTTGAAATTCACATTTAGGTCTCAGACAGCTTAGTTGCACCGTAGTAAACTTTGGTAGTAGGATATAACTGTCCTGTGTTTGAACTTTACAGACTATGAGAAGACAGCGAAATGAAGTTGTTGTGGAATTAAGAAAGGTAAGGAGATTTAATACTTTTACAATCTGATTTTAGGATTAGTATGTGCTCAATTCAGTGCACCAGTAGTCCTCCTAGGAAACCTCTTTTTTCTGCTCTCCTGTGTTAAGGATTGCTCTGTTACCCCTGATCAGTCAAGGGGTACAAGCCACAGACGCTGCGAATGTGGTAGACTGGATCTATGATATGGTTGCAAGCTTTTTAAAAATATCAAAAGGGAAGACAACCATCTTATCTTTTCATTCAGAGGCATCTAAGAAAATGTTTTATTTCTCTCTTCACTTGGTATGAGAACATACTTTGATTATTTTTATTAGTATGGATTATGGAGTTTCTTTTTTACTTCAACTGAAAATATGACACTTTTATGGTTCAGGTTATGGGTGAAACTTATTTACAATAAAATCATTACATTGATCAAGGCTGACTGCTCCCCTTTTCATGTGCCACTCGTGTTTTCAAGCCGAAATAAATGATCTATGGGGTACCTTGTTGCCTGACATGTGCTGTAGTGGTGCAAACAAGGAAGCTGGTTCATTGCTTTCATGGCTTTGGTTTGTTTCAAAGCAAAGAAACATAGTTTTTAATATGTGTGCCTGAGAGCAGTCCAGTAGCCTGCTCAGCACCTAATGGGCAGAATTTGGCTAGATATATATATCAGTAGCACCCTGATGCTACTGCTATAATTGTTGGAGAATTAATGTTGAGCAGGCTATTTACTAGGGCTGTGCACAGTCCTCCCGATTTGCCCCAAAGGCCGTTTCGGAGTCCCTGAAACACCCTGATTCACCTCGGGGTGCTTCGGGGGTTGCTCACCTTGGCGCCGAAGTGAGATTCGGGGGGCCCGAGGCAACTTGGCATTGTGGGTCCCTGGGTGCCAGCTGCACAGCCAGCACCCAAGAAAGCTGGTAGCAAGGCTGGTCAGGAGTCCATTGGACTTCTGACTTCCTGCTCCCTCCCTCGTCGTACCCTCCCAAACAACAACTGCTGCTGCCAGGACTTATCTGTTCACCTGCTGCCTCCACCACAGTGTTGCCACCATTGCTGCCCTCCGCACAGCTGCCGCAACCAGGAAACGCATCCTCCTCCTGAGAAGCAGGCTGCAATTTCAAGATATTGCGGGGGCTCCGTTTTAGTACATCTATGGCCACAAACTACGGTGGCCACAAAGGGCCATTTCCCTTTATGGCCATAGATGTACTAAAACGGACCCTCTGCGATGCCTTGAAATCGCAGCCTGGTTCTCAGGAAGAGGATGTGTTTCCTGGTCACAGCAGCAATGCACCACCTTTCCTGGGACGGTGGGAGAGAGGGCCCAGTGCCACTCTGAAGTGGCCCGAAGCACCCTTAAGCTTCGGTACTGATTTGCTTTGGCTTCAGGGCGCCTTAGGCTAACCTGGAACCGACTCAGAGGTGAGGCAGGCCGAATCTGCCCACCTCGTCTCAGTTTCGGGGATTCAGTTTGAGGCTGTGCACAGCTCTACTATTTACACCAAGAGAAAGCTCTCTTATAATAGTTTTTATAGAGGGGAATATGTGAACTGCCTTGCTGATTCAGACCAAAGAGCTGATCTAGTTGAGCATTCTGTTTCCAACAGAAAGCAGCCAGATACCTCTGGAAGCTCGTAAGCAAGGCATGGTAGTCCTTTATACTTGCCACCAGTATTCAAAGGTACATTGCTTCTGAACCTGACGCATCCATTTATTTAGCTATCGAAGCTAATAACTTGTGATAGATGTTCTCTGAATCAGTACAAAGGCAAGTCACCCCTGTCCACTTCTCTCCTGACTGCAGCAGGCTGACAGGGCAAAGGAAGTGGTGGAAACAAAGCCATAGATTCTTCCCTCCACCTACCATAAGAGTGCTCTGCACAATTAATAGAATTTCAGTTTCCTTGACACACCTATGAGGATTATTTTGAGAACAAAATGATTCTCAAATCTGATAGTTGGCATAAAAGTAATAGAGACAGTAGTATGTGTTATGCAAGCTTTGCAGTTGAATAGAACTCTGTAATTGGTATGAACATAAAATCTGTAGGAGAGATATGGGGAATTAAAAACATGAACTTGGTATTAGTAGGGTTGTCTACTGCAGGGGTGGGCAGAAGATGTGTCAGGATCTACCAGCAATCTCTGAGTAGAACAGGGGTTCCTGACTTTCAGATGATTAACAATAGTAGCAACAAAATGACTCTCCTCACTTGCCCTAAATTATACTGCTAAAATGAAGAAAGCTTGGGATAATCAGGAATGGACTTTTGAGTAGAAGGATTCGGAGCTTTGCTCAGTTTGGGTGCCTAAAAACAAATTCTTGGATTCAGAATTCTTGGATTCTACGTCTTTTGCACCAAGCTCCAGCTGGTGGACCTCAGGGTTTAAGTTCATCATGCAAGCCTGAATTCTGCCCACCTTTGATCAAGTGTAAAAATAATATATGGATAGAATGTTGTTTTACACATTATGAATAAAACCCTCTTGCAGCATTTCATACGATCCTGAGATATTTTTCTTGCTCTTATTTATTTTTTATTTATATTATTTATTTATTTTATTTCTAGCCCGCCTCTCCATCCAGATCGAGGCGGGGAACAAATTTCATGTCAAATTATGTATTGACAAAACTTTGCATATTACAATTTTGCAACATATTTTTACAATATTGGGAAAAGCAAATGTAATTTTGTATTTTTTACTTAAAAGAACAAGAGAGATGAGCATCTGTTAAAGAGAAGAAATGTACCTCATGAAGATATCTGTGAAGATTCTGATATAGATGGTGACTTCAGAGTGGTAAGAACTAGTATACTATGAAACACAACCATGTATGGCTTTTAGAAAGCATTTCTAACACTTTGATATCTGTTGCAGCAAAACACATCTCTGGAAGCAATAGTGCAGGTAAATACCTTACCCACTTCCACTTTTTAAAACTTGTTTACATTGTAAAAGTCCTGAATTCAAAAGTTATTCATTTATTTCATAGAATGCTTCAAGTGACAACCAAGGTATCCAGTTAAGTGCAGTGCAAGCTGCAAGGTAAGAGAAAAAATCACTCAGCTATCTTGTTTTTCCATGACAGTTTCGATGGTAGTTCAGTTTATTAATGAAAATTCTTGTTGTACCACATTGGCTCTGCTGTTGCCCTTAAGGTGTACCGTTAAACTACTTTTGAATTGATGAAGTGGGTATTTGGCAGATTTCTTTTGCAAAAATGGGTTTGAGAAGAAGTTGTCAAGTTGGAGTTTCATCTGTAAAAAATTATGAAATGCAAATGTGGTTCAAAATGCCAGAAGGGTGGAACATAAGGATAAGCTATAATGTTTATGAAAATAGTTGGAGGAGGTTTTTTGAAACATCTTCAAGTTATTGTCTTTTGACAAATACATTTTTAAAAGTGTAAATCAGAGTAACTGATTTAAACAATTCAAATCTTAGAAGATCAGAACTGAGAAAATATAATTTCTACCATTCTTTTAGTCTTTACATTAATATTAAGAGAGTAAATAAATTGTGGTGAAATCATAGGTAGCTACTATCAAACTTTTTGAATATAATTTTAAAAGTCCAGATGGAGCCACTTGAATGCAAACAAATTTGATTTACATTCCATATATTTCTAAACAGAAAACTACTCTCCAGTGATCGCAACCCACCAATTGATGACTTAATAAAATCTGGAATATTACCCATATTAGTGCACTGTCTTGAAAGAGATGACAAGTAAGTATGTGCCTTTAAAGAACACTTATTTACAGAAACAAGTATTTGAAAGTATTGTAGTAAAATTAAAACTCTTTTCTTTTGGTTTCTTTTTTGTTAGTCCATCTTTACAGTTCGAAGCAGCATGGGCACTGACAAATATTGCATCTGGAACCTCTGAACAAACACAGGCTGTAGTTCAATCAAGTAAGTTAATCAATACTAAATGCATTCATGTTGACATGTAACTTCTGGGGGGAAACCTTATTACCCAAGTAAAACTATGCAGTATTCAATTTCTTGCTCCAGAATGTTCACCAATACATAGTAGTAAGTTGATCCTTTTCTCCCAGGGGCAGGAAACCTCTGACTCATGAACCAGGAGTAGCCCATTGTGTGTTACTTGCAAACCAGGTCATAGTCTCCTGATTTTAAAATATACTTTGAATCATTATGTAATTATGACATGAGATTGCTTTATTTAAGCATTCTTGATAATGAAATTGTAGTCTTGACTTCTCACCTAAATTTTATTTCTGAGCTTGTGAATTGCTTTTATAAAATACAAAACCAAAAGAAAATCTCAAATACTATACTGTGAAAGGAAATCCTTTATATAATGTAGGCATTAATCCCTGATGCCTATGAGGGTTTGGTTGTCTTAAACTGCTGAAGGATTGGAGCAGGGTCTTTTTTTTATTTTCTTTTTTTTTTTTGGCAAAAAAAATTGACCAGTTATGTTATTTTCATTTTTAGGAGCAGGACATTGATTTTTGTCCCTATACAAATTCTACTTTGGGAAGCTCGTTGTTCTTAATTTATAGCTGGGCTTGGCTAATAAAATAATTAAAGATTATTATTTTACAGATAGACATAGTTCTCATGAGATGGCACAGCTTGTTGTTGGTTATTTCACTCACGCCACCTGCAGGCACCACATTGTATAGCCAGGCTCTACTTGGGGCTTGTCGTGTCATGTAAACTTGGCAAGCATGGGTTATGCAAGGATTCTTTAAACCTTACATAACCCATGCTCGCTAGTTTTGCATCACATATCAACCCCCTCAAACAGTGTTTGGATATGGAAATGGTGGCTGTATGCGCCTCACCATGGGGTTAAATAACCCACAGTGGGCTGTTGTGTCATGCGAACTGGCCCCATTCTGGATCATTACCATTCAGTCATGTAGATTTTGTGTGTGGTGTTAGAGTAACAATTGAGATCCTTTATATCAATATCTTCCCTCCCCCAAAATTTGCACCTTGAATATTTAGCAAAGTTTGTAAAAATGTGCTTAAAAATATGTAGGTATAAATACATTGTGTTAAAACAGTGTCTGCATTGGGTAACACTTTTGCCAGGAAAAAAAAAACTTGACTTTGCTTGTAATTTCCAGGGGTCTCAGTAGATTGTATTATTCCCATTTAACCTTTTGGAGGATTGTATCTCTGATGTACCTGTGTGTTACATGACAACTGTGAAGAAGAAAGAAAGAAAGAAAGAAAGAGAAGAAGATTTGTGGCATTTATATATATGGCTGAATATAATAAAACCTCTCAGCAGTTCACAGTATTAAAATACAATATTAAAACACAACATTAAAAGCACAACATTAAAACAATTGCAGTAAAAACAATCAAACGAGCAGCAAAATTAGCAGCATAATTAGTTTACCCAGGGAAAGCCCTGGGTGAAGAGATGTGTTTTTAGGAAGTGTTAAGACATCAGATATTCTGCCTCTGGAACTACACAATAACTAGATATCTATTATAGTATTCATCTAGGTTGCAGACCATCACAGCTTTTTAGAAATTGAGTCAGGCTTTTTTTTTGATCTGCACAAAAGGCAGTAATTGTTCACAAATAGGATAGTATGCATATACAATGGATTTTAAAGATAAAAATATAGATAAAAACTTGGAATTGTGCTGTGATTTTGGAATTTCGTATCTGCATACTCAAAACTTTGCTATAGAAGATGTCTTCTGCTTCCAGAGCATTGCAAAATTGCAGTAGCAGTGACAGTGCACTAACAGTACCTTCAGCCATTAAGCAAATGCAAGGAGTTCCAGACATGAGAGGAGAGTTTGTGCATCTGATTTAGTAGGCAAGATTTGAAAGATTTATTTTGAACGTTATAGTGCTGTGGAGGAAGTTAGGTGCAAGTAGTGGAGGGGAGCACTTTATTTTTCAAGAAATCCAGTTCTTTGCAGTAGACCCCTGAAATTCTTTGTCAGTTGAGTGAAAAACATGCACATCATGCATAGCATAACAGATACAATTTGCAATCTTAATAACTGTGAATGATGAGAAACTTTTTAGATACAGTAGGATTCAAAGTTTATCCTAAATATTACTAGTATATATTAACTAAAAGCTTATAAGTACTAAAGAATGTAAGTACTTATAAGTACTAATTGATGTATTAGTACTTATAACTACTAATACATCAATACTAATGATGTATTTCTTTATTTTGCAGATGCTGTTCCACTTTTTTTGAGGCTGTTGCATTCGCCCCATCAAAATGTTTGTGAGCAAGCAGTATGGGCTTTAGGCAATATCATAGGTTTGTTACATTCTGTGTAAAAACTTTTCACGCTGAAAACTAATGAACTATGAAAACTAGTTTTGTCCAGAAATGCTTTGTCTGCTGCAATCCTACTTTGTGTGTAAGTAAAATCTCATGGAAAAATATAACATGAGTTATTCAGGTCATGGTGTGCTTATGTCAGTATGAATCACATAGACCAAGTTGGGAGCTTTGCTTGCTAACATCTCATATTAGGCAGTGTAATTATGTATACCCACTAAATAATTAAACTTTCTGTGTAACGAGCTGCATTTTTTAAACTGCTACAGTGATGACACAGAAGTAGATATTTTGTCTAGTAAAGAAGTAAATGCTTCTAAGATGCTTTAGAATAGAGAATACTAGTGAATAGACCCAGCTTCACACAGATGGGAATAGGCCTCACGTAGATACACTGAAGCCTTCAAACTTATACAGCTGTCAGAGTTGGACACATTGTGAGCGAAGGCGCACCCACTGACACCCCTAGGAGCAGCCCCTGAGGATGAAATGTGCTGGTGGCAGTGGGCAAAATGGAATAATGGGTGGGGTTAGTGTCAATTGGGAAAGTCAATGAGTATGAGCTGAGGCAGCTAAGCAGAGAGAATTAGTTGAGTTAGAGATGGGAGCTGACAGGGACAATATCACAAAGGTTAAGCTAGCCTATTACAACCATTACTAATTATTTTTCATCAGATGAGTACTTGTTCTGGACGTAAGTTGATACAGTGAAGCCTTCAAGCAAAGTTACGCAGCTACCAGAATTGGACACATTATGCCTGTGTCCAATTCTGGACAGGCCCCTAGGCACAGTCCCTGCCTTGAGGAAGCGTCTGTCTACTTCATTCCCTGGGGAGGGTGAAGGGCTGCCCAGTCTGCCATGTACTACCTGAATATGGTAATGCAGTCTTCAACCTCACAGACAAATTCAATAGATAGATACATACTTTAAAGTGTCTATATTCTGCCGTATGAGCTTCCTATGACATGTACCTGATTTTATACATATGGCAAAAATGGGCAACACATTGTGCAAAAGGTACAGGTAAAAGTGCCCTGTGTAACAAAATACTTAGGATGTTGTACTGCTACACCAGCTTGACATAGAGTTCAAGTTGTATAGGGGCAGATATGGGAATGCGGCAAGGGAGGGACAAAAGAATAGTGACATTAAGCACAATCAGTGTTAATAGATGCATGAACTTTCCTTCTGCCAAGGTATTGGTAGCATTGCAAAATACGTTCTTGAAAAACATGAGCAAAATATGCCAGTGCTCATCATCTAAATATCCCCAACTGAGAGGAGGCAAGCAAAAGTGATGGTGTTATGCCATGTGCTAATATTGCAATGCATTGACATGATCAAATACTGCCATCCATGTTTCCATAGACCACAAATGGCAAGGAGGAGACTGAATGAAAACACACTAAAGGTCCATGCAAATATGAAGCAATCACAGATAACTAAGAATACAATACCATTTAATTTGTACTAGTTCACCAGTATAAGACAGCACCAGCTTTATAATGTCATCCATAGGATTGGGTTGTCAGCCTGGCAGTTAGTAGTTCATAGCATGTATCCGCTGTGATAATCTTAATTACTCAGTGTTCACTCAAAAACATAAAATGCAATTTAGTTTTGGGGACATGATAGCACTTTTTAAGTATATGAAAGACTTGGGTAATTACCATTACCATTACTTGGGTAATGGTCAACATAGAAGAAGGAAAGACTTGTTCTCAGCTGCCTTAAAGGGAGAACTAGATTTAGTGGCTTAAAAATTATAGGCGGGTAGGTTTAAGTTGAGCAAAAGGAGAAATGTCTTAATGGTAAGAACAATTTGACAGTGGAACCAGTTACTTGGGGATGGGTTCTCTCTCCCTGGAGGTCTTCAAGCAGAAGCAGGGCAGTCATTTATTGTAAATGCTTCAGCTCTAGTTTTTCTGTATCGAGAGGGGGGTTGGATTAGATTCTATGAGCCACCCATTCCAACAATATCTGTCTATAAACACAAGGGGCTACCTTCAAATTGTATTACCAAAAGATTAGATATTTAATAAGGTAGGTAGTTCCGCTAGACCGTTATTTATAGTTTCTTTATACCCATGAAATACTTAAATGTTTTTACAGGTGATGGACCCCAGTGTAGAGATTATGTCATTAGCCTTGGAGTGGTGAAGCCTCTGCTGTCGTTCATCAGCCCATCTATCCCCATAACTTTCTTAAGAAATGTTACTTGGGTAATGGTCAACTTATGCCGCCACAAAGATCCGCCTCCACCAATGGAAACCATCCAGGAGGTAACCTATTCTGTTGTCTGATGAAATGTTATCACTGAGCTTCACTACAGAATTTTGAATGACGTTTTCTGTTTCTTCTAGATCCTCCCAGCACTCTGTGTTTTAATTCACCACACAGATGTAAATGTGAGTACCAAAATATTTCCCAATATTTAATTTACTGATCAGTTATAATTGGGTATTAAAAAACAAAATGTATAACCTCACCAGGTTATTACTGAACGTATTTGTGCCTGATTAAATGTATGCCTTCCAAGTATTATCAGTATAACTGTCAAACCATTAATGATGCACAAGTATCTCAAAAGAGTAAAATGTCTGAAAAATCAGTGTTCCTACCAAACTAAAGGGCAGTGTGCACATGACCCGCTCAATCCCTTAAACATGATTAAGAGAGTAGACCATAGGTTCATATGCTCCCTCTACCCAACTGTCTCAATTCTTCATCTTCCAGACTGCGTTAACCATGCTGAATTCACATACATACACCAGTCTTAGCTGCTATAGATCACTATCAGTGAACATGGTGCCATAAGTATTTCATAGGCAAAAATTAAATAGGCTTTTCTCTCTCATAGGAGAAACTAAAACAGTGAGCAAAATTATAGAGGGAGGAGTGAATCGCAAGGAATAAATGTGAGCAGATGCAGTTACATGTATTAAAACTTGTTTATAGTTGGGAATGAAGGATGAGGGGTTAAAATACAGCCTTTATGGAAAAGGTGTATTTTCTGTTGGGATTGGAAATGTGGGGAGGAGCATAGAGGCAGCAAGAGAAAGTGGGCAGGGTCACAATAATGAGCAAAAGACCTTTAGGGTAGTTGAGAATAGTAGAGTTGGAGTAGCAGAGGTCCTGGCCAGATATGTAACTAGCAACAAAGGTCAGAAGAGAGAGGGACAAATTGGTGCTTAACAAACCAGTTTTTACTGTTGATCAGAGTTTTGAAATCAAATTCATTTCCTGTTTTCAAAGCTGGCTATTAGTGAATCTTGCTTCAGTGGTTCCAGTCCTATCTCTCGGGCAGGTTCCAGATGGTAATGCTTGGGGATAGCTGCTCTTCAAAGAAGGAGCTGCTATGTGGTGTACCACAAGGTGCCATCCTTTCCCCAATGCTGTTTAACATTTATATGAAACCGCTGGGAGAGATCATCCGGAGGCATGGGGCGGGGTGCTATCAGTACGCTGATGACACCCAAATATATTTCTCTGTGCCTTCGACAACATCGTCAGCTAAGGATAGTGTGTCTCCTCTGAATGAATTTTTGGAGGCGGTAATGGACTGGATGAGGAAAAACAAACAAGCTGAATCCAGACAAGATGGAGGTGCTTGCTGTCAAAGGCCACAACCTGGGTTTGGAGGTGTGTCAACCAGTTCTGGATGGGGTTACACCCCCCCTGAAAGACTGTGTTCGCAGCTTGGGGGTACTCCTGGATCCATCGCTCCAAACGACAGCCCAGATAGATGCGACGGGCAGGAGTGCCTACTATCAGCTTCGGCTGATACGCCAGCTGCGCCCCTTCCTAGAGTTGGAAGACCTAAAGATGGTAGTGCACTCACTGGTAACTTCGAGGCTCGACTTCTGCAATGCACTGTACATAGGGCTACCTTTGTGCCTAGTCCGGAAACTTCAATTAGTTCAAAATATGGCAGCCAGGTTGGTCACCGGTACACCTAGGGGTGACCACATAACACCAATCTTAAAATCACTCCACTGGCTGCCCATTAGTTTCCGGGCGACGTATAAAGTGTTGGTTATTACCTTTAAAGCCCTACATGGTTTGGGTCCAGGTTACCTGCGGGATCGCCTTCTCCCGTATAATCCGCCCCGCACACTCAGGTCCTCTGGGAAGAATTTACTCCAGTCAGCCAGAACTAGGCTGACGAGTGTTACCCAGAGGACCTTCCCTTCTGCCGCTCCCAGGCTGTGGAATGGCCTGCCGGAGGAGATTCGACAAATTAGCAGTCTTCTGGAATTTAAGAAAGCCGTGAAGACTGCTCTCTTCCGGCAGGCCTATCCAGTTTAATTTTAAGATGTTTTTAATAATGTATTTGTTTTTATCTGTTTTAATGGTTTATCTATTTTATTGTTTTTATATTTATATTTAGTGTTGTTCCCTGCCTCGATCTAGATGGAGAGGCGGGTTAGAAATGAAATAAATAAATAAAAATAAATAAATAAATAAAATAAAATGGTGTTAACCATGCCTGAAATCAGGGCCACTTTAAATCGTAAAATGTTTACGGTATAGGAAAAGGATAGGAGCAGTTCATGCTGGGGAAGAGTGGGATTAGGCTGGAGCATTGTGTGTATTGGGACTAAGCTCTTCTCTCCCATAGGGGATGGGGAGGTGTACATGGATCTCTTATTTACCCTAACATATCATTGTGCTTATTTGGTTCTCCATGGGCAAGCACTGAACTAGTGGTAGGTACTCATAAAGTATGGACTTTTACTGTTTACTCATAAAATATGAGTGCCTAAAGGGACTGAATACAATTTCCCCCTTCAAATCAGCTGAGTGTCAGAGTTGTACACTTTCTGGAAGGGCTCGATGAGTGCAGTCCTGGCTGTTGGGATGAGCAAACTTTGCACACAGCACCCATTTATGCCCAGGGTTCCACATTTAGCAGTGGGATGTCCATGCAGGAGCCTGCTTCTATGTGCATAGTGCTGCTAGCTGGATTGGGGGTTAAATTGCAGCAAAATCAGAATGCAACATGTCAGTTTGTCTAATTCCTACGAGTGGATTTTTTATATAAAATGTCTATTTGCACCTGGAAGTTAGGCATGTTTCCTAGCTGTAAGCATATTTACAAGTTTTAATGTTGCTTGTTGATGTTGCTTATTGGCGTATCAGCAGTAAACGTTAGAGAAAGTAAGTCTGAAACAAAATTAGTAAGGGGTTTTGCTAGATGTTTCTGCTAAAGCCATACCTCTGTTTAACCACCTTGCTTTATTTTGTGGTATGACACAGTGACTTGGGTTCTCATGGCATGACAACCCATTATGGTTATCGAGGCACGGTGGCTTGTTGTGCAAACCCCAGCCCAATTCCCACAGGGTGGCTTCTGCTTGGGCAACAAGCCATCCTAATAATCCATGTGTTCAACCCATGATGGGTTGGTGTGTACGAACCCACCACATCTGCCCTGTTGCGGGTTGCAGGCATCAGAGAGTGAGCTGCTTGGCAAGTGTGGCAGAAACCCCTGCTGCTCTTGCTGAGTGATCGCACCCATGAGCAAGTGACAGCCTTCCAACAGTGTCCATATGGCACTTTGGAGGGGCTGTCAAGTCGTTCACTGACCTCTCCCCCTTTTTAATTTTGTCCTCCGGGAATTTTCACAAATTGGGGCCAAATCTTTTTTAAAAACATTTTTTTTAAACTGGGGTTGTGGTTCCCATGGAGAGGGGGACTTTGCAGTAAACTAGATGGGTTCTGCCACCAAGTGTCCTGGGATACCTGTCCGGGGCGGCAGGAGGACCGAGGGGGAAGGAGGGGAAGAAAAATCCACGGTGAGCCCAATCATCTCTTGTGCTCACTGTGGGTTGTTCCGATGAGAACCCAAATATATGGCTTATTAGCAGGGTTGGTTGTCGTGTTGTGCGAATTCAACCAATAAATATTAAGGTACTAAGTAGGCTGAAAATGCATAACTATTTTAAATTTTGTTATTTCTATACATGCCTCATTGTGTCTTATGGAACTTCTCTGATGCAGTCTATTTTTAAAATATATTAGATATTGGTAGATACAGTCTGGGCCCTCTCCTACCTAACGGATTCAGGCAACGAGCAAATTCAGATGGTGATAGATTCGGGGATAGTTCCTCATTTGGTTCCTCTTCTCAGCCATCAGGAAGTTAAAGTGCAAGTGAGTATTCTACAAGCTTCCTTTAAGTAGAGAGACTTTTCACGGCAGTGTTGAATTAAAAATTCATTGTATGAAGCATATCGTATTCAGTCACTGTTTATCAAGTTCAGAAATGTAAAGCATTCTGACTCATGAATGTTGTTTCTCTGTTTTATGTGGAATGACATTTTGAATAAATGAATAGAGCAAATATTTTAGATTCTGTGCATGTTAACCTTGTATAGGACTGTCAGCAGACTTGACTTCCTGATTAACTTCCCTGGCATTTAACAGATCTGTTTTGAATATACATATTTTATATTGGTGAACATAGAAGAGAAAGGATTGATTATCTGGGTTCTATTAAACAAAAAAGTACATTTATAAATTAATGGAAATACTTTTAGGAAGTTTCTTAATAGTTTAAGTGTAAGAACATTATCTTACTTAATATTAATAAAAGCTAAAGCTCGTTATCAAAAAGAGAGGTATTCTTTGGTGTTCCCAGTTGATAAGTTATTGGAGTGATCTGAATTGAAATAGATTGTAGGGTTTTTTGTTTGTTTATTGATTGAATACATTTATATCTCACCTTTTTTCCTCCAAGGAACCCAAGGCAGCATACATAATCCTCCCATTTTAGCTTTCAATGGAAGTTGTAAGAAGCTATTGATGGGTTCAATGTAACAAAGTATATGTGGGGGGCAAGGCTCTCTTTTGATATGTAATTTCCCGGCTTTCAGTAACCTGTAACTTGTATTTCAAGCCATTGTTTCAATTTAGATGCAATAACAAACTGATTTGCTGAAAAAATTGGTGATTTGCCACCAAATTTCATTGGCAAATCACTGCAGAAAGCTAAAAAAAACCAAATTTCACTTGAAAGCAAGCTAAATTTAACTGCTTTAGCCTTCCGTAGCATTTTGCTGCTGGAATTCGGCAGCAAGCCACTGGGTTTGTTTTGTTTTTTACCACTATTGGAGTTGGCAGTGTGGCAGAGTGCAGCCTATGGGGTGCGGGGCAGCTCCCAGACACACCTAAGTCGCTCACCCCTGATGTAGCCATTCCATTGCAATATTTGGTTTTAAGCATTGAACTCCAGCTATCAGGTTATAACTTTTAATATATTTTGTTTCAGACTGCTGCACTCAGAGCTGTAGGCAATATTGTTACTGGTACTGATGAACAGACCCAGGTAGTTCTGAACTGTGAAGCGCTTTCACACTTCCCTGCTCTATTGACACACCCCAAAGAAAAAATTAATAAGGTATGTAAACGTATATAACACAGTTTACCCTTTGTTCTCTAAAAAAAAAAATGAAAATCAAGTACCATTATCTGATGTCTATCAAACAAAATTGCATGGTAATGGCCAATAAGTTGATCTGATCTTGCTGATTTTATAATGTAGCAATTACTTTCCAAGGAGCAGAACTAGAAACTTCAGGAATGCTTTCTAAATACTGTTGATATCTGCAGTAACTTACAAGTTGCAGCTGGTCATTCATCTAGCTAGTGGTCTGCCACTGAATGTGCCGCCTGCTTTCTGCCTAATCTATATTAAACTGACTCTTGGAAATGATGAAATGGAGGTCATCTATGCAGGTTTGTGTGCGTGCCGTGGGGGAGGGGGAGGATGAAAAATATTCTAAATTAAAAGGTGTGTGTTGGTGTGCATGTAGAAGCTATATAATGATGCAAATTGGGGGCCCTGAAAGGAGTTGCTGATTTCGGAGTGCATCTGAGGCACCGTTGCTAAATCGTGGGATCTTTTGTGCAATGTTGCCAGTGATTAGAACCCGAAATAGGTTCATAATTTAGAAACCACATTTCTAGACCGTACCTACACAAGGCAAAGAACAAAATACAAATATAAAAATACATTATAATAACTTCAAAAATTCAGAATTACAAAATATTAAAATATAAATTCAGCCAGTCTGAAAAAAACGATCAGAGATTAAAACATATCAAGTAAAATCCATTTGGGACAAGTAGGGTTTCAAGGCTTTTTTAAACACTGCAGTGGAGAGGGCCAACTGCACATCCCTTGGGAGAGAGTTCAATAAGGTAGGGGTCACTGGGGAGAAGGCCTTGTCCTTACTGCAGATAAGGCTGGCCAATGCTGATCTTAATGTATAGACAGGTTTATATGGGTGCAGATAATCTGGTTTCAAATTGTTTAGGACTTGAAAGGCCAAAATAGCGCTTTAAATTGGGCCAAGAAACACTCCGGTAACCAGTGCAATTGTTACAGGCTCAATGAGCACACAAGTAGCTGCATTCTGCACCAGCTGAAGTTTCAGAGGCAGTCAGTCCCATGTTACAGTCATTCCAATAGTGTAGTCTAGATGTGTAGTCATCAAGGCTTGATCCACTTTCGCTTTCATTCATCCAAAAATTGCCTTCAGATACTTCAAGAGTTCCACAGCCTCCTTAGGACTCCCTAGGATTTTCCTCCCTAGAAGTACAAGCTTTGTGTCATTAGCATATTGTTCACAGTGCAGACGAAAACTCCAGTTGACTTCCCCCAGCAGTTTCATCTAAGTGTTAAAAAGCATGGGAGACCAAGATGGAGCCCTGCATCACCTCATATGCCAAAGTCCCCAGGACGGAATGGAGATCCCCCAGCACCACCTTCTGAAACTGCCCCTACAGGAAGTACTGGAGCTACTGCAGTTCTGTGCCTCCTAGGTCCAACACAGCCAGGTCCCCCAGAAGGATTCCATGGTTGATGATATCAGAAGCTCCTAGAACTAATAGGACTGCATTCCACCATCCATTTCCTGGCATAAGGTATTCAGCAGGGCAAACCAGGCTGTTTCTGTCTCAAAACCAAGCTTGAAATTGGATTGGAATAGATCTAAATAATCAGCCTTTAGGGTGTTGTCTTCCCAATAGGCTGGTTTGGCACAGTGGTTGGTGTACAGCCAAGATGGGCAACTTGTGGTTTACAACTTCCATAATTCCTAACCAGCATAGCCAGTGGTAAGGGATGGTGGGAGTTGTAGGCCAAAACATCTGGAGGGCCACAAGTTGCCCACCCCTGGTGTATAGGTATGCACCCTGCTGCCCAGTTCTTGCTGGATTAAAAGACAGAACTCAACTTGGAAACTGGCGTCTACTAAGTGATTTCAATGGAAGTATGTAAATCATAGACTTTAAATTGTTCTTATATTTTGCTATATTGTGTTCATATTGTGCCTACAAACTTATGTAGCCCTACAAAGATCAATTCATGCTTTTAGTGTTCATAATATTTTCCCCCAATGTTTAAAATTATGATTTTTGTTGCAGGAAGCTGTATGGTTCTTATCGAACATCACTGCAGGAAATCAGCAGCAAGTCCAGGCAGTGATAGATGCTAACCTTGTGCCAATGATAATACACCTTTTAGATAAGGTTAGACAAAAAAAATCTCATACCAAACTTTTGTTTTATTGTATAGAAATGGTTGAATTTGCTTGTTAACGTTTAGCCGATATGCTTGAAGTAGACTTATAGCTTACTTGCCCTGATAAGCTCATTTTTTAGAAGCTAGTCAGGCACCTGTCCCCAAGAGGTCCACAATCTCAGCAGTTTAAATTATTAAACTACATTTTGGAGAGAGAGAGAGAGAAAAGAAAGTTGATTAAGAAGTTTAATTCTGCGCATGTTTGTTTTCAAGCTTCCAGATAAAAATACAAAAATGAATAGCGCATCAATGCAGGAGCAGGTGGAAATGCTCCCCTTTTGGTTTCCAACAAATCTGTCGGACTATCTCCTATGATTGCTAAATACTTTGCACAGAATGTCAGCTATCAAATAGCAATGTTTTTTGCAGCCAAACCATTTGTCAAATAACCATTTGTCAAGGTGGTGCTGCAGGGTCGGATTGGCTGACCCAGAATTCATTCCTTGCTGCGTTGATGTTTCATCTGCCTCGGAGATAGGGAGATCTTCACTTAATAAATCCAGGATTGATCTCATTTATAAGTCCTGGAATGCTTCTCTCTCCAACTGTAACACAGCAGCATAGCCCCAGCTTAATTTTGCCATCTTACTAGGCCAGACCATGTATGCCATGGAGGTTGTGATTGTGTAGAAGGATGAGGTTCTGCCTGACCTTTGACCCACCACATTGAAAACTTTAATACAGAACAGCCTTGAATATTTTCTCCGTAAAATTATTTATTAAATTGTAGATTAACTGTACATTATACTGGCAAACATGCATTTCCTAAACACACATCAGTCAATCAAAGTGAACTTGGTGGGATCAGCATGTTGAGGGAAGGGGTTGCTTAATGTTCTTCCTGTGCCTGCTAATCTTTCCCTGCAAGTCTTCAGCTGGGCTCCTCCCAGTCTCATGTTTCCCTCACAAACATGTATTTCTTTCCTCATTGTACTCCCATTTGATTGGCAGCAGTTAGTTAGTATGTTTACATATTGCGCTGCACAACCTATGAAGGAGCTGATTGTGGTTATGTGATAAAGCAGAAGATGTAGGTGTGCTGCAGGCAGTGCACTCACTTGTCCCCATTGCTTTTTAAACTGATAGGTTGTCATTATGTGCAATCCAGGTTAGTACTCTTAGGACCTTGTTTATGTTGAAGGATTGGGTATTTTAGCATTCTTCAGACTAATGGTGGATAATCTTGCATATCATCTCCGGGCAGGTCATGCACAGAAGGACTTACCAGCCACCTTTCCTGGCTTTGCTAACTAAAAGACTAAAGCATGGACGGTATAGCTGTAGACAGCAGGTGCCATGGCTTCTAATTCCCCGTAATGCAGCTGTCCCCTTTTGTTATGGCTGATTCACTTTTAGTTAATGCATTCAAGCCTCAGATTCTGAAATAGTCCCAATATCCTGAAGCTAGCTTTTGTATGCTAGTTTTGGAACATGGGGCTTCTCCACTATTTTTGCTTTGCGGTCACAAACCTGGTTGACACATGGCTTGCTTGAGTCTCCAAAAATAGCTTGCCTATGTGTATCCTCTCTAAAAGGTTATTTGCACATTATGGGTAGGTGGGTGGATGGGCTTGCTAATAGGTATGTTTCCTTTCATGGTATATGTGACTATTAACTGCTAGAAAGATGAAAAAATAGCGATAGGTTGTATTCTGCTAGGCCATGATGGTGCTGCAGCAAGCCAGAGCCTCTGTCCTATTAGATTCTAACATTTATAGATGTGCTTTCTCAATAGAGACATTTGCAGGGGTTGTTTCTCACATCCTGCTTTATGGTTGTTTCCCATAAGCTACTTTTACTTCTGTTTCCATTTAAATAATGGTGCTGCATTTTTTGGTTATGTAGTGCCCTTCTCTAAAAAGTGCCCATTAAGCTGTCTTGTTGGTTTTAGGGTGACTTTGGTACACAGAAAGAAGCTGCTTGGGCTATAAGCAACCTGACAATCAGTGGAAGAAAAGATCAAGTGAGTAACATAGTTATTCTTGTGTGTATTTGAGATGAGAGAATTGTGACTTTAAAAATCTGTAACAGAAAATGCAAAATGGGGCACAATCTAAACAAAGGAAGGCATTTAGAAGACTCGTTGTTTTCAATGGGGGGAATTTTAATATGGGATTTCAAAGTGCATGACCTTAGCTAGACTGTCCCCAGGATCTCCTTGCTTCTGCAAAGTCCAAAATGAGTCTCTTGAGAGACCCACATTATTCATACTGTGATGGATCACTTGATACTTGACTGTCTTACTACCATAGAGTAAGCAGAATAGTAAAGAATGTTTTCTTTGTATTAAATTAATTATTTTTGGAGTATTTGAAATCTCTCCATCTTCTTCCTGGAGTTCCATGTTAAAGGAATGGCTTAGGATAATCATCTCAGCTTGCCAGACATCTCACTGAATGAATCTCACTCAGTTCGCTGCTTGGAATATATCTATATAGTTTGCTTTTTAATTGCATAAATTTCAGCTATTTCTTTTTCCTCGGCCAAGTAATGGACTCAGAGTGAAATGCAAGAGATAAAAAGAACTACCAGTCTCTGTTATGTTTCCTGGGGTACTCTGTCTCTGGTTGGAGTATATAGCCCCCGCATTTGCATCTTCCGCAAAACAACCTCCTCTGAGAACCTGATTACAGAACCACTTGTACTGGGTTTTGTTTTGAAGGGTTCTGTTTTGAGATTTTAGTACAGATTAATTTTTGGTTCACTGGAAAGAAATGCTCAACATGTTTCTGGCCTTAGGGTAAGTCCTAGCTTACAACCACAATGAGACTGGTATAAATAGAATAGTTCCTGGGATAGGTTAGCTTAAAATGAGATCTTAGTGGTTGAGTGGATAAGGAAAGATTTCTTACTGTAGATAATACTAGCTCAAGGGATACTATTCAGTTTACCTAGTGTTATATACCAGTCTTGAATGCTGAATATAAAAGGTACATTTCACTAGTTTTATTTCTAAGTATTTGTATTTTCTGTGAAATAATGAATAGACTAAAATGGTGAATTTGTTTTCAAAGAAGTGCAACAGGGTTTTCCCATGCTGTCCCGTGTCCCCAGAAAGATACTATTTGTATGTCAGGGACCATTGAGTAATAAAACTTTGTATCTAAGGCATTTTTGGTATCACTGGATGTTTTTTTACAAATATTCTAAATTGAATCACCCACCATACCTAAATTAAAACTTAAACCAGTAAGAACATAGGAGGATATTGAATGCTATTCTGTAATAAAAGGGATAAGCCTCTTTGATATCTAAAACTAGAATCCACCCACTTACAATAGTTGATTACCAAAGTTCGCCAAAGGAGTATTCAGCTTGAAATGACAAAAAAACCCGCACATTTACCTAATTTGAAAAACAAAAGTCACAAGTTGTCTGAATTATACCCTTTATATTGGGTCCAATAAGGACCTTTTTATTTTCTCTAGGCTTGAAGTTATTTTGATCTACTCTCCATATTCTTAACATTTTGATGCTAATTTGTTTGTCCATTTTTGGTCTTTCCTAGGTGGCATACCTAATTCAACAAAACGTAATTCCTCCCTTTTGCAACTTGTTAACAGTAAAAGACGCTCAGGTTGTGCAAGTAGTGCTGGATGGGCTAAGTAATATATTAAAAATGGCTGAAGATGAGGCAGAAACCATAGCCAACCTTATTGAAGAATGTGGAGGTACGGTTGAATATTTGGCTTGATAAGCTAAAGAATTTGAAGTTTGCTACAGTGATCAGACAATAAAATTTCTTGGTTTTTTGTAACAGATCTGCTTACATTTCTTTGAAATATGATTTAGGGAGTGATTGTCAATGTATTCTGAAAAGGAAATGTTAGTTTTCTTCTTTATGGCTGATAGATTGGGGTTCCATCAAGCTTTGGCTTTTAACTTTTATAGGGCTGGAGAAAATTGAAAAGCTACAAAATCATGAAAATGAAGACATCTACAAACTGGCGTATGAGATCATTGATCAGTTCTTCTCTTCAGATGATGTAAGTAAATCATAACTATGAAAGCAAACCTGTGTACTGCAGGTAGAGTGGAGATCTGCAGTGGTGTGCCGCACCCATAGCCCTGCTGACACATTGCGACTAGGGTGCAAGGGAGGGAGGCCTTCTTATCACCTATGTTCTGTTTGTTTTTTTCTATCTCATTGGCTGACATGGGAGGGAAATTAATTATGGCAGTTCCATGTCTGATGTAGGTTTGGTCAAACTCAGCCGGGGGCGGGGAGGGGCAAGCCAGGCCAGGCAGCTGCCTAGGGCCCAGAGACTTGAGGAGGTCCCATTCCTGCCAACCCCTGAAACTCTCCACTCAGCACCACCCATCCTCTGGAGAGCCCATTGGCAGGAGAAAGTGGCTGGTGCAGCTCTTCAGAGAGCAGAACAAACTTAAATGCCTGACTCTAAGGAGTCTTTCCTAAGAGTCAGGCATTGTAGAGACTAGAGAGATGGCCTGGAGATCACCTATGCTGTGGGCGATCTCCTGGAACATCTCTCCTCAGGAGCAGTTGTCCTCTGTTTAGCCAGACCTAACAATGCCTGGCTGCTCTGGAGGAGGGGTGTTGCAGCTGATTGCCAGCAGCACGTGACAAAAACAGGGAGGGAAAGGAACTTTCGGCAGCACCATGCCTGAGCGCACCTAGACATCTGATGCCAGCCCTAGTTTGGGCCCCAATCTATGAGCATATTGATTGGGGGGTTGGATTCTTTTGATCCAAGCTTATCCCCATTTCAGGCCCCTACCGGATGTTGATGTAAAGTGCTATATATTAAAAACAAGCCACTGGCCTTTGTTGGATTTGAAAGATCTTATTCCAGGTCTTTATGTTTCATTTACAGATAGATGAAGATCCAAGCCTTGTTCCAGAGGCAATACAAGGTGGAACATTTGGTTTCAATTCATCTGCCAATGTACCTGCAGAAGGGTTCCAGTTCTAGAGTGGTATTTTGGAAGTTAGGTACAATGCAGCACTGAATAAAAAAAGGTTTGATCCATCAAGCTTGGCTCATGGGATCCGCTGCTGCATTAAATCGGGGAAGAAAATGTGAAGATTTCATTTGGAATCACAGAAAAGCCCGAATGAAGTCAAGATGGCGAGTGGGTGCGAGTGAGAGTGAGTGGCAAAATGTAATGAAAAACTTCACACTGAATGCTTATATAGGTTGTTCAAAGGAAAAGGGCTACAGGTCAAAGATCTTCAGTGCCTGAGGAGGGACATTGACTTAATTAGCGCAATTGTGGGGGGAAAATGCAGTACTATTCCATCATCAAGCCATGTAAGCATAAAGGAGAATAGGATGCCCATATAAGTCCAAGGAGAATGAGCCCAGGCCTTGCTAATGAAGCACCGTGTGAATGGACAACATTGAGTGAATGTCTGGACTCAGTGCTGTGGGGCCACGTGTGTGTTTCAACTCTGGGGCTCTTTGCTCATGGAGCAGACTCCTAGTCTTGGAGTGGGGTGTGTAAGAGAGTATGGTTGTGATGCTGTATGTGAACGCATGCAAGCTTGATTTGCCTTCAGGGGGCTGATAATAACCCTAGTCAATCATCAAAAGGAGTGCGTAAGTGTTAACACTGGACACGAAAACAGAGACCGGTTTAGCAGCAGACTATGGTTTTACTCCTGCAGCCTGTGTTTTTTATTTTATTTTCCCCCCTTTTTATTTTAGTTATTTTATTTCCTGTATGGCTTATTACTAGTTGCTTGTAAAGTCAGAAAACTTTGAGGAAGGCTTCCTTGTCCATTTGCACCAGATGACTGTTCACAATTGTTACAAAAAAGCTTTCCATATCATCAGAACTAATTTGTGGAGATTTTTTGCATGAAACCCATACACACGTTTCCCTCTTCCAGCTATTGTGTTGCAGTACACAAATTGCCATAATACTTACTAGAAAACAATAAAAATGTTTAATACCATCCTTTTCATTTTTAGAGATGACATAAAGCTATTTTTGCATGTGGTAATCTACAGCATAGCTCATTTTTAGATTTTATTGAGTCCTGTAACCAGCTGTTTCTGTTGTGGTAGGATACCGTGCTGTGTTTCAATGTTATTTGTTTTCAAACTTTGTTTTCTATGAAAATGATATGGAAACCTCAAAATAAAATTTGGTGCATATGTACTGCTGAAAGGATTGGAAAAGAGATGTGAATAGATGTACAAATCAAGTCATGGTTTGAACACGTTAATAATACCACCTAATCTGTCCAATTGTTCTAGACTTTTTATCTTTAGATGTAGGCAGCCATGAACAATCTATTTTGAGCCACTTTAGAGAGAACTTTGTATTCTTAACTTGCATATAAAATGCAAGTGGTTTTTTATAATTGGAGTAATACCTCAGTTTTGAGGTTCTGCACACTAAATTAAAAGTTACATTAGAATATGTACAAAAGAAGAACTCTTTATAAGGTGGCTCATTGTAGGAAATGCTGTGCCTTCCCCTTTGAGCACAAGTGTTGCATGAACAACAGTTTGCTATAAGAAAACATACCAGGTTAGCCACCATTAGCATCTATATCTACCTTGTGTTTTTTTTAAAATCAGCTGGTAATTCTGAAACGCAGTAGAATGGATAAAGATTATTTTGTGATCATAACTCTTTGTTGGACTAGAGTATTTTTGCAGCATTCCTTGTCATCAGAAACATGGTTAAAAGTTTAAAACTAGATGCAGCAGAAAACTAGCTTGTGAAATTTATCCAAGTAGAATACAGGCTAGGCTGTCTTGGGGAAAATAAACATTAAAACTTACAACAACGTTATATTGATGTATGTATTTTTTGTCTGAATGAGTACAAATTCTACTTCGTTTTATTATGTAAGATGGCAGAACAAAATGTTCATAACTACATTTATTCTGCAGTTCCTTTTTCCGTCTTGAAATCATACCTTTCAACTTTCACCACCCAGCTGTAAGTTGCCATATACAAACTGACTTTATTTGAATGTATGTTCCCTATCCCATAAACTCAGCAGCATAGTTTTTCTTTTTCTTTCCCCCTGACCGTATATTCCCTTTTTAGGCAAGGAAAACAGATTTGCAATGGAATATGCTCCCTTCTGCTCCTTTCTCCAACAATGAAAAGTACATAGTCACGTACACACAAACGAAGCCAGCTTTCCCAGCTCTAGTACCTTCCAGATGTTTGGAACTTCAGTTACCATCAGCCTCAGCCAGCATGGCCAGTAGAAATAGGACTTGCAGTCCAAAACATCTGTGGGTACCAAGTTTGGCGGGGGGGGGGGGGGGGGGTTGACCCCAACATTTTTTGACAAGGATAGGATATAAAATAAGTTGGGAGAAGCTGACCTAAATATTCTAAATCATGCTTCCTTCCAACCCAGATTCTACACCAGGAATGATTACATTCCTGTTATTACAAATGTTTAAATGCACACTCATTGCTGAACCTGCAGCCTATACAAATCAGGTTCCAACAACATTTCATTGGGAGGCTTCAAGTGAAATGTCATACCACGGCGGTATGTGCAGTAGGCTCAAGCTTGTGCATGGCAATTCCCTGACTAGTAAGCTAGTTCACCTCAAACCAGGAAAAGAGGAAATTGGTACATGTGGGGGATGTGTGAGCTCAAGACTTTAGCCAAGCTTTCCTGTTTTTGTTATTTTGTTCATATGTGAACCATGTTTTTAGGGTATATAAGAGAACACAATTTTTACTGTTCTTTCAAATAGAATGTTTCCAATAACATTATTTAAGAGAAGATGGGAAATGTATGAGATTCAAAGGGAAAGTGAAAGGAGCTAAGAGATTAAACATTTGTTTCGGACACAAGAATTGGAAGGTGAGCAACTTGTGGCTCAGATGATGTTGGTCTGCAACTTCCATCACTTCTCACTATTGACTATGCTGTCTACAGCTGATGGGAGTTGCAGTCCCATGTCTGGAGGGCCACAAGTTAACTCACCCCTTGTGTAGAGAAAAAATATTTCGAAACTGTAAAATAAGGGAGGAAATATCTGTGTCCCCATTTTGAGATACATTCTCCATTGTTGGGCAGTGTAGCAAGCACAGATAAGCCCATCTCACACCTGTCATTAAGATACTTGTTTCGAAACTAACAAACTGCTGCATACTGAATGCATTGAAACCACATGTAAGAGTTCTTGATCTTAACCTCTGAACTGAAAGGAATTGTGTCCAGCAAATGTTTTTGAGGCATCAAGGGGGCTGCATATACTGGAGCAAATATTTTATTATAGAAGAACTGTAGTAAAACTTCTTCAAGATAGTAGGATGACCAAGATGACCAGGAGCAAAAGTAAACAAGTGAAGAATGCAAGATCAGAAAGATAGTTCCTTCGTGAGAACATGATTTGGGAAATATTTGGTTGAAAGCCTGAACATGCACCCAGATAGTTTGGTCCAGGAAGACGATTAAACTGAAATTACATTTTTCTATGTAAGTAACTGCAATAAATTTAAGGCAAACGTTTTAAATTGTGAAAACTTCTAATCAGTATTATATACAATAGGATTGTATTAAAATTTTGAGTTCTGCATTTAGTCCTCCATTTGTCAGTTTCAAAAGATAGCCCCCCACACACACACAATCTTTCAAAATCTATTTTAAGGTAGGCTTTGAACCCAGAGCCAAATCTGTGCCCTCCAGATGTTGATAAACTGCTATCATCAATTACCATTGGCCAGGCCAACAACAGCCCTGCTTTAGATGATCAACATGACTCGTTTTTACCCTCTAGGCAGTAAAGATTATTTTAAAACAGTAAAGCAAACTGGAAATAAGGTGCCCTCTAAATGTTTTGGACTATAACACCCATAAAGCCCAGACAGCATGGTCATGAATTATGGGAATTGTCTTGATATATAGGTGAAGATGGGCATTTTTCAATGGAGAAAAAATATTTCTGAAGGCAAATTGCCACACAAAACACGATTAACCTAGCATTCCTTTCCTCTAGTGATACTATACTTTTTCAATAGGGTATGATTACACCCCACATCCAGTGCTTTGTCACTAGCTAGGTTCCCCAGAAGAGCTTTTTTTTTCTTTGAGGTTGGATTTTCGCATCTTTCTTTACCAAGATCTCTTTTATCAGCTGAGGGCTGTTCAATCTCTGGTTGCCTCTTAGAGGTAGTGAGGGATTGTTGACTTTTAGTCCTTTTCCAATGTAACTGTAGTGGATGTGTCTTGCTTTCCCAGTAAGAAGAGTTCAGATTCTTGAGGTTTCTTCCAAAGTTATACTGTGGGCTTCTGACTCCTGGTGCGCCCGGCGTTCAGAATCCGGTCTTCCAGAAAAGAGAACTTCCTGTTGAGCTGCAGGACCTCTGTTATTTTCCTCTACTTGAGGTGGGGTAAATGTTTCCAGGAAAAAATCGCCCATTAGCACGAAGGCCGAATCCCAGTACCTTTTCAACGCGCTCCATTTTCCCTCGCGCTTTGGCTCCTGCCCTGAACAATGGCCCTCCTCTGGCTGCCGCTGAGGATCCCGTTTTTCCGGGTGGATGAAGGCCTGGTTCACGTACCGTAGCCCTTTCTCAGAGGTGCTCACCTGGTTCAGGGACTCGTCGTCCCGCAATGAGAAAGACGTTGGGGAGTCTTCCGCGGAGGAATCCTCGCTGTCGAGGCTGCTTTGAAAGTCAATGGGCCACTCGCTCCTCTGCAAATCCCACGAGGAGCGTGCGGGCTCCACCCGGGCCGGGGAAGAGCAGCTCAAACCAGCGGCAGCGGACGCCAGTGCGCAAGCCAGGCAGGCCAAGAAAAGGCTCTGCCCGGGGCTAATAGACAAGCCGCGCAGCTCCGGCTGAGTGCGGATCCGCACGCGGAGCTGCCCTAAGAGGCAAGAGCCCAGCGCCGCCGCGCAAGCGATCAGCACCGCGGTGAGGGCGTGGAGCAGCGGGGCCGCCGATCGGAACTCCCGCCGCCCCAAGAAGTCGAGCATCAAAGCCAGCGAGCCGCTCAGCACGCTGAAGAAGCAGCAGAACGCGATGCCCAATATGAGGGCGCTCCCGACCGGGCCCAGCAGCAGAGAGCCTGGAGCCGGGGTGTCCTTGCTTACGGCCCAAGCCACCCCCAACACGAACTGCTGCTCTTCGTCTTGCACCAGCACCCAGCTGGGGTAGCCGCCTGCCGTACCTATCACCGCCAGGGCCATGCTCTGGATCAGCGCCGCCGCCAGGCTCCCCTCACGTCTGGGTCGGAATCGCCTCCACAGCACCGCATGGAGGTTCAAGTCTTGGGGGCTGGCTGCCTTCTCCGTGGGGTTGCCCGCCGTCGCCATGACGGGCCACGAGCTCCAAGGGCGGCGGCAACAACAGCAGGGCTTTCTTCGGGCTCTGAGGGGCTTTAAGGGGGTGGGGGAGGGAGCCAGAGGAGAAAGACGCGCCCTGCTTTTCCCGCCTAATTCCCTCGTCAGGGACTGGCCTCTTTCGCGACTCGTTCCTCAGGCCCTGTCGCTTCGCTTGTGCCCTGGGGTGGGAAACAAAATGATCTTGCTCTGCATTTCGTAAAAATGTGGTCTTGTTTTTACTGTTGTTGTATTTTGGAGGGGTAGCCTTGTTAGCGTATGTTACAATAAAAACAAAGTCTGGTGTCGTGTGAATTAATTGTGGCATAAACCTTCCTGGGAAGGGTTATCTCCAATCAGCAGATAAAAGACACAATATGCATAGGGGAAAATTCCCAAGACTCTCTTCAAAATAAAAGGTTTCTTTTAAATATATGATATTTAGGTGGGTTGGTTAGACAAACATTTTCATTCATCTATAGGGCTAGTTGTTTTTTATCCAGGGTTCTGTTTGAACCAAAATCTGCTTACAGTGCTAAAGTTCAGTCTGGAACTTCTTAAGAAAGTTCCAATGAGCATATGCAGAGTGTCATTAAGTCACCACTGACTAATGACAGCTCGCATATTTGGGATGAAAACCCTATTTCTGTATAGGGGCAGAATGTGATTTTGTAAAGGATAGCATCTGTCCCTTATGAAATCCAAAACATTTTAGACATACAGGTGGTTTTAGAAACCATAAACCTTGAGACTTGTGTTCAAATATGAGTCAGTGTACAGACACTGACCAGTGTAAATGATGGGTTGTGGAGGGACTGCAAAACCTGAAACTACAACTGCAGGGGTACAGTTACAGGTTTTGTTAGGCACATTAGCAGGTTCACTATAATGGCTTTGTGAGTCCTGTAGAGGGTAAACACTGGGACCTTAGCATACAGTTAAATATAAGGATAGAGATTTATTTAATAATAATAATGTGTTTTCTTTCATCACTATTTAATTTAAGGATTCCTTTCCTGGCTTATATCATACCATGCTTTATGTACCAGTTTGTCCAAGCTAGAAGTGCATTTTGCTGGGTGTTGACTGGCTCAAATGTATATTGTTTAAAAATAATTTCAACTGACAGCTCTTCAGCAGAACACGGCTCAAACTTGTGTAGACTCATCAACAGAAATTGGTCTTCACATGGAAAGGCATAGTAGTTCCATTTGAACATATTACTTCCACTGGAACTAAATAAATGCATCCACTTTAGCTATCCTGAGCTTTACAAGAAAACTAATTTGATAATGACAATATGCAATGACTAGACAATATTAGTACACAATAACAAATATGCAATAATTATATTTATTTATGGTATTTGTATATTGGCCTTCATTCAGATATGTATGTTGGCAGTTCATAATCACAGACAGGTTGCTTACCTGTAACTGACTGAGGAGAAGGGTGGGAACCCACGGACATGTGCAGTAGACAATGGGAGAGGTGTTCCCGCCAAAATGTTTTCCTCGGCTATAGAAGTTTCCCAAACGAGCTCTGCGCAGGCGCAGAGCCCATATGTATGAAGCACAGAGACCACCATGAAGACTAATAAATTTTACAATAAAATACAATTACATAAAGTAGTACAAAAAGCACAATTAAAACAAAAACATTTTCCAAGTTCATCACGATTTCAGAACCAGCTCGGACAGCATAATGGAGAACCCAGTTACATGTTTAAAACAGATTCCTTTTTCCTCATATCTAAAACATTAATTTAAAATGTCTAAAAGCACAACAGTGTCTTAACCAGGTGCCTAAAAAACAATGTAGATGTCCGGTGAACTTCTGTGCCACCTTTCTTGGCAGAACTAAAAATGATAATATAGTTCCAACCATAACATACATTTTTACTTTTTACTTTTCTTGCCTTTGTAATGCAACCCTTCTGCTACAAAATAATCCAGATATTGAGTAGTTTTTTTTTTTTAACATTAAAGGCATATAAGGGAAAATATATATTTAGGCTTCTGAAAGAAGTGACTAACAGGAGCAAAATGTCGACTATAATATATATGTATATATAAAAACTAAAAGGGGGTGGAGAAGATGCATAAAAACTGCTTTCCCTAGCTGAGGTTTAATCTACTCAGTCCTTGCTAAGCTTTATCTTGAACTAGCAGTTTATATAAAATTCAAAAATGTTGACAGCCCAAGTACAACGTGGTGCAGGCTGTGACTTATGACACTGTAATCACTGCAGTTTGTGCAGCTCTGCCTTTATACTCTTTGCACTCTTATTGAACCCAACACAATTAACTTTGTTAGAAATGGTAGTACATTTTTCCTCTTCTGCTGGAACCTAAACGAGCATCTCCATGTTCTTCTGTGAACTGAGTGATAGAACTTAAAAACAGAAAACAATGGGGCCGGTTTACATGTTTTCTACATTCAAGCTAACTCGACTGTCTCTAGATAATATGTGAACCAACCAATTCCTATTATTGCAGCAGCTAAAAAAACCCAAAGCAGCATGATGATGGAAAGGTATGTCTACGTAAAGTATGTGCACACATATGCCTGTGGAAGAATAGGAACAGTTCCTTGTCTGACTTCCTGGGTTTCTGCAAAATCTGTTGCAATTAGATTTTTATGGGGCTTAAGTGTCAAATCAGCATACATAACTAGAAAATATTTTTTGTACCATGTCTATTAATATGTACATTTATTGGATATAAAGGTTTGACCTGGATAGTTTGTCTTAATTATTTTCTTCACAAGGAAGACTATGGATTATGTTTAAAATCTATGGATTTGAGTCTATTGACATGTTACAAGCCTTTCATTAAGGTGGTCCAGCCCTTGGGACTGGGAGACCAGAGAGCTTCCATGTTTGTTCAGTTTTGGATCACTGAAAGGCCTTGGGTAAGGTGTACCTAAGATGCAATTCCTATCTATGAGTGACCTGATATCACAAGGCTGATTCTCAGGATTAGCAAGATACGGTAGATGTGTGCTGCAAGTATAATGAAGGCTACAAATATATTTACAAATAATAAAAAAATAGAACTGAACTGTATGCTATTAATTGTAGTGGACTCACACAGCAATAAACATCTAGACTGGTAGCGAAAGTTTACATTAAACTAAATTAACAGTTACAAAAGGCCATTCATACTTGACTTTGGGTATGCAATAATTACTGATATTCCTATGAAAACACTGCTAAAATTATTAAATAACAGAGGGAAGAGGTAAATGTGAGAATAAAACTTGCTTTTCCCACATAGTTGAATTTGCTTAGTTACAATTTGATACATAATCCATTTAAAGGATTTTATATTTTAATCCCACAGATGTCAATAAGATTAAATTTTATTTATATGTAGATATATTGATTACACTGGATTGTAGAACAAGCTGTATTTTAGTCCACCTTGTCAGAATAGTTTAGGATAGATACCGTATTTCATCGATTCTAAGACGTACTTTTTCTCCCATGTTTACATCTGTAAAAATGGGATGCATCTTAGAATCGATGGCGACTTAGAATTGCCGGATTTCTCCTGTGTTTTGCAGAAGGCACTAGGGCTCTGCATGCCCCCCCTCGACTCACCCTAATGGGTCCCGAGGGACCCCATAAGGCCGGTCAGAGGTCCCCCATCCCCACTCACCTTGATCGCCGCTGCCTCTGCCTGGGAAGGCTTCAGTACTGGGAAGGAGGCCCTTAATTTCAGGGCCACCAACAGGGAAAAAGCTTTGTGTCGATTCTAAGACGCACCTTAATTTCAGCCCCCCTTCCCCCTCCCTTCCATCGCCGTTGCCCATCCTTGCTGCTGCCGCAGCCGCTGCTCCGCGCTGCTGGCAACTCTCGCCTCGTTACTGGGAACGACGCCTTGCCAGGCAGAGGTGAGTGCTGGCAGCAGCGCGGAGCAGTGGCTACGGCAGCAGCGAGGACGGGCGACAGCAGTGGAGGTGACTGGGCGGGGAAGGAGGACTGAAATTAAGGTGTGTCTTAGAATCGACACAAAACTTTTTCCCTGTAGATGGCCCTGAAATTAAGGTACACCTTATAATCGATGGCGTCTTACATTCGGTGAAATACGGTAGCAGGTTTGCCCAATTCTATAATAGCTTTTCACACTTCAGACACTAGTCCAATGGAGCCAATGTGGTATAGTAGGTAGATTGTAGTACTTGGACCTATAAGATATGGGTTCAAATCTCCAGCTGGCCTTATTGAACACTATCCAAAGCTGCCCATGAACTAGTGGCACTACCACAATGGGAAGCTAGCAGATCTTGCAGTCAATGGAAACAAGCTGAAGTGCTTGTTTCTGGAAAAGGGCAGGACACAGGAATTTGCAGAAGAGAGCTCAACTGACCTGGCCCATTCCAGAAACGAGTGTTTACACTCGTTTCTGTGGTTGCTTTAGGAAGCACTAGCAGTGGGTCCCACTGGCACAACAGAAACAGTGGGAGTACAGTGGCAGTATTGGATACTGCTCATTGTTCTCAACTTAATAAGCCATTTTCAGCCTACAAATGGGTAGTTGTGAGAATAAAACAGAATGACCCTGTGTATGGCACAAAGACACAAATACGATACATTACATTAAAAATCTTAACAGACGGAGAAAATAGGGTATGGAAGAGTTGGAAAAATTAGTGGAATTAAGCTGGAGATGGCCCTGTTCATAGTAAATATGTTTAATATAGCAACAGTTCTCATATAAAGTAACCCCCCAAAAAACCCTGTCAAATAGCAACAACACTTGTTAGAGTGAAGAGAACAGCTGAGTAAGCGTTGTAGGGCAAACCCTGATGTCACCTCACCTCGTTCCTTTTCTATCTCTAATCTCTTTCTATTCTACATACAAGATGTTCCTGCTGGCCAGCTAATATTCCTCGGTCCACGGTCCATGAACGTTGTTGCAGTAATGATGTTGCCATAATGATGTTGCATTCTTATACTATGCTCTATTGTATTGTGTGTGTGTGGAATCACGCTGTGTCGTGCACAGCAAGATTCTGTCCTCGTGGACAGTATTGCTAAAGATCTATATAAGCCATGCTAAGAGACAATAAATGATGCTTCCTGCCAAGAACATCTCAGTGTGTGTCTCCTCATTCCTTCATTAGAGGATACAATTGGCTTGTATTATCAAAACATTCAAACTGAATTTAGGGAGGCATGAAAGGATTTTTAACTTTCCAGACGCAATTCCAGACATTTCCCAGATGTTTACATGACAGGCTATAAAATATAAATTTAATTTTATCAGGATAGACGTATGTTTATGTATTCTGGAAAGATAAGCATACTATTTATGACACAGTGGTAAATTTATATAATTATTTGCTTTTTCAAGGTTACTTTAGCAGACATCCTTCAGTATGTTTGCGTTTTTGCTTCAGGATGACTCAATAAATTATAAATACGCTAGCTCATAGAGAAAATATACATGTGATCTTTCATTTAGTAATTCTTGAGGATTATCTGTGTAACAGATGGTAGATTACACTGTCAGTCAATTAGTGCTGCATAACGTATCCACTGCTCTTGTTGAGCCATTTTTCCAACAGTGTCCATTAGGGGGGTGCTCCGCATTCCAATCAGAACAAGTCTAGTGCAGATTCCAGTTAAGGTTTATTGTTGAGAAGTCATCAGAGAATCTCCATAGGCACTTGAAGAAAAGAGTGAAAGCAATGGTGAATAAATGATACGCCCCTGGTTCAGACTCCAAGGGTGCAATCCTATGCATGTTTAGATAGAAAAAAGGCCTACAACTCCCAGCATGCCCCCAGCCAGAATAGGGATATGCTAGGGGTTGTAGGCCTTTTTTTCCTATCTAAACATGCATAGGGTTGTATCTTTAATTTCCAACTTGCTAAACCATAATTTATCAGGCAGGAACGAACAATTAGACAACATACTCCCTCATCCCTTCCTTCCTTCCTTGATGCTAACATACTGGTTTAATTAAATCACAGTTAGCCATTAAGTCTGAAATAGGGAACTGTGGTTTAATGTCGGTTTACTAATCAGGATTTTAAACCAGTTTCAAACTGATTGAACATCTTGGTTGATAAATTGACATTAAGCTCCATATTGAACACAATAGTTAACAGTGGTTTGATTAAACTTGGATATGAGTGCCAAACAGTGGAGGTGGTAACATGCAGTCTTGTTGCTTGTTCCAAGCTGCGAAACTGTTTTAGGAAGCTAGGAACTGAGCATCCAAACAGAGCCATTGTTATACTGTGGTGAGCTGGAATTGTATCAACTATACCATGTGATTTTCTCAGACTTCAGTTTTATGTATATTTATTTGGAAGTAAGAACCATTAAGGGAGGGGGAGTGATTAATGGGCTTTATGCATTAATGATTATGATTAATGATTATGATTAATCAGCTTTATGCAAACAATAAGGCAGAGGTAATGGTAAATGACGGTTTAACACAATAAATTACCTTAGCCCGAGGAACAAGACAAGGGTGTCCTCTCTCCCCAATATTATTTGCAATTGTTATAGAAATATTAGCAAATGTTATTGGGGAAGATGAGAGATTGAAGGGAATAGGAGGGGAAGATAAAATAAAAATTAATATGTTTGCAGATGATACTTTATTGACACTAGAAAATCCGAGGGGAAACATAGAAGAAATAAAACAACATTTGAGAGAATTTGGAGAGAATACAGGGTTACAGGTAAATTGGGGGAAATCAGAAATGATGTTATTTAATTATAACAAAGAAGAAAGGGATGAGTGTAGTTTAAAACTTGATCTGAAGGTTAAAAATATAGTGCACTATTTAGGAGTTTATATTACGAAAGACTTAGAAAAGTTAGAGGAAATACATTTTAGTAGTTTTAAAAAAACAGATAATGAAGAAGTTAGAGGCTTATAGGAAATTAAAGCATTCATGGTTTGGTAGAATAGTGGTTATTAAAATGAAAATATTACAAAAGATTAATTTTTTGTTTAGAATGTTACCAATTAAAATAACAGAAGTAGAATTAAGAAGTTGGCAAAGTATGATAAACAATTATTGTAATGGAGATAGAAAAGCAAGAATTAATAAAATGAAATGGTATAAGATTCAAAGGAAAGGAGGGTTGGGACTCCCGAATATAAAGATGTATTATATAGCTAACCAATTAAGATACAACCAAATAATGCATAATTTTACTCACTGATTATTGTCCTTATGGTAGATAGAATAAGATTCTGTATTACAGAACCCCAGGTTGTGTTCGGTATTGGATATCAGATGACATTAGACTTGATATTTGACTTTCAATTTGAATATTTTGCCTTTCTAGAAACAGCATTTGATTCCCTACATAGTGTTTGGTAGTTATACTCAGTATTATATATTCCTTACTTGAGCTCCAATAGTCAATACTAATAAAAGTTCATGCCTAAATTAAAAAGAGAGTCATCTGGTCTGTCTGTTTCCTTTTTTATTTTATTTTTTACATTTATAACATATCTTTAATTACATTTCGTGACAGAGTATGTTCAAAATGACCTCCCTAAAAGTATTAAAACCTCAATACAGTTGCCACCACAGCTGATCTCATCAAAATTTCTTATAAAAGAATCCTCATATTTAGAGGTAGGTTAAAACCCTTACAATGAAGTTCGGGGGCAGGGAGGGTCACTCCTAGTTACATGTGCATAGGATTGCATTGTTAGGCTATACATATTTACCTGATCATAAGACCTATTGAACTCAGCAGGTCTTACTTCTGAACGACATGCATTCATTTGTGGTGTTACGACTGCAATCTATGCACACTTACTAGAGAGCAAGTTCCACTTAAATCAAGGATAAGATTGTATTGTTAGTTCATACTTTTTAGAGTGAATGATTTTGAGACTTAGAATTATAATTACAAATAAGTTTGAGTGTAATTACAAATAGCAAAGTTTATATGGCAATCGCTCCACTGGCTGCCAATTAGTTTCCGGGCAAAGTATAAAGTGTTGGTTATTACCTTTAAAGCCCTACATGGTTTGGATCCAGGTTACCTGCGGGATCGCCTTCTCCCATACAATCCGCCCCGCACGCTCAGGTCCTCTGGGAAGAACTTACTGCAGTCGGCCAAGACTAGGCTGACAACCGTTACCCAGAGGACCTTCTCTTCTGCCGCTCCCAGACTGTGGAATGACCTGCCGGAGGAGACTCGTCAACTTAACAGTCTTTTAGAATTTAAGAAAGCCATAAAGACTGTTCTCTTCTGGCAGGCATATCCAGTGGAATTTTAGAATGTTTTAAGGATGTTTTAGGATTTTTATGCAGTTTTAATAATGTGTCATGTTTTAATCAGTTTTATGTATTTTATCATGTTGTTGTTCCCCGCCTCGATCCAGACGGAGAGGCGGGTAAGAAATAAATTGTTATTATTATTATTATTATTAAAAGTAAAATGGAAGAAAACGCATATACAGACAATTCAAGCTTCTACACATCTGGCCTATGAAGTTGTCAGACAAGGATGTCAGACATTCCTTTCACAGCTCACTCACATTTAACATTATATTCAACAGGATGAAGGAGTGGGGATGACATGGATTCACAAACACTTCCAAGCGTCCCATTCTCTGGGGCAAGTGGTCTGCACACATGTGTGAAAGTACTGACTGCGGTTGTTCAGTGTTATGGAACTTCACTCTGCACATGCTCAATCAAGGACACATTTTTTTATTAATTCACATGTCCCATGTCTGTGTTCATAACAGGAATTAGTTGTTAGGGAAACCACTGTCTTTTAAAACAGCAAGAAGACAGTTTAAACGGAAACCTTGTTGTGGTTGTTGCCTCTATCTCTGTGATAATTCCACCCTCGGAAATGAAACATACACATTTTCTATTTTTTTTTTTGAAGATCAAAATGTAAAGTAAAACAATTCAAATTTTGAAACATAGTGTTTTGAAATTAATTTCATAACTTGAAATTTAGAGTGTCCAAAATATATATTCTCCCATGTGTGCCTGCTCTTACAATATGATCTTGCTTGTAGGCCCTTGAAATGTCCCTACCATCTGAAGAAAGGTGATGACACTGTCTGGGGAAAAGTCCTTCTTATGTGTGGTACACTGCTCCTGGAATTCTCTTCCGAGGGGGTGGGGCTACCTGGCATTAGCATTTATGTCTTTTAGGCCTTCTTAATTTTCTCAAACTTTTAATCTCTGATTTTAACTTTTGCTGAAATAATTTTTTTAGTGCCACCTTTAACTCTTTAACTGCAGTCAGCAGGATCAATTCCTTTCACGTAGTGTTTGTGTCTTAAATTGCTGTTATTTTATCTATTGTGACATCAGGAACTACAAGGGGTTCACCTCAACTCCCTTTCTGGCATTAGTCTCTGGCACAGTTTGGATACCATGTCAAGCACCATCCTTTCTTAGCAATGGCCAAAGTATGATTTTTGACATTTTGTACTAGAGAAGGTAAGGATTTTATACCACGTCCTCCCCAAACCTAAACCAAATAAAATATCATTTGCAGTCCAATATATTCACGAAATTTACCAAAAACACAAAATTCTTTTAAACCAGAAAGTAACTTCTCAGGAACACCATGAAACAATTTAAAAAATTAAGAGTAACAAAGCACCAGACACAGATGGTTTTAATGGAAATTTTTATAAAGTATTTGAAGAACATCTATCCCTATACTTTGTTCAATCATACTTTGGAAAATAATTCTATTCCAGCATCATGGCAAAGATCAAGAATAATTCTCATACCAAAACCAGGTAAAAAACAAAATGACCCAGATTCCTGTAGACTGATCACTCTGTTGATCAGGATTGTAATTTTTTTACAAGCCTCCTAGCAAACAGAATTAAAAAATGGCACCAAATTACATACATAAAGATCAATCTGGATTTATTAAAAATAGGGAAATAGCTGATCCTATAAAAAACTCCTCATTATCATTCATCATAGTACCAAATTTAAGACCAAACCATTTATAATTGCTTCCCTGGATGCTTCTAAGCATTTGGCAAACTGGAATAACCCTTTTGACTTGAAATGTGCAACAGTTTAGATATGGGTGCAAATTTTATAAATGTACTTCACAGATTCTATTACTCCAGTCAGGCAATAATTCGGACTACCTACTATGATTCATCACCACTCAATATACAGAGAGGGACAAAGCAAGGATGTCCTCTTTCCCCCTTATTTTTTGCTTTTTCAATAGAACCCCTAGCAAATGCTATTAGAAAGGTACCATCATTAGGGATCCAAACTAACGGGCAACAACAACACATTATTAATTTATATGCAGATAATATTGTCCTTATATAGAGGGTAGACAAAAGTTAATCTATCATGGTTAGGGAAGACAGCAGCTATTAAAACAACAGTTTTGCCCAAACTGTCTTATCTATTCCAAACCCTTCCGATCCACTTGTAAGATGGTTACCTGAAAAAAATGGCAAAAATTAATTATTTACAAGTTTATTCACAAAAATAATCATAAAAAACTAGACTTACATATAACTCACTATTTAAACAAAATAAAGCAGAGCATATTGGGATACATAATATAGAAATTTATCATGCAGCTTACCAAATTAGGCAGCTGGTGCAAATTATAAATCAAAAAGGGGAGTGGAATCTCGAATCACACAGAGACCTGAAATTTATAGACGAAATACAAGGCTTGATACACAGAACAGATAAATTAAAACCATCAAGGAAATAGAAAATCCACTCGAGTGGATATTATTAGTTTGACATAAATGGAAAGATAAACTCATGCCTGACCCCACTCCCATTATCCCCATTCTGTTACATCCCTTGTTTTACAGCAAAGATAAGTTTCAATAATTTCAGTTATGGGGTTCAAAAGGCCCCGTTCAGACAACACCGTAAACCTTGCCGTTAACCTTTTGTGGTTAGTACGGATAGGGCAGCATGGTTAACAGTGTCATCTGAACACACGTTTTCCCTAACCATCTGTCCTGTTAACTACATTGTGGTTAGATTCACTAACCACATTGTGCAACTTGGTTAGCGGCAATAGCCATGGCTAAAAGTGTAGTTTTACACGTATCTGTGGTTAAGGGGCTGTGGTTAAGGCATGGAGCTTCCAGTACTGAGTGGCCTAACTAGGCGAGGCCGCTCTAGCCAGCGAGCTCTTTGGCTGCTCTGGACTGCCGATTGATACGGTCGCTGCAGCTGCCCTTTCGTGTTTTGCATTAGTTTTTTGGAGCGATTTTTGCTCTTCTTAGCAGAGCGTGCTTACAGTAGAGCTTTTTAAATCTCCACTTGCAATTTCCCCTTATGAAGCATTTGTTTCTCCTACCTCATTGAAGTGCCATTACACCCCTCAGGTTTTGATTACTGTGGCGGCGCTGCCTGATGATGCAGCTGGCGTGGCCATCGCAGAAAGCTTCTGCCTCCCCTGTGATGACTGCAGAGGTATAGCAGGTATAGCAGGCATGGCGATGCAGCAAGCAAAGGAACCGCTCATTAAACGGGGTGATGCATGTAATTGCTGATTTCATTGGTGCCTGCACTAAAATGACAGCCGTAACTGCCAGGGCTCCTAGCACTAGGGCTGCTGGGATACAGGGTGGATCACTTTGTGGTTAGCATATGGCTAAGGAAAACTTAATCACAAAAGGGTTGACAGTGATGTCTGCAAGCCTTCCACATTTGTTTAGCGTTAACCACAGTTGAACATGGTTATGTTAACCACAAAGCCCTGAGTGTTGTCTGGACAGGGCCATAGGATAACAGATCTATTACACAGGATTAACCCACAAAACAGGAACACAAATGTTAAATTTAATTGGGTGCAAATACATCAGATTCTCCATTTTTCTAATAATTTAACCATAAAGGCACAAACAGTACTGCCACTAACAAAATTTGAGACATTAGTAGTAAAGGAAAACACAGAAATCAAAGGAATGTCCAATGAAATCTATGTCTATAAAAATAAAACGCAATTAAAATTTTATACAGGTGATAATTAACACCATAAATGTTAAACCACATATAGGAAATGTTTTGTTAGGATAATAGGATATGAACGGGGTAGGATAAATGAATAGAGTATAGGTGAGACAATATCTATATTGTAATGTAGAATATTGATGACAGATAGTCAGCATACTCCCAAATCATCTTATTATGTATTCATGTTTTATTTGTTAAAAAAAAATTAAAAACAACAAATGGACTGGAAAAAACGGCTGCATTGCTAAGCACACTTAGGGACCAATCCTTTACAAGTTTACAAAAGAAAAAAAAAGTTACATTCTCCAGCCCTTTTTCTGTCTAAACATACATACCAGTGAGAAAACACCAGCACTACTAACCGTACTTGGTAGGTAAACACGGTTCAACTGAATGCAGCTTCTCCGCGCTTAGGTTTAGCCTGCCGATATTATCTTATGCTGGCTGTTTTGTTTTGAGGTTGTTGTTGCTTTCCCCTTCTCTCCTATACAATCCCATGATTTTAAAAGGTTTGAAATTTTAGCAAAAAACCCGTGGTTCGTTTTGTTTTCGTTCAAATTTCACTGAAAGCCGGTGTTAGAAAAACAAATCTCCCGAAGTCCGTTGACAACGCGAGGGGAGGGGAGGGGAGGGGGCATAGAAAGAGGCATTCACAGGACACCTCCTAACCCAGCCCACCCAGTAGCCGTTAACGGCCGTCTTTGACCGAGCGGACGACAGTACTCTTTAAACTCCCCTCCTCCACTGTTCCGTTTACTTTTGAACTGAACGTTCTGAAGCAGCTGATTGGCTCGAGGCTGTCGGCTTCTAAAGGTACATGCGCAGCACCGAGGTGCCCCGGCCGCTTCCTTTTCCTTTTCTCGCTGACTCTGATTGGTGGAGGAGAAAAGAAGGGGCTAGCTGCGGCTGTTGGGGTCTCGGCTCGAAATAGCTGTGAGAGATTTCGGGGGCGAGCGAGCAGCAAGCACTGCTGGAGCGAGGTGAGCCTATACCGCGGGGTGGTAGTGGGATGCGTATGCATGGGTGTGAGATTATATGCGTTATACATATACCAGAGTGCCTTGAAGAGAAGGTCTTAAGGTATGGCGGGTGGTTGCCACTGTCTCTGCCCCGTCCCCCAAGTGTTTTGGCCGGCGTAGGGTGGATTTGCAAAGCGTTTCTGTAAAAATAAAAAGAGGACAATACTAAGGAGTGCTCCTCTTAGGGAGGGGAAAATGAGAACAGCGCTGTGACCACCAAGACCTAATTTTGGCTCGTTTTAATTGGCATTATCTTAGTTGCTGTGACTTTTGGGTCGTCGCCCCCTGCCCCTCGCCGAATGGACCAACATGGCTACCTACTTGCTTTGTACACTGTGAGCAAGAAAACTCAATGGTACAGTTCTTTGTCATCCAGTTCTTGCTGTTGATTTATTGGGGGTTCTTTGAAAACCGCTAATCTCTACTCCCGATGTATAAATGCCCCTTCTGGAGACTGCTCTTAGGTCATGATCCTCCGACCACTTGAATCAGATCGATCCCACCTCTCACAATGGGTTTAACTCCCTTTTGTATTACTTTGGTAATAAGACCATTAAGCATAAGTGGATCACAGTGATACCCTTTCAAGGATTTGTGTTAATGAATGCTTCAAAACTCATCAGTGTTTGGTTGAAAATCCAAAATATTTAAGATTACCGAAGAGGAAGGAAACTGACTTTCTTCCCATCAATGAGGAGCGTTCCCCTTCAGGCCCTGTTAGGAATTGACTATTTTCCCATGTAATATCTCATTTCTTTTTATGTATAGACTTTTATGTAGAACTGTAGAATATTTAACATAGACCTGTAGATATTTAAGATATACCAGGTAATTAAAAGAAGCTTGAGGGAACTGGAATATGGGAGTTGTAAGATTTTTTTTTCTGTCTAAACATGTGTAGGATTGCATCCAGAGTTAAATAAGTTTGGCAATCTTTTACTGACTTAAACCTGTTTTTTTATCTGTTCAGTTTACCTCTTGGTAAACTGGAATAACTTCCTAGATGACTATGTGATAAAGGAACTGTCATTCTTTAAAAGATTAAAGGCAAATTTTACTGAACATCTTTACAGTGCAGTCTTTATCCATCACAATTCCTATGTATTTAAAGATGGCTTGTGCAGGAGAATTTCCAGACAAATACTACATTATTTTGTGATTCCTAAAATATGTTCCAGGCACTACATATTCTTTAATGTAGCTCTTGAATTTTCATAAAAATGAGTTACAGTGATGGAAACATATCCTGTGAATGGTGATCTTTTTTTATTGCAGAGGAAGATCAGAGATCGGACAGCAAAGTTTATTGAGTTGGAGTCCATTTTTACATCAGTATAATTACTGTGATCAACAAAGTAGTAAAAAATTGTGTGTTGGCAGGAAAGCCTTCTCTGATACTAGGTCCTTTGCCTATTCTGAGGCAGGATCTGCCTGTGGTGAATAAACTACAATTTTGGAGTGTGCCTACATTAACAAACAAACCTCTCCTGCTTACCAGGCTTTTCTTTCTTGGGCCTTCCTGCATTCACAATGGGCTCCTTCAGATGCAATCAGATGATTTGTAATTTAAACTTTCTCCTCTGGCCAATGTTTCATAAAGCTCAATGAAACAGTACCATCTAGGGTGGAATTAATCCAGTGATTATTTTAGATACCAGATTATCTTGGGGAGAAGGCGTAGGAGGTTGATGGCATCATGTAATGGACCCACAAGCTTCTGTAACTGGCCAGTCATGAGCATTCAATAAGTTGCTCATGTAGAGAAACTCATAGGCTTTCTGAATTGGCTCAGAGAAATCCAGCACATTCACCAGGGAAATCTTGTCTACAGGGAAACCTTGTGATCCTGTGAACACCTATGGAAATATGCTATATGTATGGCATGACTGAGATAATCTGCATGTTTCTAATTCTGGAAAACAGACAACAAATCGGGAGCTTAGGGATGGTTTCTGTGTAATTGAGTACTAAATAATTATTCCCTTTTAATACCAAGCTTGGTGGTCCTGTACCTGTAGTTGGACCACCAACAGACATTGGGTTGGATCCAGAATTTGCCTTCTGAAAGTGAAAGGCTCCACCCATGCCTTCAGCTGATTTTTAAGGATTTCCCCTCTCCCTCCATGCTATAGTTCACCCTTTTCAGCAGGGTGTCCTGGCTATTTGTGAAGAATTTTTAGATGTCTGGAGGGGCTCCATGGGAGGAGAGAGTGGTAAAGCTTGCTTCCGTTAGCCCAGTTGCACATTCCTAAATCTAGAGCCAACCCAATGTAATTGTTTCTACATACCTCACGGACCTAAACCTCAGTTGTTCAGCAATCCCTTACTATGGTACTATAGAGGATAGGAATGGGGTGATGGGTACTCAGTCATTTTTCTCCTTGCCTTATAATTCCTCACAGGCCTCCTACCTGTGTGTATTTATTTACATACTCTTAGCATTATATGGCTTTGTGATGGCAGTGTATTATGTGGACATGGGGATGTGTTTAAAACCACTCCTATCTGGTTTTGTAGAACTATTAAGTAACATTTGAAATATTTGTTGCCTGGGAAATTTAATTCATCAATATATTCCTGTGTAATGGGAATAATGCTGTTTCTAGATAGCATAGAAGATTCTTGAGTTATTCAATAGTTATGACCTGTAACAGACTTGTTAGTGGCATGTCTTACATCCAGTTTTATTTCTGTCCTTAGAATGAATTCATTTCTTAGGACAAAGAGTTTAGGCTCAACTCATATAGTATAAGCCAATTTGTATAAAAATAATTTTTGTTTTCATAAAAACTTGTAAGTATTAAAATACTTTCCCATACCTTACATGTATGGTATGGAAGACTCAAATCAGGCTTACTTGTAGAGAATGTAAGGGGGGAAAAATCACCCTCAGAGGAGGGTCAGGATGTGTTGCTTCATTTGAAAGGAGGCAAACCCAAGATAGTGACTGAGGCAGCAGGCAACCTCCTCCTCATGTATCATTGTATCAGGAGTGTTTGAATGGTCCAGTCACATCCAGCACAGCAGAGATTGATTGGGGGGAAGTGAGATTGTAAATTGAAGAGTCGATGTGGTATCTCCTGTGTAGGTATGCATTTGACTTTACAGGAACCTTTATTTCTTTATTGTGGCATACTAGTAGTTCCTCCATGATACACACTTTGGAAATTGATACTTTAAAATTGCACAGAATTCTTCTTTGGGAAATGAGTGCTCAAAGCAAAGAGAAAACAAACATGTTAAGGTAGCAAATAGTTTCTTTGTAATGTAGGAAAAAGAAATCTCTTCCTAAAGATAAGTTATATGAAACCTAAAAGCATAGGCCTAATATAAAACATTGGAATTCTGAACAAGTGCATTCAGGATTTCATGCTGCCTATGACACACATGTTCCTCTCTATTAAAATAACTAGTTTTTCTTATGACAATATACTCAGTGCTTATGAGAAAATATTTTATAAGTATCTTTTGTATAACTAACCTTTAGTATACTTTTGGGTATCTGGGGAGTTGGATCTAAGTAAATTTAATCCACAAAATCTATGGAATTAATCCAATAGAAATTGTGCCAGTAGTCTTGAGTTGTTGAGTAATTCCTCATCCTTAAGTAATGCTGCTAATGTGCAATCTGCTCATATAACTTATGTTTGAGAGGTTTTCATAAGCCTATTTCTTGTTTCATGAGAAGGTTGTGCCACTTTAAAGGTTTGTAGCATGGCAGCATAGAAGTTTATAGGTTATGTGAGAGTTAGCAGCATATGACTAGATTCTGGCCGATTCTACTTGCATTATATAAAAAAGTACAATTTACTTAAACTCCAGTCAGTTAACATAGACATATAATTAAAATTAGTTTCATTAAACAGCCTTAAAATTCTTTAAAGTATTAATTCTTTTTACAAGATTTTTTAGCTCAGTTTTATAAATGTTTCTTTTTATTTTTAGGAGATGCATCATTTTGAAGACGAACTAACATGTTCTATTTGCTACAGTATATTTGATGACCCCCGCGTACTGCCATGTTCACATACATTTTGTAGAAACTGTTTGGAGAATGTTCTTCAATTGTCAAGCAACTTTTCCATATGGAGACCATTAAGACTTCCACTGAAGTGTCCCAACTGTAGAAGTATTGTTGAAATTCCTCCATCTGGTACAGACTCTTTGCCTGTAAACTTTGCATTAAAAGCTATCATTGAAAAGTATCAGCAAGAGGATCATCCAGATGTTGCTACATGTAGTGAACATTATAGACAGCCACTAAACGTTTACTGTCTTCTAGACAGAAAATTAGTGTGTGGCCATTGTCTTACAATAGGAAAACACCATGGCCATCCTATTGATGACCTTCAGAGTGCCTACATGAAGGAAAAGGCAACTCCTGGCAGACTCCTTGAGCAATTGACAGATAAACACTGGAGTGAAATATGTTTGCTTATTGAAAATCTGGAGATACAGAAAGCTCAGTGTGAGAATATTATTCAGGAGGATAAAAAAACAGTGCTGCAGTATTTTAAGAGACTGAATGATGCACTTGATCTTAAAAAACAAGCTTTGCTTGCAGCTTTGGATGAAGTGAACATACAGATAGTGGCAGAATATGAACCTCTCATTGAAAAGATGAAGGGAATGCGAGAAGAGCAACTTGAACTAATGTCGCTGAATACATCTATTCAGGAGGAGGACTCTCCGCTTATTTTTCTGGAAAAGGTTGAGGATATCCGTCAGCGTGTTAAAGCTTTGAGGCAAAAACCATTACCAAATATTAAGCCGGTTGAAGTCTACCCTCGAATAGGGCAGGTGCTGAAAGATGTGTGGACCAAAAATGAAATTAATCAGATCAACAAGATTCTTATTCCCAAAATAAAGCTGATTTCAAAAGGAAAAGCATGCAGCCGTGGCTGTGAAAAGAATAGACAATCTAAAGATTTTTTCTGGCCCTTAAGCCCTCTGCCAGCTATACTTGTTTTTTTGGTTCTGGCTGTTGTCTTCATTAACCAGCATTTATTATCATTTGTAAATGAAACAGCCTTTCCGTATTTTGTGGGTGCCTTGCAAATAGTTTATCAAGACTTAAGTAAGAGTTTGAAGATAGTGGTGGAATCTTTGTGGCATACTTCTAATCTTCTACTTGAATATCTATGTAGAATAGTTCCTTCGATGTGAATATTTCATATAGCAACTTTTGCTGTGTTAAGAACAATATAAAACCCCTCATGGATTATTTTAATTTTTTAAGCCATTTTTTTAGCCTGATGCTTAAAACATAATGTGGTAGTAATTAAGGGCTGATGATGGAATCTGTTGTCAACTGTGTCAAACTGTGAAGTTATCACAGTATTGCAAACAGATATATCAGCAACAATGTTCAGTTATTGGCATGAATGTTGTATTAAAAAAGAAACCCAATTCTTTGGAATTTCTAGTCTCGAAATGTGTGCACTGGCTACCTCTCACTAATATGCCTATAAATGGAGATTAGATGTCCCATAAAGGCAGATTGGAAGTCAAGGCAGACTTTGGCTTGACTTGGTATCTACTGCTGCCACAGCATGTACTTTCCTTTCTAACCTTGACAATTTTTATAGTTAACATTTCTTACTAAACATTTTATGCACAAAGAGCTAAACACCTTAGCAAATAGATTTTTCCATATTTTTCTATATTTTATTTGTTTTCTATCTGTGCTAGTTAAGGCAGCTAACAGATACACATACAAATAAAGAGAATGGTCATTAGAAAGTATTAAATACTTTGATGGTGTTGAAATAAATGCTGTTGTCATGTTTGACTAACCCCACCATTGCTTTCATAGGGTCAGTTCAACCTGGTGCATAGTGTTTTAAATGTAAACGAGGTTGTAGCCAGTTACTCAGCTGCCAACCGTACCACATGCCAACTGTACCACATACCATTTTTAGCAATTGAATGATGGGCAACTACACAATGAATACATTGCCAAGTGGAGCAGTTCCTATGGGATTTGTCCGTCATGCAGGTGTTTATCTGTCATCTGCCATCTACATCTTAAGGATTATGGGGTCTCTTTATTCTAGTGTGTTCTTCATGCTTTTAACTCTTAAAATTTGTAATGGAATCCCCCCCCCCCCCCCCCCCCCGGTTTTGTACTTTTCCATGTACTAAACACTTTAATCTTCACTGGCTATTTACCATTATCATAAAACTACTTCTGAAATATTTTAAATAAAAAGTCAAGAAAAAGAATTCCATTCTTGGTTAACATTTAGACTGAAGTTGGTTAGAGTAATTGTGACATCTTTTCAGCGTGTGACTGTTTATACATAATGCTGTCCAATGATTTGTTTAACCCATGGGTCATTGATTTCTAGGTTATTGCAAACAGCTGCATGAATAAACTATGATTGTTAACTATGAACAACCCAGAAAAAACCCATTGGATATTATCTAATGTTCATCCTTGTACAGTAGACCCATCACAATGAATGGAACTTATATTAGTCATGACCAATGTTAGTCTCATTCATTTCAGTGGGTCCTATGTAGGACTAACATTGGATAATACCCAGGGTTTCTTGGGTTGTGAACTCTGGATTGTTTGAACCATGGGTTATTCTTAAATGTGATACAGATGCAGTGGGCAAGAACAGTAAAAAACACCCCCAACAACAACAAAAAACAGCCCAGTTGCTCTATGTGCTAGTACTATAGCATCAAAAAGCTATTTGGGATATAGGGAAGGAGCCGGTGAAGGAGGAAAGCAAACAACAGGGATTGGCCCACAGGCATTGTTAAATCCTGGGTTCTTGTTACATCAGAATCCGGGACTGTGGGTTTACTGGATTGCTAACCACAGACAACCCACCAAGAGAACCCATAGGCTGTTGTTACGTTCTAACTCAAAATTATGGGTTGTTGGTCAGGCAACAGCAGTAGCAGGCAAGAATGGAAGAAATCTGCCTGCTCTAGGTACTGCTGGATGCTATCGATAGCCCTTTCCCCTTGCATTAAAGTCTGCTAGTAAAAGCAGTGAGGAGGGCATTCATTGTGCCTCTTCCTGCCTGCAATTTACAGCTTCCTATGGAAGCAGCAGGGTATCTTTTTCAAGGTTGTTTTGGGTTTCAATGAGAACATTGCTATTATCACCATTGACCATCCTTGACAAACTGTGGTTATGCTATCCCAGCTTAGTTGTGAAATTGATAGTTTTCAACAAAGAATCATCCCCTCAATCAAAAATGCCCATGCAATGAGATACCTTCTTTGGTTAGAAAATAAAACATTTGGAGTAATCTAAGAACATAAGAGCCATGCTGGTTCAGATCAAGGGTCCATCTAGTCCAGCATTCTGTTCATACAGTGGCCAAATAGCCCACAAGCAAGACACAAGTGCAACAGCACCCTTTCACCCATGTTCCCCAGCAAATGGTGTACATTGACTTACTGCCTCTGTTACTGGAGGTTGCATTTAGCCCTTGAGTCCTTCTCCTCCAGGAATTTATCTAACCCCCTTTTAAAGCCATCTAAATTGGTGGAGTACTCTTCAGGTCAAGGGTAATGGTTGGAGAAACATTTGCTCTGCCCCTTCTGCTCCCCAGTCTTCTCCAAAGCCATTTCTAGGGATTTGGCTCTCTCACATCTTGCACTGACCCACCATGGGCTGGGAGATCTCCATGCTCCTGAGTCCAGAATGGAGAAGGACAACTCTGCCTTACTTTTATCCACAGGTGCTATTGTCTCAGAAGTATCACAAACCTCTCAGGTACCGCAGGCACATTCTCAGGCAAGCTTGGGATTATGTGCTCAGTTCTGGACTTATGCTGAATTGGGTATATTCATAGATCTCTTGACCAGTACCTATGCACTACAGGCCCTACAGAGTATGTATACACACAATATGTTCACGTAGTTTTTCTGAACAAATAGCATGAGACTCTGCACATACCCCTGTGTCATGTAGGGAAAAATTACATGGATTGAAGAAATTTGAGATTCCTAGATGAGACGGATTATATAAATCCATTTCAATCTGGCTTCAGACCTGGTTATGGAACAAACAACTTTGGTTGCCTTGGTGGATGACCTACGCCGGGAACTGGACAGGGGGAGTGTGCCCCTGTTGGTTTTGCTGGACCTCTCAGCGGCTTTCAGTACCATCGACCATGGTATCCTTGGCCGCCTTGCTGGGATGGGTCTTGGAGGCACTGTTTTACAGTGGCTCCCTTCCTGGAGGGGCGAACCCAGAAGGTGGTGCTGGGGGACTCCTGTTTGACTCCTTGGCCAGCCTGTGGAGTCCCTCAGGGTTCCGTTTTGTCCCCCATGCTATTTAACATATACATGAAACTGTGGGAGTTTGGGTGTGCGTTGCCACCAGTATGCTGATGGCATCCAACTCTACTACTACTTTCCACCCAACTCCAAGGAAGTTGTTTTGGTGCTAAACTAGTGACTGTCGGCAGTAATGGACTGTATGAGGGCAAACAAATTGAAGCTTAATCCAGACAAGACAGAGGTGCTCCTGGTCAGTCGAAAGGCAGTTCAGGGAATAGGGACTCAGCTTGTGCTGGATGGGGTTATACTCCCCCTGAAGACACAGGTTCACAGCTTGGGTGTACTTCTGGATTCAGCCCTGAGCCTGGATGCCCAGGTCTTGGCGGTGGCCAGGAGTGCATTTGCATAGTTAAAGCTTGTGCGCCAGATGCGCCCGTTCCTTGAGATGTTGGACCTAGCCACGGTGACACATGCCTTAGTTATATCCTGTTTGGATTACTGTAACGTGCCTCAGAAACTTCAACTAGTTCAAAGAGCTGCGGCCACATTGTTGACCAGTACCTGTTAAAACAGCTCCACTGGATTCCAGTCTGTTTCCGGGCACAATTCAAAGTGCTGTTTATCACCTATAACGCCCTATACGGCTCGGGTCCAGGTTATTTGAAAGACTGTATTCTCCCACATGAGCCTGCCCGTGCTCTAAGATCTTCTGGGGAGGCCCTTCTCTCAGTCCCACCAATATCCCAGGCATGCCTGATGGGTATGCGGGAGAGGGCTTTCTCTGTGGCTGCTGCAAGGCTCTGGAACTCCCTATGAAAGCCAGACTGGCTCCCTCTGTACTACACTTCCGGAGGCAGGCTTTTTGAAATATTTTGGACCTATATTAACGTATGGTTTTGTTTTGTTTTTAAAATCTGTTCCTGTTTTTAAAATTTTAAAATTTTACTGTAGATTTAATTCCATTTTAACTTTTGTAAACTTATATTTATAAGTTTTAATTGTACATGTTTTAACTTCGCACACCACCTTGAGTCCCAGCCCTGGGAAAAAGGCGGGATATAATAATAATAATAATAATAATAATAATAATAATAATAATAATGATTATGATAATGGATTACATGGGCATGGCACACCTGTGGACCCTAGCCAACCACCACTAGTCAGGGCTAACCACCCTGCTAGTGTGAAAAAATGATTCCAGAAAGAAAGAAAAAAGCCTTGAACGGGCAGCATCAAGGCTGAGAACGCTACACGAACCTAACAGTCAGCCAAAACGGAAACGAACAGGCAATGAACAAGGAAAAGCACAACCACCCAAACTCCCCAAGGCGTGTTTTGCCTGTTCCACAGACAACCACCAAGATGGGACACCCACAGCAACGCATAGCTTGGTCAGATGAAATGAACCATGATGTTATACGTTGTTACTATAAAAGCACACAACTCGAAACAATAGCACCAGGATACCAAACAGAACTACACAGACTATTTATGGAAATCTACCCCCACCTAGTGGACACTGTAACAGAACAAAGACTAATAGATAAAAAAAGTTATAATCAATAACAAAAAGCTAATGGAACATGAAATTCAAAAAATCAAAGAAGAAATAGCACAACAGAACACCAACATGAACAGCACAGATGCACCAACAACAAGCACATGAACATCCATAGAAGAAACCAACCCTAAACACAACAACCCCACCAGAGGACTCCCAGACAACGCCACAACCCAAAACACACAACAACACAACAAACATGAACATAGAGCAGTATCTGATGGAAGAAATTGAGACAAATCTAACAAAGTGGAGAGAAACTGACCCAACAAAAAGAAACCCACTACCTAGACTAAAGTTTAACAAGGACACACAGAAACTCATAAACATAATGAATAGTAAACTCACGACATACATTAACAATGATAGCAATCTAGAAGTAATACACACAGTCATCTATTCAGCAGCCACAGCAGTCCTCACCTGTAACAAACAAGGACTCCCCACAAACAACAACACACGCAGATTAGAAACCAAACCAAAATGGCAAATCAGAATTGAAAACAAAATTGAAAAGCTACAAAAGGATATAGGAAGAATGATGCAATACATAAATGGAAATCTCTCGGAAAGCATCCTTAAAAACACCCAAGACATCATAGCAAACAAAGAAACAGCAATAGTAGTGCTCGACACACTGAAACAAAAACTGGCAGTCTAGACCACCAGGCTAAGAAGATACAAAGAATCAAATGAAAGAAAAGCCCAAAACGCCCTCTTTAAAAGGAGCAATAAATTATTATACCAAAGAATAAGCAAGAAAAAAGAAAACAACATTACACCAACTAAAGAAGAAATAACCACATTCTGGAAAAATATCTGGTCACAACACAAAGAAAGCACAAATTGGATAAGACAACAAGAAGAAAGACAACTACCACAGCAAACAGAGTATACAATAACTCTGGAGGAACTGAAGGAAACAATACAAAGGACACACAACTGGAAAGCACTTGGCCTGGACCAAATACAAAACTTCTGGTACAAACAGCTTACTTCAACGCACAAATACCTCACTCAACAGTCATAGAACACCCACACGTATTCCCTCTATTCCTAACCGAAGGCAAAACCTACATTAAACCAAAAACTCCAGATACCCCAAACCCAGCTAACTACAGACCCATAACATACCTTCCAACACTCTACAAAATTATAACTGCCACAATCACACAGAAAATTGAAGCACATCTCACCCAATATAATATACTCACAGAAGAACAAAAAGGATGTAAAAAGAACAGCAGAGGATGCACAGAAAGTTAATAATAGTGTCATCATGAAGCAAACAGAAAAACAGAAAAGAAACCTCTACACCTGCTACATAGACTATAAAAAGGCTTTCGACTCCATCCCACACAGCTGGCTGAAAAAAGTACTCAAAATATACAAAATATATCCCTCAATCCAAAACTTTCTGACAAGAATCATGGAGGCATGGAAAGCAACAAAACACCTAACAACAGACAAGGGTCATACACAGACAGAAAAAATAAATATCAAATGTGGCATATTCCAAGGTGACGCATTCAGCACTCTATGGTTTGCCTGTGTCTCAATCCACTATCCAACACCCTTAACAACACCACATATGGCATCGACATAAAACACCAAAAACAAGCGAAGCACAGAATCAATCACCTCCTATACATGGATGACATCAAAATCTATGCTTCAACCTTGACACAGATAAAAGACCTCTTGCGAATCACTGAGGAACTGACAACAGACATGAAAATGGAATTCGGGATGGGAAAATGCAAGATGCTACACATAGAAAAAGGAAAATGGAAAGAAGAAGCGACATCAGAAACACCAAATAATGAAATATTAGATAACATGGAAGAAAATGAAACATACAAATACTTAGGATTCCAACAAAACACAAAAATCAATCACTACACAGTAAAAACTCAACTAAGAATGCAATATAAAACTCGTCTATCACAAATCCTAAAATTTAAACTCAACTCTAAAAACATTTTCAAAGCCATCAACATCTACGCAATACCCATCCTCACATACTCATTCGGAATCATATGCTACAAAACACCGCATGCTCCATCCCAACTCATGCATTGAAAGAACAACAGTCAGCAGGAAAGAAGGAGGAAGAGGTCTGCTAGACATTAACACAATGCATGCTGAACAGATAAAATCACTCAGAGAATTCTTCCACACTAAAAACACCCCCATTCATAAAACCATAGTAACAGCAGATAAAAATTACACCCCACTCAACCAGCACTACAAAACGAAGACCAAACACGACCACTCACACTCGCAGAGAAAAAAATGGGCACAAAAAGCACTCCATGGGAAGTACTACAACATAATACAGAACCCATGAATAAACAAAGAACAATCATACACATGGCTCAGGAAGGGTGAGTTATTCCAAGAAACAGAAGGATTCCTAATAGCTATACAGGATCAAGTTATAGCCACCAAGAACTACCAAACATACATCATAAAAGATAACAGTGTAACAACAGACCTATGCAGGAAATGCCATCAGTTCCAAGAAACAATAGACCATATAACAGGAGGATGTAAAATTCTGACAGGAATGGACTATACAGACAGAAACAATACAGCTGCAAAAATAATTCACCAACAACTGGCCATCAAATTCAACCTTATCAAACAAGCTATACCATACTATACATACTCACCCGAAACAATCTTGGAAAATGCAGATCATAAAATATACTGGGACAGAACAATTCATACGGACAAGGCAATACCCTGCAACCGACCAGACATAACGGTCATAGACAAAAAAGAAAAACACACATACCTTATCAACATAGCAATACCAAATGACAAAAATGTTGTTGAAAAGGAAGAAGAAAAGAGAGACAAATATACACCACTGGTCATGGAAGTCAAAGAATTATGGTAACAGGAAAAGGTCATAATTATTCCGATAGTCACCTCAGTCATCAGCGTCACATCAAAAAAGTATACAGAAAACCTTCAGAAACTGGGCCTACCAAAATACATCCACACCAACATCCAGAAAGCAGTCATACTTAAAACATGCTCAATTGTCAGGAAATTCCTGAATCAATAAAAGACAGCATGACTTGGCAAAGCCCATCATGTCCGTCTAGAAAAACCACCACGAGCATGAAAGAGATTAATAATGATATCCACAAGTGCTCAGGTATTGAGCCATGAACCATGCCATTCCATGAGCTCCAAGCACTTCCTGCAGTGAGGGGTGTGTGTCTCACAAACACTTGTCTCCAGGACTGTGCAACAAAGTTGCAATAGAAGGTTTAGGAGATGAGGAGGAAGAAAGGACATTTCATGTTAGGTTTTAAAAGAGGAAAAGCAAGGCAATGGGGCTAATGCAGGCATGGGATGAGACCCAGGATTACATCTCTCAGGTGTCGGGAGGAGAAAATAAGCGTTAATATGTGGTCACTAGACAGGGAATCAGTGGTACGTCATGTGAATTTGTGTTAGTCATTGCCCTTTTCCTTCCCCACTACCCAAACCCTCTGTGCTTTCAGTCCTCTCCCCTTGCCATAATCAGTGAGAGTATTTGAGAGCCTATGCAGACTCCTTTGCAGATACAATAATAAGCAGAGAGCAGCTGGGATGAAAGAAGTTGTGATTTGCCATAACATGTAGTCCTTAGACTTGAGAGCATGGTGTTCAGACCATGTTTACAGAGACTTGAAGAGGTGGCAATGAGGTCAGAGTAGCTAAGGAGAGAGTGGCCTGCAGATTCTTGGATATTACTTTGGGCGCCTTTTGACTTCCTGGATGATGCACTTTTTTCTTGGAGATATTTTGGTATGACGACTGCTCCTGGGTAGAGTGACTGTGGTCTTGCATCTTCTCCATTTGTATACTATCTGTCTGACAGTCAATGGTGGAGCCTCCAAAACTTAGAAATGGTTTTATAACCCTTTTTAGACTTATAAGCCACAATAACTGCTTTCCTGAGGTCCTCAGAGATGCCTTCTGATTGTGGCATGACGTGTTTCCACACAACCATATGGTGAAAACCAAAGTCACAAGGTTTCGGATTCTTTCATAGGGTAGGGCTTCCCAAACTCACTCCTGAAGATCTACCTAATTCCTTAAAAAACTTATTAAAATTATTCCCTAAAATTGAGCTGATGCAACGAGGGGTGCACTTACTTTTGCACATTCCTTGATAGTACTCACTATCTGCCAAATTTATGCATCGTTTTATTTCACAAGACACAGAATTGGTTAATATAAACCCTATTGGATATTTAGAAAAGGACTGGTTTTGATTCATGAAAGCTATCATGGTAAAACTATGGAAATTCTGTAATTATCATTAGGGTTCACAAACTTTCTCACCACTGTATCCCTCTTGGTGGCTGAAGGTGGGATTTGTCCCTCATAATCAGGGGCAAGATATGCCTAGAAACTGTTTTAGGCCTCCTATTCTTTCAAAGCAATGGATTGAGGATCTATGCTGTGAGATTACATGCACACACTGGCCACTATCCTTGCAAAGTTGATCAGATCAAAAAATGTATTTTAGAAAATAGTGATTCCTAGTGAGCTCACATTAGGAAACTATTTTACAGTGGTGCCTCTTCATTGTTACAGAAAATTTTAAAGGCTAGACAGCAGATGTGGGGTACAAGTCCTATCAATTGTATTGGCTGTATTGGCTGAACTAACGAGTTGGGAGTCCAGCTTTATTTGAAGGGTCACCCTGGGCTAGACATTAATCACTTTATAGACAAACCCCCCCCCCCCCCATACATTGTTCCAAATTCATCAGGGTCCTGGTATACAACTTGGATCCTAAGTGCTCAAGTGAAGCACACCAGACAAGAATAGTTAAGGAGTTACTCATGTAGTTATTGCAGGCACCTCATACCTGATATATAACAGGTGCCTGCTTAGTTTTTGTATAATTCAAGAACTCCTGTGAAGTGGGAAATGCAGGTTGCTTACCTGTAACCGTAGTTCTTCGAATGGTCATCTGTGCAGTGACACTCTATGGGCTCGCGCCGGCGCCGAGCCTTGATTCGGAAGCTTCTAAAGCCTAGACTTTTGGCGGGAACCCCTCCCCCCACCGTCCTATTGCGCATGCTCGGGGTTCCCGCATACCTCAGTTCTATGAGACCGAATTGCCTCGCGAACAAGGTAAGTTCTGGACTTGTAAAAAGCTAGTGCCCGACGGACATCGAGCGAATGGAGTTTAGAGCTCAGAGGGTCCGATGGTGCTTGAAAGAAAGTAGGGAGCACAATGCTTTGGTTGATGTGGAAGTCTGAGAGGACTTTAGGTCGGAACAAGGGACCTGGTCTGAGAACCACCTTGTCGCGGAAAAACTGGGTGTAAGGAGGGTCCGCCATTAAGGCCACAATTCCAAGCTCCTACGTGCTGAGGTTATTGTGACTAGAAAGGCTACCTTAAATGTCAGCAGTCTGGTAGAGACCGAAGCCAATGGCTCGAAAGGTTTATTCGTCAGGGCTGTCAGGACAACAGACAGACTCCATTGAGGGATGACTGAACGTATCGGAGGTCGCAAATTGTTCAAACCTTTGAGAAATTGTTTTGACAAGGGGCGGGTGAAGACTGAGGACCCTTGTACTAGGTCATGCCGGGTTGAGATTGCAGCCAGGTACACCCTTATTGATGCAGGTTTTAAGCCTGCTGTGTAAAGGGAGTGTAAAAAAGATAGGATGTGTGCGATCCCGTACGTTGTAGGGTTCAGGTTTCTGTTGGATACGAACGTAGTAAACTTTGCCCATTTTCTGTCATAGGATGCTCTTGTAGAGGGCTTTTTAGCCTCCAGGAGGACAGCCTGTATTGAGGGTGGTAGCGCTAGGTCTCGCCAGAGCGCCGGATTTGCCAGGCCGTGAGCTTGAGTTGGGGCAGGTCCGGGTGAAGGATTAGACCCCGTTCCCTGGAGATTAGGTCTGGGGTTGCTGGAAGGCGGAGAAATTCCCCTTTGCACAAACGGAGTAGTGGGGTGAACCACGCTTGACGTGGCCACCACAGCGTTATCAATATGGCGCTCATTGCGCCGTAAGCTAGTTTGGCAACGACCTTGGCCACTAGCAGGAACGGGGGGAAAGTGTAAGCTAGTCCGGTCCCCCAGGGCGTTTTGAAGGCGTCTCCTTGGGAGTTCTTGCCCAGTCCCGCTTGCATGCAGAAATTGGGGCAAACGGCATTTTCTGTGGAGGCGAACAAGTCGATGGCTGGTGTCCCCCACGTGGCGAATAGGAGGTCCAAGGCGCTGGACGATAGGGACCACTCGTGAGTGTCCCAAAATTGACGGCTGAGGGTGTCCGCCTGAACATTGTCTGTGCCCGCTATGTGGATGGCGGAGAGAAGCATCTGGTGTTTGATCACCCAGTGGAAAATTTTCAGCGTTAGTTGCAGCAGGCCTAGTGACCGGGTGCCTCCCTCCTTGTTTAGGTATCAGACCACTGTCGTGTTGTCGGAGACAACCTGTACGTGGTGTCCGTTGAGGTGCATTTTGAACGCATGGAGAGCTTTCCGGACTGCTAATAGTTCCAGGACGTTGATGTGGAGCTGCTGTTCGCTGGTAGACCACTTCCCTTGGATTACCAGGTGGTCGCAGTGGGCGCCCCATCCCTCCAAGGAAGCATCTGACGTGAGTGTTCTGGTTGGTTTGTTTTCCGCAAATGGAAGACCCATGCTCAGGTTGTGGGGTGCCATCCACCAATTAAGAGTTGAGCGTAGAGCGTTTGGGAAGGGGAGTCTCTTGTAACTTGACGTCTCGCAAGGGTCGCAATTTGCGAGGAATTGTTGAAGGGGCCTCATATGCATCGTGCCCACCGTACAACATACATGGATGAAGCCATGAGTCCCAACAGCCTCTGGATGAGGCGTACTGGAACGGTCGTGGATTTGTGGAGTACGCGAGAGAGGTGACATATTGCCTGGGTGCGGTCGTGTGGGAGGGTTGCTCTCTCGAGAGTTGAATCCAGTTGAACCCCAATAAATTGGATAATTTGTGCTGGTGTAAGACGAGATTTGTCGTAATTGACGACTAGGCCCAGGCGCTAGAGTAGATCCGTCGTGGTGGTAACATCGCGGATCGCCTGATTGTGTGTTGGTGAGACTATCAGCCAGTCGTCCAGGTAAGGGTATAGTTCTACCCCAGACGTTCTGAGAAAAGCACATACCGCTGCCATGCACTTTGTGAATACTTGTGGTGCAGTCTTGAGGCCAAAGGGGAGGACAGTAAACTGATACGCCTGTTTTCCGACCATAAACCTGAGAAAGCGTTGGTGTGCCCTGTGGATGGAGATATGAAAATATGCGTCCTTCAAGTCTATGAGCGAGAACCACTGGTAGCGGCAGAGGAGAGGGAGAATGAGATCCAGTGTTACCATGCGGAACTTTTTGGTGATGATGAATTTGTTGAGGGCTCTCAGGTCCATGACCATGATGGGGCGAGGGCCTCCATCTCACTTTTGGCACTGTGAAGTATCGGGAGTAGAAGCTGTCCCGTAGGGCGGAGGAGTGAACAGGAACAATAGCTCCCTTTAAGAGGAGGATGGATATTTCCTGGTGCAGTATTTTCGAAGGTTGTGTGACTTTGACATGGCCAGTTGGGGGGGGGGGGGGATGCACGAACTCCATCCGACAGCCACATCGTATGATGCTGAGGACCCATCTGTCTGATGTTATTTGGGTCCAAGCGTTGAGAAACCTTTGGAGATGGTGAGTAAAAATTGGCGTCAGGCAGTCAAAGGCGCTGTTTTTGGGGCGCCTCTTGTCTGGGGCGGCTCTGTCGGAAGCGGCCTGGTTGGTATCCTTTCTTCGTTGGAAAGGATGGCTGCGAGGAGGGTTGATAGCGCTGTTGTTGCTGTTGCTGGCAGCCCGTGGACTGGCGGGGTGGGTAATACTGCTGGCGGCCCCATCTCCTTGCCCTATAAGGGTATGGTGCTGTGGTTGCATAAAACCCCATTTTTTTGGCGGTCGTTTTCGCCTTCTGTATTGTGTCCATGGTCGCATCGGTTGAGGAATGAAATAAGCCCTCTCCATCGAAAGATAGATCTTCGATTCTGGCCTTTGACTCTTGAGGCAGGTTAGAGGATTGGAGCCAAGTGTGACGGCGAAGCACTATGGCACCGACCATGGATTTAGAAACAGAGTCTATCTGGTGTCTGGCTGTCGTCAGCTCCTGCTTAGCCAAAGCCACTGCCTCATTTTGAAAAATCTGAGCTGCCTGTCTGATGTCATCCGGGAGGTGAGAGTGGAGCGACGCGATCTTATCCCATATGAACAAATGGTATCTGGCCATCATGGCCTGATAGTTTGAAATTTTCATTGACACTGCTGATGAGGAGTATATCCTACGGCCAAAGGAATCGAGTTTACGCCCCTCTCTATCCGTTGGAACTGAATGCGATTTAGAAGTCCTGCCCTGGGCGGACTCAACAATGACAGAGTTAGGCTTAGGATGTAGGAACATGAAACCAACGTCTTTCTCCTGGGTTTTGTACAGAGAATCTAGCCGTTTTGAAACTGGACCCATTGTGGCTGGGTTTTTCCAGGACTCCTGGGCAGTATGCAGTAAAGTAGGGATGAACGGCAGAGCTGGCGAAGCCTGGACATCTGGGTACATCACATTGTAGATTGTGTCTACGCATGTCTCTGACAGTTGTTTGAGTTTGACTCCTAACGATTCAGCCATTCTGATCATCTGCTCAGTGAAGGTCCCTACCTCTGTTGATGGGGAGGTTCGTGCCCCGGTACCGACTGCCTCCTCCGGAGACGGTACCGACAGCGGTGCGTCCACCGATGAAGAGGAATCAGAGGCATAGTCCTCTACTGATTGTGGCGACGCTGGTGTAGGAACGTCGTGCAGAGCCGGTCCCGGTACTGAGATGTCGATGGGTGGAGCAGTGACAGTCACTGACGGTGGCAAGCGCGGTGGGAGAGGTGGAACAAATATTCCAGTTGGTTTAAGTCTCTTGCCCGTATAGGGGTCAAACAAGTAGGATCGCTGGGCGCGATCGTCTCCGCCCTGACTTGAGCAAGAAGCCCATGAACGCGCGGAGCGCTCTGAAAGACATTCCCAATCCTGGGATGGTGTCGGGGAGCGGGACCGGTACTCGGTAGAAATGTCTCTTGGTACCGAGTAGGCTGATCGAACAGACCGGGGGAAGGCACGCCTTGAATCTGCCTGGGACCGAGCAGGCGAGACTGGAAAATTTTCCTTCCGTTGCGGCGCAGGCAAGTTACGTTGCGGTACCGAGGAGCCTCTTGCCTCTAACGAGGGTAAGGGAGGCATCAGTACCGAGAAGGTATCGCAGGGTGCGCTGGCTTCGTAGGTGGGATGGAGACCAACGCCGAAGGCAACGGTAACGTCTGGCCCATCGGTACCGGTGATCTAGTCGGTACCAACGCCGATCCCGGGCGCAGTGGGGCCGATGGGGCTGACCTTTTGGCCGCCTTTTCCTTAGACATTTTCTTATGTCTAGTCTTTTTCCTCTGCTTTCTTGGCTCTTCCTCCTGAGGGTGAGCCTTTTTTGGCTTCTTTGCCTTCACCCCTTCCCTCGTCGGGGATTGTTCGATGGAGGGATACTTTTTAAGGCGCTCTGACGAGGCTTTCGCCGAGGCCGGGGCCAGCGTAGCCGGGGCTGGTGCATCACCACCTCTAGAGCCTTTTTCCATAAAAGGGCACGGAGCCTGTCGGCCCTGTTTTTTGTTTGCCTCGAGAAACCCCTACAATGGGCACAGGTACCCACGACGTGAGCCTCTCCGAGGCATAGCAGGCAACGGGAGTGGCCATCAGATAAGGTTAGTTTGGCTCTACAGGAGGAGCAGGTTTTAAACAAAGCATTCTGCGCCATGGCTGCGAAACGTCGACAAGGGACAGAAGAATTCCCCTTACGCAGGAAAAAACTAGCAATAACGCTATATACACGAGAAATATGTTTAACTATAGAAAAAGATTTTTTAAAAAATTTTTAGGTTAAGGAAGAACTAGAAGAGGAGAAAGAAAGTCTAAGCTAACGAGGACCGAATACGAACGATTTTCGGAGAAAACACTAAGGAGAAGACATCCGCGAGGCAAGCAGCACGGCGGTCGAAAAAGAACTGAGGTAAGCGGGAACCCCGAGCATGCGTAATAGGATGGTGGGGGGAGGGATTCCCGCCAAAAGTCTAGGCTTTAGAAGCTTCCAAATTGAGGCTCGGCACCGGCGCAAGCCCATAGAGTGTGATGCACAGAGACCACGAAGAAGAACATGGGTGCTTATATGATTCCATTGGCAGATTACAATTGCTTAGGGATGCAGCCTGGATAATGGCACTGTTTAAACCCTTCATTGTAGCCTTGTCTCCTGCAATTTCTCCCACTTACTCCTTTCCGTCTGCTATGGTGAACTAGCCATGTTCTGCTCCACTATGAGGAGTCCTTTCAAAAACCTGGCCAAGGGTGTGGAGAGAAACCATTTTACATGAATTGCCAAGGGTGCACAACCCATGATAAATCCTCCACCCACAAGGCCTTTACCATAGCCCTCCATGGGTGCCCTGACACTGTCGGCCAATTGCCTCACCCCTGTACTCTTCACTCTGCCCCTCAGAGATCCTACATTGCATGATTTTTCTCCACTGTTGCCAGCAGTGAGGAATGGGATGTGCCTGACCAAATCACATATAGCCCTCAAGACCTCAAGACCAAAAAGGTTGGGCCCTTGGCTTAAGTCATGCCCCTTAAGCTGTTGGATCTGTTACCAACATTTGTCTCAGAAGAAAGGGTGGGCTGCTTCTTTCTTTCCATTTTGTTACCTCAAAGCTAGCCTTCAGTGCTGCCAATTGGGCCTAGAGTGGAGCTGTTTGAGCAGAAAAGGAATGAGATGAAGTTACCATTCACCTTAAAATGCTGCAATGACATTTTGGAATATTCCCCCAGCTGTTTATTCTGGATGTAACACTACTGAGGCCCAGAGCCTCCTAACCTCAATAGCCATCTTAAGTACAACCAAGAGGAGCTGTTCTTTTCACACTCCACTAGGTTAATGGGCCCTTCTCCAATTAATCTTGCTTGCATATTCACCTCACTTTAGAGGCCTGAGTTCTGCTGCTCAGCATTTTCCACACCGGCCATGCAGCTTATGATGGGAAGGATCTGCTTTCTCAAGAGAAAAGACACAGATCGCTCATCTTTCTTCCATACGCCTGCTCTACTACAGAGGCAGTGAGGGGGAAAGCAATCCCTTTTTTGGTAGGAGTGCCGAGATTAAAAGGGCTCCATGGAAACCTGATTGGTATATTACTTCTAACATCATCTCAGTTTGTTTGGTATCCAATTTTATCTAGTTGATGCTGGATGCCATTTATAGTTGCTGAAGTGATGTGAGCAAAGAAACCAGGGGTAGAGTGCTGACCCCCAAACTGTGACTGAAGAGAGCATTTTTGCCTCATCTACAAAATTTTAAAGCCATCCGTTTGTTGTGGCCGAGCAACGCTAAGGTCACTGTAGTAAAGTAGCCACTTTCTGTCACTTCCAGCCCAAAAGCATGGAGGTGAGGGAATTGCATATCAGAACAGAAGCACTCGCCAGTCTCTTTTGCTTTTCCTGCTCTGAGAGGCAAAATACAGGAAGCTATACCAGGAGAAGCTGAAGTAAAATAAAGTGTTTTGTAAAGAGTGAACATACAAGCCATACAGAAACCTGCTTAAACATGGGAAGCTGACCTATAGAGTTAAAATATTGGTCCATCTAGCTCAGTATTGTCAACACCAGCCTTTCCCAACCTGGTGCATGATAGATGTTTTGGACTTCAACTCCCTTCAGTGGCAGCCAGCATGACCAACAGTGATAGTCCAAAATAGTTGGAGGGCACTAGGCAGAGGAAGGCTGGTATACACTAACTAGCAATAACTCTCCAGGGTTTCCATGTGAGGACTTTCCCAGCTCTTCTTAAAGATGTCAGGATTGAATCTGGGATTGTCTGTCCCAAGTAAATATCACCCCACCCCAGAACTACTGGAGAACATAAGCAATCTCCAAGATGCAACATGGAAAGCTTACCATTGTTAAAGAGGCTAAGATTTGTTCTGCAACCATCTGCATTGTACAACATGAACAGGTTTCACCTACAGTTCCCATGTATTGAAACAGTCTCTGGTCATGTACTTCAATTTTTCCTTGCAGCTTATTTATCTACAAGAACTACCCCCACAGTAGCAAAAAGCCCTACATACATCAGTTGATTTGTTATAATTTTATTTTGACACACAAAAATATAGTATAAAATGTTTTATTAAAAAATTGACCACTCTTACCTCCCCAAATAGTGTACTGCTGCTGAATGAGAACTGTGATGGTTAACCACAGAATAATTTGCATCCAGTTATATTTTAAACATTACTTGTGGGTTCATGTTTTTAAGAGGGCAAAGGGCCTTCAGTAAGATGCTAAATTTTAAAACCATTTACAACAAAGTGGTGTTAAGCTGAATATTGGGGATATGTTCATTAGAAAAACCTACTGGATAAAATAAAAACTATTTTCACATTCAGAAGCATCCTACAAAACCAAGTTCAGCATGTCCTTTTGATGCAATCACTTTGGGATTTGTTGCAACACTTTTTGTTGTATTATAAGTCTTGTAAATACCAATTAGTCTGTCTGCAATTTCAAACATGTTGTTCCGCAGAGAAATAATAATGAATTGTGCATTTTTCGTTTGTTCCTGGAAATTAAAATATATTTTGCATTAGTATTTGTGATAATACATTTTGAGGGCTGGCAAGCAAAAACCTAGTATCACAATTGCAATGAGACTCCCTTTCCTTGTCATCCTTTTTACATCCTTTCTGGTTACTAGTAATAGAACCAGTAATGCTTGATACTGAACTGAGGATCAGGACTAGTACCTCTCCCCCATTGGATCAGAGAAGGGCAGAGTTAATATTCTCAGTTGGCCTTTCTTACAGGGAAGATGGTGAGAATTGCCTGCATCCCTCGTTGGTAGTACTGCACTGCAGCCCTGCTGAAAAAAGCAAATTAGGGCTTGTGAACTTTTAACAGCTGGGACATAGTTAAGTCGTCTCGTTCAAGGCTGAAACGTAAAGATGACAAAATGAATCTGTATGTGTGTACCAGTGGCAAAATCTTGGGTTAATTAACGTACAATTTGCTGTAGTACAAGCCAGGTGTGTTCAACCTTTTTGCATATGTGATGCTACAACACATCTGAACACGGGCACTATAGGTTAATTAGTAGTTAGGTTAACTGTGGGGTTATTTAATTCACGATTAACCTATAGTGCCTGAGTTTGGATGTCATGTAGCACACCCCAATCAACTTGATCAGGGGATGAATATTCAAACCCATGATTTGCTGCTATGTGAAAATGGGGTCTTATATCCCAGGCATTAGACATTTGGGGAACACTACGACACTATTCTGCTTGATAGTAAACTGATTCCTAAAGTACAATAATAGAAATCTAAAAACCTAAAATTTCTGGCAGAAATGTCTTCACCTGGAACTGAAAAGGTAATACAGTTTGGACATCACTTGAGATCATTCCATAAATGGTATGCTACAACTGACAAGGCCCTCTTTCTTGTAGCCACCTACCTAACTTCATTCAGTGGAGGCACTTGGAAGAGAGCTCCTGCAGATGACTTTTAAGGCTCCGGGAGGGTACAAATGGGAGGAAATGTTCCTTTAGATACTCTGGCCCCAAACAATTTAGGGCTTTAAATGTAAACAGTCATGTTAAGTTGCACTTCTTTCAATTAAACTTCTGAAGTAGTATGAGAATTTAGGATTGCAGCATAAAAACAAAAAGTCTCAAGGAACAGATGGTTTAAAAACCCACTATTGCCAGTAATACTAGAGACTAGTTTACATTTTATAGAATCTGAGATGACACACTAACATAAGCCTTTATGAAAATATGGTGTATATAGCTACACCCATTCTCTAGCTTTGCAGGCTAGAAGCAAGGCATGGAGCATTCAGGTACACTGCCACTTGTCAAGACCTCCAAAGGTTCCCACAACTGGCTTTTCCTTACCTCTAGTACAGAGAATGACACAATATAGATCCATTGACTTTAATAGAGGTGAAGGGTGCCCTGCTGTCACAAAATGGCTTAAAAGCAATGGTGGGGAAGCCCATCCCTACCAAGGACCTTGGGGTAACAGTGGGTGGTCTTCCCTCCCCTTCAGCAGGAGACCCTTTTCCCCACTTCTATCAAAGTCAATGGAGTAATATCCTCCATAAACTTCATGAGAAATGAATATAAAAGTCCTATGCAAACAAAACAAAACAAAACAAAGGCTGAATAAAAGGCAAGAAATGAGAGAATCCAGGGAAGGGCCCAGAAATTTTTTTTACAAATATGCCCCATGATTCCTTCAAAATGACAAATGTGTCCACAGGCCTGACAAAGTTAAATACCCCTGGTCAAGATCTTTTCCAGTTCATTTATGCAAAGCTAGCATTAGTTTATACTTATTGAAATATGTTAAGTTTGAATAATATTAACTTCTATAATACTTACATATATGTAAAATGCTACAATGGATACATTTTTAAAATCAAGGGCTGCATCAATTTCATCCATGAAGTAAAGGGGAGTTGGCTTGTAATGATGCAGAGCAAAAACCAAAGCCAGTGAGCTAAGTGTCTTCTCTCCACCCGACAAGTTAAATATCTTTTTCCAACTTTTCTTTGGTGGCCGAACACTGAAAGAATGAATATATTTACAAGCTTACAATTGTTTAGTTTCACTTTAATACCACCACACTTTAAGCATGTAAGAAGCACATTGTCTCAGTAATTTTAAAATAGTGCTGTATTGTTGATCACTACTAGCCATCTTCATATTCTAGATTGGGTGCTGAGGATCAGAGAATGTTGGCTAGCCCCTATGGTCAGGCAAACAAGTTTGGTGAAGTTTGAACCCCAGACTTCTTGGCTCTTAGCCACTCCTCTATATTCTTTCAGTCAAAATATGCTTGAACATTAGAAGCTGCCCTATGCAGTCTACTCTGACTGTCAACAATTTTCTATAATCCAAAGGTCATCTCCATCACTGGCATCAGTTTCTTTTTACTGGAAATGCGAGCAAATGAACATGCATGCAAAGCATATGTTCTACCATGGTTGGTTAAAGCTTTTCTGGTTAACCAATAAATTATATTGATATTGTTTTCACCATACAAAAGGTCCTAGTTAACGTAAGAATGCAGAAAGCAGGTTGTCCAAATTTTTAGCATTTAGAATCTCATTCACTTTCCCTTGAGTATATTCTACAATTAAAGAACAAACAAACAAACTCTACACATTTGGAGTTCTGATAGTGTAACATAGGATCCATAAATATCAGATACAAGAGACATCCATGACAGTTCAACCACATAACAAGACAGTACTGGAAGACATTGCCAAGCACAGAATGCCACAATAGCAACATTAGCACAAACTATTCTGAATTCACATAACTATTCTGAATGCCATCAGTTAAGCATACCAATAGGAGTGGAATTCAAGTCCCTCATTCTTGAACATCTAAGGTATTCCAAGACACTTGTGAAATATCTCTTTGATCTTCTGCCAATTAGCTGATAACAGAAGCACAAACTTCTGTCCTTAGGATGGGGGGGGGAGGAGGAGGAGAGAGGGAGGGAGTGTAAGTCTGTGGGGAGGCTAGGCTTGCTCTTATAATGCTAGCCTATGGTGTAATGTTATGTCTGAACCAGCTCTGTACAGCTAATCCTGTAATAAACAATGAGATAAAATATACCACAGTTTGTAAAAGGGGGGTCATGTTTTCAAAATGAGAAATTAAAATGAAGATATTACAGACAACACCAACCTGAACATGATTCCTTCAGAGAAAGGATCCAAACTATCTACAAGCTCTAGTTCTGCATCTCCTCCTAACGTAAGCATTTGGTAATTTTCCTTTAGCTTGTTTGTTATTACATTAAATCCTGCCATAAACTCATTGAGCCTATTTTTTCTAAGGTCTTCATAAGCTTCTCTGAAGTTGTCTCGCTCCGTGGTAATTTCATCCAACTCTGCCACACGTTTTAGGTACAATTCTTCCTAAAATTTTAAAATAAAAAGTCATTCATGTGAAGCAATGCACCATACTTAAAATGACATTTACATTTAATATAGCTGATTTAACAACTAAGGGGGGACTTTACTAATCACAAATTGAAATTTCATTCATTATAATGAAATTATAATATGGGGGGGAAATAAACGTACCTTTTTATTGTATTCATCAATGGCACCCAAGTTTGGTTTCATTTCATGACACTGAGCTTCTAAAAGAGCAATCTGATTGGTTATAATATTTGTATCTTTAATAGCCTCAAGTTCTTCTTGACTGAACACTGGAAGCTCTTCGACTTGTTTGTCTTCCATAGAATGCAGTGATAGTTTTGATACCTAAAATATATTTTAAGCAGTCAAAGAGCAAGCAAATTTTATGTGTCTATAGCTATAAATGTGCTGAGGGGTTCTGTACTTTAAACTTGTTCTCCTAGCATACAATTAATCATCTACTTGTCTAAAAATTCCTATTCTTAGCAAAGATAGAGAGTAAGTATTCAACATGCTGTCTTTTTTTATTTGGTATTTTAATATTGCGATGACTTGAGTTTTTTTAAATACTGTACATCACTTTGAAGAGCTTCTGTTAAAAAGCCACCTATAAATACTAAGGGAAGCATATGCAGGCAAGTGAGTGCTTGAGGGAGGGATGAAGCACTCCATCTTACCCTCTCCCTCCAGCAGACTGCTGCATTTCCATGCAGGGTCTGGAGGAGGATGCTTTGCCTCCTTTGTGTCCAGGGTAAAATGCAAGAAAACTACCACACAGCATATTTCATTTCTATGCTATCCTCCCAAGCTCAGCATAAAAACCAAGGGGCCTGCCACTCCTTCAAACTTTTAGGCATCCCCCAGTATTTCTATGTTGGGTATGGAAGGCAGGAAGTTCCCTCTTACCCAATCTAGGATGTCCTCTATATTCTCCTTTAGTGGCGGAGTTACATCTTCATCTTCTTTTGGACACCAAGTCAATCTTCTAGCTCTCATTATGTGATATATATGCATCTTTAAGCGAAGTGCAGCAGGGTAATCTAAAAGTATATTGAAGTATATAAGGAAATTCAAGCTAGGGCCAAATAAGATGATCCAAAGTTTTTCGGAAGGGAGGAGGAGAGCAGAGAAGGGTTTAAAACCTTTCTTCTGACAACTGCATCTGCCCCTTCCCAGTACTGCTATTAGGAGGATTAATCCCCTCCTCAAACCTAATCTCTCCACAGTCCATGGCTGCTTTAAGCACTAATAAGACAGAACATCTCAACACGTATCTGATGTCACATCTAGATTTTACAACTGTTCCAAATCAGTTCTCAAATTAAGAGCTTAAATTAAGAGTTTCATTACTGAAATGCAGGTTGCTTACCTGTAACTGTAGTTCTTCGAGTGGTCATCTGTGCATTCATACCCCATGGGCTCGCACCAGCGCCGAGCCTCGATCGGAAAACTTCTATAACCTAGACTCTTTTGGCGGGAACCCCTCCCCCCACCGCCCCATCGCGCATGCTCGGGTTCCCGCTTACCTCAGTTCTATGAGACCATAATTTGCCTCGCGAACGAGGTAGTGAACAATAAGAGGAAAAGCATAAAGGAATTTTGTATGCATGCGCAATGGTACTCTCTATGACCTGGCATACTCAGTGAGGCCAAGAGGGGATGGTGGGTGGGTTGTGTGAATGCACAGATGACCACTCGAAGAACTACAGCTACAGGTAAGCAACCTGCATTTCTTCTTTGTGGTCTCTGTGCATCACACCTTATGGGCGATTAATCAGCAATAACTTACCGGAGGAGGGTGGCCCGCTGAAACATCACTGAAGAATCGCTGAGAGCACAGCACGACCAAAGGACGAGTCTTTTCTGGCTCTAACATCCAGGTTATAGTGAGTGACAAAAGTCGAGGCATTCGACCAGGTCGCTGCTCTGCACACATCCGGGATTGATACACCCCGGCTTACAGCCATAGACGTGGAAAGTGCTCTGGTGGAATGTGCCTTCAATGCGTCTGGTGCTTCTTTACCGGCTAGTTGATAGGCCAACGTGATAGTCTGGACAATCCACCGTGCCAACCGTTGTGGTGACACAGGCTGACCCTTTTCTTTCTCACCATAGCAGACAAACAGTCTGTTCGATTTTCGAAAAACTGAGGACCTTGATTTGTAGAAAGCTAGCGCACGTCGCACGTCCAGAAAATGGAGCTTCGTGCTAAATGGATCTGTAGGTGAGTGGAAGAAGGTAAGAAGTACAATATCCTGATTCAGATGGAACGGGGACACAACCTTTGGTAGAAAAGACGGGTCCGGTCTAAGAATCACTCTGTCACTCAAAAACTGAGTGTAAGGTGGGTCCACGAGTAGGGCACAGAGTTCTGAGCTTCTCCATGCTGAAGTAACGGCAACCAAAAAAGCCACCTTTAGAGTTAGGAGTCTAACGTCAATCAATAGTAGCCAGAGGCTCAAAGGGCTTTGCACTTAGTGCCGCCAAGACCACTGAGAGGCTCCACTGGGGAACTAACGATCAAACTGGTGGATGTACATTACGCAACCCTTTGAGGAAGCACTTAGTCAATGGGTGAGAAAAAAACGAATATTGGTGCACTAAATCGTGGTTGACAGAAATGGCAGCTAGATAGACACTAATTGAGGAAGTTTTCAGACCTTTTTCATGAAGAGAATATAAGAAGAGGAGAACATCCTGAATTGGGCAGGTCCTTGGGTCTTTGCCCATAGCAGAAGTAAAATCAGTGACTATGCGCCATTTGCAGTCGTAGGAAGCTCTTGTGGCAGGTCTACGTGCCTCCCGGAGGATGTTTTGGAGAGGTGTTGGCAAGTCTAGGTCCTGCCATCTGGTCGTATGCGCCATGCAGTCAGTCGGAGTTGCTGTATGTCTGGGTGTAGAACCCTGCCCCTGTCCTTGGAGAGCAGGTCCGGCCATAGGGGTAGATGCCAGTACTCCCCTTTGGCCATTGTTAGTAACCGTGTGAAACACGCCTGTCGTGGCCACCACGGATCTATCAGAATAGCATCGGTCTGGTACTGGTGGAGTCTCGTAACTACTTTGGCCACCAGTGGAAAGGGGGGGAAGGTGTAAAGAAGTCCCATCGGCCGTGGCATGTTGAAGGCATCTCCCAGAAAGAAGGTGCCCATGCCCGCTCTCGAGCAGAAGGCGTTGCAGACAGCATTGTCCTGGGTCGCAAACAAATCCAGTAGCGGGGTTCCCCACCGACGAAACAGGAGGTTGAGGACTGCGCGGGAAAGCGCCCATTCATGGGTGTCTGGAACTGTCTGCTGAGAATATCCGCATGAACATTCTGCGTTCCTGCTATGTGTATTGCCGAGAAGCGGATGCCGCGATGGACGTCCCAGTGGAGGATTTCCAGGGTCAGAGCGAGCAGGGGTGGGGATCGTGTACCCCCTTCTTTGTTGATATATCACACGACGGTGGTGTTGTCGGAAATGATCCGTACGTGGCGGTTCTGGAGATGTGTCTGAAATGCATGTAGCGCCTTCTTCACGGCTAGGAGTTCTAGCATGTTGATGTGGAGAGACTTGTCTCTGGTGGGTCATCTGCCCTGGACTGACAGGTGCCGCAATGAGCTCCCCAACTGAGGAGGGAAGCGTCCGATGTTAGGAGGCGTGATGGGCCCAGGTCTACAAAGGGCAGGCCGTCCCTTAGGTGGCGTAGGTCGGTCCACCATGCAATGTCGGGCAGCAGCTCTCCGGGGAGAGACAGTTTGACTGTCCTCGGATTCTTGGTGGGGATGTAGTGGTCCAGCAGAAATTGTTGCACAGATCTCATGCGCATACGCGCCCATCTGACTACGTAGACCGACGAGGCCATAAGCCCCAGCAGTTTTAGCAATATTAGGGCTGTGAGCCGCTTGGAGTGCATGACCTTCAGAGCTAGGCACTGTATTGCAATGGCTCGATCCAGTGGAAGGAATGCTTTCCCCTGTGTGGAATCGAGTAGGACCCCAATGAACTGGATGGTCTGTGTTGGTATCAACAGTCCCAGCTTGTGAAGCAGATATCTCGTCGTTGCGGCATCCCTCTCTGCCCGTGATCTGGAAGGGGAGACGATTAGCCAGTCGTCCAGGTACGGATAGATTTCTATGCCGGAGACCAAAGGGAAGGACCAGTGCGTTCACGTCCGAGAACAACCAGGAAGAGTCGGTCCGAGCGTGGTGTCCCTTGGTCGCTTCGGGTAGCGCCCGGGGAGGAGGCCGGGACTCTTCGCGTCTCGATCGGGGCCGGCTCGGCATTGAGAGATGCGTCGGCACCGAGGTGGCGGCAGGGAGCGGTGGGCTGACTGGGAAGGAAATCGACGCCGATGGAGACAGCACAGGGCGTGCCATCGGTACCGGAGATCGCGTCGGTACCGAGGCCGGCCCTGAAGGTACCGAGGGGCGCGGTACCGAGGTGTCGAGTTTTTCCCTCGGAGCACTCCCGATAGTCTTTCTGGGCCTTTCGGCGTGTTTGGACTTCAATTTTTTCTTGTGGCCAGACGCCGTCGAAGGTGGTGCCGTCTTCTTGGGCTTTTTCGCCTTAGGCCCCGGAATAGGGGTGGCTCGGTCTGCCGAGGTTGAAGAGGGCCTCGCTGGCTTTTCCCTCAGCGGCTCTGCGGGCGCCATTTTAGTTGGGCCTGACCCAGAGGGGACATCTACTGCCTCCAAAGCCCTACTCCAGAGCAGGGAACGCAGCCTATCAGCCCGATTCTTGCGGGTCTGACGGGAGAAGCCCAAACAGTGGGCACAAGTCTCGACGACATGAGTCTCCCCGAGACAAAGGAGGCATAGCGAGTGTCCATCCGATAACGTTAGTTTAACCCGGCAGGAAGTGCATGTCTTAAAAAGAGCAGACTGCGACATCACTGCCCTATGTTGTGTTTTCTTTAACCAGGCAATTCACAGCAACCAAATAATTAGCCAATACTGAATTGAAACACAAATACCTTTACTTCAGGCAATAAACTCTTAGACACAAAACAAACTGATTAACGTAACTAGCCTCAAGGGAGGATTAGGCAAAACGAACAGAAGAAACAATTGCTTTCAGTTAGGAACCAAAAAGAGAGTCTTTTAAGTCTCAGACACTAAGTTGTGTCTCTCTTCTTACGAAGTCGCTCCGACTGGCGTCTCTCTATTCTCTCCTCGTACCGCTTCCGCCTTCTTCGGCACACTGCATGTTTAAAAGCATTCACTGGCTCCTCCTCCTCCTCCTGGGATGCCAGTCGAGGTTCCTCAGCTGCGGATACGTTTCTCTCCTGAGGGCTAAGCTCTGCATTTACATCAGCTGGAACAAAGACTTGGGGAATCAGTCTATCTCCTGGTGTTACCGACAGATCCTCTTCAGAATCTGATTCTGCCCCCATCTCTCCCAACTCATCAACCTGTTCAGGGGAAAAGGAGGTACACACAACACCCTAGTAGAAATAACAACTAGACAGGGAGATGAGAGCAAAAGTAGTTAGCAAAGATATAGATTTAAATATATACTATTATTATATATATATTTTTTTCCAGGAAGAAGAAGCGGAAAGTTAGAAAAAACTACACTAGAGAGAGAAAAATCAGAGAGTCTAAGCAAAAAACTAGCAAATACAAACAAATCTGCAAGCGAAGTTCTCCCGCGAGGCAAGTAGTCGAAAAAGAACTGAGGTAAGCGGGAACCCGAGCATGTGCGATGGGGTGGTGGGGGGAGGGGTTCCCGCCAAAAGAGTCTAGGCTATAGAAGTTTTCCGATCGAGGCTTGGCGCCGGCGCGAGCCCATAAGGTGTGATGCACAGAGACCACAAAGAAGAACTATTAATACATAATACAGTGTTTATTACCTCCTTCTGCCAATACTTAATCTTTGATTGATGCTCTGCAACATGGCTGTCTAGCTGTTCAATTTTAAGTCTAATACTAAGAGCCGCCTCTTGAAGCAAATGCTCTTCTTCTTGGATAGCTTTAATCTCTTGAAGCACAGAACGATGCTTTTCTTGAATCTCTGGTAAGGTCCCCTAAACAAATATCAGGAGTGAACGTAAAATCTTTAGTATTAGTTGTCCAAAAAGAGTTTGTATTACCAACGTTAAAAATAGCTATTACTTGAAATTAAAATAATAGTTGGAAAGGACTTGGCACCAAAGAAGAATATATCAATAAAAACTACAAAAGACCTTTCCACAAGCAACATCAAGACCATGCATCGGTTTGTAAATGTGTTACTTGTGTGAAAATTAGGTGACAGAAAAGAGAAGGGAGTTATTTTTAAAAAAGCAAATGTACATTGTAGTCAGTGTAGCTTTTTATTTTACTTAGATGCACAAACTGCAAAAGCCAAGGATCAGTTGTGCAGATAGCCAAAGACCATGACACAGGTTCTTTCACCCTTGCAAAGTGCTTCCAAGCCAAGGGACTGCACTGTACAGAGAATGGGCACTATGTCTTCTAATGAGTCCTGCTTACCAATTATGCATCCAGTGATGAAATGGACACCACCAGGGAAGAAAAGGGCACCACATCTGATTAATAATCAAGTATCCATGACTCCAGGGACACCGGTAAATTGTGCCAATATACCTTAGGCTTCAGAACTGACAAAATGGTCAGAGCAGTGGCCAAGCATGAGCTCGGAAATGTGTTTTCTGTGGTGGCAGTGTGGACGATAGTGGAACAGACATTATTGCCCCTGGGATTGATGTCGGAGTTGACTGATGTCTGATGTGTTGGTGCTGCAGCTGTGTGTATTGGCTGCAGCTGCTGGAATGGACTAGGAACCACAAATAATCTCTGGTCTGGCAGGGGCTGAGAAACAACCATCCTAACCCAACAACCAGGATCTGTACCTGCGATGCTCATATAACCTAGGAGAATGATCTCTCTGAGGAGCAGTAGCCCAAGAACATGCAAAATGTAATTTTTAATTATGTTTTTATTCTTCTTCTTCGTGGTCTCTGTGCATCACACATATGGGCTCTGCGCCTGCGTGGAGCCTGTTTCGGAAACTTCTATAGCTAAGGCAAACGTTTTTGGCGGGAACCCCTCCCCCACTGTCTACTGACTCCATGTTCCCGCCTTTCTCCTCAGTTCTTTTTCGACCGCCTTGCTGAAAGGATGTCTTGTTGGGAACTTCTGTCTTTCTCCTGAGGAGAAAGCTTTAGAGTGCTAAGGTTTTTAGTTATTTTACTTTGTTTTAGTTCATTTTTAGTCTTAATTAATTAATTTATTTATTACATTAGTATACCGCCCCATAGCCGAAGCTCTCTGGGCGGTTTACGTGCGATTAAAACAATTAAAAACAATATACAAAAATTAAAGCAGCAAAAACATACAACGTACACACGTACATTTAAAACAATATAATTTATTGTTATTATATTCTTAGATATTTTATTCTCCAGAGATCTTGGATCGCTTTGAGGGGGATCGCACAGCCATTAAGGCCCCTTTTCAAAATGTGTTAAGTGCGTCAGCAAGCTTCCCCAGTAGACAGACTTTTCTCTGTTTAATTTGGGTTGGGAGAGGCTCAGGTCATCAAAACCTGTCGCTACATTATTATTATTATTATTATTATTATTATTATTTTATTACTATTTACACATTTATATACCATCCCATAGCCGAAGCTCTCTGGGTGGTTTACAAAATTTAGAACCATAAACATAAGACAGCTGACATTTAAAACATTTTAAACTGTTAAGCCTGGCTACAAAATCAGTTAAAACCTCAACTTAAGCTGTTGAAATGCTTGGGAGAAAAGTTTTGACCTGGCGCTGAAAAGATAACCGTCTTGGCGCCAGGTCTGTGGATAAAAGCTCTAGAAGCCATGGTTTCTTCCAGACAATTGTTACACTTATGGCACAGGCTCCTCGATCTACTGGAGACATGGCCGCTTCATGCCTCATCCGATCTTCCAACATTTGGAAGCTCCCTAGCTGTGTCTACAGCAAGAGGGGTATCTAAGAAGGCTGGAGCCTTCTGGGGCTATTCGCATGGAGCGATTCTACGGAGGAGAGCCCCTCTGCGTCCTCAGACCCTGACTCTGACCAAGGGTCATTCCGATCTTCCAACATTTGGACGCTCCCCAGGCTGTATCTACAGCAAGAGGGATATCTAAGAAGGCAGGAGCCTTCTGGGGCTGATCGCATGGAGCGATTCTACGGAGGAGAGCCCCTCTGCGTCCTCGGACCCTGACTCTGACCAAGGGTCATTCCGATCTTCCAACATTTGGACGCTCCCCAGGCTGTATCTACAGCAAGAGGGATATCTAAGAAGGCAGGAGCCTTCTGGGGCTGATCGCATGGAGCGATTCTACGGAGGAGAGCCCCTCTGCGTCCTCGGACCCTGACTCTGACCAAGGGTCATTCCGATCTTCCAACATTTGGACGCTCCCCAGGCTGTATCTACAGCAAGAGGGATATCTAAGAAGGCAGGAGCCTTCTGGGGCTGATCGCATGGAGCGATTCTACAGAGGAGAGCCCCTCTGCGTCCTCGGACCCTGACTCTGACCATGGGTCATTCCGATCGTCCAATGTTTGGACGCTCCCTAGCTGTCTCTACAGTGAAAGGGATATCTAAGAAGGCCAGGTTACATAGGACTTCTGGGGACTGATCGCTTGGAGCGATTCTATGGATGAGAGCCCCTCAGTGTCTTCGGACCCCCACCCTACATCTGGATACTCTCTACCTGTGTTTCTACAGCTAGAGAAAGACCAGGTTCCAACTCCTCTGCACCTGTTAGCCCCCCCCCCCCGATACTGAGGGTGGCCCCTTTGGCGGCGATGACTTAACTGGCTCCTTCGGTACCGAGGTCTAAGCTCTCGATACTGGAGCTTCTAACATGCATCTTCGATGTCAAGATGAGACGTCTAGCAGGCAGAATCGACATCACAGGCTGAGACTCAACTGCCTCCTTCGGTACCAAGCGCCATGGTACCGAGCTCCTTGGTACCGAGCTCCTTGGTACCGAGCTCCATGGTACCGATCTCCTTGGTGCCGATCTCCTTGGTGCCGAGCGCCATGGTGCCGAGCTCCTTCGTATCGAGCTCCTTGGTGCCGAGCTCCTTGGTACCGAGCTCCATGGTACCGAGCTCCATGCTACCGAGCTCCTTGGTACCAGGCTCCTTGGTACCAAGCTCCTTGGTGTCGACTTCCTTGGTGCCGAGCTCCCTGGTGCCGAGCTCCCTGGTGCCGAACTCCCTGGTGCCGAGCTCCCTGGTGCCGAGCTCCATGGTGCCGAGCTCCTTGGTGCCGAGCTCCATGGTACCGAGTTCCATGGTACCAAGCTCCTTGGTATCGAGCTCCTTGGTACCGAGCGCCATGGTACCGAGCGCCATGGTACCAAGCTCCTCGGTGCAGAGCTCTTGGTACCAAAATGAGATGTCTAACATGCAGCTTTGACGTCCAGATGAGATGTCTAGCAGGCAGAATCGACATCAAAGGGTGAGACTCAACTGCCTCTTTTGGTACCAATCTCTTGGTACCAAGAAGAGACGTTTAACATGCAGCTTGAAGTAGACATCTCCCCACCAAGTTAATTAGCACAGCCATTACAGGCTAGCTGCCAATTACAGGGCTGCTCCCTAGAGCTGCTACAATTGGAGTGCTATGATTTCAACAGAGAGAGTTTTTTTATGCCTGTAATGTCTAGGGGCATCATTCTCGGGTCCCTGTTAAAAAAAAAAAAAAAAAAAGAAGAACATAACTTCAACTGGGTTGCCTCCCCCGAGAATGCCATACCAGTACAGAGATTGGTATCAATTATAAGAGGGACACCTCTAGCAATGGGTCCGTAACTCCCGTACCAGGCATCGATACCAACCCCTATATTGGTACATACGCCTTTCTCGATACTGAGCAGCTCCATCGGTATCGTGATTGCCACTGGAGGAAGTTTTCTTGCAACTCCCTCTAGCTCTACCAAGATCACTGTCATTGTGACCTGTCCACAGGGCTCAACCATTGCCTCATGATACCGTCGTGAATGCGTCAGTACGTCCACCTAGCTCTTCTCCTTTCCAGACCCACTCTGTGGGGTGTCAAAAAGTTCAGCTTGGAGAAGATGGGTTTAATCATAGAACTAAACCTGATTCCCCTCAATCCTTAGAGAGCTCTCAGTTGGACTCAACATTGTTCTCTTCTGCATCGCCTGTTGATGGGGTAGCTGTACAGAGTGGAGCCTCCTTTGGAAGACCTATATCACTCTCTGATTTAATATTTGGCCCACTCCTCTACAGATCTCTTCAACCTGTTCTGGATTTGAGATGGCTCCATACGTACATCAGAATCACAAATTTCTGATGACACATAAAGCCCTGCCCCAGAATATTTACAAAATGTATGGCACTGCTCCTTCCATTCATTTGCCTTCAAGGGGTAGAAATCTACCCATATTTAGACAACTGGCTTCTGGTGGCTTCCTAAAAGGAAATGCTATTGAAGGCAAGGTGACGACTCAATTTATTGAGCTCTTTGGGCCTCATAGTGAACACAGAATCCAGACTCCCCTGGATCTAACAACCCTACATTGGTGTACTTGCACAGACTATTTGCTACGGGGCATGCGCTTTCCCACTTCCTCCCCCATCTCAAGTCCTCATACAAACACTTTCCTGTTCAACTGGGAATGTCTTTGCAGCCCTCATTTTTCTTCTCATTCCATGAGTACTGTGGTATGATAATATTAATATTGTGTAGTCCACACAGTCTCCATCATAGTCACCCCTTGGTGGCCTAGACAGGTGTGGCTCACTCTACTTCTGAAGATATCAGCCAATGGCGACCAATTGGGTTACCATCAGCTCCGCTGCAGCTCCGAAGATAAAAAAGTCGTGGTAAGTACCCGACTTTTAAAACCGGAGCTTCAGGGATTTGCTCCTGGATGGCTTCGGGATGCCAGCTGCATCATATAGATGACCTGCTGCCACTCCGGATACACCCCGACCGGAGGCAAAACTCTCGTCAAGATGTACCCAGACTGTAATTCCTAAATGGGCAATCTTTTGTCTTACAGCGCCTGAGTGGGTAGAAGAAAATAAATCTGGGGGAGCCTGACCCTGACACAACAGGAGAGTGGCTTTTGTCTTGCAAGGAGATCTGCTGGGCAGCTGATGAGGAAGCAGGATGTGCTTGGATGTAATTTAGACTGCATCCAAACACATAAGAATACAGACAACTGGAGACTGACTGAGGAATCTGTAAGTCAGGCTGTGAGCTTACTGATGTTACTTGGTTGGGCATTGCCCCCTTTGGGAAATCCCAGTGGGGACATTGCCCCCCTCCGCTACCCCCCTCCCCCCATAGTTTATGCCCCTGCCTATGCTCAGACCCATGGCATGGGGTATCCCAATACCGTAACTACTTTCGACATGAGGTCGATTCCATTTTTTCATGCAGCCTGCAATGAAGTCATATACTGCACAATGGGATTCTTTTCTAAATACATGGATCTTCAGGGCCTCAAGCCCCATTCAGCCTCCTTAACGATGTCCTTACACTTACCCCCTATACACTATAGGGCTAAAATAGTTGTCAATATGCAGGTATTTGACTGCTTTACGTGTTTTTGCACCAATCCCATTGTTAGGGGGTTCCTCTGGGCATTACAAATCTGTCTCCTCTAATTAGGAGTTTCATTCTGGCATGGAGTTTCTCTGTCATGCCACAATCTCTGACATTGAAACCAGTTAAACCAATGGCACCTTCAGATATCACATTATTTTTCTTAGAAAGTTGTTTTCTGGTGGCTATATCAACACTACGCAGATCGAGTGAATTAGCTGCCTCAGTATTGATGCACCCTTCCTGGGCTTCCACACAGGGCTAGAACTGACAAATTCCATAAGACGCAAGAGTAGCAATGACTCGTGGAGTGGATTGTACATGCTATTAAACTGCCCTACAAGTTGAAGGGCTTGCACCTCGTTGGTCCAGTAACAGCTAAGTCGATGTGCAGTGCATCGAAGTCCGTATCTTTAGCAGGGGATTGTCGATCCCCTGCTAATATATTTATATTTGGTGTTGTTCCCCGCCTCGATCTAGATGGAGAGGCGGGTTAGAAATGAAATAAATAAATATGTAAGGCAGCTATTTGGTATAAGTCCTTTAACTTCATTACATGCTACCACTTGATTGTTTGTACCAGGACAAACTGGAATTTGGGGCAAGCAATTTCTTTGTCTTGTGAGGGAACATTGATCTACACCTACCCTCCACCAGGAATTTAGCTTGTTAATCGCCCATATGTGTGATGCACAGAGACCACGAAGAAGAAATGCAGGTTGCTTACCTGTAACCGTAGTTCTTCGAGTGGTCATCTGTGCATTCACACAACCCACCCACCGTCCCCGCTTTGGTGTCGATGTAAATGTACTGTCGATACCGAGCGGTTTCTCTCCTAGTTATGGGGCCAGCAAGTCGGTCTCTTTGAACTGAGGAGAAAGGCGGGAACATGGAGTCAGTAGACAGTGGGGGAGGGGTTCCCGCCAAAAACGTTTGCCTTAGCTATAGAAGTTTCCGAAACAGGCTCCATGCAGGCGCAGAGCCCATATGTGTGAATGCACAGATGACCACTCGAAGAACTATGGTTACAGGTAAGCAACCTGCATTTTCATTCTATTAGTTCACCGCTCTGAAATCTTTGGATAGGGAGCAGTATATAAATATTTTAAGTAAACAAACAAACATGGAATCTAGAGATCCTCTCTAATCGGAAGACTGGTGCTCCTGGAGATAGGGAGATCTTCCCCAGTGACCAGTTGGCCTTCCCAGTTAATGCCAGGACCAGAAATACCTCTCTAATTTCACCTTCTGTCATAGATGCAATTGGTACAGGATTCTGCAGATTTGGTCCCTATAGCAGGTTCCATAAATTGGCCTTGAAGGGTTAGGGTTGGTTAATCGAGCATCAGTGGAAGGGCTATGGTCAATGATACAATAATACTGAGACAAGCAAGCCAACCTGACACTGCCTTCTTCACTTTCTTTTTCTTTGAATCTGGGATGGTGGGGGAGGGTTTCCGCTCTACAGAATTTTCCGAACAGAGTTCCATGCCGGCGCTTAGCCCGTATGTGTGATGCACAAAGTCCATGAAGAAGAAAAATGTTTTTGCACAGCACTAGGTGATCAGACAGAAGGTGAGACAGGCCTCTCTTGTGCTGTCCTGTGTTGTGCAGCACTAGAGCATGTGGGCCTCCAGATTCTCCCTCGTCCTCCCAACTGCAAAGGATTGGCAGTGCACTGAAGGCTGGAGAATGGTTCTGAAAAACCAACTTTTTTTCCTTTAGTGTTTCCATCTGCTGTATAATGCTGAAATGCATACAGCATTCCATCTCTGGCAAATTGTACCTGCTCTTCATGTTCTAGCACTCAGGGGCTTGCTCAGAAACAATTGCTACCACTTCCAAGTAAGCAGGGAAGTGATGAACCTGGAATAATTGACAGTGGGTTTTGACAATTCCTCTATCATCTTATTCTATCTCATAGTGATACCTATAGAATGACTATGAGCGTAACACAGGAATAATATTGATCTTCAGTATGCTTTCAAGTGTTAATAGTAAAGGCTACAGAGGAGTGAAACCTTATATCCTTCTGTCAATTAGAATTTTTGCTAGTGTTGAAGACTTACCAAAGGATTCATTAGTACTGGCAAAAAAACCACTACTTGTCTCATACAGCACAAACACTTCTATCATTTTATATACTGTTTTGATTCTTTTAAGCCACACTATCAGAAGACTATAAGGCAGTATCATACATACTTCAGCCTTTTTGCTGTCATTTATAACTTCAGCAGCTCTTTCATCTAGTGCACTCAGCTGGTCAGTTAAGTCTTGTATGTTCTTTTTATTTTCTTCAATTTCCTTTTCAGTACGAAGAACAGCATCCTCTGATTTTTTCAGGTTTCTATACAGAGTGGACATGATAAAAAGTAGATATGAAGCCTGTTCTCTAGGTACATCAAGATTTTAAGACCTTGAACATAAATTGAACTCTGTAGAAACAACTGAAGGTATGTGCTAACGAATTCCATGTGCTTCTTGGTCATCATATTTAGGTCATACTGCTTCTGTGGGTTGGCATCTTTAACAGTTGCCATCCACTGAGTCCATCTGCAGCTTCTGTGACTTTCCTCTGGTGGAAAGAGCCTGTAGTATACTGCCAACTCCAAGAGACCGAAGAGACTGTCCTATTTCATCAACATATCCCTAGCTATATTGAATCATTGTATGAATATTAATTGTAAGCTGATTTTGGATTAAAAACAAGATATAACATACAAAATAGTCACAAATGTGTCCGCATTATTAATTGGGTACCTGGCACAGACTGTTGGGTCTGTGCAGGAGAGAGCAAGCATGCTGCATCCTGACTGCTCCCACTTTTCTGAATTACAAAACTGTGATACGTGAACCTAGAACTCTGGGTTGTTGAAGGAGAAACATCCTAGAGTTTTAACCCACGGTTTGTTATTGGGTTTAAACAACCCAGAATTCGTTGTCACATGTGAACTATGTTTTTCACATATTTAGCCATATTTCTTAATGATCTCTATTCCATGGCTTTCCCCCCCCACTCATTATTCTCTACCTTAGTATCTATAACACTTTCTCTCCATGGATTTCCTGTCATCCTATTTCTGTGGCTGAGTGTATGATAATGCACCAAACAAGCATACAATCTGATACACACAGAATTTCGATTCTTGAGACCAGAAGGCTTCATTAAAAGAAGAAATATGGTTAGAAGTGTTACCTTACAGATTTTTAACTGCTTTAAGCCCATAATGAAATTTTGTGCAGTGTTGATATTTCTATATTGGCCCATAAAGAATGTAAAATCATACCTATCTGCTGTCTTGATTGCCACCTGAGCTTTAGTAATAGCAGAATGACATTGATCTATTTCCTTGTTTATCTTATCAAGATTGTCTTGCTGAGCTTTAAGTTTACTATTATTGATTTCAATTATGAGATTATGTAGTCTTTTAACTTCTACTTCCAGTTTATTAGATTTCGCAGCAACCCTGTCGTATTCTGTCACACACAAAAAAAATTAAGGAAATTATCAATATTTTCATACTAAATCTAATACAAATGCTTAACATAGACAAGTTGCTCATGGTATGACAAGCCTTAGTCAAACACATGTTTTTACATGTTTACAGAATTTATTATTAAGCAATGTTCTGAACAAATGTGTATCAGCATTCATTTGATCATAATACTGATCATACTAGTTCAGCTGCTTCATGGATCAAATACTTCTCCTAAAGGGAAAATTAAGTATAGCTATAAAAAAATTTAAGCTGCTTAAATTGAAAGTTATGCCTTATTAACAGACATCCAGTAGCCTTAAAGAACAGGTTGCTTCCCCATAAGTGTGCTTCTTCAAGAGCTCATCTATGCTTTCACACATATGGGTTGTGTGCCTCTGAAGAATGTTGTAGAGCTGAGAGGCTTGAAGGCGGAAAGCCCCACTCCACCCTCTGTGTGCATGTCTAGGATGAAGCTCCCACCTACACAACCATTTGTGAATACTAATGCAATGGCCAAGAAACTGAGCTAGAGACCACACCTGCTCAGGGATGGAAGTCAGATTGCACTGAATGCACAGATGACCACTTGAAGGAGCACCTGTTTCGTAAACAAGGATTGCAATAAGAATAAATATAAGATAATGGATATTGGCAAAATGCAGGTTGCTTACCTGTAACTGTAGTTCTTTGAGTGGTCATCTGTGCATTCACACACTATGGGCTCGCGTCGGCATCGAGCCTCGTTTCTGGAAACTTCTATAGCCTAGACTTTTGGCAGGAACCCCTCCCCCCCACCGTCCTATTGTGCATGCTCGGGGTTCCTGCTTACCTCAGTTCTATGAGACCGAATTGCCTCGCGAACGAGATAAGTGTGCAAACAATAATAATAATATACCTATGAAAGGCTGCATGCATGGCGATAGCGTCTTGGACCAGGCCAACAGTGAGGTCTAGAGGGGACGGTGGGTGGGTTGTGTGAATGCACAGATGACCACTCGAAGTACTACGTTTACAGGTAAGCAACCTGCATTTCTTCTTCGTGGTCTCTGTGCATCACACACTATGGGCGAGTAATCAGCAACCACTTACCGGAGGAGGGTAGACTCGCTGGTGGCTCATTGAAGGATGGAGGACAAGACAGCCCGGCCGAAGGAGGAGTCTGCTCTGGCTCGAACGTCCAGCTTGTAATGCGTCACAAAGGTGGACGCATTAGACCATGTGGCTGCTCTACACAGCTCAGGGATTGCGATCCCACGATCCAAAGCCGCGGAAGTGGAAAGGGCCCTTGTGGAGTGCGCTGTCAGCCCTTCTGGCGGATCTTTACCTGCCAGCTGATAAGCCAAGGTGATCATCTGAACAATCCACTTGGCGAGTCTCTGAGAGGAAACCGGCTGGCCTTTAGTCCTGCCCCCATAGCAGACGAACAAGCGGTCGGATTTCCGATAAATAGCAGTTCGTGACTTGTAAAAGGCCAATGCCCGACGTACGTCTAGGGAATGGAGTCTAGAACTCAACTGGTCCGCAAATGCGTGAAAGAAGGTAGGGAGCACGATACTCTGGTTGATGTGGAAGCCGGAGATGACCTTAGGCCGAAAAGAGGGGCGGGTCTGAGAACAACCTTATCACGGAAAAATTGGGTGTAAGGGGGGTCAACCATCAGAGCGCACAATTCTGAGCTTCTCCTTGCGGATGTTATGGCGACCAGGAAGGCTACCTTAAGAGTCAACAGTCTGGTGGAGACGGTCGCCAATGGTTCAAAGGGCTTAGTCGTCAGTGCCGTGAGGACAACAGAAAGGCTCCACTGAGGGACCACAGAACGCAGTGGAGGACGTAAGTTATTCAGACCCCTGAGAAACCGTTTTGACAAGGGGTGAGTGAAGGCAGAGAACCCTTGTATGAAGTCATGACGAGCTGAAATGGAAGCCAAGTAGACCTTGATAGAGGCGGGCTTGAGGCCCGCAGCGTAGAAGAAGTGCAAGAAAACCAAAATATCAGCAATCCCACAAGTCACAAGGTTTAACGCTTTGTCGATTATAAAGGTAACAAACTTGCCCCATTTCCTATCGTAGGAAGCCCTTGTAGACGGCTTTCTGGCCTCCCGCAAGATAACTTCTATAGGGGGCGGGAGAGCTAGGTCTCGCCATAGAGCCGGATTCGCCAGGCCGTGAGTTTCAGTTGAGATAAGTCTGGGTGAAGAACTAAGCCCCGTTCCCTGGAGAGTAGGTCTGGGACTAGTGGGAGGCGAAAGTAATCCCCTCTGGACAACCGGAGCAACGGGGCGAACCATGCCTGGCGTGGCCACCACGGGGTAATCAGTATGGCGCTCGTCTGACCCAGAGACAGAGTGGAGACTACTTTGGCCACTAGCGGGAAGGGGGGAAGGCATAAGCCAGGCCGCTCCCCCAGACCGTGTTGAAGGCGTCCCCTAGGGAGTGATCGCCTATCCCTGCCCTTGTGCAGAAAGCAGGGCAAACGGCATTGTCTGTTGCAGCGAATAAGTCGATGACTGGTGTTCCCCACTTGGCGAACAGGAGGTCTAGAGCATAGAGGGACAGAGCCCACTCGTGGGTATCTTGGAATTGACAGCTGAGGGTGTCTGCTTGAACATTGTCCGTGCCCGCTATGTGGATGGCAGATAGGAGCATTCTGTGCCTAATAGCCCAGTGAAATATCTCCAACGTCAGTTGAAGAAGGTCTGGGGACTGAGTGCCTCCATCCTTGTTGAGGTACCAGACCACTGTCGTGTTGTCGGTGACAATCCTGACATGAAGGCCCTGGAGGTGCATTTTGAATGCGCGGAGGGCTTTCTGTATGGCCAGCAGTTCTAGGATGTTGATATGAAGTGACTGTTCCGGAGTAGACCACTTTCCTTGGATTGCTAGTCGATCGCAGTGAGTGCCCCATCCCGTTAACGAGGCATCCGATGTGAGCGTTTGTGTCAGTCCCGGTTCCACAAACGGCAGACCCATGCCCAGGTTGCTGGGTGTCACCCACCAACTGAACGTCGGACGTAGGGTTCGAGGGAGAATGAGTCTCACTGAGTTTGAAGGCGCGCAAGAGTCGCAATTGGCCAAGAGGAACTGCTGGAGGGGTCTCATTCATAGACGTGCCCACCTGACGACATATACCGATGAGGCCATGAGTCCGAGTAGCCTCTGCACGAGACGTGCCGATATCTTCGTGGAATTGAGGAGTGGGTGGGAGAGTTGATGTATTGCTCTCACGCGCTCCGTTGGGAGGAAAGCTCTTCCAAGGGTGGAGACTAGACGAACTCCAATAAACTGGATAGTTTGTGTAGGTGTAAATACAGATTTGTTTTGATTGATTACTAGGCCCAGGCTCAGAAGGAGATTTTTCGTGGTGGCAACATTCTGTAGTGCCTGCTGGTGAGATGGGGAGACTATAAGCCAATCGTCCAGGTAAGGGTTGAGCTCTACCCCAGACGTCCGAAGAAAGGCGCACACCGCTCCCATACACTTTGTGAAAACCCTGGGCGCTGTTTTGAGGCCAAAGGGGAGAACTGTAAATTGATAAGCGTTCTGACCCACCATGAACCTGAGGAAGCGCTGGTGTGCTCTGTGCATGGCGATATGAAAATACGCGTCCTTGATGTCTATGAGCGTGAACCACTGGTTGAGCCTGAGCAACGGGAGGATCATAGCCAGCGTGACCATGCGGAATTTTTTGGTAGGGATGTATTCGTTGAAGGCTCTCAGGTCCATGATGGGGCGAAGGCCCCCGTCCCGCTTTGGGACTGTGAAGTAGCGGGAGTAGAAGCCGGTCTGTAAGGCCGCGGTGGTGACCGGAACAATGGCTCCCTTAAGTAGGAGGGTGGCTACTTCTTGACACAGCGTTTCCGAGGGTTGTGTGAGCTTGATAGCACCGGTCGGGGGAGGGTCGGTGAATTCTATCCTGTAGCCGTACCGGACAATATTTAAGACCCGTTTGTCTGAAGTAATGTGCATCCAAGCCCTGTGAAACCTTCGGAGACGATGAGCGAAAGTGGGTTGTGAGTGGAGAGTGGCATGGGGCGAGTCAAAGGTGCTGCTTCTGGGACACATCCTGTCTGGCGCAATTCTGCCGAAAACGGCCTTGCTGGTAGCCTTTTTTCTGTGGGAAGGATGGTTGCGACAACGCGTGGAAACATTGTTGATGCTGGCGATTGGGAAACTGACGTGGTGGGTATGGCTGGTATGGCTGTTGGCGGCCCCATCGCCGTGACCTGTATGGGTAGGTGGTCGTGGCTGGGTAAAACCCCATCTTTTTCGCAGTAGTCTTTGCTTTTTGTACGGTGTCCATAGCTGTGTCAGTGGTGGAATGAAACAGACCTTCCCCTTCGAAGGGGAGATCTTCAATCCGCGCTTTAGACTCCTGCGGCAGGTTGGATGAGCGGAGCCAAGCGTGGCGTCGGAGGGCGATGGCGCCAATCATTGATTTAGACACACAGTCAATTTGATGCCTGGCTATTATCAGTTCCTGCTTAGCCAGGGCCACAGCTTCATTCTGAAAAACCTGAGCAGCCTGTCTCATCTCCTCTGGGAGGTGTGTATGGAGCACTGCAACCTTGTCCCATAGGAAGAGGTGATATCTGGCCATCATGGCTTGATAATTGGACACCTTTAGTGACAGAGCTGAGGACGAGTAGATTCTTCAGCCAAACGAGTCCAGTTTGCGTCCTTCTCGATCAGTTGGGGCGGAATGTGATTTGGAAGTCCTGCCCTGAGCTGATTCAACAATAACTGAATTTGGTTTAGGGTGCGTGAACAAGAAACCGATGTCTTTCTCTTGGATTTTATATAGAAAGTCCAGCCGTTTAGATACTGGGCCTGTGGTGGCAGGGTTTTTCCAAGACTCCTGGGCAGTCAGTAGCAATGTTGGGATGAAAGGCAACGCTGGCGAAACCTGCACATCTGGATACATTACATCGTAGATCGAATCGATGCACTCTTCTGCGGGTTGTTTGAGCTCCACCCCCAAGGACTGCGCCATCCGTAGCATCTGCTCGGTGAAGGTGCCTACTTCCGAGGATGGGGAAGTTCGCGTGCCGGTACCGACCGCATCTTCCGGCGATGGTATCAACGGCGGGGCGTCCTCTGACGACGAGGAGTTGGACGCATAGTCTTCCGCTGACTGCGGAGGAGGCAGCAGTACGGAGGGGCGCTGGAGGGGGCGCCGCAATGGTGGCCGATGGTGGTCGGTGTGGCGGAAGCGGAGGGACGAATTCCCCTACGGCCCTCAGTCGTTTCCCTGTGAAGGGATCGAACAAATACGCCTCTCGCGAGCGATCGCCTCCGCCCTGGCTCGAGTGAGACGCCCAGGACCGAACGGAACGTTCTGAAAGCCGCTCCCAGTCTTGAGACGGTATTGGGGATCGGGATCGGTCCTCCACCGGGGTGTCCCTCGGTACCGAGAAGGGCGAAGACACAGACCTGGGCAAAGCGTGGAGAGACAGCGGGTCAACAGCACGACCCTTCGGTCCCGGCCCCGGTATTGAGAGGGGGTGCGACGATCCCGTCAGGGAGCGGGATGGTGAAATGGGAGCCCGGTCCTCCCTCGGCGACCTCGAAGAGTGTTGTCGGCGTGGTACCGAAGGGCCCTTCGGCACCGATGTTGGGCGGCGAGGCTTAGGTATCGAATATGCTGGTATTGAGGGGCGAGTTGTATACGTGGGCAGTATAAATATCGATGCCGGCGGAGACGGGAGCGACTGGCCCATCAGTACCGGGGACCTCGTTGGTACCGATGCCGAGCCCGGCAGGAGCAGTGCCGATGAAGCCGGTGCTTTTTTTGGCTGCTCTTTAGGCGATTTTGAATGCTTCGCCTTCGTCTTCTTTTTCTGATGTCCCTCCTCCCGAGGGAGAGTTGCCTTTTTCCTTTTTGCCTTTAACCCTTCGATGGACGGGGACGACTCATCTAGGGGATGAGTCTTAGGCCGCTCTACCGAAGCATGCCCTGCCATGGGAGCCGAGGTTGCCGGTGTTGGCGTGGGTGCGTCCACCGCTTCAAGAGCTTTCTTCCAAAGAAGAGCTCGCAGCCTGTCCGCCCGGGTTTTACGGGTTTGTCGAGAGAAGCTCCTGCAGTAAGCACAGGCATCGACGACATGTGCCTCGCCGAGGCACAGGAGGCACCGAGAGTGACCATCAGATAAAGTCAACTTGGCTCGGCAGGAAGTACAAGTTTTAAACAGGGCCGTCTGCACCATGGCCGGGGTTGGAACTGGGAACAACTAACTACGAGATATAAATACTTTTTTTTCTTTTTCAGAAAGAAGAGGGAAAGAGTAAAGAAAAAGAGGAAAGTCAAAGCTAAGGGTAAAAAGAGTCAAAAACGAAGAGTCAAATACGAACGAATCAAGAGAAGTCTTCCGCGAGGCAAGCAGCACAGCGGTCGAAAAAGAACTGAGGTAAGCGGCAACCCCGAGCATGCGCGATAGGACGGTGGGGGGGAGGGGTTCCCGCCAAAAGTCTAGGCTATAGAAGTTTCCGGAAATGAGGCTCGGTGCCGGCGCGAGCCCATAGTGTGTGATGCACAGAGACCACAAAGAAGAACTGTAGAATGCCAGGTTCAATGAAGGAACATGCATGCTTTGCCGTTTTATATTTCTCAAAGGAAAGCCATAAACTGAATGTGCCCAATATGGCAATCAGATTCCTAGAACCTTCTGAAAAGGCAAAGATCAAGTACAGAAACGGAAACATTCAGAACACTGATCCAAGGTAGTGAGGCTGGCCTTAATTGCTTTAATCTGAAAATGGAACAAGCTACTTCTGCATTTTGTTATTTGTGGGCTTATAAACATTAATTGTGAATTCATCCTCAATTGCATTTCACTGAAAAGTCTACTTACCCTCTTTTAAAATATTACATTTTTTCTCCATTTCTTTTTGCTTGGTTTTATCTGGAGCAGAAGCAATGACATTTGCTTCAAGTTCTTTAACCTGGACTTTTAAGTGAGCTTCTTGCTCCGATAAACTCTAAAGGATACAAACAGGCCTGTTAGTTGTCTGTACAAAATCAGATTTGTTTAGCTCAACTGCCATCCTGAAAAAAGAAACTATGAGCAGGAACCAAAGTACCATGAGCAGTGTGAAATTCATACAAGTTCCCTCCTTTCAGCAGAAGCCCTATTAACAGTCCCCTGACCTACTGAGCAATACTCCATGATGTGCAAGGTGCTGTTATCAGAAGGAAATAATCATCCATATATAAAGAAGCAGTTTTTGCCTGCTCACAGGATGGTTGACCCCAGCTGTAATTTTTAAATCATATGCCTGTTCTGAAATGTTAATTTTATTGTTCTCTACACACAACACAGGAATTATAAAAATGTTTTGCATTTTTCAGAATTACAATGAACATACGAAGAGCCATGCTGGATCAGAACAAGGGTCCATTTAGTCTAGCGTTCTGCTCACACAGTGGCCAACCAGCTATCGACCAGGAACCCACAAGCAGGACACAAGTGCAACAGCACCCTCCCACCTATATACAAATACTTGAAAGTACTCCAAGAGAGTTTTGGATACCTTCTTCTTATGCATGGATGATGCTATTTTGGCACCATGAGAATTGAAATCGTTACTAGCATATCCAAGTAGGAACTGCAATACAACATTTCAGTGCTGAGTACTCCTGTTCAGAATCCCAACCACTGCATTCCACCACCACCACGTCAGTCAGCATGTCATTATCACTGAGCACACAGTGTTCACTGGGCTGTTTGTGAAGCCTTTCCCCCAAAAGAGTTTTTTGTATTTCTGCACATTTTAAGATCCTTGTGTCTGTTGTTATCTCTCTTTTGTGCATGACTGCTAAGGTTCTGGCTATGGTAAGAGTGAACACTCTCAGCTGAAGATGTTGATTACCTGAATACTTGCACTGTACTTTTCTAATGTGTTCCTCATTTCTCTGATACTCTGGCGCAATTTTGTTATCATTTCCTCAAGATGCACTTTCTGTTCCTGATATTGTATTGCTTTTTGGGAATTCTTTTGCAGGAGAGATTCCATTTCATTTACCTTCAAAACCAAAAGTATAAGATGTTAAAAGGTTGACACATGCGTATCAAGAAACCATTGCAGCTCGATACTTTAGTGTTTGTATTACCTAGATTAAGCTATTTTTTTAGTGAATGAAGTGAAAGGCAAGTATGTTTGAAACAGCCAGAAGAAGTACAAGGTGAAAAACATCAAGAGAAAATGGCTGAATTCAGACGACACAATAAGCAACTGGGGAGGGGGAAACAATCGTCAGTTGTATTGATTATCGTGTCGTCCGAATGCTACCATAGTCAACTCAGTGCTGATCCTAATCCACACCAGTTGATTATTTATTACCATGTTGTGTGGGGAGTATCCCCTAGATGAACAACTGTAAAGTTGATTATTACCCCACCATTGACTATCGTGTTGTCCGAATTCAGCCATTGTGTTGTCAGAGAGGTTTGAGACAGCAAAAACAAAAAAAAATTAGGACTCGTGAAGAACTAGTGAAGGTTTGGAAACTAGAGAGAATACCAATCTAAAATATGGTGTTTTTAAAGAAATATGGCATTCTATAGTTAAACTATCAGTAGCAGTAGACCAAAGAATCCAATTTTTGAGAAGCCAAGGCTAACTGTTTGAATATTTTGCGAAAGTATTACTGAATTTCAACACCTAAATCCAGCTGTCAGAAAAACCAGAAACAGATTTTTTGGGGAGTCTGTGTTCCCTACTTCAAAATGGCATTTGCAAGGTTTTCTTCCCTTTCATCTTCCTGATGAGCTGAGGGAGGAACACTTTTTATCGTATTCAGAAGCACCTTTACTATATTCTTGCTGTCTAACGGAAATAAGTTTTGGTTACTGAGTCCAAACATAACTTGGGGACCCCTTTCTCCCACCATGGGGGAAAAAGCAATTCAGCAAGGAGAACCATGTAAGAGGATAAAGAACTTTTTGTTTTATCAATAGAGGAGACTACCATGAAGATATGCTTAAAAGGTAAAACAATTTATTTGCATATTCCATATGTAAGTTTCTGATTAGTGCTAGGCGCTTGAGAAGAGGAGCTGATAATTCATATCATTTGTAAAGCCTGTGAACATTACCACGGGATGCAAGAAAGAAGGAAGTGCAATTATGACACAAATTGAGAATGTGGGTTTATGGATTTGAACTCCATAAAACTTTTTAATGGGTAACTCCCAAACTACGTACCACAAGAAATTAACTGAAGCTTGTTATCAGTCCAAAGCACCTATCCATAGAGCAGGAGTGCAAAACCTCAAGCCCATGGACAAAATCCAGCCCTCCAGGTTCCCCAGATGGCCCCACCCCAATTCAACAACTGCCAATCATTTGGTAGTTTCCTGGCTTTGCATGTTTTTCTCCCTTTCTAAAAAGTTGAAATGCCTCTCTCTTAAGGCTTAGTTGCTGTCAATCAGAGCTTTATGCTCAAATATGCTAGCATTTTGGGTATTTTGGCTCCACTCACAGCACTGGAATGCAACCCCTGGGAGCTTGTCCAAAATGGAATTCCACCCTTCAGCTAACAAGAGGTTCAACACTCCTGCCATACAGGAAGATCCCGGTAGCATCTCTAAGTAAGTCATTCTCTTGAGCTTACCTCCTAATCAGAAGGTATGATCATAAAAGAAACATTGTGGGCTTTCCTGAGAAAGTATCATTCATTTTGTCTCTCATTTTCTGGACATTAGCCTTTTAAGGTGCAATGGGTGCCTGCAATTCATCCATAAATGTTATGTCTTGGCTACCACAGGTTGGAGGACAGAACTTACTGTGAAGGTCCCTTCTAGTTTGGTGTAATGGAGGCATCCAACAATGGGTTAAATTTCCCCTGTTGGTTATGAAGGATTAAAAGGAAGTGCTACATGTGGTCTATGTAGCAGTTCTACATTTTTCTCTAAGGGGTGCGTTAGTGAAAATGTCTGCGGATCTGGATGGGTACCTAGGTGAGTGAGCTGCGATGAGATTTAGACACATTGCAGCTCCACAAAATATCTAGGGTGTTTTGAACGTTAACACTAGTTTTGGAGTGTGTTGTTATTAGTATGCTGATGACACACGGCTCTTTTTATCCTTATCTTCATCAGGTGAGGCTGTGGATATGCTAAATGGGTGACTGGCTGCAACAATAGGCTAGATGGGGGCTAATAAATGGAAACTTAATCCAGACAAGACTGAGATGCTGTTACTGGTGGTTCTTCTAACTGGCTGATGGGTGCTCAACCTATTCTGGATGGAGTTGCACTCACCCTGAAAAAGCAGGGTGAGTGCCTTCTACCCAAAGAAGGTCTGAACATATAACACTGAGTCAGGCCTGCTTGCACTGGCTACCTGTATGTTTCTGAGCCAGATTAAGGGTGCTGCTTTTGACCTATAAAGCCTTACATGGCTTGGGACACAATATCTGATGGAGCACCTCTCCCAACATGAACCTACCTGTTTACTACTTCAAGAGAGGCTTGTAAGGTGTCAAAAAGGGAGACGGCTGGCTCAGTGGTGTATCTCCCCCTTCCCCCCTATTATGGAACAACCTCAACAAGGCCACTTGGCTCCAACATTGTTATCTTTTCGGCACCAACTAAGACCTTCCTCTAGTGTCAAGCTTTCAACAGCATATGATAAGGTATTAATCAGGCCCTGAACTTTTCTTATTGCTGATCATTTAAAATTGCTTAGAGATAGATGTGTATATTTATGTGGTCTGTTTATAACAGATGAAATGAAAATGACTAGAACAGATATGAAGGCTGTGGTTCTCTGAGATACTTCACATGGCAGGGGCAGATCCATGGTTCTTGCCCACGCTAAGCAATCTTCCTACAGAAAGTGTTCAAGAGAATGGTGCCCACACAGTTTCAGACATTCTTGAAACTGATTACCTAAACCTTTCCAGTCTGGATTCAGCTCTGGTTGTCCTGGAAGATGACTGAATTAGAAAACACTGGAAGTGCAACCCTCTTAATTCTTCTTGATCACTTGGTGGCTTTTGATACCATTGACCATGGTATCTTCTGGAATGGCTCTGTGATTTGGGCATGGGGCTAGAGTGGTTCTGCTCTTACCTCCAGGGTCATTTCTAGAGGATAGCACTGGGTGACTATACATGGCAGTTAAGTTTTGAGGTCCCTCAGGATTCCATTTTGTCCTCAAAGGCAGGGGGTTGTCATTAGGTGATTTGGAGTTATTAGTATTCTGATGATAGCCAACATTATTTCTTTGTATCATCTGCGTCAGGAGAAGCCTTGGACCAGTATCTGAATGCAGTAGTGGGCTGGGTGAGGACCAATAAGCTGAGGATGAATAGTGATGAGATGGAGGCACTGTGGATAGGTGATTGCTGTATCCAGGATTTAGGGAAGTTGCCTGCTCTGGATGGGGTTTCATTTCCTCTGAAGGATCAAGTGCAAAACTTGGGCGTGCTCTAGATCCATAATTGTCTAGGGAGGTACAAGTGATCTCCGCAGCAAGGAGTGCTCTTTTCCAACTTCAGCTGGTATGCTAGCTGCAGCAGTTCCTAGAGAGGAATAGCCCTGTCCACAGTAATCCATGCACTGGTAAACTCAAGAATGGCTATTGCAATGCACTTTGCATGGGGCTGCTTGTGAGGTTGTCCCAGAAACTGCAGCTAGGCTACTGAGTGAGACAGGCCACCAGAAACGTATTACACCAGTTCTGAAAGAGTGCACTTACTACCAATAAGCTGACAGGTCAAGATCAAGGTGCTTATCTAAAGCCCTACAATGCATAGGATCCAGTTACCTGATGGAATGCCTTCATTTACATGAAACTGCTGGGAGAGATCATCCGGAGGCATGGGGCGGGGTGCTATCGATATGCTGATGACACCCAAATATATTTCTCTATGCCTTCAACAACATTGTCAGCTAAGGATAGTGTGTCTCCTCTGAACGAATGTTTGGAGGTGGTAATGGGCTGGATGAGGAAAAACAAACGGAAGCTGAATCCAGACAAGACGGAGGTGCTTGCTGTCAAAGGCCCCAACCTGGGTTTGGAGGTGTGTCAACCAGTTCTGGATGGGGTTACACCCCCCCCGAAAGACTGTGTTCGCAGCTTGGGGGTACTCCTGGATCCGTCGCTCCAGATGACAGCTCAGATTGATGCGACGGCCAGGAGTGCCTACTATCAGCTTCGGCTGATACGCCAGCTGCGCCCCTTCCTAGAGTTGGAAGACCTAAAGACAGTAGTGCACGCACTGGTAACTTCGAGGCTCGACTTCTGCAATGCGCTGTACATAGGGCTACCTTTTTGCCTAGTCTGGAAACTTCAACTTGTTCAAAATATGGCAGCCAGGTTGGTCACCGGTACATTAGGGGTGACCACATTACACCAGTTTTAAAATCACTTCACTGGCTGCCGGACAGTTTCCAGCCGAAGTATAAAGTGTTGGTTATTACCTTTAAAGCCCTACATGGTTTGGGCCCAGGCTACCTACGGGATCACCTTCTCCCGTACAATCCGCCCCGCACTCTTAGGTCCTCTGGGAAGAACATACTCAAGCCAGCCAGAACTAGGCTGGTGAGTGTTACCCAGAGGACCTTCTCTTCTATGGCTCCCAGACTATGGAATGGTCTGCCGGAGGAGGTTAGACAAACTGACAGTCTTCACGAATTCAAGAGAGTCGTGAAGACTGTTCTTTTCCGGCAGGCCTATCCAGATGAATTTTAAATGTTTTAATGATGTGTTTCTCTTGTTTTAATTTTTTAACTTTGTCATGCTTGTATGTGTATTGTGTTCCCCGCCTCAATCCGTAGGGAGAGGCAGGTTATAAATAAATAAATATTATTATTATTATTATTATTATTAGGTAGCTGCCCAGATATTAAGTTTGAATGGGGATACCCTCTTGACAATGCTGCATTTGTTTGGAATTTGATACGCAGTAACCTGATAGAGGACTTTCTTGATACAGGCACTTCGATGGCACCAAGTCTTACAAGGTTTCGGTGCCAGCTAAAGACATGTTTGTTTACCCAGGTTTTTGATTAAATTTCTCTATTTTGTGTTGCATTGTGCAAACTGTTATTTATCTGTTACTGAGCTCCTGTGTTTGATTATGTTATTGTTAATGTTGTATTATTTTACAATGAAAAGCAGGAAAGAAACACTTTAAATAAATAAATAAATGATGTAGTACACTGATATCTCGAACCTTTTTAAGTTTGAGAAATTTAGGCCCTAGGTCTTTGACAGGCACTGCCATCTGGTGGTCAGAAGTGGTATTACACTGAATGTCCACATCCCAAGGTGGAGCCTTGTTTTGGCATGAAAGTGGGGAAGTTAGGGATAAAAGCCGGCATCCCCTCTGCTGATTTACCCTAAGGGGGAGATTTAGCTGAGAGAGGTAAACCAAGGAGCTGAGTAGCAGAGCACAGTTCAGGGAAATCAACTGGGCAGAATCTAGCAGCACCAAGTCTAGTGATAAAAATCTAGGTCATATTATGATTATTATGATTGATCCCTGCCTTCCTGGAAAATAGTGGGTGTTAATCCATTGTTGGATGCCTCCCCATACCAAACTGAGAAACACTGCTCTAAATAGAACAAAAGTACTTAGAACCTCTTCACATATGTTGTTTTTCCTACACGGAGATAATCATGTAGGAAAACCCATGGATTCCACCATTATGAGCACAAGTTCATTTTATATAATCACCCTGAGTTGTGATTAATCTCAACTAATGTTTATTGAAACAAGCCAGCTTCATATATACAGAATTGAAGTTGGCTTATTTTAGTGAACTATAGTTTAGGCTAAACAGTTTGTCTGGGTTCAGATGAGATAGCAAACTACAGTTAGTCAAAACATAATGCAAACACTTAAGTACTGCTCTGGGCTATGTCAGACAAGGAAGAAGTGTGAGAGTCCAAGGCTCACCTAGGCCAATTTTTATAACAATAAACTAAGTTTTTAAAATGTCTGCACACAGCCAGTAGGAAACCAATTCTATGCCATGGGCAGTAGGAAACACAGGCCATCCGACAGAGGTCAAAATGTGAGAATATTAAACCTACAAATATTTAACTCCAAGATGTCCATGGGGTGGTGATTATTTCTCACTGACACGTTGGGGTACTACAGCATCTCAGCATCACATCAATATAAGCATCACAAGTTAATTCCTATCTGGCTGTACACAGACTAACAGTAAAAACCCTATGCATGCCTACTCAGAACTAAGCCCCATAGTATTCAATGTAACTCCATTGTGTGCTTAGAACTGAAACTCAAGATTCATCTTTTATATTTTTTTTAGTTCAGTGTTTCTAAGAAAGAATACTTTAAAATTAAGGAAAAAGTAGGAATTTCCCCCCAGAATTCCAATTATGCAAACATATAAATAATGTATTCAATTTTCAGCCAAAAGTCTCCCAAGTGTACTAACCTCATCTTCTGATGTTTCAACTACAACAGAGGATCCCATTCTGCCCTTCATCACTTTTCCACCACCTCCAGTCATTGTCCCTATAGAATGATCAAAAACAGATCAGAACTGCTAATTTCACATTCAGATTCAGTTTTCAAATGCAATTTTGTATTTTAAAAATACCTGACTGTTCTATAATTTGTCCTTGCAAAGTTACGACTCTCCATCTCTTGTCTTTTTGGAATGCAACTCTGGTGGCCTGATCCAGGTTATTTGCTACCAGAGTATCACGTAACGCAAAATAAAAGGCTTGCCGAACCTTCTCATCTTTAACTTTTACCATGTCAAACAGACGAGGAGTTTTTTCTGGAGTCTGGATTTTGCCCATGCTTTTCTCCCACACTGCCATCTGGAGGAAGATGAAGACCACCGGAAAAGCAGTAGCATTAACAACTAGTAATAATTACATAGGCGTTCGATACATATATCTAAATTTCACTTTTGTAGGCTTTTCTTTTCAGTATAATTAAGTTTTGAAATACTTTCTTACAGTGCAATGTTATGCATGTACACTTGGAAGATAGTCTCACTGTATCCATTGAGGCTTGCTCCTTAGTAAGTATGTTTAGGATTGCAGCCTGACATAGCTTTCCTTTATGCAGACTGATGTGGATAAACATACAACAAGATGACTGTCAGCCTGAATCTGCTCTGATCACATAATTGGCCTTTTGAGATAAAAACTAAGAATTCTTAATATTTATAAGATGATGAACAATTACTAGTAAGACTATTTAAATAGATTGTAATAAGATGTAGTCTATTAGCATTGGAAGGTTAAGGGAAATATCCAATCAAGATAGTCAGCAGCATCTGAAGTCAGATGCTGACAAGTATCCAGTGTAGGGTGGGAAGAGAGTGACAGCTCCACACTCCAGCCACCCTGCATTTCTGCTAGATGGTCAATTTTGCCCATAGCAGTGGCACCTTGGAGCAGGAGGAAAGAAGGCCGGGGTGGCCATAGGAAACGGTGTAAGTCAGCTTCCCTGTTCTCCTCCCCTCTCCGCTCATGCCCCCTTCCCCTATCTCTGTATTCTGTTTTGCAAGCACGGAGAGGCAGCCAGTGCGTCTACAAGAGAGAGCACAGAGCCAGGAAACCAAACCGTTCTATACTCCCCTAGACACTGTGTGGTGGATATAGGATTGCACTCTAAGTAACTTTTAAATATAGCTTTTTATTCAAATAGAAACACTTTCCTCATAGCTACTTTAATGTATTTTGTTAGCTAGAACTATCTATACAATATTATTGTACATACAAGAAAAATGCTAAGCCAGTGGTATCAAAATGTTACTAAAATGAATGAAAATACAGTGCACACAAGCAATGGTTGTACTTTATTCATAAGTTATTTTGGAAATAAAAATTCAGACATTGTAACAGCAACACAATTTGAATACAGTAGTAATTAAATTCATTTAGACATTTTTAGATTTCTCCAACTTAAAAAAAGTTCATTCTTAATTCGCTAAAACCAATACAAACCTTGTCAAGTCCTATAAAAGTTGCTACTCCAATGTTCTGCTTCTTCAAGAAATTAACGCATACTTGAGCTGTATCAATGGTATCGACAACTATGTGATCCAATGCTCCACATGATGATGAAATTGCAACATCATACTTTTCATCTATGGCTCCTAAGTCACCCTATCCGGGGGATGGGGGGGAGCAAAAAAAATGAAAGAATTGAGTACATACGTAACAATAGCAATGTACCACGGAAACATTGTAATGCAGTCAGACTCTTTGCAACTAAAACTCACCATTAAAGACACTTGTGTAATATTAGGAAATGTGAAGATAGAAGCAGCAGCCCAAAACTGAGTAAGGTACACCTATTGAAATGGCGTAAACATAGCTGACTCTGCCGCAGGTATGAACAGAGTTTTATCTGTACTGAACTTTAAGTTGATAATTATCCCACCTTTTTCCCAATACTAGGACTCAAGATCTGCTTCAGTTACCATTTCAATGCTCTTTCAACATCGAAGCAATGCCTCTTTTCACATTGGGGACAGAACTCTCCAGGAACACCTCAGAAAGAGGTGTTAACTAAGATGAGAGGACGGAGTGAATCAAAGGATCATGTAAAGTGGAGGGGTTCCTCAAACCAAAGGGCCCAGGTTCACACGTATCTACCTGAGCTCTTGCTTTTTGAAGCAGCTAACTTTGGATGAAATTCATGACAGCCTCAAAGGGCATTTTGGCAAGAGTATTCATAGCCATGCTTAGCATCCAGATTTGGGGGCACGGAGGCCACCACAGAGGGAACCAATACTCGTAGGGGGATTTCAACATGTGGATGAATGGAAATAAAGGGAGTTTGATTGCAAATAGGAATGCTGCTGCCAAATATTTTAGCATTTTCCTTTAAGACTCTCAAGAAAAGGTGTTGCTACAAGTACAAAAGAATGTCTAAAACCCAAGCCTTAGGTGCTAGTAAAACAATGGGAGCATCACCAGATAGAGAATCTGTTTCTAGGTGACTGACCAAAGACCGGAAGCTGATTGTTTACAAAATTAAGACCTTAGAATGCTGGCTAACTACAACTTTCAATGGAAAGATGACTAGGCATATGATTGTAGAGCTGGATACAGGACAAATGCCTATAACTGAAGAGTCCAATGTTGAGATCTTCAGCAAGCAAACAAAAAAGCTAAAAAGCCTGACTTACCTTTGAAGAAGATTAAACAGTATTCAATGCTGCCCCCATACTAGTGAGACCAGTAGTATAACGAGATGTTGTTCCTGAAGCAATTGGAAACAAGTTGAAATATTTGCTTCTAGAATGGGGCAGGTCAGTGGAGTTTGCAGAAGGGAGCTCCACTGATCTGCCCCATTCTGGAAACTAGTGTTTCTGCTCATTTCTGGGGTTGCTGTAGGTGCTAGTTCCTGTTGCTAGCCATTGCTCCTGCTAGTAGAACTGGTGGCGGCACAGTAGCAGTATAGGATTCTGCTCTCTGTCTTCACAGTGGTTTTTTTTAACCACAGAGCTTTATTCATACCCTTTCCTTTCTTTTAAGAGAGTATTTACTTCTAGTGTTATAACCTTTTCCTTCATTTAGAACTAAACATTTATCTCAGTGAGAGGACTGTGTTGTCTTCCTCTCAAAAGGTGGGATTGACTGAAGATCCCAGCTCCACCAACAAGAGTGACTCTTCCCCCTGCCAAATATTTTCCTTACCCAACACACAGTTTTTCTCTGAATATCTACCCAACAAAAGGAGGAGAGATGAGAAAATAAGGGAATGGCAAGGAAAATAAAAGTTTACCAATCTTCCATATATTCCAGTGATGTTTCCAGATTTCTTCTGCTGTATTAAAGCTTCGAGAACTTTTCCTCTGCTTTTATTTATTGCCAACGAGCTTCTTGCTTCTTCCACTTTCTGACGCAGGTCTTGAACATAATTTTTGATGTCTGCTTCCTCTTTTACAAGTTTGTCAAGTTCGTTCTCTTTCTTAAAAAGAAAGAAATCAAATCTTTGCTTTGAACATTGTTCACCTTGTATCTGTTGTAATACTTATTTGCTTAAAGAAAATGAAAAGTTTGAAAACATTTATCTTTAGATAAAGAAAAATGGAAACACTCCAGTATGGGACGTTAAGAGTCCAACCTATTTAAACTGCTGCAATCGCCACAATTAACAGAAGTAAGAAATCTGATGAAAAAGAAAGGTTGCTACCTGTAACTACAGATCTTCAAGTGGTCATCTATGTATTCACACATATGGGCTCTGCACCTGTGCGAAGCCTAGATGCAGGAAGCTTCTATAGCTGAGGAATTTTAGTGGGAACCCATCCCCAGCTTTCCAGTGCACATGTCCCTAGCAGATTCTTGCTTATTCCCTCAGTCCCTTGAGACTGATATTACGGCCTCGTAACTGAGAGGAAATTACAAAAGAATACCTACGGCAGGCAACATTAAACTCAAATGACACCAAAGAGGGGACAGCAAGTGGATTGTGTGAATGTATAGATGACCAGGCAAAGAACTACCACTAAAAGTAGCAACTTGTCCTTCGTGGTCTCTATGCATCACACATATGGGTGAGGAGCAAGCTAACTTGCAACGGAAGTGGGTTGGTGGCCTACTGCAATGCAGAAGAGAGGATGGCACGACCAAAACCTAATAAAAGTAGACAGTAGCTCAGTTTGGACGACACATTAGGCAACGGAGGAGGGGGGGAACAATCGTCAGTTGTGTTGTTTATTGTGTCGTCTGGAGGGCAACACACAACGCACACACAACTGACAGTACATTAATCAGGCACTTTAAACAACGGAGCGAAACAATGGGCTTGCACGTTGTTTAGCCCAAAGCTCCATTGTTTAAAGTTTTGTCCGAATTCAGCCCCCCTCTCTCCGTGGACTATTCCGTTTCAGAATAGAGTTCTGCTGCCTAGAGCAGCCAAAAAACCCTGGCCGCTCTATGCAGCTGGCAGAACTCACGGTGCTTGCTGGGATACGGCTGGAAGACACAGGGAAGAGAGGCTGCAACCAAAATGGCCGCCGCAAGTTCGTAGAAGCCGGGGCGTTTGCTGGTTCCGAGCAGCACCGGCTGCAGCATGTCGTCTGTGGAGCTCCTCCTGCCTAACGCACGGTCAGTACGTTATTTACCCCTCCATTGCCTAATATGTCATCCGAATTGAGCCAGTGGCTGAATTTGGACAACACGATAATCAATGGTGGGGTAATAAACAACTTTACAGTTGTTCATCTAGGGGGTACTCCCCACACAACATGGTAATAAATAATCAACCATGGTGTGGATTAGGATCAGCGCTGAGTTGACTATGGCAGCATTCGGTCAACATGATAGTCAATACAACAACGATTGTTCCCCCCCCACCCCCCCACCCCGTTGCTTAATGTGTCGTCCGAATTCAGCCAGTGTCGACCAGGTTGTAGCACAGTTCATATGATAGCTCAATAGTCTTAATGACCCAAGACATGAAGCACTGAGTCAAGCCAGGTTGTGCTTTACATTTGCTGCTGTAGCAGACAGAGGCAGAGTGACAATCGAAATTGTTCAGTCCTAAACTTATAAAAGCCCAGGGCACAATGAACATCAATAGTATATAGTATCAACTCCAAAAGTGTAGAAGGGGAGCCTAAAACAGCAAGCAAAACAATGTAATGATTTAAATGAAACTCAGACACAACCTTAGGTGAAAAGGCAGGTCAGGTCTGAGCACTGCTTTGTCTTGGTGAAAAGTGAGATAAGGCTAGTTCATCCTGAGCACCCAGAGTTCAGTGGAACAGCATGCAGAAGTAATGGCCACCAAAACCACCATCTTCCATGAGAGGAGGTGTAGGTCTGAGGCCACCAGTGGCTCAAAAGGCTTTGATGGAAGTGCCTTCAGCACTACATACAGGTTCCAGCTTGGTACCAGAGAACGGGGAGGTGGTGCCTATTTCCTGATCCCCTTTAAGAACCTTGTTGCTGTCAGTTGCGAGAAGATGGAAAATCCCTCAGCAGGAGAGAGAAAAGTAGAGTCAGCTGAGGGGTAAACTCTGAGAGAAGACAGTTTAAGTTTATTCTCAAAAAGCAATAGGAGAAATCAGATAATTTCACCAGCATGGGTAAAAACCACGCTCATGAGAAAAAGCAGTCCATTTCCTTGAGTAGGAACACTGTGCATATGGCTTATGGGCAGCATCAATGATCATGTGTATCCCTGCCAAGACTGAGGTAGCTACTGTCACCCTATCTTCCACGCTGTAATGCAGAGAGTTGTTACATCTGGGTATTGGATTCATCTCTTCTTTCTTGCGAGGACATGATGGAAGGTGCCATGATGGAAGGTGCCAGTACTGCCACCTTGCCACCTTTAGTAGAGGGGTAAACCAAACGTGGCGAGCCACCACAGCATTATGAGGTGCCTTCTGTGCCCTCTCTTGCAATCTTTGCCTGAGTCTTGGTTATCAGTGGATAGGGGGAAAACAGGTAGCACAGTGCCCCATCCACTGAACTCTGCTCCAGACAAACTGCATTCTCTGGCATGGCAAAACCCGCCAAAACCAGGAAATCCGTATACCAACCTCTTCTTGTAACTCGCTAGTTAATATCCTGGATTCCCTTGACTATATAAAATATTCTGATTAAGGGATTTATAGTGTAGGCTTTAGATTTCAAAATGGGCATATTATTGATCATTATACAAACTTGGCTGCATTCCTACAATGACTGCACCTTTTTCTGATGTCTAAAACTCTTATTTTCTAAGTTAACTCTTACAATTTGCCACTATAAGAGGTTTAGACTTCAAAGGGCCAATATCCAATACTACATTTTCCTTTAATATCCTACATACCACTAAACCTCATTTAATTAAGAGTAAAACTTCATTATTTGAAAAATAATTATATATTATCTTAAGATGACCATCTCTTCCGATTTGGTACAGAAATATTTTGTAAAATAATTGCAGATCTATCTATAGAAGTAGAGTGGAGAATTCCTTCTATACAACTTCATTTCTTACTATACTATTTTTCATATGTTAAGAATCATAGAGTATATTTACAGATTTTAACACTGGATTCTGATCAGTGCGCCCTTTTGATAGCAATGATTCTAACAATCCAACACTAAACTCCAATAATTAGGGCTGTGAACACATCTGGATCCCGAATCGGATCCGAACCAGATCTGGGGAGATCTGAATTGTTCCAGAGATCCGGGGCCCATTGGCCTTCCAGGTCCTTCGGTGTCAGCTGCGCAGCCGGCACCCAGGGACGCCAGGCCTGCAGTGAGTCCATTGGACTCACCGCCCTCCCCCCACTCTCCCTACTTACCTGCTGCCTTGTCGTCACCGCCACCATCCGCTGCTGCTGTCTGCTTGCCGCTTCCACTGTACTGAGAACCAGCCTGGTTCTCAGGAGAGCGGAAGCAGCAGCGGCAAGCGGACGGCAGTGGCGAACGGCGATGACAAGGCAGCAAGTAAGCAGGGAGAGTGGGGGGAGGGCAGTGAGTCCTTTTCCCCATAGCTTGCAAGTCTATGGGGAAAAGGAGGGTATCCGGATCTCAATCCGGAGGCCCGCAGGAGATCCAATCCGGATCGGGCCTGATCTGGATTGTCCGGATCCGGGGGGCTGTTCACAGCCCTACTAATAACACTTTAATAGCAACCACACATATGAAGTTATATATTTCAGGAACATGAGAAATCTTAAATAAATAAGTCTAACCTTCCTTAGGTCATGTTCAGCTTGAGGTAATTTTAATTCCAGTTCTTTGATAGCGGGTAACCTCTCCTTAAGTGTTCCTGAAGCAGTCTGAAGAGCTTCTTTTGTTGTTTTCAATTGAGCTACTGCAATATTATGACGACTAAGGTAGAGATCAAGTTCTGACTTGGCCACATCCACATTTGAACGTGCTTCATTAACTGTTTTGCTGAACTCCATGAGGTTTTTTTCTTTGTCCTACGAAAATTAAAAAATGAAATGTTCAAATATTATGTGTAACTATGTTCACTACAGATACTAACATGGCAAGGACTTCTATCTCTGCTGCCAGATCAATTTCTACCAGCTGCCATTCCACCTGGATGCCTCAAGCAGCAACCCCCTACTTGCATTCAGTTTGACTAGAATTGCCACTTGTTTTTTCTCTGCCCAAATTTACTTCCATCAACAGCCATTTTACCTGATTACATCTGACAGAGAAGTGAAACAGTAAAGCCCCCTCCACTGTTTCAGCTAGGACAGTATAAATGTGTTTGTATCTGTAATTGCTTATTTTCTTGTTCACTCCTCGTTCCTTTATTCTTTTTGTATCATGTCTTAGATTGCAAGTCATTATTTTAAACTTACAATCATCTTGAGTGCTTTTGCGGAGAGGCAGTATATAAACACAGTACATAAAGAAAGCAGGCTATCTTAGATAGCATCAGTCTTGGGGAATGCACTTTCTGCTTTGCTCCCCCATGTACAACTTTGCCCTGTTGTTTCTTCCTGCTAGAGAGCAATACTATATCGCCCCACTAGAAATAAAAGCAGCATTATGCACAATGATATACAAGCAGATCTAGTTTTTAATTGTTTTTAATCCTATGTAAACCGCCCAGACAGCTTCAGCTATGGGGCGGTATACAAGTGTAATAAATAAATAAATAAATAAATAGTTGTCTGAAACAATAAAACAGCATTATGTTATAGGAGCAGCCATTTTCCTCTGTATTCCTCTGCCTTTTTACAGGAAAGCAAAACATAAAACAATCATACTCACATGAGAACTCATAGCTCCATATTACAGATATGGAAGAGAAAGAGTAATGTTGCACACAGCCACCATAGTGCTGCTGCATTCTTAGTGCAAAAAGTCAGGTCAGTGATACAATTGTATTCATGGCCATTGTCTAACTTTTGTCATAGGCAGAGCTACCATAATGCTGTAGTGTATTTCCAAGAAATGTAGTGCGGTGCTATATTAGTGTAATTTTCCAGTCTGTTGCTTGATGGAAAGTAACTGCTACTTGGCATCCAAATAAGCAAACGTGGGTGGTTTAACCTTAAATGTACTTTATCTTCTATTTTGTACTTAAAGAGATAAAGTATTATATGCTTAATCATGCCAATTTGTTTCCAGGCTACAGGAGAATGGGTGTAATGCATCAAGACCTATTGATACAAACCTCTTTCTCTTCCTGCAGTCCTCGAGTTTCCTGCTTGAGGCTGTCCATAACCTCTTTTAGTTTTTCCTCTACCCTTTCCTTTTCCCTTTCCAGAACTTCTTGCCTAGCTGTTGCTTCACTTATAGTAGACACACTATTAGCAGGAACACTTCTCACATCTTCAACCTATGAAAACACCAATGTTATTTCACCAGCAAATGTATTAAATAGACAAATTGGTAATTAAAATGTAGAATCCAACATTGTTTAAAAGAGCTAAATATATATTTGTTATACATCATAAATTTAGATTGACACTACAGTTGACATAAAAATAGTATTGTCACGCTTTATTATTATTCTTGCAAAAAGATAGAGACTTGAGCCTCTGTGGCACTTTTTTCCTTGACATATTTGTTCATGCTAAGTTTCTTATGAAGAATCAGACCTCCTGCCTGGTTTGGCAGAGACCACCTTGGCAGTAACCACTCTGTTCACTACCCTCCACCCCTTGCCTTAAGCTTAGGACAGTGTCTGCACTACTATATTGCTACATATGCCTGCATAAACTGAAAAGCAGAGCCTGCAGGGACAGTCATTACAGGAGGCTCCTGTGTTTTCCCAAAAGAGCAAATAAACTGAAGTGCCAATGCTTCTCCAAGTGTGGGCACATTGAGCCCATATAACACCACCATGCTGAGAAGCAAAGAAAGCGGGAGGGGACCTTTTTTGGTAGATATGGAACTGTCTGCTTTAGATGCTATGAGTTTTCACTGTCTTAAGACTTTTTTTGTTTAGGCAGGCATTTAAATTGGCTAGGTGACCAATTTTGTATATTTATTTATTATTTTGGGATTGTTTTAACTGCCATCTTTGTCTGTTCTTATCTGATTGCTTTTGATAATGAAATTTTTTTCAAATGGTTTTGTTTTGTTTTTAATCTGTTGTGCACTGCTGTGGGTGTTATATAGAAGAAAGACAGATATAAATTATAAATAAAATCTATAAATATGTGATTTTATTACATCAGATGTGACAAAATCAATAAATATGTGATTTTATTACATCAGATATGTGACTAAATGTTTGGTTAAGCTGTATCAGGAGATGTCCCATTGAAATAAAAAAGAATTACTTTTTAGTAATAAGCATGGTTTAGGCTTAGGATACAGATTTAATTTTTAACAGAACCTTTATAAAAGCATTTTAGATATTTAACATAATGTACTACACTCTTATTCAATGTCACATATATTTTAATACTGTTTTCTGAAAATCTCATAATGAATGGCAAAAGTTTACAGGTATACCTTTTCTTTATCCTTTTGAAGCTGTTTCTCTAGTTTTTTTGACTTGCTTTTTCCATGCTTTAGCTTTTCTCTTAGTTGAACATCTTCCAAATCTAGCTTTGTGAATTTATTTTTATTTTCTTCTATAAATGCTGTGATTTTATTGAGTTTCCTAAAAGAGAAACATACTGATTACCTTTGCAATCAATCAAAACAGCATGATCAAGCTAAGCTACTTTTCCTCACTTTTACAAAAGATGAAAAATGTATTCATTTCACAAAATGCATTAGCAACAACAAAATAAGCTAATACTGCATTCGTTCAAATCTTGTTAATGCCTGCAAATAAAACAAAACTATTAATATTTACTTTTCGACTTCTTTCAGATTTTTATTCTTATCTTTCATTTCATCTGCCAGTTTACTGCTTTTCTCATTAACTTCTTTAGTGTCCTTATGTATTTTTCCCTTCTGTGTTTCCAAATCAGTTATCCGCTTCTGCAATTCATAACTGAAAACAAAATAAGACATCTTAAATATACTGAGGTAATCATACACTAGTAAAGAAAACAACAACAACAACGAATAAAGGAAGTATCCAGTGATGTCCTCGCAATGGCTAGCACAGCAGGGAACTAAAGATCCTTAAAGCAAGTGGAAATGAGTAGAATCACCAGTTTCCAGAACAGGTCAGAGGAACTCACAGAAAGGAGCTAAACTGTCCTGCTCCAATCTGGTACATTATTGTTTCTATGATTGTTTTAGGCAGTACTAATCTCGTTGGTGCGACAGAATGAATGGAAGTGTAACGGCAGTTACTACCTGAAGGATTAATATAATGAAATTAAGAACATTTGAAGATAGTTGAGATGAATTCTGGGTTGCTACTAATGGTGTTAGGAGTATTTTACACCAAAAGCAGTTCACTATGCTCCAGTCACTCATACTGGGGAAAGGGCCCCCATGTGGTGCATTAGTATCATACAAAACATGCTGAAGTTGAAGTTGAGGTAAGACCTGGATTGTGTCTAAGAGCCTTGGATGAAACTCCATTCTACTCTAGTGCTAATCAAAAGGTATACAAAGGTAATAGAAAGGGAATTTAAGAGGCAAGTGGAGCAGAGTCAAAAAGGTATACCCTTGTTCACTTTAGGCAGTACCCCCAATAACCAATGTCTTAGAACAGGGGTCCCCAACCTTTGTGAGCCTGTGGGCACATTAGGACTTTTGAAAAAGTACCCTGGACACCAGCATAAATTGGCTTCAGTTGGGGAAGGGGGTAATCACATTAATGCTGGGAGGGCACCCTCCCTTCTGTTTGTGTTCACACATCAAAGTGCCCTCTCTGGGCATGCTTCCTACTCTGATTTCTGTCTGGCTCCTCTTTTCTTTCTCTCCCCCCTCACATCCCCATGCAAGTGAATGAAGCAATTTCTTCATTAATTTGCATAGGGTAGAAGATATCCTGCTGAAAATTGGCGGAAGGTGGGGTGGAAGAAGCCTATTGTCCCAAGGGGCAATGGCAATGGGTGGGTTTCTACCCCCTCCAACCATTTTTCAGTAGGGTGGGCTTACCGCCCCACCATACAAGTGAACGTAGGAACTGCTGCATTTGTTTGAATGAGGCGGAAAGACTCCCTGCCAAAAATAAGCTGAGGGAAAGGGGCAAAACTCTCCCCACCCAGGACCCTGTTGCATCAAGGGTTCTTAGTGGAAGGTGTCTTCGTCCATCCTCCTTTTTTCAGTAGGGAAGACACCCCCACACCATTATTCAAGATAATGGAGATATCACCCCATTATTCATTTTAATAGGAAAGGCAGTAGCCCCCATGCTGAAAATTGACTGTGGAGCAAAGCCCTCCTCTCCCAACAAGGACTATGTTGCCACAAGGGTCCTTGGTAGGGCTTGGGATCCACTCCCATTCAGCCATTTCCCTAACTCTATACAAAATTGCTTAATTCATTTCAATACAGGGAAAACAGATTGGCAGGCACCTCAGCCTGCCTTGGCAGACACAGTGGTGCCCACAGCATGGTATCAGAAAATCTCAGACCTACATAGCTTTGCATTGCTCAAGGTAAACAAATTAATTAAAGATGCTCTTTAATTGTGTATGTTCCATCACAATTCTTCTGAGTGGTGAACTACCATTAGTTCTTCCGAGTTAATTTTCTGGACAGAAAGGCTGGTAACATATCTTTTGAATCGGTCATGTCCCCAGTAAATGTCATACTGCTCCTCTCAAGTAAACTTTATATAGGAGCACCAGCAATATGTTACTTGAATCCCAAAACAAAGGGTTAGAGCCAGACTAAGTTGGTTGCATTTAATTTCTAATGAAATCAATGGGATTGAAGTTATGATCCATTTTTCACACACTGATTTAAGGGGACCTCAGTTCAAGTTTGGATCCAACCAGTATATATTTACTATGCTGAGGAAAGGAAACAACATGGTGAACTGATTCTAGAAAGATTGTTTCACTATAGTATACTTCCTATATTACTCAGGGAGGAGGTAGTAGATTCGGGTCATTTATCTAGTCCAAATGTATTTAATGCATTTTAAATCACCCCTCCACCCAATGAATTCTTAAGGCGATTTACAAGAGCACGATACAATTTCAAAAAACGCAAACCACATAATATGCATACATTACAATAAAACAGGCTCCCTTTCTAAAACCAAAGAGTGTTATTGAAAGCTTGGTAGAACAGGAAATTTTTATCAGCCATGTAAAGGCCAGTAACAAGGGAGCCAGCCTAACCTCCCTCACATCATCCTCCAACCTACAGCCTCAAATTATATCACAGGGTACACACACATCTATATTTGCGACTTTTATTGGTTCTGGATTGCACCGTCCCCTCTTCCCAAATGTCATTACTTACATGTAGTATTGATATATCTTATTCTTTTCTTTGAACATTTTGTTTTCCAAGGAAAGAAATTCAAGTGCTTTGTTTCGCTCTCCTTCTAAGGCATCTTTCTCTTTTTCCACCATTTTAACTCTGTTCAACTAGACAGAATACTCAGTAATTAATGATAAAAGTTGGAAGATGTTTAATTTTGCAGGTACACAGAAGAAAGTTTATGTAAAGCAGATGAGGTAAAAGTTATATGGCAATTAAGACACACTAATTACAGTGTGCACAAACATATCAAGTGGCAGGTAGTATAGATATTTCTACAGTAATCACCCAGGCTGCTCTGGTCCAGAAACAACAATAAACTCCAACATAGGAAATGTATAAAAGGAATGTAATCATGAATCTTTTAAAGTCTAATCAGAATGTTATTTAAAATTATTCTGTAATTCAAAATCAGCAATTAATAATCCAAAAGTCTTACCTTCTCACCCCTCTGTTCGTTTAATATCTCAATTCTTCGACATAATATTTGAATGGGCTCTTTTAATCGGCCCGATCCAATTATGTCTTCTAAATATTCAAGCATGCCTTCATTATGCTCATTCTGTCCTTTTGGTTTCATCATTGCTATTTGTTCAACTTCCCCCTAAAAAGAGATTTGATAAAAAGAAATTCTGCTTAGAATTGTATCCAAAACCACATGAGGGATTATCTTGTTAGACCTAAAGTAGTGAAGATTAACAAAATCCTATGGCAAAATTTTCAATGAAGCATCATGTGATGTCTTTTTGCAGGCCCAGATCCCGATTGATGTATTTATCAACTTTTATTCCATCTTTCCACCTGAAGGATAATAACCAAGCAATATATAAAAACATTACAATGTCACAACAAACTCGCAATAAGATACGAGTGAGTATTTAGAGAAATGCAATGATGTCACCATACAAGAGTTTCAACTGTTGAAATGAACTGCAGCATCAAGTATGTAAGTTATGTTTAAAACAAAGTACCTATTTCAAAGGCTGCTGTAGCAACTTATTTATGAGCTGGTTAGTAGGAGACAAAAAAATAAGTAAATCACAGGATGGTAAGAGATAGAAATTTTCTCAATGAAGAGCAACAGTTACTATTACTGAAAACTGTATACCAGCAGAACAAAAGTAACAGGTTAGGTATGGACTATCACATCTCAGAAGGTAAGATAATGGGCCTGTTCAGACAATACTCTAAGCCATGGTTAGGCTGCTAACCCCTTTGAAGCAAATGGTTAGTGAGCAAGTTTAAACCGTGATTTTGTAGCCATCACGGTTAGGAATGGTTCACACATCATGCTAAGTCATGGTTCACATGACACATTAAGTCATAATGTTTCGCTCAAAGTGCTTAACCACTGTGGCTTAGCATGTCATTTGAGCAGGGTCTTCAATTACACCTTACCTCATCTGCAAGGCAATTATTCTATATAAGAACCTCCCAATTGTGTGGAGAGTTTCCATGCTAGTGCTAAACACATCCAATGGGTAAACTCATGAATCAATCCATGCCAGATGTTACAGCCAGGAGTCACTATGTGGAAGTGGCAGTGTTAGGACTTGTCTACAAATCGCCCAGTGAAGGACAGCTGCAGGTCAAATTCCTATACAGGTTAGAAATGTCCCAAGCAAAAGTTGTAGAAATCAAGTTAAATCTAGGACTCTGGAAAGTAGCATTTTTTGTAATTTGACTGCAAGATCAGTCAAGTGGCACAACATATTGCTGAAGAAAATATTAAAAATTACAGTCTATGGAACAGAAATATTATTTGCATTTACATAAATATTTCACTACTCTTTGAAACCATGAACTTTCAACTACCATATAGGAAAAGCTGTACACAGAGTTGTTAAAAATATACTCGTACTTATGGACGTGTTGTAAGAGTAGTGAAAATATTCTTAAGTATATTTTATCTTAACAAGGCATTATGAAGTAATTTATATCTTCTGTCTCCTAAGTGACAGCAATAAATTAGCACAACTTCATCTTGTCTACGGAAGGCAATGCAAACAAGGCATGCAATTTATAGCTTCCCACACATGAATACTCAGATCAAAGATGTTGATACAATAAGGTTTGAGGAAAGATACTATATACACATATAATACAACTCCCAACTTGGAGCCTGAACCAGGTAACAAAAATAAAGAAAGCAAACTGTCAGTGTTTAAGGCCAAGCTATGCCTTTATCACAGCTAGCCAGCCAGCACATAACATGCTCATTTTAACATGGCATTAACAGTTTTCAAATTGATATAATTGTACTTTAGTCTAATTTGGGATTGAATTAATAGCTATTACAAAGGTTTGTTCCAAGAAGATTGGCTATGTAATTTGAAATCTCAGTATATACTTAATGTTCAGCAATGGAATCTGGACCCAAAAAAGCCAGTGAAATGCAGGTTGAACCACTTTGCATATTTTGGTATGCCCTAAGGCTACTAAAATTCAAGAAGAGTAGTGGTATTCTATAACTTTTACTACTGCAAATCAGTCAATCCCATCTAGGAGCTGCAGCTCAAAATCCTCAGACATCAGCAAAAAAAATGTCTGCATTGAAACTCCATCCAAATGCCAACTACAGCATAAAATAAAAAACTATTTTAAAACTTGAAAGAAAATCTGTGTTTTAAATTTCAGCTATAGTAAGATAATTGTTTTCCAAACTACCTTAGTTTAACATGCCACCTAAATATAGCACATATAAGTGTAGGTTTTGATTTACACTTTAAGCCTGAATCTGTTACCCAATATCAAACATAGGTTTTCCTATGTAAAAAATGAATCACTGGTAAAATATATACCTTTAAAAACATATTATAAAAATGGGACAAAAGTTTTTTTTATTGTGGACTTGAGACTGAGGTTAATGGTTTGGTCATTACAGCTACCAGTCTTCAGAAAACACCATGCCACCACTCAGCAAATTCATTAGAGACCACCTGGGTAATATGTAACTATCCAAGCTCTGCAATTTATTACTACTACTAATCAAACTTACATCCCACTCCCAGAAAGACACTGACCTACCTAGTAACCACCAGCCCTTGATTCTAGAAAATTCTGGGTATTCAAAATATGGCCAAATGAGTTTCAGGTTTAAAAACAAAATACCATTTATGTTGGTTTGTGTAAGCAATTAACTTCCAATCACGCTCCAAGAACAGCTCAACTCAAGTCATAAGCAAAATAGTACCTTATCTATCAGACACCTGTACATCATACACCACTTTCTAAAATAAAAATAAAGTGAAGATACAGCAATTCAGGCACAGTTGTTATAACATTTTAATAGACAGAGGAAGCAATCTGCATGTATCTTTAAAAGAACATATTTAAAGTATAAATCTGAAAACTTGACTTAAGTTGGTATAGGAGTGTAGTCTATGTGGGAGTAAACACCACTGAATTCAATGGAACTTATTTCTAAGCAGATATGCTTATTATTGATAGTATCTCCCTCCCTCACTCTTGGTGATTTAGATCAATCCACCCTGTTAAAGATTCTCTATGCTGGTAAATTCAACTTCCACTCCTAATTATTTTAGTATTTAATTAAATGTAATTTATCCTCTTTCACTACTGATCTGTGACAATTTCAACCTGCAAAAATGTCAACCTTTCTGCATTATAGCAATGCAGTACTGCATGTATTACTATATTACAATCCTTCAAAACACACACTAATTAGTCAACAATTTATACATGTTTTATTAACATGAAAACTACTGCTAATTTTAAAAATAGGATTAGATTTTATTAAACATTATGAAATGTTTACAAAATTATTAAAATATTAATATCTGTACTTTTTGTAAGCATTTTATTTTGTTCTATAACTTCTGCATTTTGACTTGTTAAACATATATATTCTATTACATTATTGAATGTGTAGCTACACTACAAACAGAATGGCACAATCCAACCACAGTTCAGCATTTGTCTCATTGCTTTCCTTGGGAAAGATTTAAGCATACACTTTCACTGAAATGATGTATTTTATGACTTAACCATGCTTAAAATTTTAATAAGCTGTTATACAACTTGCAAAATAAATTACAGGCCTTTAGTAATTTTGAAAAGGAAATAGTGAAAGTAACCACCGTCCCATCTCAACTATTAGAATATCTGATTGGAGTATTTTTTTAAAACAACAACAACATACAAACTGCATGCTACTAGCTTTCAGGAAAATTCATGAGTTTTCTGCTATTATTCAACTGTAGCAATTTTTTGTTTAAATCTGGATTGGTTTCAGAGAAGTGTTAACATATTACACTTTAAGAATCAATAATTTGCATGCACAACAGAGACTAAAATCCTCTTCACTTTTACCACAAACATGCAATCTTTTTAATCTCATTGAAGCCACACCCACACCCTTGACAAAGTTAGTTTTTTACCAGCATAAAAAGTCAGTTTTGTTAAGCTATGTATTTTAAGAGTAAATTCAATTTATCAGTTGTAGATTTAATAACTTCTCTGAATTAACAGATAAATTACCACTGCAGTCCTATTCAAGTCTACTCAACAGTAAGCCCTACTGAGTTCAATGGGATTTCTTTCCAGGTAAGTATATATAAGGCTGGAGCCTTAATTTTATCAATTTTTTTTAAAAAAACCACCAGATTAGTAGTAGATGCAGCTAGTATAAGTAGTACACATAGGAGTTAAACTTACAAATTGTGTAGTGGTGTTTAGCAAATAACTTTGGGCCTGCTCCAGTCAAAGGTTAAGTATTTGCCACTGATTTTAATGGGAGAAACTTTAAAATATGCTTCACTCTAACTGAAAAACAACAACGGGGATATGAAATAATTAATTTGGCTGTATAATGCAACAATTATTTTAAATTCTTAACCCCACTGAAATACAGTTGAAATACAAACAATTTTGAAATGCTTTAAAGACCTAATACAAAAAATTTCAAGAAAAAATGCATTTCAAATTATACTAAAATATTATTCAAATTATTTGTGACATTCACATATATACAAATTATTTCTTTGAACAAGGATACTGCAAATTAATTTTTATCGTAAAGCAGGATGGATAAAAATCAGCTAAAATAATTAAATGTTTTGAAATTTAACTTAAAAAAAGCTGGTCAATAAACTATGAATTGGATCCAAAAATGTTAAAGAAAAGCCTGCAATTATAGCCTCTTAAAACTGAATCCATGACCCTCTCCATAAAGCAAATGACCCAGTATCAAAAAGATTGCGTTAAAAGCTGTTATTCTATATAGAGGAAGAACCATGGGAAAAAATAACTTTGTGTCTAAGGTCAAGCATTATAAATACTGCATATTTACTTTCATGTACTTTGGCTGGTATCCAAAGAACTGCATGCACAGGAGAGTATTTCCAAGCCAATTCTCCGACTGTAGCCCCTTGCACCCCTGAATGCTGAGGGGACATTTTCGATTCACTATGATGCAAAGGGCTGTACTGTGAAAGAAAAGTTGGCGATCTCTCTCCCTCAGAAAAGCCGTTTCCGCTTGTGAATGGGGGCTCTGGATTTTGGCCAAAATTGTTTTAAGAATCTGATGCCGGGCATCAAAGACTAGCAAGTCAAAATAATTGCTAAGAGAGCTTCGGCTATGGGGCGGTATATAAATGGAATAAAATAAATAAAAATAAATAAATACATAAAGGTTCAGGGTCTGGCTCCAAGAGATGCATGCCATCATGCATTTCAACCTTCCCCAATCAGTGCCCTTCAGGCTACAAATCCTTGCATTCCTGACCATTGGTTTTGCAGGCAGGGGCTGATGGGAATTGATCTCCAAAATATCTGGAGGGTACCAGGTTGGGGAAGGGTGTTGTATCTTATCAAGATAACCTACCAAGCACACTGGGGTGATCTTGTATACTACTTTTATGTACCCTATTTAAGGACAAGAATTCGAAGTACCATGCATGGTTTACCATATGAACAAGGTAGAGTCAGCACCTCTCCTCCAGAGTCCTACTGAGCAAGATTCCATTAGGTGAAAGGACATTAGGTGAAAGGACATTAGGTGAAAGGACTCCCCACCCACTGCAAAGGATCATGGAAGCTTTGCATGTTCACAGATCCTATTTGGATGTCTGTCAAATTCTGCAATGGGTTTTGTTCTCAGGCTATGAATGTTCGTGTCCAATACTGGCTGGATTTTTCTACCTGAAACAGAGTCCAAATGGCACCCACTCCCACTTTAAAATCTTGCTGCATAATTCAGACACCAATAAATTCCTTTACCTATCCAACTCTAATGGTGCCACCTGAAGCAAGTCACTTCACTCTGCACGGCAGGAGTAACCCTTTTTATGGCTCCACCCATCAACTAAACTTTAATATCAGTTTGCTATCTCATAGAAAATCACAGTTCTGGTCATCACTACAAACTTATCCTTCTGAGAACTAGGGATTTAGCTTGGAAAGAAATAGTTTTCCTCAGTTTCTCTTCCTCTCTATACACATCAAAAGAATGTCTTTTGTACACATCAAAAGAAAAAATACATGGGGTAAAAACCAATTTTGTACAAGCAGACATCATCTTGCGAAATGGCACTTCCCCTATCTCTCCTTTCCCCTGCAGCCAAATCTACACCAGAGGGTCTCTCAACCCTTTGGAGCAGATTTTGAGGGTACCAGGAGGCTGTGAGAAGGAATGGGTGTCCCCTTCCCATTCCACTGACAGAAACTGTTCCATCAGCAGGAAGGGCTAATTAGATATTATAACACATGGTTTGCAGTAAAAACAGAAACACTTGTGTCATTAACTTCTAGTTAAACTAACACAGTTTAGCACAAAATTGACAGTTATATAAATTTTACATCATGTACCTTTTTCTGTAAAATTAAAAATATTAAATATTACAGAAATAGCATGCAACCTCCTAGGTAATATGAAAGTTCTTATTTTAAGCCAACTTATTTTAACCATTATATAAACTAGTTCATGTGTACATTTGTTTAGAAAGTATCTGAAGTACGAGCAGAAACTTAATTTAAAATTGTGTTTTTTCTTAGTGTTTTTAGTGCAATTTTATACAGACTTACTCAGAAGTAAGCCTCACTGAATTCAATTATACTTACTCCCAGGTAAGAGTACATAGGATTGCAGTTTTAAACTGCTTTGATTTGAAATTAAACCACCTGCTTCCAACAGTTTTAAATATAATAATGGAGCAGGATCCAGAGAATCAGTCTGGTTCAGTCTTGCATTTAGCTATGTCATATATTTGAGACCGAGTGTTAAAAAGAAGCTGCAAAAGAAAATAGCATGGAAATAAATGAGGTTGAAATAAGAGTGATATTATCTGACTTACCAAATCAAATATAACCAATATTTCAGTTAGTCACTTGCCTAGTGAAAATAACATTTCCTTCCAGGGATGTAGCTTGTCAGTTTCATCATTCAAAATATCATGAGTCACAAGGGTATATGGTGGTTGATGGGCAAAGTCTTTTATAAGCTGGTACTTAGAAAGACCATATTGCAGATCTTCATTCATAAGAAAATGGTTTAATTGTTTATTATTTAATTTGAATTTTTTTTTAATAGAGCTTTTAACATATTTTAAACTCTCAATCTGAAAACTGACATTTATTCAATCAGGAATTAAGTAGTTGGTTATAGTAATCGATCTTGTAAGATCTGAGTGTTTATGCCACTTATTCATTGTTATCACTAAAATGCTGAGAAGTCAAAAACCTGTTACACTTTCAGATATTAATGGGAGTTTTTTGTCATTACAATGCATTATTTGAATGAATAAAGTGCATGTTTAAACAGAAGTGTATTAAAAAAATATGGAAGCCTGAATAAAAAGTTGTACAAGTATGCAAGTTATCACATCTATACATCCAACTACTTTAATAATTCCACAAGTTACATTTTCTTATTCTTAATTATAAAGTCAATGTAATTTCTAAAAGTTCAATGAAGTTAAAAATCTGATTCTGTGCTTGAATTTGATAAAAAGAAAAAGTATTACTAACAAAGGAAAACCTAAACAACTTGCTGTATCCATAGATGAATGAGTCCAGCCCTTTTAAGTTCATAAGTGTACACTAGAGTGCTGGGAGGCAGAGCTATAGAACATAATAAAAGTGTTAGGCACACACATGGGCTTCTGCACTTACAGAATTTTTTTTTGTCCACTTCATGCAGAATGTTTTTTTGCCCACTTCAATGCAGCTCCCAATGCTATGTCAAAGGACATTCCCAAAGTTCTCTTGAATTTAGGAGAAGCTTGGGTTGCACAGGGTGCTGAATATCTGGAGCTCACCACAGAACCCTTTGTGTTGCAACTTTTATAACTCCTCAATACTTGCTTGTGATTTACCAACATCCTAAACATTTTCTAAATAAATTCCAAATGGAGTCAATAATCTTTTCCTTGTTTTAAAATGATTCTGCATCTCAATGTATTTATTATTATTATTATTTTACCATTTATTGGTTTAAAGAAAAGACTTTCAGGATGTCAGTATTTATACATTTAACTGAATTCCTACTTAGCATTTTAACATTTTAATTTCAAAAAACTAGATTTCACATAATTCTTTCCCAGGTGTTTAGTGAGGGGATTCACCTATCATCAAAAAACAGAAAGTGGAAATTAGTGAATATAAAGTTACACCAATTCATTTCAGGATGGGAAATGTTTTTGCCACATGTGAAACTTTATTTAAGCAGTGTGATTTTTTTATACACTAGGTTTAATGACAGGTTTATCAAGTCGTTAAGACCTCATCTTCTACTGTTGTAAAAACAAATTTCAATTATTTCTAAAAGATTACAGAATCAAATGGAATTTTGATATTTCAGATCTCTTCATGCTTTTGAGGCAAAAAATGTCAAAAGACCATGACAATGTTTATTTCAACCAGACATAGTTAATTCTGTACTGAAATGTATAGACATTTACACCACATGTAACAGAACAGAAAGGAACAACAATGTTGCTTAATCCCTGCTACGCTTAAGCAGCACAATAATATTGGGGTTAAGATTATCTTTACTACACCAATATTTACGTGCTGCTAGGGCGGAACAAGTATAATGATTCTTCTACTTGCTTGTCTATCTACAACACAGCTAGAAACTTCAACTGATACTCTTCCTTAAAGTTCTAAAGCAGCAAATAATGACTTGCCTATTTACTATAAAATACAAATCATGATGTGCTGCTAGAGTACCTTAAAGCCTCCAAAACACAACACTCACCGCAGTACCTAGACAAATTTAATAATGAAAGTTATATCTAATAACAAAATATTATTCAAAGAATTACCTGCAAAATCAAGAACCTATTATGGTCTAGATCAATCCCATGACTTCGAAGCAAAAGTCCAACATCTTTAAATGTTGTTTTTTTCCCACTGATATGGTATACTGAAGAATTATCTTTGTAGGCTGTTCTGGAGACACAAAAATTGCTGTTGGGAATGACTTCATAATCATCCCCTTCCTGTTTGAAGAAAAAACAAAACCAGAAAAACAATTGTTAGTATTAAGCCACAGGTCTACCCCAGATCTCAAAATAAAATTGTTTATTCTCACAAATCTCTTATGCCCTATTTCATACTACCACCAAAGCTTATAATAAATCCTGTAACATATGCACCTTATTAGTCATGATAGCATTTCTGCTGTCAGATAATGTCTTGGAAACATAGAACCTCTCCAAACTGTAGTACATGATTTGAACAACCTAATGTGCAGCTCAATTTATGCTTATAAGCAAACAAGCAATCCCCATTAAGTTCAATGGGACACTCCAAAGTAATAATACATAGGATTACAGCTTTTGCCTACCACCATTTTATAGAACAGATGCCTCTTTCCTATCTTCCAGTCAACTTAGAAAATAGTCTCGTCAGTTCAGGGAGGTTACTCCTAATTTTAGCACAGAAATCCCTTAAATATTTGAATACTCATGCTTAGCAATTCTGAAGAGCCAGTTTGAAAAAATTGAGATACTATGTTGTAGGCTTAAGTAGCTTTTTGATAAGTCATAGACAGCATTTTATATCCCAAAAATGCCAGACTATTTTTTTTTCTGTAAAATATTAATTTGTGTTTTAATATTTTTTAAAAAGAATTTCTTCTCCTGGCCCAACTCCCTATGAACGTAATTTGTCCTAATAAATTCATAGGGAAAGATAATTAGATTCATTTTTAAAAAGGCAATTTACTATTAGAAACTGAAATGGATTATTTGTAATTGGATCTGGTTCATTTAAAGAAATATTACTTCAATTTTAAAAGTTTATTAATTTGGAATATAGCATTTCAACATATCTTATGTTAACACTTTTTTGCTCAGAAAAAAAACCCACTAACTCGTTATCGCTTGCTTTTTTTAACTACATCACCCCAAACTGTCTTCTTAAGTATGTGTACTGAATAACACATTCCCCCAACCCTAGTTCTCCTATTTAGACTGTTAGACCAATAATATTTTATTTTGACTGTGTATTTAAATTCTAGGCCAGGTTCTGTGTGGGGGTTATTTTAATATTTTACAATCACACAAATAGAAAAAGTTTTTAATCCAACTTAACACAGATCCTAGTAAGAGTAGGGAAATATAAGAGGTTTACAAATCATGTAATTTTAAACAGATATGCAGTGCCTAAAGGCTTTCAATTTATAATAAACCATAGCAAAACTATTTTAAAACTCTTATTTTAAGCCACTGTATGTTGATATTGGATGAGAAAGATTATGATTTTAGGTCTTTTAGAGCACATTTATAGTTTGCCTAAACACCCCTCTAACTAGCCAGAAAAAAACTCTTGATTTCTACAGCAATCCTTATAATATGCACATCTCGAGTTCAAACTCATTTTAGACTGAAACCAGAAGTTGTGTCGTAAGTCATGTGTACCAATAGGCAAGACTACTGTTCGAATTAAGATCTATTTATGAAGCAGAAATTGAACACTAAGTATATCAAATATCTTCTAGCACTCTGTATTTTGAATAAAGAACTAGAAAGGCTCAACATTTTCCTCATAATGCATTAGTTCTACCCAAAGTCAATCAATTATAAAAATTCATAGGCTATTAAGTGGTTAACCTTCCCCAACTTTAAGAAAAGAAAACATACCTTGTCAACGATCTTTTGAAAATGAACTTCTACAGTGCAACTCTGGATATCATTATGTTCATCAGAATTGTGAATCAGTACAGAGAGTTTTTTGGATCTTATTTTTTGTGCTCGATAACCAAAAACAAACAGCATAGAATCAATCACATTAGACTTTCCACTGCCATTTGGTCCAATAATGCATGAAAAACGCTGCATAAGAGAAAAAAGAAATCACTCTAGTTGAGTAGCTACTAACTATTAAAGCTATTGCTTTGTAGACAGTTACAAAATACTGTTACATCTAGTGCAGGAAACTGTGAAGTACTGGAAAGCTTAGTTTTCACAGCCAAGGATAAAAAATACAACTTATTCAAAGCCACTACCTATTAGCTCAAATTTCTGAAGTTTTATCCTATGAACTTTGCAAAATGGACTATATTCAGTAAGCAAAATGTTATAAAGAAACACGCTTATAATTAACATCATGAGAAATATCAAAGCATTTCAAGCTATGCGTGGTTTAATTTTTGGTCATTATTCATAAGGAATAGAAAAATATTTTGTCCAGCTGCCTGAGTCCCACAGAAAACAAGGTCTTAAAAAGAAAACTACAGACAATAGTAATTCACACTCTCTCATTTATCTTCGCCCTACCCCATGTTAGTTGGCAGTATGTAGTTTACTACTGTAAGCAGTAGAGTCGGAAGAATCTTACCTCAGCTCAGCTTAGAAGTTACTTAAAATAGAAAGATACCTTATGAAACGGTCCTAGAATTTCCTCCCCAGCATAAGATTTGAAGTTCTGGTTTACAATGTGAGTTATCATGAGACGAGGAGCTCCAGCTTCATTGGTCATTGCTGGAGGTGGGGGAGGAGAGATGCTACTCAAAATCTCTTCTAAGCTTCGATTGTCAACTACTCCGTCTGAGACAGCTAAAGATATCCAAAAACAAGCAGAAGAGGAAACACTTAATGACTACATAAAACTCTTAAGTATCTAATCAGCAAAATAAAAGCTATAGAATCTAAGAGTCTTCCTTTCCTATAACACCACTACTATAGGAGAATCAACACATTTCTACCCAAAGACTGAATTAGTAAGAAATGGTTTTAAAATATGCCTCTTCTATTTACTAATTGATTTATTCTACAATTAGAATTGTATTCTCAAATTAGACCAACATTTTTCAAAGTAATATGCTCCTACAATAGATACTACCATCACATTTCATCCATACAAATCCAAGAAAACAGGCATATCTTCCTACAGTCTTGCAGTTTCAGGCATGCTCAGAGCTTATGTACACTGCAAAGGGAGGTTGTCTGGGGATTGCTGCACAATGCCTTGCAAGCTGTAATGACAGCAGCAGCACTATTCCTCAAAGACAGGAAGTTTGTCACACACACACAAAAACTGGCCACTTAGAATTCAACAAATCGTAGAACTTTTTTTAACTCCTTAGGGCCACCTTTTCTTTGAAGAATTGCCTGGTATCACTTTTCAGACATTAACCCACTCAACCAATAAGAGTCAATGTCTTGAAGTCAAAAACTACTGCTTCCTTTTAATGCAGGCATTTCTCAGTATAATATGCAGTCACGTATTTTTAAGATATAAGCAGTTATTGCCTAAGAATACATAAGCCACAAGCTACTCTCACCCTACCTCAAAATTACATCTATTTAAAGCATTGGTTGCTGTTCTTGCATAATATAAAGACTACAGACTAATACCAGGACTGAGAACATTAGCTAGGTCTAAAAGAGAGGCCTCTAGCACCATTTTCACCTGAAAATTTTTAACTAATGCAGAAACCATCAGAGAGTAAACAGACAAAACTTTACTTGTCTTCTTTAATTAGAACACTTCCTCAGCCTACTCTATAAGCCAAATATATCAGGTTGATAAGAGACTGACCTTGTTGAGGTACTTTAGTGGTGTGCATACTGGCTTCTTTTTCAGGTTCCCCATCATTAGAGAACTCTTCCAAGGGTTCACTGCTTTTAGGATGGGCTGCTGTAGATACTTTAGTTCTTTTGCTTGTCATGATTTTGATTGGCTGTTTGCATTCCAAACAATCAAATGATAGAAGGAATGTATCTTCTTGGCTAATGCAAACAAGAAAAATCTGGTGACCTACACTTAAAGACTAAACTTGTGTGCCTCCTACCTAATATTAATTTAAGATCTGGTTGAATATTGTAAACTGGTAAATTATTTATGCCAACAGGCATCCATCCTCTCTTCTCCTCCATCCCCCTCCTTGGACAGGCTTGCAAACTGTAACTCACAATTTACAGCTGTCCCAACGTATAAAAAGTTAACTAAAGGAGCAATCCTATGCAAATTTAGACAGGAAAAATTCCTACAGCTTCCAAAATTCACCAACCAGCATGGTTTTTTTCTATCTAAACTTTTAGAAAAAAATCAATGCTTCTTTCATTAACAAGAATTGTTAGTACAGTTTGTATATAGACACTTTGCAATACCGACGTATAATTTCTAACATTTTATTTGAATTCTTCAAAGAATTCTATTTATGTTGAAGATCCAGAATTAATCCAATGCTGTTCAAACATACACTTTTAAAAGAAGTTTTCACCAAGATGCACTCATCGTTTTATTCCAATGACCATAACTCTAAAGCAAGCATAACTTTTTAATGAATGCCTGATCAGGAAGTAATTCATCGCAAAGCCCAATGATTTGGTATAATAAATTGCAGAGAAAAAAAGCTGAAAAGCAAAGCTGTTTCTTCTAATGGCCAAGATTTTTTTTAAAAAAACTGATGTAAAAAAGACTGACACCAAATAAAAAAATGTCTGAAACTATATGCAGTGTGTAGACTGTTTTGTATTAATGTCTCCCCACGTTTTGTAGTAAAGGAAACTTATTATTAGCATGTTCGTTAAGTCTAACACTTAATACTGGGAAAAGTATTGAAATAGTTTTATTTCACTGATGTTTATAGTCTTCGAGAGTCCAAAGGAATCTGGATGAAAGAACCAAAGTATGCTTTTAAATGTTAAATGCAGATGGGTTAAAAAGGAACGACTGATTTTATTTTATGCATGTTATCATACAAGAATTGAGGAAAATTAAGCATCCTCATAAATGGATCAGGCATTTATCCTTCATAAATCCATCACCTCCTCCTCACCCCCATAGCTTGCGTCCAATCAACGGGTCAAATTAATGATAGTTTCCAAAGAGCACTTACAGACATATTGCCAAATATCATTCATCAGGTCAGGGAAGCATATCAAAACTCTAATATGACCCGAATGTGTAAGTTTTAAAAAGAAATGATTTGGCATGTTCGTCAAGAATGTATTGGAATCAGCCATCCCCTCCCCATGACAACTCTGAGATGTACCTTTCAATCGTGTTCATTTACTACAGCGATCAGTTGATGTCTTTTTTAAAAAAACAGAAAGCAGGGGGGAAAAAACCCTCCACTTAAACGGCTAACAATTTCTAGACCACTAGAAAAATCACGGTATTGCTGTTAGTTTTTTTAATATATATATATATATATATATATGATTACCTGGAATGAATATTCTGACAGCCTATCTATCCCCAAATCATGCGATTAAATGGTTGTGCAAAAATCAGAATAAGAAAGCCTACTTGGTTTTATCGACTGCAACGGAAACTGCCAGCAAATACCGTCTCTCACCCCACCCCCCACGGTGGCGGGGAGAGGAAAAAGCGGGGGAGAAGGAAAAGCAGCCGCCGGTCAGAAAAGAAATGAAAGCTGCCGCCTTTTTCTTCATGGGGTAAATTGTGTAAAAAAAAAAATTCCTTTTAAGGCGAACCAATTTCCCTCCCTCCCCGCATACAAGAAATTAGAAGGCAAACCCATTTACCGTGTCCAAAGTTTCACCCTCCGGTCTAATCATAGGGAGGGAAAGTTCTCAAATATGTCGTGAAGCAAAAGCAGGAACAGTTTTGTCCGAAGTTCCGCTTACCAGACAGCTAAAGAGTACTCCGTCCCCACCAACAAGCAAAGCTGGTACCTGGTGCGCGGGCTGAGCGAGTCTCCGAATAGCAGCAACTGGAGCTCTAAGAAAGCTGCGTTTCCTGCCTGTAGCCTTGGCGGCTTCTACACTCGAAAATGGCGCCCAAACGGCAAACTCGTAACGAAATTCGTTAGAAACGCGCAAAGCAGGCTGGGGGAAGAAAGGGGCAGGCTTCCCACAGTTTGAAAGGAGGAAAAAAATAATGAAAAATCCTCTCGCACCGCCATCTTGCTTTCCGTTATTTAGCGGAAAGGTGGCTGAACGTTTTCACGTCATGTTTTCCTCAACATATTTTTTTTAAATAAGGGGGGGAATCTGACATAAATGCTTCTGACTACTTAAAAGAATGAATTAGAAAATATGAAAAATAACGGTGAAGGGAGGGAGTCGAAACCCCTTCCGGGGGTAAGGAGAGTTGGCGGGTTAGGTAACCTAGCAACTGGCTGAAATGTAATGAAATAGCATACGGCTTAAGAAACTGACTTTTTTTTTTTTAAAGGAAAGAAAAAGAAATTCAAATATTTAATGTCTTTATTGTACATTTGACAGATCGGCCCTCTGACGTCAGGGCTGGCGTCACATGCTTGGGTGGGTCTGAGGTGGAAAGAAGAGTAGCAAAAGCTCGGGGGGGGGGGGCGAGGAGGAAGGAGAAGGGGGTTTCTTGGGGTTAGGAATAGGAAATCTCGCGGGAAGTAGCTATAGAGACCGAACGGCTTCCCCGCGCAGTTAACAACAGAGCGGAGGTGTAAGGCGTCGTGAGTGCTTTCCTCGTAGTGTCAGGAAGGCGCTTGACACGAAGCGATCGGGAGACGTGAATACCTGACTTGCACCAGGGTAAGGAACTCTTTCCTGGGAGTCTCCTACTTGCTTCCGGCGGCTCCGAGCTTCTCACAGGTAAGTGTTTTGTGTTCTTTGGATGAGCGCTCACCTTGGACAGGTAAAAAGAGAGGGTGGGCAGATGACTTGCTCACAGACTTACTTGAGGGAAAGTCAATGGCAGAGTGGTAGGAATTGGTTGGGGGGGAGTGGCGGGATCGATGGAGGGTGGTGCAATATTTCCAAACCAAGGTGATTTGTTGGGTTCGACCGTTGAATCTCCGCGGTTTCGGGGAATGTTGAAAAGCCTTGGAAAGCGGTATGATGTGAAAGGTTGCTAGATAGGACTGAGACTGGCAAAAAAAGGGACGGTCTGTCTCCAGCTGACATACCACTCTTTGTTTTCAAGCTATTTCTTCACATAAACTCCTGAAAATAGGAGGCCGAGGGCTTGAAGGATGATTAAGCTCTAGTGATGGTGTGTGCTGTGATACCTGATTGCATCCAGTAACTTTTGAAATCTAATTCCATTACACAGGGAGGTTCGTTGCTGCTTCTCATGAAGTGATTTTTGCCTGCAGAGGCCATTTCTTGATGAAATGGCATACCTTTCTGGCCTTATGCTTACAAGGCAAAGCAAGTGGTGTGTTGAAGCATATATTACAGGGCATTAAACTGGACCTCCAAGTAGACACTAGTGTTACAATTTGTATTTGCGATCCTTTGAACAAAAATCTCAATGGGAGAAGTGGATCCTGTTTTCTGGTGCAGTTTAGATTGTGATGTGTAATTGTGCGAAAGCTTTTCTCGAAGAGTAATGCATACATAATGATACTTTGAATCTACATATTTGAATCAAACATGGAACTATGAACTTGCAGATAGAATCCAGCTTCAACCTCAGACATCCATATTTTTGTTGCATCCAAATCACCCCCAGCTCCTCATTCTGGTCAGAGAGAATACTTTCATTATGAAACTTAGATTCCAATGGAAGATTTTAACATATGATTTGATACTGTGCTGTAAAATGTGAGGTGCTGAGCTTTATACTGGGAAAGATTCAGCAGACCATAATCACACTGAAAGACCTATAATCAAGACTGCTGACTTTGGTTTACTTAAACTTTATTAAACACTAACTGTGTGTTTGTCATCGCAGTAACAGTGGTTAAAGGAGTGACAGGATGGCTGTTTTTCTATGTTTTCGGTGTGTATGTTATGTGGAATGGGGATCAAAATCTGCATGCTTGTGTGTGTGTTTAACCAGGGCATGATAATTTCCAGAGGGTATAACTTTATTAGTGTGTTGTAGCAAAAACAACACCTTACATGCATTATGGCAGAAGCATTTGTTGACTTCATTCCACATCACATGAGAGCGCTAGTCTAGGCTGACAAGTTTTTATAGCAAGGGTGGACAGAACGTAGGTCTTCTTTGACCTGTAACTTATTTTTGGTGGATTACCTGGTTCCTGCTTTAAGCAAACCTCTTTACTCTCAGGCAAGGTTCTTAATTAGTAGTAAAGTAGTAAAGTAAAATGGAATGGGGAGGGGTGCCGTGAATGCCTAGGAAAGGAAGGATTGAAGTTTCTAAACCATATTAGTGTTTGTGATTATGGAGCCATGCTGGAGGTTAGTTATTCCATGTCTGAGTAGATGTTGATTATGTCTTTTCCCATTGATTTGGTAGATATTCAGAGGTAAGATATAATGAAAGAGTCCTGTTCTGCCTACCTTCTCAAGTTTTCAAGGAAGAAAATTTCACATGCCCATTTCCATGTTAACAACAACTTAGTTAAGATGTGGGGCAAGTAGCTTCCATATTTCACTCAGAGGCAACAATCCTGTGCATGTCAATAAGGGGGTAAGCCCAACAAAAATCTTACTTCTATATATAGGATTGTTCTATATATAGGATTTACTCTGACTGGTCTGCTGATATTAGTAGAAGCTTTGCCAGTGATTTCAGAAGAATGCACTTCTTAATATGTTTAGTTATTTATTGAAAACTTTGTGTCCGACTTCTACTATTTATTTTGTTGGAAGCCTTGGAGAACAATGTCAATAATAAAAAAAACCACAAATTATAATACTAGATTCATATACCGTGTAATCAACTGTGATGGACAAGAATACTCCGTAAATCACTGGAAGGGCTACTTCTGTAGATTGGCATTTTTACCACCAGCTAGCTCCTCTGCTGCTCTTTCTTCCCCCTCCCTCCAGAAAGAACCTGAACTATGTCAACAGCTCCCAGGGACAAGAAGAGACTGCCAGAAACACCTCAATTTCTCTCATTTTGTACATTTTATGGATTGTAATTGTAACGGTGTTTGGGAGCTAAATGTGGGAAATAAATAATCAATAAAGAAGGTCATCCAAGCAGTGGTACTACAAGAACTCAACACTCACTCAAAAGACATAGGTCTTTCAGAATACAGAGGACATCACAAAGCAAGTTATGGGAGGCAGGTCAGCTTTAAAAACAGAACCTAATGTTGCATACTTTTCACAGCAACAGATCCTTAAGCAGCATTTCTACATGATGGGTCTTGTGAACAGTTTGGGCATATTTCATGGCTGCTGGTAGGATATGTTGAGGTGCTAATATTAATCCTGCCCTAAAGGTGAGTTTATTTGACTTTAGGAGATGAAATAAACAGAGTAAATAACAGATATGTCTCTATTAAGGGTGTTAGAGGCATTAGTTATTAAAAATGTATGTATGTTGGCGAGTATACTGGGAAAATAATGCTGCCTGCATTGTTTACAGGAGGAGGAAAATGAATTTTGACCTCTCAATGAGAATAGAATCCCAGGGCTGATATCCAAAACAGAACCTCACTAATTGGTTGCATGTATGTGTGCACAAGTGTATTTACTTGTATACACATGAGAGCACACATAGGAAGGAGACTGATCTTTAGAGAGTGCTGTGATTGTGACAGTATTTGGAGCTTGCTTTACTTGTAAAATAAATATTTTCCAAAAGAACTTTATTTTTTAAAAAATATATAATAAGAAAGATAAACAGTTAACTATCATATTGCTTCATTCTGATGTTTCAGTCAGTGTATAACACCAAGAGAATTTCTGCCCTCTTACGAGCTAGTGCTTGTAACAGGATAAAATAATAACTCCTTTCAGTATATAACAACATTTACTCCTAAAAGAGCACCTGTCTTTTAAATTAGCCTGTTCTTGAGCCTATGCGAGCCTATCCCTTATTAAAAGGCACAATGTAGTTCTCCTCTGCCCACTCCCCTGGGGTGTATATTATTGTTTAGAAGTAGTCTCGTCCATTCCCTGACTATAAAGTTCAGTCTAAACTTAGCTCTTTGTAGAAATGCAGAAGTTTTTTACATAACATCAAAGCAGTGCTCATTTGATTGGTTAAAATCTTGTTTGCTTTCCAACTTTTTTTTTTTTTTTTGAAGTTACATTGATCTAAATGGGACATATGTTCTCTGAGGCAATACAAAAAGCTATATCTGCTTAAGGCATTGGATAACCCTCTGCATAGTAACTCTTTGGTGGGTTTTAGTCTCTTCGTTACAGGAATTCCAGGAGGTTAGAGGGCATATGTTGTGAAGAATGCTATATTCTTTTCTGAATAAGCAAGTGTCCATTAATTAGCATCAATGGGAGTTATGGCCATTGAAGAAGTTATCTGAAGTCTATTATTTCTACAGGCGCTTTTGTAAGTTTTTTTTTTTTGCTTTGTGCAGATAATGTCATTTGTTACTTTGTTGTTTATAGCAAGGAATAGTTCCAAAGCTTTCCCAAATTATCTATGTTGAGTTAATGCTAATGTTTTCTCATCTTTACACATGAATTTGTAGCAGATTGCATTACCAGGCTGGGGTATAGAAGATAATTGCTTTACATATTCTTGTACATATTAATAATTCATTTTTAATTTTAATTTATACTAGTATTTATAGGCCACCTTTATGGACATAAGCTTTACAAACGAAATTGCAATAAAGCTAAACAAAAATCTTTTAAAATGTAAGCAGTTAAAATTTAATAAGTAACTTACCTAATAAATAAAATTGACAAGCCTACCAGTGAGATTCATTAATTTCAAAAGATAAAAGACCTAATTCATTAAAATGTGAGCAAAATAGATTCATTTTTAAAACCTGGTAGAACATTGGCAGTGTTCAGGCCATACCTCAGGGTATTTTACAACCTTTAGGCTGCCACTGGAAAGGCCTGTCTATTTTGCCTGCCAGTAGAACTGATCTTACAGGCAAGCCTATGAGCAGGGCCTCTCAAGCAATCTCATTGTCCAGGCAGGTTCATATGGTTGTAAGTGGTCCTTCTAGTAACCTGGTTCCAAACCATGTAGGACTTTATAGGCTATAACCAGCACTTTGAATTTGGTACAGAAACAGACTGAAAACTAATGCAACTGATACAGAATTGGTGTCATATGGCCCACACCAACATCTGAGTCGCTACATTCTGTACCTGCTGAAATTTCTGGACTTTCTTCAAAGGCAGCCCATGTTGAACACATTGCAGTAGTCTAAGATGCATACAAGTAGTGCAAAGTACTAATGAAGGTACGATTTGATCTCTCTAGATAGAGTTGTAGCTGGCTTACCAGTCTTAAGGTGGTAAAAGGCGCTCTTATCCACAGTCACCACCTGCACTGCCAGAGACAGGGCTGATGAGTTCAGAAGGCTCCCCAAGTTATGAACATAGACTTTCAGGGGGAATTCAACCCCATCCAAGACAGATCACATCCCTTCATCCAGATGGATAGAATTCCCAACCCACAATACCTATGTCTGATCTGGATTAAGTTTCAGTGTGTTCACCCTCACACATCCAAAAAGCATCTCCAGGCACTGGAGCTTCATAGTCTTACTGGACTTGTAGATGGAAAAGAGAGGTAGAGTTGTGTGTTATTTGCAGAGTGGTGATACCATAACCCAATGACTGCTTCCAGTGGTTTATATTAAATTTATTTCTTACGTTTCTACCACCCAAGAGCCAAATCTTTCTGACAGTTTACGAAAGAATAGCATGTGGGATGAGATGTAACCTTGAGGTACACCATAGTCCATAGGGTAGAATAGAACTTTGCTAATTTTCCCAAATTATGTTGAATTAATACAGACATTTTTCCATCTTTGTACATAAATGTATAGTACACTGCATTACTACTTTGGACCAGAGAAGCTAATAATTGCTTAAATAATTGTAGATATTAATGTTTTATTTATAATACAGGGCAGTAATGTTTGTTTTTTAAAAAAATGTTTATAGGTGTAACCTGTGGAGACAAGAAGACATCTTCCTATCAATGTATCAACTGGATTATCAACCTCGGAAAACATAATAAAAATGAGATTAAAGACATCTCTTTTAAAGGAACCAAAACATATCCTTTGTTCATCTTTGAAACAATATTATAGGCACATTTCTCAAGGCTTGTAGCAATGTGATAACCCCCCCCCCCCCCCCATAAATGTATCAGAATAGAATGGTTTGTACCTAATGGTTGGGCAAGCAGAAGGAAGCATGCACAACCAATATTTCTCTTCTCCCCACTTCGCCCCCCCCCCTTTCTTAAGGGTCATTCAGATGGTCCATCTCTAAAATACTGCAGCAGTGCAAGTGAATTTAAAAGTTCTATTACAGGGGTTGGACAACATCTGGGAGCCTATTTCCCCACCCTCCAGAACCCTTTGGGGGCTGCACACCCTTGCTGTCACTGAATTTGCCATCACTGCCAAAAAGACTGTGTTATTGCTTGTACCATAAAGGAGAAGTCCTTGAGGAGACACTGGCAGTTGTTGGGTGGGAGGCAGGGATCCCTTTTGCCCAGTTATTGTGTTACTTTGACAAGATAATTCACCTTATCTTATTTAGGTATACAATTACAAATACTGTTTTCTGCTTTACAATCTGGTCATGGTTCCTACCCTTTTCTATCAGACTGTTACAAGACCTGGCTGAGACACTTGTTTTATTTTGTCATTGCTAAGTGGAAGAGGGTTTGTAGGTTTGCTTGCTTGAATTAGGAAGATTCATTATCAATTGGAGACCATCTGCTCTGGTATAGTAGTGTGAAGAAAGACTTCACCTGTAACTTCTCAGCTCATGAGGGAAAGTCAGTAATAATTAGTCAAACTAATTATGATAGCTTATAGACAGTTTTATTGGTAGATAGCTAGTTCTACTATAGTCCTTTTACAGCCATGCTCCTTGTATTGCACCCAGCTGAACCTGCTGCACAGATACATGACGAGCATAATTAGTTTGCACAGCACAAGTCTCCCTTCCTCCTGCAGTTCCTTGCAACCTCAAAATCCAGAGGCTTGAGGACCCTCTAGAACAGAGTAGGGATGCTAGAGGTGGCTGCATAGGGGAGGGAAAATGGGTGAAAATCTCTTCCCTGTTCTCCTACTCCAGTAGAAACCTCTGCTGGATTAAAGTTCCATCCATGGACAGAAGTGGCTGTTCCATTCATGGAAGAAGACTTGGGATTTAACCCACTAACATTTAATTAAACTTGCTTATTTCCCCCACCCAAAAGCTTACTGTGTTTTTTTTAAAAAAATTGAAGTAAATGCTTAAACTTATTTTTGAGTTTTCACTATGACCCTAACAACCACATCAAATATTTTTCATTCAGAAAGGGGGGGAAAGAAAGGAACCACTTATCATAGGAGGAAAATACATTAAAATTGTTTTTCCATAGTATAGAAAAGGAGTATCCACAGATACTACTAAAATTTACTAGCTTCCTACAGGCTTAAAGTTTACTGTATTTCAGTTGGGGACGGCTTTCAGACAGCTAGCCTTACCAGGCATACAAAAGAACACGTTAGAAAGTAGTTAAACATTTCCTGTGCAGTAAACCCACAAAACCAAATTCTATACTTTAGAAATAAAGATACTAAGGAAAACATACTTCATTCAGATATATTTGATCCTGATGTATTCTAATGTTAGACAGTCTGAAGTTCCTTTATATGAAACTGGAAATGTAAGATGAAATCCTAAATACCCTTCCTAAGGAGTAAGCCCCATTGGAAACAGTAGTACTTCTGGCTAAACCTTCTGTAATGGGTTTTTAGTCAATTCATCCATCCCAACTGTATTTCAAATCAAGGGCTCAATTAAAGCATTGCATTCTGATCCTCCAAACTGTCTCAAATATACAATGTGCTTGCACATTCACTGGTCCCTTTTTCGTTTTTTGATATTTGTAGTTTGTTGAAATGATTGAATTGGGCAAACATGTTCAGCACTGAGAAGGATTGCCTCCAAACCATTGTTTCAAATAATGAGTTTGAGGTAATTCCTGCTTAGTGCTAACCATAGCGTGTTTAATTTTGGTATCGCAGAAGCTGTCTTCATATGGGCAAGGACTGTAAAAATATTTTTAAGTCCTAGGAGCCAGCATCATATTGTGGAGCCAGCCCCATAAAGGACTACAAAAATATTTCAGTTTTCTTAGTTATGGGACAACCACACATTTGAGAAGTTGTTAGTCCTTTGTGAAATTGATTTCATTATTGAAGTTTAATAAAAAATGTAAAAAGAACTTTCATATATCTTTTTGCCAATATGTGTGATTCAACTGTATTTCGACTAGAGTTCCTTAATTCTGATCAAACATAAGGAATTGGTTAGTTGTGTAGGCTGGACAACAGCAGATGAGCTTTATTCATGCAGTGATGATCACCAAATTATGAAATGGAACTTGTTAAATGGTGAGACTACACAAATAGTGAAGCTTCCTGATGATATCTACCCCATAGATCTTCACTGGTTTCCCAAAAGTTTAGGTGGAAAGAGACAAACCCAAGCTGAGAACTTTGTACTCACAAGTTCTGATGGTAAGTCATCTCAAAGATGAGTTGCTACAATACTTCTAATAGTGTATCCTTTTATAAGTAAATATTCATTCTCTGGTTTTTTATTTTTGCAAAACCCTTTCATTTACTCAAACTGTATATTTGCTCTTGTGATAAAATATTGGGTTCTAATCCTGTACAATAAACTGGCTAGAAGTGATATGCTTTTGTGGCAAGCGGGATTATTTGTGTACCCCCCACATGAAAATGTTTGATTACTTGAGCAATTGGCAGAACATGCCAAGCTACTGGTGTGCTATAAAGAATTTAAGCAAAAATGCTAAACCTTTGTAAATGGTGCATGTATATTTTAGGGACCAATCTGGGGGACATAGAACATTTCGGTTTCCTGGCTTCAAACTCAGAAACAGGGCTCTGAGCTCAGAGACAGGAAATCACACTCCCAGCCTCCTTCCCCTCCTTGTAGCAGGTGCAGAGAGAACCGTGCCAGCTTCCTCTATGCGCTCAGGAGATGGGGAAAGGGGGGAATTCCCAGGGGCAGGGAGGGGAAGAAACTGATGTGGCAGCCATATGACATATCTTATGGCTGACCCAGCATTCTTTCCTCCCCCTCCCCAAACCCTCCGCTAGACACCTCCTGCTCTGCACTGGATACTCGTAAGCCTCCAATGTTCGGAGGCTTACGAATACCCAGGGCAGATCTGATAGGATTGTGCCTTTATTCACTTTTATTGTAGCAATGTTATTTTTATGGACAATATCTTATTTGGCCCAATCTAGAAATTTTCTTAACCCCAACATAGACACCATAGGTCAGCACATGCCTCGATGTGGAGAAAAAGTAAATTCAGAGATCCACCTTGACTGCATTCAGATGTCACAGTACCATGACTGAGTCAGCATGCTCCATCACTCCCACTTGTCTCCTGGCAGCATGAGCAGTTAAACATGTTAGGAACTTTCTGTCCTTGGCTTGGTTAGAGTGATGTCTAAACCAGGAACTTTGGCTTGGTCTTTCCCCCGCGAAGCCAGAGTTATAACCCAGAGACAAGCCAGAGTTCCTGGTTTGGACATCATGCTAATCAAGCCAGGGATGGAAAGTCCCTTGCTTTTTTAGCCACCCCCACTGGCAAGAGGAACCAAGCTGCAGCGATCGAGCTGTGGGCACTAGCATACTGGCTTGCTCATGGTAAGCCAACATTTAAATAAAAAAGATTGCTAATTAAAATCAATAAAAACAAAAACTACCAATAAAGTCAGTGGCTCAGACTTAAGGGAAGGCCAGCAAAAACAGGTGGGTTTTCAGAGTTTTCTTGGGGATCTGCAAAGAAGGAGTTAATGAACCCCAGATGGGAATTGATTCTAGGAATGAGAAGGCCCTCTCCCTTATACACACCAGCCTAACCGCCCTTGGCTGTTAGCAAGGTAAGAAGGGCCTCGGTTAATGACTTCAGTGGGTGGGCAGGCTGATATGGGGAGAGGGTGTCCCTCAAGAGATTGGGCCTAAACCATTTAATGCATTAAAGAAGTGGTCGGTGAGATCTGTCACCCCTGAAATTCAGGAATATCCAAAAAAAATCTTAATTTTTTTATTGCAAACAAAATGGTGTTCAGAGCTGCTATGAAGCATCAAACAGATTAAAATTAGGTTGCAAACAATTAGTTTGTTATTTTCTCTCTTACACCCCCCACCATTTTTGTTTCTCTGGGGTGGGGTTTTGGTAGTGCAGCCTACAGGTGTGTGTGTGTACAGGGGTGTGTGAAAATGGCCACAAGACCTCCCGACATTACCCACTCATGCTTTAAAGGTTAAAACCAACACTTGAAATTGTGCTTGGAAATGCACTAGCAATCAGTGCAGTTGATTCAGTGGCATGAATCGGCTGCCTCACCTCCACCAATATTTGGATGGCCATATTCTGCTCCACCTGAAGATTCTTAACCATCTTCAAATTCACCCCCACATACAGTGCATTGCAGTAATTAAGCCTGGATGTCACCAGAGCATAAATAACTGAGCCAGGGTCTCCAGTTAGAGTCGCATCTGCTGTACCAGCCTAAGCTGGTAAAAAGTATTCCTGACCACTGCTGCCACCTCAGCTTCCACTCTTAGCACCAAGTCCCATCTAGGACCAGATGCAATCCTCTATCCAGATTAGTTGGTTTCCTACCCACAATATTTAAATCTTGTCTGGATTAAGTCTCAGCTTGTTTACCTACATCCTTTCCAAAACCACCTCTAGACACTGGTTCAGGTGTTCAATAACCTCCCTAGGATCAGATAAGATTCCTTAATTAAATTAGAAAATTTATTGTCTATACCTTGTCTCAGAGATGGATGTTCTTACCAATAATTTAAGGAGAAATAATTCATATTGACAGCAAACCCATTTGGTTTTTAAACCTTGATTTTAGGTCCATATGAACATGCATGAACTGCTAAATAAGATAATTATTTAGAAAAAATGGAACTTAAACAAAGAAATAAGGAAACTTACAAATGAGTGGAAATGCACTGGTGCAAACTTGTTTTGTGTGGTAGAAGAAGTGAGTGGAATAAGTGATAGCCTTTGAGTTAAATTAGACATCATGGCAACAACCATGCTATTTGAGTTGACCTCTCCTCTGCTTGTACTTTCACTAAAAATCCTTTTAAAGGCTAGTGGTAATCACCCCAAGAAAAAAAAATGGTGTTTTAAAAGTGCAGGCATGGTGGAGATTAGCTGCTCCTTCTCACACACCCACTCGAAATCATCTGCCCACCCCATAGAGAATCGGCAAGTTTCCTTTCTACCTCCATCCTGTCAGATTGTGGCCTTACTTCAGTTAATTCCAATTTGGACCAGTCAATTGAGTTATTTCTAGTAGAAGGTGGAAATTTGTCATTTATGGCAAATGATTATCAGTTTTCCCCCAATATAACCATTTGTCCATATTTCAGTGTACTGTATAAATGGAATTGCTTTGTACATAAAATGTTTTGGATATCATTATCAATATAATGGATCAAAACTGTATTTTAAAAAATACACCAGTCCAGTCTTTTAGTACAAAGAACACAATTGACTATAGTGAGGACATAGGAATATATTCAACTTCAAAAAGTCAAAAGATGGCACATGATCTATGAGGTTTCATGATATTGCAAAGCCCCCCGAGTTTGAGGCCTCAAAAGAACAGTCTACGGATGTTGTCAGCCAGTGTTGTTTAAAGTGGGGAACCTTAGAGGGTTTGGCTGAGTTTCTCCTACATCTACCACTTGGAGATTGATAAAACTATTTTTAAAGAAGCACGTTATGTCCACTGAAAAGAGAACAATGCAACTGTTATACACATGCAAGCATTATATGGCCACTAATGTGTTTCTCAGAGAACTACCATCCATCAATCAAAATCCTACAAATTGGTTCTGTATGTATATAACTAAGAGAATCCCTCTTACATGATAGTATACCAATTTTAATCTTATTTATGGCCTTAATATTGCAACCAGAATTCCCTTGAGTTCATTGCATTTTATGAATGCATCTTAGATTTTTTAATAGCAGTGTAAAACGTAGAAAGTGTCCACTCAGACTTTTGCTTTACCACATATGTAATAGAGGGGCCATTATGTCTTGAAGCATATCTAACTAGACAGCTGCTATAATTCATAGATTAACAGGAGTAACACATCTCCTGAAAAACAAAGCGGTAGTGTAGAATTCTTAGATTTGCTGAGTTAATCATCTGTGATTGTCACATTTAAGACCAACCACACTGGTAGCCTATACACAATATAGAATTTCATAGAAATACTCTTATGGTGCTTGACACGCATAATAGCTCAATATCTCACATATCTAAACCATTCTTGGAACAACACCGCTACAAGATGAGAAATACTATACTTATTTATTATTTGGATTTGTTATCCTATCATGAAGACTCAAGTGGTCAAATACCATAAGCATTAATTTTCTAAATGGATTACAGAACAAAATAAGACTCTACCCTCATATCCTACCTTATCTCAAAGATGCATTACATGTTACGTTTTCCTTCTGTTTTTTCATTCAAGAAAAAAACTTGGGCCCTCCATGAAGGAAAGATTTGCAATCTCATTTTACATCTATGGCAGAGATGGGGAACATGTGGCCCATCAGATGTTGGACTACAGCTCCCATCAGCCCTGGCCGGCACAGCCAGCGATGAAGAATGTTGGGAGTTACAGTGCAATAACATCTGGAGAACCAACCATTCCCCATCCCTAATCTATGGGATATGTGATAAGGGCGTTGAAAATCTAAAGATTGGATGACCCCACTTCAGAGGGGGTTAGATTCATGACATGCCACTGCAACTAGGGTGATAACTTCACAAACGGCTGGTTCGGATTATGATATCTCTGCTTAATAAGCAAAGTTATGAATGAGCGTTTTGTGGGTGCACTCAGCCCCTTTGCTCTTCCCCTAGCAGTAGCAAACAAACCCAAGAACTCTTCAGTTAATTACGGTTTTCTGTTTAGTCCAAACCGGGAAATTAAGAGGTTCATCAGATGAGCATTTTGTCGCACGCTTGCTACTGCCCATTTACGGATGTGCGTGCATCCTTTAGACAACGTCATCCACCTCTTGCTCCTTCCGCTCATTTTTCTGAAGCAAAATAGACCCCTTTAATCCAACTTTTTTTTTTTTTAAACGGAATGTGCCCAAATCTCCTGCTATGTGCAGGAAAAGCGGCACGATAAAAACAGCGTCTGAATGGGCCATGTGATCTTTGTTTACTTCCTCTCTCCCATCCGGGAAGAATGAGGAAGTGATGGTAAGTGATGGTAAGCAAATATGATTTCCCCCATGTGATGACGCTCTAAGGATGCTTCCAGACAGAGGAGACATAGCACTTAGGGCATCATCAGATGAGCATTTTATTGCACGCTCGTTACTGGGCAGTCACGGAGTTTTGCGGGTGCCTCTCATGACATTGTCTTTGTCCCGCCTCCTCCCACCCCTTTTAGCCTCCTTCAGGTGACAAAACAACACCCAGCAAGTCAGACTTATTTTTTGAGATGGAACTTGTCGCTATCTCCTGCTGTGTGCAGGAGAAGCAGCGTGATCAAAACGGCCCACTTAATGGACCACATGCACGTTGTTTACTTCCTCTTTTGAAAGAGGAAGCAATGAGTGACGGTAAGGAAACGTGATTTTCCCCCTTGGTGGTTGGGTTTACACAACAAAGCAACTCCCACTCAGGGTTGCATATTCAAAATGTTACCCGGCATGCTCCTCAGCTTACAGTGGGTTAAACAACTCCTGATGACCCTGACATGTCATACAAACCAAGTCAATGTTGTCATATTGACTGGCTTTTTGCTAGAGTCTTCATAATACTTTAGTTCACCAAAATTCAGTTCAAAATTAGACTGCATTACACTTTTGTTTTCATTTATTTTTGGTCTATATTTTAGAACCCAACACTTCCATATTCTAATACATACAGTGCCATATATTAAAAGTTGTGCTTTAGTTTATCTGCTATACAAGATAACCAATCTCCTTTCTGTTTATTCAGAGTTTTTTCCCCATAAGCAGTAGGCTTCAATCCTAGATATCTAGAAATAAATCCCATTGAACTCAATGGGGCTTACTTCCGAGTAAGCATATATAGGATTGCTCTGTCAATAAACTTCTTTGATCACGTACATTTTAAAACTATATAAAGCGCTATTTTCCTTTGGTTGGAAAATGAAATTGGGTGAATATCAATCTGTTTTGTACTCTGAAATCCTTTATGTTACATTTTAATGTTACATTTAATACAACCTGCAGTGGTTCTTTAAAAATTACATTTTTTCTTTTTCTAGTAGTTTTTGTAATACTGATGACTAATCATTAAAATCACAGTAGAATATTTAAGAGGCCTGTGGTAGCAAATGAATATAACAGACATGGTTCTGTACATGCTGTACTTGAATAGACTGCTAATCTCTTATTTGAATGCTTTCCAGAACTGTGAAATAGCTTCAACTTTGAGAGCAGTTTATGGTTGGGAAGAAAGGAGCTGTATTTTATAAAACTGAGAATTAATTTAAGGTTGAAACTGATTCGCTTCACATTCTGTTCCAAACTATATTATGAACAAAGCATATGGTGAAACATTTCACTTTTTTATCTGGCCTATAACAGTAAGCTAAAAAAATCATGGTACTTTTACTGATGCCAACAGATACCAAATTTGAACATTTCTTATTTGTTTACATTATCTTCATGCCCAACACCACCAGTCAAATGATATGCGCAGCTATATGGGTCTTAAGATAACTGTTTAATTAGTCACTGAACTGGTTTGCATAACATAACAGCCCACCTATTACAAGCCATGGGTTATCTGACAGTTATGGAATGATCTCCCCGACGAGGCTCACCTGATGCCAATATATTTATCTTTTCTGCACCAGGTCAAGACTTTTCTCTCCTCCCAAGCATTTAACAGCGTATGTTGAGGGTTTTGTTGTTGTTGTTTGACCCAGTATAGTTGTTTTAAATGGATATTAAGTTTATAATCTGTTTTTATGCTTTTTAAGGTTTTTAAGTTTTGTATATCGATTTTTTAATGTTCAATGTTTTTAATTTTTGTAAACCACCCAGAGAGCTTCGGCTATGGGGTGGTATATAAATGCAATAAATAATAATAACCCTCAAACAACCCCTACAAGCCAGGCTCCTGTGAGTGCCATGGAAGAATGATGCCTGTGATCTCTTGACATGATGCAACAGCCCCCACAGGTAAATTACACTATAGTAGGCTGTTGTGTTGTGTGAACCAGGTCACTGATGGTCTTGAGCAGTGGATTTGTGAGAAGAAAACCAGTTTGCTGTCTTCACACTTTGAACACCCCTGCTGTGAATTATTCTTCTCAGTTTTGGTCTCCTGCCCAACAGCTTTTTAACCCGGAATTCTATGGTACTGTTCTAAAACAGAATGCTGTAACTCGAGTCTTTCTGGTTCATAATACAGTATTTTTCTGGTACAAACATTTTTTCCCAGTAGAGATGAGTCTTGCTTTCAGGATTTGCATTGACAACAATTAACCAAACTGGCAATCTTACAAGTACTCCTACTCTATCAGGATTCTGACTATAAAATTTCTGACTATAAAATTTCTGTCAAACGCAATCGGTGTTTCTCTCAGTGCAGGAAAGAATAGCAACAACTACATATATGAGCATATTCCATTTTCTGTTTAAAGCAGGGATAGTTAACTTATAACCCATTGGCCATATCCTGTTCTGGCCAGCTCACCTCATGCCAGGCTGAAAGTGTAAAATTCTGCATCTTGTTTGGCAAGGGCTACTCCCAGAGGTGAGAGATTTCTGCAGAAGCTGCTGCATTATTGCAGAAGTCTTGAGACAGCCTCTCATTTCCTGATGAAAGGGGCATCTGTTCTCAGTTTGAGGGGCCATACTCTCCAGCCGAGCTGGGAACGTGGGTGATGACATCATGGATGAGTAGTGTGGCCTCTGAGCATCTTGACTAAGTAGAGTCCAGCACTCCAAGATGATAAGAGACCGATCTCACCCATAACAAGCCATAATGTTCTTTTAAAAATAGGATCAACTTTTTTAATGGACCAAGAATTACTTTCTTTGGTGATAACTCCATGATTTTGTAAGCCTAAGGTAAATCAGCCTGCAGAAGAACAGATATACTGAATGGCTGAGGACAAAGAAATGGGAACCTAATCAAGACAATACAGAATTATAAACTGAAAGACTAAGCATGGTTAGCCCTGCCATTATACAGGGTGCGACAATCATATTAGGTGGCAAATGCAGGGGAGCAGTAGTAGCACGCCACTGGCGTTTCTTCTTGAGCCTCTTGCCTGTTTCTATATGTTGGAGGACAGAGTTGTGTGTGCCACACAACCTGTCCTGATCCCCTTAACTAACCTGCTTTTAGTTGTGGTGGAGGATGTTATCCCATCATCAATACTGAAGTAAAATTCAATTGGCACACCAATTCGCTTTTGCGTGTGGAATGTGGGAGGCAGCAAAATGTCTTGGGCCAACCCCAAGGCTGACAACCAAGTAATGGGAGTTCAATTTTTTGATGAAGTAGAACTCCACTTGAAAAATTAAAGCTTGCAGTTGGATGCTTTTTTTGACTTAGCTCTAAGCCTCGATGCACAGGTGATACTCCTGCCAGATGTATGCTTGTACAACTTAGGCTAGTACACCAACTGCATCCTTTCCATAAGTCATCAGATTTGGCAGTCAGGACTCATATCCTAATTACTTCTCATTTGGACTGTTGCAATGCATTCTATATTGGGCTGCCATTGGAAATTATTAAGAAATTGCAGCTGTTCCAAATGCTGTGGCCAGACTCCTCACCAGAGTAGGTTATAGGGCTTGCATTGGGTTGTTATAGCAGTTGCATTGGCTTCCAATTTATTTCTGAGACCAATTTAAAGGGCTGTTTTTGACCATTAAAGTTCTAAATGGCTTAGGACTAGGTTAAAGACTATCTGCTCTAATTTGAGCCTGCCTTGGCACCATGATATGCAGAAGTGGCTCACCTACATCAGGTGTGCATTTGGTAGGAGCATGAAACAGGGCCTTTTCAGTGGGCACACCTAGACTTGGGAATTTTCTCCTTTGGAAGGTTTCTTTACCCCTTTGAGGCTAGCTTTCGGATGGCTTTAACCTATCAGTTTGCTGATTTTAATTGGATGTTTTCTCCTGCTTGTAGATGTTTTTAGTGCTCTTTTTATTTCTTTAGTGTGTGATTCTTGTGGTGTATTTTTAATGGATTGGACCAAATATATTTGTACATAGAAGAAACCCATTGAAATCAAACTCCATTGATTTCAGGGGTCTACTCTCAAGTATGATCAAATCTGGATCCAACCCAATGGTTTGAATCCAAAGTCTGCCTCCTTTGGACAGAAAAGCTTCTTCCATCATAGAAGGCTTTTGAACCAGTGGAACATATCTGTTGGCAGAACAGGAGAGCAGGTGGTATTTGCTGATTATCCCCTCTTCTTGCAGTCCTTTATTCCCCCCCCCCCCCCCCAAATCTGTTCTGGAGGGTTGTAAAACCTGAGCAGTGTAGGAGGTGGTGCTGGGGCCTGCAGAAAGAGGAAGTAATTGGTGAATATAATTTCTTCTCACAACTTCAGTCTGCTGGCATGTTCTAAGGGGAACTTCGCTTCCGGAATATTAACACTGGTAGAGGGAACCTTGGATTCAACCTAATATATTTTAATTTGTATTTTGATAAATGTTCTATTTATTGTTAGCCACCTTGAGAAATATTCTGTAGGAAAAGTGGGTATAAAATTAATTAAACAAATACTTAATAGCCTTCTATTAAAAAAAAATCAAATCCTTATCTTTGTTTCAAATATCAGGTCCTTTAAATGTAATTCTATAAAACTACACGTTACCTATGGATTCAGCTGCAGACGTTCGTCGTAATGCAATGAGATATTACTACAATCTGCTAACTGAATTTATCTTTTTATTATTTTACCATTTTGTCTTATATTGTTGTGCTTGAATTTTGACTATGTATATGTTCTTGGAGGCCTATGGCCAGTTAAATTAATTTTAAAAACAATGTTATATTTGTAATTAGTTTCTAGTCTTCTTGTTCCTATTTATTATAAAATTTTAACTATGTATCCAAGAGTTAACAATTGATCATTTTTACTATTGCTTTGATGACAGAACATATAAATACTCAGTTTGAATCCTTCTGCTCATGGAAGGGCTGTATAAATTTAACAAATACAAAGTGAAACTAAATATAAAGATGTTATTGCACTCGTGCAACAGTTATGGAATCTTGCCCAAGTGGGAACATGAGAACTGCTATTGTACATTCCTTTTATAACATTGTGTGAACTCTTGTGCATTGTGAAATGGCATTTTTGGTCCCAGGTTCTTTGGACCCAGTCCAATATATCTTTAGTTTACTTGAGGCACAATTCTATGCAGAGAAAAAAAGTCCTGTAACTCCCCTTGCTGGCTGAGTCATGCTGGGCATTATAGGACTTTTTTTCTGTCTAAGTATGCATAGGAGTATTCTGTCAGGAGACCTTCAGTATAAGAATGATGCATAGAGAATATTGTTACATGACTACTAGATGCTTTAAGAGAATGATGGATAATACTTGAACATCTACAATTAACATAAAGGCATATACTGAAAATAGTAATTTTTTTACAGTAACTCTGTAAGGTATTAGTGTAGTTTGTTTGTCAAATGCAGGGAGTTATGTGCCTTCCAAATGTTTTAGTCTACAACTCCCATGATCCCTAACCATTGGCTGTGCTGGCTAGGGCTGATGGGAGTTGTAACCAAAGCATCTAGAGGGCCACAAATTGCCCATCCTTAATCTAGCATTATGATCTGTGCTATTGCCCAATTAAAGTGAATTGTGTGGTAGAAAAATTTTAGGAGTATTTTATTTTCATGGGAAGGGATATAGGCCCCAATCCAGCAAAGGTTAACTGATTCCAGTGGACTTGAGTTAGTCGCAACTGACTTGTCCCATTGATTTCAGTGAGACGTAAGTGTGAATAATTTCATTTGACTTGGAGCCATATTGTCTGATAATTCTGGAAAGTGCTTCTAGCACTGGTTTATATGAGACTAATAGGATGATTTCCAGCTGAAGAATTCGCTTATTGGTCAAACTATAGGATGATAAAAAATGGGCTAATCAAGTAATTAGAAAAGGAATTAGAACTGCATGCCATTCTTCAGTTAATTGGGTGTTTATTTTAGCCACAATCATAGATATTTGAGAAACTACAGTAATAGTCTCCCCATGTACACTAGATTAATAATATAGCAACTTTAAATTCGTATAGGCAAGTTCCATTTAATTTCCAAGACTGGAAGAGTTGAAAAAAGTGTAGAAGCCCACTGTGGAGCTGTACTTGCAGGGAAATGGAATTATGAAGGCACAGCACTTGTTACAGGTAAGAGAATTTTTTTATTAAAAAATGCAGGAAAACTGTTAACCAAAGAATGTCTTCAAAAGTAGAATGGCTTCATTTTTAAAGGTGGTAACTTTAAAAAGATGGAGGGTGTTCAACCTGCTCTGGATGGGGTTGCACTCCCCTTGAAGGAGCGGGTTCGTAGCTTGGGGGTTCTCCTAGAACCATCTCTGTCACTTGAGGCGCAGGTGGCCTCAGTGGCACGGAGTGCCTTCTACCAACTTCGGTTGGTGGCCCAGCTACGGCCCTATCTGGACAGGGATAACCTGGCTTCAGTTGTCCATGCTCTGGTATCCTCCAAGTTAGATTACTGCAATGCACTCTACGTGGGGCTGCCTTTGAAGGTGGTTCGGAAGCTGCAGCTTGTGCAAAATGCAGCGGCCAGATAGATAACCGGAACCAGTAGGTTCCGGTTATAAGACCTATTCTGGCCCGCTTGCATTGGCTGCCTGAATGTTTCCGAGCCCGATTCAAGGTGCTGGTTTTAACATATAAAGTCTTACACGGCTTGGGACCACAATACCTGATGGAACGCCTTTCCCGACATGAATCTACCCGAACACTACGTTCAACATCTAAGGCCCTCCTCCGAGTGCCTACTCCAAGGGAAAGCTCGGAGGTCGGCAACAAGAGAGAGGGCCTTCTCTGTGGTGGCTCCCCAATTGTGGAATGATCTCCCTGACGAGGCCCGCCTGGCGCCAACATTGTTATCTTTTCGGTGCCAGGTCAAGGCTTTCCTCTTCTCTCGGGCATTTGGCAATATCTGAGGAGCCTGGGTTTGTTTTTTGTTTTGTTTTGGTTTGGTTTTTTTGTTGGTTTTTGAAGTGTTGTAGTGGTTTTAAATGTACAGATTGTGTGTATGTTGTATGTTTTTGCTGTTTTAATTTTTGTATATTGTTTTTAATCCTATGTAACCCGCCCAGAGAGCTTCAGCTATGGGGCGGTATACAAATGTAATAAATAAATAAATAAATAAATATTTTAACTGGTAATTTTGAGGCCCGACTAATGCAATGCGCTGTACATAGGGCTACTTCTATTCATAGTCCGGAAACTTCAACTAGTTCAAAATATGGCAGCCAGGTTGGTCAAAGGTACACCTAGGGGTTGACCATATTATGCCAGCTTTAAAATCACTCCACTGGCTGCCAGTTACTTTCTGGGCAAGGTACAAAGTGTTGGTCATTACCTTTAAAGCCCTACATGGTTTGGGTCCAGGTTACCTGCGGGATCGCCTTCTCCCATACAATCTGCCCCACACACTCAGGTCCTCTGGGAAGAATTTACTACAGTCAGCCAAAACTAGGCTGACAACCGTTACCCAGAGGACCTTCTCTTCTGCCACTCCCAGACTGTGGAATGGCCTGCCGGGAAATATTCGCCAACTTTACAGTCTTTCAGAATTTAAGAACGCTATAAAGACTGATCTCTTATGACAGGCCCATCCAGTCGAATTTAAAGAGTTTTATTGGTATTTTAACAGTGTATTCGTTTTTATATGTTTTAATCAGTTTTATGTATTTTATATCATTTGTTTTTAATGTTGTTCCCTGCCTCGATCCAGAGGGAGAGGCAGGTAATAAATAAATAAATATATTATTAGCATTTCTATAAAAGATTGGAAGCAAATAACATGTACACCTGACTAAAATGAGCAAAGTGCCCATTGAGTAGTAGAAATGTTTATGGAAATGTGATATAGGATGGAAGAGCCCTTTTATATTTCGAAGAGTCCAGCTGAGACTTTTTTCAATTGGGTTGTCTCCAAAGACTGCACATGCATCCTCACCCTTGTGCAGCCTTTTGACCAGAATCTTGAAGAATGTGTTCCTACATCATTTAGTACTATGTTATCTCTCAGTCGGGTGGCCAGGCAATGGTTGAGCTGATAGTTGCTTAATACTATATACCTGCATTCATGCCTTTGTCTGTTATTCGTCAGAGTCATTGACCCTGGGCCAGATTGCCTCCAATTATGTGTATTTGTTTCCTTCTTAACTTCTCAGTTTATTGCAGTCCATCGTACCTACTTTTTTTCCCAGGTACAATCTGCGGTTTCCACCTCCGTTTCATTAGCGCGTCAAGCGCTAGTCCCTTTCACATACCTTCCTGGTATTGCCATTTTATCAGCAAAATCTCTTTTCACTTGTTCGCTCTTCAGCTATTGTGCCCGTTCCACCCTGTCCCTTTCTCCTTTCCCCTCCATCACCTCCATACTCTAGCTGCCTGCATTTCCATCTAACAGCAGCACCTAGGAGGAGGGAAGGAGGCTGGGGCAGCCATTAGATAGGTTGCAGCTCAGCCGCCCTGGTCTAGTCCCTTTCCCTGACACAACCCTTTTTCCCCATCACCACCTTCTGTTTCTTGAGCATGGATATTTAATGTGGTTATCTCTGCACTGGCTATGGGTGGGTGGGTAACAAGAGACTTTAGGCCAACTCTGCATAGCTGTTGTCTGATTGCTGCCTATGCATATGATAATAAAGGCTTTAATGTCATTACATAGAAATTGAAAGTCACCTTTTTGGTCCAATAGAAAAAATGCAAAAGTAACAGTAGTATAATCCCTTTGTTAGGCTCAAGGAAAATGTCACAAACATTGCTCACTACTTTATGTCAAGAGAATGTTTTATCTGATGCTTCCACTTCCTGATATAGTACATTGATCTGGTCCTATTGTTAAATCCCCTCCTATTTAGCATTCTCTGCCTATGTTTAGACAAAGAGGGAGAGCAGATTAATATCTCTTTTGTCCCAGCCATACTGTTTGTAGTGTTAGCAAATTTAGAAAACCTTTAGACCCACACCACCTCTGCCATTTAATCCCACTTCTCTAAAATAGCCACCTTCTGGGGAAGCCTAGTTTGTAAGATAGAGAGTGCATTTGCTCTTATTCTGTACATTTCGAAAATGTTGGGGGACAAATAGGATCAAGCTCATTCTATCACCTCCCACATGAACCACTACATCACTTGTTCTAACATGCCCCAGCCACTGACATACCATGCATTTTGAGCATGATATGTTTCAGTTATTTTGGAGTGGTATAGGAATTCCAAATGAATGAGGAGATGTTCATATGATTCCTCAGAAACCATTGAGAAATATTTCCTGTGTGTTAGATAAATTTGCTTTTTGGATGTAAAGTTCATTCAATACAACTTTTAAATGTCCTGAGTGTTACGAATTTTAATTTAATGTTCCTCTGTTGTAGTTGGTGAAGATGGACAAATAAAAATATGGTCTAAGAGTGGAATGCTGAGATCCACTTTAGCACAACAAGGTAAGTTGTTTTATTTCCTTACATATAACTTCAATACATCTTTTGAAATTTATTTTAATACATTCCCAGAAATTCCCAGAAGAATTAATTGATTTCTCAGTGGTCTTGTACTTCAAATTACAGTGTATGAAAATAACTGGATGTCAAATTGGGAGATTTTCCAGTATTTTTTCAGAATACAAGGGCTTAATATGGATGCAAATGTTCCTTAAGGAGAGTAACATGCATGCCTCTTCTACAACAAAAAGTTGCCTTTGGTGGACAGTTTGCCCATTCAACAAATCTCAGAAGCCATTTGGCCATACCTTTGCAATGCATGTCTAATTCATTTAAAGGGATGTTTTCATAGCATAAAGGCCAGGAACCCAAAAAACTATAGCTAGCTCCAGGTATCCAAGAGTGTTCCAGAGATATTTTTTGAACAACAGTACCCCCTGCACTGCATGGTAAATAATGTTTAAAGCTCCTTGCAAAGCGGATTGTAGCCTGACATGGGTGTCTGTTTTTAAAAAGTCACAGATCCCACTGGGATAGTGGATGCCCTTAGGTCACCTAAAGTAGCTTTTTTGATTCTGGTCAGGGAAATTAAACAGTAACACTGGAAATGGCCTTAAATCTCTGCATTTGTGTTTGCTTGTTTTTACCAAAAAACTTGAACGAGCTTAAGTTACTGTTACCTGAAGGCATTACAGTTTTTTTAAAATAGTTCTAATGTCTTTTAATCCATACATATAGAAAATGAGGATTGGAAGAACACAAGGATAATCTGGATTGTAAACAGTCACTCTGTCTGTGGCAAGTAAAAATTGCCTCAAGGCAACCAGACAGAGAAACTTCTGTGAACTGTTTCGTTTAGGTCATGAATTCTTAACTGTTATACGAGTCAATAAAAATATTTGTGGGATACTAGTACCCTTTGTGAGATTTTTTGTAAATTTGATTTAATCTAATAGTAAACCATCTCTCCTACTACTATGACTACTACTACTGCAGTACTGCAGCTGCAGTTTATCTAGTCTATCTGTGAACACTGAGATATATAAAAACCCGAACTGAATATTGAATATTGTTGGTCTGTCAGTTTTGTGAGCACAAACAACTTTTAAAGTATTTAAAAGTATTTAAACATTAGTTATTGGATTTGTTATTCAGGGAACTTGAAAAATTCTGAGCAGATTACAATTGTGCTATAATTATAATATTGCCATACTGTTCTTCTAGGATCTATCCATAAAACAATTCAGAAAGTGTTTTACAGAGTTGCAACTATGTACACTTGTCTCTGGGTTTCATGTCCTGAAATCCATGTTTGGATGAAGGTGCGGTTAATAGTTTCTTTAAATAAATAAATAAATAAATAAATAAATCAGAGACCAGCACAATATAAAAGTATGAGCTATCTTTCCTTCTGAGAGTAAATCCAAGAAAATCTGACTTCAGCCCACTGTTGCAGTCATTAGACTTTTAGTCTTAATGCCAAGCTGAAGAAGAGTTGTTTCTGTTTAACATATCTAGGGAACATTAGAAAGCTAAATGAATTACATCGAAAAAAATACCTGGATCGACTTTAGATTTAACATAAATGGCTGAAGCTGCTGTTGGACCCCCATTGACTCATTGCTTATTATAGAAAGCCTACACTCTGCAGTAGTCCCATCCAACTGAAAAGTGAATGCCCATATTGTAATATACACTAACTAGGACCATTAACTGATAAAGGAAATGTTTGTTGACTAATAATTTCTTACCTAGCAGATTAATTAATTAAGAAGATGTCCATGCATGAATTACTTGCTAGTATAGTATTCTATTGTGCTCATGAGCTTGTAGGATCCACCAATTGTGCAATGGGGCTTTTGCAGTTCTAATAATAAACCAAAAGAGCTCTGCTGACCTGCCCCATTCTGGAAATGAGCAGAAACACATGATTTGGAATATTTTTAGAATCCCAAAAGCCCCGGTGTGGAAGTGATGGGTTCCTTAAGCATGCAAGCTTCATAGAATACTACCCCTAGCAAGCAATTCATGCATGCACATTTCTGTGCTCCCTGACAAGATATGGTTAACAAACTACGAGTTGTTTAATCATGCGAAGTGGGTCAAATACAATTAATAGTATTTTCCTTGCAGGGTCACACTTTCCATTGAAATTACATAGGAGCCTCCTGTACTCAAGCAATTTATCGATAGCAGATATTTATTTTATCTATTATATATGTATGTGTGTGTGTATATATATATGTATGTGTGTATTTATGTTTTTTGAAACTCACTATAAAAATGAAACACTTTTACCAGAAGTTTGTAAATATATTCATGAGTATTTTTATTTCAAAAACAGATTTTATTTTTGATACTTGAAAGTATTGCTCTATCATACAGAAGAGGTTTCTTGCAAGCGTCCATGGTGACCATTTGAATTGACCTTCTAAAATAATTTGAATTTGCCCTTTTCACTCCAAAGTATACTATCCTGCCACAGTTAAATACTGTATTTCTATCTCATCAGTTTCTTTTATTAGATGTCTTTATATCTTAGGTTGAAAAGGGTTAAAAAAGGCTCTGAAATGTTCCATTCAAACTGTCCCTCAAATGGAGTTGAATATGGTGAAAAAAGCCTCCCAAACATGCTATTCAAACTGTCCCCTACACATAGAGGGTTTGGTAGAATGACACAGCACCCCACTGTGGGTTATTTAACCCATGGTGAGGTTTTGGTGCGTGTGGCTGCCATTTTGAATATGCAACCCCTGCTTGGGGGTTGTCATATCGTGTGAACCTGGCAAGCGTGGGTCATGTGGGGGTTAAACAACCCTTGCATAACCCTGTCATATACTGCCATCTCCTTAACTTTTCAAATGTGGTTTTACTTGCCTCATTGTCAATTTTCTTTCTTGCTTGCTAGAATTTATGCTTTGTTTTATACTCATTTGCCTCAGTCTTCCACTTTTCAAAGGAATTCTTCTTTCCTTTTATAGATTTCTTTGACTACTTAATAACCTCTTGCACTTGTTTGTGGTTTTCCTAAACTGTGATATGTTTAGGAAAACTACCTGAGATTCTATTACATGATTTTAAAGATCCCCCAAGTGTCCTTAAGAGATTTGACCCTCTTGACTCTCCTTTTCAGTTTCCTTGTAAGTTATCCCCTCTCAGCCTTTTTCAGCCTGAAGAACAAAAACACAGGCTGTCCATCAGGCTGGAATACGTAACAAGGCTAACACCATTAAAGGACTGAACAAGGGTGCAAGGGTAGCCCCACAGCAATCTTTTTAGCAGTTGAAATAAGTCTGCAGGGTTGGCAGAATTAAGTGGTGGGGAAAGGGGAAGCAAGCAGGATAAAGGACATTCTACAATTTGAAATTAAATATTCAAAACACAATGGTTCACTTATTTACATATTGGTGCTTAATTCAGAAAATACTTGTTATTGGCAAAAGTGTTTGTTTTGGCTAGGTCCCTCAGATTCAACTGCAAACAGTCACTACAGCAAACTAACATCATTGGACTGGCATCTTTATTGATTGGAGGAGTTGTGATATCTGCAGTACCTTAATTACAGCTCTCTATAAAGATACATTCATAGCTTAAGCAGCACAGATGGTACTGTTGGAATTCAGATAAGACACATCCTAGCATATTTTACTTTGAATCAAAATAATCTGACAATATTGAAAAATATGTCAGATAAAGATTTGTGCTCTCTGTTTTTAATGGGTGTTTAGTACTGTGCATGGACGATATGCCAACCTATGGGATGTAAGCAAATTCCAGATCAAGTGGCACAGGTAATGCGGTAACCATTGGGCTCTATCGCAACCTTTAGGTTATATCTGGTTCTGTGATATTAACAACTTGGGAATAGGTCAGCTCTACCTCTCTTTGCCCTCCTGCCCTGGTTGGATAGATCTGTATGGTCTTAAAGTCTGACCTACATCAATGTTGTTTGCGGTTATCCCTCGTGACTCTCAATATTCCACTCAAGATTATTTTGCTCATACCACGGGAGTGCAGTCTGAGACACTGTCCTGTGGCAGTGATTGACATTGCTGCCAACAGGAGCCCAGATGCTAGCCCAATTGGTTGTTATATTTGGAACTGTTGGCCCACTGGTGATAAGCATGCACATAAACTGAACATTAAACAAAATGTGTGCTAAAACTTATTATTCCATTAAAGGCATAACCATGTCCACCAAAAGCCAATCCAAATAGAAAGCTCCTGCAGTTCCTCCAGGTGTGGCTCATATCTTAAAGAGTTTACAGGGAAAAGGAATTCTCTCATTGCAGGGCAGCCACCAATTTATTTATTTATTTTATTTTAATCCATTTATATACCGCCCCGAAGCCGAAGCTCTCTGGGCGGTTTACAAAAATTAAAAACACTGAACATTAAAAACACAGATGTACAAAATTTTAAACCATAAAAAGCATAAAAACAAGTTATAATTACAGTATCCTTTAAAAGCAACAATTCTGGGTCAAAGCAAGAATTCTTCCTGTGAGTCCTTGCTCTCTCAGTTTATTGCACAGAATAATCAAGGTGCTTCCTTGGTCAAATATGTTACACTCAGAGTTAGGATAGGAAGCAGTCACTCACGTATGAAGCTATGCCATGTTCCAGCCTTTCCCCCACTCCCTGTTGCTAGTTTCCTTTCATTTATTGTATGGTGGATTTCTTCAGTGCCCCTCCCCCATCTCTTTACCAAATCAATAATTTCATTTTTTTTTCTTTTGACCCTAGCAGAGTATACTTACTACTGGATATCCTGCCATAGCATGTTCCTTTAACACAAAATATTCTAATACCTTCCTATTTATCTTTGTCCTTGTCCTGGCTATCATTCTGGACCAAGTTGTTTCACTATGCTATGACACACTGTGATCTCCGTCTTCTGGCAGCCCTTTAAGACCAAGTTAAACCTGGAAACTGCAATACTGTGCCAGCCATGACGCAAAGATTAAGCATTTGTTTAAGATATAAAAGTCTCTGTGGTTATTAAAGCAGCACACACATTATATCTTTCAATTATCACACTAGTAGTGTCTTGAGTACTGATGTAATTTTCAGTGTCACTATTGACCGGATGAAGAGGAAAACAGAGTTGAACTGATATAGGTAGCATGGCAGTCTGACAAGTTTTAATTTCTATATCTGGTAACATAGATTTAGTGGCAAATGGGAAATGAAAAAGGACTAAGGGCTACAAAAATACTGGATTAGCAGATTCTAGAGAGGGGAACAAATTTGTGTACTTGTAATGTATACCTGGAGTTTAACATTTTGCTTTAGCTGAAGCTTGCATTGCTGCTGCTAAATCATCCTTCTAGTTGCCACTTGGCCATGAGAAATGCATTTAATTTGCACCTATGAACCTTCCAGGTAGAGTTCTGTAAGTCTTTGTTTGCTTTAACAACTGTGTGCAACAACAACATATCTCCTTTCCTGTTACTTTCATCTCTTTTAAACAATATGTGTAATTTGCCTTTTAAAAACAGATGGAAAATCAGAAAATATTAAACCTTATTTTGCATATTAATAAGATTTTGGTGACCAGTGTATCCCAGCTTCTTTCTTTCTCCTTTCTACCACTTTTCTACAGGAACGCCAATATATTCAGTAGCATGGGGCCCAGATTCCGAAAAGATTCTTTACACTTCAGGAAAGCAGCTGATCATCAAACCACTTCAGCCAAATGCTAAAGTTCTGCAGGTATCAATAATGTGAAATAGCATTTATCCGTTTATATTGTTGAGGGATATTTATACAGCAAACAATCCTGAATGTGGGTAGCCTGATTCACACGCTGGCTGGGGGGCATCAATGTTCAGAGAAAGCTCCATGATGGCAGGATCATCACCAGTCACATCAGTGTTGGAGTAGAGAAGTACCTTCTTATGCAAAGCTCAATATGTGAATCAGAGTCCCAGTATCCACACTAGAGCAACAGGATTGGAGCAGTTATTACTGTTCATTGAAATGAGTGGGTGTTCTGTTTGTGGAGTACTGCGCCCTTATCTGGACAGAGATAACCTAGCTACAGTTATCCATGCTCTCATAACCTCTCGTTTGGATTACTGCAATGCGTTATACGTGGGGCTGCCTTTGAAAACGGTCCGGAAACTTCAGCTGGTACAAAACAGGGCAGCCAGATTGTTAACGGGGACTGGCCAACGAGGCCATATTACGCCAGTCCTTTTCCAACTTCACTGGCTGCCTATCCAGGTCCGGGCCCAATTCAAAGTGCTGGTACTAACATTTAAAGCCCTAAACGGCTTGGGGCCAGGTTATCTAAAGGAACGCCTCCTCCCATATGTACCTGCCCGGACCCTAAGATCATCTACAGGGGTCCTTCTCCGTGAGCACCTGCCAAAGGAAGTGAGGCAGGTGGTCACTAGGAGGAGGGCTTTCTCCGCTGTGGCACCCCGGCTGTGGAATGAACTCCCCAGAGAGGTTCGCCTGGCGCCTACTTTGTACTCTTTTTGTCGCCAGGTGAAGACCTTTTTATTCTCCCAGTATTTTAACAGTTAAATTAACTCAATTTTAATCCTTGCTGTTTTAAATTTGTATTTTAATCTGTATTAATTCCTGCTGCTGGTTTTATTCTGTTTTTATTCTGGTTGTGTTTTTAGATTGTATGTTATTTGTTGTTTTTGGATTGTGGCTTGTTTTATATTTTTAAAATGATTTTATGGTTTTAATTTTTGTGAACCGCCCAGAGAGCTTCGGCTATAGGGTGGTATAAAAATGCAATAAATAAATAAATAAATAAATCATGCATCTTAAAAAAAGAATGGGAATATTTAGAAGTAAATATATGTCTTAGGATCAATCCACACATAACAATCCTGATTGCATAAGCATGGTCACACACTCCTTTTAACCACAACTAAGTGTGGTTAAATGCGATTAAGGCTACTCAGAGTTGAAACTAATTTAGAAACAGATCAAGGTTGGTTCTGATGTAACACTTAGCCAGGACTAAGGAGGGTGAAAGAAGGAAGAAACTGTTCTCCAGTAGAGAGGAGCTGTGAAGAGGGAGAACACAATCTTGCAGCCCACTCCATATTGTTTAACCACATTTAAACAATCATGGAAGTTACATAAGCACCAGCCCAATGTCTTATCAGGACTGACACTTAGAAATGCAGATATGCTAAAATGTAGGAATAGAAGTGAATATTTTCAAACATTTATCTAAACAAATGTTTAGATATGGATTGTGCAATCTAAGCTGGAGGGATCTCCTTTGCGGTATAGAAATGAAATAAATAAAAATAAAACAAAATAAAATGTTGGCATGTATATGAAGTCACCTGTCTTCATATGACATCATCATCATCAATTCAATTTATACCCCACCTATCTACAAAATACCCTAGGTTTTAAAGCTTTGTTTTTCAAACAGATATACTGCTGTAAAACAATGGAATTAGTTCACTAAGCTAAAACCATGCTCTGCTAATATTTAGTATTGTTGGGCAAGATGTAATATCTCATGATTATAGCTCTTTGTAACATGCAAATAATTAAAATCTGGTTTTTAAATATATTTTGTTACTCTCTTTTTCCCAGTGGAAAGCTCATGATGGAATTGTTCTAAAAGTTGATTGGAACTCTGTCAATGATCTTATCCTATCAGCTGGTGAGGACTGCAAATATAAGGTATATATTATTTCAACAAACTCCGACAGTATGTTATTAGCCATCAGAAAACCATACAGTAAAGTAAAGGTAGCCAATTTGCCAATATAATAATTGCATCATAAAAATAGTTAAATACGTTGGAAAATCAAAACTATTAATTTAAATGTTATAAAGTTTTTAATGGATATTTCAAATGTTTTATTTTGTATAGATGATATCCAAAAATTAGCCATGCAATTTCACTCAAATCAGTTCACACCTCAACATATAACATATATACACCATTAAAGTATTAAGCTGTGAAGTGGTCCTCAGGCCCACTGAAATCAGTAGGATGAGTTGCTTATATGTGCTTAGGAATGGGTTGCAGACAGTTCATCCATCTATTTCTTTTTATTTGTTTATTTATTAATTATATTTTTGGTCTGCTCAATAGCAAATGTTCTCTCAGTGTTTAACAAACAGTTAAAAGACTAAATTGCCATACAGTTAAAACTATAAAATACAACACAAATATTTAAAAGAATACAATACAACTCTCTAGGATCTTAGGCAAAGTTCTTTGACATCAACTGTTATGTGAGCCTTTTAAATAGAGATGTCCTGCAAAATATGTGGTCCGTTACTGAGCTGTGGTCCGTCCTTGGGATAATAGGATCAGTCCAGCTAATTTTTGGACTAAATTCACTGAACTAAAACATTGAGACCCCCCCATACACAATGCTGCTGCTCATTTCTTACATTGTAAACAAATATTTAATATTCTGTTCTGAAAAGGTTTTATTATTCAAATGATCATGGAACTGAACCTACAGCAAATTTTAGTTTATTCATGATTAAGTGGTTCTCTTTCAGTATTAAAACAAACTGTGGCTCATTTACATCTCCTTTGAATGCTACTTCAGAAAATAAGATCATATCCTGATACTTGAGTACTCTGAAGAAAAATAGTATGCCAACTTGGATCTGTATAGGCAAGGAGGAAAATACTTCATAATCATCTCATCCATACTATGGGCAAGCCAATTTGAGGAACATTTGCATTTCTCCACCAGTTGTTTAGGGGAACTCATGCTGTGCAACTGGTCCAAAGAAGAAAAGACCTGTGCACGTACTCTGTATAATTTGTGGGGCAAGGTAATCAATTGCAGGACTGCACTTGACAATGTCAAGCTGGGGTACCCATTGCAGGGTATCTTGGTTCAATGAGACCTGTGTAAATACTTGGAAAATCAGGCCTGGAGTCATTCTTCAGGCAATGATTCCCATGACAATGATTTGAGTTGTTGATGGCGGGAGTGAAGGGTGAGATAACTCTCTGTTCCACTTCCTTTTTCTATCATATTATTCACTAAGCCTTTGCCATTGAAATGGGTGGAGCAAAGGGCAGGGTCAGGCCAGCTTGTCTCATGGGGAATGGGAATGAAGAAAAAACTGGAAGTTCTTCTTCGTGGTCTCTGTGCATCACACATATGGGCTCGCGCCGACGCCGAGCCTATTTCCGGGAAACTTAGCTAGCTTAGACTTTTGGCGGGAACCCCTCCCCCCACCATCCTACCGCGCATGCTCAGGGGGTCCCGCCTCTCCTTCTCCTCAGTTCTTCTTCGACCGCTTCGCAGTAGCCTCGCGGGAGACTTCTCCGGTACGTTGTACCTAGTGAACAAAAAGAAGAATTAGTTATCGTTAGCTTAGGCTGTTTATTGTTAGTAATATTAGTTAGATAGATAGTAATAGTTTAAAAATAAAAAAAAATAAAAAAAAAATTAATATATATATTTAAGATTTGTAGTTATAGGCGGCCGCCAGCTTATGGCGCAGACCGCTTTGTTTCGCCGTTGTACGCGGTGTAGGGCGAAAATCGCCCTCAACGACGGGCATTCCTTCTGCCTTATCTGTTTGGGAGAAGCGCACGTTGTAGATTCGTGCAGCCATTGTATGAAGTTTTCCAAACAAACGAGAAGGAATAGAGCAGACCGCCTCCGTAGTCTGTTGTGGACTAGAGCATTATCAGCTGTCGATCAGCCTCGTCCCTCCATGACGACGAAAGGTTTTTCTGGGGAGAGTCATACCCTCTCAAGCCCAGCACCTCCGGACTCCCCCCAGTTACGGGCGGCAGCACCGGCATCGATAACGGGGTTATCTACTGCCTCTTCGCCACCCCCGGCAAAGAGGGCAAAAAAATCGAAGTCGACAAAGAAGTCGACGGCGACGAAACCGAAGAGCAAGCCCTCAACATCGTCGAAATCGAGGTCGGCATCGATGCCTTCGTCTTCGTCAGTGAAGGTGGTGGCCATGGTCCACAAGTCGTCGTCGTTACCGACAGCTCCATCGGTACCGACGCAGCGATCGGCGTCGATTGCGTCGACGTCGCAGACCTCGCAGAGGGACGCAGCATCACCAACACGCTCGACATCGAGACGTCGGACGCCGTCGGTCGCTTCTCTGCTGCGCACGCCGTCGACACCGCGGATGCTTTCGCAGCAACCTCTGTCGCCCGCACATTCGCTGCCTTCCCCAGCGCCAATGCCGGTCATCATACCATCGGACTCTGACAGACCGATGCCGAGGCGTCAGTCGTCACCGAGCCGACAAAGAGAGCCTCGACGTTGACGTCGATACCATCCTTCGCAGTCGAGGTCCCGTTCGCGGTCGAGGTCACCTTCGCGGGATTCTCGACGATCTGCCCGGGCTCCATACCAGTTCGACCCGTATACGGGACGCAGAATTCAGAGCGACCAGTCGCCACCGCCGGTTCCACCGCGTAGGACCACCTCGCTGCACCGCTCTTCCGTGCACCGTCGGGAGGGCTCGACGTCGACGGCTGTTCGCACTCAACACCGAACGCCATCCATATCGCCTCGACGTCGACGGCCCTCGCAATCGTTTGATGACTATCCGTCGGATTCTTCGTCTGCCCCATCGCCGCGTCCGTCGGAGCCATCACCCTTGGATACTGTTGGGTTGGAAGACCGGGCATCGCCAACAATGGAGATGGGCAGCTTTACGGATCAAATGCAGAGGCTGGCTCAATCCTTGAATATCGAATGCCAACAAGTGGCTGAGGAGTCTGATGATGGCATTTATGATGTGATGCAGGCGGAGCCATCACCCCAGCTCACCTTGCCGATGGTCAAAGCTCTCTTAAAAACCCTTAAACAGTCCTGGGAACACCTGGCCACGGTGGGACCCACCTCTAAGCGCCTTGATGCGATATATAAGGTTAGGGAAGCGCAGGCGCCTTTTCTGTTTCATCACCCTAAACCAAACTCAGTTGTCGTAGAGGCTGCGCAGGGCAGATCGGGTAAGGTGCATTCCGCACCTACAGATAAGGAGGAACGGAAGCTTGATGCATACGGACGACGTATTTATGCTTCAACGTCGCTGGGTGTAAAGGTCACAAATTACATGGCACTCATGGCACGCTATCAGCTGTTCCTTTGGGAAAAGATTTCATCGCTCACGGATTACCTCCCCGACGATCAGAGAGAGCTTGCTAGGGTCTTCCAGGCAGAAGCCATCCGTTTGTCTAAGCAAGAGTTGACAACGGCACGGCACCTTACCGACTGTGTCTCCAAGGCCATGGTAGGGTCGGTGGCTTTACGTCGACATGCATGGTTGCGGTCGGCGGCGTTACCGCAAGAGACTAAAAGCAGAATAGAAGACCTTCCATTTGATGGGGAAGGTCTATTCAATATAGACACGGATACGACCATGGATACCTTGCACAAGGCTCGTATGACAGCCAAGAAAATGGGCTTCCAACAGCCTCAGCAGTCATATCGGCCCAAGAAATGGTATAGGCCAGTCCCATTCCAGCAGAGATCGCAGCAGGATAAATCGCAGCGGTACCAGTCAGCTACGACACAGGCTTATCAGCCTCGAAAGTCAGTCCCGCGTTTCAGCCAACGCAGCAAGCAACAACAGTCGGGAAAACGGCGTCTTTGACTTGGCGCTGCTTCCCAACTACACCGATTCCAACAGACTAAAGCCCTTTTTACAAGCCTGGGCGTCAATAACATCAGACGCTTGGGTACTAAACATCATAGCAGAGGGCTACAAAATAGAGTTCGAGGTCCCTCCTCCACTGGGCACCATAAAAGTTACGCCGCCCTCACTGACTTTGGTACAGGAGGCTACCACCCTTCTGCAAAAGAATGCGATCACGAGGGTTGGACGATGTCAGCTAAAAACGGGGTTTTACTCCCGTTATTTTGCGGTGCCGAAGAAGGACGGGGGACTTCGTCCTATTATGGATCTCAGAGCGCTCAACAAATTCATTTTGCCAAAGAAATTTCGCATGGTTACCGTGGCATCGGTTCTCTCTATGCTAAAGACAGGCGACTGGTTCACGCTAATAGACTTAAAGGACGCCTATTTTCACATCGCTATTCATCCTGCCCATCGGCGTTACCTGCGTTTTCTCATTGGGCACCAAGCGTACCAGTTTTCTGTCCTGCCATTTGGTCTAAAATCTGCACCAAGGGTATTCACCAAGTGCATGTCGACGGTTTGTGCGCATCTGCGGGCTCAAAACATCGCCGTGTATCCTTACCTGGACGATTGGCTGATCGTCTCACAGTCCAGAAGCCAGGCACTGGCCGACGTACGCGAGGTCATCTCTCTTCTATCGTCGCTTGGGCTGCAGATAAATTACAAAAAATCCATCGTTCAGCCATCGCAGAGACTGCAGTTTATAGGAGTGACTCTCGACGCTACTATGGGAAGGGCTTCCCTCCCTGCAGACAGGGTCGCCGCCCTGCAGCAGAGAGCGTTAAGTTTGCAGAACCGTCCACGGACATCAGCGTTTGCAATTCTCAGATTGCTAGGCTTGATGGCAGCAGCAGTATTTGTGGTCCGTTGGGCACGGCTTCGAATGCGCACCCTCCAACAGTTCCTACTTCAACATTACTCGCCTCTACAGAACCCCCACCAACTAGTACTTACCATTCCTCACCTGGTCAGGGACTCGCTCCGGTGGTGGTCCGTCGTGCACAACCTTTCTCGGGGCATGCGGTTTGCTCCGCAGGAGCCGTCTCGCATAGTGACGACGGATGCATCTCTGGATGGTTGGGGTGCCCACCACGGCGACCTGAACACACAAGGAAGGTGGTCACCTTCAGAAACTCACCTCCACATCAATATGCTAGAGCTTCTAGCAGTCAGGAACGCCTTACGGGCATTCCTGCCTCACCTGCAAGGACATCATGTCCGAATTCTCACGGACAATACCACAGTGGTGTGGTATATCAACAAGGAGGGAGGCACTCGGTCACGACACCTTCTGCGACTTGTGATGGACATTTTCGAGTGGGCAATCTCCAACGATATGCGCCTATCGGCGTTCCACATTGCGGGGAAGGAGAACACCACAGCAGATGTTCTCAGCAGATCGTTCACGGACACACACGAGTGGGAACTCAACACTACGATTCTAACTCGTCTTTTCACTCGTTGGGGCACGCCCGACATCGATCTGTTTGCAACAGCAGCCAATGCAGTTTGCCCGGAATATTGCTCCAGAGCGGGCATAGGGGTCGCATCGCGGGGGGATGCATTCCAGTTGGACTGGTCCAGAGGTTTTCTCTACCTCTTCCCGCCGTTTCCACTGGTGGCCAGGGCAGTGTCTATGATCAGCCACCACAACTCGGACGCTGTAATGATAGCCCCGTGGTGGCCAAGGCAACCTTGGTTCACGTCGCTACTCAGACTAGCGAAAGCGGAAGTTTGGAACCTACCTTGCCTTCCCGACCTCTTATCTCGGCAAGGGGGCAGCATCCTTCATCCCGATGTCCAGTCTCTACATCTGGCGGCCTGGAGAATCCGGCGTCTTGGGGAGTCCTCGACCTCCCAGAACGACTAAAATCTATCTTGGAGGCCTCACGTAAGCCCTCAACTAGGCTGTCCTATAATAGAAAATGGACACGTTTTCAGGAATATGCGGCCCTTAAGGGGTCTGATTCTTACACATCGGATATGTCTACAATTGTCTCCTTCCTGTACTCATTGCATAACCGAGGTCTTAAGCCAGCTTCCATTAAAGTCTATCTGTCAGCAATTACAGCCAACCACAGTTTGGTGGATGGGTTCTCTGTTTTTACTCATCCAATGGCAAGAGCCTTCTTAAAAGGTTTACAGAACTTGTTTCCTTCTATTCGACCGGTAGTGCCGCAGTGGAGTCTTTCTGTCGTACTCACAGCCCTGACTTCCAAGCCCTTTGAGCCTTTAGCGACTATTGATATTCGCTTGTTAACTCTAAAAACTATATTTTTAGTTGCCATCACGTCTGCGAGACGTGTTTCGGAGATAGCGGCGCTACTGGTCGATCCTCCCTATTTACAGTTCTTTCGAGAGAAAGTTGTGTTACGTATGGACCCCACGTTTATTCCCAAAGTTTCTTCCTCATTTCACATGGGTCAAGACATTGTGTTACCCACATTTTTCGAGCCCTCCTTAGATCCCTTGTCTTCGAGATTACACGCCTTGGACGTAAGGAGAGCTTTGGCTTTCTATAAATCGAGAACTGACTCTTTTAGGAAATCTCGTAGATTATTCGTCTGTTATGGAGGCGTAGCAAAGGGATTACCAGTATCTTCACAGCGCATCTCTAAATGGGTTGTGGACACCATTATCCTGGCTTATAGAATTGTTAATAAGGATCCTCCTTTTCATCTGACGGCACATTCTACCAGAGCGCAGGCAACCTCTTCAGCGTTATTACATGGTGCTTCGCTATCTGACCTTTGCAAAGCAGCCACCTGGTCTCATGCTTCCACATTTGTGAAGCATTACCGCCTCGATGTCAGAGCGAGACAGGACTCTTCGTTTGGTAGAGCGGTCCTCTCCTCGATTTGTCAGTGACTGACCACTGCACCAACCAGCATGCCTACCCACCTCCGGTAAGTCTATGCTTGTTATTCTCCCATATGTGTGATGCACAGAGACCACGAAGAAGAAATGCAGGTTGCTTACCTGTAACTGTAGTTCTTCGAGTGGTCATCTGTGCATTCACACAACCCACCCACCGTCCCCTCTTGGCATCGCTGTTTGTATGTGTCAATTGGTTCGCCATGCTCGTTATTTAATAACATAGTTGTGCCTTAGTTATGAGGCCAAGCGGTCTCAGAGAACTGAGGAGAAGGAGAGGCGGGACCCCCTGAGCATGCGCGGTAGGATGGTGGGGGGAGGGGTTCCCGCCAAAAGTCTAAGCTAGCTAAGTTTCCCGGAAATAGGCTCGGCGTCGGCGCGAGCCCATATGTGTGAATGCACAGATGACCACTCGAAGAACTACAGTTACAGGTAAGCAACCTGCATTTATTGCTCCCCCTCAATATATAGCATGCAGCATTTTTTTGAGGGGGGTAGTTCTGAAACATTATCTCAGTTAACAATATAACATGCCTTTGTTTTTTAAAACAGGTGTGGGATAGTTACGGTCGTCTGTTGTATAGCTCACAATCACATGAGTACCCTATCACTTCTGTTGCTTGGGCTCTGGATGGAGAGTTATTTGCTGTGGGGTCCTTTCATACTTTACGACTTTGTGATAAAACAGGGGTAAGTCACTCTGACAAAGAGTCAATAGCACACAATTTACTAATAACACAGTAAATACTTAAGATTCATTGAAACAACTCTACGTTGTTGGGTTCTTGGGGTTTTTTTTGTTGTCTGGCTAATTGGTATCTGTATGAATAATCTCTTTCCTGGTGTGCTTGGTGTATACATTAAAAACCTAATCTACCTAGTAAATATTTGCACACAGTTCACCTGTATATCTTCTATTTCCTGATTAAAATAAGGCATAAATCTTAAATTCAGATACTTTTTGTCTTCTCATTCTTCTTTATTCTGATGTGATTAACAAGTTGTCTTCTGTCTACAGATAGACAACATTTATGAGCTACTGTTTACATTGAATTTGCTACCTCTTTGGGTTAGCTTGACTTTTTGATGTCAGTTTCTGCATTTTTGTACTGTTTTTCATTTTCAGAATTACCTTCAGCAGTTTGGGGGACTTTCAGTGGTTACCATAAAATATAAAATAAAGGTTGTGTTAGTATTATAAAACAACCCAGGATTGTTTCTTATGCAAGAATACTTCTGTTACAGTGGAGTATTTTGTAGTTCTTAACATTTTTGTTTTTGTTTCATCCGGGTGCCAACTATAATAAGCTTTGTGGCGGGGGAGGGTATCTCTTTTCAAGCAACTATAGGAGACTGATCAAAAGAGCCTGTAGGTTGAGATAGGTGATGATTAAATTGACTACAAATGAAATGTGGCTGTTTAGGATTGCAGCTGCTCTGGGCGGATGTACTATTGAAGGCAGCCTACACTGTGAGGGTGGAAGTAAGTTGCAGTCCTTAATAGGGTGGTCAAATCCCAGAGGCTGATATGAATGAGAAGGATTTGGGTTGCTGGACACGGGGTGGGGTGAGGTGGGGCAGAGAACTGCACAGCTCTAAACTGCTACCAGTTTCTCTGTCCCTGGGGCATGATCTGGTAATGTCATCACTCCATAAGGATTGTAGGCCCTCCTCCCTCTTCCTGCTCCTCCCTATGGGCTGTGAATAGCATGGGTCTGAGGTGTAGTTGTGCACATGTTTCCGCATAGAAGTGCTTTGGGGATTTCATTTTGGGTGTGGATGTTTTTCACTCATACTATTTTATATGTGTTTTCGTAAATACTGTGACAATCCTTCCTCCTGCCACTCACACCCTAAGAATTCAAGATGCGTCAACGTTTAAATTCAAATAAAAGATAAAAACTAAAAAAGTTGCAGATGTTCATTCATAAACAAAGCCTCGTGTGTGTGTGTGTGTGTGTGTGTGTGTATATATATATTAGACACAGACATTAAATGCTGATAATAAGGAATTTAAGAAATTGTCATTCAGCATTTTCCTCTGAATCTGAAAATCTGTTCTGAATCCTAACTTCAAGGTGTGCTCATAATTAATTGATGTTTACTTCCAAAATAATTTTTAGTCAACTCGGAAGGTTGGGGGTATTAGTTTTGTGTTTTTAAACCTCCAACATGATTAATATTTACCTTTTTAAAATCTCTGACAAGAAAAAAGGTAAACGGCTATTTTTCATTTGGGGATGACTAAAGCTGACTAGCAAAGTCATTTAATTTTAAAGCTTTTGAAACGTAGTCATTTCAGACATGACAGTGTGCTTTTCAGAAAATAAACTGCAGTTTTGTGCCAGAATAATTGATTTTCCAAAGGCAGTGTATGCAGCTGAATTGTCAGAATAGGTAGATGTGAAAAATCAGTATGGGCACAATCCTATGTATGTTTAGATAGAAGAAACTCCTACAACTCCCGGCATGGCTGGCAGGGGAATGTTGGGTGTTGTAGGACTTTTTCTGTCTAAACATCCATAGGATTGTGGCTTAAAGTCATGATCACTGGTTCTTGTTACAGCAATTCACATTGTATATTTTATTTTATCATAGTTTAGTATATTTATAACAAATGAAACAGAGTGTTCCTAAGACAACTGGCATGCAAAGCTGTAAAGAATAGTAAAGCAGCTGCCACCCCTTTCCATTGTCACAGCATTTCATTAAAGGCCTGGTGCTATGGAAAATTTAGGACACAATACTTTCATTGGGTAATAAAATGCTTAGTATTAAAATAGTGAAAGTGCTACATAGATTTTCATATTGGCTTTTAAAAAGAAAGTATTAGAATAGATAAAAATATTGGTACAGCATTCTAAGATGCATCTTAATTTCAGGGCCACCAACAGGTAAAAAGCTTTGCGTCGATTCTAAGACGCGCCTTAATTTCTGTACCACCCACAGAAAAAAAACTTTGATTCTAAGAAGAAGGAAAAAACTTTACGTGTCTTAGAATCGACGGTGACTTAGAATCGCGGGATTTCTCCCGCTTTTGCAGAAGGCGGGAGGCCTCTGCATGCCCCCCCACGCTACGGTGACCAGATCGCCAGGGGTTTCCCGGTCCTAACCGGGAAAACTGGGGCGATCTAGGCCGACCGGGCCCTGGGGGCAAACCTCCGGGGAAATGGTCACGCTCTCCTCCAGCCCTAAAGCACCCCCCGCCACCCCTGAAACAAACCCCACCACCAAGCCACCCCCCCCCCCCAAAAAAAACCAGCCCGGACCTACTGGGTCCTCCGCTGCCGCCCCCGCACAGAGAAACCGAAGCGTTGCTCTGCCTGCCTCTCTCTCTCTCTCCCCCCAACTTGTTCCACGCTGCGGTGGGAATCAAGCGGATGGGGCCCCTGGCTGTATCTCCTCCTCCTCCTCCTCCTGCTGCTGCTGCTCGTGGGCTCCCTGGAGGCGCCTGAGGAGCCACAGCAGCAGCAGCAGCAGCAGATCCATACACAGGCCCTGTCCGCCGCTTGTTTCCCGCTGCTGCATAGAACGGGGGGGGGGGGGAAGACAGAGAGGCAGGCAGGCAGAGCAACGCTTGGGTCTCTCTGCGCGGTGGCGGCGGCGGGGGGGCTCCGATGCTTCACAGGCACATACGTCTTACATGGAGCTCCCGCTGCCGCCGCCCCCGCACAGAGAGACCCAAGCGTTGCCCTGCCTGCCTGCCTGCCTCTCTCTATCTCCCCCTACGCAGTGGCAGGAAACAAGTGGTGGATGGGGCCTGCGGCTGGATCTCCTGCTGCTGCTGCTGCTGTGGCTCCTCAGGCACCTCCAGGGAGCCCATGAGCAGGGCAAGAAGGCTGAGGGGGCTGCAGGGGTCATGCGGTGGCGGTGGAGATTGGCGGTGGCGGAGGACCCGGTTGGGCTGGGCTGGGTTTTGGGAGGGGGGATGGCTTGGTGGGGTTTGTTTCGGGGGGTGGGGTGGCTGGAGGTGTTTTAGGGCTGGAGGAGAGCATGACCAGTCACCCAAGGAGTCACGGGGGGGGCATGCAGAGCCTTCCCGCCTTCTACAAAAGCGGGAGAAATCCCGCGATTCTAAGTTGCCGTCGATTCTAAGCTGCACCCCATTTTTACAGATGTAAACATGGGAGAAAAAGTGCGGCTTAGAATCGATGAAATATGGTAGATGTGGTTCCCACCAAACCATAGATACAAATGACAGCTGTAAAGTGGTTAGAAAATACATAGATACAAGTAGATCTGCAACAAAATGTTGCAGTGTGGAGTGTTGCTATTCAGGATTTCAGCCATTCCATTTCATTTCTTCTATCCTGTTTTCATTTTCTCCCCAATAGTCAATCCACATTCCATGGCCATTGAGAATGGTCAGTCCTCATTGGGCTGCTTTTGTGATTCCCCTCTTTAAGGTTATTTTTTCCCTAAATATTTTTTTGTACTTCTGTATTCCTTGGAGTTTCCCCTTGGAGCCTGCTTATACCTCCCTCTTGTGTGTGGGTGGTGCGGTTTTGGCTATATAAGGAATAGTAGTCGTGATCAAACATTGGAAATATGTATAAATATTTGAAGTGCTTTGTTGATAAATGAAGACTTGGTAGAACTCTATAGTGCACCATTACTCCTGCATTTAGCTAAGGAAAGTAACATACGTGGCCTGCCCAAGGTCACAGAATATGTCACAATCACAAATATGATACTTATTGTCACTACCTTCCTACCTCCCTTTATTACTTTAGCTACCAAAGTATTGTTTTCACTCCTACCCCTCTCCCAATCCCTTTGATATGTTTTCTCTCTCGTATCCTCCTTGCCAAGACCTTCAGAACTAGTGTGACCTGGCTGGTGACAGTTTTATGTATGACATGATTAGAAACTTGGATGTAGCTTCTTGAACTGTGTTCTAATGTATGGTGTGAGAGACTTGGATGTAGCTTCTTGAACTGTGTTCTAATGTATGGTGTGATATGGCCTAAATACTGCTTTACCATAAAGTATTTAATTTTATCTACCTAGCCCCCCTTTCTTACATGCCTACCTCCCTTCTTGGTGATCTCTCTTTCATCCCTGTCCCTATCCTAAACATCTCTCTTGTGCATGCTCTTCTCTCTTTTTTGCGTGTATTCCCATCTCTTACACACATCTCCCTCTTCCCCACCTGCCCTCTGCTTGTTCTTTAACACATGATCTCTTGGTCTCCAGACACTCTTTTTCACACACTGTTCACAGCTACAAGAGCAAGACAATACTGATGCTTATGCACATCACTAGCAGATAACAATTATCTTACGATAGTGTTTAACAGTCTAGAAATCTTTTTTTGTGTCAGAATAGTCCATTACTCTATTCTTTCCTCCAGCAACTCTATTTTGCAATCTGTTGTGCAGCTGCAATCTTTGAAGAGATGCCTTTATTTCTATTGACAAAGTATTGTGTCACCTCCTATTACCTAACTTGGCTCACATTCTCATGATAAATTATGAGACACATAATTTAACAGTTATTGAGAAACAGTAATGACTACAGTGTTGGCTTTGAGATCTGGGGTAGTATAATGGGCTAACATGTTGAATTAGGACTCAGGAGACTTGGGTTAAAATCTCCACTCAGTCATGAGGTTTAATGTGTGTCTTTGGGTCTCTCTACATAACCATCCTCGTAGGGTTGTTGTGAGAATAAAAGGCAGAAGAACAAGCCATATATACCACTCTGAGGTCCTTGGAGGAAAGGTGAGAAATAAATGTAATAAATTATTGGAATGCAATAGAAGTTTGAATATATAAAATATATTTGAAAGCAACACTGAATCAGACATTTTCCAATAATTTTTCAAAACAAAGCTGTATTCTGAATAATTTATCTGCATATATAGTTTGCATTGATAGACATTGGCGACATCTAGAAGTTATGGTAAACCAGATTTTTAAAAAAATGGCTTACCATGACTACCCACAGCTTGATCACTCTGGATTGACTCATCCTGCCAACAGGAGTAGCTAAAAAAGCTTGGTATTCTCCATCTCTGGTTTGTTTAGTGTGGCACCTGAACTGGGAACTCTGCTTGTCAAGTTATTTGCAACTCCGCCCTAAAGAGATATATTTAAAAGAATAGAGTGTGATGTAAGTTAACCCTTCAAAAGCTCTGCTATTTATTAAATTCAGACTCAGAATAATTTAATGTAACTTTTTAATGGGACATTTTTATGGAAAATCTGAGCGATAACTCTGAATAAAGCAGCAAAAGAGAGTTTATGCTGAGTTTCAAGAGAAATCCTCCTATACCACAGTCAGGAAGGGATTTTCATACATAACAGTTACCATTTTAAAAACTATAAGGTGCGATATCTGTACATTACTACAAGGTAAGTGTTATAATCTGCCACTATATTGTACTGCCATTTTACCTTGTAGCAATCACACATGAACATTTTTGTAGATCCCTTCCAAGTTTGACTAGGATCCAAAGCACTGTAACCAGTCCTCCACAGGGGGGGTTGGGCTTCCATTTCTGGAGTAGTTCTCCGTGCCACATAGCAAACAAATTTGAAACTGAAGTGAATTTCAAAAACAGGAAATGATCACATTTTACGATCTCTGGAGATTAATGTAAATAGACAAAATGGGCAGAGGAATAAAGCACTGAGCTCCAGATTTTTTTGTGGGGGGGGGGCTGTGCAGTCTGCCCTCAATAGCCCCACCCAGTGCAAGCTGGGCATCCCCCAATGCTGCTGCCACTTGTTCCCCTCTGTTACGCTGCTATAGCTGCCAACCTCACACTCATGTGCTTGCTTGCAAGCGTATCCAGCAGAGGCACTATAATGGGCTAGGAACTGAGTAATGCTGCCATTTGCAATGCCTGGTAGAAGGAAGCTGGCAGCTGCAACAACGCCACTGTCAGAAGACTTAAGTGGCAGTGAACATTAGTGGGGGGCAAGGAAGGCATTGGCCCTAGTGGGCCCTTCCAGTACATGTGGGCCCTAGTATGCCAAGTGCTGGTACCTTATGTGAGAGTAACTCTGTTAGTCCATTAATCAAACTTCACAGCCAGGCAGTACCTTTGTTAGGATCAACCAAAAGGCCAAAAATAGAGAGCAAAGCCTTCAAGTTTGTAGAACTCTTCATCAGACTGGACAGTAATAAGCAAAATGGAGTGGAGAGAGAAAGCTGGCTTGATGGGGAAACCACAAAGTCTGCATTTCATCATAGTCTTAAGATGGAGTGCAGGAGAAGATTGCAAACTTAACGAGAAGCATCCTTGGTTGCAAACCCTCATGGTATTAGTTAGTCCCAAACACTCCTCACACACTGTGTCATACAATCAAAGTATTACGCCAACATTTTTCCCTTTCACTCTTTCAACAGATACAAGCCAAGTGAGGATTCGAATTTATGTTATTGCTTATGAGCCTTGTATCAGTATCTGTTATTTTCAATTAATAATGTGAGAAGAAACTAAACTTACTGAGCTATTAAATCATAGCTGGCAACATTTTTTGTTAGTGATTTGTTAGAGACTGACAACGTTTAAAATTTTTTTTTTTTACAAATTGACAATATTACAAATTGAATGCACAACATAACATAATGAAGTTTAAGTCTATTTACAGAAGAATAATTTTAAATGGGTCTTCTTACACTGTTGTTGTTGTTGTTTTGGCAGGGATAGGGGTGGGATATTAACGGTAGCAAAAGCCAGATACTATCTATTCCTTTACAGCTGGCAAGAATAATTTATGTGATTTGCCTCCATACATTTTTGCTGCTTCATGCAAGTTTTTCCCCCTTGACTTAAATATAAATAGCTGCTAAAGAATTAGCCATGCCGGTGCTGAGAGAGAAGAGAGAATGAGTCACATAACCAGTGTGATAGTGTTTGAAGAGAACCAGACCTGGCTTTCTGGTCAACACAGACATTTTTATTGTGTCTGATGTAATGGAGCTGAATCAGCGAATTGCTCCCTCGAGAGCCATCAAGAGATATACATATCATTAACCCTTCTGCAACATATGCAACTAGTTATGAAGCGTAATTTAATTAAATACACTAACGTATACTCTTTTGCTTCCCTTTATTTTTCTGCTTCTCGACTGTTTCTTTGTTCTAACATATATGTAAGTTTGCCACTTTTACTGTGTTACTGCTTGGAAGCAGACTTCATTTAATATGTAATTCACAAATGAAAAAGAAAAAAAAAGCACCCACCCAATATTAGAATTAGCTTTAGTAGTTGCTCTTAACAATCACACCATGTATAAATTATTTTTAAAGCCAAACACAGGTTTAAGCGTTATATAAAATATAGTTGTATTTTCTTTGTGCCTGGTTTTTAAGATTCTGAGCTGTTAAAGAAAAGACCCGTGCTCGAAGCCTGTGACTATTCATACATACCTTGTGGGTGACTTCCTGTGGGTTTGTATGCCTGCTTTGACACTGTTGGTCATGTTGCAATACTCTTATACAGAAATAGAAATCAGGAAGGACTGAGGTCTTCTAATATTCCCCCACCCCCGCAGTCACAGAAAACGAATCATAAGAGAGGACCCCTTTCTCAGTGCCCCAGAGAATGAAAGAAGCTGTTATATAAAGCATAAAAAATGTAGGATTATAAACCACATAGCCAGTTTACTTAGATTATTAACATCAGCTAATATATATGACAGACAAGATTTTTTCTTGTAATCATTTAGTGCAACCTGCCCTTTGTATAAATCACTTTTGAGTTATTCTGCTCTTTCCCTCAGAACTTAACTTAACATTCTTTAGATGCTTATTTGTGATGTTCTTTAATTATAGCTATGGACAGACTTCTTTTGTAGTTTTTGAGATTTTATTTTACTTGTTCACCATTTCAAAAAATAAAAATAAAAAATCGTATGTAATTGTTTAGTTGCAGTATTGATACATTATCTATGAATTTTTGAAACTTGTGACTAACACATTTTCATATCGATATCCTGTTAAACTTTGTGGAATTTCACTGTATTTTAACTTTCAGTTGTGTTCCTGATTATCCCACTCTATGTAATATGAAAGCTCTCGTATGTTTTATTATATGATACATGAGTACATATTTTTAATGTGTATGCATTGTAATGTTTCTGAAGAAGCAGTTGAGGACATTTATCTTTGGTATTGTTATGCATCTTGATTGCCTCCCTTATTTTTTATTTGTAAAACACCTGACTTTATTATAGGAAGGATGACTGTGGAAGCAGGACCTTGGTATGATTAAGGGTGTCTGGAGGTGAAATTCAGACAGTCTCTGTACCCTCAGAATGGAAGCTGGGCTGCTATTCAACTGAGTGAATGGGAGAAAGTAATGGGGTGCCTTTGGGCAAATTATTTGGTTTAAACCTACTTCCTGCCCCTGGTGAGCTCCGTTGTCTAGAGGAAGAGGCAGCTATGTTCTAGATTGTTTCATGATCACAATAGAGTGTTTTGAAAACTGGTTTTAAGGTAAACAACTGTTTACAGATCTGAAGAACTAAAAGAATATATTGTGACGTGAAATTTTTATAGGATGCAATTTGCTCACGATTATTTTCCTTGCCCTCTTGTAAATTTATTTAGATAGGAATGCTACAGTAAAAATACATGTTTTGTGGAACCACATGGCAGGCTTTTCCACTTCTAGAATTTGTTGAGAGATTTTATAAGATGACCTAATTGGAATGTATTGCATGGTGGCTGGTTGTTAAGAAGCTTTGTGGAGGATATAAAAGCCATTTTCTGTATTGTCACACTTGGTTATTTAGTTTTTGTATTGTTTCTCTCATCATAATAAAGAGGTTAGCAAGGGCTAATTTAATTGGACTAGAGTATCAAATACAACCATATAACATCAGTTATGAAAGATGTGCATATAATGGCATTTTCCTTTAAAAGTGTTATCTTTCTCATAAGGTGGGAAAGTGTAATTAAAATGTATACCCTGCATGATTGACATGTAATTTTGTACTTGGATAAGCAGCGGCCTTAAGAGCTGTTAACATCCTTTAACAAATACTTCTGGATATGTTTTCAAAGCTCTCTGTACGGATTTAGCTCCATTATTAATATCAGTGACAGAAGACAGAGGGTATTTCCAGACGGAAGGCTCCTAGTGCTACCAATCAAAAGGCATTGTGTAGCTTTTCTGTCTTATTCTCCTTAACAGACTTTTTCTGTAAGAAAAAAAGATGGAAGAAACAGTGGAAAAAAGAGAGTTATAAACAGAAGATGACAACATCTGGACCACAGTAAAAATTATGAGCTTGAGGCAAGGCAATTGCAGGATAAAACAGTAGTCTGGAAGCACGCAGCGATTCGAGCATCACTTTATCCCTTAATTAAGACTGGTGCCTCTGATTCTCTAAAATAATAATAATAATAATGTGATATGTACTTTAAAAAAAGCTACTGTACACAGAACTGTATTACTACATTGAAGATTAAATTTCCATTCAGTTACTATAGAAAACCCAGCACATTTGTATTTTGTAATGATATTCTGGGATTTCATCCCAGTGCTTGGTAGTATGTCCAGTATTTTGATAGAAAAATAATGCCAAATTCAGATCCCTCTTTCAAAAGCAACACTGGAATATCAAGGTTTTCCATTTGGACTCCTAGTTACTTCCTTGGAATATATAAGCAATTATCAGATAGAATTCTACTGTAAATTTGACAAGATAGTGCAACCAGAATTCTGAAGGAGTTTTTCTGGTAGTTATTCTGCCCCCCCACCCCCAACAACTTGTTTTGATATAATACAATTGACTAGATGGGATACTGATAAAAATATTTGAAAGAAGAGTATGTATTTGATTAATATTTTGGAATGTTGCTCACATAAAGAGCCAAATAATTGACTCATGTTCCAAGATTAAGAAAGTTGTTTTGGAAAAATCTATTCATTCTTGGGCAAAGGAACAATTAAACAAGTCAATAGTTGTTTCAATATTTAATCACTTCTTCTTGTTCATTATTTTGCCATTAATCAATGAACTTTGTATGCAACAGAGGCTATAAAACTTGGCTTCATGGGTAAGACCATTTCCCCCCAACCTGGCGACCTCCAAATGTTTTGGACTTTAGCTACCATCAACCCTAAGCAGCATGGCAATGGTCAGAATATTGAGAATTGTAGTACAAAACATTTGGAAGGTGCCAGGTTGGGGGAGGCTGGATAAGACAAACTCCTAAAAGTGTTTCTACACATAAACAAATATACAGGTTGATTTAATGTTGGCTTTGTGCTGATGCATGCAGCACAGTACAGCCAGTTGACTGAACACTGGCTTCATACAAACGAGTAAGGAAGCTAGGAGAGTTTTCACATCAAACAATAAGGCTTGTCCAACTACAGAAGCAAACTAGGCAACCTTTTGAGGTGCCAAAATACCTGGGGTAGCAACCTTAGGTATTCAAATGTCTTGGAGAAAGAACAGCTGCCTGTGCTTTTGGAGAAGACATATAGGCAGCTTAGAAACTCAGTATCTGAGTGATTCCTCCTGCATTCCAGGTACTTCTGCCCTTCCCCCATCTATTTAGCCAAAGGGCCAGACACTCAGTTTCAATTTTGGAGTTCAACAGAACTTTGTTGAATAAATTATACTCACTATCAGAATGATAAAAAAGCTTTGTTCATTTGTTTCTAAGACTTGTTACTCTGCCGATTAATTTGATGAGTTCTTCCAGTGGCTTACAAAATACAATATTTAATATAAAAGTAAACAATTACATATCAGTTATAAAAACCATTAAAATCCATATGATAATCAACTAACACAATACGATCAGCTCAAATTTAACAGCTGAAAGCTTTCCTAATTAAAAAGAATGTGAAATGTCTTCTGAGGATAGAAGGGAGTAGACTAGATGGTGCTTCCTTTGTAGCAAGGGACATAGCGTTACTTCTGAGAAGGCCAAATAGTCTCAGCACACTTCAGATAGTTGAGGGCTCCATAGGGAAAGCCTACCGAGGGCATCTTAAGGCATGGGGTGGGGAGGGGGTGGCAGAGGGAGAACATACTGAAAAGCTCTCCTTAAAATATTAACAACCCAGACCATTGAGGTCTTTAAAGGCAAAACTAGCACTTTAAATTGAGCCCAGAAACTCACTGGTAAACAGTACAGCACTTCAAGAATTGATGTTATATGATCTCTGCAGCAGGCACCAAAGCCTAGCTGTTGTATTCTGGCCCACCTGCAGTTTCCAGATACTGTTTAAAGGCAATCTCAAATTGAGCATGTTATTGTAATCCAGTTGTGAGGTATCAAAGCAGCCAAATCCTTATTTTGCAAAATGGGCCACAGATGTCACCTGAAAATCAAGTGGCTGAGCTGGATCCAGGATAATCTGCAGAACTGGTTTTTCATAGGATACCCCTATGACTGGCCTACCCAGGCCAGCCCCATCAAGGCCTGGCAAACTGGATGCTCCCAAATGGATTAGATTGCTTATTCTGAACAACTCTTTCTTATTTGGGCTTTCTTATTTGGTGTGTGTGTGTATGTTTGTTGTATTAGGCCTTATCCTACCCACTATTGACCAACAACTGTTCAAGGGCCTCACTGAGATCCAAGGAAAAAAGAGATAAATATTTGGTTGTGTCATTGGTGACACCAAACTCCCAATCCTCTCATGATCTCTCTGAGCAATTTCATGTATATGTTAAGCAACATGGGAGGCTAGATAGAAGCTTATGCTGCTTCAAAGAACAATTCCCACAGTGGAGCAACAGTCTCCCAGCAACACTCCCAGCAATAGGAATCGAATCAGTTTAATGCAGTGCTCCCAATTCAGAAGAAGAGCCATGCTTGATCAGACCAAAAGTCCATCTAATTCAACATTTTGTTTACATAGTGGCCAACCAGCTGCCTGTGGGAAACCCATAAGTAGGCATGGGAACAATAGCACCCTCCTTCTGGTGACCCCCAGCAACTGGTGAACATAGACATACAGTCTCTGATACTGAAGATAGCATATGCCTGTGAAGTAAAGAGCCAATGACTTGGTTCGCATAGCACAGCTCACTGTGGGTTATTTAAACCATGACAAGGCACAGCACCCATGGGTGCAATTTTGTATTTCGAGCCACTGCTTGGGAGTTATTGTGTCATGTGAACCCAGCAAGTGTGGGTTACTCGAAGGTTAAACCCATGGTCTGTTCTTGGGTCATGCGAGGATTCTTTAACCCTGACGTAACCCACAGTCACCAGGTTCGCATGATATGAGCAGGGGTTGGATATGCACTGCAGCCTCAGCTTGGGTTAAATAATCCATGGTGGGTTGTTGTATTGTGCGAACCGGCCCAATGTGTCACAGCAGGTTACTAAATGCTAAACTACTACCCGGGCGCATCCTGTGCAGATGCTGTGGTGGTAGTGGCAGCGAAGTAAGAACATTTTCCTTGCTGTTAGAATTCCAACATGGACTCCAGCCTGTGTTCAGTTGACACTGCTTCAAAAGCAGTATGTTGCTGTCATATCCTAGGGGAGAAATCATCTTTTTCATGTAGAAGTTGTACATGTTGAAGTTGAAGGTGATTATTTCCCCAAATACATCAGTCAAGCCAGGCTGTTTAGGATAAAAAGCAGTGGCTAATCAAAGAAAAGCTGTGGCTGGACGAACTGGATGGAAAGCCTAAGAAAGGAGATGCAAGCCATGCGACAAGGGAAGGGGAGCAGCTATAGCAGAAGGGAAAAGCAATAGTGCATAAAGGAAGAGAGCTAATTTACAGTTATTTAGTGGAAACAAGGGATCTAAGCAAAAGGCACTGGATAACGAAACCAAACCAAAACCATCTGGGAAGAGAGAAAGGATGCTGGGGCTGGCACTTGCCTGCCAACTTAGCTAAAGCTCACATTTCTACCCAGATACACATACGCATTCCCATTGTTTGTTGGGCATTTTGTTAGCGATACAGTTTGCTCCATGTATGTTTGTGGCAATTAAAAATACCTTTCATTCTATATGTTTATGGAGCTCCAGTGGATCATTTAACAGCCAAGAGGGAGAATACAAAAAAATTAAACGGTTTTGTTCAATTGTCACTGACGTTGGGCTGTAATCATATTCTACAACTCACCCTTTTTAAGGCATGTGTGACTCTAATTCCCCCTATTTGTCATAGAACTTTGTTTCCCATTGGCTACAGAGGTGCTGACCAATCTCCTAATTGCAAGAAGTATGAATGTTATTGCTTTTGGTTCTCACATAAACATTTAATCTCTAGGGAGAAACTAAAATACCCAAACATCAATTTCTGTAGAAGTGTGTTTAAACTTCATTTTAACACAGTTGCAATTTTACTGTTACTGTACATTTTAGTGTTTTGCATACATCTCAAAACCAAGCTTTGATTGGTTCATTCATATATGCTGATTTACAACTCTTGTAACAAGGTATGATATTTGGCTTCTTTCCTTTGGAAATGGCCCTTTTTGAACAATTTGGGCTGAAACAATCTTGTTTCAAGAGAGGTGGGGTAGTCTTGTGCCAATCTTAATATCGTGTTAAACTTTTCCTTTTGTCACATGGATTTAGATCTCCCAATAGGTGAGATCTGAATACATGTTTTAAGAACATTTATTCTGCATCATTTATTCTGCAAAACAAGTGCTGAGTCAAACACAGACTAGAGTTAATTATCGAACCTACTTTGTGGCAGTGAGGGTGGCAAAGAGACAGTTCTTTTCCACCAATATTGCATCTTCTCAGTATCATCTGGCGGAGCTTTTCCAGGTGATTCGTGGCCTGCTGCTCTCTGGGTCAGGGTGAGAGACTGTGAAACCTTCAGTAGCATGCTGTGATGAGTTTGTACTGCACTTTGAAGATAAAGTCGCTCAGACACCATGTTTAATGCAGTTCAACTAGTAGAAGCGTTCAGAGCACTGTCTGTCCCAATTTTATTGGATGAGTTTCAGTTATTGAAGTCCAAGGATAAGAACAAGTTGCTTGGTCAAGTCTGGTCAACCGCCTGTGTGCTTGACCCTTGCCCTTCATGGCTCATTACATCAAATAAGGAGGGGATTGCCAGCTGGATCCAGGAGGTTGTAAATTCCTCCTTGAGAGAGGGAGTGGTGCTGATCTGAATCAGTGCCCGGGAACAGTAATGGAATGGATGAGGGCCAACAAACTGAGACTCAATCCAGACAAGGTGGAGGTACTATTAGTGGGTGGTTCATCTGTCCAGCTAGGTGATATTCAACCTGTTCTGGAGAGGGTTGCACTCCCCCCAAAGGATCGGGTTCATAGTTAGGGGGTGTTCTTGGATCCAGAACTCTCACTTGAGGCACAGGTGGACTCAGTGGCAAGGAGTACCTTTTATCAGCTTAGGCTGATATAACAACTGTACCCTTATCTGGACAGAGATAGCCTAGCTACAGTTATCCATGCTCTGATAACCTCTCTTCTGGATTACTGCAATGCGTTATACATGGGGCTGCCTTTGAAAACAGCCCAGAAACTTCAGCTGGTGCAAATCAGGGCAGTACGCTTGTTAATAGGGACTGGCCAACAGGACCACATTATGCCAGTACTTTTCCAGCTTCCCTGGCTGCCAGTCCAAGTCTGGTCCTGATTCAAAGTGCTGGTATTAACATTCAAAGCCCTAAATGGCTTGGGGTCAGGTTATCTGAAGGAACAACTCCTCCTATGTGTACCTGCTTGGACCCTAAGATCATTCTGGAGTCCTTCTCTGTGAGCCCCTGACAAAGGAAGTGAGGCAGGTGGCTGCCAGGAGGAGAGCCTTCTCTGCTGTGGTACCCTGGCTGAGGAATGAGCTCCCTAGAAAGGTTCGCCTGGCACTTATGTTATACTCTTTTCCATGCCAGCTGAAGACCTTTTTATTTTCCCAGTATTTTAACAGGTTACCGTCTTAGTGTTTTTACTTTGCTGTTTTAAATGGTTTTTTAACCTGTATAAATCTCTGCATTGCTGCTCGGTTTTATCCTGGTTGTATTTTGTATTGTATTTTTACATTGTGGTTTTATGTTGTGGTTTGTTTTATACCTTGAATTGAATTGCACTTTATGGTTTTAATTGTTGTGAACTGCCCAGAGAGCTTTGACTATTGGGCGGTATAGAAATGAAATAAATAAATAATCTGTTTAGATTTGACTATTTTGAGATTCAGAAAATTTAATCTGTTACTCTTTTGTAGCGAAACCCGAATTTCTAGATAGGAATAATTCTCTTTGTTTCCACCAAAATCTTCAATTTAAGGACTGCTGTCTGCCCTCAGTGCACTGATCTTATAACTTTCTACTTCATGCTGCAAGGGCTCCAGAAACGTATTCAAGTTCAAAGTGATCTTGATAGGCTGGAGCACTCAGCTGAAAACAGAATGAAATTTAATAGGGATGCCAAGTTCTACACCTAGGAAAGAGGAACCAAATGCACAGTTACAAGATGGGAGATACTTGGCTCAGCACTACTACAAGCAAGAAGGATCTTGAAATTGTTGTAGATCACAAACCGAAGATGAGCCAACTGTGTGATGTGGCTGCAACAAAAGCAACTGTTATTTTGGGCTGCATTAGTTCCAAGTATTGTTTCCAAATTGTGTGAGGTACTGGTTCCCCTCTATTCAGCACTGGTTAGGCCTCATCTTGAGTACTGCGTCCAGTTCTGGGCACCACACTGGAGTAGAGTTCAGAGGAGGGCAACGCGGATGATCAGGGGTCTGAAAACAAAGCCCTATGAGTAGAGACTTTAGCTTGACAAGAGAAGACTGAGGGGAGACAGGATAGTACTCTTCAAGTACTTGAAAGGTTGTTACATAGAGCAGGGCCAGGATCTCAAGTTACAGGAAGCCAAATTCTGTCTGGACATCAGGAAAAACTTCCTGACTATTAGAGCAGTACGGCAATGGAACCAATTACCTAGGGAGGTAGCAGGCTCTCCCATGCTAGAGGCATTTAAGATGCAGCTGGACAGCCGTCTGTTAGGTATGCTTTAAGGTGGATTCCTGCATGGAGCAGGGAGTTAGACTCAATGGCCTTATAGTCCCCTTTCAACTCTACTATTCTATGATTCTATGTTAATAAGGTACAGATGTGGTTAAACGATCAGGAGGAGGTTGTGCGATTGCACACTTCATCCTCTTGCTTGTTTGCTATAACAAAATTAAATGTTATATTTGCTCAGTTTGGATAATTGTTTGAGGCTTTCCAAACTATGATGTACGGAGCTGGGAATGAATATTGGATCAGAGCACTTCACCCTAGGCCGTCCCCTTATGCATCCCTTCAGAACCTAGAGCTTCTCTACATGCATGATTTATTGCATGTTCATGATTGGCCATTCATGGAAATTTGTGAGTCCTTTACATGACACTGTCAACCTCCAGGACATCTCCTGCACTTTCCCCTGGTAATCTCGCTTTTTTAAAAACAGAGATAATGCAGTAATTAAAATATTGTGGGATTAATTCCTCCACTAGGTGGTGGTGTTTCATTTAGCAGAATAGTATTGCCTAGAGGGGAAGTTTTCAATTCAAAATCATGTGGTTGCAGTCTAAATGAGACCATAGTGAATGTAGAAAAACCCAGGAAAAACAAAGCCTGGTAATGGTGCAGGTTTTTCCTTAATGTAGAGACACCCCTAGTTTCTGTCTTATATTAAGCCAGATTTCCCCATTATGTCCAAATGAGGAAATTTTGGCTTAATATCCGTTAAGAAGACAGGATGCTAGCGAGGAGGGGAATGTTCAGGGAGAAGTTCTTGGCACTGGTGCTAGCTCCCATCTTCATAAAGCATCATTTGTGAAGTCTCAAACAATTGTCTGACTGAAGCAGTTAAATGCAGGGAGAGCTAACCCATGATCTAAACCCATGATTTGAAGCTACTTTTTGACCTTTGGTAAACAGGACCAACGGAAGGTGTATTCAGAGTTAGCATTGCTGAAAATATAATTGTTAACTCTAGTGAAACCTGCTGTGGAGAAATTCATGCTCCAAGAGGCAGGGGTGGGTGATAGAAGTCCTGTGATTTTGTGCGCTCTCTATTGCTTAACCATGGTTAAACAATCAGAAACTCCTCTCTGACACCTACCCTGGTTTGTTACCCTCTGCACCAATAAGCAGACTGAGAAGGTCGCAAATATGCAGATGTAGTTGGAAATCTCTTGATCCACATTACCTAGTACTACAGTGGCATCTCTGATTCTACTTCATCTTTTAGATTTTGTGAAGCTATAACTTGTTTTGCTCATAATGTTTTTGCACTTTGACCTGAAAGCACATCGCTAAGTATTTCCATCAAATTCTTTGGTAAGACAATTTAATGTGGATTTGGTCCCCAATATTATTTTCATCCATTGTATTGCAAACCTTAACATTGTTTTCAATAGAAAGGAATGTTAAGAGCTTCCTGCCTTTCCCCGATTGTTTGGGGCTGTATTACAAAAACTTATAATTAAATCCTAAATAAATATACATAAAGTAGGACGACGAGATGCACAAAAGAATGCCACCATCATAATATTTTTGAAGTTTGTTGTTTTGGAAATTAGCCACATAGGTATGTTCATCTGAGGAAACTAACATGAGGAAAGCATGGCATCAAAAATAGTGTCATTTTGCTGAATGAATTTCTGCTATATAATAATGTACAAGTGTTCTTTTAATATATATTGTTTTATTAACAGATCTGTACTTGTTTAAATATTATGTACTGTGGTGTTAATTTGTGCAGGATGAGCAGTTTCCAAGTCACAAGAAATTATCATTCTACTTTATTCTGCACTACTCAGAGCTTTTCTACACGAGGCTGTTAATCCGCGGTATATACTTTTGGTTTCATCTCAGAATTGAGATCCGAGCACTACACAAGATTGTTTCATTTTCTACTTTCCCCCTGCATAACCTCTAGATGACACTCTGGTATAGCAAAATAATGCAAATAGACCAGTGGAAAAAAGCTGTTTTGTTCGGTTGCACAATTAAATGGTGCAATTTCTCCAAAAGTGCTCATTAGACACAGAAGCAAAACTGGAGGGTCATAGTTTATTTATTATTTATTTATTTGTGACATTTCTATGCTGCTGATTATAATAGAATCTAAAGAACCCATAAACAATTGTGAGTAGGGAATGATGGCTACAAGATAAATGCCTCGTGTAGAAAAGCCTGCAGACTTCATCTGTATCCAGTTCTGGATACCACACTTTAAGGAGACATAGACAAATTGGAATAGCTTCAGAGAGGAAAGCAACAATGTGTATCTTTGGTCTGGAGAAAATAACGTCCCAGGTCACACAATTAAACAATCCATGTTTTCTTAACATTGGGTTGTTTGGGAGCACGCAGGGGCGAGTGTACTGATTAAACAACCCAGAGTCACCCCATCCCTGGGTTCTTCATGATGTAGGAGATCAGAACTCTGAGTTGTTGAGGGAGAAGCAGCCCATGGTTAGACCCCATGGTTTGTTCTCCTGCTCACTCTCAGACAGCCCTGGGTTAACAACCCATGGGTTGATGATTGTGCAAACCAGATCGACATTGGACAAAGGACATGGAAGAGGGCCAAAACTTTTCTGTAACGTCAATGGGCTTATGTTTCAGGAGACTGATTTTGACTGAACAATAGGAGAAACGTCTTAACAGTTCAACCAAACATCATGTGGGGTGTGGGGTGGGCTCTTTCATTAAAAGTTTTTGAGCAGAGGTGAGACAGCCATCTGTTGTAGATGCTCTAGCTCAGTTTTACCAGTATTGAGCAGGGAAGTTGGACTGGTTGGCCTATAAAAGCTCCCCTCTTCCAACTTATCATTCTATGAATTTGTGAACTAGCCCATGAACAGAATAAGAAAACTGCTACTACCACCACTACATACTTCTTCATTGCTCTTTTAAAATAATTTACCACAAGTTTTCAGTTTCAAGGTATAAACTCCTTCACTTTCTTCAGAAAAAACTGTTGGACATGGCTAGCACTCTAAAAAAAAATTCTACATGGGAGCACTGTGAGCTTGTAACCTGACAACCACCAATATTTATTTTCAAGATTTATAACCTACCTTGCAACAGAATGATCCTCAAGGCAGCATACAATAGGTTGCAGTAATACACATACAAATCTCAAAACTTCACAATCCAGAAGCTCTTAATTCCCTGGCCAATGGATGGGGCCAGTGTATTCTTCCTTTTAGTCCCAAGACAACAGGCAATTGTAGCCAACTTGTTTTTCATCAAGGAGGGAAACAAACTCCTTATTTGGTCAATAGAAGGAACTAGGTTGGTTTCCCTTTTGTCATGATGTTCTTCCTGGGAGGCAGGCGGTACAACCTTCCAGTGGCCCTTGGTGCCCTGGACAGTGATAGAAGCCAAAGTGCTTTTCTACAATTATTGCCAGCAGCAATTCTGGTAATCATTATAATAACTGCAAAAAATCCTGTTGTGATCACAGGAATTGCTGTTAATTATATTGATGGTAACTTATTTCAGACATTACTTTTATCTGCAAACCTGTACCTGAAAAAGGTCAGGGGTGTCCTTGAGTATGCCTTCTCTCAAGGATTTCAGATTGTTTCTATAATCAGTATATTATAGCTGAATTTATTTTTGGGTTGTAGTCCTGGAAAGCAGCCTGTCTTTCATTCCTCACAAAGCTTTGCTAGATTGTTGCCATGCATAAAGCTGACCGCAGTTTATCCTATTTTGTATTTTTAATCTGGGGCAGGGAATTACTACGTGCATTTATCGGTGTCAAATATATATATGGGAACTATTTCACAATAGTGCTTAAATGAAAAGTCATTTTAACGCACACTTAAAAATTGATTGAAAAACAACCTGCAGCCTTTCCAGTCCATGCCACTTTAGCATCATTTATTTCTCTCCCCATCTGTTAATTAGTGCTAAAATACTAAGTTTTTAAGTCCATGTAATCACACAATAGCAGCTAAATAAAAATGTGCTTTAGCAAAAAATTAAAAATTAATTGGATTTTTTTTTCAAAATCACATGCTTCGGTGAATTGTCCCTTTCCCCATCCAAGGACTATATCACGTCCACTAGCATGGATGGTACACAGTGGTACATACAAAAGAAGTACTATATTTGCTAAATTATGGAACGCCATTCTGTATGAAAGAACATAAGAAGAGCCATGCTGGATCAAACCAAGGGTCTATCTAGTCCAGCACTCTGTTATACAGCAGCCAACCAGCTGTCGAACAGGGTCCCAGAAGCTGGACATGGTGCAACAGCTCAGTGGAAGAGCAATGATTGGGTAGCACTGGGAGTCACCTGTCTAGAAGAATCCAGATCTCCCTGGCTCAAGTTCAACCCTTTATCTACTATACTGCATTGGATTTCTAATGTAGCTGAAATACCACTTACCAGGAGTATTGTGTAAAGTCTAACCCAGAGAAAGATTGTGTGAAAGCTCATGCTGCAATAAATCCATTGGCCTATGTCTCTTTCATGCCAGACTAATATGGCTGTTTTTCTAACTTGAGGGAAGGGCTTTGAAAAAGACATCAAACAAAGGTAAAGTGCCTCCTTCCTCTTCACAATGTTCAAATAAGTTATATAAAAGCTGCATCCATCTGTCTTACCTTGTGTATGTCCTATCTGTTGTTTGGTAGCATTCTCTTAGAAGAAGACACCTGCAGGAGAACCACAAAGATAACTCCTGCCCTATGCACTTCCTCATATACCTATAAAAATGTTTCACAAGAGTCCTCTACTCCACATAAGTGTTTAAAAGATTTTTGTAGTACATTTTCATTCTTTAAATGGTTTTATCTGATAACAAATACATTTTGGCTATCTAACGTTGGGAAAATTAAAGGAAAAATATATAATCTTTCTCATACTATTTCATGTCTAACGTTGAGTCACATATGAAATAGTATGAGAGAGATTATATATGTTTACTTTAATTTTCTTCTAACAAAAAAAGGCAGACTCTTGCTTTTCTCTCCAAAGGTATTGTCTTATGGCAAGTTAAATAATTCCATATCTTTGCTTAAAAAAAAAAAGATTTAACAATTATTTCGTGTTCTCAGTGTACTGGATGCTGAACAGAATACAGAAGTGATCCTTTCTCTGCCTCAAGGGCTGATAATTTAAGAAAGATAGGACAAAGTTGACACCGTTCCATGGACATACAATATGAATTGCTGTGTGTGTAATGCCTGTATTGTGTATTATATAGTATTTATTACAAGTACAACTATTTTTTTAAAAAAATAATCTTTCTTTTACAGTGGTCCTATGCTTTAGAGAAACCAAACACTGGAAGCATATTTAATATTGCTTGGTCAACTGATGGCACACAAATAGCTGGGGCTTGTGGAAATGGGCATGTGATTTTTGCCCATGTTGTGGAACAGCACTGGGTGTGGAAAAACTTTGGAATAACGCTAACTAAAAGAAGAACCATGGAGGTATGCACTGGATGTTTCAAGCTTTGGGAAGAGCAGAATATTTCTTAAATAGGTGGCTCACAACTGTGGTGAGCAGAAAACTTGACAGAAAATAACTGGTACCTTCTGAACAGTTATAAATGAACCAAGTGAATGATTGATATCAGTACCTTTGTTCCCTGGGAAATGACCTGGTTGACTAATATGTTTATAGCCTGTAGTGAATGTTCGCAAATCACTGTGATCTTGTAATGTTAGGAAGGCTACTCTAGAGTAAATGGGCTGTGGATTACATCCTAAATTACTGCAGTCACTGAAAATTCAGCATCAAAAGCCTTGTTTATGCTAGAAATTATGTTACAGCAGCTGGCAACAAAAGCACAGCTGCGGAAGCAATAGCATAATAGTTCATGCACAGATAGCCTGGGTTTGTTGGTTTTAAAAAAATGCAAAAAAGCCTTCCCTTGTATACAGCTGTGGTTTACCATTACAGCAGCTGCAGAATTGTTGGTTGTCACTATAGTGCAGGTTTTTCTGCCAAGAGCAGGGCTAACAGTATGTCTGTTTCCTTTGATCTCAAAATCACAAAAAATTGTGCTTATTGAAGAAACTTTAACTAGAATATTTCAGCCTTAGGTTAAAATTGTTTTCAGCTAGGTAAAATATATATTACACGTTGTCTTTACTACTAGAATCTGTTGTCTTAACTAGGGAATGTATACACTTTTCAAACCTTCATCTGACTGATGAAGCAAATTATTAAAAGGTGTTATATTAAACCCTATTAAATATTTTCAGGCAACAGATTTGTTGTTTTTAAAAAGTTAAATTACAGTAAGTAAACCATGACCCCCTTTGTAATAGCATTCTAAATGTAGGTTATCTTGTCCTGAATTAAAAACTCAAGCTGAATATCTGAAAACAAATGCATAAATGGATATTTTTACCTGCTAAGTGTTCTGTCTTCCCTGACCAGACACTGACTCATAACATCCCACCCAGAGGACAGGGCGATAATATACAATTTCTGTTGTTACAAGTTTTCCCAATTACACATTTGGTATTAGAGTTCAGGCCAAGCTTTTCAGTCCTGGGTGCCCAACATTAGGCTCCCAAATCTATAATTAGGCACCTAAATATCTTTTGGCCTGAAGTGAAGCCTTCTTTGATGCTGGATATATAATTGGGAAAACTTGCAACAACAGAAATTCTATATTACCCATCTGTCCACTGGGTGGGATATTATGAGTCAGTGTCTGGGAATACAGAAGACAAATTGGCAGGTAAAAGTCATATTTTTGCATTCATTCCCAGACAACGAATTGTAATGAATGACTGTCTAGTAATCCCTGAAGCTTTTGTTATATTTAGCTTGTACAGCTTCGTGGGAAAGGCATACAATCGAGTTTTCTCTAACACGTTATGTAAACGACCAGTGTATAACTGAAATTCTTGTATGAGGTTGTCTGAAGACAGAGGATCCAGTCCAGTTTCCACCTTTAGTTTGGAAATAAACATGAATAGCATGGCATTCTCCACCCTGAATAATAGCTTTAGTTTATTTCCTTGATATAGTCCTGTAAGTAGAATGCAAGAGTTGACTAGCCCTCTAGTGGCTCTCCTGCTGCTTACTGCTTATAAATAGTTTAGCAAAGTTCCATCCATGAATTGTGAATTCTGCCTTTTATTTTCTTGTTTGGAATGATGGGTGTGGGGGAAAACGATTTCTTTTTGACAGCTTTCACTTTCCAATTGTCAACTTTTCCTGAAGATTTCCCCATAACCACTATCTAGTATACTGGGCTCTTGGTTTGGGCTATGTTTCATAAAATTATGTACCTGGAGCCTGAGAAGTTTTTTTGGAAAGATGAGAACAGTTTTCATGCATTTCCCAGAATCTATCTGCGTGATGTCAATTGTACATCATTTTGATGACTAAATCCAGCAAGCCCTCTTACATGCATGTGCAATTCTCTTTAATGTTACATACAATGTAGTTCCCAGTTTCCCAGCTGTGCATATTTGCCCAGACCCAACTAATAGGTTGCATGCAAGACAAGGACCCTGCTGTGGCATTGAACAGTCCTGGCCTACACACACAAACTGCTCCTATTTGGAGTGCATGGATAATCCACACATACCACAGCTAAACAGTTAAGATAGCTAGGATGTGGTCTGTTTCAAGAGCAAGCACTGCTGGGTCTCCAGATAGTAACTAGTCTGGGAGGCAGGAAGTTGGGAGGCTTCATTTATATACCAGAATCCCCGGAGCATTGGAGAAGAGTCTGGAGTGCACAGTGCCCCCAACGACCAGCACAACACAATGCCTTCGTGGTTGCTTGAGACACTAAATGCCAACCACCTACTTGCTCAGTTATTCTTCAGCCTTCAATTAGTAAATGATTCTTCTCACCCAATAATCCTGTTGGCAGTGTTGGGGGAGAGCTTGCATCTACCTCCTTTGACAGCAGTACATTCTAGCCTCCATAAAAGGATGTCCATTGATAGTGAATAAATCAAACCTTTAGAGATTGTTTATATTTTCCTTGGTAAATAAATCCTGGCTAAAGTAGCTATAGAAGTTTCCTTGTCAATAACTAATATTTTGGTAAATTTTGCATATATTTGGGACTAATGGCACATAGCAGCATTGTATTTATTAGTTCTGCTCGTCTTTGTAATTACAAAAACACTTTACAGTTAATGTCCTAATTTCATAATACTTCTAATAAAGCTAAACTCACTGGGCAGTATCCTATATTGCCACTGCACCTCTGCTAGTTCTGTTGCACCGCTAATGTACTGTTAGTGCAATGGGAAGTAACGGTTCCTGAAATAATCTGGAAATGAGCAGAAATATCAGCAGACCTCTCTTTTGTCTTCAGAGCTCACGTGCCGCCCATTTCCAGTTGTTTCAACAGCCGCTAATGTAGCAGGCCATTCCCCTAGCACAGGGAATGTAAACTACTGTCCAAGGTTCATAAGTTTTATTTAGTTCTACTATATAAAAATGAAAGAGTCCAAGAATATTAAAATAGGGTATAAATCACACAAAAGTATATTGTAATGTGAACTTGATTGGTTTAAATACTGGACTGTTCATTATCTCTCTTCTTTTTTAAAAACAGCAACTTTATTCTGTACAGTTCTAAGTGATAACAATAAGGCTAATACTTTGTTTTGGTGTTTCGGTTTTTAAATTATTTAAGTTTTATTTAACCATACCTTTGTTTCTAATCCATTAGGTTCGTAATGTACTTAATGATGCAGTGGATTTACTGGAATTTCGTGACAGAGTCATTAAGGCTTCTTTGAATTATGGGCATTTTGTAGTTTCAACATCTCTTCAGTGTTACATATTCTCGTAAGCAGCTTAACACATAATCATCTGATAAATTGCAAAATGTTGGTTTAATACATAATAGCTTCTACATTTGATTTGGGAAGCATCCATTCTTTAATGGATATGCCCCATAAACTGAAACTAAATGATGTAAACTTTTCATAATTGCACATGGCTACATTTGACTGGCTACATTTGTTTTCCTGTTTCAATTTTTTTTATTTTCTACACATCAACAAAGTTAAAGCACACACAATACAAATACCAACAAAACATCACAAACAACACATTAAGAGAGGGTAATATACAAAATTTCAGTGGATTCCCGATTTTCTCCCCAGCAAAGATATGCAACCATATTTTCTTGCAACTAAACTATACCAAAACAACTTCTCCTTCTCTTCTTTATCTTAACCCTTAGTTCTATTTGTTGAATCCACAGATAAGCAGGTCATGTTTTTCTTGCCCCTGCACAAAGTCAATAAGGGGTTTGCATTCAGTTATAAACGTGGCTGTCAATTTTTCTCTAATTACTGACATAAGTTTTTCCATCTCTGCCATCTCCAATAGCTTCAAAATCCATTCGTCCATTGTAGGCAACGTATTGTTTTTCCATTTTTGTGCATATAACAGTCTCGTCACCACCATAATATATAAAACTAAAGTTTCACAGGTCTTTCTCATCTGATCATCCATTTGACCCAAAAGAAAGAGTTGCGGTTTCAATTGTATGTTGATCTTTAGTATCTTTTGCATTAAAGAATGAATTTGTATCCAAAAGGGTTTTGCTCTTTTACAAGTTCACCATGCGTGATAGAATGTTCCTTCTTGTTCTTAACATTTCCAACAGGTTCTGGAGGCCCCTTACACATTTTAGCTAATTTCGAAGGAGACATATGCCATCTATACATCATCTTATAAAAGTTCTCTTTAAGTCTAGTACTTAATGTAAATTTTAAGTCCTTCAACCACATATTTTCCCATTGATCCACTGAGATATCCAAAGATTTGTGCCCATTTTATCATACACTCTTTCACTTGTTCATCTTCCGTTTCAAACTTCAACAATAGCTTATATACTTTTGAGATCACATGTTCATCATTTATACATAATGCCCTTTCAAATTCAGATCTTGTTTGTTCAAACTCAACCATTTTTTAAATCTAATTTAAAACTTTCCACATTTGTAGGTAAGAGAACCATTGACATGTACGGCCTTCTTTTATTAACCCCTCTCTTGGTTTTAATTTATATTCACACAAACAACAAGGTGCTAGCCTTAACCAAAATGAAAAAAAAAGTTAAGGAGAAAATATGTAATGAAATTTAATACGAATAAAATATTTACATTGCAAAAGAACACTATTCAGCATATATATGTATAATACCAAAGTAAAAACAAAGCTCTTATGATTCTGGCCAAACGCGTTGCAATAAATGCGTCTTCTTCAGTGGCCCAATCACTGAAAATAAGCAATGGAAATGATAAAACATTTAGTAGTGCCTTAGATGGAGTCAGGAAAATTTAGTCTTTTCCAATATATAATATAAGATAAGATTTTTTAATGACCCACCTAAATTATTATTATTATTATTATTATTATTATTTACATTTATATACCGCCCCATAGCCGAAGCTCTCTGGGCGGTTTACAGAAATTAAAAGATTAAACATTAAAAAGTCAATATACAAAATTTAAAACCATAAAACAGCTGATATTTAAACCATTTAAAACTTTTTAAGCCTGGCCACAAAGTCAGTTAAAACCTCAACTTAAGCTGTTAAAATGCCTGGGAGAAAATAAAAGTTTTGACCTGGCGCTGAAAAGATAACAGTGTTGGTGCCATGCGGGCCTCATCGGGAAGATCATTTCATAATTGGGGGGCCACCGCAGAGAAGACCCTCTCCCTTGTTGTCGTCCTCCGAGCTTCCCTCGGAGTAGGCACCCAGAGGAGGACCTTTGATGTTGAGCGTAGTGTACGGGTAGGTTCATGTCGGGAAAGGCGTTCCACCAGGTATTGTGGTCCCAAACCGTGTAAGGCTTTATAGGCTAAAACCAGCACCTTGAATCGGGCTCAGAAACATACAGGCAGCCAATGCAAGCGGGCCAGAATCGGTCTTATATGTTCAAACCTTCTGATCCCTGTTACCAATCTGGCCGCTGCATTTTGCACAAGCTGCAGTTTCCAAACAGTCTTCAAAGGCAGCCCCACGTAGAGCGCATTGCAGTAATCTAACTTGGAGGTTACCAGAGCATAGACAACTGAAGCCAGGTTATCCCTGTCCAGATAGGGGAGTAGCTGGGCCACCAGCCAAAGTTGGTAGAAGGCACTCTGTGCCATCGAGGCCACCTGAGCCTCACGTGACAGAGATGGTTCTAGGAGAACCCCCAAGCTACAAACCTGCTCCTTCAGGGAGTATTGAGTACTGAGTAGAAGTTTTTCACAAAGGAACTGACTTAAATATTTCCCAAATTATGGGATTGTATCACTCCCCAAATTGGTGAGTATAGTACACCCTGGAATAAAAGATATATATAGAAAAATATTTAGATGCTATTCTCAAAATAGCATGTCGCACATAATGATTATGAAATTCAACATTAACCTTAGCTCTGTCATACCACAAGTATCCATGCCACCCAAATCTCAATTCATGACCTTCCAGGTCCAATAGTCTTCTATTTTTCAACATCATCATTCTTTCATCCATAACAAACAACATGCAGAGAAATATAACTTCAAGTTTGTGGAGGACCTAAGCTTCCCCTCTCTTTTGCATCCTGTAATATTTTATATTTAACTCTTGGTTTTTGTGTTTGACATATAAATCTAGATCTCTCTCTCTGCCATTGCTTGAATAGTGCATCCGAAGACACAATAGGTATAGTCTGAAATAAAAACAACATTCTTGGTAACACATTCATCTTAATTGTCGCAATTCTGCCCAAGAGTGACAATTGAACCTTATCCCATCTTACTAAGTCTTTTTTGATTTCACTCCATACCTTGACATAATTGTTATTAAACAACATACAATTCTTATCTGTCAGGGTGATACCCAAGTATTTTACCTTCTTGTCAATCTTAAAAGCCCATTTTTTTCTGTCATCTTTAATTGGTCTTGAGGTTTCATATTTTTGGTTAACATCTTGGTCTTCTGTTTATTAACCTTGAAACCTGCTACTGCCCCAAATTCTTTCAATTTACTCATCAAAATTTCAATTCCTTTTAAAGTCTCCTCCAAAGTAAAAACCAAATCGTCAGCAAAGGTTCTTAATTTATAAGATTCTTTTTTAATCTTCACCCCTCCAATTGTCTCATCTTGCCTAATGTCTCTATTCAATATTTCCAACGCCAAGATAAACAATAATGGTGACAATGGACAACCTTTTCTTGTTCCTCTTTGTATTTCACATGGTTTTGTCAAGTCTCCACTAACAATTATTTGCGCATTTTGTGAACTGTAAATTGACTTAATCCATTTTATAAAATTTGTCCCAAAATCCATTTCTTCCAAAATTTTAAACAAGAATTTCCAATTAAGATTGTCGAACGCTTTCTCTGCATCTAAGAAGATCAATGCCACTTGCTTCTCAGAATGTTTTTCCAAATACTCCAAAATGTTTAAAACATTTCTAACATTGTCTCTCATCTGTCTTTTAGGCAGAAAACCCCCTTGATCCTCATGTATAAATTCTCGTAATTTTTTTAAAAAATCTTTCTGCTAGTATCATTGTAAACAATTTGTAGTTGTTATTCAATAATGATATTGGCCTGTAGTTCTTCATTAATGTCAGATCTTGTCCCTCTTTAGGTATTAACGTTATATATTCCGTCTTCCAAGTCTCAGGTATCTTTCCACTAGACAAAATAGAGTTCATTGTACTTTGTAATGGTTGTAAAAATTCCTTCTCAAAGTTCTTATAATACACACCTGGGAGGCCATCTGGTCCTGTTGTTTTCCCCAGTTTAGTCTTTCTTATTGCTTCCACCATTTCTTCTATTGTTATATCTCCATTCATTTTTTGTCTCTTTTCATCTGGTATTTTCGGCAGTTTTTGCTTTTTAATATAGTCCTCTATCCTTTCTGGTAACACCTCCTGCTCTCTACAAGTTCAAATAATATTGATGAAAAGCCCTTTGTATGGCCGTATTGTCTGGTAATTCAACGCCACTCTCTTGTATTTTTACTATCGTCTTTTGTTTTTCTTTTTGCAGTTTGTAGGCCAGCCATTTTCCTGGTTTATTTGCATATTCAAAATCCCTTTGTCTTACATAGTTTAATTTTGTTTCCATTTCTCTTACTCTTAACATGGATAATTGCTGTTGTAAGATTTTAATTTGTTGAAGGATATTCAATTTCCTTGGAGTTTTCAAGAAAATATATGAATTTGACAACTAGAGAAATGGCTATTAAAGTTAATAAAATAGAGATTTTATCCAAATCTTTTTCTGATCACAACCCTATATGTATGGTCTATAAAAAAAAACGTTTAAATGGAGATTAAATGAAAATTTATTACAAAACGAAGTCATTGTGGAAGAATGTAAGAGAAAATTAAAATATTTTTTTGAGATGAATGTAAACAAGGGCACAAGCATGAGAATGGTTTGGGATGCAAGTAAAGCATTTATTAGAGGTTACTTTATACAACAAAACAGTCAACTCAGGAGGAAAAAACAAGAAACTATATAAAATGTTTTGAATGAGATCAAAAAAAGGAGGAAGAGCTACATTTGTTTTCCCATGAGTGAGACCTTTACAGTGAATCCATATGTTATTGCTTAACAGAATTCTGTATTTTGGTGCAACTGTGCACTAGTTTGGTCTGTGCTTCCCTTTAATAATTACTTGTACCAAATCCATGAACTACATTTTAAATTTGAAGTACTTTTAAACAAAGTTCAGGCATAGAGTTGTCTGTGTGTCTGTGCATGTATGTCAAAAAGGTATTGTGGCCATCTGGATCACACTGTAGCTTTTATAGTAATATTGGTAAATGTGAAATAGCTTTTAGATAATAAATTTCTTTTAAAATAAATAGAAAGATAAATACCTCCCCATATTCTGTAACTTTTGAAATCGAACCATATATAATTCTTTCAACATAGAACATCCCCCTATATAAACTAAAATATCTGTTTGAACTACCTTTTGTATTAAGCCTTTTTTTAACGAATATTGCCTTGCCCTTTGTTTTAGAATTAAAAACTGGAATACACCATTAATCTTTGACCTCAAAGAAGGAACTGTAAGTTTAATTTTACAAGCAGAAAAGTAAGTTGCTTATTACAATTTTTTATTAAAATAATATTTGCTCAAATAGTGTAAACTGATCATATTTTAAAGAAATATGTGGGCCAAATTCAGAAGGATTTCAGTATCACACTCACTCCTCTCACCATGATGGGATGTCAGACAAGATAAGCCAGAGGCATCTTTCCATAGGGGAGGAGGAGGGCTGATCACTGCCACATCCCCAATACCAAACCAAGGCAGAGGATCCCTATTTGTTTTAGCTTTGCATTTGCTGAGTGCAACCAGAGAGCCAAAATAAACACCTGCCTCCTTTCTCTGGTTCCAAGCTGGAAGGGGAAAGAGCAGACAACTTAATTTGTCTCTGCACCTGCTCCACTGCTGACTTTCAGCAAAAGACCATGCAGACCTGAATGTTTGGATAATTGTTGGGCTTCTTTTTCTTTTTTGGCAATTTGTGAGGGGTTGGGGCAAAAAGAAAATACACTTGAAGGTTGGTGTGTGTGTGTTGAATTCATTTACATTTTTGAGGGGGAGATGCATGCCTTGGTTGATATGAGGTGGCTGGAGTATTTTTCTCTCTTTTGCTTTTTGCTCTTTGACTTGTAGTTGTTCATAGTGGCTGCAAGTCTCTGGCAGCCTTCGGACGACCTTTTAGGCAATGGAGGGGGGAAGAGGCAACTGATGGTACGTTATTGCCCAACACATGACACGTTGCCCCTCCCCCTGTCGCGCAGCTAAAAGTCCCGGCCTTATAATAAGCAACGGGGCTCCGATAAACAATGGAGCAGCCTGTTGTTTTTCCCCGTTGCTTAATAATGTACCTTCAGTTGTATGTGTGTTGTGTGTTACACAACACAATAAGCAACACAACTGACGGTTGCCTCTTCCCCCCTCCGTTGTCTAAAGTGTCATCTGAATGCTGCCTCTCTCAGCAGCCTTCTGCCTGCTTGGGGCTGGGCTGGAATGCCCATGGGAATGACACAGTGTATAGTAGCCTCATTCCCATGGGTATCCTGGTCCAGCCGAAATAGGAAGTGTAGTTGGGAGGCTGCAGAGAGAGCCTTGCAACCTTAAATGTAGTCATGAGGCTTTTTTCCCCCCAAAGTGCAAAAAGAAGAGAAAACACACCTATTGGCCACCTCATATAAACTAAGGCAACCCCTCAAATATTTTTAGTGACGTTCCTCCTCCCTGAAACTAGCAGAAAATCCACCCCCTTTCACACGGATGAATAATCCTACACAAAAACACGGGTGAGTGGGTTGATTTTCATCACCTGTTGAGTTGTAATACTAAAGTTAAACTCAATTACAGCTAATGTGAGTTTCAGTTTAGCTCAGAATTGGATTACATGGTAATCCTTTCTAGCTCTAAGCATTATTAATGGTAGTGTTAAGGAGTTAGCCCCAGTAGCAGGATTTTGTGCTTAAGAAGCGAGGGAACGGGGAGGGACTATGCAATCCCTGTGGCTCACCCTTTAGTACTTAACTACGGTTTAGTAATTGGAAGCATTGTATCTGCATTGACCCTGTGATATTATTATTTGTCATAGTCCATGAATAGTCATTTGGTATAGCACCTGATTTTATTCTTTTCAGCTTCCCCAAAAATCTCATTTTCCATATATAGAAAATGTAGCTCTATGCAAATATTTCCATGCATCCATGCTAGGTTATTTGGTTAAGTGCAATAGTATCTACTTGCTATACTATTAGCCTATGCTATACTATTAGCTATACTATTAGCCTATTAAAAGCAACACCTTGGATTACAAATGTCAATCTATTAATATTTTATATAAATCTAAATAGTTAAATAAACTTATTTACAAATAGTTTACACAGAAATAATAGATTCATTGTGACAATTTTGTTAGTGGCACGATCTGAAATTTGTTAATTGTTTTTCCCCTTTATTTATAGGCATTTTCTTCTTGTAGACGGTGGAGGAATCTATATATATTCCTATGAAGGACGTTTAATTTCCTCTCCAAAGTTTCCAGGAATGAGAACAGATATATTAAATTCCCAGACCATATCTTTGAGTACTGATACTTTAGCAATAAGAGACAAATCTGATGAAAAGGGTACGTTAAAAATTGGCTGTTATTTTTGCACAAAACGTTTGAGTAAATGCATGTTGAAAATAATGGGACAGAGAAAGTTTACTATATACGTTTGAAAGAAGTTTGGGAAAAGTACATGAACAAGCTGCTTATATTGGGTTTTACCGTCACATCCAGCTCAGTACTGTCTACTCTTTTTGGCAGTGCTTCTCCAAAGTCTCTGGCAGACATCTTTCCCAATTCTGCTGCCTGAGATCTTTTCACAAGGATTTATGCTGGAATCTTCTGCAAACAGACTACCTGCTCTAGCACTGAACTATGGCGTCTTCCCTAGAAATGTTTTTGTATTTTTCACATTGCAAATCCAAAAACCTTTTCAGAAAAGACTTCTCAGTGTTCACAGAAAAAAAAATAAGTGTGGTAAGAGAAGTTTCTACTAGAAAATGTAACTGATGCTGGCAAACTTTCAGAGAAGCATATTAGAAGATCCATGTTCATGACGGAGCTTTTTACAGCCGTTGTTGAACCAAGTGCTTTCTGAGCCATGACACAAAACTGCTCTTTAATCTCCCCATTTTAAAAGGCTGCTTCAGATACTGTGCGGCAAAGTTACTCTTTAGAAAAGCCAGTTGGTACTCCCATGTGCACGAACACATGGTATAATGTTCAGAGGTATTAATTATGTTATAGGCTTTGTCTATCTTCTCTGCCAGATTAATTAAACTGATAGTTATTATTAAAGCTACCTATGAATAGTGAGTTCCAATTCCTGATTTATGCCCACTGGTGGGGTTAGGATTATTTACTAATCTCCCTGTGCAGGTGAAGCCCAAAGATTTGCAAATAAATTGAATCTATGCTATCATAGCAACATTCATGAACCAGCTTAGATTGTCGGGAACTGCAAGTTTGGCATGAGTGAGGAGGGAGAGAGTGTGGAGCAGGGATTTGGTGGCAGAAGGAGGCAAGTTTAGGAAGTATCCTATGCTCCCTTAGGCCCTGTTCAGAAGACACCTTAAACCACGGTGGTTAAGGCTTTTTTGTTAACAAAGAGGCATTTAAGATTTATGAAACTCTCTCAAAACTCACCTTTGAGGATAGTGAAGCCAATATTGGAAATTTTGGAATTTTTCCTCATGCCTTATTATTAACATAATACAATGTCTGGGGGGGGGGGGGGGAGGAATTGCTGGGAAATCAGATAGAGGCAGCTTGTGTGAGTTGAGGGTACCATGACTCCCAGAAGAGACTTTCAGGGACAAAGGAGGGCTGAAGTGGGGAGAAGGGGGTGGAAACAGATTCTGCTTTCACAAGTTTGGATAGAACCAATTAATTTATATTATTTTGTGGGCAGCAATAATAGCTTCTTTTGTGTTTGTTCCTTTCACTTTATCCTACCAGATAAACTCAACATGCCAAAAAAATCACTTTCTCGGTTACTCTAAGAAGCAATTTTTGTGGCTCATGCTATGTAGATTGTGTGAAAAAGTTCTGGATTTATGGTTGTAGTTTATGGCTTGTAGTAGTTTGTCAAATAGGCAGAGTTCTCCAGCAGCGACAGAAGACCCTACAGAGAATCCATGCAGTAGCAATTTCAATAATTGCAGTGCAGAAAGACTTACTCCTGCTGGGAAATATTTTTGCTGTTTATTAACACAGAGAAAGAAATGTAATCAAAGTCCCCAAAACTAACACATTATTTCAGTTAAGTTTGTCTTTCCTCTCAAGTTATATTTCCTTTCTTTTCAAACTAGGAAAGCAAAGTATATAATATTCCGTGCAAGAACATGTCTATTTAATTGTTTTCCAGGGATTTTAGCTATCTTTACAGAAGTACGTAGATCGCTGATTTATAGACTTTCTTCATAATCCAACCCCACAAAATGTTGAAAGATGAAGTAAAGAATTATTTCTCAGATCAAGACACATTTCCTCCTGCTACTTTCAAAATATGTTATTCAGGAAAACAGAATAATAAATCATGGTGGATTATAACCCAGCAACAGCCTCCTCAAACAAGCCATGCTACCCAAGTTTGGATGACGTGGCAAGATGCACTAGTGGGGGTAATTAGGGAAATCTGGCTGGCATGTGGGGTGGGGTTAACAATCCACCGTGGCTTGTTAACCATGCCATGATTGTGCAGCATTTAGGGCTTGCTTCCACCTGCAGTTTCTGTACAAAATACCCAGCAATTGACGATAAGGAATTTCTACAAGAGGTATTCAGTTTCATTATTAATACATTTGTTATTGGTAAAGGATAGTACAATTGTTCCACAATATTTGTGGAACAATATTTGTGAAATCTGCTAGTGTGATTATCACATCAAGCTTTCCCCTTTCTTAGTGATCCTTTCATCGCTTTTATCCACTTCAGTCATTACTGAATGGAAACGATGGCAAGACGAGCCACCTTTTCACCAAGCTTCTGCTTTTCTTTTGACTCCCTTTTTGAGAAATTATGGGCTTTGTAATGTAGATATTCTCCATAGTTTTCTTTTCATTGATTCTTTAAGTCATTGTGGATAGTAAGTAAACGTTTTGGTAAAAGCACAAGCTATGACTATGACAAGGGAAACCTTACATCAAAAAGAGAGCACGGCACTGTCTCAAGTCAGAAGTTACTTTCCTGTGTTTACACAGCTGGCGCAAACTAGCACTGGACGTAACCCTTCTTTTTCCTTTTCATATGCAACCAACAACATCAGAACAGCACCTGTTCTCATAACATCGTTTTTCCTGCCAATATAACCAGTGACCGCAAACCAATATCCTGTATCCTTCTAAAAGAAACTCATGACACTATGCTGAAATGTAAATGGAAGAGTCTTTTAAAGTTAAACGTGCATGCCACATGGAATATAGATGACATATTATCAGCTGGATTTGGCATGTGATGCCAAACTGTTTAAAATGTGTTTGGAATTAATCACTCTTTTATATGTTTTTGTTGAATTATTTAGTACTCTTTTCTGATTTTATATGTTATAGTATTTCTGTCTCTCCCATCCCCCACATGTACAAATATTGAATCTTTGGGACAATTAACAAAGGGTTAAAACATGTATAAAATATAACTTTGAAGGAAGTAGATAAAAACAAGTATGATAAAACTTTTATTTCTTGCATTGGCTGCATTCAGGAGAACCATGCTATACGTGCATCCACTTGTTCACCTTTTGCTTCTTGAAGAGCAAAACCTTCCTTAACCGACAGCAAACTGCTTTTCCAACTTGAAAGGGTTTCAAAAGCAGTTTGTGATGGGAGACTGCCATTCAAGGGGAAAAACAAAGTACCTTACTGTTTCATAATTAGAGGCAAGGTCCATTAATAAGAAAAATATAGCTTAACAATGCAATCCTGTGCACACTCATCTGATAATACACCCCAGATAGTAAACTCAGTGGAACTTATTTTTGAGTAATCATGCATAGGATTGCACCGTTGTTATTTTTATAACATTTCAGATATTATACTTGTTAGTTCTATTTAAAAATGTAACCATTTTTATGTTGTTTGACTATAGAAAATTTAGTTAACAGAGATTAAAAAATCTCAAGTCAGCTTTTCCTATGGTTTATAAGTTTTTGTCAACGGTATTCAATATTTTGGACAAGGCAGCCACCAATTTGGAAGAAGAGACAACTTTGGGGGAGGGGCTCTTTATCCAGTGGTTACTGGAGTTCATTTTCCTGATTTATATTAATTTTAATACACCTATTGACCCAAATCAGGTTCTTAAGATTGCTTCCTAAAAATCATAAAAATCTAAAACCAAACAAAAAAGTAACATTGAAATCAAACATTAAAACTGTTTAGATTTTTTTTCTTGTCAAATGGCAAATATGTAAATTCTAGATTTTCCATTTGCAATAATCAACCAACTCTTCTTTGCTAAGTACTATATAATGATTATAGGTTTGATCCACATTTAGAACTTAAGTCCCATTGACTTCAGTGGGATTACTAAATGCTGGATCCAACCCTATGTTGTTAAAAGTGATTGAAAACCATGAGAACTGGGATTCAGTGTGGGGGAGTTGACAACATGTTAGGTTTGGAAGCATGAAAATCTAGTTCAAATTCCTGCTCTGCTATAGAACTTTTTCACTCTTTCCTATTTCACCAGGTTGGGGAAAGGACAAATAAAGTTAAAAGTGTAGAGCACTTTGTATGTTGAAAAGTAAAATAGGAACGATTAGCAGCAAGCTCTCAAAAGCGTTAGGTAAGAGATATAGCAGAATTTGTACTATAGCAAATAAAAGAGTGAAATCCACCAAGCAATATCCTGAAGTGACCCTTTATGTGCATTCATTACTGAAAGTGATTTGTGGAAACAGAATATAATCTTTACACATTTACCAGTAATCTGTTGTCTCTTGTATCTCCCTTTTTAAAAAATAGTTATTTATCTTTTTGAGCCCTTATTTGGCAAGCCACTAGGAGATGGAAAGCCCCTTAGTCATAAGGTAATGTATATAGTATAATTTAATACTTCTTTAATTTTGTTTGGTACAATAGGGGAAAATACTGGTGAAAAGCTGGTTGAGCACAAATTGATGTAAGAGATGCAGAGTGAGTTGAGTAACTTCCTGCTTTTTAGGTTGGGTGTTTTTCCAGTTCCAAGTATGTTATCAGTTAGAAATCTGACTATTTAAGATTAATGTAGAATTTATAATGCAATCCTATGCATGTTTACTCCGACATTCCATGTGTTCAATAGAGCTCACTCCCAGACTGAATGTGAATAGGATTGCAGCCTTTAACAACTTTGCCAGCAATAAGAAAATAATAATGTACAGATCTCCTTTCGACATAATGTTGCAGTTTAGAAGTAGCTTAGTCTTAAATGAATAAGAGAGAGAAAAATCTGTAAAATAGAAATTAAGAAATAAGTATAATTATTGAAATTGAGAGAAATCTTGATATAGTCATCTCTAAGATCAATACAGCTATTGTAACAGTTAGCTAATGGGAGTGCACGAATCTACTCATTGAGTTACTTCCAGGTAAATGGGTATTAATGTCTAGAATGTTTGTGGCTTTCCTTGTTCTTTAGTTGCTCGCTTCTTCCCAGCTTTTGAAAATATCCTGAATTCATTAGGTAAAACTAAATTGTAGGGAAAATCTGTAGCTGGGCTGAATTTTGTGGGACACTTGCCACTGCCACTTGACTGGAGCATTTTATATCATTTTTTATCTTACGCTGTCATATTGGGCCAGTTTGCACATTGTAACAACCGTCAGTTAACAAACCATGGGTTGTGAAAAGTTGAGCAGGAGCAAGCATGCATGCAGGGTCCCAGTCATCTGCCTGCTCCAGCTGAGATGAATAACCCAAGGATGCTCCAGCAGACAGACTTGCAGACTTAAAACTTTTCTGATTAAAACTTAATTCTACCAATAGGCCCACTCGTATTTTCACCTTCAGTTCCACAAACTGGGTCAACGACATCTTAATTTCATTATTTGAAAGAAGAAAAATATTTTAAGCTCACCTAGGGCCCTGTTCACCAGTCAAAAGCATTACAGTTATTTGAGATAACATTTAAAATGTGGTAGGTTTTAATGTCCCCTAGCCATTTTTAACCCATTCCTCTAGCTGAAGGAATCTCACCCTGCTGGGGCTCCACTGGAGAGAAGGGTGGGGAACAGATAGTGGAGCATGTATACAGAATAATCAGGGGCATGCAAAACATTGCCCCTACAATGCTCCCCATCCATGCTGTTTGCATGACCTCTGCAGACATATGTTTGGAAACACATGTTTGCTGAGGTAATGTGTAGTTCCACTCTTATTGAAGTAATGGAAGTGACAAGTGAATCTATAAAGTATTATTTTATATCAGTAAACTAGTATGTTATTTATTGGATTGTTTATTGATATTGATGGCACTGATATTTAAATAAAAGAGAAGATATTTAGTGCATGGTGATGACTTGCAGACTTAAAACTTTTCTGATTAAAACTTAATTCTACCAATAGGCCCAAAGTGTTGTTTCAAGACCTGGTGTAAGTGGTCCTTTTGACTGGGCATGGTGTGAAAATTAGTTTTTGAGCCTTGTGTGATTATGGTGAATGAGATGGCAGGAGTATGGAACTGAGACACCCAGGCTCAAGTCTTCTCCTTGGTCAAAATCATTCTCTTGCAACCTAACTCTCCTCACGGTGTTGTGAGGATGGAAACAAATAAAGTAAAAATATATTGTAATATGTCATTTGTATAAGTTGAGAAAGTAAACTAACCAATGTACAAGATGCTTATTTCCTGTAATGGGTTGTGCATGTGTTTATTTATTTGTTTTTATTTAAAAATCTAATTTCTGACACAGTTAAATGTTGTTATAGACAGAAATCATGGAAATTGCTTTAGACCAGAAGGGGCTTACAAATGAAAGGAAAATTGCTTTTATTGACAAAAACAGAGACCTTTATATAACTTCTGTGAAGAGATTTGGGAAAGAACAGAAAGTTATCAAAATAGGTAAGAATTTGCTTCCTGCAACAGATTCCCCGCAAGTGACTCCACCTCCTTCTTTTTCAATATTAGCAAAAGGGGAGAAAACCCACAGAATTAAGTTTGTTTGCTTTAACATACGTATAATTTCTTTCAAATTGCATTGAAATGGTGTGAGTGTAACCTGCAAGAGGAAAACGTTAGGGACAGTCTAACAAAAAATACTTAAGACTTCCTATTTAGGGCTAATTTTGTCATTATCTCAGCAGCATGGGTCATTCCCATGCCACTCCAATAATGTAGAGAGATCCCAAAATCACATGGGAGAAGAGAACATGTAGTTGCTTCCCACATCATTCCTGCCTCAATGACCACATTAGAAAATAAGAAAAGCTCTAGTAGTTCAAAACCAAACTTACACTTAGCCCAGTTTCCAGTGATCTACCAGATGGATTCTTGCATTAAGGAGGGGGTTGGACTCAATGGCCTTATAGGCCCCTTCCAACTCTACTATTCTTTCATTATGTCTATAGGAAGCCTGCAGGTAGGGCATGATGGCCACAGTCCTTCCCCATTATTTGTCCTCAGCAACTGGTATTCAGAATTGTCTGAAACATGGAAGCTTCATTTAGCTAATAGATACTGATAGGCCCATCATCCTTCATGAATTTATGTAATTCTTTGTTAAATCATTATATCCTGTGGCCCTCAAGGGACAATGTTTTGTAGTAAGAAGTCATGCTAGTGGCCCCTTCCACATGATCTTACTCCTGCATTAGCCAAGGAGAAAAAAGTCATACTGAAGCACCTATGTGCTGAAGTAATGGCAGAACCAGCTCTTGGTGGGACTGGCAGATCAGCACTATGCAGAAATGAAATTCCCACAGTTGGCTTGGCAAATATTTGTACAAATATGGATTAAAGAGGTCTACAATAGAGCCAACAGCATTTGCAATTTCTAACATCTGAATCACTTCATAGTGGTAAATGAACAAGCTAAGTGTTTTTAATAAACAGTCAGTAATAAAATAGTGTTGACTTTAAACTGGTATCACTCCATACTTTTCGTGGTCTCTGTATAGCCCCTCCTATAAGTTCTATGCATATACAGAACAATGTTCATTCTCACTTTTTTATTGAGAACTCAGATGATGATGTTGCCAAATCATTGAATTTCAATGTTCTCTCTATCATCTTGTTTTTTCACTTTATACTGCTTTTTAAAGGCAAACTGCATTTGCGGTCTGAGTCTGTCCAGTCTGTACAGCCAGCTGTACAGTGCTATTGAGAGTGTTGTGGCACAATCCTGTTGATTGTGTCTTCACCCATCGGAAGCCCCCAAACCTGGAGACTTGCCCTGCTGGGCTGAAGCCAGCAGGCCAAGAGGAGAAGTGTCCTCCGATCTCTGGTATTTTTGCTAGACAGACCCATCTGGCGAGAGCACGTTTCCAATCTTGGAGGCAGCCATTGTGGTTCTTTCTGTACTGAGTGTGAGGGGGAGGGGTTTGGGGTAGGATCTCTGCACCCCCCCTTCCCAAGATCAGAGAACTGTCTCTGAACTTGGAAGGGTTTAATGAGCAATCCTTTGGTCCCTGGGATGCTCATCTGGGCTACTTAAAAAAGGACAGTGGTTTAGTTTTTCCACATCCAGGTTTTTTAAACACCTAGCTTGTTGAAGAGATCTGAAGTAGTCAAAAGCCTGCACAGTCTTCTATGGCATTTTATTTGGTCCGAGTAAAGGTATTGCCCAACTGTTGATTGTTCCTTTTAATAGAAAACTTCCTCCTTGCAACTTCAGGCCCTGTCGTTGCTTCCTGTTCAGTGTGACTGGAGAATTAGCGCTTAATTGCCTGGTAGGGCAACATTTTCCCCATGGGGGCTACTTATGGGTTTCCTTTAATTATTTTTAGTGTATTTAATGGTATTTCTCTATTAAAGAGCCCCTGCTCAAGGAACAGAAGTTGATCAAAGGGGCAATTCATCACAAATGCCTTCTCCTACCACTGCCATGCTGCACAGGAAGAAATAGTGGGCAGAAGCTACGAGGAAGCTAATAATATACGATGAGGATTTTAGCCATGATAAAAGGCATTGCTGGATATTTTAGTGTTATATTGTGTGCTGTGTTGGACCCGCTGCCTACTTCAGAAGGCACACATGATGGATAATGTGGAGAAGATTTAACAAAGTGTCCATGAATTCTTGTAGGCTTGTGCTTGTTTATTCTGTTATAATCTTTTAGGGCACAAATAATAATTTATGAGAAGTAAACCGTAAACATTATTTTACATAGAAAGCACAACTATGTTACTTAGAATCATATTTACTGGCAGTGAAAAGTTGAAGATGCGAGTGTTTTTATTCTAGTGCCATGTGCTTGAACAGACACTGTATTCTATGTACTCTCTGTTAAGGAACAATGGTGCATACTTTGGCATGGAATGACACGTGCAACATACTTTGTGGACTACAAGATATGCGTTTCACTGTCTGGTACTATCCCAATGCAGTATATGTAGACAAAGATCTCTTGCCAAAAACAGTCTATGAAAAGGATGCAAGGTATTGTATACTTTTATTGCTGCCAGCCTTGATTGATTGATTGATTGATTGATTGACTACACTTATAGACTGCCCAGTAACCAGAGTTCTCTGGGCAGTTTACAGGTGAATTAAGGGCATAAACATTCAAAACAGTTACTAAGAGACTATCATCTTGTTAGGAGTATTTCTGCAGACATCTCTTATCAACACCCTGAAGAAGGCCTTAAAAAACAACACAGGCCGAAACACATTGGGCTTTGTAATAAAGTATTTTAGCATCCTGAGAACCTGCTTCTCCCCCCTTTTTTTGTCCTGATTTGGATGCTCTCCTCCTTTTGGTTTTTCCAGGTAACAGTCTATCCACACTGTTTTTGGGCTCACTGTTGAGCTCACTGAAGTTTCCAGACTATTTTCAAAAGCATCCTCACATATAACACATTGCGATAATTCTAATGGGAGCTTCCCAGAGCTTGAATAATTGTTACAAAACTGTTTCTGCCCATGTAGGCTTGTAGTTTATTTTATTATTTTATTCATTAATTTTTTAATCTGCCCAATGGTTAATATTGTCTGGGTGCAGTTAAAAGAACAAAATACAATATAAATAGTTACAAATACAATACAAAATGACAAACAGCACAAGAGTGGGTAAAGTTTCTAAGAACAGCCATGAAATCTAAAAATTAAATCCCTCAAATGAAGGTCTTTGTTGTTACTATATCTGTCTGAGCTGATTAAATGCATTCTGAGCCATTGAGGCTACCTATGCCTCTAGTGATATTGATGGGGATCCAAGAACAGGGTGAACACCATTTAATCAGATAGATGAACCTCCTTCAACAAGTATCTCCATCTTCTCTTGACTGAGTCTCAGTTAATTGGCCCTCATCCATTACCCTGCCTAAGCATTGATTCAAAACATCAACTGCCTCTCCTTTATTAGATTATAAAAATGAGAGGTTGAGCTGGGTGTTTGCCGCATACTGGTAACACCTCAGCCCACTCACCGGATAACCTATCTCAACAGTTTCATGTAGATATTAAAAAGCATTGGAGATAAGATACAGGCCCAAGGAACCTTGTAGCACAACTGCCACAGGACAGAGCAGTAATTCTTCAGCATTACCTTCTGAAAATGGCCATTCGAGTTGGAGCTGAACCACTGCAACACAATGCCCCACAGTCTATCCAGACAGCCTATCCAGAAGGGATACCATGGTCAGTGGTATTGATGAAAGCCACTGAGACGTCCAGGTTTCTTCCAAGAGTGTGTGGAGATGATCAGTGATTACTCACTCAAGCACACTGCCCAGGAAGGGGATGTTAGCATCCACCCTACGGTTGTTTTCACCTTCTGGGTCCAGGTTAGGTTTCTTCAGGAGCAGCCTGATTATCACCTCTTTTAAAGAGACTGGGTTCTTTCTCATAGATGAATTTATAACTACCTGGATCAAGCCAGACATCCCCTCCCTATTAGATGAAATAAGCCAAGAGAGGCAAGGAGCAAACATACAAGTAGCTGTTTGAACAGGACCAAGCAACTTGTCCACATCCTCTGTCCTCAACAACTGAAATTCATCTGTCACAACTGGACTAGGCAGTGCCCTGGACACCTCCACTCCTGGAATTGCACTAAATGTAGAGTCTTCAGTTGTGCGGGATGTGAGTAACTTTAACTTCAAAGTGTCTTGCAATCTTTTCATGGCGTACCACTGAGGGTGCAACCAACTATCTCTGTGGGCCACATGAAGTCCCTCACTACCTGGACAAGTTCTGCTGGATGACACTCTGAAGATGTAAAGGAGGTGGAAAATAAATGCTTCTTAGCCATCCTCACAATGACAAAGTAGGCTCAATAATGACCTCTAATCTGTGTTCGATCAGATTTAGCATGAGTGTTTTCCTCCACCTGTGTTCTAGCCATTATCCCTCTTCATTATCCTGAGCTTAGACGTATATCAAGGAACTGCATGGGTTCTGCAAAGAGGACAAGAGCACTTGGGCACAAGATGTCTGGGACATCTCAGTTTCATAGAGGAACCAGGGCATCAACAGGAGCACCAATCATACCAACAGGAAAAGTCCAGAGAGCCCTCTGAAATACATCAGAATCCACTGGTTTCTGGCAGTGACACCCTTGCAGAGGGAAAAGCTGCTGAAAGTCTAAACCTCAGCAGGAAATTATCAAACTATGACAAGGGAATAGATGTTAAATTCCACACTTTCAGATCACCTTTCTCCTGCCCAACTGAAGAAAACCATATCTAGAGGGTCTCCTGCCACACGTGTTGGGCCAAATGTATGTTGTGACAGCCCCATGGTTGTCATGGTATCCATGAAGCATTGAGCCACTTCACATTCACGTGGCCTCAGCATATATGTTGAGATTCCCCAGAACAATCATCCTCAACACCTAATCCAAGATCAGCTCTGTCAGATGGTAGGGAGATTTATGAGCAGTAGGATGGGTGCCATACCACCACAGTCACCTAATTTGTCTTGAGTGCCCAACCCAAGATTCAAACATTAAAGTTTAGCTCTCAAGACAGGATGCCTAAAGAGGAAGATGGAGTCTGTACAGCACCCCCTCCCCTTTCCTGTATCACAGGGCTATATTGCTGTTGCATTAAGTATTTCAGGGGAACACAGCTGGGGGAGACTAACCCTTCCCTGTCCCCTCCACCCAGGTCTTGGTTCTGCATGCCAGGTGGGGGCCCTCATCCACAATTAAGTCATAGATGAGAGAGGTTTTATTTGGGGCCAACCTAAGCATTTCTCAATCTAGTAATGGAGCTTGTGACTTCACAGTGTGGTATACATGCAATTATGGGAGAGTATAATGAGGAAATAGCTGTCTTTAATTTGGAGTAGGGATTACTAAATATGCTGTGTTAATTTAGCTCAAAGTCCTTCACAGGTGAAGCTCTAAGATTTGTCTTGTCTGCTTATAAGCAGTTTTTGTTATTTACTTTCTCTTTATGACAGTAAATACAGGCTGCTACTTGTTAATCTATAAACGCTACCTTGTAGCTGTAGGCTACAAGTAGAGTGGGGAAGATATAGATGAGGAATGTGTGACTGTATATGTATTGATGGTTATTGAATACTTAAAAAAGAGAGTGCAATTAATGCTTTAGAAAATATGGCACTCTTTTTTATTCTAAAATAATTTTAAGATCTCTAATCATGTTTTCCTCAACAGTGAATTTAGTAAAAATCCACAGATTGTGAGTTTTGTTGGAAGTCAAGTAACAATCAGGAGAGCTGATGGCTCACTTATTCACATCAGTATTTCACCTTATCCAGCTATACTTCATGAATATGTGAACAACTCAAAATGGGAAGATGCCATTAGACTGTGTCGTTTTGTTAAGGTAAATATAAAATTCTTCAGCAGAATAAGCTTTTATGATTTTTGTAAACAGAGTAACTGTGACCCATTAGTTTTTCAGTTTTGAAATATAGACTTGTTCACGTTCTGCCAGGCTCCGTTCGCTGCCCCACCCCTGCAAACAACAGTCATCTCCAGGTCCCATCATAAAATGCTTTTGAAACTCTCCTGATGTCTAAAACTGTCTTGTGATGTACTGAAAGGGGCCTGTTGTTTAGAGAAACAATTCAAGAGTTCCACACTTCTCTGTCTCGGGACGAGTGACAGTAATCATTCTAAATATATTTCAAATTATATAAAGCCATGTGTCTTCTTCATTAGTAAGCTGCAAACATTTTTGCATGTTTTTAAAATTCAAATCATTGTGAATTATGATATTGAAATCTTTATGCTAAAAATTTGGTAATGCACACAAATGTTCATAGGATTGAATTCCACAGAAAGCTTTATTTTAAAAATGCAATTTGAAACACTTTCTAAAAATGAAATTCACTCTCACTGATGTAGTTGGCCATTTGTCTGAGCCAAGTAGCAAATTGCCCGTCCTTCTATCTAACTTTCTCTGGCCACGCTCCTGCTCTCAACTGCGACCAGAGCACTGTCCTATGTGCCTTTCTGGGCTCTTTAAATGTAGGTTTGGCAGCCACCATAATATTGTTTACATTCTCTGTGTTTTGCACTTGAGTAACCTTTTAAGGGCAGAAGAGAAAAAGGAATATACAGAACTATGTTGGCTGCTTATCCAGGCTCCTTCCTATCTTCAGGAACAGCCTCATTAGCACAGTGAACTGCTATGGTGGCTATCTCTCTCCCAATGACAGGTAGCTTTGTAGCAGGTGGGAAAAGGGCAGAGGGCAAACGAAGCAGGATGCTGCTGGCTGCCCTCTATTTCTTTACATAGGGTTATCCAGTTCTTTATTTTTTAAAAAAATCTTCCTTTTCATTTCTTTTCCTCCACTTGCTGATAACACTGCAGCAGCAGGTGAGGTGACTCTGGAAATCTGTTATTCTCCCCCCCCCCCCAACACATTTCAAAGCAAAGGTCGAGCACCTTTTTTCCTTTGAGGTTAATCTGCCAGGGCCACATGCTGGTGGTAGGCAGGGCCAGAGCAAAACTAGGTGGGGACACCCTCCCCCTCTCTCTGCCACTTCCTTTCTCTTTCTGACACCCCCTTTTCCCTCTCTTTCCGCCCATCCAGCAGGCTTGTGAGGGAGGGCTCTTGCCAGAGATCTGACGTGATCGCTTGCAGAGGGCTTTTGAAATTAAGCTGACAGACACAAGAAATCAGGCCAAGAGCGACAGGCTGCTTGTCCCTGTTTCAAAAGTTTCTTACGTTATAACAATATTCAGATGATTACCATGATTCAGAACTAAGCTTATTTCAATGTTCCGTCTGTTTTCTGGAAATGTATAAATACATACTTTCCACAATCCCCAGATTTCAGAACTGGCACCAGAGGTAGCCATCACTAAGCACCTGCTGAGGGAGAGGTCATAGGATCACACCCACTTTTTGCCCTCCACAAGCTATTGCAACCTCAGAGGAGCAGCTGCTGCCGTGCTTTCCACAGTAGCAGAGAGAAGACAGAGCCAGGGGAAGGGGAATGTCCCAGTGTCAGATGGAGTGTTTATGGCCTTGGGAAGAGGAATCTGACATATCCTATGGTCCCTGGGATGCTCTCCCAGGGACCATAGGATTGCTTTGCCCATGTAAAAGAGATGGTAATATTGCAAAACAAAGTTACATCAAATAAGTTTATTATAATAACTTTTATAAAATTTGTAACTTTCTCATTTTAAAGTTTCTTTATATATACGTAAAATTGTCAAGGTAAATAATACATTATTTCTTATAGCATTGTTTAAAAGCAGTTTGATTTAAAGTCTGAGGGTGCAGCCCAGTGCATGTTTAGACATAAATAAGTCCTACAACTCCCAGCAGGCTGGGAAATGCTGAGAGCTGTAGAACTTACTTCTGTCTAAATTTGCATAGGATTGTGCCCTAAAGCCCCTTTATAGTTTTCCATCTTTTTGTCTCTTTTCTGTTCCCTCAGTCTTCTCCTGCTTTCTTCTCCAGTGTCTGTCTGTAGGAGACAAAGGTTTTTCTAATGCAGAGTGCTGCCCATGATGGTTAAAAGAAAGATAAGATTGCTTTTGTTAAATGCATTAGCCAATGAACAAATTGCATGGTTGTTTCAGTACTTCTCTCAATCGCAACTTACCATATTTTGAAAAATTGTTCAACAATGGTTTGGGCAAGGACATAGAAAACGATAATCTGGAGAACATATTAAATATTCACAAAGACCAATTCAGAAATGAAGTTAGCTTGTAACTGAGAATTCACATAATTATCAAACAAGGATTGGGAGAGAAGACTGTTCTGTAGGTAAGGAGTAGTCATTGTATTCTTGACCTTGAATTATAATATAGAAGTATTATGCTTACTCAGCCAAATGCTGTGGAAGGGTAATTCCCTTTAAATCGGGTCAACTTCTAAACATGAACCAAAATTCATTTTCTTTTTAAGACATAGGAAATGAAAGCTGATACAGAGAAGCCCTGTAGGAAACAATAATAAAATCTGATACTTCAAGTTCAGGCTTTGTTGATTTTAACTTGTGATTTTTAATTTATTTATTTTCTGTATTCTTAAAATGTACAGTCAAGCATAAAACCCAAACTGGCAAACATTTCCTAAACTCTTAATCTTCCCCAGTATTGAGGACTATAGCTCTGGCCCTACACATAAATGCATGCTTCAGATTAAGAATCTCACTGAATTCAGTGAGTTTGATTCAGAGAAGCACCGGTGGAATGGAGTAGGTGGAAGGCGACTTCCCTTATCATTCATACCCCCCCCCCCCAAATTCTCTCCTAAGGGTGACAGCACCATGCTGAATGGGGTAAGCTGTGGGGAAATCACCAAAATTAGGGCAGAGGCATCTTCCATGAGTGGAAAACCAGCTTCCACGTACATTTCTCTGGATCCAACCTAAGACAAATATTTTCATATTATTACTTTTATGCTTTGAGAGAGAGAAAACAGACTCGATTTTAGTTAGCCAGTTATGGTGGATGCAAATTGTTATTTATTCAAAGTTTTGTATAGCTGTATAAGGGTTGTCTTGACCAATACATATTTTTGATTGCTCACCCAGGCCTAGAATGTACTATTTCCTTGATCCTAAATTTTACTTCTGAATTTGCTAGCCTAAATTTTACTTCTGACTTTGATTCAGATTCTGACAAATATCCATATAATAATTATGCTGTTGCTGTATCCAAAATCAGTAAATATAAAACATATCAGTCCTAAAACATTGGGGCTGACCCAACCAAATTAAGCTCTTTTTAAGTTCATAAGAAAAGCCATGCTAGTTCAGACCAAAGGCCTATCTTGTCTAGCATTTCGTTTTCACAGTAGCCAACCACATGTCTATGGGAAGTAGGGTGTCCAGATGGCCCGGGGTTTCCCGGTCCTAACCTGGAAACCTAGGCCGATCCGGGGCAACCGGGGGGCAGAGGGGGAAAACCGGGGTGGCGGGGGGTCACGCGGTGCTGGCGGGAGGCGGGCAGCACGAGGCACTTACCTGCTGGGGCGTCCGCTTCCCTCCGGTGCTCGGAATCTACTGAGAAACAGGCTTCCTGGCCTGTCCCTCAGTAGCGCGCCGGGTGATGACGTCATCACCCGGCACGTACTGAGAGACAGGCCAGGAAGCCTGTTTCTCAGTAGATTCTGAGCACCGGAGGGAAGCGGACGCCCAGGTAAGGAGCGCGGGGCGGCGCGGGGCGGGTGGGGGGGGCGGCGCGGGCGCGTGGTGGGGGGGTTGTTTTGGGTGGGGGGGTGGCGGGGGGGTCTGGGATTTTGATTGTCATAATCTGGTCACCCTAATGGGAAGCCCAATACCACTCTCCCACCCATATTCTCCAGCAACTGATGCACAGTTGGATTTATACTGGAGGCAATATCTAGCCATCATGACAAGTAGCCTTATCCTCCATGAATTTGTCTAATCTTTTAAAACTATCCAAGTTGCTGGCCATCAATACATCTTGTGGTAGTGAATTCCATAGTTTTAACTATGCACTGTATGAAGAGGGGCTTTCTTTTTGTCTGTCCTGAATCTCCTGCTATTCAGCTTCGTTGGTTGACCCCAGGTTCTAGTATTATGAAAGAAAGAGAACAAAAATCTCCCTTGAATTTACCTTGGATTTAAAAGTATTTTATTTTTATTCTATTTGTGCATTGTGTGGAAACAAATTGCCACATAGCAAACCATTTTTAAAACTTGGGGAATTTACAAAAGCAGGTTGTGATAGGGCACCAGAGAGATCTCTTATTCAAAGGAAAGAAGTAAGAAAAATATCACTAGTGTCCAAGGCCTTGGATATGAGCTCTTTGTATCCCAGCCCACCTGTTGAATAAGGGAAGAAATTAATAACTATGAGGGAGGGGACAGAAATAATAACACTTCAGCTGCTTAAGATGGACTTTGTCTTCATCAGTGCTAATGACGTTCTTGTCATCTTTATTTGGCTGAAGACAAACGTTCCTATTGTATAAGAAAAATAGTACCATAAGCTTAATATATTTGTTTCATTTTAAGGATCAAACGTTGTGGGCATGTTTAGCTGCTATGGCAGTGGCCAATAAGGATATGAATACAGCAGAAGTAGCCTATGCATCAATTGGTGAAGTAAGTAGATCAGGCTTATCTGTTTTGTTGGGGTTGTTCTTTGTTGTTAGCTTTTTATGAAGTAGAATTGTAATTTTAAACATTCTAATTTTATTTTATCTTTGTTTCAAAACAATGACAACAGATCGACAAAGTTCAGTATATCAGTTCCATCAAAGATCTTCCCTCAAAAGAATCAAGATTGGCTCATATCTTGCTTTTCAGTGGAAATGTACAGGATGCTGAAACACTGCTTCTTCAAGCTGGCCTTATTTACCAAGCTATTCAAGTCAATATTAACCTTTACAATTGGGAAAGGTAGCATGTTTTTTTATAGTCACTATAATTGCAAGGCTTTTCCATTTCTGTAATTATAATTGCAAGGCTTTTCCATTGTTTTGTTAGTTTTGTAAAATTAACTAACGTTGTTTTAAAGTCTAAATATTGGGAGGAAAATGCATATTTAATTCTGACCCCTACCACAAGCTTGAACATTTTCTTTCAGAATGAATGTTTGAATTATATTTAAGAAAATTTGGTTTTGTGGGTTCATTTTTAAAATTCTAGAATTGAGTCACCAGTGTAGAACTTGGGCTAGTTACTCCTACATGCTGCTTTGAAGAAGGGCCAAACTGGGCCTCTCTGATGCTGGTCTTATTTATGTATAACGGCTTGGATCTCAAAAGGCTACTTTAGGTGAGGCCAAGACTTCTCCAATTGGGATTTTTTAAATTTTGGAATGCCATGTGGCACGGGGAACTGTTGCTTGGGAAACAGAAGCCCAAAGCCCTGAATACATGGAACACATTGCGTTTTTTTAAAAATCTGGCCATCATATTTGTTGTACATGTTAGTACCTCTTTTGATCTATGTCAATTCCCGGTTCACATGTCTTATCCATACTTTATGTATCCACAACTGGGAGGGAGCTTTAGGGGAAAAGTGAGAGCCTCTCAGGCTCGCTGCTTCCCCCTTTAAATTATTCTGCACACACAAAGAGCAGAGAAATGGTGCTGAGTTTAGAAACATAATTTGGCTATGTACCAACCTAAGTTTGTGAGCTGGGAAGTCCTTGGTTCAAATGCCACCTCCATAATAGGTAAGGCACTGCCCCAATCCTCAATATGAGAGCAATATGCATATTGCTCTCAATATGAGAGCAATATGCAAGTCTGTTTTACAAGGCTATGTTAAGAATTACTGAAATCATGTATATGAAGCATTTTAAACATTTGAAAGTGCTATAGACAGGCTATTTATTAGTTACATTTATATCCCAATATACATAAGTTTCCCAGGCAGTCTCCCATACAGGCTCTGATGAGGCCCATACTTGTTTCACTTTACCAAGGTTGCTGCATGCTATGCCTTCAAACCATAGTACTTTTTAAAAAGTTTAGTGAAATTTTCAGAACGTTCTACTGGTGCTATAGAAATTGTTACACTAAAAATGTCTTTGTTTTTAGAGTGGGGTGAAAAGTTTGAATAGCAGTTTGCCCAAAGTTTCCAGTCTAAAACAACAACCCACCATGGGCAACCAGCCATGGTGGGCTGTCGTGTCATCCCTGGTGTGTTCTCTGCAGGGTGGCTTAATTTTTGCAAACAAGCCACTCTGAGAACACATGGCTTGTAGTCAGGTGGCTTGTCATATTGTTAGAACTCAGGAAATCAAAAAAGCCCATACCATTCTTCACAATCTTGCCAGCCTCCCTCACCAGTGACTGCCCCTCCACCAGTGCCCAAAATGCACTTTTTTATTGGAGGTGGGTGGGATTACACAAAAGGAACCTTTTAAAAAAAAACCTCCCCCTCCCACTGTTTCTTCCGAAGTGCGCAGAAGCACTTTCGCCTGTCTGATATGTGTAGCCTTGCCTTGTCAATTTCCTTGTATGTTTCATCTGTCAAAGGGCATGGTAACTTGAGAGAAGTAGATGCACCAGAATCTGTGGGGGCGGGACAGGACTCCCTCTTGGCAATGTAATAGTAGTGCTTTTAAGTGTTGGACTGACACTTGTCAGGTTCCTCCTCCCATTCAACATATTCCTGAGTCTCCAGCAAGTCCAGAAAGGGAAGATATTGGTTCCCCCCTTTTCTTGACTTCTTTTTGAGGTAGTTACTGCTGCAGTTATTCCTTCCTTTGGTGCACTTACTGCTCTGGCATTTTGTGTGTGTGTGTGTGTTGTTGTGCTTCCTGAGTGTACAAATGGGTTCTTCCTCTCCCTTAGTATTATCCCCCCCAACCCCGCTCCTTGTCAAATGTGCACAGTCTAGGATATCTGCAGTCTTGCCTTGTCATTTTCCCTACTCCACTTTAGAGCTCCCATTGACAGCTGCAACATACAAGGACATTGACAAGGCAAAACTTGCACACTTGTGGAAGAACAGGGGAAAATAATAATTTTAAAAATTACAAACACATTTACGTACCCCCAAAGCACTGAAAAAAAGGTGGCAAATGAAAAGATGTAGTGATTGGAGGGGGCTGGGATGGGGAGACAAGAGGTTCTGCCACCAAGGCAGCTGGGATATATTCTGGAGCTGGCTGGGGGACTGAGGAGGAAGAAGGAGGAGAACAAGCCACAGCATACTGTGGGTTGTTCAGCAAACAAACAATCCACCGTGGCTTAGTGTGATGTACAAATCTGCCCACTTGTAACAGATGAGAAACATTCTTTATGCTCATTAATATTAATGTTGCTTAAAAATATTGTTCTAAATTGTGAGCAAACTATCGTCAATGGAGAAAATACATTTCAGTTTTCATAGTACTGTAAGGACAATAGAAATACAACTTCTTTTCATAACATACTTCATAAAAATTTGTCCAGGCCATCATTGTTGCCAGCGCTAATGCTAGGTTTCTTCTTGCTTTATGTCAGGAAAACTTTCCACCAGTGCAGTCACTGTACAGCATGTATTTTTGTAAAACCAAAAGCGTTTGCAATTAGGCCAGTTTCTAGTTCAGCCTGATGAGCTCATTATTGTTTTCTTCTAGGGCATTAGAACTTGCTGTGAAACACAAGACACACGTTGACACAGTTCTGGCTTACCGACAAAAGTTCTTGGATGACTTTGGTAAAAAAGAAACGAATCAGCGATTTTTGCAATATGCAGAAGGGGCAAGTATTCCGTGGAAGCCGAGTTACACATTTTCAGAAACTCAGCCTTGTGGCTGCAAAATGATTTGAGCCTACAGTCCAGTGTACACTTAGTAACACTTCGTGCTTGAACTGTATTTCACAGTATTTCACAGTTTTTAATTTTTAGTTTTCAGGGCATTCATTTTGAGGCTTAATTTTTAATGTATATGAACTGGGCCAAAGTATGTCAGGGAATATCACAAATCACTTTTAATGATCATGTTGTGGAAATATTATGCAGCTAATAAATATATAGAATTGTTATTTAGGGGGAAGATAAAAACATTAAGATGACCCCCCCCCCCACTGCTCAAGCTTTCAAGATTGTAGTTTCACTCATGAAAGATGGTCCAGAAAATATTTAAGCTGACACTATTCTAGTGTGGACATCCTGTGGGATCAGTATAGCAATAGCCACTGTGCTGTTTAGCTTAGCACATCCTTTAGTAAGATTTAGTGATTATTATCTGAAAATCATATGCAGCTTTTGGCAACCTGTATCATAACCTTCACACTCCCCCTGTATAAGAGAGGGATAGAGTCTTAAAAGAGCAACATGTGGGACTTTACTTGGCCAGTAATATCTGGCAGGTTTTGATTATACTATAACAGATCTCAGTAGCAGTCCTCTGAAACAACATAAAATACTTGCGGTAAATGGAGGCCTGAACTGGCTCTAAAATCACAGCTGTTATTTGTGCCACCTTTGATGGAAATAGAGACATAATATACAAATAACTAGGGAAGGTATAGGCTGGGATCCAAAAAGCCATTTAAGCTTATGCAAGGGGATAGTTGCATTTTGGAGGTTTTTTTTGGGGGGGGGGGAGATCTGATTTCTTTAACATACCACAAACTGCTTTTGAAACTTCTTCAATTTAAAAAGCAGGAGCTTGCTGTTAGAAAAAAGCATAACACCTCCTTGGGCCCAGCAAACTAGTTCCATTATTCTTTGGATCCTGGCCATTTAGTAATTCTAATAAAATTAAGAAATCTATATTTTGACTGCGAAGAGATGCCACAGACTGCAGTGAATGTAGTCAAGAGATGGGTTGTCCTTCCATCTGTTCCATAAAATTTATGTATAAATATTTAATCTTCAACAGTCAGTTGTATTGATGAGGTTATAGATTAGTTTGTGCAATGTGAGCTATGCTATCACCACCTTTAGGTAGACAGTCTTCTGTTAGAACTTAAACTAATAATTTTGTTGCTTATTAAAAACAGAGCAAATCAAAACAGATATTTGACCTCAACATTGATAAACATTTTGAGGAACCAACACACACAATTTATGTAGAATTCTTGTTTGGGCAGAGGAAACCTAGTGGCACTATAAGGTAAAAGCCAATGTAAGTCCTACTTAGAGTAGATCTATTGAATTGCCATCATTGGGTCTACTCTAAGTGGGACTTACATTGGATTATATCCATAGTCGCTTTTGAATTTTTATTAGGGATTTTATATTATATAAGAATACAGTAGTGTAAGACTTATTACTCAAGATTTACCAGACTGATTTTGCTCATTATTGTTTCAAATTGAAGCTTGAACTGTGTAGATGTGCAGTACATTTTGAAGCTTCAAAGCTTGAGCTTTAATAGCAATTAATTTCCTCTGCGCCAAACAGGCAAGGCAGCCCCTCTGCCATTGAGATGACAGACAACCCTCCTCAACCAATCAGTGTGACGCGAAGGTAGTTTCCAGCCCAGCCACACAGTTAGGCAGTCACCATCAGCGGGGATGGGGAAGGGGACGGAGGCAGTCAATCGAGGTGTGCAAGGGAGAGTCCCTCCCACACTACATGCAAATTTTGGAGGGGGAATTCAGCATGTATGAGCCACATTTGCATTATTCATAAGCTCCTGGGTGGTAAGGAGACTGAGGGGCAGAAAAGGAGCAGAACTACTAGCGCCCATGGCAACAAAGGCGTTAAAGCAGTAAGAGATGACATATTAATATGACAAGACTCTTGATACCACTTAGCCAGTTTTTAGGATGAAAAATGAACTAAATAACTAAATAAATAAATACCAGGACATAGCACAAATGTTCTTGTGAAGGTAGATAAATTTCAAATGGCAACTTTATTCCACTTACTGGTAATGACTAGAATGTTCCATGAATTGGAACAGCTGATGGAAGTTGCTTAAAGTACTTTTCATAAGTAGCTGCATTCTGGTTTATGGGTAATATCCAGTTATGCCCATATGCTAGCGCTAATGCAAAAGTGTAACCCAGTGCTTGCTCAACATAACCAACACTTGCTAGGGTAGTAGGGGAAAGTGATAATTTGCCGCTGAAATTGATACATATAATGAATATATTTCACTCATACTTGCTGCAAAAGGCCAGAGAATTTTGTTTAACGCCTTGATTTTTTTTTCTTTTTTGAGTCACATAGAGTCCATGAAATGCTCCCCCCTTCCCCCCCCCTTTTTTTACTAAACCAACTTGTCTAAAATTACAGATTTTTCTTCAGGAAAAACAGAACTTGCTCTGTTTCTAAGATGATGGCTACGAGCCTAGTTTACTATTCTTGGAATAATGGATGTGAGAACAGACTGTGTTAATTAAATTACAGATAATTAGGAATTGCCCACAGTTCAAATTTTGTTAAAACTTTCAGAGACTGCATGAAAAATATGCATTAGGGTAAAATACATAAGAGGCACAAAAATGTATGTTTTAGATATCCGTTAAAGAGTGGCACATTTTATTTTGTTTCAGTGGGGTTAATTTACAGTGCAATTCTGTTCATGTTTGCACAGAGGTAAGTGCCACTGTATTCAGAGCTAAATTTCCATAGGATTGAAACATTAATAAATAGCATTCAGTGGAGGCTTCCCTTGAAAAATCTATTTGACACCCATAAACTGGAGAGGCAGTATATCACATACATAAGCTATTTGTCCTCAGAATATACAGCAATCTGCAACTGTAGCTTAGAATCTACCTTGGGTATGGGGGTATGCTAGAGTAATTCAAATGCTTTAAAGTGCAAGTTCATAGCTCTTACATTTTTAAATGAAATTATTTAGCAGTCCATGTCTTCTAAAGGCTCTGTAATAATGCAAAATTTCCTGGGCTTCTTTGTTACATGGACAATTACTTCACATATGCATGTTCATCATTTGATAACCACAGCAATGTGATGACTTGTATGAACAAATATGTCATCACAGATATAAAACACTATGCATAGACCTTTCATACCACCTCAAACAATTATTTTTAGTGGGGTCAATTCACACATTCAGTTATCAGTCATCAGGTATACAGAAATAGGGCAATGCACATGTATGTGTGAATTGGACCAAATCCATCACAGCTAACTGATCACATACTTTATGTATATCCTTGTTCTTTCCCCCTTTAAAATCCTAGTTCCTTTGAAAGAGATCTCAAAACCACAAAGTTAAAACATGCATTATGTAATTCAAGGTCATTGTGTATGTTTGGCTCATGTATTTAATTATTTTAATTTAAGAATTATAATCTATGGGTGAGACTCCAAACTGCCACTTGCAATATTCTGCACATGCACAGGCCATTTCAGCACCTCTTTCTAGCAGCAACCCCCTTCAAAGTTTCCCTAAACTCAGAGGATCCTCCATATGGCATACTGTGAGGTGCAAGGGGGTGCCACAAGAAAGGAAAATTGGCAAACACCCATGTGCATGCAGAAGCATTTTGTGTACTCACATGGGCCTGTCTGGATCCCTGCCATAATACCAGGGATTTCATTTTTTCTAACTTCACTAACACATTGCAGAGAGCTTCCCAGCCAGAGAAAGCAGAAAATTATGAAGAAATCTGTAGCAGATGTAACATATAAAGGAAAGACTTGCCAGGTTAATTTATATGCATCTACTATAATTATGATTAATGGATACTTTCTTTTCTCTCCACCCCCCCCCCCCCCCCGGTTCTGCAGCTTGAAGTCAACTGGGATAAAATCAAAGCCAAAATAGAGCTGGAAATTGCAAAAGAGAGAGAACGAACTGCGGCTACTCCAGCAGTCAGAACAAGCGTAACCATACAGCGCTAAGTGCCATGCTGATGATATTAAATAGTGGTTTTATTACTCTTTGCTACTTCAGCATACTGGTAAGCCCTAGTATGAGTGTATGTCTATTGTGGGGTGGACAGTAATGCCTGACTCTCAAGTCTTGAACCTTGTATAATTATTTTAATTGTTGATGAAATGAATTTGTATGTATGTAATCCTGTTATGAACAACAAACCTACTCTGCTTATAATGTTCACATGAGAAGTTTGAAGTGGGCATGGCAGATATTACCAAGATCAGCTTTGTAACGGAAGATTATCTGTCTTGGTAGCACAGTTGCAGCACATGGAATGTATCACATAAATAAGTGGTCAGCTATTCAGATTACCAACAGCCAAGTATGCAGTTTCTTTTAAAAGCAGACCACTTGTTGTCTTAAAACTAATGGCATAGTTTATGTCTAATATTATGTCTAGTATGAGGAAGCTGTTTTGTATACAGTTATATGAGTCTGAAGTGTAAGCACAGGCAGCATTATACCATGCATACAGACTGCAGTTTTGAAACTGCTTAATAATGAATATTATTAGGGAATTAAATAGAATGTCCCACTTCTTTTGTAAATACTTTCTTGTTTGCAGGGTTAACTTTAACACCAGAAACACAATGAGCCCTGCCAGTTTTTCAGCTATTGTGGAACAAAAGTTGTTGATATAGATGACATACAAAATAAGTGAGGTAATGGGGTAATCCTTGATTATACTAAGTTTTGTTGACATAGAAGTATGCAAGCTTAAACTCTGTACCACAAATGTAGAGTTTGTGCATGTTCATGTGCAAATAGAAGCTGATGAAATCAGAGATACTGTCTTTATTAAACCTACTTTGTTCCATCTGAGAATCTGGTATGTAAGTATATAATTTTAAAAACAATTGGATTTCCTAAAGCTATTTAATGATTGATAATAACACCTTTCTAATAAAGGTTCACAGATTCCAGCTACTTAAAAGGATTTGTGATTGGAAGCTGCCCTATTTGCTTATTTATATATAAGATATGCTATATCACTAAGGTACCAGGAGTTGAAATTGACCGCAAGCCCTTTCTTTAGCATAGTCTCATTAGTTGACCAAACTATCCCCATTCTAAGAATATAGCATTAATATCCTGGCTGATGAATAAACAAAATATGACATCTAATTTTATGGTGATAACAATAGTAAAATATTTTGTACAATAAGTATATTTTAACATAAATTATTACTTGGAATCTTATTTTGTGACTGGTATATACATAATGTAAAATGTATGCCTTTGTTAATAAATATTTCAAGTATTTTATTATGTGTTTGAATGTTTTAACCAACTTATTAAATAAAATCATTCTCTTTCAAAATTTATAATACCGTAAAATATTACAGTCCCATATAGGCTTTGTTCCTTTAACCGAGAAAGTAGCCTTACATATTATTGAAAGCCAGGCCAGGTGTACATAAAAAGCAGACAAATCTGAAGAGCATCAGAGTGGAGTTTTTGGCATAATGTCCAAAATGGGATTATGAGCATATCATTGGTCAGTTCTTTTGAGTTTCACCTTGGATTTCACAACAAAAGTGGGAAATTTAGAAGCATGAGTCCCTCTGATTCTGTAGTTCTGTTTTCCATACCTGTTTATTTTTATATGTCCTGTTTGGACCATGAATTGAACTCCAATTATATTACATAGAAACCACTGTGATCCATTGCAATATTACAAATATAAATTACAAAACCTCATAAAAATATAAAGCTTAACAAAAAAAAATCTACATATGGTATATTGCCTATTCAGTTATAAAGTATAAAAAATAAATTTTAAAACATTTGCAGTTAGATGCAAATTCCAAAGCACAGTTGAAATATCTGTAAAATAATTAGAGTTAATTTGTAGCACAGTTAACTTTTAACACTTAGGCATTTGGTATCTAATATGTTTTAAGATGTTTTTAATAATGTATTTGTGTTAATGTTTTATCTGTTTTATGATTCTTGTATTTATATTTATTGTTGTTCCCCGCCTCGATCTGGATGGAGAAGCGGGTTAGAAATAAAATAAATAAATAAATAAATAAAAATAATAAATCAATAAATATGAGAAAGGTCTTTTGTGAACAAGCAGGACTGCACTGCCCCTAGATGCTGGCATATATGTTGACCAACCCCCCAATACTGTACAATCATCATCAGTTTGAAAGGAGCCTATGCACATGGATATACCTGCATAGAGTTCCCTCCACAGTGATGGGAATCCTAGACAACCATAGCCTATATGTGTGTACATCCATACATCCATAAGTCCTCATGGGACTATAACCATCCACTCATCAACTGAGGGGCATGGCCAACCCATACATCAGCATCTCGAGGGCCATGCTAGCCTGCTCATTCATGAGAGCCCCTTCACTCATCTGTACTGTTAGTGACACTCCAGTCAAATGATGATTTCATAAAATCATTTCTCAAATGATAAGAACATAAGTGCCATGCTGGATCAGACCGAGGGTCCATTTAGTCCAGCAACTCTGTTCACACCATGGCCAGCCGGCTGTCGACAAGGGACCAACAAAGCAGGAGATGGTGCACCTGCACCCTCCCACCCATGTTCTCCAGCAACCGGTGCACATAGGTTTACTGCCTCGGATACTGGAGGTAGCACATAGCCATCAGGAGCACTGAATTGTAGGAAGAAGTAAGGACATTTATATACAAGAGACAATCAGAATCGTTTTTAGTCTGGAACATGCCATTTCTGAATACTGCTAATGAAACATAGGCTTCCTGTACACGATCGCTTTAAGGCTCTTTCATGGCGCATTAACGATTTTACCTCTACAAGAGTGGAGCGCATAACAGGCATCCAGGTGATTTTTATCTCCTTTTATGCGCATTTTTGCATTCGCGTTAAATGGCGACTTTTATTTTTTTCGGCGCAGTTACAGCGCCTTCTCGTCGTGTAATCAACTCAGCATTCACACTAACGATAAAAGTGGGCAGACTGTGGTGATGATGTCATGCATGAAGAGAACTGCCCCTTTGGCTGGAACACCTCCCACTTTTCCCCAAATCTCAAATCCTACGGGGGGAAGGAGTGGGGGAGGAAGGCAGCCGTGAGAGAAAATATGTTTTAAAAGGGGGCTGGAGGGGAAGCCAGAGCAACAGGATTTGCTGCCCCATGCCTGAGTTGTGTTCATTTCAGAAAAGCTGAATTCAGTGTTCATTTCAGTAAAAACAAATTCTTTACATCTCCCTTTTCCTCGGGAAAAAACAAATCCTTTACGTCGCCACATAAGTAAGCCTCATTGGGTTCAATGGGACCTGCTCCCAAGTAAGCGAGCATAGGGGGGGGACTACTACAAAATTTGATCAAGCACAAAGGAACAGGTTAACCAGGTGATTACCAGCAGGTAACCAAAGGCGGGAGATTCTGGTAGGCGGGGAGAACAAACGGCGGGAACCTGAGGAGGCAGTTCCTTCAGGAAAAAGTTCATTACTGTTGGAAACATTTCCTTGTTCGAACCACAATTTATTATGTGATTCTCCGCATGTAAACAACTTTAAAGCGCCTTGCATAGAGCTAGTCATGCGCTTCCATGTCTCTCGTGTATAGGTATTAGGCGTAAACGTGATTATCAGAAAATGTGCACAATCGGAGAATTAGGCGTAAAAGCGACCTCTTGTAGAGAGGGCCATAGAAAGCAGAAGCGAGACATTTTTAAACTAAATGTACCTTTTGGATTCCATCCACAGTTCCAGATTGACTATGGAGGATAATGTATTTATTCACCAAGCAACGGTATCTAACCCATTTAATTGCAGAGACGTCACCTTTACATGGAGAGGGTCTACCAAATAATAAGTAAACCTGATGTTTGACAGGATGAATGGAAAAAATCACAAAGTTGACACACACCAGCACAATAACAATTCTATCACATTTGCATCACGTATTGAAAATGTTTTATAGATTAAGTTCTTTAAAAGTGGAAAAAAATGTCAGGATGTATTTTTTGCATTCTTGTCATTCTTAGCTTTATCTTACCAGTGGCTTTCAGGAGGGAAATCTGTCTCCATGTTAATGTTGAATAAGCCACCCATACCGTGCAGCCATTACTAAAGATTTGTTTATTATGCAATAGGCAATTATAACGAGTTACTAGATTTACCATTTATGAGGGTTCAGCATTTTGTAAGCTATAAGCTATGCTAAACTTTATCTCTCATATTTTGTATTGGAAGTTTGTAGACTATACACCTGGTTGCAGAGGCACTTCAGATGTGCTGGCTTTCTCACATGTATTGTACACCATATATTTAATTATTACCATTTTGATTTTGGAAGGCACAGCCTTTAAAGCTGTCAGGAACGTTGTTAAGGTTCTGAACTACCATAGAGGCATAGCAACCATAGAATATACTTGCTTCTTCCTTGATTATATTTAAGGGAGTTGTTCCCTATAACCATGGAAACATGTAAAAGGCTGCCTGATTGTCATGTCAGCACCCAACCAATTAATCCATGAGGATCTTTGAATTGACCAATCAAAAGCCTTAGCAGGACAAATACCCCAGTCCTGAAATATCCCCACCCTGCAGGTAGATCTGTCTTTTGTTTTGAATATTGCACTATGCCACTCTGTATAATCAGCTTAATTAAAAGGGCAAAGATTCTCCGAGTTTTCTATTCAATCACTAGAACCCAACTATTGTCTCCTTTATTTTGAACCATTCTGCGTCCAGTCCTGAGTCACTTAGCTCTTTAGATAGCTCTCCTTCCAAATCTATAAACAAAATGTCCTGTTTGCATGACACAGCCACCCATGGGTTAAACAATGAGATGAGCGGGAGAGAGCGGATTTGCAGTGTGCCCACTACTATCCAAATCCAGACAACTGAGTTGTTTAGGAGCTAAACAACCCAGCGGTTAACCCAACAACAAACCAAGGGTTAACGGCTGGGTTATTTAGCCCCTAAACAATCCAGGGGTCCAGGGTCAGAAGAGACACTCAGTAACCTATGAAGGAGCTGACTGTGGGTTACTGAGTAAAAGTGGAAATGGAGCACACTGTGGGCAGCGCATCTGCTGTCTCCCATTCATCCCCAACAGCCCATGGTTATTTAATCTATGGGCTGTTATGTTGTGTGAACTAGCCCATTGAGGTAGTTCTGGAATTCCTAATAACAGCTTTGCCTCAGTTCCATCATCACCATAAGCCCTAGTTATCAGAACAATCTTTTGGTGCTTTCTGCACTACATAGTATTCACTAGTGCCCAAATATCTTGAGGTTTTATGATGCATTTTTGAATTTTGAATTAAAGGAAAGAAATCTGAGGATACTCTCTGCTCACAGCATTTTCTAAAATTTTTGCAATCAATTAGGAAGTTAAGTCCTTTGGGTTCCCTTCTGAAGTTATAGGTTATAGGTTATAGCAGCTCCTGCTCTATTTCTTTTACTTTTTTCCTAAATCTATCAATTTCTGTTCCCACGGTTGGTTGCATAGCGTCCCAGACCCTGCTTTGCCATTTCCATACTGCCAACTTCCCCCTTCTTATTAGGCAAATGCTAATATCCCCAATCATCCTTTTCTAACTCTTAAGCCTATTAGAATTAGTATACTGTCCCATGTGCTAGTGGGTAGGTATATTAACCAAACCTTTGAATGTCCATGTGTGTGTTTTCTGAACAACAAAAATATCTGTAAAAATAAAGTCAGGGTTTTTTTTTTTTACTTCAACAAGTTAATTTCCCAATTTAGAAGTATCTATTCTTCATTTATAAAAGCAGAGTGCATAATTCCATTGTGTGCATCTTACTCCATACCTCTGGTTAAAGCCCCCTTAGACCTGCACTGGTTGTTATACATGCAAGTTGAGCGTGTGTGTGAATGAAGATGTGTGGCAACAAGCTACAGTTCTTAGAACCATGCTTTCTGTCCCTTTTATAATCTTCAGAACTGTGGCCTATATGACATAGAGGTTTGAAAACATCTATATTTTCTTAGTTTTTGTTATATTTAGAATATCATGAAACTTTAGTGTGCTTTGGAAGGGCCCATGGCTCAATGGTAGAGCTTTGCATACCTTGGAAAGTCCCAGATTAAATCACTGGCATCTTCTGTTAACTGCTGATATGAAAGACTCCTGCCTGAGTCCCTGAAGACCTGTTGCTAATTTGAGTAGATAATTCTAGGATGGATGGACAAATAATCTGACCTGGTATATAGCAGGTTACTGAATGTAAACAGATGGGTGTTTTATTGCACACTCATTACTACCCACTTACGGATGTTCGCGTGTCCTTTGGATGCCGCCATCTGCCTACCATGTGTCTCCTAATCCTTCTGGCCTTCTTTCCATCGCAAAATAGAGCCTGGTAAATTCAATGTTTTTTAAAAAATGAAATGTTCCACCATTTCCTGCTCTGTGTGATAAAACATGCCTACTGAATGGGCCATGTGGTCATTGTTTACTTCCTCTTTCTTCTCCTGTGTGAAGAAAGAAAAAGTATTGTGGAACAGAAGTGGGGGAAAGCGATGGTAAGGAAACACGATTCCCCCCCGTCTGATGACGCTCACTATGTTCATGTGCATGGTTAGGTTTTTTTTTTATTTTAAACATAGTTAGGTTTTTTTATTTTAAAATATAGCACATACCTCTGACACTCGATAGGCATTAGGAAAAAGTGAAGACACAGCCCTCGCCATCTTCCGTCATGGAAAGAAGAAAAGGAGCTTATTGGAGAAGACAAGCAAGTGTGAAACTGCCCTAATATTTTAATTTCCATTGACAAAAATTGGCTTCTACTTCTCAAAGGAATGTAAAAGTGGGTCAAACTCTTCATGGGCTACTGGAGGCATCGAAGCAAGAGCAGCCTGTGGGATCACATGCTTTCTTCCCTACATGCCTTTTGGAGCACAAATTCACCGTGTTGGCCCTAACCCTATGTTAGTATTGATATTAAATTCCATTGGGGCTAATAAGAGTTCCTGATTAATTTAAAGGATTTAAAACAAGCTTCAAACCATAGTTTCAGATCCTGAGTCAATCAAGAACTGTGGTTAGTTCCAACCATGCTTAATATCAATGCCAATGGAACAATTGCCTGAGGCTAATTTCAGTGAAGGATATTCATACTGTAAAAAAGAGAGGATAACAAGATGGAACAAACCATCTGCCTTTCCCTCATTGATTTACCACAGTTATATCAGTTGGTAACGTTACATCTGTACGGGCATCAGGAGAGTTCGCACCAGCAAACTAATATGTAAGAGTGATCAAATGATGCCTGAGTTTTTACTTTAAATTTTATTGCATCCAATCTGTTGTTGCACAACTGAAATTCTGTATGTTGAGTTGATGAAAGAACCCACAGCAAGCCAGCACTTAAAAAGAGAAAATTAATTTCTGTGAGGTGCTAAATAATTCCCATCAGACATTTGTATCAAGGTGCTGGACTTGCAGGGCCTGTGTGTTTGGTATGTACATTTTGGCAGCACTAAGAACTAGTCATTGCTATCCCTTCTTTTCTTTTTACCACAGCTGATACTTACAACTTTGCAATATAATTATCCTTGGATTTCTTCTGAGATTTTCCATCTTTGATATTACTGGACAAAGCAAATGTGAATTATTTGTAACTGATCATAGAGAAATACAATGATTAAAGATAAAAGCGATAAATACATGCAGTGCTTGCATTTTTTAAAAAATCCCAAAGAACCAAAAACTGAACCAAAAACTTACGACCCAGTGACAAGAGCCTCAAGGATATGCCAAGCCATTACACACCCCAATAAGGTTTTTAAAGTACTAAAACACTCCAGGCATGGTTTCAAATGGGAATAATGCCAACTTAAAATGCTTTTTCAAAGCATAAGGCAAAACTGAAAAGTAATAGGATCCTGGCATACTTGCTTTGGCCTCCCTCACAGCAATGTTAAATGATCCCCATGATATAATTTGCAGTACTGAAGTAATTTGGGCTTTGTCTCTCATTTATATTTAATAAATGTACCAGTTTTATCAAAATTTGAGATAAGCAGGAATAATGGGCTTCCCTTTCTCTCATAAGATTTTGTGGGCAAATAAAGTGCACTTGGATTCTCATCTTAAAATGCTCAAAAGGGTAAGACCACAAGGCAGACCTTCCTGGGTCAGACCAAAAGTCTGCCCAGTTCTGTACTCTCTCTTTCTTTCTCTCTCTCTGACAGTAACCAACCAGATGCTCTTGGGAAGCTCATAAGTATGGCATACAGGTGATACGTGATATGTTCATTTCCCGCATCTGGTGTTCAAATATATAGCCTCCTCTTTTTTAGCTATCATGGCTAAAAAGCACTTTAAGATGAATACATTTCTCTAATGATTATAAATTCTAATACATTTTAAAGTTTAAATACATCTAGTTCCAGCCTTCCTGAGCTGCAGAGAGTAGGCACTGTGGGTGTTTTCAGGAAACGCAGAGTGTCATCAAACAAGCGTTTTATTACACACTCATTACTGGCCACACACGGTTTTTCACGGGTCCTTTTGACGACAACATCCATCTCCCACTCCTTCTGCTCTATTTTCCATGACAAAATACGACCCGGTAAATCTGATTATTATTTTTAGATTAAACTTGCTTCCGTTTCTTGCTATGTGCAGGAAAACCAGCGTGATAAAAACACCCACTAAATGGTCCACATGGTTGTTGCTTTCTCTTTCTTCCCCTGCTTGAAGAAAGAGGAAGCTGTGCATGCCTATTGTGGGACAGAAAAGTGATGGTAGGGAAACATGATTTCCCCTCATCTCTACTGATTGCAGTGATATTTGTTTCTTTGTCTCAACTATCAATAATGCTCCATTTAATTGGCTAGACGGGAATATGAGGGTAATTTGGTTGTATTTCCCCTGCATATCTGAAAAATGGAAGTGAAGTTGAAAACCTGTTTATGTGAATTTGCAGTATGCCTTGAATGGTTACCATGGGTCCAGAACCTTAAGCCCAGGGGCCAAATTCAGCCCTCTTATAGTCCCAAACTGACCCTCCAGTGTTCCCCAGATGCCCCCCATCTCCATTCCCTCCCCAATAGTTTGGTGGTTTCTGGCTTTTGTGCAGTTTTTTCCCATTCTAAAAGGTTGAAATGCTTAGTTACTCGCAATATGAGCTTTAAGCTAAAAATATGTTCCCCCATGAAAGAGGCTTCCATTGTTTTGCTTGCCTCATTCTCAGGTTGTTTTATAACTCATTTTTGTGGTATTTTTGAACTGACATCAAAAAAAAATGTGAACTGCTCAGAGAGCTTTGACTATTGGGTGGTATAGAAATGAAATAAATGAAATGGAATAAATACCTAATCACCGTGAAGAGGACAAGGGTGTTGTGTGTGTGTGTGTGTGTGTATGTATGTATATATATATATATATATATATATATAATGTATTTCCATTGTTCTGCACTTTCTGATCTGAAAAAGCTCTATGCGAAGAATTACCTAATGATGTGTTCCCATGGGCTTTAATTGAAGTGTGGGAAGCCCATGCATGGGAACTGTGGGAAGCCAGGGAGGCTATAGACTGCCAGAGAGATGATTTTATAATACAAAAGACATATAAGCAGACACCTCAACCATCTAAATAAGGTAAGCACAAGAAACCCAAACCCAATCCATGAGAATTTTCCCCCAAAACAATTCTCCTTTGAATTTTTATTTAAAAGCAGTTTTTTTCTATTAAATTGAATGACAATGGTCAAAGAAGTGTTGGAGAAATTTTTGGCAAAGCATTAGAAGGAATGCTAATATGGCCAGTGGCTATTTACTAGAATGTGCCCCACAAAATAAAGCAGAAAGAGGGATCGATCTTATATACTCGAGTGCTATTTAGAAGGCAAGACAGTATCCTTCCCTCATGCCTTTATTATTGGCTCTATATGGTTATTCCACAGGAGCACTTATTTCTTGCTAGTTATTACAAGATATAACTCCAACAAAAACTCTTAAAAATACAACACCTTTTTTGCCATTTAATTTTGAATATGTTGGAACAGCAAGCCTTTAAATTGTGCTGTGAATCTTACCCATCTCATTGAAATCTCCCTCTCAATGAAGCCTGAAATCCTCCCCTTCTCCAACTTCTTTATGGTCAATAGTATCTAGTTTTTTTCTTTTAATTTTTTTTTAAAAAGGAGGATTTTGTGGAAGCAATCAAATTCACACTAAAAGCAACATTCCATAAATTTGAAGTATGATCTCAGCCATGACCTAGAGCTGGGACTTCTTGATCACTAAGTTCTAGGTCAGAGCAAGAAACATAAACTCATCTGATGATGGTTTTCAGTTGTCATTGGCAGGAATCTGTGTGATCATAATTGATGTTTACATTTGTTGTAAATATTAATTTGCCTTTTGGCCTATTCAACATTACCTTTACCCTCAGCACTGACATGGTAGATTAAGGAATGTCATGCTTTGTTGGAAAAGTCCTTATTAACAAGCATGAGACTTCTAGGCATTTTACATCCTCATGCACTACAGCCAAATTATGTGTCAGTACTGTTTGTTATTCCGATACAGGATGCATTTTATGTATAAAGCCACTAATTAAAGTAACTGTTGTGTATAGTTTACACTAACTTCAGATCAGCTTTGTAAGCCTGATCCTATTTATTTTTCAACCATTCACTCTCATTCTGGAAATGTTGTGGTTTTTAAATTTAAATATCAAGCTTATTTGTCAGCATAGAAGAGGGACATTTACAGCACAATAATATACAAGTCTATTTTAAAAAGTCCCATTGAGTTCAATTGTCCTTACTCCAAAGTAAGTTTCTATAAGACTTATTGTTGAGGTTGTTCACTACATTACCAATCGTTACAGTACACAAAAATAACACATGGATTTGAATTTGAAATCATTTGGATCACATTCATCAATGCATGCTAAAAAAAAAAATACATGGGGATCAATCTTATCAATCCCTTCCTAAATGGGATAGTTGACAGGTCTGCTTTAGCAGTACAGTGAATTGTGTGTAGATTCTTAAGGGGAATTTGGGGCCCCAAAGAGACAATATTGAAAGATGCTTGTTCCCCATTTGATTCTTTCCCTTTCCTTTGATCCTATCCTTTTTAGTACAGACTGTGAAAAGAAGAGTCTTCTTCCCCAGCCATCAGAGGTCTGTCTTTAAGCCATTCCATCATTCCTGAACTAACTGAATAACTAGGGCTGGGGAGCCAAAGTCCTTAATTTCACTTATTTGAGGACAAGGGGAAGATAGAAAGAAACGGTGCAGCAGACAGCCAAGAGAAAGAGGAAGCCTAAAAAAAGGAACAAGTAGAGAAACAATGGAGATGGAAGAAAGAGGTCGAAGAAGTGGAAGTGGTTAGAAATGTACAGGTTGGAAACGTACTGGTTGGGGGCCGGTGGTCTTGGAGGCTGAGGAATGTAAGAGGTTGTCAACACAGGAATAAAAGAGATGTGGGGAAAATCTAGGCATTCAGAGCAGGTGGATGGCAGGAGGGAACACAGATATCCAAAGGGATAGGAACATGCCAAGAAGGCAAGATGGATATGGGAGGAACTTCACACTGGCCAGACAGAGCGTCTGTGTACTGTGGTATTAGAAGAGTACTAGAGAGGTAAGACAAGCTGAATTTCCAATGTGGACTGAACAATAACCAGCTGTATCTTTAGCAGTAATTTGAAACTGCAAATGGGCCTCTGAAAATGAGTGGGATAAGGCAATGTCTCTCAAAGGTGAACCACAAGAACCTCCAGAAGCAAAGAGGTGACCAAGGCTTTAAACCTATATTTTATGCTCATACAGTGTGCTGATGGTAAGTAAAGGAAAAGATGAGTTCAAGCCTTAAAACCAAGCCAGTCAGCTTCTGAAACATCGCCAGAAATTCAGACAGAGTCATTGTGCTGTAGGCACTCAAGTTAATTACACAATGTACTCCGATATAGCTTGTTAAATAAGTGTTTATCATTAGGGCCAACGACTAGTGCTATAATAATTAACAAGGGGAAGAGGAAGACCAAAAGGACTAACACATGCCTTTCTTAGCTGAAAGGTAGGATTTTTCATTTAGATTTTTTTTTAAAAAAAAAAATGACAAGTTGCAGAAGGGAAATGAGCCCCTTTTCAAGCTGTGATACCAGTGTACCAGTTATTTTGAATGCAGATCAGATCAGCAAAATGTTTCAAGTCCTACAAGCTTATGAGGTGCTGTTCTGTCACAGCACATTACTCAACAAAGCTATCTCCTAAAACCTGAATCAATTCTCCTAAGGATCAAGACCAGATTTTATCTCAGCAAATGCGTGGTTGTGACATCATCTTTGCCAAGATAATAGGAAACATAGGAGGGGGGCACTTACAAGGAGGAGATTGATGGGTGGACATCACCACAACTACTTCCCCCCCCCCCCCAACTTAGTTCATTTTCGGTTTTGGAACCCAGCTGATGGGTGAGAGCACTGCAGGGGAGAATTGGTAAGTGAGGTCCCCTCTACAAGGATTCGCTTAAAAGGGTTAAGAACCCCCTCCTGCCTGCTGAGCAAATTAGGAGTTGGTGACCCTATGTTTCCCTTGTTACATAGAATTTGGTCCTAAGTGCATGTTCAAGAAGGCAGCATCTTAACTAAGTACTGTTGACCTTTTCACTGTTTAGAACTACTTTTTAAAGAAAAAGTATTCTTTTTCTGTTTTGCATCCTCATGTTTCCTATTACGATTAGTAGAGGATGCTCTTTGCAAAGATTAAGTAACTGGCTCCACTGTTGATGCTTAATTGCAGGGAAGTGACTAATGAAACAATAATGGAGGCCATTTCAGGTTTCTTCTGCTGTTGTTGTTTTGTTCAGTCCATTATCATTTGTTTCAGATGCTATAGATCTTCACTTTCAAAGTAGCTCTTCTAAAGTGCTCTCCCCCTAATAAGTCCAATAATTAGCACAAAGAAAGCAGGATTGCTGCTCAAGATAAGATAATGTATTGCTACATCTAACCACAAGATACCTGCAAACAGGACAACAACCCACAATTTGCTCTGCAACAGGTGCTTTCCTATGTGGGAGCAATTTGGAGGTGAGGGGCTCCATCACACCAGCATTTTATCACGCTCTCGTCATGCCTGGTTTGTGGTTTTGCAATGCGGTACTCACATGACGCCGTCACTGTCCTGCACTCATCTCTCCTCTTCCCCTCCCTTTTCCATCTTATATTAAAGCTCGGAAAGTCTAGTTTATTTCCTTCCTTCTTTCCCTGTGTATTGCCGTCCTCACGTTTTTTTTCATTTGTTGGGGGCGTGTGCTTTGAATGTGTGCTTGCTGACGAAAGAGAAGGGTGGGGTGGTTCTTCTCCAGCACACTGTGTCGAACGAACTGAGCCAGTCGAGAGGGCTTTTGCTGCTCCAACCCCACCCTCCTTGTCTGCAGAAATGGTTCCCAGCCAATTAAACATTGAATCTGTAAAATGCTAGACAATAAAGCCAGCAGGAGGGGGGGAGGCTCCCACGTCCATCACCCGACAAGGACCAATGAAGCGGAGGGGGAAGAAGGGATGGGGCAGGTGCAATAACGGGAGAGTAAACAAGTGAAAAGAGAGTCCCCCGGTATAGCTACAATTGTGAAAGGGACCAGCACTTGCCACGCTAAAGAAACGGAGGTCAAATTCACGGGTCCATACCAGGAATAAAAAGTTGGTGTGATGGAGCTTGAGAATTGGTAGGTGGGGAAAGGGTTACGAACATAAGAAGAGCCATGCTGGATCAGTCCAAGGGTGAACCGCCCAGAGAGCTTCGGCTATGGGGCGGTATACAAATGTAATAAAATAAATAAATAGTCCAACCAGATGTCGACCAGGGACCCTCAAGCAAGGCACGGGTGCAACAGCACCCTCCTGCCCATGTTCCCCAGCAACTGGTGCACATAGGCTTACTGCCTCTGATACTGGAGGTAGCACATAGCCATCTGCAGTAGTAGCCATTGATAGCCTTCTCCAGGAACTTATCCAACCCCCTTTTAAAGCCATTCAAATTGGTGACCATCACTACACCTCGATTCCAATTTAACTATGCGCCTTGTGAAGAACTTCCTTTTATCTGCCCTGAATCATCTTCATGGGATGACCCCGGGTTCTAGTATTATGGGGAGAGGGAGAAAAATGTCTCCCTATCCACATTCTCCACACCATGCATGATTTTTGTACACTTCTATCATGTCTCCACTTAACCCTCCTTGTTTCCAAGCTAAACAATCCCAGCTGTTGTAACCTGCCCTCATAGGGGAGCTGCTCCAGGGGCAGATAAGAAATCTCATCTGTCTCTGCCCCCCTACATCTGTTCTTTGTGAAATACATACACACTCAAGGTGGTAGTTAAACACTTAATAAAAACAATTCAGTGCTACACTATCCAAATGCAAACAAGCAAGCCCATGGGACTATGATCCAGGATAGTCCTAACACATTTACGGTACTCACTTGCAATTCAAGTTTCAGGAATTCCGGGCCAACTCCAGGGTGTGGGGCACCTCAGCAAGGTGCAGTCCTGGCTCACCTCCTACCTGGACGTCTGGATGGACAGTCCCTTTGGTGGATGTTGTTGCACCCATAATTATCACCCCCCCCCACACACACCAAAGACGTTCTGGTGTACTATGGCTGCTGATGCATCTCCCCACACCCTGCCATGTCACTATTCGTCATTTGCTTGAACTTGTTGCACGGTGGTGCCAAATGCGAGTCCTGGCTAGTCCTGTGCATGTTGACTTGGAAAGAAGCCACAGTGAGTTGATTAGACTTACTCTTAAGTGTTGCAGCCTTAGAGCTTCTCTACATGATGACTTTGTGGTGCAATGCACTGGGAGCTTTACATGACGTTGGCATTCTCCCGTTTCATTCCTGAGGTTTCCCCTCCCCTAATTTATTTTATTTTAATCTGGGGAAAATGCAGTATTTTTTCAACTTATGCCATCAGACCACCATTGCCTGCCTGTGTATTCTTTCCTTATGGCTAATGAGTGCAATAATCAGCATACTGAATCAGAGGGAAGTTTGTGGGATGCATTTGGAACTTTGTTTAGGGGGGATTCTTGAAAACCAGTGGGATCTCTGGTGCAGCTTGAAACTGTTGCAACTGTAGGTCCTTGTCTGTAGCCATGTCCAGCCACAAGTAAGGTTTAATGTTTAGCACAACACAATCAATTATCCAAAATGGAGGTGTACAGCATCTGCAGCATCGCATGATCCTCAGGCCCCAGGCTGAGAGCCAGCATGCACCGCAATTTCTAGTGGCAGCCACTCCCAACACTTGCATTAATCAGCTCTAAGACTGAAATACAGGGGCGAGAGAGAAGCAAATGGCTCAACCCAAGGTCACCTACCTGATCATCATATTTTGCAGTTGTGTAAATGCATTTCAAATGTGCAAAGTGCTTCACAAACATTATCTTAGCAATGCTTTCAACAGCTTTGAAAGGGAGCATTATCCCAATGTTTTGCGGTGGGGGTGGGGGTAAGGCTGAGACAATCATGGCTCTACGAAGGCCTCCTGGTGCATTCAAAGCTAGGGCAACATTTGAATTGAGGATGAACTAGTATAGATAGCAGTCAAGGAATCCCTTTATCAGGACCAACTAAAAGGTGACAAAGCAAGCAAGTTTTGGAGTTCACCGGACTCCCCTTCCATACACATCAAACAAACCAAAAATGGGGGGGGGGGGCACTGGATGACAGCAAAAAATGTTGCTGGACTTCTTTTTCTTTTTTAATCCTCATCTGCAGTTTCTAATATGGCATGGGAGAAGTGTTATGCAGACAATTAGGTTAGTATATAGCTGTACCATTCTACTCTGTAATCTATCTGTTTTTTAAAAAAATAATAGACAAAAGTGCACTGGGCCAAAGGAAAAGCAGGGTGCTTTAGGCAGCCTAAGACTCTACAGAGTTGGGAATTTGGACATCCCCCCTTTCTAGCCCTCACCTCCCCAATTGGGTGGGGGTGGTTGTTCTTTAAACCAGTTTGCTTGTTATATTTCTGCAGTAAGGCTAGCTTTGTCTCCACTTTATATGGGGATGAAGAAGGACACCACTAGTTTTCAATCAGGACTAAAGCTTAAAATAAAATTAAAAAATCAAAATTTTTAGAAAGACCCTATTTATCACTTTAATTATAGCAATCAGCAGCAGGATGAATGGCTGATTCTATTTATCTACCCAAAGAAGGTTTTCAATGAATTTCCCAACATACGCCCAAAATACCCCCATTTTTTTAGTACGTAAGAATCCTAAACTCCTTTAAAATAAACTAACAAAATAAAAAAATAAAAATCCAAGGAATTCCTCCCCCCATGCAGGTTTCATGTCATTCTCCTGACACCCCCACCTCTTCCTCCCACTCCAACGATCTTGACCATTTGCAAGACATAAATGAGCTGTCGGTGTGTTTTGTTTTGAAAATCAACTTTCCGTAGGAAAGCAGAAATCATTTACACCAACTCGCCCGGAGTTTGTAGCAAGTAAAGAAACACAACAGATCCCCCCCTTCCAGACATTTAATCTGCCACCAGTCTGAGTGAATTCCACAGAACGCATCCGCACCGCGAGACAGAAAAGGCGATGGGAAATCTCAATCCAAGATTTCTCGCTCCTCGTTCCCAACGTGAACGCACGACACAAATTTAAACCAGGCACTTAAAGATGTATTATGATTATATATATATACACACACAATCGTCACCAGACATCAGACGTGAAAGGGCGGCGGTGTGGTTCGGTAGCCAGAGGGAGGCCAGGGCAAATGGTGCCCCTTCCTCGACTGGCTGCTACACTTTAGCTTTCCGGGTGTGCAAGCTCGCAAAAGTAGAAGTGCAGGACCGAAGCCCCTCGGGTCGCCCCCACTCCCTTTCCCTCCCCCCCTTCCACTGCCCCCCGCCCCCCAAATCTTTCAAGATCTCAGTGGCCAAGGGGCGACTCCGTCTGGGCCACGTGGGCTGCGCCGAGCTACTTCTGCTCCGCGCCACCATCAATTCCAGTCCAGGGGGGTCGCAAAGTAGGCACGGTAAGGGGTAGGGGTCTTCTTCAGCTGCCAGCTTGTGCCCAGCAGTCTGGCTGCACAGCCACTAGGCCTCTGCCCGCCGCCGTGGCCAGGCTGGTGACGGGCAGAACGACGGGCGCTGTTGGCCGCATGGATTCCTCGTAGGTGGGCAGGTACTTCACCTCCTCGTAGCTGGGCAGCTGCAAGAAGACGGGCGAGACGAGGTGCAGCAGAGGAGGGGGCGGCGGCGGCAGCAGCTCGCGGCTCCTGCTGTCCAGGAGCGAGTCCTGCGAGGTGGCGGCCGTCACGTTGAGCGGGGTGCCGCGAGCGGGCGAGTCCAGTTCTGCCTCGTCGTCCTCCGCCTCTCCCTCCTCCTCTTGGCCCCGCCGGCGGCGGCGGTTATGCCTGCGCGGGCTGGGGCAGATGATGCGCTGCAGAAAGTAGCCGATGGCGAAGAGCACCAGCAGGATGAGCAGCCCGGAGAGCTTCCGCACGAACCAGCCCACGTTGTCCAGGAAGGTGTGGAAGGGCAGCGCGCAGCACTTGATCTCCGCGTGGGTGACGTTGCCGTAGCTGCAGCAGCTCTCCTGCTCGGCGCACTTCAGCTGCCCGCAGTTCCCCAGGCAAGGGGGCGCCCACAGCCACGCGAGCCCCAGCGCCAGCAGCCCCGGGGGGAGATCGGGCGGCATCCTCCCCCCGCCCACCTCCGGGCCCCTACTCAGCAGAGGGGAGGGCAGAACGGAGAACTCCCTGGCTCCCCACCATTGCCCCTGCACCCGCCCGTCTGGCTCAGGGCTCTTTGCAAACTCGCATTTTGAGCATTCAACTCCTGCGAGCTGCAGAAAGGAGACGTTCCCTCCGCCAGCCTGTCCTCCTGCCGGGTTCCCTTTAGCCCGCTGGCCTGGCGGCGCTGGGGTGCCGAGCCGCTGAGCAGGTCCGGCTTGTTGCAAAAGCAGCAGCCCGCCGAGAGGTTGGGTCCTGCAGGCGAGAGGCGGGAAAAGCTGGCATGTTGCGCGTTGTGGCGGCAAAGCAGAGGCAGCGATCGGGCCGGGGAAGGGGTTAATGGATCCGCTCGCTTCACTCTCTCTTTTTCTTTTTTGGCAGCACTTTATAATCTTTATTAATATAGCTGTCGTCCTCTCCTTTTGTCAAAGGAGCGGAGTAAGACCCCCCCCCCCAGCCTTAGTTGAGCTCCTACGCTTAAGTGATTGGATTTTCCTGTGACCGTTATTTAAATTTACTTGCTGCTGGGATTTGCTTACCATATTTCTGGTTTTATTTCTGATTAAAAATTGATGATAACCATTTGGCTGATGTTAATGGGCTTAATGCAGCTCCTCTTCCATTAGGGAGTTGGGGAGGCTGTGATTTTTCTGGCTGGGTTCCTGCCCATCCGATCCAGCTTCGAGCCTTCCTTTTTGGAGAATCTGAGCGACTCGCAGGAACGGCTAGCATGGAGGCATGCAACTCCTTGTGGCTCGTGTGCAAATTGCCGTTTGGGAACCTATTATTTATTGATTATTGTTGTTGTTGCTACTGCAATTATGCCTCCATCAGTGACCATGAGATTTTAAGAAACATCAGTGAGTACGTTTACTGTAGGAAATGTGACTTTAAAAAATCAAATAAAAAACCCAAGCAAAGAACAGGGTCTCTTCCCCAAGAAGTTTGCAGCTTAAAAGTAGACAGTGGTCTCCAGGGAAGGCAACAGTGAAAAGAAACAACAGAGATAAGGGGAAGGGGAAGAGTGTCAGGAGATGAAAGTAAGTACAGTTTAGTAGGCTTTAGGCCCTAAAGCAGGGGCAGGGAAAATGTGTCCCTCAATACGTTGTTTGAAAGCAACTCCCATAGTCCCATCCCATTGGCTATGCTGGCTAGGACTGATAGAAGTTGCAGTCCACCAAAATCTAGAGAGCTGTGGGTTGCCCAATTTTTTAAACGCTTCATAAATATATATTGCAGGGCCGGCCCTCTCACGAAGCAGGGTGAGATGCCTGCTTAGGCAGCTGAGTGTGAGAAGCTGTGGATTGTGCCGTTCTCTCCGCTGCCCCACTGCTTCCAGCAGGCACTCTGGAGAGCCACATCAGTCGCTCTCCCATTGTGGCAATTGCTACAGTGAAACCATGGCTGGTGGGGCTCTCTCAGAGCAGACGCCTGTGCTCTTGTTTTCCTCATTGCGTGAGCTCACCTGGGTCTCACGAGAACCCCGCAGCTGCTTCTTCTGATGCGGTCCCCTGTCATGCACCCTCTCCTGCCTCAACAGGCAAGAGAGCTTGAACTGGGGCTGATACATTGCTCTAAGCATTTCACAATTTAAAACATAATAATGATACAAATAAAATTCCTCACCCCCAATCAACAATATAAAATTAACCAACCTAAAATATAACAACTGATATAAGAGGTAAAACCACATCATAGGGATTGAAATAATAAAATGTGACAAATACCAAACTAGGTAAAAATATTTTAATACTTAGCCTTACTTACTTTTACTTACTTTTTACTTAATAAAAATTCCTAGCCTGGTGCTGAAGATTGCAGTGCAGGAGCCAAATGAACTTTCCTTGGGAGAGCATTCTCAAATGGCGGCTACCACCAAAAAAGCTCCCTCTTACCACCCTCCAAGCCTCAGGATTAGGGGGCAGGGCTTCTATGGATGAATTTAATGTTCATATGGGTGGAGCCTTTCCATCAGGTACCACTATCCCAAGCTGTGTAGAACTTTATAAATCAATACCAGCACTTTGCAATTTTGAATTTATTTGTGATTTATTAATCTACATTTGTAGTCTGCCTTTCTCTGATAACAAACACAAGGCAGCTTATACATAAGAATCACAACAATCAATAACAAACAACCCTAATAGTCATGGACAAGGATAGAATGGGATATGAGAACAGGCAGGTGTGGGGCAGTGGGGGGTATGCCTGGAGGTAGTTGCTGTTTGTCTTCCTATTAAACTGTACACTAACTTTCTACACCTTGCTGTTGTTTCTTAGCAAAACAACTGGGGGTAAAACTATCTTGAGAGCACAAACTTTTAAGATATTCAGAATTCTACATCACTCACAGGATCCCCAGGGTAGGTTAAAAGATGATTCGGACAAAAACAGTAACCTCGATGTAAGGTGATATTCATAAGGGAAAAAAATCAATGCACTTTGCCAGTCGCTTGTTGTATCACAAACCTGACAGTAAAATTGAAATAAGCACTAATTTATGGCAACTCCAAAAGACTGAACAGAAATATCTTTTCTTTAAAGACAAAGCTTCAGTTTTGGCCAGTGTGTACAAATCAGCTCCCACTTATCTTCAGTAGAGGTGATCTGGATTTAATTTACTTTGATGGTGATTTTGTTTTTCCTCTTAAAGTGCTGATGGCAGCATCTTAAAGTAGATGAGAGCATCCAGACAGCAGATTCCTGTAGTCCTTGTGGAGCAGTTTAGAGGAGAGGAACCAATGTGCACAACTCCCACTACTAGTCACATGATGGTCCAAGGAGCTCAGGGTGATGTTCAACGGGTGGGTAGAATGTAGTTTGGGAACTACGGGTAGATCTTTGGATGATTGGGAAGAGATTTGCCAAACTTTCTGATTCCCAGTTAACATTGGCAACAGTAACATGACCTGTCCCAAATTATACTGCTAAAATAAAGTATAATCAGGAGTGGGATTTTTGTGGAAGAACTGAGCTTAGTTCAGTCCTGGTACTCAAAGCAAATTACTGGATGTAGAATTCTTTAATTCTAAGTGTACGACGTCTGCTCCTGCCTCCAACAGCTGGCTCTTGGGCTTCTAGCAAAGTAGGTCCCACAATCCTAAAGTCTGCATACCTCTGGAGTACAAGGTTGTCCACTTGTTTTGTCTCATTGCAACAACCCTATGAAGTACACTAGGTTTAGATATAGTGGCTAGCCTAGAGAGCTTCGTGACAGTGAGGATTTGAACACAGGTCTTTGCACTTCTAGTTTGATGCTTATGACCACATCAGATATCTTAAGACTGCTATAATATTTACACTTTGGGTGTTGATAATCATGCTCTACTATTTGTTCTTCCTCCCTTGTTTTATCATCTGGTCTGAAGAAGAAGTCTAGAGACTGTCCTCATAACTTTTTGACATTTCATCGGGTCATTAAAAATGCATTATCCTACTGTAGTTCTTGGGGGGTTTCCCCCTAATGGACCAACATGGCTAGCCACCATTTTTGACTAAACCAAACTGGCTCTCAAATCTGGGTCTTGATCATTGGAAGTCAGCACTCCACTAAATTAGGATTGCAGGATTCAGAAGCATGGATCTGAACCCTGAGACTACAGTGAATCTTTTTAAAAAGGCATACAACTGAGTCTTACAGTGGCAATCATATACATGTCTTCTCAGAAATAAGTCCCACTGAAGTAAATTGGGCTTACTCCCAGGTAAGTAGACAGGATTACAGCCTTATAGTATGCCTCTATTACAAATATCTGTTGATTTTATATCATTTTAACAAGGGTTCTCAGTCTCTATTGATGAGATGAAAGAGCTTATAACATCTCTTTCACCTGGTAAAGTACCTGGAGAAGATATGGTACTGCTTGAATTATATAAAAGTATTCCTGTTTGGTGAGATTATTTATGCCTTTTAACAGAATGGGAGTTCCCCCCCCCCCCATGGGTAGAAACAAATAATTTCCCTATATTTAAAAGGGGTGACAGACAGGATCCTGGATATTATCACTAAATAAGCTGTTTAGATTGGGAATGTCATCAGATGGGAGAAAACCGTGTTTCCCTACCATTGCTCCCCCCTGGCTTCTGTCCCAAATACTTCCTCTTTCTTCACTTGGGAAGAAAGAGGAAGTAAACAATGACCACATGGCCCATTCAGTGGATGTTTTTATCATGCTGTTTTCCTGCACACAGCAGGAAATGGCGGTACTTTTCAATCCCCTCCAGTCAGATTTACCAGGGTCTAATTTTGTTGCGGAAAGAAGACCAGAAGGAGTGGGAGACACGTGGGAGGCGGATGGCGTTGTCAAAAGGGTCCACGAAAACCTGTGTGGCCTTAGCGAGGTGCGATAAAACACTCGTCTGATGACGCTCAGTAACCTGCTTTATACCAGGTCATATTATTTGTCCATCCAGCCTAGAATTATCTACTCAAATTGGCAACAGCTGTTCAGGGTCTCAGGCAGGAGTCTTTCATAGACTCTTAAATTGTATGGAAACTATTTATTACATAAACTTGAAGTCTGGGAATAACAGAACAACATCGCTCATCCTGTACAAGCTGGTTGTAGAAAAGGGTTAAGCTACTGATCACTGTTAGACTCTTCAATATCTTGCAAGGAAAAGCGTAGCAGGGCCCTGAAAAGCATATTTATGTATCAATGATTTCATAGACGGATACAGGCTATGGTATAAATTGGTTAGTACAAATATAGACAAGTGCTTGTTTTTGCTTCAAAAACACCACACAGATATTACAGCAAGAGTAAGAGTGTGGATCTCAGGTTCTTTAACCGAATCTATTATGATTAACCAAGAGGTCAGACAGGGTTGTCTTTTGGCCTCTTTCCTTTTTTAACGTTTACATAAATGATTTCGTACCTAAATTAATTCTCTCCCTCAATTGGTACCTGCAAGATTTACATTCTATATGCCAATGATATACGTAATGTTAGTATCCTTCGCCTGTGTTGGATTGAGAAGACTTTTGTTAAGGTTTCTCAATCCAAAACTATGAATAAATTATTCTGAAACCAAAGTTAGGGTTTTGGGAAAGAGACCTCAGCAATGTTGATGGTCAATTAGTGGTCATCAGATAGAGCAATGTAAAGAATCTAAACATCTTGGGGCACTTTTTAGGGAGGCACACTCTTGGAATGCTCAAGCAGGTGTTATATCTATGACCCTATATATAGTGGGTGCCATTTTGACGTTCCATTATTCAAAGAGGAACTTTCTGGTGGATCCAGTGTTAAAACTCTTTCAAAGTATAGCTATTGCACAAATCTTCTGTCGCTCCCAGACTGTGGAATGGCCTGCTGGGAGAGATTCGAGAGAGCCGTGAAGACTGATCTCTTCCGGCAGGCCTACCTAGTTGAATTTTAAGATGTTTTAATAATGTATTAGTTTGATTTGTTTTTAATGTTTTATCTATTTTATGGTCTTTATGGTCTTTGTATTTATATTTATTGTTGTTCCCCGCCTCGATTCAGAGGGAGAGGCGGGTTAGAAATAAATATATTATTATTATTAGTCCAGGCAGAAGGGGGTTTCCCCTCAATTAGTGCTCAGATATTCTATACTAACCTTAATTGCTTGAGAAAGTTGAAAAATTAATCAGGTAAGTTTATATAAGATAAGTTTTATCAGCCTTCAATCTTGCATGCCATGGATCTCTAGATGTAATGATCTTCTATTGCATCATTGCATTTTTGAGGACTACTTTGTTTCATGTTCTAAGGGTACCTCTTCACGGGCACTTTGCCTCGCGGTGGCTTCGACACTTGGGTTACATGATGCTGCCGCCAATTCGAAGCAATCTAGGGGCAAAGGCCCTTTGCTCTGCACTAAAAAAGTCGGGAAGGGGGTGGAGTAGTGAGCCATAAGCTCGCTGCACCACCTCCGCTGTCCTCCCCCCAATTAATTTTTTTTAAAAAAACACCACTTACCTTAGAGTAGGTGGGCCGCCGCTCCAGCCGCCTCTCCAGCTGATGCTGGGCTGGTGTGGGCGCAGCGGCGGCAGCGGCAACAGGAAAAGCTGCCGTGGCGCTCATGCCGTGAAGACTGGCGGCAGGAGCATCAATGCGTGGCAGAAGAGGCACCGTGAAGAGGCGTCCTAAGAGAGCGGCAGAAATGGATTTATGAGCAAAAAAAATTGGATCAACAGGCAATTTTCTAAATTTTTGATTTTTTATGGATTTTATAAAGGAGAACCTCGTGCTTTGTAGATCCGAACTTTCCCAGATTTAGACAAGTTTTTACATCTCTACAATTTCAAACCATGCCGACAGTAGTATTTGATGGCAGATAACATCAGATTCCTTATAACCAACAGATATGTATTTGTGGATCCCCATAAATTGAAGATCTGATACACTATAGGTAATTATAATGTTCAGGATTCTATGGAACAAAGGCAATGACAGTGTTGCTGTTGAGAATCCTCTGTTAGAGATCCCTTGTCCCCATCCCTGAGTTGGAATTGATAGGATCAATCATGTCCTAAAATTCAAATATATGCTGGGAGTTTGGGTGTTCAAGACTAAAGTTTCTTCTGCTCAATTTTGCAGAGTGTGTCCCTGAACTGTGCCCCTCGAAGTGGTGAGAGAATAACAACCTTGTCAATGACTAAGTCCAACCCCAAATAGGCTAAACCCCTTCATTATCAAGGGAAGAAAATCCTTTGAAGATAGCATTCTTTTGAAGTTCCTCACTAACAACAGAAAGCTTACACTTTGAAGATGTCCCCGTGAAGATAAAATTACAACGGGATGAATCTAGTTAGCATAATCAGCAGCGTTGCCTCTGCAGATGTGTCTACTTCAGAGTAGAGCTGCAAGGAAGGCAAAGGTAAGAATAATTTCAGAACACATCCCAGAACGAAAGATCGCTTAATCAGGACGTCACAGTCTTGTGACTCTGCAGTTTTACAGGTGTTGGACAAAACTTAGCACAAGTATGACTGCAAGGCTAAATACACTTCCTAGGAATTAAATCCCATTGCAATCACTCGGATTTTTGTCTGAGTAGACATGTATAGGACCAGGTCATGAAAGCAATGGAGCCTGATTTCAGTGAGATTCGATTGAAATAAGCTTTTTCTGGGTTGTGCCCAAGATGTTTATAGAATTAATAAATAATTATTTTACTTATTTACATCTTGACTTTCTAAAGCTCAAAGATCAAAATCCAACACAAGAGTTAATTCTGCTTATGCCCAATGATTTCCATAGGTTTAGGCATGCCAACTTCAGTTTGGTGTTGTGTCCAAGTTGGCTAATATAACAAAATATCAAAATAACATTGTTATTAGCAATAAAACCACATCATTAAAACACATAACAATTCAAAATAAGATCATACAATGGTAGAAGCACTGGATAAAACCTAAATCTCATATTGCTTTCACAGCAACCGGCCAGCAATCCCAGCTATGCAGATGTTACAGATAATCAAGCTTGCTTGACTTTTGTTATCCTTGATGGAGTTGCTCTTTTCCCAGACCCAAGGGAATGTTTGACTTCTTGCTCTAGGACTTATGCACAAAACCTGAAGAGCTTCCAGGATTATATCTAGCTCATATTACTATGCCAATAACGATTTTCCGGGTGGAATACATCAGTATAGCTGAATTTATATATAAACGTTATGCGTACTGCAGCTAGTCTGATTTTTTTAAAAACATAAGAGATCATTTTACGAGTCCTTCTTTGATAGCCTTGAAGTCATGCCAAAATTATTATCTATTGTTGAAATTTATACCAGACCTGTAGGGCCAAATTCACTCTTAACTCTGTTGAAGTCACTCCCTATGCCAGCAGTTGCTTTTGGCACAACTCTATCCCATATTATATACTCGGTTGATCTTATCTAATGTCCCACAGATTATTTGGAATTGCCTGTGCCATTGCTTATATAACATGATAGTTGCTACTTTTAGACGAAGCTAGGTGAATTGCCTCTTCTGTATAAAGATACGAAGCTAAGGCTAAAATTAGTCCCTGTATGTTGCAACCTCAACCATTGGTTGTTTTGTAAATACTAGATGAAATATGTGCTCTGTAAACCGGGGCTGAGGAACCTGTGGGCCTCCAGATGTTGATGAACTACTACTCCCATCATCCCTCACCATTGGTCAGATTGGTTGCTGATGGGGAGTCCAGCAACGTCTGGAGGGTCTTAGGTACCCAGACCTGATATAAACTACAAGTCAGTCTCGTAGAAAAGCTAAGAGCAGTAGCTCCAAAAGTGGACCACAAAAGGAGTACTAGAAACATGTGTAAATATAGCACAGTTCTAGAGCTAGTGTAACATACTGGTTAGGAAGACTGAGCAGTTCTCATCTTAGCCATGAATACACCAGGTGGTACTGACAAGCTATTATCAGGCCCATATGTATCTGTTTCTCTATGCATGGTGCTTTTTAAAGAAAAGAGTCTCTGCCCTAAGGAGCTGACAATCCAAAATTTGACCTGGGAGACAACACAGGAAAGGAGATGGGGAATGGAGAGATGGGAGGTAAATGGAAAGAACATGCATATATTTTGGTTACACATACTTAGGTTTGGGTACAGTAGTGTATGGAGTCTAAGGGATAATGCTTAAGGCTGCATAGAGAAAGTGAGTTTGATGAAGGATAATACTAATCTACCTTAGAGGGTTGTGAATTACTGAGATAATATGTATGAAATAAAATATAGACTCTTCCTATCCCTAGTAGTTAATGATTAACTTAGACATGAATTGTGTGGTTTTCTGTCTATTCTAACTTCCTGCAGTAGGATCAAATTACAAAAGATTGATTAATGCAGAATCAAGCGACTCAGTTTAATCATTACATACCTTAGAAAACACCAGAGTCTTATGGCAGCTAAAGGACTTAAATGTATTATTGCACAAACTTTCGAGGACTGGAGCCCAATATGTCAGGTTCATTATTGATGGACTGATTGATTTACTGATAAACCTAAAATTTCTAGGCACTGATCAAACATTTTAAAACCCCACAACATAGACCCTTCCTGCAGCCTGATAGCATAAATTTATATGATAAAGAAGGAAAAAGAGATGGGAAGAGGAAAATAAGTAAATTCAGGTACTATATTTTTACATAATGTGACATAATTGTACTAATGACCAAATGGAAAAGTCACTAAGGAAGACAGTTCTGGGAAGGGAGGAGCCAAATTGAAGTTAGCTTTAGTTGAGGAAATAGAGTGAGATTTGTTGTTCAGACCCAGTGCTAATAGTTAATCATTAACTTAGGGTGACCAGATAAAATCCAGGTCAAGGCTCATGTAACTTTAACAGTTGTAGAGAAGGGAATTTCAGCCAGTGTCATTTGTATGCAATTAGTTCCTGATGATATTCCCTCTTCATCACAACAGTTAAAGGAGCATGCACTACACTAGAGTGACCATATAAAGAAGGCAAGGCCCCTGTAACTTTAACAGTTATGATGAAGAGGGAATTTCACCAGGAACTAATTGCATACAAATGACACTGGCTGAAATTCCCTTTTCTCTACAACTGTTAAAGTTACATGAGCCCTGACCTGGATTTTATCTGGTCACCCTACGTTAACTACTAGGGATAGGAAGAGTCTATCTCTCAGGTCTCTGGGTAACTGTTTGTCTGTGTATGGTGCTTTACAAAGGAAAGTTTTACTAGTGCAGAAGTGTCAGGGCTCTACTAGGGCCCATCACTACTACCACAGTTCTGCCACCATTGCTCCTGCTACAGAGGACATGTCCAGCTACTAGCCACTTGTCTGTCCATGGCAGCAGCCAGTGGGATACAGTCACAGGTAGTACTGCTGAGTGGAGCACTGGGCCCATATGCCAGAACTCACCAACACATTAATTACAGTGGCCCTGCTGCCAACTTGTACACATTAGGGGCAAAGTTGATATAATTAAAATGGAGGTATCAATGAGTTCCAGCACATGGGCCTGGAAAGTGCCATGGACCAGGACCCTGAACCCTCATCCTCAGAGGATTCCAATCTCTTGTCCTTCAGCAACAATTCAGAGTTCAAAGAGATGACTTAGCCATGGAAAGGTCTCATGAGACTCCCACCTCACCAGGATCTAGTTCACCAGAAAGTCTCTAAGGATTAATAAATAATTCATTTCTTAAACCCAAAGGTCAAAATCCAACACAAGAGTTAATTCCGCTTATGCCCAATGATTTCCATAGGTTTAGGCATAGACAAATATCTGTTTGGCAAAATGGACAAACACTCTGATCTAGTATAAGGCACCTTCTTATATTCCTGAATGTTGGAAATATCAAAAAGAAACTAGAAATGTCTATTATATGCAGAGGGTAGGGAGGCCATTTATGAGTCACCAAAAAAGAAAAGAAAGATGCATCACCAAAAAGAGAAAAGAGGGTGCTGGTTTGCATAAATATGCATATTTTAACATAAGTATAGGTGCAAATTTAAAAATAATTCTTATAATTTAAACAGAACTACAGTATATTTTACCATAGTGTGGAAGACTGTGATCATGTGACCTGTGTGCCTTGCTCAGGTGTTTACCATACGCGTGGTTTTAAACACACCCACCTCAACTTTGATCCACTTCTTCAGCACTGGACTCACACGACATTGTCCCCCTCCAGCTGTTCTCTCACCCTGAGGTCACAGTTTTTAGTTTCTGTTTTAATTTATCCCCAAATGAGCAAAGTTCGAAACAGGCAAAGTTCAACAGGCCAAGCTGAGGTATCACAGCAATACCGACCACGTGCGATTCAAAACGCTAAACTCGCATAGGAAACGGAGAGGGAACCCACAGAAGCAAACCGGGGGGGAAATAATAGGTGTGATAAAGCCCTCTGTCTGCTACCCGGGTGCTGTTGATGGGCAAGTTCAAGTTCAGCTCTATTTTCTGATTGTTCTTTATCTTTAAACTGGAACTGAACTGGACAACTTTAAATAGTTGACACCTTCAAAATAGAGGAGAATGCTCTGGCAGTCCTTCAAGTAGGGGACACTTGGCCACCCTAGGGGTGATGTCCCTCCTTGACTTTAATTTGCCTGCTGAGCCAGCAAAGGGACTGGGACTGCAAAAACAGTGCATTGTGCCCACAACCAGATTTCACTAGGCAAATCCCATTTCTTTCCAGGGGAGAGATCATTACATATTTCACACTCTTGCACTGAAATTGCTACTATGCAGGACTGCTTAATTTTAGATAGATCATGCCCGATATTTCTATAATGTAAGTATTAACTGCTGTTGCTTACATTAACTCAGTGGTAGATCACATGCTTTCTACACAAAAGGATCAAGGTTTAAGCTTGACTTCTCCAGTTAAAAGAGCATTTGAATTAGGAAAGACAAACCTCTACAGGTAAATTAAGAAAGGTTTTATTAAAATGTGGGCTATGTGGATCATGAGAAACATTACTCATGAAAGATGGCAAAATATGGAATATCTTTGTGTCTGGCTTCACGATTCCAAGCGTGCCAAATCTGATACTGAGCAACTAAACTGCAGTTGTTATTGTCATTTGTATTCTGCTTACTTGGCCTGCATTGAAAGCTTGGATGTAAATTTTCTGTAACTGATACTCCTGTTGTTTGGAGGATTAGAAAATGACATTTCTCCATTTTGTATTCTTTGACTCTCAGAAACTGAAATTACAAGAAATTTGAAGGAATCCAGTAAAGCTTCCTTCTAGCTCGGCATCCTCAATGGCATTTACACAGTAAAATTTGTAAACCAATAAAATATAAAATATAATTAAAACAGCAGTCTAAAACATTTAAAATGACAGCAACAAAAACTCGCATTTATTAAATGAAAGCACATCTACATCTTTAAAGCCTGTTTAAAAACAGTCAGGGAGAACATCCACATCTTAAAAGCCTGTTTAAAAACAAGAAGAGAGTCTGTGAAGAAATGTGAAGAAATTTCTATATATAATTATCGTTGTTCTGTAATATTTATGTTGTGTGGCCTCTGTGAGGCAACAAATGCATCTGAATAGGCCTGAGCTCTTGTTTTGTTATTGTCAAAGGTCTCTTCTGCTTCCATCTGACTCCCTGCCCGTCTCCTTAGTTCTATCTATTGATACAAATAGTAGTATCTGAATGGGGGGGGGGACAGAAAGAGAGAGAGAGAGAGAATGAGAGAGAGAGAGAGAGAGAGAGAGAGAGAGAATATCACTTTGAATATTGTTATTAGATAGGCTGACCATCTGAAAAGGAGGACAGGGCTCCTGTAACTTTAACAGTTGTAGAGAAAAGGGAATTTCAGCCAGTGTCATTTGTATGCAATTGGTTCCTGGTGAAATTCCCTCTTCATCACAACAGTTAAAGGGGCAGGGGCCCTGTCCTACTTTTCATATGGTCAGCCTATATTAGATGGGGCACGGAATGGCGTAAGGGAAAAGTAAAACACCGGTTGAAAAAGAGGGTTGGTGGGGAGAAGAGGTGAAGGCAGCAGGAGAGAGATGAAGGAAAGCTGAGAAGGACATTCAGGGAAATCAGAAGTGTGATGAAGAAAAGAAAGAAACGGATAAAGCAGCCTTCAAGCAGAAGAAGAGTGTACTTCCACAACGGAGACTGGCCACAAAAGACTAAAGGAACTGGGACAAGGAGCTGTTGTTAGTCTGGCAAGCGTAGCACCGCACTTTACAATGAACTGTGGCCTAAAGTTAGAGTTCTTGGTTTATCATTTTGTTAATGTTATTTACCAACCATTCTGAAATGAAGTAAATACTGTTAAATGCCCATTTTGTTTGTTTCTGGAATGATTGCAATCTACCCCTCCTCATCCTAGTTATAGAAATCTGAAACATTACACATACACCTAAACAATAAAAGGGAATAACATATTATTCTGCTGAAAAACCCAACCAATATCAAATGGCCCAAACACATTTCGACTAAGGGCCTTTCTTCACCTACGGGTGTAGAGGGAGGGAGGGGGGGTCAATCCTGGACGTACTTGCTTCTGGGATCGTCCTTGGACATCCAAAGCGGAAGTGCAACGTCCCAGGATGTCACGCTCTTGGCGGGCGGCATTTTTTTAAAAAAAATTAAAGGAGCTGGGTGCGTGGCGGAGAAGGTAAGGAAACCACCCCCTGCGCGCACACACCTGCCATCCTGGAGATGGCGGACTTGCTTCCCACCCGCATGGGCACGGAGCCGCATGGCATGGCTCCGTGCCTGTTTCTGGCGCCGCCCTTACCAGGCGGGATGGGTGCCCACACCTTCCGTGGTCTCGGGACGGTCCCAGAACCGCTTGAAGAATCGGGTTTTCCCAGGGCTTCTTTATCCCTGGGAAAACCTGTGCCTGTCCCCTGTGCCTGTCCCCCCTGCCCCTGGGAATCCCTGTGCGTCATTTGGATGCACAGGGCGCACCCAGGGACAGCCCCGGGGGGAAAGGCCGGTGTAGAAATGGCCATAGTCTTCTTCAGTGGTTGGTATGAAAGATATGGTCTAGTATATAAAATCTATGCCATAGAGTGAACAAACATGTAGGCAAACACATTGTAAATAACAGATTCCTTACAGTTACTAACATAAGACGCTGCAGTAGTTAAACCTGTGAATATAAAAGCACTGTTGTTTTTAACAAAATACAGTTAAAAGCTGGTACTTGGGTATATATCAAAATATGAAATACTTTTTTATTATTAAAAAAAATTTAAACTCACCAAATTACAATCCCCCTCTGGTACAAGTAATGGCCAAGGCATGCACATGTTCTGATAGTAAGTAAGCTGCAAGAAGGTCAAAGACTTCACTATAAGCAACCATTTTTGAGGATGGCAAGAAATTGCAGTATTCCTAAAAACAACTATATAAAGATAAATGCATGCAAATTTAAAAGTAAAATGAAATAAAAACTTACATGTGTATAAAGCCAAATATTTACCTACAGATGGTATAAGTGGGTAGCTCTGAATGCTACCCCAACAGAGGCCTTCAAGCTATCCATTCAGTCTGAGGAAACTTGGAGCTCTCAGTTAAATGGTTGAAACCACAAAGGCACAGGTATGTGGGATGGAGACTGATAGAGTCATAATTAATTCCTTAAAAGGCATCCATACAAAGCTAACTGATTTCAGTAGATTATTTTAAAACATCTCTAGTTTTACAGCAATCAAATACATAATGGTTAAACATGAAATATATACAAGGCACTGATGTTAGTAGTCCATCTTAACGCATAAGCATCCTTTTCATCTCTTCATTCAAGCCAGCTGGAGATTTAATCTTTCCATAGATAGCTCCTTGTCCAGGAGAACCCCCCAAGCACATGGTCCTTCAGAGGGAGTGCAACTCCATCTAACACCAGTCTCACACCTCTATCCAGGTTGACAGGTGTTCCCACCCACAGTAATTCCATTTTATCTAGATTTATCTTGTTTGCCCTCTTCCATCCCAGCATTGGCTCCAGACACCTCCATCCCAGCATTGGCTCCAGACACCTGGGACTAGTTTGTGGAAATGAGAGGTAGTGATGTATGCCATCCGCATGTCTCCCAGTGGTTTCATGTGGATGTTAAAAAGTACCCACCACCATCACAACCAGGGGATTATTTTGTTACTCATTGGCAGTTAAAACAAGACAGGTCAATTTCCATATCTGGATTGACTTTCACATCAGGAATACATTCTCATTTTCAGCCAACCACTACAATAAGCCTCATGGTGACTCACATGGTATATAATAGAGCTGTGGCAAACAGAGAAAAGCCTCTGTTAAACATCCTAAACTATAACTGTATTTTCATCCTGAATGCTTTGAACTAGTTAGGCTTTTAATGTTGGGAAAAGTTAATGGATGCAGCTATTAGAAGTCTGAAATCTCAGAGAACTACAGAGCAGATACCGTGAAATTGCCTTCTAATAAGGGCCCTGTTTACGCTCCATTACTGACAATATAAATAATCAGCTTATCAGCAATACTTATTGGGAATAGCAAAACAAAACAAAACACCATACTTCTCTCTCCACCCTCCCTCTGTAATTTTGTGGGAAATGCAGTGGAGAGGGCCACCATGTCACTGCTACACTAGATTTATGATTCTCGGTGCATGGGCACAGAGAACGAAGGTGCTATTTCAAATTCCAGTTGATGAGGCAAAATTCTCAGCAAGGTTGAAAGATGTATTCTTGGAGATGTTCCAGATTATATAGCAAAAGAAGATTATTCCAAAAGAAGGTTTCTGGGTTTGTTTGCTTTTAATATGTATTTTATAATAATTATAGCCATTTTATTATTTGTAACAATAGGCAGTATGTAGTGCTGAGTTGAGATGCCCTCTCTCAATGAATTTCAATGCTCTACTCACAGGGTGGCAAAAATGGGGGTGGTTTTGGCAACCATCAGGCAGGGGAGGTTTAAGATTTATTTGTTTATTTTATTTGTATGAGTTCAGTGTATGGGTTGCTGTGTAACCGAAGCTCTCAGGGCGACATATATAATAAAACAAATACAATAAAACCAATGATAAAACACGTAGTAAGAATTTAAAAGCAACAACAATAGGTTTTAAAAGAGAGATAAATGTCAAAGCAGCTAAAACATGGAAAAGTATGATTTTGAAATGCAGCTTTAAATGTATCATTGAATCTAAAACAAGCTGCCTTGTGCATCCTTTGCTGAGGTTTCAGTGACAGAAAAGACCGTTCTGTTCTCTCAGGCCATGGCCTGAGAGAACAGAACGGTCTTTTCTGTCACTGAAACCTCAGCAAAGGATGCACAAGGCAGACCTCTCTAGAGAGGGCATTTCACATTTCACATTTGGGGGCCATCACAGAAAAGGCCTGAGATTCATTGAGTAGCCACTCAATGAATCTCAATAAGTGAGGGCATCTGGAGCAGGGTCTCAGATGATGATCTCAGGACACAGACAGATCATATAGGATGAGGTGGTGCTTCAGGTGCACATCTTGTGCCCCTCCAGAAGTTTTTGTTACAACTTTCAAACATTGAAACATTGGAAGCTGCCTTATACTGAGACAGACCATTGTTCCATCTAGCCCAGTATTTTCGACACTGACTGTCAGTGGCTATCCAGGATTTCAGGGGGATTCCTTTCCGAGCTGGGGAAGCTAGGGATCGAACCTGGGACCTTCTGTGTGCAAAACATGTGCTCTATCCCACTGAACTACGGCCCCTCTCATCAGACCTAGCCAGCATAGCCAACAATGAGGCCAAAACATCTTGAAGGCCACAAGTTGCCAACCTCTGACTTAATGGGGAGGGAGCCGAGCTAGATTGGGACCACAACAAGGGGGGAAGGGTTGAAGATCCCCCAGCCCCCATGCTTGCATCCTTATTGGATTGGGGCCCCTACACTTACACTAGAGTGAAAAAGAACAAAAGACTTAGCTGTTTGCTACATCTTTAACATTTGGCCCTAGGGGCTGTCTATATGCTCTGCAAGCCCTGGGTGTTTCTGAATCTGCCCTGCATTGGTTATATGATGCAGCTGCTGATCCAAAGCCACCCCAGGGCAAACAGCTGAAGAGCAGCAGCAGAAACATTGAGGACTTACCCTGACTTCTCTTGCCTGAGCAAGGTCAGCATGGCTGTTCCCCATCTGTCTTCATTTGGGCGCTGCACTAGGGGGCATTCCCGGGTGGAAGGCGACCTCTCATACGTCACTGAAAACCACAGGAGGGGGCCTGGCGAACCTAATGACCACCGGAAAGTGAGTGCTGTAGGTTTCAACAGCACTTGCTTCCAAGGAGTCTGTTCAGGATTCATCTTGACAATCCAGTACCAAATGGGAGCTCTGTTGACATCCTGGTCCCAATCACTTTGACTTGGAATGAGGATCCACTGCCTTTCCTGAGTCTTACTTCCCAGGAAGCTGACAAGGGATTGCTGGGTTGGAAATTAAATTCACAGAAATCCATAGGATTTACTTGTGGGAAAGTAGGAACAGGAGTGGGCATGGCTTGGACCAGGGACATCATTGGGAAGAGAACAGCCAAATGCTTCTGCTTTCATTTTCTCTGGTTTGAAGTCCCATTGATTCTGAATGAAATGCCCACATACCTACCCAGTGTTGAAAGCCTGTGCTGCTTCTCTCCATGTATAACTTGCTGCCACCCTGCACAAGTGATACCATGGGGTTTGGTAGCAGAACAGTGCCAACTTGGTGCAATGATGACAGCCCCTAGTGGCATCTGACTTCATCTGGATGTGTACCAAAGTGTTTAGGGCCTCTCCTGCAGATCTTAATACTTGGGAGGTTCATAGCAAGACAGGCACTCCCTTAGACAGCCAGGTCCTAAGCCATTTAGGCTTTGAAGGTTAAAACAAACACCTTGAATTGCACTCATAAAGCAATTGGCAACCTATGCAGGTCTTTCAGGACAGGTGTAATATAGGTCCCCTCTAGAAGAGGTCGCTTTTACGCCTGATTCTCCGAATATGCGCATTAACTTTCAGTCAAGTTTACGTCTAATACCTATATATGAGAGGCGTGGAGGCGAATTACGGGGTCCATACAATGCGCTTTAAAGTTGTTTATATGTGTTTAATCGCATTATCAATTAAGCATATAGTCATGCTCGAACTGGGAAATGTTGACGAAAGCACCACCCTGTTTCCTGGTGGAACTGCCCCCTCAGTTTCCCGCCATTTGTTAACCCTGCCCACCTGAATCTCCCGCCTTTGGTTACCTGGGTTACCTGCTGTTGGTCACCTGGTTTACCTCTTCCTTTGTGCTCATTCGCCATTTGTAGTAGTCCGCCCCCCAACTGCTCAGGAGTAAATGGAAATGCAAGCCTATGGCAATGAATATAGCAATGAACAAAAAATTAACACAGAAACTTAGAATGTATAGAGGAAAAAAGAAGAGGGATACATTTAGAATGGAATGGTATAGATTATATGGAAAAAGATCCGAATAAGAATAATGTCGCGGAAGCATACAAAAAGTTATGGGATTCTTGAAAAGAAAGAAGAGATAGAGAGGAATTAGGAAGAAAAGAAGACAAGAACAGAAGCAAACTAACCAAAAAAAGGGAGGAAGAGGTCGGGGGGGGGGGGAAAGGTTGTAAATAATAGTTAATGATGTTAAAAGGATGGATGAATGATGTAAGTTATGCAAATGAAATAAAGATGTATTTTAAAAAAAGTAGTGTCAGTGGTGGTGCTACCTCATCTCAATGTCAGTAGTGCCAATGATTTTATACACCATAGGGTAAAATGTGACCCAGTTGTGGGTCATTAAGACCCACCAGTTGTAGACCTATAGACTAATGCTGCAATCCTATGCACAGTTATTAGGGATTAAGTCCCATTGAACTCAGTGAAATTTCTTCTGAATTAGCATGCATAGAATTGGAGCATAAACCAAACATAAACGTTCCATTTAACTGGATGTGTAAAGGAAGTTAGACTGTTAATGGATGGGATGAAATCCTATGTTACTCAACAAGGGACCATTCTCCAGTGAGATAGTCTTGCAGTAACATATTGTAGGTAGGTAGCGTATGAATAGGTAGCATATGAGGGAGTATGTTATTCATTATCTAGTGTCAGTTATTGGGCCCAGGAGGTTTTGACCACAAATCAAATAGTAAGATGTGTATTTAAAAAAAGAACAACAATGCTACTCCTGGATTGTAAAGAGAAAATAATTGAATAAGTGACATGCTGACGTTTTTAGAGTCTTAAATTCAAGACACATGTACAGCAATAAAATGTCCTGTTTCAATATCACATTTATCAGAAACATCCAACATCTATCATCTTTCTTTAAAGGAGCTTAAAAATCCTCTCCCTTATCTCTTCATTACAAATTTGTTGAGTCTGCACAGTGTTTTAACATAGGTTTTTGAGTTCAAAAGGTCACTATCAATGCAACCTACACAAATGAACACAGAGCCATACCTTTGACACCTACACCAATCCCGCCTCTTCTTCGGGACTCTGTTTTCTATCCCTTTCTTTTCAACTTCTACATGAAACCACTAGGAGAGGTTATCCAGGTATGTGGGCTGAGGTGTCACCAATATGCTGATGACATGCAACTCTACCTCTCCTTTTCATCTAATCCAGGTGAGGCAGTTGATGATCTGTGTAAGTGGTTAGGTAGGGTAATGGACTGAACAAGGGCCAATAAATTGAGACTCAACCCAGGCAAGGTAGAGATAGTGGCTGAATTCGGACAACACATTAAGCAACTGGGGGGGGGGGGAACAATTGTCAGTTGTGTTGCTTATTGTGTTGTGTGGAGGGTAACACGCCACTCACAAACTACTGACGGTATGCTATTCCACCCAAATAAGCAACTGAGAGAAACAACTGGCTTGCAAGTTGTTTAGCTCAAAGCCAGTTGTTTAAAGTGTTGTGTGGAGGGGTGAGTGTGTTAATGGCGTGTGGCGAGTGAATTAAAACACAAGCCCATAGAGGCAGGTGGCAAGAGCGACGAAAGGAGGACAGAGCTCCTGTAACTTTAACAGTTGTAGAGAAAAGGGAATTTCAGCCAGTGTCATTTGTATGCAATTAGTTCCTGGTGATATTCCCTCTTCATCACAACAGTTAAAGTTGCAGGCACTATACTAGAGTGACCATATACAAAAGAAGGCAGGGCCCCTGCAACTTTAACTGTTGTGATGAAGTAGTTGTAAGAAATCACTGCTCCGGGAGAGAAAAAAAATGTCCACCCTCACTCCATTGTCCCGAAGCCATGCCCCCAGAAACAGAGTTCTGATAAAACTCTACTTCTGGTAAAACTGTGGCCAGTCACTCAAGGAAAACTTTCTGAAACAACATCATTGTCCAGAGGCACCAGAAGCAACACAAGGTTGGCGCCTTCCTGACTTCCAAAGGCAGGGAATTCCATGGGAAGAAATTTTCACCTTTAAAGCCATAAACAGTAGAGCCAAGTTACCTGAAGAAGCATCTCCTCTGATATCTGTTACTCACACTGAGGCCCTCCTGCAAGTTCTCACACCAAATGGCTACAAGAACTATGAGAGAGAGAGAGACTTTTTAGTGTTCATTGTTCAGAACCAAGAACTCTGCCTTGTCTGACTAGCCACAGTTGGAACCCTATCAAAGTTGGTGACCATATCAAAAGGAGGACAGGGCTCCTGTAGCTTTAACAGTTGCATAGAAAAGGAGATTTCAGCAAGTGTCATTTGTATAAAATTCCCTCTTCATCACAACAGCTCTGCTCTCCACTGTGGCACCTGGGAGAGGGGCACTTAATTTGCCATTCCTCCCAGTCCACCTCCTGAGGCAGATGTTTCACCCCACTTCATTAGAGGGCCAGTCCTGTCAGACAACAAAGCTGGTGAGAAGGTAGACTCAGAAGACCGGCCAATTAAGGGCCCTCCAAAATTTGTAACCAGCACTGAGCACAGAGCTGTGTGACTTAACACAGCCTGGCAGCCATGTATGAGAGCTCGCTAGGGCCTTATAAATTTTCTGTTGTTACTATCTGGTTAGGACTGCAAAAGAAGAGAGTTTATCAAACACTTGCCAAGTTGCAAAACATAGCCAGTGGGATGCTTTGATATGGTGGGTCATGGTGAATACGCAGGCCTGAGCTAGCATAGATGAGGAAGCTGTATAATAACGTGTATTCTGATACTATGTTTTCAGTTTGAAGCATGTAAGGTAGTCAGTTTGACTCCTATAATAGCTGGATATGTAAAAGTATATTTTAGAATAAGAAGATTTGATACTTTCAGAGTCCTCTGGGAACAATGTTCTGAGGCATTTCTTCAAGAAGTAGAATACACAGTGTTGTGATTTTTACTGAGTCAGTGTTGCAAGTATCGTATTACTCTGTTTGTATTTACTACATGTATCAGCAGTTCCCTCAGAGAGACACAGTGAATATTAAAGCTGAGGCTGAACGACATCATGGACAAACATACTGATGTTATGGTAACATGTTTTGGAGATGAGAAGGAGATTTCTCACTACAAATGTTTGTGATGGCAAGACACGTTTTAAAAATCTTAGGGGCTGCCTGTACTGTGGCAGGTTGCCGCTGCGATAAGCAAAACCCCACACTTTTGCTGCATCAGGGTGACAGTGACTAATCCCAATGCACAGTGAAAGCATGGGGTTTCCGATGGCCAGGCCTGCCCCCAGCCCTTTGCCTGGGTAGATGGTGACCATTGGGGGTGCCATCCACCCATCCACGCCTCCGCATTGAGGACGGAGCAAGGTTAGATGGTGAAAGGGCTGTGTCCACCTTGCTCCATCCTGAAAAGTCAGGTTAAGTCCCTGAGGTCCCCTCCACAAGGATTCGCTTTTGCGCCCAGTTAGGAGATTATGCACACTATCCCTGAAGCGCCTTTACACCTAATACCTCTGCACGAGAGGCGGCGACAAAAGGCGCTTCCCTCCCCTCCCCTTCCCTCCCCATCTTGTCTAGCACCCTGTCCCCACATTGGCCAAGCAGAAGCTTCTGGAACCCCATGATCAAGATCTATTGAAATTAAGGGCCCTCTCGATCTGCTCCGGCGGCAACAGGCAATGCTTGAAGGGGGAGGGAAGGAAAAAAAAAGAGACGATCGCAGCGTGACTCCCAACTAGTCGCCGGAGAGGAAGAGAGAGAAAGCCGAGTGGGGCGCCTGCCTGCCCGCCCGCCCGTTACCAGCGCCGCCGCTGCCTCCCGCCGGGCCCGCTGCCGCGGATGCCGAGCAGGAGGCGCCCCTCTTGCGGGGAAGGAGTCGCAGGCGGGCGGGCGGGCGCCCGCCCAGAGACGAAGCAGCCGTGCTGCCCACAGCCTACCAGCCAGCCAGCTGGGGAGCGGCGGGGAGGGGAGGGAAGCGCCTTTTGACAGCCTGATCCCCTCAGCAGGAGCCGGAGGACAGTGGAGAGAGAGGGGTGCGTGAGGCTGCCTTGAAATGTGGTTGAGTGGCGGGGAGGGGAGGGAAGCGCCTTTTGACAGCCTGATCCCCTCAGCAGGAGCCGGAGGACAGTGGAGAGAGAGCGGCGGCGGCAGCAGCTTCCCATCAAAATGCGCTTTAATGGACGGAGCAAAAAAAACCTCGCTATTTAACGCGCATTCAATAATGCGCACAATCGGGGAGATAACGCGCCTCTACGCCCCATTTGCGCTCCTCTCTTGTAGAGGTAATTTTTTAATGAGACTTGAAAGAGCTTTAAATCGCTCTTGTTGTAGAGGTAATTTTTTTAATGCACCTTGAAAGAGCTTTAAATCGCCTGACTTTTAAAATGCAGAGCTTCTCTGAAGAGCCCCCTGATGGCTTTGAGGTGGCTGCTGCATTGTATAATGATGCAGTGCCACTGCGTAGCCACCGTAGGGCTTCCAGAATGTATAGACAACCCCTAAGATGATGGTTCTACTGAAGATATCATATACTTTGTAATCTGCTACCTGAATAATAACAAATGGAAGCCAAGAAGATGGTTTGTGTAGCTGTCCCCACATGTTTTTCCTCCTACCCTCTAAAGATGACTCAGGTGACTTATTTGCATTACAAACTTGTATTGATTTTACACCAGTTTTGATTTTTCTGACTAGCCCCTGCAAAGAAATATAACAATTGTAGTTTGTCTTAGAGATGACAGTTGTTAGAGATTCCTTGTACTTTGCAGAACTACAGGTTTTTTCTGAAATGAAGGAAATGACATTAAATTGATTTAAGTCTGTACCCCATATATGTTCATATATGGAAATGTACCCACAAATCCCTCCATTTAATGTCCATTTAACCAAGAATTTATACCCATGTTTGCTTTTATGAATTGGAGCATCTGCAGGGGAATTGCTGGGCACTTAAAAGATTTGGGGCCCAGGCTCACAGGACACAAATCTGCATGGAATTTGCATATGCTAATTTATATATTATATGTTCAAATTTAGAAATAATTACTAGAATTTATTGAAATTTCACAGAAGGCAAAGGCAGCCAATTAATTTCTCAACCAAACCACCAGTAATTTAATACATTCTTAAATTACTTTGCATTCCACCCCAAATCATCCTAAATCATCTCTCTTCAAGTACAATTAATTTGCAATGATGTGATAAAAATGGCAAAAAAGAGAGTGGGTGGTAATTTTTTTCATGAGCAATTCACACACACACACAAACACACACCCTCTACCTAAAAACAACAACCTCTTTTTAAAAAATGAGTTCCAAAAAATTTACAGATGGTTAATCCAATAGCACTCTGTGTTGGGGTGGGTTGTTGTTGCAGGGTGTGGGAAGGACTAACTCTTCCTTTACAGCAGCAAGTCCCTTGAAAAAATCACCCCCACATGGCAATTAAGATAAGGGAGGGGGAACCTGCATTGGTGCCAATGGACACTCAGGGCTCTGGGGAATAAATCTGGGATCTTGGGAAATATACATGGAGTTGGGACCACATAGGGCCAGGCCTAGCAGTGTACCTGAGCACCTGAACCCTCAAGGTATTGGTGGACTGGAGCACTTGAGATTATGGATAATAATCTATGTCTTAGAACAGGTATGGTTTGGATTTATGTTTCTTAGTATGCTTGTAGAGTGTATCTGAAGTTGAGGTGAGGATGGATTTTCTGTATAGTACTCTGATTATCTCACTCTTCTAAGAACATAAGAAACTAAGAAGAGGCAGGCTGAATCAGACTAGCACTCTGTTTACGCAGTGGCCAACCAGCTGTCGACCAGAGACCCACAAGCAGGATACAGTGCAACAGCACCCTCCTACCCCTGTTCCCCAGCAACTGATGTATATAGGCTCACAGCCTCTGATACTGATGGTAGCAAATAGCCATCAGGACTAGTAGCTACTGATAGCCTTCTCCTCCAGGAATTTATCATCCAACTCCCATTTAAAGCCATCCAATTTGGTGGCCATCACCACATCTTGTGGCAGTGAATTCTATAGTTTAACAATGTATTGTACTGTGTGAAGAAGTACTTCCTTTTATCTGTCCTGAATCTCCCACCAATGAGCTTCATGGGGCTGATGACCCCAGGTTCTAGCATTTTGAGAGAGGGAGAAAAATGTCTCCCTATCCACATTCTCCCCATCATACCTAATTTTGTACACCTCTATTAGGTCTCAACTGGGCTTCTTTTTTCCAAACTAAACAATCCCAGCTGTTGTAACCTTCCCTCATAGCTATTGTAACCTTCCCTTCTCTTTCATCAGTTTTCTGTTGTTGGATGACAATTCCCATTATCTCCAGCCAACATGGTCATTTGGCCATGGTGGCTGGGATAATGGAAGTTGAAGTCTAACAATCTGGAAGACACAAATTTGAGGAAGGCTCCTGTACCCTCTAACATTCCATGTTTGCTTCTCTTGGCTATCTTTAAGTGCCTCCATTCTCTTACTCCTCCTGACCTCTCTTCTTTTTTCTCCTTATCCTCTGTGCTTGTCTACCACTAATCTTATTCTAAAGCCCAAGACTACCACTTCTATCTCCTGCTTGTGTGCATTTTCCTTCCCTAATCCATTTCACTGGGACATCCTCCCATCCCCCCATCTTCTTTGTTCCATCCATCCTCATCAAGAAGAGATTAAAAGACTGGTCTCCTGCTCAAGCCTCAAACATCTTAATAGACTGGCATTCATAAGAGTGCCTTTTAAAAAGTCAAGGTTTCAGGTTAGAAGACTTTCATTTGCCATATCTGAGGGCCAACATTCATTTACGCAGATGACCCATTGCGACCCCCCTCTCTTTTTGCTGAAATGCAACCAATGGTGGAGTGGGGGCTTCCAATTCCTTCAGGGCAGGGTATTCAAGTGTTTGCCTCTGAGAGGTACCTATAATTCTTTCTCCTTGGCCATGAAACCAGAAACAGAGGGGCAATTTTGAGTCAAGGAAGTTTAAAACCCCTCCTTCTGTCACTCCAAAGACATTGGCAGCCCCCCCCCCCCCCGTAGCTACTTTCAGTACAAAGAAAGAAATGGAGAAGCTGGGAGATCCAGCCATGTATCTCCTGCCTGTGTAGTTGGCCCTGATTAACACTCATTAATTATAAGTACGTTAAAACCCAAATTGAGTCCAGCCATATCTGCCTTCACAAATGAGAATCAATAATACTGAAAGCTTTCTGTAGATTGATCAAAGAGGCTAGCCAGGTATGACAGGCAGTAATATCAATAGGACACACTATGAAAGCTTCAGTTATATTTTGGTTTTCAGATAACCCCCAACCATCTCTTTCTTTTTTCAAACAGGCTTTCTATATAGCGGGGTAGTTCCACTTGGATAAATCCTTCAGGTTCATCATCGTCATCCTAATATGAAGATAAAGGAAGCAAGCACTTGTAGCAACATATCTTTTTTTGTTGGCTACTTTGGTCATAATAGTTGATAAAAAGAGAAATAGGACAGAACGTAACAGTCGTAAAGGATAGACCAGGTCTGTGTGACTTGTGACCCATCAGCCAGCCAGAGAGCCTATCTACACTACTGCTTTAAGACGGTTTATTAGGCTGACCATACGAAAAGGAGGACAGAGCTCCTGTAACTTTAACAGTTGTAGAGAAAAGGGAATTTCAGCTGGCGTCATTTGTATGCAATTAGTACCTGGTGAAATCCTCTCTTCATCACAACAGTTAAAGTTACAGGCACTATACTAGAGCGACCATATACAAAAGAAGGCAGGGCCCCTGCAACTTTAACTGTTGTGATGAAGAGGGAATTTCACCAGGAACTAATTGCATACAAATGACACCGGCTGAAATTCCCTTTTCTCTACAACTGTTAAAGTAACAGGAGCTCTGTCCTCCTTTTCGTATGGTCAGCCTAAACGGTTTATAACAGTTTTAAACAGTATTAACCGGTTTAAAACTGTTATAAACCGTTTTAAAACAGTACTGTTGATAGGCTTTAAGACATTTTCCAAATGGAGCCCATTAAAAAGTCTTTCTGCACTATGCAGACACCAATTCCTGCCTTGATCTATTCCCCTCCCCCCATGTTGCCACTTGGTTGCTTCACCCTGCTGCATGGTAGGCCCTAGTTTGAGCAGCCTTTTTCTCCTTGGCTCCATTCTCCTTGGCTGTCACTTGATTCACCACAGGCTTAGCCTTAACAGGAACAGCATGAGCACAAGAGGCCATTGATAGTGGAATCAAGGGAAGGCAGACAGGGAGAAACAATCTGCCCTAAACAAACTGCTTCTCCTTCAAACTATTTTTGTTTGTTCTGAGCATCAAAATCCAAACACCAGATACAGATCTTCAGTGCCCACACTCTCCAGGTGAAAAATAGAGATGTAAGAACTCTGCAGGGATACATTGTGGCCTGGCTGGATCTTGCCAATCATCCTAAATTTTCAATTCCAGACAAAACACAGAGGCTTATCAAAGCCCTATAGTCACTGGCTGAAACCAATCTACTACCTTCTTCAGCCATATCCGTCTGTCTTCCAGGACTGGCTGCAGGTTAAGAACCTCACTAGATCAAATCAAAAGGCTCATCCAGTTACCAGTCTGTTTCTAACAGTGGTCAGATTCAGCCAGGTGTTTCTGGAACTGATATTGATAGACCTGTCTCCTATAAAGCTGTTAAAGGGGGAGGGGTGCATGCAGATGAGTGCCTCATTCAAGGAATTTTAAAAGGAGGTGGGCTTGCAGATGTTGTCATCATCATCTTTCATTTGGAACCTCTGCTGTATTTTCCCACCATTTCTTCCAATCATTTCCTTACCAGAAAAAAAAACCAATTAAGGAAGTAAAGATGGAATAGCTGCACAATGTCTTTTGATTGTTTGCACTAGGAGCTCTAAAAATGTAGGGTGCTTCCAGATGGAGGGTTCCTAGTGCAAACCATTTTTATGGGTTTCTGTGCAAGAGACCATTATTGTCCTCCTAACAACTCCAGAGAGAGAGAGAGAGAGAGAGAGAGAGAGAAGTGAAGAGAAGAGAAGTGAAGGAAGCTATTGCCCGAAAAATAGGAGTGGATTGTGCACCGGGCATTCACCAGATTATGTAGTAACTAATGTTAGTATCTAACAGCACTAGCTGTATGGGGTGTGTATTTTCCAGAACTGGGAATACTTGGTCAGATAAGCAAAATGGACTTCATGTTGATGAAGTAAAAGCAGATAACCAGTGCAAATTAAATATTGACATGTCTTGAGGTCCCTTCTGTGACTATGAATCAAAGCTATTTAATACAGCTTTATGGATGGCTGGGGAATGTTGGGAGTTGTAGGACTTTTTTTCTGTTTAAACATGTCCTTAAATCCATAAATATGCTGTGTATCTGGAAAAAAGAGAGAAGGCATTGGGGCAGGAGAAGAGGAGTGAAAATCCATGTTGGACTCAAGCTTTATTTGTGCATTAGTAGAGAACTGAAGATGGATAGAAACTGCAGCAGAAAGAAGAGTAATTCCTGGATGGAGGTATGCCTATTTAGGTTTAACTGCATGGCTAGGCTGTCATCTTGCTAAACTGAATTTAGAGAAGAAAGGATCTCTTGGTTATGCTTCTTGCTCACGTCTACTCAAATGTTAAATGGCAATAGCGATAAAGCTGCTAATATGTTATACTAAAGCAGTAACAAGGCCTCTCTGACTGTCTGCTTGGGAGTTTCCTATGCTGCTGCTTTGTTGCTTTAGCAATAGACTGGAAACAAGGGAAGAAGTCTCTGAAAAAGGAATAATGTGGTAGGCAGTATTTTTACTTTTCAAATGGCTTTAGTTTGCCACTTACTTTGCTCTTACAATTGCTTTGTCAGCAGTACAGGTAGGTACAGTGTGGACGTAGGTGCCAGGTGGGTCGAGGGGATCAACTACACAAAAAAATAAATTAATCCAATCTCCCCCACCACTCACTGGAATTAGCTGATGGTTTCTAATAATACACCAGAAACTGCTAACACCACTACTCTGGTATAGCAGTGTTGTAGAAAGATTTATGACATGGATCTAAGTACAGAAGAAGGGTGGGGCCAGGGCCAACAGATTTACAGGGTTTCTTAAAAAACAAACTATGGTACTAACTACAATTGTATAACCTTATCCTCTCAATATCAGTTATTGAACTTTTATAACGTGATGCAACTTGCAGGCAGGACAAATGAGCCCCACGTGGTAAGCACAGGACGTTCCTTACATGATATTGGTGTATGCCATTAAAAGTAGATGCCAAATCAGTGGTCTTCACACATAGGGCTTTATCACACCTACTATTTTTCCCCTCGGGTTGCTTCTGCAGGTTCCCCCTCTGTTTCCTATTCGAGTCTAGCATCACACATGGTCGGTATTGCTGCGATACCTCAGCTTTGCCTGTTTCGGACTTTGCCCGTCAAGGGATAAATTGAAACAGAAACTAAAACCTGCTACCTTAGGGCAGGAGAGCAGCAGGACGGGGACGGCATCATGCAAGTCCAGCGCTGAAGAAGTGAAGCAAAGTCACGGCAGGTGTGCTTAAAACTGCCTGTGTGATAACAACCCAAATCAGTGGTGTTGTGGGGAAACACAGGACAGTGTAGCTCTGGGTCTTTTTTCAGAGCAGGAACAATGCTGTGAACTGCCAGAGGGCCAGGGTAATTGATGGGACTTCCTTGCTCTGGCAGGAGAATGAGGTAAGAAAGAGACTTTCAGGTTTTACTGTTGTTTGTGACAGATCAGCACAGAGGAAGTCAGAGCATGAGGATAATCAAGTAGAGACTGGCTACTTCCGTCCTTTCCTTTGGTGGAATTCCTACTTCACACTTGCTTGCATTTTAACTCACAACACTTCTTTGCTTAAAGTCGCATTTCAGCTGGCTGAATAAAGCTCAATGTATTTTACAAGCTGAATCTTTGCAGTCAGAAGTAAGCACCACCAAGTTCAGTGGAGTTTATTCCCAAGTAACTTTGCATAGGATTGCAGTCATGGGCTGTAAACTTAATTTTGAAATTTTATGAGTGGCTGGTTGCTTGTTGTTGGATATCTGCACTTTCTGATGGAGTTTTTAGTTTTCTTGAGTATAAATAACAGGCAAGCAGAAAATACATATAAAATATCCTTTAAGGGTGTGGCTATCCTTGGGGGTGTGGCAGTGGGGGCTTCTGCATTTCAGAATTTACCACTATACCCCTGCAAAAAATACATTAAAAAATAAGGATGTCCCTCACAGAGAGCAATTGTGGTAAATGGAGATGTCAAAGATTCTCAGACAGCAAATCAGCATGAATAAACTAGTATTAGTCACAGTACTTTAACACATTTCACTATGAAATCTCCTATTTTGGGATTTTTTTATTTTAAAAAGTCATTCTTGTGGCCACTCAAAAGTTTCATTTATAAGCTCTAAAGCCTTTATGACTGCTTTACGGGAATGTACTTTTAGCAGTTCAGACTTCTATAGGCAACGCACAATAATCAATACTGAGAGCAAACACTAAAGAAACATATATCGATACTTTTGAAGCCAGAAAATCATTAGTTACTTGACTTTCAGCCTTACAATGATTTCATTTGGCAAAAAACTTATATGTCCTTATATTGCTCTGAATCTTGCTATGTACCACTAAATTGCCACAACACTTAGAAGGGTGGAATTAAAAATCTGGATAAAAGCTCCAGAGCCTTTTGAGAATGATTCAGCCAAAGCTAAGCACTTTAAACCCCATGGATATTAGTGGGAGTGTTGAACACATGTCATGTATCACACAATGGGGCATCACATGAAGAACGGGCTGAGCTTCTGGCCCCACTCCTAAGGTCACCTGGCACCTCACCCTTGCCATCCATGTGTTAGGAATGGATGTTTGCAAAAGATGGCCTATGCACATATACTTTCCACATGTTCTGGACTGGAACCCTGCATGATCAAGGTTCTAGAACATGTGAAAAAATCTCTATGCATTGTGCCTCATCTGAAGTGTGCATGAACTTCCCAGGGTAATTTCAGCAGCTCTCTATATGCAGCCCATGTTGACATTGAAATTAATGTGGATGCCCATGTGCCAGGGATGGTCGGATATAGCCCATGGGGGGGGGGTTTCACCATCTGGCTTCTTCCCCAGACCCTGCCTCACTCCTTGCAGGGAAAAGCTCTTACCTCTGACCAGCAGCTGATCAGAAAGAAAATCTTTTCTCTGCTGAGCACTGAAAAAAGCTCCCTTCCTCAGCACTCAGTAGAGAAAAATTCTTATATATGTGCAGGAACACTGTGCACTGGAATGTGCATGAAATGCTGTCTGGGAGTATACAGTCCTTTCCTTTTCTTTATAGATAATTTCCTTTTATTTAATAGATATTGCTGGTTGTTTTGTTTTTACATATCTTTAAGACAATTAGCAAAGGTTGGTCCATAAGGGGGAAAAATCCACAGTTGGGCTATGTGAGGTTATCCTCGACCACTTGCTGCTCCTGTCCCTGTCTCGCTTTACTATTTAGGCCCCACAGCCCCACAGCCCAGCAAGCTGGCCTCCAAATAACTTCTTTATACTGCTGCCACCAGTACCTTCCTCAGATACACCCACAGACCACACCAGAAGATGGAATTAACAAGAATTTATTAATAAGAAATTGCGTGTCAACAAACTTAATGGTTACTTCAGTTCAATTGTGTATCGGTTACAAGGTTTCAATGCTTATTGGTTTCAGTCAGAACACTTATACTTTAACAAACTGTCCCGTATTTAATCTATGCTCTAAAATCTTATCTCAATCTCTCAAACACTCTTCTCATCTAATAATCCTGCTTCAGCCTCTCTCTCTCAATACTCTCAATTCTCTCAAATCTCCCCTCAATCAACCTTGTCAGCTCTCTCTGTCAGACACATATATACACTCTACTCACTCTCTAGCTCCTCCCATTCTTACACAGCTAGCTAATCCAGGTACTCCAACCGACCAGCCAATCACTCTATACTTACCAAGACCTATAACCACAAACAGTAAGTACATTTCGGCATAGTTATTTACTTTACTTGTTATTGTTCTTAACCCTTTTAAAAGATATAAACAAATACATATCACAAACAATAAACTTTGCAATATATTTACAACCACAAACAGTAGAACATCACAGGCTATGCCAACCAACATGATAGAAAATAGTGTACAGATTTTCTAGATTTGGAGCCAAATTCGGTAGCATTACCTAGTGGGAGGACATTTTATTTTTTTTACTCAGTACAATACCTAAAATTAGCCTGTAGATTTGCTAATATAAATACTGTTGTAACTCCTGGATTTTATATTTTCTAAAATGGGAATTGCCCATTGTGTATTTCTTGGCCTCAACATCCCTGGGTGTAACCTGAAACCTGCATAACACGTAAGAGTAGAATCCACTGAAGTGTGCCACCTCTTCCCACACACTATTTTAATACTGTAACCAGTGCAGACTTTATGGCTTCAACATTAAGTTAGCTCCCCCCGTCACTCCCTCCCCCCATAAACTTGCTAGTTTTTCTTAACATCTAGCCCTAAGAAATGTTTTGGAGAAGTCAAGACTAGGACCTTTTGCAGACAGAATACCACCAAGCTATGGCAATTCTCCATATTAGTCTTATACAACTTGTACCCTACGAATCTGAATGCAACCTATTAGACATATATAGCTCAATAAACTTCCTATTTTTGACACCTGCCTGGGATTACAATGCAGGGGAGTTAGTGTGTGCCAGATAGATAGATAGATAGATAGGGCGTGCACAGCATATTTTCTTAGGGTATGCACCCAGGATTTTTTTTAAAAAAAAGGTGAACATTGATTGAATACTCAATCATAAAGGACATTATTTTTATTCATCTATTTATTAAACACTGTAGACACTGATGCCCTACTCCTCCGTGTTCGGCTTATCTGACTGTGGAAAGGCCATTGCAAGTGTGTGTGGGAAATGAAGAGATGCTCCTCAAGCCCCAGCATTGGTGGGGCTTTGTGGTGACACTGGCCAGAGGAGGGGCTGAAGAGGCGATATTAGCCTTCGGGGTCACTCCTCCTGGCTTCTTTAAAGCATGGCTCCCTGCAGAGAGGCTCCCAGCAGAGTGATTCCTTTTTGCTCCTGCTGCTGGGAGCAATGGTGCATTGTTGGGGGCAGCGGAGCAGCCAGAGCGCAGCTGGAGGATCATTCCTGCTGTGTCTGGATCCCCCCCTGGAACCCTACTCAGTGCCCCCCCCCAATTTGGCACTTATTGCTTGAGACATTAGGGTGTGCCTGGGCACACGTGGCACTCCCCTTGTGCACACCTATGATAGATAGAGGATAGATAGATGATAGATAGAGCACCTGTATATGGCTATGGCTGTTTGGCTTGTTGGGAGACAAAATATTCAGGCATGCATTATATTGGTTTAAGAGTGTGGTGTTACCTTTTGTGGGGAGGAGTGTCTCAAAATTTGGATGACTCAATTTGCAATGATTATACCAAACATCATATATGGGATTTCAGGCTGAATTCTGTCTAAACACGTCTACTGACATTATACTTTGCACAATCAAAAGAAGATCCTCTTTAATGTTATGTCGTTAATATGCCCCAACAGATTTGTCCCCTTTTTGTACTGCTAGGAAATATAATTTATCAACTGAAATCCATTTCAGAAGCAGAGCATATAAGTTTACAATACAGCATTTTCAGTTACTACAAGCCATCTTATCTTGTTTCACAAGATCCAACATAATAGGAATATTTTCGCTTAGTGAGTGCTTTGGACAATACAGTCTCCAATTCTATTTGTAAAACATAATGCACTTTCCATATGTTGAGCTTACATTAAAGCTTTAGTGCTATTTCCATCACTTTTACAATCTTTCAGTCTAACTGTCAAAAAACAGCTGGTTGCGAGGAACTGCCACACCACTTTAACTTAGACTGGAACGACAAGTTATATTAAAGGTGTGCTTGTCACCAAAATAGCAACCACATGTTTAATTCCCCCTCCATAGCATTTAGGATAACGTATGTCCTGATATCACAGCCCCTGCTGGAGTAGGGTGACCATATGGAATAGAGGACAGGGCTCCTGTATCTTTAACAGTCGTATAGAAAAGGGAATCTCAGCAGGTGTCATTTGTGTGCATGCAGCACCTGGTGAAACTCCCTGTTCATCACAACAGTTAAAGTTGCAGGAGCCCTGCCCTTTTTTGCATCTGGTCAAGTTGGCAGGGCTCCTGCAACTTTTACTGTTGTGTTGAAGAGGGAATTTCATCAGGTGCTGCATGCATGCAAATGGTACCTGTTGAGATTCCCTTTTCTATACAACTGTTAAAGACAAGGAGCCTTGCCCTCCTTTCTATATGGTCACCCTATGCTGGGGATAAGTGCTCAAATTATGGGAGGATGCGAAGCTCATTCACAAGCCCAACCTGTGACATCCCCTGATTTTAGTCATATTTAGCCCCCTTCCTTCCCCCACATAAAGCATTCTAACCAGCTGTTTATTGCAGGGTTGTATTGCAGTTGTCATTTATGGGCTAGATGACATTCACCTGCTCCCACGGTGATCTTGGGTCCACCTCTCCATTAGTCAGGAATATCGCTGGCTGCTTTTGTCATGGTTTTTCTGCTCTCTCACTACAAACCCAAAGTCTGCTGCTGGTGTGCCCCCCCCCTTTCAGAAGCTGTTCCTGTTTGGTGCAAGTTCCTGGCTCAGCAAAGACCCAACCAGCTGCCAGGTGCATGTCCAGCGGTTTCAGAGGTGTGTGGGTGTGGACTCGGCTGCCATTTTCGCCACGTTTTGGATGTGTATCAGCATGTTTTGGCACTGAGTGTGTAGTTTTTTTAAAAAAAATACAAACATATCTGTGCGCAGCATCACATATTCAATGGCCTATCCACCCCATGTGTTGCTGTGCATTTGCGTTCGTGCGCATCCCTCCGGAACCAATAAAAAACCAGCCCCATAGCCACATCATCTGCATAGCTCCTCCCACTTCTGCTGATCCACATGTGGAAGCGCCGTCATAGGGTGCAAGTCTTCCGGCAATGGCACTCCTGTCATTGCGGAAAACTTTATCTGCATGTGTCCCGTGAGTGCCGATCGCGGAAGTAGGAAAACTCGCAATCACCCCTCCTCCCTTGTGAAAGGGCTGTAGGTGTAGAAAGGGCCTAAAACAGGAGTTAAGTGGACCTGGCCTCCTCAAGCTTTCTTGTAAATCGAGCATTGCTGGGGATAAGGAAACACACAGCATAAAAGGAGAGCTGACCCAGGAAAAAGCAGATGAGTGAGAGGTGCTTCTGCTGAACGCCGGAAATGAGACATAAGAACCTGCCTTATACTGAGTCAAACTACTGGTCCATCTAGCCTAGTACTGTCGATACCGACTGGCAGCAGCTCCCCAGGGCTTCAGGCAGGAATTTTTCCAACCCTACCTGGAGACACTGGCGACTGAGCCTGGGACCTTCATCATTCACAGTATGTGCTCTACCACTGAGCCACTGCTCCTCTAGCCACAGCTAACTTATACTAGGTTGGACACTATTTGTCCATTTAGGCCATTGTTGACTACTCTGATGGGCAGTGTCTCTCCAAGGTCTTGGGCAGAGGTCGGATACCTATGTGTTTTCTTTTACAAAGGACAGTCCTCTATTTGAAGAGCTGCTCGTGGACTGTCCTCTATTTGAAGGATTCCTCTATTTGAAGGCCTGCCCTGCCCAATTCTAGTCTAAAGGTAAAGAACCAGAAGAACAGTTCCTATCACTAGTTAGCAGCACTTGGACAGCAGACTGAACAGGCAGGAGCACAGGCCACCCGGTCACATTCTTTCACACTATGGTGACATGAACTGTATTTCTGTTCAGATGATGATGATAATTTCTAAAATTTTCATCTATCCATATAAATTAACAAATGCAAATTTTATGCAAATCCATGTCCTCTTCTTTTGGTGATGGGCTTCCTCTTTTTTGGCAATTATAGTTCCTTGCTCTTCTAACTAATCCTTTTATCTGAAGATCCCATGGCTTGAACCTGGGTCCTTCTGCATCCAAGCATGTGCTCTGTCCTTGAGCTATCGCCCTCTCCAATGGCTATTCCTCTTCTCTTGTGCTGGTTTACACATCTAGCTAGATTTTTTTAAAAATGGGGAGGGGGGTAAGCAACAGCGGGGCTGCCACTCCCAGGAAAGTTGACTCCTCTGCAGCAAGGGCCACCCCTTCCCCCATCTCCTATGTGGAAGGAGAATATTGTGTTATTGTCTCTGAAAAGGGACTCAAAAGAGCATAACACAAAGACGGAACTGCAATTGTGGCATGGGTTGATGGATTGTATGGAAATTATATGGAATTATGATTATCCACATTCCCCACAAATGGCCTTTAATTTACTGTTTTAAAATCATGATGCTTTTCAATGTCAGACTAGACTGTTTGAAATTGCTCAGTCAAGAACTTGAATGTTGGTAATTGAATAGAGGGGCTTCCAGACTTATGGCTCCTACTGCTAACAGTCAAAAAGACACTGAGCTGCTATTCTTAACCAATTTTCTGTGGTAAGAAAAAAAGATGGAAGACGTGGTGGAAAAATATAGGAGGGGTTCCAAATGGAAGACAATGATGTCTGGACACCCTATAAGTTTCAAAGTTCTGTGATACCAACTAACAAATTTATTCTGGCATAAGCGTTCATGGTCATTGTCCATTTCAGAAGCAGACAGTGTCCATGAAAGCTTATGTCAGAATTAGGGATGTATAAGAATTTCCTTTTGCAGAATCATCAGAACATGCCTGGGAGGCACATTTTTTGGAAAAAGCTCACACATTCCTGAACTGGTGAGCATGTTCAAAAATACATTTTTTTAAAAAAAAATGAGCTCTTTAAAACATGCATTTGAATAAAGAAATAGATTTTTACCCTTTAATCAATGGGGGAAAGTGTGCACTTTTGAAAAAACACAGTCAGAAATGTGCAGTTTGTCCTGTTCGAAATGCACACTTTTCCTGTTCGAAATCTGCACTTTCCCTTTCCAAATGAAAAGAAAAAAAGGTCATAAAAGAAAATGGGAGCGAGGCAAAGTGGAGTTTGGAGAATGTCAGCAAACATTCCTGGTTGCTCCCATCCCTAGTGAGAATGAAGTGGAAAGTTTCCAGGAAAGCTTATGTCAGAATAAATTTGTTAGTCTTTAAGGTGTCACAAGACTCTTAGTTGTTATTGCCACAGTGGAGTAACATGGCTTCCCGCTCCAGAAACTATAACATTCCATGAATGAGGCAGGGAGAATGCACAATAAAAGTCTGGAAACACAGCCATTTTTGACACAGTTCCCAAGTACATCTCCAGAGTCATATGTAACTTGAAAATGAATGAAGAAGTACAACGATGACTCTGCACAGGTTTTTTTTCAAGCTGTTAGCTCATCATGTAAAAATGTCTATTTCCAGCAAATATGTCTATGAATGCTTTTCAAATAAGGAAGACTTGAAATAGTCATGCATGATTATGATTCCTTCCCAGAGTAGGTCATTCCTTTTGCTTAACATATTTGGGTAATATCCAGAAACAAAATGCTTTTTAAAAAATTATTATTCAAATAAAGTAAAAGTGGAAATTATTCTCCAAATATTCGTTGAGGCCTCCAAGCCCGTTGTTGGAGTTTGTAGCTGCCATAGTGTGCTGAAGACAGTCCATTTTCTCCTGCTAATTATAATAATATGAAAAATGTGAATTATAATCCATGTTCCTTCAGTCATAATTATATTTCAGATGAACATATAATCTAATAGCTATCAGCTGGGGCAGAGCATAAGTTTGCACATATACAAGGTTGTTTTGGTTGAGCACCCACCAATGACTCACATCTCAGCAGGAGGCCCATTTACAAGAGCCCCTTCAACACTCTTCAGCATGGAAATCTGCTTGTTCAGACACCTCTCATTCTGGCCTAGATGGAATGCATAAGCAAGCAAGCTAACAAACAAATGGATGGACGGGCGGACAGACAGACAGACAGACAGACAGACAAACAAACAAAAGAAGTGGTGAGAAGGAGTAGTGATGGCAAGTGCCATGCCTGCTCGTTCGCTGGATCTCTGCTTGGGAAGCAAGCAGAAATGATGAGGAAGCGAAGCAGCAACAGCCAGTGGCAGTGAGTGAGGAGGAATTTGAGAGTGTCTTGTCCAAGGGCTTTCTATAACTTGGAGCTGGCACTACATACACACACACACACACACACACACAGCCTTTCTAATATCCCCAGAAATGGTTCTTCTCCAGTTAAGAACATAAGAAGTGTCATGCTGGATCAGACCAAGGGTCCATCTAGTCCAGCACTCTGTTCACACAGGGGCCAACCAGCTGTTGACTCAGGCCTAACAAAGCAGGACACGGTGCAACAGCACCTTCCCACCCATGTTCCCCAGCAACTGGTGCACTCAGGCTTACTGCCTCTGATACTGGAGGTAGCACAGAACCATCAGGGCTAGTAGCCATTGATAGCCGTCTTCTCCAGGAATTTATCCAACCCTTTTAAAGCCATCCAAATTGGTGGCCATCACTACATCTTGTGATAGTGAATTCCATAATTTAGCTATGTGCTGTGTGAAGAATTGCTTCCTTTTATTAGTCCTGAATCTCCCACCAATCAGCTTCATGGGATGATCCTAAGTTCTAGTATTTTGAGTAAGGGGGAAAAATGTCTCCCTAGCCACATTCTCCATACCATGCATAATTTTGTCCACCTCTATCATGTCTCCCCTTAGCCTCCTATTTTTCAAACTAAACTATCCCAGGTGTTGTAACCTTCCCTCATAGGGGAGATGCTCCAGCCCCTTAATCATTTTGGTTACCCTTTTCTGCACTTTCCCCATCTCTATAATATCTTTATTTAGGTGTGGTGACCAGAACTGTACACAGTATTCTAAGTGTGGTCACACCATAGATTTGTATAATGGCAGTATGATACCGGCAGTTTTATACTCAATTCCTTTTCTTATAATGCTTAACGTGGAGTTTGCCTTCTTTACCACGGCTGCACACTGGATTGTCTATTCAGGTTCTTGTCTATTCATGAAATCAGATTAGAGAGAGTTCAGAACAGAGCCTTCTTCTCGTGTAGGGCTAGCCCAAGACATTTTGTTGCTGAGATGAAGCATAAAATGTCCTCCATTACACATATAGAAGTTGACATGGGACATGTCTACATTGGGTATTTCTCTGTCATGGCTGCGAAGTTGCACACCTCTGTTTTGAATGGTAATTGAAACTTACTTCAAAACTGGCGATGGGTCAGCATTCACCACCACACCTGAGGACAGCAAGGTAGCTTAAGAGGTGAAGGGCAGGTAGAATAGCTTTCAGAGCTCTGTTTTCTAACACATCACTGCTCCAACATTTGCTCTTCCAGCTTCTGCTGTCTCACTTTTTCTAATGATAGGGCTGGCCCAGTCTTCGTGTAACTGATTAATGGAACTCATTCCTAAGGAAAATTCAGGATAGACTTTCTTTATATCCTTTTAGAAGGCAGGTAACAATGTCGTCATCATTGCCATCATTGTTGCCACTGGCTTTGTGAAGGTTCATTGTATGTAAAGAGTGAACAGTTGTGAAGTAGTGTGATAAGAAAATAATAATAGGAGTGAATCACCCCAGGACTAAAATGGTAATTTCTCAAATGCTCTGGTAATGGCTTTCTGATGGGTCTACAGCTCAGGACAAGTGTATAGCCAATGACTCTAACAAAAGGCTCGACAGGAGACGAGGCCTTGCCTTTGTGAGGAATGGAAGCAAGATCCATTCCGGAGGACACGTTAGGGAAAAATATCAGGAGTACTTAGTCAAGAGATGGACTTGCGTTTTTACTCCTGTATGTTTGTTTTCTTGCCTTTGTAACTTCAGTTCTATGTGTGTAAATACCTTAAGCCAAGCGTGCCTTACTATGCTAAGAATAACAAAGAGTTTTGATTTAAAACTTCTGTTGTTGGAGAATCCTTTTCACACCCGCCTACAGCTCGAAACCCCATGCTACTGAGAAGGGGGAAAGAGAAAGGTGGAAGCTTGGGTCCCAGGAAAGGGACAAGGTTGCTCTTAAAGAGGCAGGATATCTTTAAAAAGCAGAATCAGAGTGTCCAGCCAGGAAGGTGGAATTCTGAACGTCCAAGGGCGGATCCTGGACAGGCTTACAATTACGTTTGGCTTGGATGTCAATGTAGTGCGGTGGTTAGAGACCTAGTTTCAAATTCCTACTGAGCAATAAAGCTTAGTGGGTGACTTTGGGGCAGACACTGTTACTTAGCCTAATTTGCTTCACATGATTTTTGTGAACATGAAGGTGGTGGGACCCCATCTATGACATCTTGAGCTCTTTGGAGGATGGACAGGATAAAATTGTATTATTATTATTATTATTATTATTATTATTATTATTATTATTATTAAATTGTTATACCACCCAGTAGCTGAAGCTCTCTGGGTGGTTCACAACAATTAAAACCACAAAATATTAAACAATAAAATACAGATAATAAAATATAATAGAAAAATAAGATAACCAAACAGAAGCTAGCAATAAAAAAATAAAATATAGGAAATAAGAACAAAAAGCTCTTCACCTGGCGCCAAAACAAGTACAACATAGGTACCAGGTGAACCTCCCTGAGAAGCCTATTCCACAACTGGGATGCCACAGCAAAAAAGGCCCTCTTCCTAATAATGCACTTTTCACAACCTATGCAGCTTCTTAAGGATTTTTAAATCTGGCAAAGTGCCCTGCATTCTTTCAAAAGGCCTCATGTATTCTGCTGTAACACAAGTAGACATTTATTTGATACGCGGGCTTAGCTGGATTGCAGATGTTATTTGTTTTGCAAACTAATGGTTAATGCAAAAGATTAAAAAATGCAGTTCCATGTAACTATATATAGTTCTGTAAAGTTTTCAGCTCGTAGGGCTTTGATGGAAATAACAGAGGACAGTAAACAGTCATGAAAACTGAATTAAACCTCAACTGCTTTTGCATTCCAGTGCAAAAGTAAGTGGCACAAAGGAGAAATGGAAGCACAGCTCAGCTTCTATGTGCTCCAGATCATGGCGATGATCTTCAGACAAGGCAACTGTGTGGAGACTTGCACACTAAGTGTGGAAGGTCTGATGCTACAGCAATTGCATGGAGCAGCTGCCTTCAGGGAGCCTTTCAAGCACTTCTCATGTCCAGTCCCCGAGCCGACTAGAAGTTTTAGCCCTGCAGAAATGTTTGAGAGCCAGATCCTCCATACGAACACTCTATTACATGGAAAGCTGTTTTGAATGATCAAACTTTATTTGTTTTATTTTATTATTTTCAGTGGGAGAAGAGCCTTCAGTGTGGTGGCTCCCTTCTTTGGAACTCCTTGCTCCTGGAGGTCAGGCAGGCACCAACACTGTGCTGCTACTGGTGCCTCCTGAAAGCAATTCTGTTTCAGGAAGCATTCCTTAAATGGCCAGCTATAGTTTCTATTGGTACTCTGTTTTTAATTATTTTAATATGGTGTTTTACTCCTGTTAGATATGGAGTGGTATACAAATATTATCAATAAAATAAATAAATGAATAAATATGTCCTCTGAATAATCAGGGAGCTGTCTACGCATGGGAAAGCCCTGCGGTGGCTGTGGATATGTGCCTCATTGGTTAGACAATTTACCCCAACTTTTTCAAAGGGAGCGATGTCAAGATGGCGTTTCCACCATGTAACATTGCTCCTTCGCCAATCTGGGGCCAACCCTAGGGTGGATCCTGGTGGAAGGTGACCAGTGATTGGTTGCCTTCCACCAGGAAGAGGGTGGGGGTGACTCCGGAACCAGGTTGCTGCCCAGAAATCCCACGCTCCCTCCCTGGCTTTGGGTTTACCTGATGACTCCCAAGGAGAGGGAAAAAGTGGGGTTGAGGAGCAAGGCGGTGCCAATCTGGTGCCGTGAAGACAGGTCACAGGTTTTAATTCTCAGGAAGCAATCCGTGTGGTGGAAGGAGAAGGGCTTATGTTGCTCTTTCTGTATGATACGAATTGACTCGTATGGTATGGGTTAGTAACTCTGAGCAGGCAAAAAATGAGCAGCGTTTCTCCTTTCCCTTCATCCTATGTATTCAGTACAGATGCATTTGAGTACAAAAGGAGCTGCATTTATTCACTGCCCGATATTGTTTGCTGTGGAAAAGGCCATTATCATTATTATTTTCATGGTGACTACATGGTGAGACTATCTGAAAGCTCACTATCATGCTCCCTACCTACCCTTCACCTATGAAGCAGTTTGTCTGTGTTCATCCTCTTAATTGGCAGACAGGACAGCAGTGCAGCATCATATCTCCAAAAGAGTTGAATATCTATACAAAAACCTTTCAAGCCATCTGAGGTATAGAAGCTGTAAGATTAAAAAAAAGTGGTGTGTTTAAAAATATGAGCAAATAAGAATGGTGTCCTGCAATACCATTCTTATTTGCTTGAGTATCATTACAGATACTTATTTGTTTGAGTATCATTACAGATCAGGGTGACCAGATAAAATCCAAGTCAGGGCTCATGTAACTTTAACAGTTGTAGAGAAAAGGGAATTTCAGCCAGTGTTATTTGTATGCAATTAGTTCCTGGTGATATTCCCTCTTCATCACAACTGTTAAAGTTGCAGGGGCCCTGCCTTCTTTTGTATATGGTCACTCTAGTATAGTGCCTGCACCTTTAACTGTTGTGATGAAGAGGGAATATCACCAGGAACTAATTGCATACAAATGACACTGGCTGAAATTCCCTTTTCTCTACAACTGTTAAAGTTACATGAGTCCTGACCTGGATTTTATCTGGTCAGCCTATTACAGATCAACTTATAGAAAAGAAAATACGTTCATGTTCAGAAAGGCCAGGGTCATGATCTGGAGTAATTTAGGAGCTGTGGTGCTCTCTTTGAAAAAAAACACAAAAACAGGGGTCAGATTCCCGCCCCCCCAAAAAACCACAATCTCCATTACTCATGCACTTTCTCAGCAGGCCATAATGACAGAGTCATGAATGTCTAAAGAGTGATTTCATTTCACTGTTATTTACAACTTAACTCAATAGCTGAACCTCTTCCTATTATTCGTGGTTAAATATAGCAACAGATTCTTTCCCATTCCTTTTTCTCTACTTTATTATTTTTTTTAACCACCCACACAAAGTAATGAGTCAGAGAAGCTGTTAAGAATGAGTGGTTCCCATCTGGCTGAGCTGCTCATTGGCAGCTTTGTTGACTTTGCTGATTGTATTCACACTCCTCAAGGTCACCTCAAACATAAGGAGGTGAAATAATGTCTGTCTGCAAAAAAATCGTTTGCATGCCAGAATCTCAGTGTGCAATATCGAAAGATATATTTTACTGACATGTCTTTCTCCAGTCACCTAAGACAATAACAGCAAAATATTGGGCACACACCAACTCCGCATAACTTTGCTTCTAAATCTTGCATTCATTCACTTCATGTAGAACTGGTTCAGACACAACAATTTTAGCCCACGCCTCTTCTTCCTAATTTGTATTCTGATCATGTTGAGTATGAGTCACTGAAAGATAGTCTCATCCATGGCTAAATCTGTGTGCTACAGCAGTGTATATCAAAAAGCTGGATCTGATTACAGGTAAGATCAGTGCGCACCAAGGACTTATTTGAACATTAGATATTAGTCAGCAAGCATGGCCTAAGTCTTAAGTTTGGTAGCCCTCACATGATCAACTGTGGAAGTGCACAGGACTGCTAACTAGCTTGTTCTCCAGCAGGGTTTGCGTGGGAACCACCTATTGAACATGAATGGGATTCTTTTATAGAGGTATGAGTACACATATGGCAGCTATGAGTACACATATGGTAGCAGCCAGGTATATCAGCCAGGCTTGTAGCCTATCTAAAAGTTTGGAGGGGGGAGAGAAAAAGTAAAGGGGCAATTCATCTGGTTTGTAGGCCTTTTAAAGACAAAATTGTAAACTGTTTTTTAATTATTTGTTTGTAAAAAAATAAAATTAAGGGGACAGGCTACAGGCCTGATACAGGTCACACGAAGAGATGCGCTGATTCAAATGCTTCTTTGTGGTTGCTGCTGGTCTATCACCACCTTATTCATTCATCTACAAATATTTTAGTAGAGAAAACAGCAACTAAAGGCACAATCCAGCAGAGCTATGCACTTTTGAACTCTGGTAATTTTAATAGCAAAGCTGAGCACCCATTCAATTCTTTCCCGCTGAAAGCAGTGGGGCTAAAAAAATGCCTGGACAGTGCACTTACATTTCAATTGTTATTTTAGCTTTATAACTATGTGTGTCCCCCTCCATCCCCCTCTGATTTCTTTACTCTCCTTTTCACTGGTCCTTTAATTTAGTGAAGGGATAAAGACTTCACCTGTCAGATACGGAAATCTGATTGATTTCATTGAGAATTCTGTGTGTGTATGATAAAAATCACGAGGCGCTGAGAAACTAATGGAGAGGAAATTGGATATTTACTCATAACCCATAGTGGAAATACAGTCTGGGTAAAGTCTGAAAGGTCAGTTGGAAAGCCAAGATTGACTTATGAGACCATTGGCTTTAATTTATTTGTGTGTAAACTTTAGCCCTGTAGCTTAAGAAAAAAATGACATTTTAAAGAGAAAAACAGGCAACTTGTTAGCTCAGATTTGGAGCTATGGGTTTTTGTGTGGAATCATCATCATCTTTTCCATAAGTGGCTGTTCAAGTGGATTCATAAAAACTAGGAACAATTGAATATATAAAAAAATCACAAGTAAAATTAACCCAATATAATTCAAAGTAACTGTATGCACATATTCAAAAATGGGATTCATCCTATACACAGTTACCTGGGAGTAAGCCCCATGAACTCAATGGGACATACTTCTGAGTGGGCATGAATAGGATTGTGTTGTAAAAGTTCCATTCAGCCAAAGATGAGAGTGATTGATTGATTAATTAATTAATTACAATAATACACAGCCATTACATACATTCTGTTATGGAAATTGTGTTGTGGTGTGTGTGTGTGCAATATTGAGGAGAATGTATAGCCTATAAGCCATTTATGACATCCTCCCTCTTTCTGAATTCAAACATCATAAGGCACTCTAGTTAGTTCAAAAGTAGGAGTGAATGGTTTTGATCTCTTCCCCTGGCACATGAGAGGATAAAAGCTCCTGCAGCCTCATTCATATAGTGGGAAACCATGGTTTCTTGTTACTGCTGGTTTCTTGTTTCATAGTGACTGCTATGAGTGTGATCTATACTGGAGGAATATAAAATAGGTGCTTTGCTTTAGCAGTGGATTATTATCTTTCAGGCTTTACCGTGGTCACACAATACCAAAGTTATTTTCTCCAGACTAAGTTCTATGAAGGTACCATACATGTCGAAGACATGCTTAAATTCTAAACACATTTTATTCTATTTGAAGCAATGGACACTGGTGGCTCTGATTTCAATGGGGCTGTGATTCCAGTGTGGCTTTCAGTCAGAACCATCTAGAACTCTAAAGGAGCTACCCAAGGTGCTGAACCCATTTTGGGGATAGGGTTCAGTACCTTGAATAGCTCTTTTAGAGTTCTGAGTGCTCTGAATCACAGCCCCGATGGAACCAGAGCCATCTGCCTCCACTGATTTGAACATGACTTGAGCTGTCAAAATCCCCAAATTATCAAAGTTCCTCTTTGCTCATTGTTGCTTCAGGCCTAAAACAAAGGTTTCAATTAAATGTTTTGAGGGTCTGAACATTCCCCATTGTTGGTAGTGAAGTTCAGAGAAACCCCTATAAAAAGGTGTTTATCTGGATCGGCTAATGCAGGATAACTGCTACTTATTGGTTCAGTACTTACACCACCATATTAAAAATGGGACATAGGAAGCTGCCTTAGGCCAAGCCAGGCATTGGACCATGTAGCTCAGTATTGTCTGCACAAGAGGACCAACTGGTTCAGACCTGTGACCCCCCTCAGACTCCCAACCTGCAATATGGGACCCACTTTCACAATTGCTCAACATGGTGTCAACAGCTATGCTGTGACCCATCTGGACTGATGGGAGTCGTAACCCACTTTTGGGTTGCGACCCCCAGTTGAAGACCACTGGTCTACACCAACCTCCCCCAATATGGTCCCTCCGGATGCTTTGGACCACAATTCCCGCAATTCTACCCATTGGCAATGCTGGCTGAGGCTGATAGCAGTTGAAGTCCAAAACATCTAGGAGGCACCAGTTGGGGAAAAGTGGTCTACAATGACATGCAACAACTTCCAAGGGTTTCAGACAGGAGTCTATCCAAGCCCCACCGGGAGATACCAAGGATGTAATCTGGAAGCTTTTGCACGCAAAGCCTGTGGTGTTCCGCTGAGCTACAGCCCTTCCTCTTGAAAGAGTCACTACTGATTTGCAGCCGTCACCATATGTCTTCAGATCACAGTACAGCAGTCATCAAAAATCTGGAATGCAGCACAGTTGTGGTCTGCAAAACCTAGACTGGATGTCTGGATTTAGACCAGTCTGCTTATTACCCTTCTCACTTTAAGAGTACCCAAAGAGTACCCAGACATCTGCTGAGAAAAGAAACTCAAACTCTATAAAAATGTATAATCTTGAAGTGGGAGTTTCAACATCTTATTCCTTTTCATTATATGAAGTAGGGTGGTGTGTGTGGGGAAATCCCAGAAAATCTCTTAGTTGTATGTATTTATTTGTCCTTTCCCTATTTTAGCTGTGCCTTTTATTACCATTTCCATTTTGTCCAGATTAGAAAGCAATGAGCAGTATCTAATGGTATGGAGCTCCACCGACTCTTTCAGTTGTATAAGCGCTTGTGGAACGTGTTGGTATCTGATAGCCCACACATCTGAAAGTGGTTGTGCAACCACTTCTGCAACCACTTCCGCAAACATAACTTTAGCTGGATTCTCCCATTGCGTATAGGTCAAAATCTAGTTTCTGCTAGCACAACATTATTTGCATTAGCGGAATGACACTGTTGGACACTGCTTTCTCATTCTAGGCTTGGCACAAAGACCTGAGAGTGTGTTATTAGTTTTTCCACACTAAATGCAAGGAGGAGGCAACACCATGTCCATTGGCCCTGCACTCAACATTACTGCACTCCACTGTCCTTGTCCTAGACACCAACTCATTGAATGGAACATCTGAAAAGGGGCATCTATGTGCATACAGTTATATGAATGTGGGTGGTCACACACGGGGACCCCTACACTAAGGGTTCCAATTCCATGGAATACCCATTAAATTAAATTAATTTATTTGAAATATGTCTAGACGGAATCCCACAAAATGGATTTCGGGGTTGTGTACAGGCATAAGAATTCAAAATGACAAATACAATACTATAATTAACAAAACAAATTAACCATTATAAGAATAAAAACGGAGAGGCAGCAAACAATACAACCATACAAGCAGCAGAAGTAATGCAATCAATTACAATGCCTGGGCAAATGAAGATGTCCTGACCTGGTGCTGAAAAGATTGTATCTATGCACATACACCGTGCGGGCACCCCTTTTCAGATGCTTTGCTTAATACATGGGCTTAAAAGAGTGGAAGTGGGGCACAGCAGCATGAAGAGAAGGAGCAGGATTCTACTCCCCATGATTAATTGAGTGTCTGCACTGAGGAATGTGTGAAAGGGTTTAAATATAATATCTAAATATTTGCAAATTCAAAATGACACTTTTCAGGTCACTGCTGATGGATGTTTGGTTTCATTGCTTCATATATGTTTCCAGGCTCAATTCAAAGAGTTTGTTTTTACTTCTATACCTCTAAATGGCCTAGGACCAGGATACCTCAAGGACTGCCTATTCCCATATGAACCTGCCTGAATGCTGAGGTCATAGTTGAAAGCCCTGCTCTGTGTTTCTCAGATATCAAAAATATGGAGGGTGGGTATGAGGGACAGGACTTTTTCTGCCATGGTGTCAAGGCATGGAATTCCCCCCTCCCACTGTGGGAAGGTGTGCTTGGTTCCATCTCTGCAAAAGTAATGAAAATATATTTATTCTACTACTCTTTAGGGTAATCACTCATGAATCACCAAAAAAGAGGATATTCACCATCAAAAAAAAAGATGAGAGGGCACTGATTTGCATGAAATTTGCAAAGGCTAATTTATATGTATAGATGCAAATTTAGAAATATTATAATTTGATATAACTATTGAACATATCACCATAATGTGGAAGACTTATTTCTTCCTTCTGGTGATTTATTATCTTTATACAGGACGTGGACTAGACAGCTCTTCAAATAGTGGACATCTTCAAAACAGAGGACAGAGCTCTGGGAGCACCCTTCAAATAGAGGACTGCCCTCTGTAAAAGAGGCTACTTAATATAGATGGCCACTCTAATACAGTTCTGCAATGCCCTTTTGCTGTACTCCCCGCCCCCTCAATTCTCTGAGTGGTGAGGCACTTATCTGGGTTTGGTTTCTTTTAGAATAAGGTCACTGGAGGTTTACTGCTCTTTTATGTTTATTTACAAATATAGAGGTTGAGCATAGGTGGAGGTACAGCATTTTGGACTCTTACAGATGGCCCACAATCCATTGCTTCTACATCAGGTTTCCTGGGGAACAGTAGGCATCCTAAGATACTTCCAGAGCTAATTCAAGTCTCTGTGCTTTTCCCATCATTTTTTTCAAACTGCCATTTCTTTACACACATCATTTCCAGCTAAAAAGAGGGGGAAGGAAGACCTACCCTCATCTTCAAAGTGGCTCTACCAGAACAGACTCTTGCCATTTCCTTAGCTATTGCTAAAGCCAGCTATGGAGCCAGTTTCTAATCTTCCTAGCAAAGAGAAGGTACTGGGCCACTTTGCCAGGACTATTAACACCCTACAAGCGACAGAAAACCCATTCACAGAAATCTAAGAGTCAAGAATCATGGAGCTGAGGTGAGGTAGCCCAGCCTCCAATCCCATAAGAGACACTGCTGGTATTGAGGGGTTCTGTATGTATTGCTTGTGATGTTTTATATCTCTCTTATATCTATCTATCTGTTTGTATTGTCTGTCAGTTTGTTTGTTTGCATTTTATAAATTCTGTCAAATCACCTTGAGGATTTATTTAAATGGAAAAGCAATATGAAAACATCAGGAAATAAATAACAAATGTTCATTATTGATGCTGAGTGTTTGCTGTTAAGATGTAATATTCCTTTCTTATAAAAGCAGCTGAGACTGTAATCCTGTGTGAATCTTCTTGAGAGTAAATCCCACTGAAGTCACTGGGGATTGCATGAGTAAACATGCACAAAGTACAGTTAAATTTAGAATAAAATAAAATGTGAGCCTGAAAGCAAATATGCCTTGTCAGGCTAATGCAATTTCAAAAGCAGCTCCCAAAAGCCAAATGTTGGTGTAGGCGGTGAAAGCCCTGTTAGAAGTATATTGGAACAATATTAAGGGAAAGAGAATTTTAGGGCAAAAAGAAATTGAGAGGACAGGAAGAGAGAGAGTAGGCTTCAAAAGTTCTATTTTAATTTCAGTGTGTATTTGCTCAAAATAGCCTCAGCCCCCGGCCTTGGAGTTTATTCAGCCCCCGACATGGTTGTAACCTCGTAAACAGGAAGCACTCTCCAGTTATTCTCGCAATAACAAGCTTCTTGCTTTGTCTTATAGCTTAATTACCTCAGCCGGTCAAAACAAATGGCTGGACATTGTCTGGGTTTCATTAAGTTTTCCCAGGATTAGTCACACCTGTGCAAATATGTACACCTAGGCAAAACAAGTGTGACGTCCACAGCAGCCACCTTCCTTTCCACAACTGGTGCCAGTGCTTACTAGAGGAAAACATGCTTGTGGTTTCGCTGTTGCTGACATCTTTCCACAAGACCCTCGTGAGAAGCTACACAAGTGGGCTTGGGTGGGAAAGATACACAGACATTGCTTAACCTCTAGCAGAGGAAAAGGTGCCAGGACTGAAATCTCTCAGGAAACACCAATGTCTGATCTGGAAGCCCTTCCCTTTCATCCCTGGCATGTGGAGATATTTGCAGTTATTTATTTGATTATTCATTTCCAGATGCTTTAATCTCACTTTTCTATTAAAACAAATGCACAAATAGGGTGGCCACTTATGCATCACCAAAAATGAAGATATGGATCAGCAGAAAAGAGGACAAGAGGACACATATTTGCATAAAATGTACAGTGCTAATTTATATAGATATATGCAAATTTAGAAATAATATTATACTCTAAATAGAAATGTAATTGCACTGTAGTGACAAGCTGACCTGTGTTTGCCTGTTCAGTCCTTTGCTCAGGTGCTAACTGTTCAGGGGCCCTGCTCTGCCTTCCTACAGTTCTTTATCCTTAAAATGGACTTGGGCAGGGGTCAGGATAGCCCTTCAAATAGAGAACACCTTCAAATAGAGGATGGCTCTCTGGCAGCCCTTCAAACACTGTCCTCTGTAATGGAGCACACATGGCCACCCTCTGCTGCTAATAAAAATCATAAAATGCAAATACAACATAAAGACATCACAGTAACAGGACTTCACAAAAGCCTTCGGTGGTGTAACAATATGGAAGAAATGCGAGATTCGGCTTAAATGAATTTTGCTTCCTGGGAGGAGCCAGGAAGTAATTCAGACTGACATTCACTATTTCTGGCCTGAGGAGAGAGAGGCCACAACATGGGAAAGCTCTGTATAGGACCCGTTGTTTAAGTAAAACTTGGACATTTGTTTGGAAGCAGAGGCAGTTTAAATCTGTGCGGTGCAACCCACCAACTTTGAAACTTGTGGCAGCACCTTTAAAATTCATAACTGAATCAATTAAAAGACACTCCCATCTTTGCCTACCAAAAGGTGAGCAAAGATGGTACTCCTTTGAGAGAGCATTCCTAAATCTTGCTGCCATGACAAAGAACAAAATAAAAAAACAAAACCTGTTCCTGCCCCCATCTGCTATGACTTTGATGGGGGGGATGAAGAGCAGGGCCTCAAGGGATGACCTTAGTGTATGGGCTGTTCATATGGAATTTGGTAGACTGTTTATCCATTGTTGAGGGAAATGAACCCTGAATTTACACTGGGGCAATTTCATCTATACTTTTTACTTGGTAGCAGGTATTTGTACCAACTGAGCACTGGTAAACAGATGATAAGATCCATCCCTACCCCGCATGGTTAATAGCAGTGTGGGGACGTAGGAACAATCTGTAAAAAAGTTGTTTGTATGTGCATGCTCGTAAATGACAGTGTGGGCCAATACAGAAAACAGTCTTCAAAAAGAGAAGCAGTTGCCACTGTTGATATAGAGAACTACAGCGTAGTTTGCCGTATAGCCAATGAAATTAGGTTTAAGGATAACAGGAAGATCCAGTGGCTATTAGGAAATATCTGGTTTCCAGTTTCAGACTGAACTCACCAGACAACCTTGGGCAAAATATAATAATAATATTTTAAAATGTTTTAAATATTTTAAAATTGTACTATGTTTAATTATATTTTTAATTTTTGTATATCTCTATCTGTTTTTAACTGGACATGTTTTAATTTGTAAGCCTCCTTGAGTCCCAGTATTGGGGAAAAGGCGGGATATAAATAAATATGATGATGATGATGATGATGATGATGATGATAATAACAACAACAACAACAACAACAACTGAATAGGGCTTTCCTGAGCATACGTGAGTCTGCTTGCAGCAAAAAACAAGAGTCTTGAGGCACTTTAAAGACTAACATAATGTTAGTCTTTAAATGCGGCATAAGGTTTCATTTCAATAGTTGGAAATGTTATCTGCAGTTGGTTGATATATGCACATGCACAAGGGCGTTGAGAAAGAAACTTAAACAGTGGGATGTTACAAAGTAGCTCTCTTGTGAGTGAGCAGTACTGACTCCATTTTGAAGCAGCCAAAAGCCAAGGCGTCTTCATTCTCCACAAAGGCACAGGAATGGGGCTAAGAGCCATCACGTAAGGCGAGGTCAGGCAATTCAGTTCCTGATAGACTTCCTAAAATGCATTCCTCAGAAACAAAATTGAGCTGAATAAGAATGCTGGACGGTAACAGTGATATCTGGTAATGCATCTAGTCATGCAACTGTAATGCTGAACTCCAGTCGTTAAGACAGCCATTAGCATGTAAAGTAATCTTTTGTTAAAATAATGTTTCCAGCCAGTACAGCCATCATCCACAAGTACCCTCTTTTGTTATCTGAGATGAAGACCAGCTCAGTCTTTCTCCAATAGCAAATAGCACCACTTCCAATGCTTACGGGCAGTAATGTCACTGCCTTTCTCTAGATTGTATAAAAACCCTCAGGTTTTGAGGGTCCCTCCCTTCTTAGAAGCATGAGGCCATGCTGCTGAAATCACTGGGTGTTTTACCCCCCCCCCCCAAATGGGTAAGGTGCCACCTTCCTCTCCACTGAGACCAGGAGCTACAACGCACACTAGCTGTTGTCTTCAGGAAAGGGCTTCAGTCCAGGGAAAGGTATGTTGCTTTTAGAGATTCCCACCCTTCTTTCCCCTGCTGTCTGTGTGTGTATGCTCTAAGTCTCAAGAAGACTCCTTTAACAATCTTGAAACTACTTTTAAGCCTCCATTTGCTCAGCTAATTTCCCCAAACTAGTTTGTGCATTCGAATCTGTTCATACTTCAATAAATATGCTGTTGTGATGTTATCCTCTTCAATAGTGTGGATTTCTTTGCATGAAGGAAGGTTGGGAGCAGGGCTTGTGTGCAAGCCCATGTATCCCCCTCCTCACTTTAGCCCTCATGTGTTCACTTGAACATCTGCATAGGGCTAGAGTCTGTGATACTTCTATGCAAAGCTCATATGTAAACACAGTGACCATTCACAACGGGAGTAATTAGTGACAACACAATTTTCACAATCTCTGAAGAAGACACCTTTCTTTAGCAACATAATTTTAAAGGAAAGCACTCCAGTAAATTTGATTCTATTTGTTTAGGACTCAATTGTGGAATGGCCTGTGGACTGGCCTGCCGGAAGAGATTCGACAAATAAGACGTCTTATTGAATTTAAGAGAGCCGTGAGGACTGAGCTCTTCCAGCAGGCCTACCCAGTTGAATTTTAAGATGATTTTAATAATGTATTAGTTTTTATTTGTTTTTAATGTTTTATCTATTTTATGGTCCTTGTATTCATATTCATTGTTGTTCCTTGCCTTGATCCGGAGGGAGAGGCGGGTTAGAAATAAATACATTATTATTATTATTATTATTATTATTATTATTATTATTATTTGATACTATGGTTTTCTTTCTTACTGCAGATGTTAAAATAGCATTCTCTTTCCTCTGAAAACTATGTGTGGATCCTGCTTTCTGATTGACAGAGATGCAAGGATGACTTGAGCCTCTGTGTTCTCATAGCGCACACTGGCAGATACATTATTTCTCCTTATGCATTTTCAGTATCCCTATATGATACATCACATATGCTATAAAGAAGATGTATTTGGCCAAAATAGAGTGCAATAGCTAAGGGTCCAATCATACCTAGTGGCCGATAAGCACATTTAACAACTCATGTGTATGGTCTTGCATCAGAGTGACTATGTATGGGGAAACAACAGATCGATCTTTCAGTTGTCTTAAGTGCATGATGAAAGATGTGTAGAGTGAGGGAAAATCCCTACGTGTACTTTAGAACACAAGAAAATTGTCATCTGTCTTCATGATCAGCCAATTGTAACAGATTTGTTTTGAACATTCTCCTTTCATTGTTGTTGTGATTAGTTATTTGCTCTTCTATCAAGCATTTGAAGTTTCAACTGGAAGTTAAAGTGTCATTTATATATCCTACTGAATATTGTTGTACATTTACAGCTAAGGATTAGAAAGAGGAAGTGGTAGATTTGTATCATCTACAATATGATCGCTATTACTAGACTTGACAGTCATCAATACAAGCAATCTTTTAAAAATATAATAGTATTTTAATGGCTTATGCATAGTGCTCATGCTACTATTCCATTCATTGCATAATTAACTCATTGCATTTTAAATCCATTGTTTAATTGCTTTACAATTGATTTGCAGCCATCCTGCTTTGATGTTTAATTCAGGATCTATTTTCCTGCTTTTTCATTGCACATAGATATATAATATGTTGTGCCTGATTGCAATGCACCAGGTAGCTTGAGTAGCTTCTTATCCAGCCTTATCCAACCTGGAACCCTCCGGATGTGCTGTATCCTGCTTGGTGTAGATCTGTCCTAAGTGAACATGTGCTTATCTAATTGTTTGCATGATCAGAGCTGGTTATCTTAAAACATAATCCTATGCATATTTAGACAGATAAAGTCCTACAACTCCCAGCATTCTATGCTGGCTGGGGAATGCTGGGAATTGTAGGACTTTTTTCTGACTAAACATGTATAGGATTATACCTTCAGGATAACTGTGGTTTGGATGGTCAAGTATCCTGGAAGAATGTCTCCTTAACTCATTCCAGCATCTATTTTGTTGCACATTCTGAAAATAAATATGAGGCTGACATATGAGGGGGAGGGAATGCAATAATAGCACTTTCATCTGAAGAATATCTTTAAAATAGATTCAGAGATATTCAGAAGTGGGTGAAATAAAGAGTCCCCCAGCATAAACATAGCAACCTTTAAATAATGAAGGATGATGATCAACAAAATGTAACTGAGGGTGGAATGACACATTACTCGCACATAATGAAGTCCACATGGCACCTTCTTGTAGGGAAATGCAGCTTTGACAGGGGTAACTTGGAATTTGGAGAAATGGCAGGGTGGAGTTGGTGTTTTTTATTAATCTTTTTCTTTTTTATGAAATGAAAACAAACTGTAAAAAGAAGGAAAAAAGAACAAAAAAATCATATGCATAGAAATATCAACATTCCGTCAAATACAACATTAAAAAAGGAGATTATGCTTCTTTTTCAAGAAAAGCAGACTAAATATTCATTTATTTATTTATCCACTTGCACCTATATACCATCCTTTGAAATGTTGATAATGTTATTAGGTCCTCAATCCATTGCATTATGGGAGGTGAACAGTTTTCCTTCCAATGTTGTAACACCAGTCTTTTGACTGTCATAAGGGCTTGGAAAAATATTTTGCGCCGACCATACATTAACTTCCAAAAGACTGGTAAATAGATTAAGAGGACATACACACCATTCAATATTAAAGAATATTCCAATGCAATGCCTCCAAAAGGAGGCAACTATTGGGCATTGCCAAAACATATGGATAAAAGAGGCATTTTGGTGCATTACATCTCCAACAATTATGCGAATTAGGAAAGCCTTTATTAAAAACGCTGTGGATTCCAATAAACCCAAAACAAGATGTTTTGCTGAATAAAGAGTAGTCTAAGATGCATAGATTCTCCCTGTTCTTAAAGATTGGGGTTATATACTAATGGCTACAGTTTCTAAAACGGTCTTAGCTATCCCTAATCGTGTTAAAAAGACATAGATTCTACAATCTAGCTGTAGAATCCTGATATAACTTTCCCCTATTCATGTCTTAAATGTAGAAGTGGGAAAAGAAGAAGAAAAAAGCTGGACGCATCTGTCTTCATACTGTCCAAGCAGTCTCAGACCCATGGAACGTACTGCTACATCTTCTAGTTGGCTATAAGGTGTGACTGAAGTCAATAACTTGTGAGCTTTTGATTTCATTTATAAGCTTTGGCTTGTAAGAAGTAAGAAAGCTATTGTATGTGTCTCAGGTTTTTAGAATTCCAGATTATCTTCTAAACCAGTAAATGGTGATAAAGATAATGACATTGATTGGCTGAATTGCTGTGATGTCATTGAATGTTCACAAATGTTCAAACTTAATAAGCCATAAAACTGTAAGGATGGTTGCTGTCTAGATGCTCTCGAGGTAAGGAAGTTGTCACTTTGGCTAGCATGAAAATCTCATAAATATTGTTTAAAAGACAATCCTGCCAGTTGTAAATTCTACTATCACAGCAACATTGGAGGACAACAATGTAAGGAGGATAACAGTGGCCATGAAGAAGATGAAATATAGCATATTAAGAACATAAGAAGAGCCATGCTGGATCAGACCGAGGGTCCATCTAGTCCAACACTCTGTTCCCACAGTAGCCAACCAGCTGTTGATCAAGGACCCACAAGCAGGACATGGTGCAACGGCACCCTCCCTCCCTCCTCTGTTCCCCAGCAACTGGTGTATACAGGTTTACTGCCTCTGATACTAGAGGTAGCACATAGCCATCAGGATTATTATTATTATTATTATTATTATTATTATTATTATTATTATTACATTTATATTCTGCCTTTTGCTTCAGGAATTTATGCAACCCCTTCTTCAAGCCTAGAGTTAGAAGACCTAAAAACTGTAGTGCACATGTTGGTAACTTTGAGGTGCATCTTCTGCAATGCACTGTACATAGGGCTATGTTTGTATCTAGTCCGGAAACTTCAACTAGTTCAAAATATGGCAGCCAGGTTGGTCACTGATATACATAGCAGTGACCATATTACACCAACTTTAAAATCACTTCACTGGCTGCCAATTAGTTTCTGGGCGAAGTATAAAGTGTTGGTTATTACCTTTAAAGCCCTACATGGCTTGGGTCCAGGTTACCTGCGGGATCGCCTTCTCCCATACAATCCACCCCGCACATCCAGGTCCTCTGAGAAGAATTTACTCCAGTCAGCCAAAAGTAGGCTGACAACTGTTACCCTGCCAGGAGAGATTCATCAACTTAATAGTCTTTCTGAGTTTAAGAAAGCCATAAAGATTTATCTCTTCTGGCAGGCCGACCCAGATAAATTTTAAGATGTCCGATTGTTATTTTAATATTGTATCAGTTTTTAAATATTTTTAATCAGTTTTATGCATTTTATGGTATTTTTGTATTTAATGTTGTTCCCCGCCTAGGCGGGTAAGAAAATGATGATGATGATGATGATGATGATGATGATGATGATGATCCAAATTAGTGGCCATCACCCCATCTTGTGGTAGTGAATTCCATAGTTTAACTATGTATTGTGTGAAGAAGTACTTCCTTTTATATGTCCTGAATCTCCCACTAATCAGCTTCATGGGATGACCCCTTCAGGTTCTAATTTAATGGGGAGGGAGAAAAACGTACCCCTATCCACGTTCTCCACACCATACATAATTTTGTACACCTCTATCATGTATCTCCTTAGCCTCCTTTTTCCATGCTAAACAATCCCAGCTGTTGTAACCTTCCCACATGGCGGCAATCCTCCAGCCCCTTGATCATTTTGGTTGCCCTTTTATGCATTTTCTTCCAGCTCTACAATATCTTCTTTTAGTGTGGTGACCAAAACTGCGCATGTTATTCTATATTGATGAGAACTAACCAATCAGTTTGTTGGCTGCAGACTTCATAGCAGGGATAATTCAATTTGCAATCTAGACTGAATACATGTGAAGAATTGGGATTTTTTTGCCTGTCATGGGTGCAATAATGCTGCAGCTATGGATGCTCAAGAACTGACATATTTCCATCAAAACAGATGCCATTATTTCAGTTTGCTCACTACCAAAGGATTAAGGCTTCTGTAGATGTACATCCTCCTTGAAGAGAAAAGGGAGGGAAAAAGTATCGGTAGGCATTCCATCCACAGCTCTTTCAATTATAAAGTGGGCCTGTTCAGACAACATGCTAAGCCATGGTTAGTCCACTAACCCTTTTGCACCAAATGGTTAGTGAGCGTGTTTAAACTGTGGTTATGTAGTTGCCATGGTTATGAATGGTTCACACGGCATGTTAAGCCATAATGTTTATCTCAGAATGCTTAAACACTGTGGCTTAGCATGTTGTCTGAACAGGGTCTATGTGTGTGTCTTTTACACACACACACACACATTTTGTAGGAGGGATGAGTAATGCTGAACACATCTAGACCTCTTGGAAATACTTGGCATATATATATATATATATATATATATATATATGTGGGAGTTTTCTGGAAACAATCATGACAAAAGTAGTGAACTCACCACTTCCAATAAATATTTTGTCTGTGAGAAAAAATATCAAATATTTTAAGATGGTTTTGTAGGCAAATTGAAGGGGGGAATTCACTACTCCTCTCCCATGTACTGTTAAAATGACTTTACTATCATAGTAAACACAGCTTAGAGCCAGGATATGTGAAGGACTGCCTTCTCCCATTATAGCCTGCTTGAATGTTAAGGTTTTCTGGAGTGACCTTCTTGTAGGGTGACCAGATAAAATCCAGGTCAGGGCTCATGTAACTTTAACAGTTGTAGAGAAAAGGGAATTTCAGCCAGTGTCATTTGTATGCAATTAGGTCCTGGTGAAATTTCCTCTTCATCACAACTGTTAAAGTTGCAGGGGCCTGGCCTTCTTTTGTATATGGTCACTCTAGTATAGTGCATGCACCTTTAACTGTTGTGATGAAGAGGGAATTTTACCAGGAACTAATTGCATACAAATGACCCTGGCTGAAATTCCCTTTTCTCTACAACTGTTAAAGTTATATGAGCCTTGACCTGGATTTTATCTGGTCAGCCTACCTTCTTGTCCTGCTAAGACCTTTGGTGGGATGCATGACAGGACCCTCCTAAAGGTCATGCCCAGATTTTGGAATGTTCCTCCTAGCGAAGACTTGCTTTCCACACATATACACCCTCCTCATTGATGGCTTTTTGCACTGTGTCAGAATCTTTCTCTTCTGACAGGCCTTGCAAAATTGTTTAATTAGGCTGACCAGATAAAATCCAGGTCAAGGCTCATATAACTTTAACAGTTGTAGAGAAAAGGGAATTTCAGCCAGGGTCATTTGTATGCAATTAGTTCCTGGTAAAATTCCCTCTTCATCACAACAGTTAAAGGTGCATGCACTATACTAGAGTGACCATATACAAAAGAAGGCCGGGCCCCTGCAACTTTAACAGTTGTGAGGAAGAGGAAATTTCACCAGGACCTAATTGCATACAAATGACACTGGCTGAAATTCCCTTTTCTCTACAACTGTTAAAGTTACATGAGCCCTGACCTGGATTTTATCTGGTCACTCTAGTTTAATACTTCCGCTCTGGTATTTTTTAACTTGCTCCAAAACAAACAAACAAAAATTGACCACTAGTAGCACAGCCAGTTTATAAAATTTTATAGATTTAAAAATTCTAAAATGTAAAATTTTAAAGCTTTAATTTTTTATAAAGCAATATACATATATAAACAGATTTTAAAATGTGGAACTTTTCAGTATATTATTATTTATTTATTTATTTATTTATTATTTATTACATTTATATACTACCCCATAGCCGAAGCTCTTTGGGTGATTTACAAAGATTAACAACATTGAACATTTAAAAGCAATATACAAAATTTAAAACCATAAAACAAACTACATACTGACAAACTGGTGTTATACATATATAATGCCAGCTTCAGTCACAAACAAGAGTATGCTACAATACCACTGATATGCTGAGCCAGAACCAATCAGGAACAGGCCAAAGTTTAATGAAGGATCAACAACCAACACTTGTATTCAGCAGCAAATTAAGCCATATTAATAGATATCATGGCTTGCTGTGTTTCAAAAGAAAGATGAATGGTGATTTAGTTGCTCCCAATCATTTAATATTCTTTGTTGTTACCCCCTGTTTTGTACTACAGCTGGGCTGGATTTAGCACAGGTGCCTGAGGTTGAACACCCCTGAGGTAGGCACCTGGAGAAGGACCTTAGATGTTGAACGTAGTGTACGGGTAGGTTCATGTCAGGAAAGGCGTTCCATCAGGTATTGTGGTCCTGAGTCATATAAGGCTTTATAAGTTAGAACCAGCACTTTGAATTGGGTTCGGAAATGTACAAGCATTTGTACGTGTACAAATGTAACCCTCTGGTCCCTGTTACCAATCTGGCTGCCACATTTTGCACAAGCTGCAGCTTCTGAACCGTCTTTAAAGGCAGCCCCACATAGAGTGTATTGCAGTAATCTAACTTGGAGGTTACTAGAGCATAGACAACTGAAGCCAGGTTGTCTCTGTCCAGATGGGGTGTAGCTGGGCCACCAACTGAAGTTGGTAGAAGGCACTCCATGCCACTGAGGCCACTTGAGTCTCAAGTGACAGAGACGGTTCTAGGAGAACTCCCAAGGTACGAACCTGCTCCTTCAGGGGGAGTGCAACCCCATTCAGAAGAGGTTGAACACCCTCTGTCTGGTCAGCAGAACCACCCACTAACAGCATCTTAGTCTTGTCTGGATTGAGTTTCATTTCATTAGCCCTCATCCAGTCCATTGTTGCGGCCAGCACATCCACAAGCTCACCTGATGAAAATGAGAAAGAGAAATAGAGCTGTGTGTCATCAGCGTACTGATAACAACACACTCCAACACTCTGGATGACCTCACTCAATGGTTTCATGTAGATGTTGAGCAGCATGGGGGACAAGACTGACTTCTGCGGAACCCCGTATTGGAGAATCCATGGAGCCAAGCAATGTCCCCCATGCACCATCTTCTGGAGCCAACCCATGAAGTAGGAGCAGAACCACTGCAATACAATACCTCCCACTCCCAACTCAGACAGTCGTCCCAGAAGGATACCATGGTCGATGGTATCGAAAGCCACTGAGAGATCAAGGAGAATCAACAGAGTCACACTCCCCCTGTCTTTCTCCTGACATAGGTCATCATACAGGGTGACCAAGGCTGTTTACTTACCAAAGCCAGGCCTTAAACCCGACTGTACCAAAGCCAGGCCTGAGTTAGAGCTAGATGTGCAGAGATGGAGAAGGCTGCATCTAATTCAGACCTAGGCAGTGACTAGAATATTGGCATAAATAGAATTTGGAGGAGGAAGACAAAGGGACCAAATAATAACAGGTCTTCTGGTCTTCAGAGTTTTCTGAGCCATGGGATGGCAGGGAATGGTGACTGCTGCAAGAATCCTTTTAAAAAACTGTAGATCTGTACTCAAAATAGTTGTTCAATATGGCTAACATTAGGCAATCGGGTTTTAAAAATCAATTTCTATGAATGGCATGATACATTTTTCTCTTAACAATAGTACAATCTCTACTGAATTTAACACACTCTCACTTCTGCCTTTTATTTTAAGGTCAGGTGGCCTTTGCTATCATTCTTGCTATTTCCTGATGCCTGAAGTCAACACTTCCTGTTTCTGGCTGGTTAAAGTTACTGTTCCTGGCAGGCCAGATTTTTGGTTCAATTCTTTTTCCTCTGTATTTACTAACTACTGTCAGCTTTCTTCCTGTCTCTTCCCCTACATTCTCCTTGTCAATATCTGTTTACAGTCTGTTCTCTCTTGACTTTTTCCCCAAGTTTAATTGCAATGTCAGACCCGATAGATTATAGCAGATAAGATCCAGGGATCATGCATTAATTTTTATTTCAAAAACAAATGAACACAAAACTTTTCAGCTACTGACTACTTAATCCTTACTGAAAAATGGCATTTAAATGCTACTTACAAGCATGAGGACACTCTGTGTGTTTATTACATCTCTGCTGTGAATTGGCACATTTTAGGTTTCTGAGCTCACTGAGAACTAAGTTCCTATATTATTTCTTAAACATAATGGTCAGCATCCATCACATATAGGTTTTAAACCCTTATTGATTTCAGTGCTGCGTGCGAGACTGTGCATGGGATTGTGGTGAATATTTTAAATATATAAATGAGAAATGAAAAGGTAGCATCAGCACCACGTTGGAGAAAAGGTAGAATCTAGCTTACAATCAAGTCAGGATGTCAGAAAAATTCTCAACGGAATCAAATGATTTCGGATTTCTATGAATCTGACCTGCAGATTCTACAGCGGAGCGACTTTTCCCGAGTCGCTTTTGCAGAGCGTTTTTTAAAATATAAAATAATTTTTAAAAACCAACTGAAAACGTGCATTTTCCCCATAGACTGAAGCATGAAAATTGTAAAAATATTTGATTACATCAATGAGCAGTTGATGAAATGAGAGACAACTGACGATCCATGAAATGCAGATGGAAAAGATTTTACAAATTCCATGCACCCCTACAGTCAAGTGTGCCCAGGATGGATCTAGATTTCTCTTTTTGGGGACAAAATAAATCTTTGGGATAGATCGGTTTGGTTAAAATGTGCATGCTTGCACATACACCCATGGACTCTTGTGGGTGGAGTCTTGTATGGAGTCCAAGGGATCAGTGTTGAATTTGATGATGCTTTCCACACTGAATGAACAGTGTGCCCAACTCATTTCCCTTATTATACAGCACCTGCATAACCCGTTCTGTAAAGATAGACTTCTATGGAACAGTTCCCAATTCATTCCCCTTGTTACACAGTGGTTGAAAAGGCTTTTTTAGTAATTGTAGACTGAGACATTGTTAGTGCGTGGTTCTGCTGACCAGATGGAGGGTGTTCAACTTGTTCTGGATGGGGTTGCACTCCCCTTGAAGGAGCGGGTTCATAGCTTGGGGGTTCTCCTAGAACCATCTCTGTCACTTGAGGCGCAGGTGGCCTCAGTGGCACGGAGTGCCTTCTACCAACTTCGGTTGGTGGCCCAGCTACACCCCATCTGGACAGGGACAACCTGGCTTCAGTTGTCCATGCTCTGGTAACCTCCAAGTTAGAGTACTGCAATGCACTCTACGTGGGGCTGCCTTTGAAGGTGGTTTGGAAGCTGCAGCTTGTGCAAAATGCAGCGGCCAGATTGATAACTGGAACCAGTAGGTTCAAACATATAAGACCTACTCTGGCCCGCTTGCATTGGCTGCCTGTATGTTTCCGAGCCTGGTTCAAGGTGCTGGTTTTAACCTATAAAGCCTTACATGGCTTGGGACCACAATACCTGATGGAACGCCTTTCCCGACATGAACCTACCCGAACACTACGTTCAACATCTAAGGCCCTCCTCCGAGTGCCTCCTCCGAGGGAAGCTCGGAGGTCGGCAACAAGAGAGAGGGCCTTCTCTGTGGTGGCTCCCCAATTGTGGAACGATCTCCCCGACGAGGCCCGCCTGGCGCCAACATGGTTATCTTTTCGGCGCCAGGTCAAGACTTTCCTCTTCTCTCAGGCATTTGGCAATATCTGAGGAGACTGTATATTGTTTTTAATTGTTTTTAATCCTATGTAAACCGCCCAGAGAGCTTCGGCTATGGGGCGGTATACAAATGTAATAAATAAATAAATAAATAAATAAATGAATAAATAAATAAATATAAAGAGACAGTAGCTCAACTCACATCCCTCATTTTACATTGCTGTGAATTCCTTTTTTTGTCTCTAGAACAGCTTTGCAGTTATTAAAACCACTGAGAGACAAAGGTGGTGCCCTAGTTCTCTCCCTTGTATATCCTGCATGGTGTCATGACCCCACTTGAGGAATTGTCCTCAGAGAAGGAGCTGGGGCACTCAGAGACGAAGAATACCATAGAATAGCCCATCTCAGAAGAACAGGAGGAGCCTGGCTCTCAGGGGAGATGGCTGCAGGTCAATCCTCACCAGAGAGGGGACTTCAGCTCTGAGACAAAGCTGAGTTGGCCCCCTAGCTCCCGAGAGCATCATGGTCTCAAGAGGCAGGCCAGAATAACCCCTGTGAGGAGGGGTGCCTGTTTACAAAGAAGGACTCCTTTTGAGCAAAGCCCTCCTTATGAGTAGGATTTTTGGCAGAGGTCCTGTGAGGAACTGCAGCTGAACCCTGGGTGGGACTCTTGGGAGCTCAGGCTACTTAACCTTTAGATGCAGTCTAGCAACTACTGTAAGCAATACATTGGTATCAGGGTTTTGTTTCTCTAACCTTGCTTTGTGATTGATCTGTTACTTCATACTACTGACCTTTGGACTCCTGCCTGCCTGTTTCTTGGATTGCATTTGTATCTGACTGTTTACCTGCATTTGGACTTTGGCTGTGTCTCAGACTTATCTCTCTTGGAACTCTCCCTCTTGTCTGGATCATTGCCTGTTTACTGTCTACTCCGGCCTAAAACTGCTCTTTTGCTGGGACCTCTGTGCTTGACCTTTGCCTGTTGATTGCTTTGCCATTGGATTTGCCCAGTTAATTGCCTTACTGCTGAGTCTGACCTAGCCAAAGCAGGACACATAGATACCAGAAAATATTTCCACAGGAAGTATTCCAACCAGTAGTACCAGGTACTTCTAAAGCATTGCTCTGTATACCCAACTTTGGATTCAGGGTACCGGGGAAAGGGAGAGGAACAAGGCAGCCAGAGGGATGTAAACCAGGGCCCCCTCCACAAGGATGTGCTTTTGCGCCCGGTTCGGGGATTATGCGCATTATCGCGGAGGCGCATTTACGGCTAATCCCTCTGCACGGGAGGCGGCGAGAGGCGGCGAAGCGCATTAATTGATGTCCAAAAAGCGCTTTACAAGACGTTAATGCGCATAATCGCTTGTTCACACGGCGAAAATGCGCTTTAACGGCCGGAGCAAAATAAAAGTCGCTATTTAACGCGCATTCAAAAATGCGCATTATCGGGGAGATAACGCGCCTGTACGCCCGTTTTGCGCTCCGCTGGTGTGGAGGTAAAATTTATACTGAGCCTTCAAGGCTCATGAAACGTCTCGTGTGGAGGAGGCCCAGTTTGCGTCCCTCCCTTCCTCCCCCTCTGGCTGTCCCATTCCTCTCCCCTCCATGGTGCTCAGCGCAGTGGCGGCTGCAACTCAACACTTGCGCTCCTTCCCATGCAGATGCCAGGAAGGAGTGTGAGTGCGAGGGCCCAAGGCATCCTGGCGCCAATGCGCCGCCGTCAAGATGGGGCCCTGGTGAAATTCCTTCTTCATCACAACAGTTAAAGCTGCAGGAGCCCTGCCCTCTTTTGTATCTGATCAAGAGGGCAGGGCTCTTGCAGCTTTAACTGTTGTGATGAAGCAGGAATTTCACCAGGTGTTGCATATATACAAATAACCAAAAGAAGGAGAGCATCCAACTTAGGGCAAAAAAAGGAGAGAAGCAGATTCTCAGAATGCTAAGATATTTTATTTCCAAGCCTCATACTCTAATGACGATCCCCAAAGGATGAGAGCATCTGTCTTTCAAATAGTTCCACCTGGGCCAAGGCCACCATTGCCAAAGACTAATGACAATTGGAGGCTTCCCAAATCGAAGGATCCTATGTGTCTGGACTAGTTCTACAGCCATCGCCAGAACTGTTCCAAATAATAGCTATGGGCAAAGAACCTCCTACAACCCTTTGCCAATGGACATGCCCCTTTTATGACCCCACGTATCTTACTTTTGATCCTCTCACCCTTTCCCCCTTTTTTGGGGGTGGTGGGCACTGAAAAAGTCTCCCCTTTTAAACCGCTGTCAGCTGCTGATCAGAAAAAAGAGTGTTTCCCTGCAGGGGAGTGGGGACAGGGACTGGGGAGAAAGCTGCTCAGTGATTCAGTCTTGCTTACTTCTGAGACAAGGGGTGCCTCTACAAGAGAGGTTTAATGCGCTTTGAAGGTTCATTAAAAATTTTACCTCTACAAGAACGGAGCGCAAATCGGGCGTAGAGGCGCGTTATCTCCCCGATAATGCGCATTTTCGAATGCGCGTTAAATCGCGAGTTTTATTTTGCTCCGGCCGTTAAAGCGCATTTTCCCCGTGTGAACAAGCGATTATGCGCATTAACTTCTTGTAAAGCGCCTTTTGTACATCTATTAATGCGTTTCGCCGCCTCTCGCAGCCTCCCATGCAGAGGGATTAGGAGTAAATGCGCGTCTGCGATAATGCGCATAATCGCACAACCGGGCGCAAAAGCGCATCCTTGTAGAGGGGGCCTTGTTCTGCTTACTTCAAAGTAGTCATGCTGCTCATGGTCATGTTTACTTCTGACTAGACATGCAGAAGCTTGGTATTTGAGATGCTGTTTGAAAGTGCTGCTGAGTGATTCATTCCTGCTTACTTCTGAGTAGACATGCCACTCATACATAGCTTCACATACTTATGAATAAACATGCAGAAGGTTAATATTTGGGGTGCTATTTGAGCATTTCCTGTCTAATTACTAAATTTCAGCCATTTGTAATTGATGTTCCAGCTTTTATTGTTTTGAGTATTGGTATTTTGTATTTTAATTCGTTGGACACTGCTCTGGTATCTTTTGATGTGGAGCCGTTTAGAAGTTCTATAATAGTTACACAAAAAACTGCTCTGAGCCTCCATTGGCCTCCTTCGAAAGAAAACTAAACCTGGGTAAGGAGTGTGCCCTTCGAACTTTGCCCCACTCATAGAAGTGGGGTTAGTGTAACAATATATCTATATCTGTGAGTATTTGTATATCCATGTATTTATCCGTGGGTGCTTCAGCCTGCCTGTGATGCCTATGAGCAGGTGTTGGGTAAAGAAATGAGAAAGTGGGTTGTTTGGAGAGGATCCAGAAATAATGGATTAGCATAAATCTCAACATCCTTTCTTCTGGTTTAACTGTTTGGTGTTACTGAACAAATAGTACAGCTAACTTCACTGCAAGAATTGCAGCCTACATTCTAAGAAGCTATGAGTGATTGCCATCTGCTGGACGCAGTTAGAAATTAAAGCACAGCAATTCAGGTATAGAGGTATTTTGCATAATTTGACTAAAACATAGCAACTAAAACTCAGCAAATGATGGAATCAGAATTGGAAGGGACCTATTGGATCAATTGGGTCCCTTCCAATGAATTGTCTGATTCAAACTTCAAGATAGGATATATCATTCCTAATGCATCATTTTAACAAATTTTGCTATTTATTCACCAAACAAATATGATCTAAGAAGCATCAAACTAAGTATATAAAGGCTAATATGAGTGAATGTTAAGGCTTATGTAAATGTAGGCTAGAGGTCTGAATTCCACTAGGGATGTATGAGAATTTTATTTCAGTTTGCAAATCCTCTGAACTTGCCCTATTAGCAACTCAACTGGGAATACACTTTTTCAAAAGAAAGTGTGCATGTTACAAAAGTTGTGATTATGTTGAAAAATATGTATTTTTTTAAACATGTGCACTTTGAAACACATGTTTTTCAAATAATATACATTTCATGCTTTAGTCAATGGGGACAGCAATATGCACGTTTGAAAAATGCGCAGAGAACTGCATTTTCCCAATTTGAACAAACCAAAAATCATGTCAGAAACGAAAATGGGAGTGAGCTGAACTGAGCTTAGAAGCGATGTTCAGAGAATTTTGGCAAGCTCAAACATCCCTGTTTCTCCCATCCCTCGGCACAGCTTGGGGTAGTGTTCTTAAACATTATTATATTGTTTTCAACCCCTTCCAAAGTCTTACTCATTTTCAGTGGAGGCTGGTGACTCTGATGTCAGTGGGGTGGTGAATCTGCTCCGGTTTCAGTCAGAACTCTAAAGGAACTATTCAAGGTGTAGAACAATTTTCTGTCTAAACATGCAACCTAACTGACTTGTATCCGAAGCTTAGCTTTGCTGCAATGACACATACATACCTTGCCTCTCTTCCACACATGCCTCTTGGCTGGACAGCCTGTAACCTTCTGCTGTAACCTTGAGGAATCAAGGTGACTAGGGACAGCTCACCAGACAGGCAGTGGGGATGATAGAGCATGTGGATCAAACAGAGGGCCTTTTCCCCCTTTTTCTGGCCCTGCTTCACGTTCCTTCCCCATGAGGCTAGCAGTGATAAAGCCTCAAAGATTCCAGACAGCAGTAACTAACAGTATGGGTGTTCCCAGACAATAATAACAATAGATAAATAACAGAACAGGCATATTGTCAGGAAACATAAAAAACAACCACTTTGGAATCCAATGGGAATGGTTTTCTAAGATTTGGAATGATGTGAGAACATAAGAAGAGCCATGCTGGATCAGACTAAGGGCCCATCTAGTTCAGCACTCTGTTCACAGAGGCCAACCAGCTGTCAACCAGGGAACCACAAGCAGGATATGGTGCAACAGCACCCTCCCACCCATGTTACCCAACAACTAGTGTATACAGGCTTACTGCTTCGGATACTGGAGGTATCCGACTAGTAGCCATTGATAGCCTTCTCCTCCAGGAATTTATCCAACCCCGTTTTAAAGCCATCCAATTTGGTGATCATCACTACATCTTGTGGTAGTGGATTCCATAGTTTAACTACTGTATGTACTGTGTGAAGAATTACTTCCTTTTATCTGTCCTGAATCTCCTACCAATCCGCTTCATGGGATGACCCCTTTGGGTTCTCGTATTTTGAGAGAGGGAGAAAAATGTCCTGTATCAACATTCTCCACACTACACATATTTTTGTACACTTCTATCATGACTCCCCTTAGCTTCCTTTTTTCCAAGCTAAACTGTCCCAGGTCCCCTCTACAAGGATTCGCTTTTGCGCCTGGTTAGGCGATTATGCGCATAATCGCTGAAGCGCATTTACGCCTAATCCCTCTGCATGAGAGGCGGCGAGAGGCGGCGAAGCGCATTAACAGATGTCCAAAATGCGCTTTACAAGTAGTTAATGCGCATAAGCGCTTATTCACACAGTCAAAATGCGCTTTACCGGACGGAGCAAAATAAAACTCGCGATTTAACGCGCATTCAATAATGCGCATAATCGGGGAGATAACGCACCTCTACGCCCAATTTGCGCTCCGTTCTTGTAGAGGTAATTTTTTTAATGCACCTTGAAAGAGCTTTAAATGCCTCTTGTAGAGGCACCCCCAGCTGTTGTAACCTTCCCTCATAGGAGAGATGCTCCAGCCCCTTGATCAGCTTAGCTATTGCTAAGCTGAATAAATGTATTAGGCTGCATCTTGAAAATCAATGCTTCTGGACATCAGGGGGGAAATATGGATTCCTTTTGTTACATGTAAGTCTCACTACTTTAATTTTGTTATTAATTCAGACAACATTTTTTTTTGCATTGTTCTAACTTTTTGCCATCAATTTTTGTTATGTATTTTTGCAGGAGGCAAAATGAAACTATTTAATAAAGAATGGCTTTTGTTCTTTGACTAAAAGTAGTTGTGCTGGGTAGTACTGAACTTCTCTGTGTTGGCAAACCCAGGATTCCCAACTCTGTGTTTTTGTCCACCATGCAAAGTAGCAGCGGAGAAGCTGTACACAGGAGGGGGTGCTTAGGGTTAGGCTACGTCCTCATCTGGACAGAAATAGTCTAGCTATAGTTATTCGTGCAATGGTAACCTCTCATCTGGATTATTGCAATGCGTTAGATGTGGGGTTGCCTTTGAAAATTGTCCAGAAACTTCAGCTGGTTCAACATAAGGCAGGAAGATGTGAACCAGGACTGGCCAACATGATCGTATTGTTATGTTTCACACCCCAGTCCTGTGAGGGGTGAACTTGCAGGCGCTTCAGTGCTTACTCAGACTTAATTTTTCTGGGAAAAGGGCACTGGAGACTCGTGGTGTTTCTTTTATGAAGGTATTTACCCCATGTTCAGGAGCAGCCCAACTCCAAGCAAACCCTGCTTCCTTTCAGCTCCCAGGAGATCTTCCTCTATAAGACAAAAGTCAATCTCCTTTTGGTCTCAGATTCAGCCTTCCCCAAATTCTTTTCCTCTGGCTAGGGTGACCATATGGAAAGGAGGACATTTGTATCTTTAACATTTTTATAGAAAAGGGTATTTCAGCAGGTGTCATTTGTATGCGTGCAGCACCTGGTGAAATTCCCTCTTCATTGCAACAGTTAAAGCTGCAGGAGCCCTGCCCTCTTTTGTATGTGGTCAAGAGGGCAGGGCTCCTGCAGCTTTAACTGTTGTGATGAAGTGGGAGAAACTGAGTTCTAACAGCCCCCTGGAGGTAATTTAGACTGATCCCAAACAACAATATTATGCCAGTACTTTTCCATCTGCACTGGCTGCCATTCCATTTCCAGGCCCAATTCAAAGTGTCAGTAAATACTGAAAGCCTGCTTACCTGAAAGATCATCTCCTTCTACATATACCTGCCTGAACCATGAGAACATCCTAAGCAGTCCTCCAGGAGCCCCAACCAAAAGAGGTGAGGTGGGTGGTTACTAAAAAGAGGGCCTTTTCTGTTGTGGCACCATGGTTGTAGAATGAGCTTCCCAGAGAGGCTCACCTTGTGCCTACTCTCTTTTCTTATGGTTCTTTGACTTTATGGTTCTTTGAAAGCCCATCAAACAGAGGACACCTTCAAATAGAAGCCTGTTCTGTGCCACGTCTCCAAAACAGAGGACTGCCCTCTGTAAAATAGGGCACATGGACACCTTACCAACAGGTGGGGAAATGTATCAGTGTTGCTCTTTTCCTCATATGGAATGCATTAAGCCCATAATTCGCTGCTTCGGGTATTTTGTATACGGGCAGGATATAAATTGAAATAATAATAATAATTCCTTCTGCTTGCACTATAAGAAGTCTGAGCTTGGGTGCCACATTACACTGTTTTTTGCCCCCAAATGCAAAGATATGCCCTTCTGCTATAGCTGTGTTTCAAATCATGCCCTGTGAAGCATAGAAACAAATGTTGCCCCAGCGATCTTGGCCCCCTCCACAAGGATGCGCTTTTGCGCCCGGTTCGGGGATTATGCGCATTATCGCGGAGGCGCATTTACGCCTAATCCCTCTGCACAGGAGGCAGCGAGAGGTGGCGAAGCGCATTAATTGATGTCCAAAAAGCGCTTTAGAAGACGTTAATGCGCATAATCACTTGTTCACACGGCGAAAATGCGCTTTAACGGCCGGAGCAAAATAAAAGTCGCTATTTAACGCGCATTCGAAAATGCGCATTATCGGGGAGATAACGCGCCTGTACGCCCGTTTTGCGCTCCGCTGGTGTGGAGGTAAAATTTATAATGAGCCTTCAAGGCTCATTAAACGTCTCGTGTGGAGGAGGCCCTTGTTAGCTCAACTCTCTTTTGACCTTCCCATTGTCTACAGCACTTTACTGTATAACACACTCAGCGTTTTTTTGCTGTTCTACGATATCCTCAAAGGGAGACGAGATTAGAGCTTTCCTGAGAATTTGCATGGTATAGCAAAAAAGATCAAGAAACTTTGAAGGCAGGGAAGGAGGGCAGAAAGCATGAAAGCCAAGAAGCAATGAAAGAGAAGTTATAAATGCCTGAAATAAATAATAGAAGAAGAGTGGAGAGTCATGGAGGTTGTTTTTACCCTAAAGCTTTGGGGAAGCAATGTTTTGAGGCTGGGAAAAAGAAGGGCAAACAATGATATTCTAAAATAGGGTGGCTTTTTATTATTGTATAAACAAGTGTGTAATTTTAAATCCAAATGTTGAAAAGCAAGCTGCAGTATTACCCAAATAAAATAATACAAAATCTTGGAGCTTCATTTGCCCCCAGCTTTTCGGGGAAGGAATGATTGCTTGCCCATTTGCCTGTTAATATGAGGGATGGAGGGTCCTGACATTTGATGGTTGAGCTGGGAAGGAGCTTGTGGAGAAGAGTATTTGTTGGTTGCTGTACCAGTGGAGGTTGGTGGCTCTAATGTCAGTGGGGCGGTGATCCACTCCGGATTTCAGTCAGAACTTTAAAGGAGCTATCCAGGGTGCAAAGCTCCTTTAGAGTTCTGATTGGTTCTGACTGAGACCCAGAGTGGATTCTCTGCCCCCTGACATTGGAGCCACCAGCCTCCATTGATGCCACCAGAAGACCCTATTCCTCCCCGCCAGGTAAATAAAAGGCTAATGCCCGAGCCAAGCTGTGGGCGAGAATCCGCCAACCGAAGAGAAAAACAGCCCCTTATCAAATTGGCACCACGCTGAAAAAGGAACGGCACTCGACAACAGCTGGGGACTGGTGAGATGGGAAAACATAAATGCCTCGGGAGCTTAGATAAAGATGATAATGTGGCATTACCAAATATCATACAGAGCAGATTGGATGAATATTGCTTGCCATCAGAAGATGAGCGTGCGCCTGGGAAATTTGCAATGCCAGTTAGGAAGTGTTTTGACCTACACTGTGCCGAAAGGGATGAGCAGACATGTCACGGTTCTTTGCTCAGCACAGGGGTGGGATATCAAGCCCATCACTCAGAAGGTTGTGACCATCTTCCCCCCCCCCCACCTCCAGTGTTGGTAGCTTGATCAACCCAGATAGTAAATGGTAGGGATGTGCACTGGATCGGATCCGATCCACGATCCGAATCCAATCCAGGGGGAAATCGGATAAATTATCCGATTTCCGATCTCACCGCTGGATCGGCCGATCCAATCCGAACCGATCCGAAAAGCTTCCGATCTGGTTCGGATGGATCGGCGGATCGGCAGGCACCCGCTGGCGCCCACCGCCGCTTCCATTGGCGGGCGCCAGCGGGCGCCCGCCAATGGAAGTGGACAGCGGGGAGGGAGGCTTCCTAGCAGGGCTGTCCGTGGTGCGCTTATCTTCCAGGGACATCAGCTCCCGTCCGGCGCTGGCTGCTACTGCGAGCGGGCTTCGCGGCCTGCATCACCCGGCGCGCCACCCTGGAGCAGACCACAAAGCCCGCTCGCAGTAGCAGCCGGTCCCTGGAAGGTAAGCAGGGGGCAGGGGGAGGGGAGGAGGAGGGCGCGGGGCGCGCTTACCTTCCAGGGACGTCCGCTCCCGTCCGGCGCCGGCTGCTACTGCGAGCGGGCTTCGCGGCTTGCTTCAGGGTGGCGCGCCGGGTGTTGTCATCACCTGGCGCGCCACCCTGGAGAAGGCCGCGAAGCCCGCTCGCAGTAGCAGCCGGCGCCGGATGGGAGCGGACGTCCCTGGAAGGTAAGCAGTGGCAGGGGGGAGGGGGCTTACCCCCCCGGGGCCGTCCGCTTCCATCCGCTGGCGCCCACGGGCGCCAGCGGATGGAACCGGAGGGCCCCGGGGGGGTAGGGAGCGCGGGGGAGGGGGCTTACCTGCTGGGGCCGTCCACAGCGGATGGCCCTGGGGGGGAGGGAGTTAGGCCCCCCCTCACCCACCCGCCGCCATTTTTTCCTCATAGACTTGCAATGCAAGTCTATGGGGAAAAAAATGGCGGCCGATCCAAAAATTTCCGATTTTTGGATCGGGATCGGACTTGATCAGGTCCGGGGGGCCTCCGATTTTGTCCGAACCGATCTGTGACAAAATTGGAGGTCCCGATCCGGGTCCTGATCCGATCCGGGGGGTCCGTGCACACCCCTAGTAAATGGCCCGTCACATCCTTAGCAGTGGCACAGCAACGTAATTTTAGACCTAGTTGTTAAGATAGTCCCTAGTGTTCCGAGGACTTAATGGTTGGTCTTATTGGGGTGGGATGTCTTTAGATGGGGTTTTAGATGTCTTGACTTCACTTGTGATATACACAAGAATATTGCTTTTCAGCCCCCCCCCCCCCCCCCCCTGCTATTTGATGCTTTAAAACATCATCAACAAAACTGTTTGCCAACCCAGGTTTTAAATAATAATAATAATAATAATAATAATAATAATAATAATAATAATAATAACAATCAGAGCATGTACAGTTTTGCTTTTCAAACACACTTAAATCACAGCACACTCTTGACTACAGGAATAAAATGGAGTTTGTTTGGTCCCTGGCTGGTCATTTGGGGCCTTCTTGAGCTCCAGGGCCCTGGAGTTTGGGCCCATGGTCCATCCCTAGCTGCACTACATCCCTAGCTTTCTTCCATGATACCCCCTTCCCTAACTGTCCCATGGGTGCCCTTTAATCTTGCCAGTGGAGGCTGGTGGCTCTGATTGTGGTGGGGTGGTTCATCCATTTCATAGTTTAGTCAGAACCAGTCAGAATTCTAAAGGAGTTATCCAATGTTCTGAACCATATCCTCCAAATCCCTTTAAAGTTCTGGCTTGGAAAAAGGGTGAGTAGGGGGAAACGTGATAGAAGTGTACAAAATTATGTATAGTGTGGAGAATGTAGATAGGGAGACATTTTTCTCCCTCTTTCCTAATACTAGAGCCCAGGTTCAGCCCATGAAGCTGGTTGGTAGGAGACTCAGGGAGGTTTTTTGCCTCTTGATTCAGATTAGGAGTGGCATAGCACGATATTCAAAATGAAAGATGTCATTTAGGATAGTCAGGTAATGCTTGACCTGTCTGGGAGGCAGGGACAATTCAGAATTGGAACGTTTCCCTCCCCACAGGGCTCCCCCCCCCACCAGGGCTTTTGCTTGTCCAATTCAAAGATACCGTCACAGATTAGTTGCTTAGGTAGGGGCAGGGCAGCCAGGTAGACTTTGGTATGTTTTTCTCAGTTGCAGGGAACAATGTACTTTAATCAAGGAGGAAGCAAGTATATTCTATGGCTCTTTTGCCTCTGCAATGGTTCCAGAGCCGTAACAGCAATAAGGACATAAGAACAAAAGAAGAGGCATGCTGGATCAGATCAAGGGTCCATCTAGTCTAGCACTCTGTTCACACAGCGGCCAATCAGCTGTTGACCAGGAACCCACAAGAGGGACACAAGTGCAACAGCACCATCCTACCCATGTTCCCCAGCAACTGGTGTATATAGCATGCTGTCTCTTATACTGGAGGAAGTATAAAATTAATGAGTATTGTTTATAGTCTGCGCACAAGAACATGAATTATTGGGTGGATTGAAAATATAATAAATAAAGGAAATAATAAATAATATTGAGCCAAGGCATCAGGGCAATACCAATTAAATCCATAGCGCACAATGCATGAGTCAGAGAACCTGTGTATCTGGAGCTCCTCTGTGAAATTGCCCTTCCAGGTTTCCAGATTTTCTGTTTCAGGGTACTGACTTGCCCCCCCCCTCGCAGTGATCCCGGGGAGTACCCAGGGGAAGGGGTGGTGGAGCCTTTGTTATGGCTGCAGGCATTATTGGCAGCAGCTATCAAGGAAAGATGCACAAGACAGTATAGGAGAATTTGGGATTAGAGAGGCCTTGCTTTAGGCCCCAGTTACTTAGGTTATGTCATGCACTGCCTTTCACCTTGTGCAACTTTTAATTATCTTGCATCCCTTAGTTTTTCTGTAAGGATTAACAGACATTCAGATCCTGCAACAAACTTCAAGAGTGAAAATGTCTGAGGGTTGAGCATGGGATGCTGCTTTACACACTTGATTATGGCATGCTGGGTTACATTGATAATCCTGGCTCCTTGTTGCACTCTCTCCCTTCATTATGTTACTCAGATTTAGGGATATCCATTTCACTTTTGGCTTGACAGAGTTCCGTGGGGTGCCCAGCTGATCCCTGAACAATGCTGAACCAGCCATAATTTGCGCGAATAGAGATTTGCAGCCCCAATCAGTGTAATTTGCACAAATTTCAACCACAATTTGTATAACTTGAGCAAATTTTGGCCACAACATGTGCAATTTGCTCAAATTATGCAAATTTGCACAAATTTCTGCTGTAATTTGCCTGTGAACTTGCCAGACTCACTGCTGAGCTAAGTCCGGGAGGCCAAATCAGTGGAAGCTTGTTGAGCTGCACACTCCAGATGAATTTCTCTGACATCCCTACTCAGATTGTGAGATCCAACTATCTAACTCAGGGCTGGGGAAGCTTTTCTTTCTGTTGATGGCCACATTCCCTTGGGGGCAAACTTTTTGGGGCTGCATGCTGGTTGTGAGCAAGGCAAAAGCCAGCAGTGGATAAGACTAGAGCCAGTGTGAACGGCCACTCTCTTTTTTCAATCTCTCTCTCTCTCTCTCTCTCTCTCTCTCTCTCTCTCTCTCTCTCTCTCTCTCTTCCGCCACCCTTTCTCCTCTTCCTTCTTTTTCTGACACCCTGTCTTCCCCTCTCTAACTTTCTCTCCTTTTTCTGTACTAAGACTGCACAGTTGTTAAGCTACTCCCTTGTGTTCCAAGGATAGTTTACAAGGTTTTCTCAGATTTAGTGGGCTTTGGGAACATAAATCCAAAGTGCCTTCCTTTTTATTTTATTTTTCTAGATGTGTGCTGAAGAGAGAGGCCCTTTGCAATGGGGGCTAAAAGTCTCTCCAAGCAGCTAGACAGCTTGGAGTATTCAGATGATAATCAGCCTGTGGTGGCGGCAGGCTATCAGTCATTCCTTGCAGAGGGTGGTGGTGGTGGTGGACCCTTACAGAAAGGGAATCTGCCAGTAAAGGACCATCTCCCCCTACCCCGATCCATCACAGGGACGCAGCATCTTTTTCTGGGCCAATAAGCATGTGGGCAGCTCCAGCATCAGTACCCAATTTGGATTAGCTGATTTCACCCAGATCAACTGGATGGGCCAATCTAGGTCTGCTTTTTACCTCTAGTTTGTGTGCGGTTGGCATACAAACCTGCTTGAGATGATTCCAGGAGTGTTGCGCTGTCATGTCCCAGTGATCAGACAGATTGGTCTGCAGTGCTGCAGTATGGGGTATGGCAGGACCTATCCACCCATTCCACTTTCAACACAGCTACCTAAAACGAAATGGGCAGTTTGGGGCAATAGCCCCCTTTCCATTGCACCCCACCATATATGGTTTCATGAAGACTCCCTGACCATCTGGAGAAGCTCTTTAGGAGACACAGGAGGCAGCTGCAGAGAAGGTCCCCTCTACAAGGATTCGCTTTTGCGCCCGGTTAGGTGATTATGCGCATAATCGCTGAAGCGCATTTACACCTAATACCTCTGCACGAGAGGCGGCGAGAGGCGGCGAAGCGCATTAACGGATGTCCAAAATGTGCTTTCCAAGTAGTTAATGCGCATAAGTGCTTGTTCACATAGTCAAAATGCGCTTTAACGGCCGGAGCAAAATAAAACTCGCGATTTAACGCACATTCGATAATGCGCATAATCGGAGAGATAACGCGCCTCTACGCCCAATTTGCGCTCCGTTCTTGTAGAGGTACATTTTTTTAAGCGCCTTGAAAGAGCTTTAAACCTCTCTTGTAGAGGCAGCCGAAGAGAAAGGAACAGGGCACTTTCCCTCTGTGAACTTCCTTCTGTTCACTGATCTTAGGATCCAAGCCATTGTCTTTCAAAGATGGATGGGTGCCAACAACTGACTGACAACACAAGTGAGAAAATGGTTGTGGTTAGAAAATTAGTGTTGTAAAACTAAGCAGCGTGTTGTTTGAGGTAGGTGCTGAGGATGAATCACAGCTTCTATATATAAGTACACTGTGTCGCTGCCCTAGAACCTGACTAATTTAAAAGACAAGAATGTCTAAAAACTTCTCTGGCATGGAATAAAGGCGACATGGTTAATGGTGGTTCATTTGCAAGTCTCCCAAAGTGATTATGATAAATGCTAATTTGAAGAGATTTCAAATCTGTGTTAGAAGGAGCCAAGAAGCCATTTCTATGTTTTTGTGTTAGGAATCAAGCTTATCTTGTTAAGTAATTTTAATAGTTTTTAAAAAATGCTTAGCAGTTCTTTTCTTTTCCCCCTTTTATCTCTATGTTTTACAAGCATTTTCTTAACACTAGGTTTGCTAGCTTTACATAAATCAATACACGCAATGAAATTTTGCAAAATTTAATCCCCATTTTGTTGTAAATAAGAGCAAGGTAAGAACCTAAATGGCTCACAAAAGCAGTGATCAAGGTCTCTGGGGCAGAGAGGAAGCTGCAGCTAACAGTGGTGGTAAAGCAACAACTGGGTTGGCATCTCTGGGGCAGATCTGGGAGCTGTCTATACCCATGGTGGTGCTGTGTTGGCTGCAAGCAGTTACCTTGCAGCCACTGTGGGGCTTCCCCATGAAGCTGTGCAGTAGAAAAGTCGGGGACTTACCCTAACTTTTCCTGCTGGAGTGAGGTCAGTACTGCCCTTCTGCCCTTGCTCTGGTGCTGCACTGGGGGCATTCCCAGGTGGAAGGCAACCTCCCGTTTGTTGCTGGAAGCTGGGCGAGAGGGAGAGGATGGGTCAGAAAGCCTGCGCTGCCTCCTGCTTTGGGATTACCAGATGCCACCCTGAAGCAGTAAAAACATGTTTCCCCCCCTGAAAGTGGGAGCAAACTGGCACCATCAAGGCAGCCCCTGGTTGAGGTCTCTGGGGTGGATTGCTACTTTACCACCGCTGTTGGTAGGGGCGAAGCAGAGTTTGGTAGAGGTCTCTGGGGCAGGAAGGAGGCTGTAGCCTAACACAACTCCCCCAGTGACCCTGACTTCATGTATATCCGTGATTGAATGTGTGAATGAGTATGTATATATTGAGTGTGTATGGCTTGTATCCAATGTTGGTCTAGCTTTAGTCCCATTCATTTCAATGGGTCAACTCCAGTGGTGTCAGTCCTCTTTCAGCCAAGTGATGAATTTAATATTGGAGAAACTCTCTAGGGGGCTGTCTATACACAGGGAAAGCCTCGCGGTGGCTGTGGATCTGTGTGACGTCAGTTAGATGACACAAGCGCAGCTTCGCAGCCCTGTGGAGCTTCCCCGCGATGCTCCGATTTAAAAAAGTCAGGGATTTACCCCAACTTTTTCAAATGGAGTGCTGTCATTATGGCGCTTCTGCCCTCTGCCATCGCTCCAGGTCCAATCCGTGGTCAACCAGGGGCTGTGCCTGGTGGAAGGCAACTGGTGATTGGTCATCTTTCACCAGGAAGAGAGCGGCAGAAAGAGAGGCTGCCGTGAGAGCCCTTGAATGGGTGGTGGCGGAGTAAAGAACCTGCCTCCCTCTCTGCCTTCTTTCTCTTTTCTGGAAGGTGGAGGAGCTGTTGGCAACAGCGGTGGCCTTTGCATCCTGGTGATCAGTGCCTTCATAAATTGCCCCTTTTTCCTCTTTCCAGGTTCGGGCAGGTGCTGATTAGGGGTGGGGGGCACTGCTCTGTGGCAGCTCTCAACTCCCTTCACTCCCTGACAGCTTTGGTTAGTTGGGGAAAGTTTAGGAAGAGGGTGGGAGTGTCTGCCACCCAGAAACCCTGCACTCCTTCCGCTGCGTCAGGATTACCCGATGCCACCCCGGGAGAAGGAAATTGTGGGGTTTGAGAGGGAGATGGTACCAACCTGGCCCTTAGGAAGGGGAGGGCACATTCCAGTGGTGGGTGGGACTGAAGGTAGGCTGACCATATGAAAAGGAGGACAGGGCTCATGTAACTTTAACAGTTGTAGAGAAAAGGGAATTTCAGCCAGTGTCATTTGTATGCAATCAGTTCCTGGTGAAATTCCCTCTTCATCACAACAGTTAAAGTTGCAGGGGCCCTGCCTTCTTTTGTATGTGGCCACTCTAGTATAGTGCCTGCAACTTTAACTGTTGTGATGAAGAGGGGATTTCAGCAGGAACTAATTGCATGCAAATGACTCCGGCTGAAATTCCCTTTTCTCTACAACTGTTAAAGTTACATGAGCCCTGTCCTCCTTTTCATATGAAGGCAAAAAGGGGTGGGACCAAAGGCAAAAAGAGTGGGGCAAAACCCAAAATATACCCCCAATACCAGTATATTTTAGTCTAAAGCTCTTAGTAACAATGCTTTAGGAGACATGTTTCAACTTTTAGAATGGGGGAAGAGCCAGGAAACCACCAAACTATCAGTGGTCAGGGGAAAGGGGTGGGACCAAGGGAAGGTAGCATGGCCATCTGGGGAACTCCAGAGTGTGGGATTGGGCTAGAGTTTGCTCTCAGGCATGAGGTTAAACACCCTTGTTCTACTTTTAGTAGGACTAACATTGGATACAACCTTTTGTGTGTGCAGGTTTATGTGTGTGTGTACATGAGTGTATGTGCGACACATGTGTGGCACGTGGCACCCCAGCACACACCCCAATGTGGCCCTCAGGTGGTTGTGCTCCTGTATGCTATATGAATTAAATGTACCACATTGGTGCTTGAACTAAAGTGTCACAAGAAAGGACATATTCAGCCCAATCCAGTGTTTACTCAGAAGTAAATCAGCCTGATTTCAATGGGACTTAATCCCAAGTAAGTGTGTGCAGGGTTGCAGTTTTCATAATTTTTGCAAGTAATCTATTGAGTGAATTCCTACTTCAGTGCTAAGTTACAACAACATGGGGCTATAGTCATGAGCTCTATAATAGGCTGACCAGATAAATTCCAGGTCAGGGCTCATGTAACTTTAACAGTTGTAGAGAAAAGGGAATTTCAGCCAGTGTCATTTGTATGCAATTAGTTCCTGATGAAATTCCCTCTTCATCCCAACAGTTAAAGTTGCAGGGGCCCTGCCTTCTTTTGTATATGGTCACTCTGGTATAGTGCCTGCACCTTTAACTGTTGTGATGAAGAGGGAATTTCACCAGGGACTAATTGCATACAAATGACACTGGCTGAAATTCCCTTTTCTCTACAACTGTTAAAGTTACAGGAGCCCTGACCTGGATTTTATCTGGTCAGCCTACTCTATAAGCCTTAGCTTTTGGGTTCAAGTTGATTTACAGACTGATCCTTTGGGCCATTCTGACATTATGAAGTCATAGCAAAAAAAAAGAAGAAATGTGAATCAACTGGACTTCCTTCCAAGTAACCTTTTTTAAGAGCAAGCAAATCTGTTAATACCAAGGGTTAGGGTGATCAACTGTCAGGATTTCCCCAGATTTCTCCTGGTTTTTGTTCAATCCTGGGTGTCGGGGGATTTTCTGTAATTTTCTATAATGTCCTGGGAAGACATGCTTCCTCCTTTAAGGCTGCCATTAGTGTGGTGGGAGGGAATGACATGCTTTCTGGAGGCACCTCATTTTCCTCCCACTGCTCCAATCAGGGCCTGAAAGGGGAAAGCGTGTCATTCCTGGACAGTATAGAAAAGGCCCCGATTGGAGCAATGGTGGGTGGTGGGAATGACACGCTTTCCCCTCCTCCTCTCCAGTTGGGGCCTTTAAGGTGGTGGTGGGTGAATGACATGCTTTCCAGAGGCTCCGGAAAGTCCCCCCCCAGGTGTCCTCTTTTTTGGTTTCCCAAATATGGTCACCCTAAATGGGGAAGATAAATGTTTAAAAGCCTACCATCTAAAATGACTTAAATGGGAAAAAACCTAGTAAATAAAAAGGATTATCCTACATAAATGAAAATGGGATTGATAGCAAAGCATGGGCAAACATTCAGAAAGGCAGAGAAAGTTCAAAGAGGGAAAGTTTAATGAAAGTTGTGAATCACCTATTATATGTTCAATATCACAATGCTAAAGGGGAAACCCTCTTAAGCATGCAGCCTGTCCAACGCTGTTTAGTTTAAACAAAAGGGAGAAAGAATAACACGGAATCCCCATGTTTAGAGACCAGGGCAGCTACTGCTTTTGTTATAACTTCCTGCAATTAAAAATAATGTATTTATAGGAACCCTGGGAAAGCAAATATTAAAAACCAGAAGAGAAGATACAGTAGTTGAGAAACAGAAACATATAAGTCATGCCTGCTTTCAGTTACAGAGATAGACAACTGGTGGGCCGTGGGCCAAATTGAACCCAACCCATGGAAGCACTGCCAAATTTTAATCAAATCATAGTTAAAATGTTTGCCCATAATATAACTTGTGGGGAACAGCAAAACATTTTCAGATTACAAGAAATAGAGATATTCCACACTTTAATGTTGCATCTTCTTTGGATTTTGTACGTTGGCTGAATATAGTGTGCAAATGCATGTCTTTTAAAAGAAATATAAAGCACTGAGATTGAATAAAGTACAGAGGATAAAACAGCAGAACCAGCAGATTTATTTATTTATTTATTTAGTTACATTTGTATACCACCCCATAGCTGAAGCTCTCTGGGCAGTTTACATAAGATTAAAACAATTAAAACAATATACAAAAATTTAAACAGCAAAAACATACAATATACACATGCATTTAAAACCACTATAATAACTTTAAAAAGCTATAAGCCTAAAAACAAAACAAACCCAGGATCATCAGATATTTTAAATGCCTGAGAGAAGAGGAAAGTCTTGACCTGGCGCCGAAAAGATAACAATGTTGGCCCCAGGCGGGCCTCATTGGGGAGATCGTTCCACAATTGGGGGGCCACCACAGAGAAGGCCCTCTCCCTTGTTGCTGACCTCTGAGCTTCCCTCGGAGTAGGCATTCGGAGGAGGACCTTAGATGTTGGACATAGTGTTCAGGTAGGTTCATGTCGAGAAAGGCATTCCGTCAAGTATTGTGGTCGTCCCAAGCCGTGTAAGGCTTTATAGGTTAAAACCAGCACCTTGAATCGGGCTTGGAAACAAACAGGCAGCCAATGCCAGCGGGCCAGAGTAGGTCTTATATGCTCGAAACTTCTGGTCCCAGGTATCAATCTGGCCACTGCATTTTGCCCAAGCTGCAGCTTCTGAGCCATCTTCAAAGGCAGCCCGTCTTCAAAGAGAACAACTGTGAAAAGCCATACAAAAGGATTTCAAATACCATTAAAAGCACGACTTTGCACAGCATATAAAGGATATCAATGGTGGCAGCAATTGAGCATGTCTGCAGAGAGAGTTTCATTCCACAGAGAGGTAAGATGGAAAACAGGGCCATTCTGCCAGCCCCACTCACAGGCCACTGCCATGGACCTTCTCCCTCAACTGTTAGCAGCAGCAGCCATTCCAGGAAGCTGAAGTAGGAAGCAGGACACGTCCACCAGCCTTGCTGAAAGACCTCTTGCTTTATTCGTCCTCCCTCCCCAACCATGTACCTTTTGTGTCATGTCTATTTGGAACATGAGCCTGCAGGCAGGACTGTCTTGTTTTTACACTGGCAGTTGTTTTGGTTGAAGAGCAGAATAAAAATGCTTCCCACAAACAAACACATAATTTAGACACCACCACAGAGAAGGCACACAATGTTATGCCAGACTAGATGTATCCTGTAACACTGAAGCCCTTCATGCTAGAATGTACAAAGTTTGAGCATTCAGTGAGGGGGCCAGTTGCTGCATAAAAATACACTTCTGCCCCCTGGATCACTGTCCAGTGAGTAGGGTGGCCCTTGCAAATACAGACATCAGATATTCCTTCTGTGAACTTTATTGAAATAGCTACTTTAAGTATATGCACCCAGTGGATTAGTTTTTACTTCCTCCACTCACCGCACCACCCTTTTAGTAGTTTATCTCCATGGAATATCACAAAAACTGCTTTTAAAAATTAGCCTTGGATTCAAGATCAGGTTGCCTTTTAGTATGGCAGAAGAGGCTGCTGTTTAAAAAACATACACCTAATGCATGCTTAGGCATGTGGAACTCATTGCACAGTTGTGTGGATCTCATCCGTATGCCTTCATGGAACTTAGTCTTCCTCTGGAAGTTTGCCAAGCTCATGCAACTGTGTCTGTGTTGTTTCTTCTATATAAAAAAGAGGATAATTTCTGGGAAGAGGGCCAATTGTTTTATGCAACAATGATTTGAAATAGGACAGCTCACTGAATGGTAAAAAATGGCATTTAAGACCATAGCTGCAATTACCACATGTTCATATAGGTATAAACAAAGAGAGATGCAACATGGATAAAGAAGGTCCCCTCTACAAGGATTCGCTTTTGCGCCCGGTTAAGTGATTATGCGCACAATCACCGAAGCGCATTTACGCCTAATACCTCTGCACGAGAGGCGGCGAGAGGCGGCGAAGCGCATTAATGGATTTCCAAAGTGCGGTTTTCAAGTAGTTAATGCTCATAAGCGCATATTCACACAGCCAAAATGCGCTTTAACGGCCGGAGCAAAATAAAACTCACGATTTAACGCGCATTCGATAATGCGCATAATCGGAGATTAATGCGCCTCTACGCCCCATTTGCGCTCCGCTGGTGTGGAGGTAAATTTTTTTAAGCGCCTTGAAAGAGCTTTAAACCTCTCTTGTAGAGGCACCCGGAGTTACTTCTGGAAACCTGTAAAGACAATAATTTCTTTAGATTCTGAGCAAAGGCGTTCCAGCGTTTTGCCTTCAGGGAACACTTCCCATATTGACTTACTTGCTGAAGAACATCTCCTACACACCTGTCACAGAACTTCTGCATATTGCAAAATAAATAAATAAACCTAGGATTCTCTAGTATTTATTTATTTATTTATAACAGTTCTTAGCTGCCTTTCAGGGCAGAGGCCCTCACAAGGCGGCTTACAACAATAAAATACAACCTGGTATCCTCCAGATATGTTGGACTATAACTCCCACAATCCTCCATTCAGCTATGGGAGTTGTAGTGCAACACATCTGGAGGATACCAGGTTGGGGAAGGCTGTTCTAGGTTCACATAGTTATCATGTGTGAACTGAAACTGCTTCCTAGAACACACCCAATGCTCCCCTGTGGTTGTGTATCTATGAAAAATAGGCTGTGTATAGAATCAGAGAATTGGAAGGAGTCTTCTGGCTATCTAGTTCAACTCCCTGCTCAATGCAGGGAATACAGATATACTTGTAAACAGGAGCAGGTGCAGCTTCTTATGCTGTGAGGTAAATTCCCACCCCATGTCTCCAACATTGCTTTCTCTTCTCAAAGGCAGTAGCGGCTGGTGGCTCTGATATCGGTAAGGTGGTGAATCCATTCTGAGTTTAAGTCAGATCCAGTCAAAACTCTAAAGGAGCTATCCAAGGTGTGGAGGTTCTGACTGGTTCTAACTGAAACCTGCAGTGGTTCTGTCTGAAACCACCAGCCCCACTGCTCAAAGGGCACCTATTCAGCTTTGAAATTGAAGGAAGGCTACCCCTTCCTCTTTATTCTTACCCCATGCTCCCCTGCAGAAACATTTGCTCAGCAACTTTTTTAAAAAATAACGTTTTTATATACAGATGAAGAATTGCTTTCAGAAAGTGCTTTATGATTGACACAAAGGCCAACTAATCAGTGCTGTGCATTTCATTGCAAACAGAAGAGTAGATTTTTCTGGAACACAACCGATGGGAGAAAATGGTACATGTGTCCAATAAACCTTTTTGTTTAGTGCCATACAAATAGTCTAATCATAAATTGCAAACATAAAACAAGGAGGCAGTAAGAAAACTAACCATATCTCAGGTGTATTCATTCTATTCCTCAGCTGTTTCATATGTGAACTTTATATCAATAGATTTGCTGTGAGTTACCCCCCCCCCCCCCCAGGGAACAGGATCTTAGTATCTCTGTTCCTTATTCAAATATTAACATGCTGTAGTTCATGTGTACAAACCAAATACAAACATCTCACCAGGAAAAGGAAGGACATGTTTTCCTATGCCATATGAGTATGAAAATAAACAATCCTATTTATTATAGTCATTAGCTATTGTACATGTGTAGACAAAGGTAGTGATCAGGGAGTAGTAAATATTTCTTGTGAAAAGTGGGTGGAAGCTCTTAGCAAAAAGTGCTTCCACCCATGCAAGTCAGGACACCCACTTTTCCTCATACTCTCCTCCCTCCTTAATCCCCCTATCCACCCCAAAACTGCTTCTGAGGGTTGGGGGATGTCTGGAACAGAATGTGATATGGTGTGGATAGCTGTAGTAGGTACAGGGGAATCTTCAAAAATCAGTTGTGCCAACTTAAGTGAGTGGACACACATTCCACTAACTAAGGCAAAACCATAATTGGGTACAACCATGTGTCTCTCCTCTTTCATCTCCCCCTCCTTTCTCATTAGAGAAAATCCCTTACTCCCACAGCCTGCCTTGTCTTATACATGGGCTTCATTAATATAGCTTTGCCTTACCCCCCAATATTTATCAGGATCCTGGGAAGCAGATGCTAATAAAAACTAGAGACAGAGGGTTGTGTGACAACATGAGCCTAGTTCATGTGCTCTCAGTGTGCAGCAGAGTGGCAGTGCAACCCCCTCCCCTTCACGTAATTGCCACCTGCAAAATGCACACCACATGCCCTTCTGTACAATGGGCTCATTCATGCAGCCTTCGCCTTCTGTATTTGAGGGGAAAGAACCATGTGAATCAGGCCATTGCGTATATGGATCTTTTTGTGGAGTCTCTGGCTCACATGTGGATAGTGATGGGGAGGAGCATTTGCTGCTTATTCACCACATGAATTAAAGCATCGGCCTGGTGAATCTATGAATCAGTCCATGGAGATGCAACTCCTTCAAAATTCAGTGTCAGATCAGATGGATGGGTTTCTTCATCTGTCTTCTTTTCACATTTAGGGCCTTCTTAAAACCATGTTTGAAATTCCATATTAGTTTAATATGCTTTGTTACAGAATCATTTCATTTGTAACATTTATATCTCTTCTTTTCCTCCAAGGCGCCCAAGGCGGCATACATGATCCTTCTCTTCTCTCTCACAACAAGCCTGTGAGGGAGGTTAGGCTGAGAGTCAGGGACTGGACCAAAGGCATCTTGTGAGCTTCATGGCCAAGTGGGGGATTTGAACCTGGTTCTCCCAAGTTCTAGTCCAACACTCTGTTTAATTTGTACCCCACATTTCCACCAAGGAAATGACTGTCAAGATGACTAACAATCCTAGGAAGAAAAGTTTAAAACAAAAAGTTGGTTAAAACAATAATAAAAGAGGTACATTAAAACACAGCTAAAAACACAGCAATGACAGAATAAAAAATGGCATGCAACAGCTCAGTTTTTATTGTCAAAGGTCTGCTTGGATTAAAACATCTTTGTCATCCTAGCCTCCCTCAGCCTGGGAGCAGTAAGCAAGAAAGCCCTCTGTAGTATGGCCATCAAATGTACCTGTGATGGCAGCAGTACTGAGGGAAGGGTATATCATTTAAAATTCCAGCTTCAAAAACAGGGGGGATCATACATTTCTCCCCTTCTTGCTCCAGGTCCACCCTGTAGCTATCATATAGCCTATTAGAACTTAATTTGTCAAGCAGACCCCTCCTCACACATGAAATGTTATTTTATTTAAAAATAAAGTTAACAAAATAAAGGCAACAAAAAGAAGATGAGTTTACATAATAATAATTCACAATACCTGAAGAAACAAAGACAAGTTTACATAATCATTCACAATACCTGAAGAAACAAAGGAATCCCATAATTATAAATCCTATTCCATAACTGATATGTTCATGGAATATCAACAGTAAAACAGCCTAAGGGTGCCTCTACAAGAGCGATTTAAAGCTCTTTCAAGACGCATTACAGATTTTACCTCTACAAGAGCGGAGCGCAAATCGGGGGTTGAGGCGCTTTTTACCTCCGATTATTCGCATTATCGAATGCGCGTTAAATAGCGACTTAAAATTTACTGTGGGAGTTAAAGCGCCTTATGGCCATGTAAACATGCGATTCTCCGCATGTCAACAACTTTAAAGTGCGTTTCATACAGCCCATAATGCGCTTCACCACCTCTCGTGAATAGGTTTTAGGAGTAAATGCGCTAATCCATATATGTGCATAATCGGGCAACCGGGCGTCAAAGCGAAATCTTGTAGAGGGTACCTAAGTATGAGCTCAATACCTAATGAAAGTAAAAAAATATATGTTATACCACATATAAAAGCATCATGTGCGAGTGTATGTCAGTGTGTATTAATCAGAAAAAATATAGACAACTATACTTCATTGGAATTTTAAGACCCTTTCTCTCCCATTCCATCTTAGGACTCAGCTCAGGCAGATGACATGACTTCACCATCAAGAGCTCCATCAGATGAGCATTTCATTGCAGACCCATTACTGGGCACTCACAGAGTTTCACAGGTCCTTCTCATTACATTGTCTGCCTCCCACGTGCTTCCTGCCCCTTCTAGCCTTCTTCACGCAGCAAAAAAGCACCCCAGTAAATCCGACGAATTTTTAAAAGATGGAAGTTGCCGCTATCTCCTGCTGTGTGCAGGAGAAGCAGAGGGATCAAAATGGCCCACTGAATAGGCCACATGCACGTTGTTTACTTCCTCTATAAAAAGAGGAAGTAATGACGGACAAATATGTGGGCGGAGAAGCGACGGTAAGCAAACACGATTTTTCCCTGTGTGATGACGCTCTAAGTTAGCAGTTTTTTTTCCTCCAATGCGCCCTCCCCGACCTGCTTTTTGTAACATATTGCCTGGTGAAGAGGATTGTTAATTCTATTAATTGGTGCATGCTGTAGCTGTGGATTTTCTGCTCTCTGGCTATCGATGTGACCTGGGTCCTTCTCTCTTGGACTCCACCAGGGGCCAGGTGATCTGCATTTTAGGAGAGGGAGGCCTTTCCCATTGGCCTGCCTGGTCCAGTGTCTACCCAGCCTTTTCTCCCTTGGACTCCAGCACCACCCAACCACTTTGCCTATTTGTACTGAGTTCGTCTTTTGCTAGCCTCTTGAGTATTTCTGTTGGAAAACAAAGGTGGAATAAGAAGTAAACAAAGATTTGGTAACGTACTCTGTGGCTTTCAATGCACATGGGCTGTGTGTTTTGTTAACTATCAGCTCGGTGACAAACCCTCACTTTCTGCAGCACCATGGGAAAGGAAGAAGTGTTAGATCCCAGAGCTTAATCTGTAAAAAATGAAAGGGGTGAGGGAGGGAGAGAGGCATAGAGGCATAGGCCTATTAAGAAGTGATACCACATGACAAGTTGCCGCCTTTTTTCCTCTGGAGGGATCTCCTGCGACTCCAACTGCTGTAGAAAATGCAACAGATTCAACATTGTTTATCACTGATACACTGTGACAGGAAGAGGTGGAGTGCTGGATTTTCACATCCCCCACCCCACCTGTCATGTTGCTGTTAAAGACACAGTAGAAAGCAAGAAAGAAAAGAGGGAACGAAAGAAGACAGGAAATTACAACCCCACAGCTGTGTGGATTGATTTTGCATTGTGTGTGTTGAAAACAAAATCTACTCTACATATGCTTAGGGGTACTTTTGTCTTTATTGTTGCTTTTTATTGTCCTCAGAACATGAGAAGAGCTCTGCTCCATCAGTCCAAAAGGCAACCAATCCAGCCTTGTGTTCCCCAGGGATGCCTCCAGCAAGCGCACCGGCAAGACTTGAACCGGCCTAAGCGCTCTCCCGCTGGCGTGGGCTGAGGGGGCCGCCCGTTCAGCACGTTCTGGAGCTGTAAACGGTGGAGAGCGCAGCGCGGTTTTCTTTCAGCACCCTCGGGAGGATTTGGCGCCTTTTAGCTTAATTATTGCCTTTCGCGCCCTCGTTGCCACGGCGACACCTGGTGCGGCTCTGCCTCTACACGTGCGCCTGGCTTCCTTGACCTGTTTGCACTGCTGCCGCCGCCGCCGCCGCCACTTCCCCTCCAGATGCTCCCTCACCTCCCGCCCCCCTCTTCCAGCCGCGCAGCCGCCCCTAAGCGCTCGCTCTCAAAGGCCTCCTCCTTCCATGTGCGTCCAGGATGACCAGCGGGCAGGAGTGCGGGCAGCAGGTGCAGGGCAGGTGAGTCAGGGGAGCCCGAGGAAGGGCTGGGGAGGGCGGCGGCGCGCAGAAGCGAGGCGCCGAGCGACGAATAACGAGCTAGGCTTGTGAGGGAGCACCAGCGCCGAGCATGGTCCAGGTGGTTGAAACTTATAAAGGCCGCCCGCCGGCCCGCCCGCCGTTTCGTCGGCGAGGAAAGGTGTGCAGCGCGCGCGCGCTTTCTTGGGCTCGGTGCCCAGCGCGTGGAGCTGCAGATGGAGAGAGCCCGCGTCCTGGGCGCTGCAACAAAGGACGCCATTGCAGAAGGCACGGGAATGGAAGAGGACCAGGAGGAGGAGGCGAGCTAAGCTGGCAGCGAGAAGGAAGTGGGATGGCGGGAACCTTTCATTACGGTTCTCGCATCACCACAAAGGATAACTGTCTCTGGGGGAAATTCAAGCGGTTGAACGGAAAGGGGTGTTTACAGAATGGAAACAATTTGCCTCCTTGCATCTTCACTGTATGTGTGTGTGGGAAATTCCCCTTGTCACTCCTATAGCTTTCTCCTGAGTAGGATGGTTGCAGCAGCAGCAACAGCTGCTGCTCCATCATCTCTTCTCCTCCTCTTTGATAATCAGGAAGGAAATATTTACCAAATAAACTAATCGAATGCGTTATTTACTCATCCCTGGATTTGAGCAGATCTTTAGGTAGCAGTATTTTCCATCTCCCCAAACAGGACACTCTACCCTGTTTTTACAAGCCTGTAAGGCAGCTTTTGCCAGCCTGGTGTCTTCTAGCTGTGTTGGTCTTGCTGGGAATAATGGGAGTGGTAGTGCAATACACAGGGTTGGGGAAGGTTGGTTTATAGGAAGAATTTTGATAATTTAAAATGTGCTACATAAATGCTAAGTATAATTATTTAACTTTGATATGGTGCTCTCCATTAATAGCTAATTATTGGTATGTCACCAATTCAAAGAAATCCTTTGGTAGCATCAAACCCAGCACTTTTCAAGGAAATGAATCATTAGCAGCAGCAATCAGGTTGCTTTTCAGCTCTTTGCTAAAATGCCAGAATACATCTTTCTTCCTGCCCTACAACCCCAAACAACAGAATTCTTTTACAGCAAATATTGTAGATCTGGAAAAGACAATAGTAATGACCAGACCAGATCTTGGTATGATCATCCTACATTGAGCAGGGGGGTTGGACTTGATGGCCTTTTAGGCCCCTTCCAACTCTACTATTCTATGATTCCATGAACTCCCATTGTTACTTTAAATGTAAGCAACAGACGGTGCAATCCTACACATGCTTAGACAGAAAAAAAGTCCTACAATTAGGGCTGTAACTGGATCCAGATCCTGAATCCAGGGCACATTGGGCTAATTCGGACCTCTGCCGCATTTGCCAGCTGCGGCGGGTGATGTCATCATCTGCCGCGAGTGGGAAAGCAGCCGGCCGACATCGAGGAGGCAGGATGACGTGGGGGACGATGCAAAGGAGGCAGCAGGTAAGCAGGGAGAGGGGGGGGGGAGGGAGAGAGCAGGGAGAGCGGGAGGGAGTGCTGTGAACGGACTGGATCGGATCCGGATCCAAGTCAGATCGGATCAGGCCCGATCCGGACCTGATAGATCGAGATCTGGATCTGATCGGGGGGTCTATTCACAGCCCTACCTACAATGTGAATAGGTCTGACTTCTGAAGCGCTCCTATAGTTTGAGCCCAGCTGTGTGTGTGTGTGTGTTTAGTTTATTTATGAATTAGGCTTCCAAATCTTCCCTGCAAGTAGACAGATTACATTTACTGGCTCTTTTACATTTATGATCTTTGTAAAATCATTAGACACCATCCTTTACAAAGATATTGCATGAGTCAGAGTTAGGTCATTATGAAGCATGCCGCTCCTTATTCTTTTCATAATACATAGAGGATTGACATCTCAAGTTTCAAACTGTATAGTCCAGTACTACCTCACTCTGAAAAACAGGTGGCCACACTAGTCTGCTTTTGAAAACCAGCAAAAGATCTGTGGCATCTTAAGGATCAACAAATTTATTGTGGCATTTGTTTTCATTGGGCAGAGTTTTACTTTGTCAGGCACACGAAGGAGTCTGGAACTCCGTAGATTCTATGCAATATGCATATGAAGAAAAACAATTTCATACAACATATTATGAAAATGATTAAAGTGCATGAGCCAATTAGAGTTAGGAGTGTGTTAATGTCTTAACGTCAAGGAGAAGATGAATGCAGACCATGGATTCATTACCACTCTGAATTCAGCTTTCCTCTAATGGTTGGTTCATGTGTTCACCTGGAAATGATCTTATAGGTATAGTGGAAGAGCAGGTGAATACACCCCATTGCCCATATAAATCAACATGATAGATGGTTTACTACACATGTGCATTCATACATGTAGAGGCCCAATTCATGTGCATGTATGATTGCACGGGCATGTCATTTGCACCACCCATTGCCATGCACACACGGTGGGGAAAGAGCTTGTGTCTACTCCTTTGCCATGTATGAAGCATCCTTGGCTGGGTGAGTATGTGAACGTGAAATACCCAAATGTTCTAATTCTACTAATTCTCTAAACATACTTTTGAAAATAAAAAGCTCTGTAGTCTGAACCACATTTGTTCACTATCATCAGCATTAATAGCCTTTCAAAGGCTATGACTTTATTTAAAATATTGATGTGTAATCCACATTTTAAAAAACCTGGGTTGGATCCAGACTTGGTAGACCGATTGAAATTGATAGGAAATTGATAGGACTTAAGTTGTCCCATTGATTTTGGTGGGTATATTCCAAGTATGATTAGGTTTGGATCTAACCCTGTGTATTTAACAACTAATTGGTTAATTATAATTAAAAATACATTTTTATCGTATGTAAAAAAATCTATACTCATATTACTAACTATTAATTGGGATAGTAATAATGATTAATTGAGCAAGATAGACTCAAAATTGCAAATGTACATGTGCATATTGATAAAACTATATCAATAAATGTGATTATTATCAATAATAATGTTAGCTATTAGTTTGATCAATACTACTACTAATACAAAATTATAAATATATAACATTACATAATTTTAAAATGATGATTATATCTTAATCCCAACATTGGAGTAACTAATTTTTTTTCAAACAGCAGACCAAATAATAGCAAATATCATCAATTTATTGTGTTGTTTAGAAATAGTCAATTAGTTCAATGCCAGATTTTTAATCTAGTATAGGAGACTCAATATTAAGTGAAGTATCATTTTATGTCATTAATTTTATTCTTTTTGCAATTAAAGATGCTTCAGTTATAAACACATTTTGGTCTTTATTTGACATGCTACACAGTGTAGTTATTTTAATTCAAAAAGGTGGAAGTGTTACTGTTCTTAGAATTCTGAATTCAATATCCCTTTTCTTCCACGTTTTTGCACATTTTTGCCTTTATATAGAGCCTTTTGTAATTTTTATGATGAGTAACAGAGTCATGTAATGGCCCTATCTGCAACTGAAAAAAAAATGCTATCTAGCCACAAAACAGACACAGGAAAGCAGTCTTTTGTCTCCGAGAAAAATACTGGAAGAAAACCAAACCAAGCCCAGTAATGACTGGGGAGGGGCAGAAACCCCAGCATTTAGAGGGTCTCTGGCTTTTTCAAAAGCTCAGTATGAATTATGGCATAAATTATATCAGACATGACTTAAAAACAAATTGAACAATGAATTCTCTTGGCTTGTAATTCTCTCAACATGTTTTGCCCAAAATATTAAATTTCACAGTTTTATGCATTCTGCCTGTGCGAATGGCTATTGTAAACTGAGGGTGTATCCAGACTGCTGTTCCTTTGCAAAATTTCCTGGACACACCCATACAGGCGAGGGACTGCATTATACCAAATCCCATGGTACGTTTACCTTTTAGTTTTCTAATGCAAATTCCTCTACCTCATTAACAGCAACAACAACATATAGCTTTCTGTTTGATAAGATTGGAGTGATATCCTGCGGTATTGCTCTTTTTGGCTGTGTTCCTCCCTTTTCAATAGTGTCATGTTTTGCTCTTCTTTTTCAAGTCAATTCATGCATTCACATCCATCCATTTGCCTAGAGTTATGGCAGAGGTTAAACATGTGGCTGCTTCACAATATTGAAAACAGGTCTTTCAAAAGGTCTCAGTACCACCTAGAGAATATGGAGCAGAAAGTACAGAAAGGCAAGAAATGAAAAACACTTTGTGTAGAGATCCAATCTTAATTCTGCAAACATTCAAAGGCAGAAGCAGCGGTTAAACGGCCTTGTCTAGAAAAGCTCATGTACAAATAGCATACTTTGGAAAATACTGTTGTATACATGGATCAGTATTTTTCAATGTTGTGTTGGTTTAAAATACATTTAAATATTAATTTAAAAAGTATTGCAATGAAAATGTAATGTAACAAGAATGCTGGTACAGATATACCCTATTGCTTGCTCAATTGTTATCTCATGAGAGTAATCACACACCTTTTATGGTCTATAGACTACAATAAAGTATGTAATAATAAAACAGTTAACTAGAAGCAAAGGAAAATAACATGTGTAAGAGTTACCATCCCCTCTCCAAAATTTGCACCATGATTTGCAGTTAGCAAAGCACAACCCTATTCACCTAACACATTAACAATGACTTCATTGTCAGAGCTTGGGCTTCAGTATGGTCAGCCATCAATTTTTCTAAAGCTTTTCAATCTTCTAGTGTCTACATGTATTCCAAAGCTTCTTAAAGCAAATTAGGAACCCATATGACCAGGCTATTTTTTAAAATATCAGTTGACTGATGGAAAGGGTGAATGCTTATTGCTGAAGTAAGATCCAACAATTAGGCCAGTTGGTTTCTGTAGGTGGAATGGGGCAAGGGCATTCACATCTTGCCCTTCGCATCAGGAAGCAAAATGACTTGGTATGGCAGTTATTTAGCAGCATGATACAACTAGACTGTAAGGTCTATTGCAGGGACTGAACAAAAAATTCAAATACCATCACAGTGCAATCCATGGTGCAGTTAGTATCTTGATTTGAATATTTACAGATGTCATATAAATTCTAGATCATTTGCGTTGTGTAATACTTGTAATTCTTACTAGCCAGATTGGAGTCACACATTGATTTCCCAATCAGCACAAGTTGCACAAAGCCTCATATTGATCCTGCTAAACTTTGACCCTCTCTTCTAGTGATGCTAGCACAGAATTTGAGTTGTGAAGGGATGGGGAGTAATAGATATAAGAATCTACACATCCATTCTCCTAAACAAAAGTCTCTTTCATAGGCTTCTGCTGTTAATCCATGTATGACAGTATAGCTTTATGTGACAGACAACACAAAAATGGTTCAGGTTTATGAATGAATGTATTCATGTTTATATTTTCAGATTCATTTTAACAGTTATTTAACAGTTCAAAACCCTACAACAGAGGCCATGTTTTAGTTCTGTAGCAATAAAAAACTTGTTCATTGATTTATTTTTCATTTTTGTTTTATTTTTCAGTGAATCTGATGTTTCAACTTCGGAAGATAAAGGTAATTAATTTTCCAAAGCCTACCAATAATTAGGCAGAACTGTTTTTAAAGGATGAATGATTCATTTGAAATACGAGCGGATCTCATCTTAATGCTCTAATACATTTTGTGGTTATGAAAAGTTCATTTTGTTTTTCTCACTTTTTATCATGGCTGTCCCTCCCAGAAAGTTCTGTTATCTATTCCTTTCGATTCATCTGAAGTTAAGCTGCAGATTTGAGAGATATTACTCTAATCATGCTAACGTCAGAATGACTACTTCAGGAATTAATGGTCTTATGATTGCAAGGATTACAAGGCCTGAGGAGTTGACATTTTTCATCATTGTTCTCCCAGAGCTTTCATAGGACACCACTGCCTTTAAAAATAAATAAATCTTGAGCTGAAGTCAGAGTTTGCTTTTGCTTGTTGGAGCATTTCAGGAAACGCAGCCCCCAGTGACACGACCTACACTGTTCTGGAGGGTCTCAATCGTCTGAAGCAGAATTGGGAGGGGCGGGCATTGGGGAAGGACCATATCAGCAAAAATGGCCTTCTTTCCCGTTTTTCACATCCCCTCACTGTATATATCCCATTGTTATGATTACTCATTTCACTTCACCAATCTTACTTTTCTCAAAACTTTTTCTTGTTGAATGCTTCAGCTTGCACAATTTATTGCACTTTTCATAAGGATCATCTTGCTCTTCTGTTGCCTACTTGGCTCTCTTTATTCTTCTGTTCTATTTAAATTCTTCTTTTGATTCAATTGGCTTCATTCTCTTGCTCCCACTGATCTGCCTACTCTTTTCTCTCTTTGCTCCTCTGGAACATAGAAGCCTTCCTTCTATGTCCAGTCTATTTAGCCCAATATTGTCTATTCCAGCTTTCCCTAACCTGGGGCCTTCGAGAAACACTAGTTTCCAGAACAGAAAGCAGAACTAGCAGAAGTGAGCTCTGTTGACCTGTCCTATCCCAAAAACAAGCATTTTAGCTCATTTCCAGGATTGCTCTAGGAAATGCTAGCTAGCAGTGGGTCCCCGCTGGTGCAACATCAGCGCAGACACAGCATCTCCACTGGATACTGCCCACTGCCTCCTACTCTCTTGATGATGAATTCAATATGAAGCTTCCTTCCTACCCTAAGGGAAAAGTAGGGATCCCAACAACACAGAACTCTCCACTCAACGAGTTGTGTGCATGGGGGCTCCTTACTACAGACATTCTAACACGCATGAGTAGGTTGGGGGTGCAACCGCCTATTGCAGTTCCACCACCTCCCCATAAGCATTCATCACCACAATATGTCATCTGAAAAGGGTGAATCTCTCTTTCATTTTTTTTTAGCAAAGCTGCATTGTCTCAGATCTGTTGGATTAAGATCAAGAGTCTAATCCAGCATCCTGTTTCCCACAGTAGCCAGCCAAATGCCTTAAAAAGTTTGGGATGGACAAATTAGTCTATTTGTGGTCCATATCAGTGTGAAGTTATCAAAAGAAGTTATCACCTTATCTTTTTCCTACCTTAATTTCTTGTAGCTCTTGTTTTATTGCTTCATTCCCCCCCCCCCCCCCCCCCGGCTTGGACCTTCCTCCAAGAATCTCAGGGCAGTGTACATGGCCCAGTTTTATCCTCATAAAAAATCCTATGTGGTAGGTTAGGCTGAGAGAGAGAGTGGCTTAGTTCGGACGACACTTTAGGCAACAGAGGGGGAAGAGGCAATGGATGGTACGTTATTTTTGGAGTGCCCTCCACACGACATGTTGCCCCTCCCCCTGTTGCGCGGCTGAAAGTTGAGGCCTCATAATAAGCAACGGGGCTCCAAAAAACAACAGAGCAGGCCGTTGTTTTTCCCCATTGCTTAATAATGTACTGTCAGTTGTGTGTGTGTTGTGTGTCACCTGGCACACGACACAATAAGCATTACAACTGACGGTTACCTGTTCCCCCCTCCGTTGCCTAAAGTGTCGTCCGAACTCAGCCAGTGACTGATCCAGGGTCACATAGTGAGCTTCATAGTTGAATTTGTGTTTCCGCAGTCTCAGACCAACACTGTGATCAGACAACCCATCTTAATTGTAACATCTTACATGTCACATCCTTTACTAAAGCTTTTATTTTGTATTGCCGTCAACTATTTTCATCCAGGCCGTTTAATCAGGTTTATTAAATCCAATTCTGATAACACCATGTAGACCATATTAAGCAAACGACAGATCAGCACATTATTTATCTCCTAAGATTATTTTAATAAATTGCAAATGACAGTCTGACAGCACTATTTGCATGCCATTTTTGTAAGCTCCATAAATTACTTGTAATACAACTTCATGCATCATAAAACACATGGCTCGCATACAAGCAGGCATGAGAACGAAATTTGGGTAAGTTTTACTGGTTGCATACAAAAGGCATTGGAGATTCAGAGAACCTGTTATTAGAGGTTTACAGGACATTTTTCCTTCCTAAGAATCCTCATCCACCCAACCAGGATTATTACATTTTTGCATTGTCCATCATGAACCTTGGATAAAGCTAAAATGAGCTTTGGATATTGTGGAGAATTGTCGAGCAGATTCTCCTTGGCTGAATTTGGGGATAATTTGAATGTTGTATTATTTTAAGTGTGCAGTTGGAGTTTTCGATGCCACTATTAAGTTTCTAAAATGCCTGGTATCTTAGATGTTGGTATAACTACAAGTGGTCTTCCCAACCCCTCAAGCACAGTGGTACATAATGCTTCAGAGAACTAGCGTGGTGCAGTGGTTATAAGTGTGAAACATAAGCCAAAGTTTTGGTTTTGCCATAATCTTATTAAAAGTTTGCATTAATGTGTGCATGGAATACCCTCCCCAGGAACATTACCTGGTGCCACCTCTCAGGTCATCCCAGGACCAGGCAAAGCCCTTTTTGTTTGCTTCGACTTTTGATCTGCAAGCTAGCTGTAGGTTTTGTTGTATCTGTTAAAAGTTTGCTTTTAACGACTGCTTTCTGCTCCTTTTTTAATTGTTTTATTTATTGTTGACTATATTGACCCAGTTTGCATGTAATGACAATTCATGTGTTGTTCATCCCATTAATTCCTGGGGCCTTATGGGAGCAAATGTGCTGCCTTCCAACCACATGCTGCTTCCACTTTGTGCAACAAACCAGGAATTCTGAATTTGTTCTTGGGTTTAAAACTCTGGGTTGTTTTAACTCTCGACAATTTAGAGTGCCAGGTTCGGACGTCACAACTAACAACCTAGGAATGGGGGCATTCCTGGATTGTTTTGCAAAGTGGGAGCAGTGAATGGGTGGGAGGCATTGCACTTGCTTACTTGCCCATAGCTTCAACAAACCATGGGTTTTCATTACACGTGAACTGAGTGAGGATGTGTGTGTGTATGTCGTATTCTTCTAAGCCGCTTATATGTTTTACTGAAATATGGCATAAAAAGATTTTCAAATAAATCAACCTTCCTCAATCTGGCCACCTCCAAATATGCTGGACTACAACTCCTATCATGGCCATACTTCCTGAGTTTTATGGGAGTTGCAGTCCAACATGTCTCTCCAGATGTGGAAGGTTGAGGAAGCCTGATCTACTCCAAGTGGCAGTAGTCTTCCAAGATCACAGGGCTCTTTCCCATCAGCTGCTACCTGAAAACAGTGGGAACTGTACAAGATCTTAAAGGGACTGTGGTTTTTGGGTGGGGCCATGGGTCAGTGATAGGGCACAAGCTTTTCATGCAGAAAATCCCTAGCTTCTCTAGGTAATTTTCATGCAGAAAATCCCTAGCTTCTCTAGGTAAGGCTAGGAAAAAATCTTGCCCAAAACCCTGGAGACTTGTTGCCGGTAAGCGTCGATTATACTGGGCTAAATGGACCAATGCACTCATTTTCCTAAAATAGAATATTGGTTATCCTGGCCATTCATCCCTGCTGCTCCACCCTCTTCATGGTTGCCAAACTAGAAATTTTGCAAACATTTCCAAGTTTTTAGTGCCATATTGTAATTAGTTGTGGCTTTCTACTGATATTGTCAAACAGATAGAGGCCTGATTCAGACGACATGATAATCAAATCGTCGGTTGTGTTGGTTATTGTGTCATGTGGAGGGCAACACACAACACACACACAACTGACAGTACGCTATTTGGGGCACTGAAACAATGGAAAAAAACAATGGGCTATTCAGTTGTTTTTCCCGAACTCCGTTGTTTAAAGTGTTGTGTGAAAGGAACCCCCCACTCTCTGTGTACTATTCTGTTTGGTCATATGGTTCGCCGGCTGGCGCAGCCGAACCCCCGCCTGCTCTGATACAGCCGGCAGAACTTGCTGTGCATGCTGGGATTCGGCTGGAGGACTGAAGGAGGTGGGAGGGAGGAGACGCAGTGTCCCAGAAGGACGCCGGGACTTTCAGCCGTACGACGGGGTGAGGGGCAACATGTCATGTGGTGGGTGCTGCCGTGCCGCCGCCAAAATAACACACGGTCAGTACGCTATTTCCCCCTCCATTGCCTAAAGTGTCGTCCGAACTAAGCCTATGTGTGGCTTGTAGTTTTGCTATTGCAATCCTTGTTTATTTACATATGCAGTGATTTCACACCTGAGTTATCCTCATCATTTCCTGTAATGGTTTTCAAATGAATCCGGGTTGGCTCTCACAACTTGGTCTGCAGATCATTTGTAACTCTCATAGCATGGAGAATGATGGTACTGAGACACCTAAAGCTTTATGCAGCCTTGTGAAGGCCTGGTCAGTTCTTCGCTATATGACAGTGCACAGTTTTATCTGTTTTGTGCTGCCTCAGCTTAGGGCTTTACCACATCAGGCTTTTCATCCTGCAGTTTACCGGGACTTCTGCTTCTGGATTCTTTGCAGGATAAATCGGCTCCTTTACACTGGTCGGCACATGCTTTGAATCAAAGACTTCCTTTCTTGATAAATTCTATATGGTGCTGACAATGTATTGCATTAACATCATTTGTCACTTTATCTCTGATCTTTTTAAAAGTGAGATAAAGAGGGGAAGCAGGAGATGTTCTGGAGGTTGACAACATTGTGTAAAGGACCCGCGAATTCCACGAGTGGCCAGTCACAAGCATGCAATAAATCACTGGTGTAGAAATGCAAGGACCATTGGGTACAGCAGTACCAATGAGTGCTGCCACCCTATCTTGGGGATGGGCTCAGAGTACAGGGTCACAAATAATAGCTGGAATCATTCATAATCTTACATAGTTGGCCCAGAAGCCTTTCAGTGTTCTAAACTTCAGTTCTATTATTTTTATGAAATCATCATCATCATCATCTTCCATTTGATACCCTTTCCCCCAACGCAGATAGTTACAACTCTGAAGATAAAGATGAAGATTCTGTTCAAGAAAATAAATCGGGTAAGCATTATCATACAGATAAATCAAAGACATACTTTTAATGACAGTTGAAAATTGCTGCCAAATAAACATTGTTGGTTAAGCTCTGAAACCTTATGTCTCGGTTGTTCCTAAATTTTTGTTGCTTACTAGTTATGGGGTTGGTTTTATCCTTAAGGCATTATGGGGTTCTTTGGGAATTTTAATAGAGGCATTCTGTTTTTACTTTAACAAGTTAAATATTATGGATTGGATCCAAAGAACTGTGAGTGAACTCTTGGTCAAGAGGTAGTGGAAGATTTTCTGCAGTGGAGCACTGTGATTTTCAGGGGTTGTGTTGGATTACAGTGTAAGGATCAGCCTAGAAGTGATTCTGAGAGTCTATCTACACACACAGGATAAAACACTTTGAAAACTGTATTTGGAGTGTGTCCTGGGCCCCAACAGTTCTCAAAACTGTCAGCCTATCTACACTACTGCTTTAAAATGGTTTATAACAGTTTTGAGAACTGTTGGTGCCCAGGGCACACTCCATATGCAATTTTCAAAACATTTTCAAAGTGTTTTATCCTGCGTGTGTAGATAGGCTCTAAGTGCATTATTAGAAAGTTTAGCTTAAAAAGTTGGGTTAAAAATCCCAGCAGGAGTCTTCCCCCCTTTTTTTAATTTGAGACTGCATCTCATGGGGAGGCGAAGTTGAACTCTTCCTTTCCCAGCCAAACTACTGATGAAAAATGCACTCCTGCATGGCTATTAGCTTTGGGGTGGGTGGGAAATCCCACTGGTGCATGGGATGCAATTGTTGTGATCATAACTGGGGAGAGAAGGGTTAAACATCCCAATCAAAATTGCCCCCACCCACGTGTGCTATTTAATCTAAAAATACTTGGATATGGTTTGTAATGACATGGTTAGCTTCACATCGAGTGTGCCTGAAAGACACAGGGTAAGTAAAATACAGGCTGCACTGTATAAAATATAGTAGACCGCAGAAAGATGTTGAGAATGGTCTTGTGCAAAGTCTTTCATAAGAACTTGTACAAATGGAAGAACTCGTGTGGAATTGGCCCTGTTCAGAAGACACTTTAAACCACGGTGGTTAAGACTTTTTTGTTAACAAAAAAGCCTTAACAACCATGGTTTAACGTATCTTCTGAACAGGGCCTTTGAGGTCACTTTTCTCATAAACCATTATTTTGCTAAGTTGGAAATAGCCCTTTTCGCAAGTGAAAAGGCTCCACCATTTGTTTTAGTCTCACCTATACCCTTAAAAAAAGGATGTAATGCTATTTATATTATTGTTTAACTATTGCCAAAACTAATAGTTTTTTAATTTGTGAAGGTAATGACACTTCCGAAAGTGACAAAGAAAGCTCCTCCGAAAGCGAGTCTGGTCAGTAATTATATTGCAATATATCCTCTATATTAATAACAAACTCATTTTCTCAGTGTGGTTCCTTATGTAGCCAAAAGAGCACCATCCACATACAAAAAGGAGGTATCATCCAGGTTGGGGCTACCCCAAGGTTTACAAAAGTACAACAAATAATTAAGAGAAAAAAAAAACCTTAAGCCCCCACCAAAAGAACCCCTGCCGAAAGAGGACTCAGCATGCTAAGTGGGCATGAAATGCTGCCAGACAGTTAATGGAAACATGGAAAATGGGAGGAGAGGAAGGGGAATGGAAGACAGCATTGCTAGGGTGACCATATGGAAAGGAGGACAGGGCTCCTATATCTTTAACAGTTGCATAGAAAATGGAATTTCAGAAGGTATTATTTGTATAGCAAGAGCTACCCAGATACAAAAGAGCGCAGGGCTCCTGCAGCTTTAACTGCTGTGATGAAGACGGAATTTCACCAGGTGCTGCATGCGTACAAATGACACCTGCTGAAATTCCCCTTTCTATACAACTGTTAAAAGATACAGGAGCCTTGTCCTCCTTTTCATATGGTCACCATGGATAGCATGACTGACTGGCTAAACCCCTGAACAGGAGCACCTCCTACTGCAACTTTTTATTGAAGGTCCGCTTGTTTATATTCTCTTGCCCTCTTTACTAATGATTTTAATGCAGCTTAAATTAGTGAAATAGCAGCTATCAGCTATGTATGTAAGCCAGCTGTTTGCCTCTACTAGGGCATTCCTTTGTTGTTTTCGTTTGTGTATGTTGTTCCCATGACAAACAATATTGTACCTTGGACATAATACTTCTTAAAATGGTCTTTGTGTCAGTGTGATAGTCCCAGCAACAACAGGCCATAAATATGCTTAGAAACTGGCAGCAAAAGTGGCAAAACAGGATGGTCAGGAAAAGAATTGGAGGAAATGGTTGCTGTCAGTAAGTGGCAAATATATTTTGGTCTACATGTGTTGATGTCCCTACACCTATTTATATTTTAAACAAATAGATGTTACAGTTTCTATATCAACAATTAGGCCTTTTTGTTTCCAGATACAGATGAGGCAGACATAGATGAAACAAGTGAGTGTTCTTTATTTTTGTATTTCTGTAAATGGGAAAGATCTGTAATATCTTGCAAATAGCAAGAAGGGTGCAGGTAGATGAAAGAAAGTGACTTGAGTCACTATGCTAAATGGAACATAGTTTAAAAATAACCAAGCCCATATTGGCATGGGACAGGGGGGATTATAGTCTTCCAGCCTTAGGGTCCCAATCCAGATTGGGCCCACTGAGCCTACTCTAGACTAAAAATGAAGTGAAAAAAGGTTTAGCTTGTAGATACTAGGGGTGTGCACGGACCCCCCCGGATCGGGACCCGGATCGGGACCTCCAATTTTGTCACGGATCGGATCGGACAAAATCAGAGGCCCCCCGGACCAGATCGAGCCCAATCCAAAAATCGGAAATTTTTGGATCGGCTGCCATTTTCCCCCCCATAGACTTGCATTGCAATGCAAGTCTATGAGGAAAAAATGGCGGCAGGTGGGTGAGGGGGGGGCCTAACTCCCTCCCCCCCAGGGCCATCTGTTGTGGACGGCCCCGACAGGTAAGCCCCCTCCCCCGCACTCCGTACCCCCCCCGGGGCCGTCTGCTTCCATCTGCTGGCGCCCGCGGGCGCCAGCGGATGAAAGCGGATGGCCCCGGGGGGGGTAAGCCCCCTCCCCCCTGCCACTGCTTACCTTACAGGGACGTCCACTCCCGTCCGGCGCCGGCTGCTACTGCAAGCGAGCTTCGCAGCCTGCTCCAGGGTGGCGCACCGGCGCGCCACCCTGGAGCACGCCGCGAAGCCCGCTCGCAGTAGCAGCCGGCGCCGGACGGAAGCAGACATCCCTGTAAGGTAAGCGCGCTGCGCGCCACGCGTCCCCCTCCTCCCCTCCCCCCGCCCCCTGCTTACCTTCCAGGGATGTCCGCTCTCGTCCGGCGCCGGCTGCTACTGCGAGCGGGCTTCACGGCCTGCTCCAGGGTGGCGCGCCGGGTGATGTCATCACCCGGTGCGCCACCCTGGATCAGGCCGCGAAGCCCACTCGCAGTAGCAGCCGGCGCCGGACGGGAGTGGACGTCCCTGTAAGGTAAGCGCGCCGCGCGCCCCCCTCCTCCCCTCCCCCCTCCCCCTGCTTACCTTCCAGGGATGTCCGCTCTCGTCCGGCGCCGGCTGCTACTGCGAGCGGGCTTCGCGGCCTGCTCCAGGGTGGCGCGCCGGGTGATGTCATCACCCGGTGTGCCACCCTGGAGCAGGCCGCAAAGCCCGCTCGCAGTAGCAGCCGGCGCCGGACGGGAGCGGACGTCTCTGGAAGGTAAGCGCGCCGTGTGCCCCCCTCCTCCCCTCCCCCCGCCCCTTAGGGAAGCCCCCCTAGGGAAGCTCTCCCCCGCTGTCCACTTCCATTGGCGGGCGCCCGCTGGCACCCGCCAATGGAAGCAGCAGCGGGTGCCAGTGGGTGCCCGCCGATCCATCCGAACCGGATTGGAACCTTTTCGGTTCGGATTGGATCGGCCGATCCAGCGGTGAGATCGGAAATCGGATAATTTATCCGATTTCCCCCTGGATCGGATTCGGATCGTGGATCGGATCCGATCCAGTGCACATCCCTACTAGATACGGATTTAGGCTGGGTTGATACAACACACTAATCCACCCTGGATTAGTGTGTTGTCTGACTGCACTGAGATTTCTGCAGGGTGGCTTGTTAACCATGCGGTGTGGTTTATTTTTCAGTAGCATATAAATGTTACTTATGATTTTTTCTTGAACATGCACCCTGAGAACCCATGGCTTGTTGTTGGGTTGTTCAGGGGGTTAACAAGCCACACTGCATGGTTAACAAGCACTGTGTTTAGACAACACAATTATTCACTCTGCAGAAAACACACTGCATTCAGACAACACAATAACCAATCTAGGGGGAAATGCACTGCATTCAGACAACACAATAATCCATGGTTCCATGGTTCACTGGGTGGGTTATTGTGTTGTGTGATCTCAACTTAAAGTTATGTCTGTTTTGGCCCTAATACAAAGCATAATGTGACAAAACGAATTTTGAAACAGAAGCAAAAAGCACTTATTTACAGGAGTCTGATATGACTTCAGATGTCATTCAATATGTCAGCTTTAGATATCTGTAAAAAAATGTATATGCATTCATTTTTCATTTTTAACAAATTATTTTTTTACAGATGAGGAACCGGAAAAGAAAGAACCACGGTCGCTTTGTTTTGAATCAGGTGCAATACCTCTCTTTGAATAATGGCCGTATGACGCTGTTAATAATTCTCAGCTTAAGAAATATTGTTTTCTCATTTTGTTTCAATTTAGAGGGTAACATCCAGCAACACTGTCAGCATTGCAAGATTCAACAAGTAGGTTTTGTCTCATTTGTTGTCTCATAAACGCAACACCAGTGGTGTAGTGGAATCAGAGCTTGCAGGGATGCAGTGCCCACACTGTGTTATTTGCAGGGGCGCTGACATCATTTGGCTCCCCCCTCAGAATTCCCTGTTCCTTCTGAGTTTAGTTGCAATTTATTTATTTATTTATTACATTTATAGCCCACCTTTTTTCCTCTTTAAGGAACCCAAGGCAGCATACATAATCCTCCTCTCCATTTCATCCTCAACCTGCCCCCCCTCCCCCCCGGTGAGGTAGGTTGAGCTGTGTGTCTGTGACTGGCCCAAAGTCACCCAGTGAACTTCCATGGTCAAGTGGGGACTAGAACCCGGATCTCCTGAGTCCCAGTCCAACACTCTGGCTTTCACAGTAGCTGGGGGAGGGGAATGTATTTTCTCAACAACAGCATATTATTCCTTTTAGCAATGCAAAGTATTTGGCGGTGGCTTGGTCTTGAATGGGCAATTAAGCACCTATGGGCAATTAAGTTTTACAAACAAACTGCTCCTTCTGGATATAAAACTTCTAGAACTGGTTTGTTGATATGGGTCAACACAGCTGCCCTGACATTTTGGCCTTTCCTTGGGGACGTGGCTGTGGAGACTGTGATAAAGAGTACCCGGACGTCAAAATTTACCGCTACACCACAGGGCAACACTGATGTCTCACTAATTTGTTTTTCAACTGTTTTAAAACTTAAAGGAGCAACAAGAACAAGTAACACCCAGAAGACTTGCCAGAGGACAACTTCGGTAGGTTGATAGTTGATAATTAGTGACCTGCAAACAATTGTGGAGTGGGGTTTTTGTTTGTTTGTTTTTACAAGCTTACACATACATAATTGTTCATGTCCAAATGCACATATGCATGCTCTCATGCAATAGGGGAGGCAGAAGTGCAAACTAAAAAGTGCCCTCCATACCTCTCAAGTGGCTTGGCAAGAAAGGTAAGGAGAGTCTTCTCTTTCTTTTCCTTGTCCCTTGATAAATACGGGTGGGAAGAAACCAGTAGGTGGAAAGGGACAGTTAAGAAAGTCTCTTTCCTTTTCTTTGACATTTACAATATTCATGGATAGAGGGTTCCATCCACCATTATGATTGTAGGATACTATTTCTGGGATTGGACCACCTAGTACATTTTAAAGTAGAACCTTTGCAAGGCAGGTAGCCTATTCCAAAATTGTGAAAAGTCAAGCTTGCTGTTCAGCATAGTATTAAGCCGACTTTCTACAAACCAAAGATGGTAAAAAGAGAAATTCAATATGCAATTTTAGTAATGATTGATTTTCATAGTAGATGACATAACTCTTAAATTAAACCGTTATTTTTTTGTAAACAATGATTGACAGGCCACCTTCACTTTTTTAAAAGTGCTTTCCTTCAGTTAGTATTTTGTTTGGACAGGGAAGGTCTGTAAAGTATTCAGCTTCCTGTTCATAGGAGAAAAGGCTCTGATAATACCAGTGTTACATTCATGTATTTTTCAGATGTAAAAGGGGTAAAAGAACATAGAGAAGAAGGTGGGGGGGGGATCATCCTGTGTGTTTTTAAAGGTATACTTTATGTATCACACATGTAGGTTGAAGCTGGATGCCGAAGGAACTTATCAGTGTACCATCACCGGTTTAATCTTTGAAGTTACCAAAGCTGCTGTAATTGAATATTCCCTTTTGTCTTGGACCAAGTATGCTGCTTATCTTAAAGATCCCTGGATTGTTGTGGGTCCTATATTTGATGTCAAATGTGCTTCACCCTCCATTCTTACTTCCATTCAGTTTCCACACACCCTCTGCTTAAATGGTATTGTTTATTCAGTGAATTTAAACATATTTACATATCTGTGTACTGTGGCATATTTTTTTTAAATAAAGTGTTAATATTTATTTTGCAGACCATTTATCAGAGATGACCTTCAATGTCTTCCATTTCAAAAGCAATGGTCCAGAATTTGAACATACCATTGATCACTCAACCACACACATCAAATGGCATGTGAGCTCACTGTCCCCTGTTGGACCAGTAATTAAGAATTATAATCCAGTGTATTACCATGGGCTTGTTATTTTATACAAAGTTGTCAATGAACACCCTTCCTTGAAATTACGTGTGTACGTGGCTAGTAACAACAGCTCATTTATAAAGGTACGCACAACTTTTTTTCCTGACATCTGTCTTAAAAAATCTAAATTTAAATTATCTTCCTTGCTCCCAGCATGTTGTTGTCGTCTGTTTCGATGCCCAATAGAGTTGCCTTTTCTTGAAATCTATCTATCTATCTATCTATCTATCTATCTATCTATCTATCTATCTATCTATCATCTATCTATCTATCTATCTGAGCAAGCATATAGTAGTGTAGGTCCAATGGTAGATCAGCAGATAGGGCTTTGCCTGAGAGAAGAGCTCACAGAAATTATTGTGTTCATCGGAGCCAGAAGTGTAGAATCTTTTTCAGCTTGAGGGCCTAATTCCACTTCAGAGAGGCTCTTGGAGTCCCCATTATAGTGGTGAGTGGGACCCAAGGTGAAATGACTGGGGACACCAGCATATTTTAGCTTAAAGATCTTACTACCAGTGACTAAGCCTTAGGAGAGATATTTCAACCTTTCAGAATGGGGAAATACTGCTCCAATGCCAGGAACCCACCAAACAAGTGGAGGTTGAGGGAAAGGAGGTGGGGCCAGGAGAAGAAGCGTGACCTTCAAGGAAACCCCAGAGGGCTGGATTGGGACCCCAGAAGAGCCAGATTTGCTTCTTAGGCCTGAGGTTCTGCAACCCTGATCTAAGCTTTACATGTATTTACATTGAAGAGTCTTGTGGCTTACATTTATTCTGCCATAAGCTTTCGTGAACGTGGCCCACTTTATCAGATGTGTGTATTTATAACTTTCCTGCTGCCATCCGCACATGATATTATCCCCTATTGATCAAAACAATAGAGTCCTAAAAACTATTCTACCATCAGAAAGCAAGAATTAACCTACTGTAACTCAAGAAAGTGAGCTCAGATATAGGCCAAACACACACACACACACACACACACACACTGCATTTTCTCTTTGTTGATAAACACATGCCACACAAATTCTGGGCAAGAAGACCTAGTCTGAGGCCAAGTCCCTTCCTCTGTCCTTCTTTTTCTCCCTGACACTCTTCCATTCACACTTGAGACACATCTTGTCTGACCTATGGCTACTCCTGTGTTGCACTCACAGGTTGTAGCACACTCCTCTAGACCTCCGTAGGTGTGCTGCCTGCTTCCCATATTCCCTGGATGGGCAAGCACAAGAGCAGCCACATGGGCACTGGTTTGGTGGCAGTAGTGGCAAAGTGGGCTTGAGGAAACGTGGTTCCACCTTGCTGCCCATCTTCCTTTGCAACAGCTCTCCACAACAATTAGAGTGGGAAAGCCAGCCAGCCAACTAGCCAGCAAGGTTTCTCTTTGCCATCCCTGTCCTACTACAATGGGGATACTTGGTTAACAAAGTCCAGGCATTGTAGCTAAACTAAATTTGTTTAGGGCAGTGCCACTCACACCTACTTTTGAGCCTCTTGCTTCCCAAAATCCATGCATGTACAAGGTATGCATGGACAAATGACATATTCTAACGCAATTAATGGGGACACACACACACACACACACACACAAATAACTGGGAAAGAAAACTGGCTTTCCCTTCTCTTGCCTGGCAATTGGTGTCCCAGCTCTTCAAAATCCAGCTAGGAGATATGTTTTTCCAGTGGCTTTGCAACTGTAGTGCCTGCAGCCTGGACACCTACAAGGGATCCATGAACCATCAGGGCCTTGGGGAACAATCCACCTGCCACTGCTACAACCCATTCCAGCTGTTACAGTGAAGCATCAATTTGAACCTTACATATTGTGTAGCAGAAACTGCTAGACCAGTTGTTCCAGTAATCAATGTTCTATTAAAAACATATAATGATTAAGTTCTGGAGACTGAACAGGGATTGAAGTGGACAGAGAGAGGGATGAACCCAATTGTTCAGTTAATTTAAGATGTTTGATATTGACTAAGGCAGGATCTACACTACAGGTTTATAACAGTAGTGACAACTGTTGGGGCCCAGGACACACTCCATATACAGTTTTCAAACTGTTTTCAAAGTGTCATAGCTTGCTTGGTGTAGATCTGACCTAAATCTCAAACACATTTACAGTTCTTCAATTTCTTGAGTTGGACAATCACAATTAAAGGTGATTTCTTTTAATTTTAGGATGTCTCAAAAACTGTAAGACGTTCTATTAATAAATTCATAAAAATTGAGAAACCCCCTTGTCATAAATTACTCCAAGGTGGAAAGAAATACAAATTAATGAGTGACCCAGAAGCTGAGATAACCCCTGAGGTATGTTCTTTCTACTATAATTGGCTTGTCAACATATATGCCATTTTGTGAAAGATGATAATTATATCATTTGCACTCCTGATTTTGGGATAGATAGCACTGTAATTGAGTTCTGACAATTTATAAGCAGTAAAATGCTTTATGAAATCATAAAAGCTTAGTAAAGAAAGCAAAGGATTTGTTTTGAAACCTGAAATGTATGTTTAATACTTTGGTGTCAACTTTCTAGGAAATTCAGTTTGATGATGACTCTACTCTACCAGAGAAACCTTTTTTCGAGGTATTTTTGGAACAGCCAATGGAACTGATGTTATCTCTGATGGACTTGGAGTCTGAAGAAACTGTATGGAAAGCAAAGCTAAGAGAAAGTAAGTGCTCATTAGGCACAAATCAGTTCATAGTATGCACACTTAAGCCACACTGATTTATTTGGGACTTGAGTAAAACGATTCAGTAAACAAACTGTGGTCAACAAATTTTTCCACAATACAGATGCGCCTGTACCTATTTTGTTTATATTCCAAGTTGTTGTTCAAAAGGTGCTCCCTAAGCATCTAAAGAATTAAAAGCTGCTTTTCTGAGTTTAAAACGTGGTTTGGGGATTCAGGGCAGATTCAAGGAAAATTCAGGCAAAAATAAAAAGATAAACTGCTCATGGTACAATCTCCAAACTGCTGTTTGAACACAAAGGAAACTTTAGAGAACAGTTTTGGAAGGTTGGTTTTGTGGACGCAGCTCAAGTTAGAAAGAAGGTTGTTCCTGCCTCTCCAGAGTCTAGTGCAAAGTGAAAGAAACATATTCTGCCCATCCATTCTCTGCATGTCAAAGGTCTCTTGCACCCTTGTCTACCAGTTCTCCGCAATGGGTGACAGACTTTGGGAAGGGGATCCTTGTGTTAAACATGCTGAGCAAGAGCAGTTTCTGGGGGGTGGGAGACACCATGTACCTGCACTTTTTTTTTACTGCTACCAAGTGCCCAAATGGTCCAGTCAGTTGGTCCTAAATATCCTCCCAAAGCACTAAAGGAACTTTCTCTCTGAGCTAGCTTTTAGGGCAGGGGTGCTGAATCTCCAGCTTGTAGACTTATCTGTGTTGCACCCCAGTCTGGCCCATGCTCCAGGAGGCATGGCTTAGTTTCCTCCTGGTGCAGGTCCAAGCCCTGCACCAGGAGGAATTCTCCGAGAGGGCATCCCCGTTGCTAGCCCTGATCTTAGATAACAGTGGGGATTGCCCGACTGGCATGTGCCAGCAGCACAACCCACACCGTTATCTCTGATTTCAGATTGGAAATGCCAGCAGGGATGCCAGGAGGCCTGGTCCTGAAATTCCCATTCTATTCTACATGCAGGAGAGTCCCAACACCCTTCATCCCCACTGCTATTTCCATCTTCTGATTGGAGATTGCAGTGGGGCAGCGGGAGTTGCTGCTATCTCCAGTCTGAAATTGGATGCAGGGGATGCAGTTTAGCCTGAGCGGTGGGAAACAGCCTCTCTTCCCTATATGGATGCGCCCCAACACCCCATGCATGGGTGGGGGCAGGGCAGTGTGTCTCCCTGCGCCAGTGAGAACAGCTGCTCTTCCCCATGTGGTCGAGTATTGCCCAGACTACCTTGCATCCCTGCTGCTAGTGGCAATCTAAAAAAAAATGAGGTGACATCAGGGGCAGGGCTAAGCCTCTGATATCATGTCAGGGACTCATCCCGATGTCATCTGGCTCAAAGGGTGGAGGCAATCCAGCCCCAAACCCCCAAACAGTTCTGTTAACCTTGTTTAAAGGCTGTGATAAAGTTATTATTGAATGGTTGTAGATTCTAGTATACTTTTATGAGTGGCTGGGTTGTTTTTGCATAAAAGTTTTGTATACTGCTTTGAACACTTGTGGCATAAATATGTTTTAAAAATGAATACAATGGAAAATTGCTTTTGAAAGCCTGAATAGCTTGTCATTTGCTTGCAATATAATCAGGAAGACGAAGCTTCTTTGGTGGCTAAAAGTCATGAAGCAAAGATAATTGTAAAAGCTCCTTTGACTTGTTTTGTTCATGCTTTACTGCAAAGTGGAAAGAGACTAATACTTTTTCTGTGAGAGAATTGTGGCACATTTATTAGCAGTGCAGCAGGTTTTCATTTTCTTTTGAAAACATTTGCATTTAACAGGTGACTGGATCCTACATAACCAGAATGACAATAAGCCGAAAAGATCTACCAAAAGTAAGTTATTTAAAAGAGTATGAATGGCACAATCAGCTGAGAATTTCTCCCATATTTTATATAGCTCCCATTCATCTTAGTCTGATTTGCATAGGAGAAGTTCCCAGTGGGACTGCTAAAATATCTTCGTAACTTTATATATGTTGTCATAGATCTTAAGGACTTCATTGCATGATCTGACAACACTTCTGTTTGTGCAAGAGTTGCTTGTTTCCCTCCACCCCCATTTGCAATCCCCCGAAAATGGCTTTGGATCTCAGAACTGATCTCAGAATCTAGTTTGTAGTAGGAGGCATGTGGCTAAGTGGGGGAGAATCAGCAAAACCCCTCCCTGTGCAAGCAGTAGGCTTGTGCAGTAGGCTCCTTAGATGCAAGCCCACATGGCCTTGTTTAAGAGGCACACCAAATAGCTCATTTTGAAACAATGTCATTCACCCTGTGTTTCTTAGGCACCAGAAGACGAAAATCCAGCACCAGCCTTTCAGAAGATGAGCTTTATAATAAACGGGTAAAGGGTAATGACACTTCAGGTAAAGGATTTTGTGTAATTTTTGTGTAAGAACTTAGCATATAGTGACATACTAGCTCAGTTCAGACAATACATTTCTCAACAGTGGTTTTAGAACTCCACGGTGGAGTTCTTACACCACCGTTGAGAAATGTGTTATCTGGTGGGAAAACTCCTCGCAATGGTGGAGTTGTTTTTGGAAAACACTCCACGCAGAATATCCATGCTGTGCAGAGAAGAGTTCCTGCACAACCATTGTGTTGCGTGTTGTGTGGAGGGTTCCACGGAGTTTTCTAATGCGTTGAGTTGCCTTTTCCCACTGGCTACAGAGTTCCCTGGCAAAAGCAGCGAAAGGAGTGAGTGCCGTTCTAGGAGAGCTGCCAGGGTTGTTTTTTTTGCAGCAATGGCTGATGGGATACCATTGGGAGGACTGGGGGAGGAGAGAGGGCGGAGGAACTGTCAACCAGTCACACAATGGTGGAGTTAGAACATGTTGTGTGGGGAGTACCTCCTAAAAACTCAACTGTTGAGTGGAGTTTTTGCACTGCGTTGACTAATGTGTTGTCGGAACTGAGCCACTGTGAGATATTTCATACTGTGAGATATTAATTTTACATTCTTGGGTAACACATGAAATTGTGGTTTTAGCTGTGAAAGTCATGCATTTGTGTTTGCATAAATCTTCAGCACACCTGATTTGAATGTGGGAAAAATGTTGGAATGACCTCTACAAACATACATTTAGCCTCTATACATGCACTATTAATGTACTAGTAGGTAACCACTAGAGGGAGATGTTTACTTATTTCAATACTTTTAAATTAAGCATACGAATGATAACTTTTATCAATATACTGAAGTTTTAACTAGATGAGAAGAGATTATGATTCACGCTCTCACTCTCCATTAATTATTATTAATAATTGCCTTCAACAGTCAGCTGGTGCGTATCACCAGGATTATAAAAATGGAGCCATTGAGAAATACGAGGCAGGGACCAGTATGCTTAGGACAACCCCAGGGTTTTCAGACGTACAAAAAATATTTAGAAAACAATATTTTTTAAATGAAAATAGTCTTAATGGGGCAAAATCCTCAAACTGCCCAATGAGGATTGAGCATACCCATTGGCTTTCTGTCGCTGTTGCTGAGTGTCTTCTGTGGTGTGATGATGGGAACAGCACAGAGTATTTTGGATAAGGGCGTAGCTAGCTGGCTGGAACCCTGAACAGGAACTTTCCACACTTTAACATTTTATTGCAGGTCTCACATGTAAGCAGTGGAGGCTGGTGGCTCCAGTGTCAGCAGGGTGGTGAATCTGCTCCAGGTTTCAGTCAGAAGGAACCATCCAAGGTGCAAAAGCACCTTTAGAGTTCTGACTGGTTCTGATGAAAATGCAGAGCAGATTTAACGTCCCACCGACATTGGAGCCACCAGCTTCCACCCTCAGTAGTAGAGCACATGCTTTGCATGCATGGGATCCCAGATTCAATCCTCCTACTTGCCCACTTAGAGGATCCGGCACAGCAGGACTGTGATCAACCTTTGCTTGGGACCTTTGGCAGCTACTGTCGGTTGGAGTAGGCCAGGGGTGCAGAACATCAGGCCAGGGGACTAAATTAGCCCTCTGGGGGTACCTAGAAAGCCTTACCTCTTTTCCCCAAACACCACTCATTTAGAGGTTTCCTGGGTTTTGTGAATTTTTCTCCATTCAAAAATGTTGAAATGTGTCTCCGAAGGCTTTAGTTACTTGCAGTAAGAGCTTTACGCTATCATAAGCTGGCATGTTTGGTATTTTGGCCTCATCCCTTTTGCCTTCAGCCCTGCACATCACTGGAATGGGCCCCACATCCAGAATTTGGGCCGAAATAGGTTCTGCAACCTGGAGTAGACAGTTCTGGGCTAAATGGAGCAATGGTCTGATTCAGTATAAGACAACTTGTGAGAGCCAATGTGGTGTAGTGGTTAGAGTGTTGGACTGGGAGTCAGGTTCTAGTCCTCACTCTGCCATGGAAGCTCATTTAATGATTCTGGGCCAGTCCCAGATGCTCAGGGTTGTTGTGAGGATAAAATGGAGAGAAGGAGGAGGATCATGTACATCACCTTGGGCTCCCTGGAGGAAAAGGCAGGAAATAATAATAATAAATAATAATAATAATAATAATGACAACAATAAGTTCATAAACTTTAAAGAAACAACGCTATTAAAGATAGATGAATTATGCAAGGTTCCTGCAACCTATTGCTATAAGAACAGCATTTGTATTGTTGTTTTAGAATGCAAGAAAGTGATTGGGAGATCTTTATCTTAATGACATCAGATACTCATAACTACAATCAGAATTTTGAGCTAAGTAGAAATGCTTTTCACACAAGAGTAAACTGATGAGGAAGCACATAATGGAAGAAACACTGTGAAACATGCATGATATGACTTTGAAAATGAGGTTTCTAATAGACGAGTGTCAAATGGGTACATTTCCCAGGTAGACAGCTTACTGTGGTAAACTTAGGATAGCTTCCAATGTTGCAAAGAAGTAGCAACACTTGATGTGTAACCGACATTTTCTTTTAATGCTTTTGGTATAATGTTTAAAGGGGAAACCCACGTATCTCCTCATAGTGAGATGCGCGAGTCACAAATGTATCCATGGAAAGTTGCCCATAGATACTTCTGTCAGAACGGTTTGAGGGCTTTGGCCAAGAAGTAGGATATAAATCTAAGAAACAATGATAAGAAATAATGATGATAATAATAATAATAATAATAGCTATTTTAGTTTATTTTTAAAAACAAAAACCATGACTTATTTATACAGATGACAACAGCCCTTTATAATTGTTTCTCAGGCCAAAACAAACATTTGTATCTTTAAATTTGCATCTAGCAGCTACATCTCTTTTTCATTTTTACTTTAGAGTACGATATAGGAGCCTAGCATGGCAGGGGAGGGGGTAGGCAGGGTTTTTAAGATCTGGACCAGGTCCCCCCTGTGCCTACTTACAATAAAAAAAAAAAACTTTAAAAGTCATAGCTGCTAGATATGGACTTAAAAGTATTGCATGTTTAGGCCTACTTATTTGGTATTCAGAAACCCTAAACATAGAGGTTCTGTGTAGCCATTATGGTTGACAGCCATTAATAATTAACCCTATTGATAGTTAGCTACAAGTCCTTTCTACATAAAAACAGAATTGTGGGTGGTCTTGTTCTCACCCTCTTGCTGACTTTATTGGGTCATTCATAGGCCACTCAGAACTGCAAACTTCACCCACCAGAAAGAACAAACCAGCTCTTGTTTATATGATCACATATCCTGAGTTAAAAGAGAAGTGAGTCAAGAGCCCCTGATCTTGCTGTGAGTTATTGACCCTCTTTCATCTTGATTCAAACTCAAATACAACATTTAAAAATGCAAATGAACTGGAGGTTGAATCAAGAACATGGGTTATATGAAGATAACTTTGAGGACAACCGGCCTTTAAGCATGGTTAAAAAAAAAGCAGTTTGATATTAGCTTGAACAGAGTATAAAATTTACCATAAGAAGAAACCCATAGTAATTCAGTAATACCCATTATAACAACATTAATGAATGAAAGGTATGTATAATTTTTAAGTGCTCTTTTCATAGGAAACATGGTTACTTATGGTAAAGGTATCTTGGGTTCTCTAAGGTAGTAGACGTTCAAATGTTCTTTGTGATATCCCTTCCATGTAGATAGGAGGTACGGCCAGTAGCAATTGACTCCTAGGGAGACATCCCCACAGTCTTCCAGACCAGACAGAGAAAAGAAGTAACTTCAGTGTAATTAAGAACAAAAACAACAAAGTAATTAAACATTCATTAATTCCATTTCTATACCATCCAATTGCCAAAGTTCTCTGAGTAGTTCGCAAAGATGAAAAACCTTAAAATATAATATTATACATAGTATAAAAAGCATTTACATACAAACATATAAACAGACAATACACACACACATATATCAAAGCAATTTTAAACAATCAACAATAACAAAAATCTAGGAGTAAGAAAACAAGATGTGACTCCTAGAGAAAACTTCTATACAATAATAACTACGTAGTCTTATACACCAGCAAGGATTTCTAGGATGTTCTCAGCAGTAACAGGTCTTGGAGGTGTAATGATAGTGAAACTTCTCCCCATACATGGTGATATTGCAATCCTGTTAAGAAATATTGGAAGAAGATAATAAACAGAATCAGAGAAATTACAGGCTATGAGTTTCAATTAATCCCAACAACTATACTCATGGGTGATACTGAATATCAGATGCCTAAAGATTTAGTGGTGATGGTGAGTTATATGTAAGTATCCTCATAGCAAAAGCTTGGCAATCAACAGGCATACCATCTTTGCTACAATGGAAAAGAAGATTTGAATTGCTATAGTGATGAATAAAATAAGCTATAAGTTGCAATTGGGGGGTAAGAAACAACTCCATCCAGACTTTCCAAAAAAGTTAATTTATAAATTATTGGAATGGATTCTAGCCAGGTGAATTAGCAAGTAGACCTATATTGCATATGTATTAAGTTGAAGTACTGTAACTGTCTTGAATGATTGTATTAGGAAACATAATTCAACAACAGAACTGCAACCCATGCACATGGTGAAAAGCTGGGAAGCAGGTCACAGCTTGCTTTTTAAAAGCAATCAGATCCCTTCCTTTTCTTTTTCTCTTTCTCCTTTCCCCTCCCAGCATGTTTTGGCTCCTTCACGGGCTGGGGAAGGGATTTAGCTCACTGGCCATCTGCCACAGAGGTTGGGTAACTGGGAGTGGGATAGAGAAGAACCTTTCCTCCCTTTACCTCTGTGCACACTCTCCCTTCCTCCTTCTAGCCTCTCCTTTGGCTCCAACAAGAGATGGAGAAGACGGGTGGTAGCAGTGGCATTCTGCCATGTCATTCCCTGCTGTGTTTTCTGTAAAACGTGCATGGGTTGAGATACCCAGGACACCCTCACCACAGCCATTTGTAAGCAACGGTGAATCTGCAGGTCTTCCAGCCATTCTCATTCTGACTAGAGGCTCACAAAATTCTATCTTAGCTCCAGGTTTCCTAATCCCGTCTCCAGTGAGGACCCCACTTTTCGGTATCACCAGGGGGAGGCAAGAATTGACCCACCATTGAGGGAGATGTAGGCTGGACTATGGCCAAGGGTGTTGTTAGATTCTTAAAAGATCTGAGGCACAGGCCCATAACTCAAGTTTAGATCCACTTATTAAGTCAAAGCGGGTCAGTGCACACTTCTGGTGTGTGTGTGTGTGTGTGTGTAGATGGAGAGATACATACATATTTACATTAGATGTGTGCTCTGACTACCCCCCCCCCTTCAACTTAGACCCCAGTTCAGCAGTTTGGAAAGCATCCTGCTTCTGCTCTGGACAATTTAGAGTCAATCCACTTCATCTCAGTACCAAACCTGAGTCAAGGTTTGGAAAACTGAGTCTTTATGCTTCCTGTTGACTATCATATTGTTGTTGTTTTAAAAAACTAACTTTTTTTTCTCTTAGTCAGAATTGGGTGATAGTTGCAGGAATAAAAGGCCCTTAGGAGGGGATTACATCTGCCCAATATCAGAAACATGGTTGCAGAGTTTTTTGTGCTATGTGGCTTTTTATTTTGATTTTCTTTTAAAAGGAACTACCAAGAACATTTCTATTCCTTGGACGAATTGGATAAAAATTTCAGTATTTGTTGCCCTATCAGAGATGATGTCTGCCAAATTGCAGAATGACAGCCACAGCGTTTTAATGCAAGGGTAGCCCTGACATTTTGAGAGTTTCTAAAAGAGGACATACATATCACCCTATGTTCCTTGTGGACCAATGTTCTGAAAATTTCAGGTAGCCTAGAGATGTTCCTAAGTAAGAAACCAGCAAAGAAGAATAGTTTCAGCAGTTCATGTGGAAGGGGAAGTCTCCAATTTGGGGGATGAAGTGATTTGGTTTACCTTCACCCCCCCCCCCCCCCATGGGTTTTGCGTAAATGTGTATGAAAATCCACCAGTCATTAGTGGTGTCCTCCAGACAAGAAACCTGTAAAGTTTCAGAAGAATAGGAGCAGGAGCTAGGGAATTATGATGGCAGTTTAAGACTTTTTCATAGTTCCGTGTGCTGGCACTGGAAGACCAGACATCTCATGGTCCCATCCTTGCCCTCAGTGATAGAATACCAAAGTAAAAATTAGGGATATATATCATATTGATCTGATGTCCGATAACGAACCAATAAGGTCGTTATCGGACATCCGATGACCGATAACGATAATTTCCTTAGGTGGCCCTATCTGATCGGATCCGATATCCATATGTCCTATAACTATCGGACATATCGGATTATCGGACCACCATTTCTGGTGTTTTCCCCATAGGCTTGCATTGGGGAAAAGAAAGCTTTCCACCAATGCAAGCCTATGGGGAAAAACACTGGGCCGGCACTCCCTCCCTCCCCCCACTCGCGCTCCTTACCTGCCGCCACCACCGCCAGACCGTCCTACTGTTAAACAGGCTTTCTGGCCTGTTCCCCAGTAGAGAGACACGCTGAGTGATGTCATCATTACTCAGCGGGTCTCTCTACTGAGGAACAGGCTGGAAAGCCTGTTTAGCAGTAGGACAGACTGGTGGTGGTGGCGGGGAAGGCCGCAGGTAAGTGGGGACCCCTGGGGATCCCTCCCTCCCCCCCACTCATGCTCCTTACCTGCGGCCTTTCCCGCCGCCGCCGCCGGCGGTCCGTCCTACTGCTAAACAGGCTTTCCTGCCTGTTCCTCAGTAGAGAGACGCACTGAGTGATGACATCATCACTCGTCGCATCTCTATACTGAGGAACAGGCAGGAAAGCCTGTTTGTCAGTAGGATGGACTGGTGGCAGCGGTGGCGGCAGGTAAGGAGCATGAGTGGGGGGAGGGAGGGAGTGCTGGCCCAGTGTTTTTCCCCATAGGCTTGCATTGGGGGAAAGCTTTCTTTCCCCCAGTGCAAACCTATGGGGAAACACCATAATCGGATCGGAACTTCCAGTATTTATCGGATATCGGATCCGATCAAATCTGGGTACCCACCGATAATATTGGATCTGATATTTTTAATATCGGAAATTCCGATCTGATTATGATTACGATATTTCTGGCCATGCACATCCCTAGTAAAAATGTGCCCTAGGTTTAGAAGGTAGACCTGTAAGTCATTGAACCACACTCTTTTGAGACATAAAGACTGCCCAATTTTGCTTGGTTTTCAGACTTGGTCTGAAATTAATGTACATAAGAACATAAGAGCCATGCTTTATCAGACCAAGGGTTCATCTTGTCCAGCATTCTGTGCACACAGCGGCCAACATCCTCCTTGTTATGCACAATCTCTCCTTTCCATAACTTCATTTGTGCTGAGACTGCACAAGAATTCAGCCAATGAGTCTATTTTCAAAACTAGAACCAAGGTATGGAGAAACTGTGAGCATGCACTAAGTGCCTTTCCTCATCACTGAAGCTAGAGTTCGTGCAAAATTAGAAAACACAGATGACAAAACATGCACAGGAGTGGGCTGAAAGAGTAGTAAATTCATTAGATTGGAATTGAGTGGGCAGTGAATTATGCCTACAGTACCATTTTCACAACTCAGGACATATTTCTGAGTAAACATACAGAAGACCAGGCTGTACTCCTCCCTGCAAAATAAGTTGTGCTGGAATTCCATCACACTTTCCTGGGGGTAAGCCTCAATAAACATAGTGGGGCTTAGTTCTGAATGGGTATATATAGGATTGTATAAGTCAGCCTTTACCTCCCTTCCACTTCCAAACTCCCCTTCCTCTAAAACCCATATTTTTTATTAAGGCTTGATGTTCATAGGAACACAGGCAGCAGCCTTATACTGAATTAGAAACTTGGTCCATCTAGCCCAATATTGTTGACACTGAGTGGCAGCAGCAGCTAGCCAGGCTTTCAGGGAGGATTCTTTCCTGGCACTACCTGGAGATAACAGGGCTTGAACCTGGGACTTTCTGTATGCCAAGCATGTGCACTACAACTGAGCTACAGCCCTTCCTGTTGTTGGTTAATGGCAACTGACAAAAGAACCCCAGATTTTCTCGAAGACTTGGGCAAGGAGGAGGAGAAGGAGAAAAACAAATCCTCTGTCTTTAAGAATTCCCCAAGATATGCTTTGGGTGGAATAAAGATGAGAAAGGAAGACCCAGGATAAGGGAGGGAAGTAAAGAAGAATGGCGATCGGAAATGACGGAGGGGAGAGAGAATTCCCTAAGCCAAGCAGCTTCTGTCAGAGAGTAGCATTTCAGAGGAATTTAGGAGGCTGTGGAGGGTTTGTAAGGATTGCACAAACTTAAATTAACTTTATGAGGTGAAGTGGCTGAGGGCTTTTTCTTGCTTTTTTTTAAAAAAACTGTAAAACCTATTTAAAACCCCAAGCACTTCCTGCATCATGATATTTCTGTAGCTTTCAAATGGGTTTTACAGTCTTTGCAAGCAAGCTTCCAACAGTGGGCATATAAGAGCTGAACAGTAGGGCCGGGAAGAAAGCATGAGCAGACTGGGAGGAAAGGTGGCAGCCTCCCCTCTAGTTTAAAATACTGCTGCATACACACTACACTCCTAAGACCTCCTTAGCAACTGCAGGGCTGCTAAGCTTCGAGGGAAGAAGCAGGCTTGTATTAAGGCAGATGATGACAATTGGGACAGCTCAGAAGATCCGGGACAGAGCTCAGATGATCTGGGGCCCATGCCCAGGTGGGCCCACCTAACAAGGCCCATGATAATGGCCAAGCCAAAATGCTCTAGCCCCAACTGGTTCCCCCATGATCTCCACTAGGGAGGGAAGTGAACTATCTGGGGAGGATGTGTGGAGCAGGGGATTCACACTTAGCCTGCCTGTTCCCAGTAGAGTCCTTCCCTAAGCCCCTGCTCTTACACTAATGAAAAAAGGTAACGAGCCAGGTACCTCATCTTCCTTACCTTGGGGTCAAGACTGTCTTCCCTCAGGCCCCCTTTCAGCCCCAGATAGTCCCTTTGGTGGAGGCGTTGACAGAATACTGACTGTCAGGAGAAAAGCTGTAGCTCAGCAGAGCACATGCCTACTTAACTTTTGTGAACTGCCCAGAGAGCTTTGGCTATTGGGCGGTGTAGAAATGCAGTAAATAAACAAACAAATGGTTGCAGGGCAGTTCCCGGCACTTCCAGGTAGGGCTGCCTGCTTTGCAAAAAGCCAATTCACTGTGTGGTCAATAAGCTATATTTTCTGCCAAAGCCTGTTGTGGATCAACTCAAAATCCTGAAGGTGGATGCCCCAGAGGTATCATTCTCCTCCATACCACATCTTCATTCTGAAGGTGAGGGAGGATAGAAAGATCACTGTGATAGATGTGGGGAAGCAACCTTGAGGTAGATTATTCAAGTCTCAGTGGGACCCTGAAGTGCATCAGGGACCACTTCTATCTTCACAGGGCAATGTCCCTTTGGTGAGAGAATACCACTTTTTTCATTCCTAACCATTTCAGAGATCCTCAGAGGGTCCTGAAGAAGGTATCACTTTCATCGGCTCTCCTAGCAGATTCCTTCATGGATGTGATTCAGCTGACCTCCAAGGTGATAGTAGCCAGTGTACTAGCCACAAGCAATGTATGACTGTGAACATGGATACAGACTCACAAGTGAGGATCATGAGTGCTCCATTCTCAGATGCCAGATCTTTGGGAAAATATTAGAGGCTGTACCAAAGACAAAATGAAAAGTCTTACTCCAGCAAAGAAAGAGAATAAGAACACAAAATGTATAGCAGTCCTCCAGATAATCCTACAACAACAAATTGAGAAGTAGGTACACGCACAAGTGGCTGTACACCAAAATGTCCCAAGGGTCAATGCTGCTGTAGCGCCACCTTCTCCTACTCTTCTTATTTTGAGGGGGCCAAGAGGACCTCTCCTAACTGATGTCAGGCATCCCCACACACCCATGGGGTACTTTCCGCTCCTCTTTCTAGGGATTTGACATTGAACCACCTCAGATGCCTGAGTGAGGGGGGCAGTCACTTTGGGATACTCCTTGGAATTTGCACAGAATCATGGCAGGCAAACTCCTGGCCTCTCTGAGATTCAGAAACAGGGAAAAGTATCACTTTCTATAATCTCTGCTGGATATAGAAGACTTTATTTATTTATTTATTTATTTATTTATTTATTTAACTTCACTTATCAGTCACCCAATAACTGTCATTCTCTGAGTAACTTACAAAATATAACAAAACAATTTAAAATATCAAAATCAACAATGCATAACAACATTAAAACAATTATAAAACAGAAAGAAAAGTTTTTTTAAAAATCACATCAAGCGGAGATTACACAGACCTAAAACATTTTCCCAGAGAACTGTCTGATTAAAACATGGCATTATACAGGCTTAAAAGAATAAAGATGTCTTTGCCTGGCACTGATACAACATTAAAGTAGGTGCAAGGTCTGGGAATGGTATTCCATAAATAAGCCATTGCTGAGGACGCCCTTCCTCTTGTGGCTACCTGTAGTTAAACAGTTTGCAAAACACTTGGAGAATGGCCTCCATTGATGATCTCAGGGCATGAGTAGATACATACGGGAAGATGCAGATACTCAGATATTGCTACCCTAAGCCATGAAGAGCTTCAGTGGTCAAAACTAGTATTTTGAATTGGGCCTGGAAATGCACCAAGAGCCAGTTAAGTTGTTGAGTTACTGATGTAATATGCACTAACTGCAGTTTCTGGAACATCTTCCAAGGCAGTCCCATATACACTGAATTTGTTTTACAGGCCCAGAAGCATTCTGAGGTATATTCTTTTTCTCTCTTGTGACCTAAGAAAAATGGAGGCATGTAAAATTTTTAGATCAAATATGGCTCAGCAAATTCCTAACAAAGGAGTGATTCAGAATGGAGAACCTAATATCTATTGTGATACTAGTCAAGCAGCAAGTCTTTCTGACCTGCACAGACCTACCAGAAGCCCACTGAACTGGCATCTTAAACATATTTGTGTCACTGTAAAAACTACCGATGACTAAGCTATTGCATAGAAGGGAAAGAGAAACATGTTAAGTAGAGGAAGAAAACCAATTCCTCATTGAGATCTGTGACAATTGAGTTGTGTCAAAGTAAATGTTCAGTGTATTAGCTTTAAAGTAATGTTTCAAATTATGTTCATGTGATGTCTCCATTGCCCAGAAAAAATGGTAGTGGACAGCATGGTTATGCTCCAAAAAATAACCCACAAGGGGATGACGTGATCTTGAATTGCGGATGTTAGTAGTGTATTTTGTTATGTGTCTTTTCAGAGCTCTTGTAGTTTGTACAATATGTAATTCCTCACCATATCATTGAATGCAATGCACCGCATGGGTGCAGCTACAGGTGATAAATTCTTTCAACTTATATTTTCTGGAGCTACAGGGTCTTGTTTTGCACAACGCCTTGATATCTTTGAAACATGGGCCTTCCTTTTGAACCTTATGGCTACTGGGTCACTTAAAGAGCTCACTTGTTAGGCAGTTTTTCTGATGGCCATCACATTGGGTAGGAGAGTTTCAGATTTGGAGGTCTTCTAACCCTGGCTTGTGTGTGTTTTATGGAGACAAAGTTGCTCTGCATTCCAGTCCTTCATTTCTGTCACAGAAGTGGTTCTTCTCACTTTTTATTCAAACCTAGTGCATCCTCAGGAAAACAGATGGCAATGGCAGGACATGTGAAGGGTCTTTCATTTTTACCTAGCCAAGAAAGTGGACTGTAGGAAATGAGAAACCCAGTTTCTCTCATTCTTATAAAGGAGCTTGAGGCACAAGGTGTACACAACTATCCTCCCCTAGAGACTCAAAGTTAGCATACAGGGTATTCATGGCATATTCCCTACAGGTAGCAGCTGTCACAGCAGTATTTAGGAGCTGCTGTCTTGTGGATGAGTTATTTTAGGTGGCGATATGGGCATTAGTTCACCCATTTACTAAACACAATAAGATGGATACATTTTCATCTGGAAATTGTGTTTGGTTGAAGAGTTCGGCAGAGGCTTCTTCTTTAGTAAAGACAAGCGATCCACATGACTGGTTGCTATTTCAAGATACTCCTATGTTATATCCTGAAAGCTCTCCTGCCTACCTTGGAAAAATGAGGATTTTAAAAATTATTATTATTATTTGCTCATTGTAAATTCCTTTTCATAAGGAAGGCTGGAGAGATTTCTTTCAAGTTTGTAATATCAGCTCGCCTGCCTGCCTCCTCCCCCCTGTGCAGTTTAAATACATTTTGCTTTTCACCATGTTCATATATTATTGCTCTGGGATTTTCATTGACTTCAAGATTCCTGCTTTTTTCCAGACGGGTTTGGGAAATTTGGGGAGGGGGTAATTTCTCCCCAGGAGGAGACAATAACTGTCTGCCTTGGCACAGCTTAGATAGGAGGGGATAACCCAAATTATATCTGAATGTCCTCCTACCTTGTATATGAACATGAATGTGTGGTAGGTAAGCATTTCCATCCCCTTCCCATTTGTTCTTTAGCTCAATGGAAAAGTAAAAGCAATAGCTACATAACTGTTTTGTATTTGTATCCTTTTAGGTGGAATTAAAGCTAGAACAGTATTAACCGATCAGCAGCTGATGGATCTTGCAAAGAAGATGGGTAAAGACTGGAAAGTAATTGGTATTCAGTGTCTTAAGTTGTCCATGGAAGATATTGAGCAGATCACAGCAAAGGAAGAGGACGTTAATATGTATAAATGCATGATGTTGCGGAAATGGAGGGACTCCGAACAGAATAATGGAACTGCACAAAGTTTATATGAGTGTCTAAAATGCGAGGCATCCTATGAAGTGCTAGGAATTCTGAAAGGTAGATTTCATCTCTCGTTGCATGTTGTTTCTCCATGATATTTTGAACACTTAAGAGTAAAACAGATAGTTGTGGTAGAGGTGGTTTAAAAATGACTTTACTACCCTGTAACTACCTGTAACATTTTAATTGCCTGGAGCAAGCCTGGAAAAAAAACTGGGTCTGTAAGTTTCCAGCATAGTAAGGAAAAGATGACTCTAGTGGACTTCTATTTCTTAATGTTTGACAGCACCAGCATAACTTCCCCCAAATCCTGGAGCAGTTTTGCAGTTGTTGGAAGCATGTTTGTGAAAGTTTAAATGACACAAGTCCTGTGTAACTTGTTGTCCCTATCTATATTTCACACGATTCTTTAACTGGGTTCCTATATTACTTTGAAGCCATGGGAGCTACAACAGTTCCACTGCTTCTCATGCTATGTGTGGATATGTGAGAAGGCTGGGACCACTCAGGAAGAACCCATGTTGCAGTACATACCCATGCAAGCATAAAAAACCAGTCTTTGATCACTTGTTTCCAAATGTATGTGTTTGCAAGTGTCTCTTGCCATTCTTACATATAGTCCTTTTCCTCTCAAGTGGCTCTCACTTTCTCTTCTTCTTTCATCTTGCAGTTACTTGGGCACAGTCTGATCTCACAAAGTGGAAATTTTGAAATTTTTCTCTCATTTGACCTTTGTTCTATTGGGGCTAATGTTTGTTTTATGTTGGGAGATGCTGCAATAGTATTATGCAGACGTGGTGAAGTTAGTTGTGTTTGCTTCAGCATTAAAGTTGCACTTAGTAAAAGTATTATAATAATATCAAAGCTCTGAATCCTTATTAGATTTCTTCACTAGTTTTCCTCTAGTTTTAAACTGGATGGATTTGTCCTGTGGATTTGTCCTCTCACAGTTTGATGTTGCAGCCGTAGGATAGATCCTTACATCCCTCTGCCCCGATCTCCATTTGTGCATGTCCCAGGAAGCGCGTGGGGAGCCACATGATTGATGGCTTCCCAAGCAGTTCCTGGGATGAATGCCACATGTCTACAGAGCCCCACTGGGCAGGAACGGCAGGGTTTTTTGCTGCTGTTACCTCGCAACTCTGTAGGCACGTGAAATAGTCAACAGAGCCCGACACATGACACAGTAATGAATGGTTGTGCAGATAGTCAACTCTCCACACCGTTGATTATTTGCATTGGTTATTTCTGGGAAATAACCAACCGTTGTGTGGAAAATGCTCGGCAGACAACACAATAGTCAACGGAGGACTATTTAGTCATCCAAACCCAGTCAGAGAGAGAGAGAGTGAGAAACCAAAAGCACAATAAAGGGTCAAATCAGATTATCTCCACCACCAATAAATATGATAATATATAATTCCATCTAATTTTAAAAGCAGCTGTTACAAATAACAAAACATGATACATATTTGTACTGATCAGCCAAAAGCATACACATTGGCTGAATTCGGACAAAACGATAGTCAATGGTGAGGTAATAATCAACTTTACAGTTGTTCATCTAGGGGGTACTCCCCAAACAACATGGTAATAAATAATCAACTGTGGTGTGGATTAGGATCAGTGCTGAGTTGACTATTGCAACATTCGGATGACACGATAGTCAATACAACTGACAATTGTTTCCACCCCCACCCCCCAGTTGCTTATTGTGTCGTCCGAATTCAGCCATTTTCTTGAAATCTGATATCTTAGAGCAAGAGAGAAAACTGGATAGAAATCCCTCTTAGGATCCTATACAAAGTGCAATTCAACAAATAATGGCCAATATATTCCTCCACTCCCTGAGCACAAGTTTTATTTATAACATTTGTATCTCTCCTTTCTTCTGAGGAGATATAGGTAGCCTAACTTGGAATCTATTCTCCCAAGAGCCCTATGAGGTAGGTTAGGCTGAGGCATAATCTCTTGCCCGAGATATCTAGTTTGTGGACATTGGCACCCCAGGCAGTCAGTTAGGGCACAATCCTGTGCATGTTAAACAGAAAAAAGGCCTACAACTCCCAGCATTCCCCAGGCAACCAGGGAGTTGCAGGACATATTTCTCTCTAAACATACATAAGATTGCACCCTTAGTCAATGTATTTTTATCACAGGGCCACTGAAACATAACAAAACATTAATCTGTGAGAAAAGAACTTCTCTACGCATGCACACACACACACACACACACTTTTAAAGGCTGGTATCTGAACCAAAGGCTGATTGTCCAATTGCTAGTTGAATCTGTGGTCTGTGACCAAAATCTTGCAACTTATCTTAATGAATAGCCTTCTAGTGCTTGAAGTAATGATCAATCTTTTCCGATAGTCACTTAAAAGTATAGCAACCAGGATGTGCAACAAAAGAACAGCATCATCCACATGTAACAGAACTGAGAGAGTCTTTTCCTTGAGCCTGATGGAAAAGAACTAATTTCTTGTAAGGGCTGATATAGTATTATTCACATACAAATTAAAAAGCAGGAGAGTCAATAGGCAAGTTTCCCTGCCTGACCCTTCAAATACTCTCAGCAGGGTAAGTTGCTCTCCTCTTTCTCCTTCGGGTCTGAATTTGATATTGCCATTTAGTATTTATTTATTAATTATACTCTTAGACTGCCCTATAACTGGTGTATTGCTATACAACGCCATAAGATTGGAACCCAATGACTCCAATGTACTATGTAACTAGTACAGCACACCTGGGTTCTAAATAACTCCTAAAGTTATTTACCCCTTGGACCCTTAAGTCATTTCAGGGGCCCTCCTCCAGGTGTCCCTGCCAAAAGAAACTAAGCAGGTGGCCTAGAAATACGACCTTCTCAGTGGTGGTACCCCACTTATGGAATCAACTGCCCAGGCAAACCTGGCACTTACATTGTTATCTTTTCAGTAACAGGCAAATACCTTTCTTTTCTCCCACGCATTTTAGAGACCTAGTTCTAGGTTATAACAACTGTTTTCATCAATCCCTGTGCTGTTTGTTGTTTATTATATTGTATATTATTCTTTTAAATACTTGTATTGTATTTTATATTTTAACTGTGTTTTAAAATGGCATTTAAGTTTAATAACTGGTTGTACTCAGCCCAGAGAACTGAGCAGGGTTAGAAAAGTACTAAATAAATAAATAAATAAAGTCTCATTTCTTGTTTTTTTTTCAGATTTTTTAGAGCAGAGGTGAGATCATGAGGAACCAGCTTGAAAAAGAAGAAGCATCAGGATTATTGTTCTGTGTAAATGTTCAAAATGGTTGAAAAGAGATTTTGTTGTGAACTTCTAACAATTTAAAACTCTGGAGAATTGCTATGAAGAGAAAATGACAGGCTAGCTATGGAAACTTCAGGGCGAAATACACTGTGGGGAAGAAGGGAAGCAAATGGAATGACGGACTCATGTACATCCTTAGGTACTTTCTGCTTTGTATCCATGGCTTCCCAAAGATCCTTTGCCATGCTTTGGATTTGGAGATTCAGTCTTCATATACGCATCACTTGCGTGAGAAGAAACCACGCTTTCCTTAAATGTTCTCAAGTCTTGATTTATATTGTTTGGATTAGCTGGGATTCTCACTTTCTGCAGTTGTCTTCCACATGAAATGCTGAATTCTGAGACCTTTCTTTGAAATACCACAGACGTAAACCAGACACAAAACTGTGACAGTGCTTTTCTGCTTTCTGTGCATGAAAATGCAAACCAGCTTCTCTTTTCTTTCCCTACAGGTAATCATAAAGGCTGTGATTACATAGCATCCCTTGCCAAAACCTATGGGAAGAGATCCCAAGTTTTAATTTAGAAATTGTATTTGAAATGCTTTGAGCTAAATTCAGATTGTTCAGTGGTTTTCAAACTGTGTACCAAATAAACCTGGGGTTCCTCAGGAACATACCAGGAGTTTCTTGATGAGAAGACTAGTAATGACAGAGAAGCATGGAGCTTTTTTAGATGAGGCTGTTTAGCCCGCTGTTTCTACTTCCGGTTTCATTGCAGAATTAAGAACAGAGCTCTAAATGAAGTTATTTTCCTTTCCTGCCTTTCTGTACTCTCTGTTACAGAACCTCTAGGTGGCCCTGCAATATAGTGGAATAACAGAAGTGAAATAACAGATGTGTGTTTGTGAAGTTGCACTTCGTTTCACGACGGCTGAATTCGGACAACACGATAGTCAATGGTGGGGTAATAATCAACTTTACAGTTGTTCATCTAGGGGGTACTCCCCACACAACATGGTAATAAATAATCAACTGTGGTGTGGATTAGGATCAGCGCTGAGGTGACTATGGCATCATTCAGATGACACAATAGTCAATACAACTGACAATTGTTTCCCCCTCACCCCAGTTGCTTATTGTGTCGTCCGAATTCAGCCAATGACAAAAAATACTGGATTTTCTCTGCTCCAACCCCCCTTCCCCAAAAAGGTGCTTTTAAAAAACAGAAATGAAACTAGATGGTGACGACATTATCTGAAGCACCTGTAAACAATCATGACTGGTGAATGGCGAATGCACAATACAAGCCTCATCTAGAAAAGCTCATGATTACCATTACTAGTTTTCTGTAATGTGCAACAGCAGGGAATACTGGATGCATTATTAGGTGTGCACTTATTCTGGTCCTGGAATGGTGGTGGGGAGGCTTGACAACATACTTTCTAGTGTCCCCCTGTGTCCTTCTTCCCCATCATGTAAAAGTATTCCAAATTCTGCAGCAAGAAATGCTGAATTCTGAGACCTTTCTTTGCAATTATGCAAATTTGTATAAGTAGTATTGAGCTAGTTTAATTTCTAGCATCTCGTTTTGCTAGTTATGAGGGTGGTGGTAATGGTAAGGTGCAATGCAGATCATTGAAGCCCGACCCTCAAACACTGGAAATATTCAATCATCCTTCTGGTTTCTGAGATTATTTTTATCAGTCATGGCTTGCATACTTTTCAAGCACATCTTCACAGCCAGAAGAGCTAGAAATGTCTATTTTAAACATGAGATTTTCAGAAACTTGAGAATTCTACACGCATGACAGTTGGTCCATTGGAAGAGGCACATCAAATCCCTCCTGTTCCATTACTTCCATAGATCATGTGACCATGAGCTCTTGCAGAAACTTATATTATTCCAAAGGTGTCTGGTTTCATTACTGTCAGCCAACACAAAAGAAATTCTACACCCTCAAGCCAGGGAAAAACTTCAGAAAAGTTCCTTATAACATAGTCTCTTTAAGGTTGTGAGCCTGAGCTTGCAGTTAGGTATTCTCATCCACTCTCTCTGTCTTTCAAGATTGTTGGAAAAATTAGCTCTGGGGACAGGAGTTCCTTGTGTTTGACTTCACCCTGATGTTGTTCCTTGAGGATGGATATTTTAACAACATTCTTGCACCTCCACTGAGGACCCAGATAGTCAGTTTTCACTGGATTGTGCCTGTACCTTTTTCTCAATAGTCTTCTGCTAAATATCTTTCTACCTGCACCGCTGGGCTCTGATTCTTCATGCCAGGTAATCAGTTCTCCTTACAGCTGCATATTGGCTCTTATTCCTCTTCACAATGCAGTGATCAATTCTGTGTACAGTTATAGTCACAGCATATATATATATATGAGTTGGGAAAAGTGCAGAAAAGGCCAACGAAAATGATCACGGGGCTGGAGCAACCCCCCTATGAGAAAGGTTACAATAGCTGGGATTGTTTAACTTTGGAAAAATGGAAGGAAAGGGGAGACATGATAAAGGTGTACAAAATTATGCATGGTATGGAGAATGTGGATAGGGAGATATTTCTCTCCCTCTCCCATAATACTAGAACCCTAAGGGGTCGTCCTTTGAAGCTGATCGGTGGGAGATTCTGGATAAAAGGAAGTACTTCTTTACACAGTGCAGAGTTAAACTATGGAATTCGCCACCACAAGATATAGTGATGGCCACCAATTTCTATGGCTTTAAAAGGGGGTTAGACAAATTCCTGGAGAAGACTATCAATGGTGACTAGTCCTGATGCCTCTATGCTACCTCCAGTATCCAAGGCAGTAAGCCTATGCACACCAGCTGCTGGAGAACATGGGCAGCAGGGTGCTGTTTCACTCATGTCCTGCTTGTGAGTTTCCTGTCAACAGTTTAATATTGTCTTTGTCCCCTCTCTCTACTTCCCTGCTGTTCTTTTCCTTAGAGGATCTTGCTTACTGGTGTCTCCTCTGCCTTCTGTCTCCGTTTGTGTCTGCCTTGTTTTCTCCATTCTTCTCCACCCTTGCTCATTAAGTAGCATCTCCTGTTGCATTCTCCCCCCCACCACCACCAAGGAGTCTGGTCACCTGAGCGTTGTCTCCCTGCTACTTCGGGGATGCACTGCTTGCCTGGCCTCTCCCATTTGCTGCTGCTCTCAGTCTGCCAGCGCTTCCCCTCGCTGCCTTGATCGAGAGGTAAAGTGCTTTTGTGAGAGAGACAGCTGCAAAAAGGTCTCCTAGGGCAGGACAAGCCTCACGATTCCGTACTGTATTCTGCTGTTCTTTTTTATGCTTTTTTGGAGTTGTGGGATAAACACAGCCTTGATATTTATCTATTTCCAAGAACTTTCTAATAATACCAGATAAATTGGAGAGTAAATTCATCACCCTTAGGAAGCAGCAATGCTAATTTTTAAAGGACACAAAACACACCTCTGAATAAAATTTTGGCTCCTCAGGGAGTAATTTAGTACCAACCCCTACTATAATGGAGGCACGTCCTGCAGCAGAAAACTAGCAATAAACTGGTTATGTGAATGCATATGTTTTAAAAGGTGAGAACAGTCTGAAAAGTTGTAAACCCGTTTTACAATGTAGCATTGGAACAACCGGCAGCTTTGGCATCTCTCTAATGCCATTTTTATGTTAGTCCCAAAATGTCACACATTTCTTATGGGATGTAATTTCCAAGTTGTACAGATTGATTGCACAATATTATGTTGGTTTAAATAGATTAGCAGTATTTTCTGTGTGTATTTTTTAATTGAATGTATATGTGAATGTACAAACCTCTTCAAGCTATTGGTGCATGTGTAAGCTCGACAGGTGAGGAGGGCGAGTGGGGTCAAGCATTCTAGCTCCTCCCTATTCATCACCATCTCGGCAATAGAAATAGTGATGGAGTTGCTGTGGCTCAGTGGTAGAACGCATGCGTTGCATGCAGAAGGTCCCAGTTCAATCCCCGGAATCTCCAGGTAGGGCTTGAAAAATTCCTGCCTGGAACCCTGGAGAGCTGCTGCTGCCAGCCAGTGCTGACAATACTGCATTAGATGGGTCACTGGTCTGACACCATATAAAGCAGCATCCCCTGTTGACTAGACTTAAGCTTGATGTTATTTTCATGTTTGTTTGTTTTTATATTTGGAAAATGAATAAAATGTATAAAATACTCAACAACAAAGAAACAGAAAATTTTAAAGTAAACAAGATCTTGATGGTTGCCAACCATTCTATTGCCCTCTCTGGAATGGATTTCCGCTGGCCCCCCCTTCAACTGTTCATGCAATGGTGGGATGGATTGTAGAGAGTATGAAGATGATTCCTTCTGAGACTATATATTCTGGAAGGAACAACTAGCCATAAGCTAAAGGAACGAATGTGCCCAAGTCAATGGAGCAAGCATGTTCTCTAAAATATAAACTCCTTTTAAAGTAAATTGTTGCTAGTAGACAAGCTGTCTTCTGCTTTCTTCAGACATTTTAGGGTGGTCCTCTACACATTCAATGAATATATATGTTGTGGGTGTGCTACTCTCTACCACTGAATGAATGGAGGCACCCAGATGTTTCAGAAGCGCAAATAACACAGATTGGACCAAGGAGAAGGAACTCTAATTACAGCATTCTGCTTGTATATATTCAACATGATCCTGTACCACAGTTTCAAAGGTACTTCTTCAGAGAAGAGTGCCCATCACATGTGGATATGTTCTTAATACAACAGATTAAATTTTTTCCATAAGGTTAAATGGCATGTACTTGATAAAGTACAATTTCCATGCATGCTGAGTACCCAACAGTGGTATAGCACCAAATAGCAGCAGGGAGTGATACGCACACATATATATTTTAAACTATACCTTATATAGGCTGACCATATGAAAAGGAGGACAGGGATTAACAGTTAATGAGAAAAGGGAATTTCAGCCAGCATCATTTGTATGCAATTAGTACCTGGTGAAATCACCTCTTCATCAAAGCAATTAAAGTTGCAGGCACTATACTAGAGTGACCAGATACAAGAAGGCAGGGCCCCTGCAACTTTAACAGTTGTGATGAAGAGGGAATTTCACCAGGAACTAATTGCATACAAATGACAACGGCCGAAATTTCTCTACAACTGTTAAAGTTACACGAGCCCTGTCCTCCTTTTCATATGGTCAGCCTACCTTATAACTTCAACTACAATGGAAGCTGCCTTAAGTTTTGGACAACATCAATTTGGTCCCTGGAGCAATAGCCCAAGGGCAGGTACCTCACTGAATTGTGATCTACATATGGATATTACTAGTAATAATAATAATAATAATAATAATATTATAATAATACAAGTAGCACATAAGTGGAGGCAAAGAAGCACTCTTAGAGGGCCATAGTTCAGTGCTAGTACGTTTTGCATTCAGAAAGTCCCAGGTTCAAGAGCCCTGCTCTAGCATCTTAAGTTAAAAAGATCCAATACCAGGTGATATGAGACTTTATGCCTGAGACTCTGGCAAGTCCCTACTAGTCAGGGTGGACAAGACTGCACTTGAGGCAGAAAATCTCACAAACATCATGCCCTAGGAAATAAAAATACACTAATAATCAATTCATTAACTAACAACTTGCTGCACTTTCATGTTACCCCAAATCCATTGCTCAAGGCAGCTGCCTCACTTGCCTAATGCCAGGGCAGGCCCTGGTTCAAAACCTAAGGCAGCACCTCACTTGCAGCTCCCTCTGGCTCAAAACTTTTACTTCTCTGTTTGCTGCCAATTCCAACCACCAGCTACTGTGTTTCACACACTCATCTCCTGGGCCCACTCCTGCTTCTGAACTGTCTAGTAAGGAAACATCTTGTTCAACAATCCAGTAAGGAAATAAGTAATAATCCATAGTAACTAAAAAAAACCATCAAAACATATTCATCCAAGGCTATGACTTTTATCAGGTGTCACTTTCAGCAAAACTAATGTGATGGACCCATTCACAGCAATCAGGAAGCAAACACATATAGAAATATGCCTGCAATTGTTGCTGCCATTTTTTGGTTTTGCTTTTTTAGCTAGCAAATCTCAAATCACAAGAAGCTATAGTTCCTGACTCTGAAGCAGCAGCGTGGTGATTGTCTCAGATTAGTTCACAGTGTGTAAAGCAACATGCAGAGACATGACTATGGCCTGAATCTTGTAATTCAGGTGAGTATCATTGATCAAATGTCAAGGTAATTGCTTCTGCCACCCATCAGCTGATTCATTTCAGCTGAATCATGACCCATCTATTTTAGAATTCTGTATAATAGTTGGTAGATTACATTCAGCAATACATTACTTAATTATAACCTCTGTTGATGGCAGTGTGCAGATAATGACTTGGCATATCACTCACTTTCAGATTTTATATTGCAAATCTCTGAACACTTACCTTGGAGCAAGCCCCATTTAATAAGTGATGCTTACTTTGAGTAAAAATATGTAGGAGTTAACACATCCTCTTCCTTCAGTCAGGTGTTCTCTGTATTTTCTCTCTCCTACACAGCTAAAAGTTTTGTGATCAAAGTTTTTGAACCTTTATCTACTGATACAGGCACTTTTAGCTCTGAATTCTGCAACAAGGTGTCCAGGATGATTCAAACTTGGCATGCCTAAAGCTCTACTTAAGAGCTCTCCAGATCTCAAGTTTCATTTCTTTATCTTTAAAAATCACACAGATGTAAGCATTTTTGTACATTCTAATAGCAGCTCCAATGAGTGAGGGGGAAAGGTTGCCATGTCCATCAACGACAAGAACCAATGAACTGGAAGGGGAAGGTGTGGGGTGGCATGGGGTAGGCGCAATAGCAGCTGGAGAGCAAAAAGAGAGTTTACCGGTATAGCTATGATGGTGAAAGGGAGGAACACTTGCAGCACTTCTGAAATGGAGGTAAAAATATGAAAGCAAACTGGGGTGGGGGAATTTGTGTGATGGAGCCCTAACTCTTGCCTTGGCTGCAAAGCTATTTTGCATAAATGGCATCTCAATTCATACAAGATTGAATAGTTTCCCTACTATTTAAGGGTCTTATTTACCTGCATAGGTGTTATGAAATGCAATTGATAGCTGTGTAGCTTGAAAGAAAGAATACTTAAACTTTGAAAGAAACAACACCTTTAATTCAGGCAAAAGCAAACTGTTCAATTAAGGAAGCAATGTAAAGAAAGCAATGTAAACAAAACATTGAAAGTAACAATAACTAACAAACTCTGTCTCTAAGGTCGGCTTGCTCCTTTCTTTGTAAACGCTCTGACCGGCGTAATCTCACTCTCGTCTCTATTCTCCTCAAACATCTGCGTTCCTTGGCATCTTTTAAAGGAGTTTCTCCCTCTTCCTCAGAGGATACGGGCGTGGTTCCACCTGCTGGATCGTCATTGAGATCAGCACTCATTTCCGAGCGCTGATTCACATCAGCTGACAGAGAGGGGCTGCTAAGCGCCTCCTTCTCCGTACCAAGATCTGGATCAAACTCACGATCCCTGTCTGCTCGTGCCACGCCATCTGACAGCTGCTTCTCCTGCTCAGAAACACGAGGGGTAAACACAACAATAGGTAGCTGGATTAAGCTGTTTGAATCAGTCATGCTAAAAGTTGATCAATCTGTATCCAAAGATTTTGGCTGCTCTATGGAGATTTGCAAGTGTTGCCTATTCTGGAAATCCTAGTGTCAGAATCACATCCCAAGTAATTGAGTATCTCTAAGAGTGTAGTCACACTGGGGGGGGGGGGGAATCGTGTTTCCTTACTGTCGCTTCTCTTGCAACACGCCAGGAATGCTAAAGCAATTCCCATTTGCCCCTGCTTATTTTAGAGTGCCCCACCCCTCTTTTCAAGCAAATATGATGTAGCAATCAGCAAGTGGTTCCTTTGGTAAACAATTAGGGTGGAGGACAGGGCTCCTGTATCTTTAACAGTTCATAGAAAAGGAAATTTCAGCAAGTGTCATTTGTATGCATCCAGCACCTGGTGAAATTCCCTCCTCTTCACAACAGTTACAGCTACACTAGAGTGACCAGATACAAAAGAGGGCAGGGTTCCTGCAGCTTTAACTGTTGTGGTGAAGAGGGGATTTCACCAGGTGCTGCATGCATACAATAACACCTGCTGAAATTCCTTTTTCTAGACAACTGTTAAAGTTACAGGAGCCCTGTCCTCCTTTCCATATGATCACCCTAGAACATGGCAGGGGTGGGGGGTGGGGGTCTTGTGTCACCTTAAAAACTGAGTTACAGCCCAATCCTAAATTTGTCTACTCAGAAGTAAATCCCTCTAAGTTCAATAGCACTTACTCTGAGGTAAATATGCATAATATTACATCCTGAAATAGAAGAGAGGGTAGAGAAAAGGAAGGAGTAGGGGGTACTGTTGAAGGCATTGCAGAAATAGCAAGCTATGGGATGTTAAATCATGATTAATGCCCTTAACCATATACAGAGTGCCTCTCTTTCAGTCCTGTATAACTGCATTTCAGTCCCAGTCAAATAATCAGAACAACACTGAACCAGCTAAGTTTTCCCTGCGAAAACTTTGTACTTGGTCACAGATGCTTATTTTTATATTTTAATTAAAATATATTGTCCTTTTCTGTAACAAAATGGTGCTTACTCCTAAGTAAGTATGTTCAGCATCAGGGCAGCAAAAGGAAATCCTATTTTATTCTTGTAATCATGTTGGAGTAATACGATGAGTTAAAGACACACTCTTCTGCATATTTAGACAAGAAAAATCCCACAATTCCCAGAATTCCCTAGCCAAGCATGGCTGGCTGGGGCATGCTGGGACTTGCAGGACTTTGTTTCTGACTAAACATGCATGAGATTGCACCATAAGTAAGTTTACAATGTGAAACTGCACATGTGCAGAATCTTAAAAATAACTTACAGGGTTGCCATCATCATCATCTTCACTACCACCATCATCATCATTGCTCTAGCATCAGGAATGTAGCAGCTGTGCAATATGAAAGGTATGTTAGCCATCTGAAGTGAAATGATGCATTTTAAGCTATAAAGGGGGCTATAAGACCATTGCATCCAAGCTTCCAAAATTTCTTAACAATGCTATTGTAAGCTGGTGCCTGACTGGGCAGAGAGAGGTGCCCAGCAGCCAAACACTGCATTTTTCCATTGTAGGCAGTGAGGCTCCTGGCAAGGGGGAGAGCAGGTACAATGGCTGCTGACATGTTCAATAGAGTGCCAAAGTCTTCCTCACTTCCTTAGGTTCGGGGATGCAGGGGAGAACATGACACACACACCTGTCATCCAGCATCTCACTGGTGCTACCCCAATTCTCCAGCATCTGCTGCCTGAGGCGGCTGCCTCACTTTGCCTAATGGTAGGGCCCTGAACCGAATGAGGGTAAGAAATGAGTGAAGAGAGTTAGTCTGTGAAGGATAGTCATAGTGGAGAGGAATTGGTGTTTTAGTCATATTTCACAAGCTCTTTGAAAGATACGAGGTTGCTGGCTAGAAGATACAGAGTATTTTTCTAGCAGCACCCTAACCATAGATATTCTTCCCAAAGAAGGTCAGGTTGACGAAAAAAGCTTCAGATTTTTAGATAGGCGTTGATGTATCTTCATGTTATTTTGACTTGTTTTAAAGAATGCTTCGTTTCTGTTTTTATTTTATTGTGATTTTACTGTATCATTGTCCTGATTTAAATTGTGCATTGCTTTGGAAACCCCGGTGGGCAGAAAAGTGTTTTAGAAATATTTTTAATAAATAAAGAACTACTATCTCTGCTTCACCTATAACCTTGAAATAAATTTTCACCGTAACCTCTGCTTGTGCCAAGGCACAAAGGTGTCACAAACAGCAGGCTAAAGTAGAGATGGTTAAGTAAAATGGTTTAGGACCAGATAATTTGAAGGACCTCCTGTGCCTACTGGAACCTATGTGGACATGAAATCGAGCAACTTTTGAACGGCCAAAAAAGAGGAAATTCAATGCATCATTCAAAAGGAGGACAAGAGGACACAAATTTACATGAAATTTGTGTGTCTTAATTTATATTTATAGCTGCAAATTTAGTAATTATTATTATAACTTAAAGTAAAATACAGTCCGTCTCAACATAGTGTGGAAGACTGGACTAGGTCACATGTGTGCCTATTTAGTATGCTATCCAGGTGTTATTGATGGTCAACTTCAAGGCCTCTGCTACTTTTCCTTCTCATGCTTCTTTACCTGTAAACCAGACTTAGAGTGGACAACCTTTCAAATAGAGGATTGTCCTCTGTAAATGAGGATGAATGGCCAATTAGCCAGAGAGGACCATTATTAGTGAAGATGAGGTTGATGGATACTCAGGACAGGATTTCTCAAAAGTGGCCCTAGAACTGTGGCATTTACTTTCCAGGAAGCTCCACCAAGCCCTCTCACTGCTCCTCTTTAAATGTGGGAGTGAAACCCCTTCTCCTCCTCCTCCTCCTCCTCCTCCTCCTCCCCCTCCTCCCACCATGCCTTTTTAGATTGATTAATTTTAGATTTGCTTTTGTATATTTTGTATATGATGATGATGATGATGATGATTTATTACACTTATATACCGCCCCATAGCCGAAGCTCTCTGGGCGGTTTACAAAAATTAAAAAGATTGAGCATTAAAAAGACAATATACAAAATTTAAAACCATAAACATAAAACAGCTACCAAAACACTTTAAAACATTTTAACTGTTGTTGTTTAGTCTCTTGTAGGCATCTTGGGAAGATTTTATTCTGAATTGTGGGTAGGCTGTAAATAATTAAATCAATTTAAAATATACTCATCAGCAGGAAATGTATGGCGAGCGCTGTAGTAGTGACAAGGATCTGGTTAGTCAGTGCAACCAAGATTTTGTGGAGTAAATATTTCTGAATATCTCACGTTTGATGGGCTTTTTATGATATCGATCTATCTTACTTTTGAGTAATCCTATTGACTTCAATGCATCTGTGTGCGTCATCTGAGCTGATTTTCCAGGGTGATTTGTAAACATCTACATGGATACAATTTCTACCTGAAATAATATATGCAGCTGGTAGCAACAAATGTACTATATTTCCACTGGGTTTCTGTATTAGTTAGCAGAATATGTGTGTGAGAGACTAGGCATTGCATTTTATGTGTAACATTTGACTGTGTGTCATCATGGATGTGTCAACATTTATGCATCCATAGTTCATCTTAGATTTTAGATGAATGGGGCTAGATCTACACCTTGTGTCAAATCATTACGAATGTGGAATAAAAAGCAGGAAATAACATTATGAAAGCAGTATATGGAATGTGAATTGTGTCCCAACAGTTATCATTGCACTTCAATATCACTATGAAACAGTAGTGTAGTTTTAGCCTAGGTTCCTTGAGTATGAATGATGATGGATTCCAACAAGGCTGTAATCTGTGGGGTCTCAGAAACCATGCCAAGCACTTCTGAAAATTGGGGGAAGACGTCCTCACAGTATGAGATTGATTGTTCTGTCAGCGGTTACAGCATCATGTAGAACATTATCTCAAAATAGCCTTTGTAACATCCAGTGTACCATAACAAGTATGTCCGTGGACAGCTCACCCTCAGCAATAAGACCCACTTTTGACTTGTGAGTCAGTGGTCAAATGTCTGTGAGAGACTGCAGCGACTGTGGAACAGCCAAACCAGTCTTGAGATAATGCCAAGACAATAGTCTAAGGGTCAGTGGCCATGTGGATATAATTGATGGATATAAAAGTGGGCTTGATATTGGTTCAGTTTGGAGTTATAACATCAGGAAGGTGCGCACCTTGAAACCCTATGATCTCCGGAGCAAAAACCTGCCATTGTAGTAGTGGTGAGTATGATTGAATAGGGACCAGATAGGATATCTGATATCTGTAATTCGAAGTGCAAATTCTCTATATGCAATTGATGTAATCAGTAAAGCAATGTAGGATTAGAAGAGTGCTGGTGTGCAGTCTCATTATTTCAGCCCTTTTTTAGATCACAGGTCTGAGTGTGACTCGTTACCCCCATTTCAGACAGGTTTGGTCACATGTGTGCGTGCGTGCGATTGTGCATATAAGGACAAAGGACTGGAGGATAAGTGCATAGCTTTAACTTTGGATTGTGGGTTGGGGTTGATATCCTTTTCAGCCCATCCAACTCTTAAGTGTAAAGAGAAAAGTTGAAAGATTCCTTGTTTTATCAAACAGGTACAAGCTTGCTGGCAAACTGCAGGAAATGGGAACATATTCCAAGCACATTTTAAACGATAAATTGGGTATGCCTTTTCATTTTGATTTTACTTCAACAGGAAAACACAATGTAATTTTAAGTAATAATTTATTAGGATCAATACAAACAAACTGATAATATATAATATCATAATTATAATTTATATTTAATAATTTATTATAATATACAAATATTAACTTATTCTACAGCACTGTCAATGTGCTGCTTTACAAAACTAGCCAAAAAACAAAATAGACAGGTCCCTGCCACAAACAGTTTACTAATAAAGACAGTAGTCCAAGTGAGAGACGACAGACATTTTAGCCCAGGTGGTAGAGAAAGGAAGATTTTTTTTCCAATGATATACGTGAAGACACAACATGAAAGTAGCAAATTGATCATGGTGAGCCATTCATCCTAAAATAAATTAAGGTACATATTTGAATAATCCTTCAAGAGAATTTTGGTTTTCTGTATCTCCTCCCCCACTTCCATAGACTATATGAAAATAATTTACTGACATTTTAGCTTAGAAGGCACTTAGTTATTTTGCTACACAGTAATCCAAATACAAGTAATCAAGTATTTCCACCTGCAAACCCCATCACAAGATACTTGCTAAAGCTGATATTTGATACCTGATTCTGTGCACTAATTGCTGATATTCTGTATAAATCAACAGAATTAGAATTTGGTGCTTCACCTGATGTTTATAGGGGCACACAAATATAATTATGCTGAGCCACTGAAACCAAAAGTGAAGTGAGGTAGAAGTGTAGATTTAATTGAGAATTATATTGGGAAGACTTCTTGAATGGCTTTTACTTTTATACTCAGGTGTCCCAATCCAGCAAGGCTGATCTATGTTTGGAATAAAGTTTTACATGTGGACCCCACCCTTTTCAGCAAAACAATGAATTAGACGGTTGGCCCGCTCAGTTTTTGCAGTACCAGTTATATGTCTGAAAAGATGGAATTTCATGTTTGAGTTCATAGTACCCCATCCAGGGGTAACTGTTACAGTCATAAGTGTTACTAATGACCATTCAATTGGCAATTTGTTTACATGCACATCCTCATGCATAGTAGACTGCTTTGCATGATGATCTGATTTGTGGAAGGATTCCCTACAAATAGCATGTATGGCACAGTTTCAGCATATGGATTTGCTGCAGGCACACTTGGTATGATGAACTTTGCTCACTTCCGTGGTGTAGGCACACCATAGTCCAGATTATGTGGGACAAACTGTTATGGATGCTGCTGTTTCAAGGCATGGGGATAGAAGAGGTATATCTGAGCTGCTGTAATCAACGTTTTCCATTTTTAAAAATCTCCCTTAGAAAACTAAAACATTTGAGCATCAATATTTCTTTCAGCATCGTGCTTACATTTCTAGTGACTTCCGGTACTGCAAAATTCTGTCAATGGTCTGACTGAGTTGCTGCAGAGTTAGAAAAATCTTGCATTGCTTCATGTCCATTTGAAATTCTGTATTTAAAGAGGGCGTTGTTGAGGGTTGCTCGGTGATCTTGTGGTTGATTTTCAAAGCCTGAAAAAGATACATAACCCAAAAGAAATATGAATGCAAAGTTACACAAACATTTATATTTAGCTATTGATGTCCCTATATGTTTGAAACAACAGGACAGTGTATCACATTTGGATAACATTTGTAGAGTGTTCAAAGAATTCTACATGACTTCACTGCTGTCTTAAAAGGCAGCTAAAATATGGATACAATAAATAAAAACCAGTACATCTTTAAAAAAACCCTATAGCAAGAGCAGGGAACCCACCTTTTTCAATGGTGCACTCCCTTTGTGGGATAATCTGTTCGGGGCTGGATGTTGAGGGTATATAGGGCCAAAGCCATAAGAAGGCAAGGCCAAAGCTCCAAAGTGTGTGGGGCGATCCTTCTTTCTCTCTCTTTCTGCCATCCATCTTTATCATCCCCAGGGGGTTGAATTGCTTGCTTGCAGAGGACTTTTGAAATCAAGTCAAGGCTCACATGAAATTAGGCTGAGGACTGTGTGCAGCCCAAGAGCAGCTGGTTGCCCACCCCTGCCCTAAAGGGTATTATTATTATTATTATTATTATTATTATTATTCTCTTTCTTGCTCATGGTGGTTTTTCTAGATGGACATGATGGACATTGCAAGTCATGCTATCATCATCATCATCATCATCTCTCTTTTCTTGTTTGTGGTGATTTTTCTAGATGGACATAATGGGCTTTACCAAGTCATGCTGTCTTTTACTGATTCAGGAATTTTAGTATGACTGCTTTCTGGATGTTCGTGTGGATGTATTTTGGTAGGCCCAGTTTCTGGTGGTTTTATGTATAGTTTTTTTTTATATGATGCCAGTGACTGATGTGACTAAAGGGATAATTGTGAATAATAATAAGTCAATTATTATTATTATTATTATTATTATTATTATTATTAATCTTGATTTCTTGCTTGTGGCAGCTTTTCTAGATGGAGATGATGGGCTTACAGTTATTATTAATATTATTATTCCCATATTGCAGAAAGGGAACTGAGGCTGAGAGAGATGGTGGCCTGCCTAAGGAAGAGATAGCCAAGGCGATGTCATAAATCATTTTAAATTATAAACTGAAAACTGCCTTTTTGTTTAAATTATTTTTATGGATATTATTTGTATAAGGATAAGCATAATGATTTATCCAATTTCAAATATGATTAATTTTGTTTTATATAATTGGGACTTCCCCCGCTTCCACTTGCGAGTGGAGGTGGAGAAATGAAGAGACGAGACACATAGGTATGGCATAAAATTGGGCTGCATTTATGCAAATTAAATCTGCAAAGGACTCACTGGGCAGGCAGCTAAACCCTGCCAGCAACTAGCTAGGCTGTTATTGGGCGAAAACATTCCTATCGCCTGCCAAATCGCCACTGGCAAGACTGCCCCTTTTGGGGAGGGGAGGCCTTCCCGTGTTGTCCCTTACGGGCTGTAAAACACTGGGTAGGTGAGATGAGTTGGCCTCACAGGTAACCCTTATCCTCACACTGGGGCTGTAAAACCCTCAGCAGGAGGCCCTCAGGGCTCACCTGTCACCGTCAGGGTGCCTCAGAATGCACACCATCCCACCCCCACCAGCCTAACTGAAAATTGTGACCAATTGACCTAACAAGCAAACCAAACTTCAGATTAGCCTGACACTCCCACCCCACTTACAATGTGAAGTAGGCAAAAAGACTCTTAGCCCAGCCAATCAGATTAAGAGCCAAAATTCCTACTCATCCCCCACACTGCATCCAGGGAGGGAGGGAGGAAGCCGTGTTCCAAAGAAGCTTAGGGTGGGTCTTGAGGACTAAAAACATCCCATAGAACCCTACCCACAGCTGGTGGCACCACCTTGGCTCCTCCAATGGGAGCAAGACAAGTGTCTCGCTCATACCTCCCCACAACAACAACAACCCCCCATGGCTAGGCAAGCCAGACGTGGGGTATGGCACTCATTGAAACAGATCCTATTCATGTTTATTCGAAAGAAAAATCCTCTGTGTTCTATGGGTCTTATTCCGAAGTATGTAGTGCAACCTTAGCCTTGCACTAACTGTATCATTTACTTAAATGCTAAATAATCAGAAACCACTTCCTTCAGCTAATTCCAGCATGGATTACTACTCTCCAGAGGAAAGCTTGAAAGGTTCATTGCAATTTGTAATTTTCATATAATGTAAGTGGTTTATAATTACTCAGAACATCAGACATGTTTGCTACAATTTTTGTAACTGCTATGAACCATAGTATTTATTAATATTATATTCCATCCTTTAGAATACATATATAATTCATGCAAAATAAACTCTGGTTTAATGCAACTATTTGGCATTTTCTGTTGCTTGCTTGTCTGATTGTGATATGACATCTCCCATGAAAATAAAGCTAGAGTTATAGAACTATGTAAAAAGAGGGTTTTGGTTAATAAGCAGTACAGAAATTTATAAATAAATAAACATTACAGGATTCAATGAAGGCAATGTAAGATAATTCTTCTTTTTTAAAAAAACACACCTCTATCATACGGCTGATAGCGTCGTAAAGGTCTGGAGAATCAAAATTCCTGATTTCTACCTCATAGCGCTTCAGAATTGTATAGATGGCATCCATGCACAAGGTCTGCAAGAGGTAACAGTAATTAAAACACATGGAAGGATTTCTGAAGATTCCTCTACGCAAGACAAATGAGAAATAAAGTTGCTTTTTTCTGAAGATGGTGGTTTACCTGATCAACAGCATCATTTTCTCCTGAGGAACAGAATCCAGACTGAAATCAAAGATACAAGATAAGCCACATTAATTCTACTACAATCTTACATTTAGTAAACATCACCATGTTTGTAAAAAGTACTTATTGTAATACCATTGATTTTCTTTCCATGCAGGCCTTCATGATCTTTTCTTCATTCTTATGATTTTCAGTGGGATTCTGTTTCAAGGTACAATCAAATTTTTTCTGTATAAATGAAAAGAATATGAATGAAATCAGTGCCCTTCACTGGAATCGTGCTAGTGTTCTGTAGTCACTCAACATAGCTTGGTTATAGCTACTGACAAATACCCATAGAACACATAATGAGCCAATTTGCATGCAAATTTCTCTATGGGGTTTCTTGTTGCAGCGGTCACCATTATGAAAATTCAAGCCCTGGTAGGGGCATGCTTCAGCTTGGCGTTATGTACGAACCTGGTGAAGGTGAGTTGTTGGTTTGGTTAACAGGCCACATGCAACCCTAAATAAGGCCATGGGTTCTGGGTGGCTTGTTAACCACTCCAACAATTCACCCCCATTGAGTTCACATGTGATGACAAGCTGGCGCAAGCCCCACCATGGCTTGATATTTTTAAAATGCAAAATGGCAAGCCCCACGGAGAAATTTACTCAAGGTGGCTTCCCATTACATGCAGACCAGGTCAACGGCTTTGGCTTTCTAAGCATGTGAAGAGGAGGAGAAGTGCAAGCGGATTGTATTTCCTCTTTCCATGCTTGCTTGTTTAGAAACCGACCCCGCATATCTCTCACCTGTCAGGGCATGTGTATTTTGTCTCCACATCTGGAGTATACACATCCCACTAAGAGGGGTTACATATGGACTTTGAACATTGTAAACAAGTGTAAGAAAAGAAGTCATAAGTTGGTTGTGCTTCCTGACCCTCCACATTTTCAAATCACTGAATAGGCTGACAGTGGAAAAAAACCCTGTTACCTTTGCCACCACAATGAGTTGCTTCTCACACTGCAAGCCTAAAGATGTTTACTTGGAAGCAAATCCCTCTGTGTTAAATGAGTCTTACTAGTGAATGAAGTTTACTAGCTAATTCTCTGCTACCTGTCATGTGCTTCTGTTGACTACTCTCTCTTGAATCCCTCCATTACATAGGTCACTATTGGCTCTCAGCCATTCTCTTCCTGCCAAATCACTCGTTCAAGATTTTTGTAAGAAAGCTATTCTCCCTTGGTCCCTTACCTCCTCAGTGCTGGGGTTCATCAGGGACCTGTTCTTGGCCCGCTGCTATTCTGTCTGCACCCACTGGTCCTGGGTGACCTCATCAGATCCCCTGGCTTTCAAAATCACTTGCTGATGATTTTCCTTCTCCAGTCTTTTCCCCCTCCATACAACCTCACATCCACAACTGCCAGTTTGATATTTCTGCCTGGAAGCCTCACCGGTATCTCTAGCTCAATATGTCCAAGATCGAACTTTCCTTCCAAACTATCCTCTTCTCAACCACTCTCTGTATCATTTGAAAATATTAGCATCCACCACACTGATGAGGCACAAACTTTTGGCTTTATTTTTGACTTTTTCTTTTCTTTTTCTTTATTAAAAATATTTTATTTCCTTATACAGGATAAAGGGAAGAACAGAGGTTTCCATCCATGTGGACCTTCAGAGCAGCTAATCATCATCACCATCATCTATAAGAACAGGTTTAAAATATATGTCATCTTTGCAAACAGGACACCAATCAAAATTCAAACAGAGAAGTAGCAAAACCAGAACCAAGCCTTGATACAAGGAACAAAGAGACGATCAATTACTGCCCAGCTCAAAAGCAAACTGAAATAGCTGCATCTTGATCTGATCTCTAAAGGCAGGATGGGAAGAAACCAGCTAGATAGTTAGTGAAAAAATAAAAAGCCACAAAATGGATGCCACTATGAAGAAGGCCCCGCCTGTCACATGTGCCAAGCACTGTATCTCAACTGGCAATATAGCTTTGCTTGCATATTCAATACATCTGTATGTCATGTCATCCCATACAACATTACTAAAATTAGATCCTTTTTCTCCATCTCGGCAGCAAAAAATTGAGTTCATGCATACTCCTTAAACATTTTTTGCCCCACCTACTGCGAACTTCTCTCTAGCTTTTCATCAGTCTCCAGGTCTTTGAGGGCCCTTGGGCAAGTTATCCCCAATGGGCCATGTCTGTCATTGAGCCTACCTCCTTACTGCCATTGTCACCAGATGTTCCTCCTCCTCCTCCCCATTATACTTACTTGCTTGACAAGGGGAGAGCCAGTGAGCACGTAAGCAGTGGTACCTACTGTTCTTCCTTCTCACTACTACCATTGTCTGGGCTTGAGTGAGAGGGAAGTGAACAAGTTGCTTGCAATGTGGAAGGAGAGAAGCAATTCCGGGGGCTCTTATCAGGGGCTCTTGTCAGTGGCCTCCTGCTAGGGCATGGGCCCTCAACAGTTAGCCAATCCTTGATGCCTGCTCTACCTTTCATGATCACCTCTCAGATCCACCTAGAACTCTGCCATCAAAACCGTTTGCTTTTCTTAGCATTCAGCCTATGTATCATTCTGTCTCTCAGCTTCCATATCCAACCCACATATTGTTTCCTGACTTTGTCTCCTTATCTCCCCATCCTCATATCCCCATTTATCTCTGCTCATGGCCTTCTCTCCTCCAACTCCACTAACCTCTGGTCTTCTGTTCCTTTAAACTCCACTGCCAATTCTTTCTTGCTGTCCCTTATGCCTTGAAGTGATTCCCTGAACATTTACTTTATGCTCACTTTTGCCTATAATGCCCAAGTCTTAAGCCTATGCCAGTAGAATATAAAAACTAAAGGGTTAATACCATATAACTGCATTTGTGCAGACGCTTCACCTTGCCTCCTGTCTCCTCCCTCTGTTGCAGTGCTTGAATTATGGGGAGGGTCTGCCCCTCTTACCTACTGTTTTCAATAGGCTATGTGGGGTGGGCTGATTTGGCTAAAATGAGGAGAATCGGGCTGGGCCTTAGAAGAGCCCTCTAACTCCTTCTCTATAATTTGAGCCCTGCTCTGTTATTTCCTCCTGCTGTTGAAGCTTTTGCATTGGCTTAGTTCAGACCAGGGTGGATAAAATTCAATGATATTTTTAATAAAATAAAATAAATGATTTAAAAAAATTTAAATTGGATTTTTTTTATAAAATGCTTTTTGAGGAAAACTCTATCTAAAAATACTTTTCTATTTAAGATACATTATAATCCAAAGGTTATTCATCATGAAATAAGGATTAGTTTTTAATTATGTAGCATGAGGCTGTATATTCATGCAATGTTTAAATTTTTTGGTAAATGAATTCCATTAATCCATGCACAATGTCATGCTCTTCCAGAGGTTTCTGTAAGATTATTGGGCAATTTTTCTATCTAGAAGATATTATCACAGATGTTCTCAAAACTGTGAATTTGTGTCTGCAAAGATCACAATCCCATTGTTCCTTTGCAAATCTATGCACATAGAATCAACCCCTTACCTCTTAAGTGCTAAGTTTCAAAAAATTCAATGACTAGATTGTTGGGAGTGAAATAGATCTGCACAAGAAGCTAAAAATGAAACCTGCATCTGCTTGTAAATATTAAGATTATACCAGCAAGAATGAGTCTTTGGTAACTCTGAGTTGTATAAAATATGTATTAAGCTTACAATGAGGAAGAGTGCACTTTTGGGGGAGAGGAAGTCACATGATTAAATTGAGTCTTTCTGAGTAGTGATTAAAATCGTGATTAAAATCATGATTTAAATCAAATTGAGTTAAATCAAACTCACCCTGGTAATGATTTAAATCGTGATTTAAATCAAATTGATTTAAATCAAATCCACCCTGGTTTGGACGACACTTTAGGCAACGGAGGGGGGAAGAGGCAACCGTCAGTTGTGTTGCTTATTGTGTCATGTGTTGGGCGACACAAAACGCACACACAACTGATGGTACGTTATTAAGCAACGAGGAAGAACAACGGGCTGCTCCGTTGTTTTTCGGAGCCCTGTTGCTTATTATGAGGGTGCGACTTTCAGCTGCGCGACGGGGGGGGGGGAGGGGCAACATGTTGTGTGGCAGGCACTCCCAAAATAGCATACCGTCCATTGCCTCTTCCCCCCTCCATTGCCTAACGTGTTGTCCGAACTAAGCCATTCTCTCTATATCTCATAACCAGGTGGTAAGTGCTATTGCATATGTAGCCCAGACAACAACACGCAAACACCACAGGGAGGTGTCAGTGGTCATTGGGGAATCCCAAGGTCTACAAAAGTAATCAATTTTTTAAAGGAAAAACCCTAAGCAGGATGTATGTTCAGGAGCCGTTTGTGAGGAAAACTCTACCCAAACAGCCCAGTTCAGTAGGCAAAGAGTGCTGATTGACGTGTGTGTGTGTGTGATGGAAAACATGGGAGGGGGAAGGGTAATGGAGCGGCTGGAATGCTGCAACATGTTGTTGCAGGTCCCACTATTGTTATGCAGAATGGTATCTTTCTACATTAGAGTAAAGTGCTATTCTGGTCATGACCACAATGAATATGACAGAGGAGAGTTGGTGTTGTTACAGAAAGAGAAACTTATGATGACTGAGAACATATAGATTACTTTCTGTTTCCACCCAAAGATAATTTAAAGTGATTAGCCGTATTATTTTTTTATGTTAAAATTGCCAACCCTGATGGGGAAAATAATACTCTGAAATTTAAACTCACTTAAAACATTGCACCATCACAACTACAGGGATGAGATGGCATTTGCTTCTCCTGCCCTGTTGCCCTTATCACCTGTTGCTCTGTGGGTGATCCATTCAGGGGGTCTGCTGGACTGTGGCATCCTGGATTTTGTCCCCAAAGCTTAGATGTAACTGCACCACTGCTCAGAAGTAAGTCCCACTAAGTTTAATGGAGTCCACTCTTTAATAGGTGAGTTTAGGATTTGTGCCTAAGATCTGGAATTGATTTCTTCTTCCCTTCCCAACTGCATACAATAAGATAACTATCTGTATGGGGAAGCAGAAGGAGAGGCGATGGAATTAAAAGAGTGTGGTCAAGGGAAAACTTCTGTGTTGTCATGCTGTTCTCCCTGAACTGGTGCCTTCAGATGTGCTGCACTGCTCCTCCCATCATTCCCAGCCAGCATGGCATGATGGGAGGGCACCAAATTGGGAGAAAGCGGGTGAAGTGGTTAGAGTGCAGAGACCCAGGCTGAAATCCCCACTTAGCTGTGAAGTTCATTGGGTGACCAAGTTGCTCTTCAACCCTTATCTAACCTACCTCACAAGAACATTGCAATGATAAAATGTGGGAAGAGGGGAATGATGTACATTGCTTTAAGCTCCTTGGAGAAAAAGTGGGACATACATATAGTAAAGGGGGCTACCAATACAGCTACCCTTCTGGAAATGGTTACATTTTTGCCAGAGGGGCCACAAATGCCTGAGCCAATTTGACTCAACTCCAGCTGTTATTTTCTCCATTGACTGTTTTAGATTGTCAGCTTATTGGGACTGTGGATCAGTCTATTATTATTATTATTATTATTATTATTATTGCCCAGTAAGCCCATAAGGCTCTATGTATACTAATGACACTGTATAAATCATCATCACCATCATCTTCAAGTCTTGCTGGAACCGATGCAGCACTACATCTGCCTCCTCCACCAGCTTTGCGGAACAAATCAGACATTCACTTAAATTGGCTGTCAATCCTTTGGTGGCCGGTCCGTGGGTGTGGGAAGGGTATGCCACCAATGATTTGGGCAGGCTTAAGCAGAGGAAAGCCACCGGAAGCCAGAAACCTGAAACAAAACCAAGATCACATGTAAGAAATGAACCCTGTGACTTGGCAACTGATATGATAAAATATGCACAACTTAAAATCCACTAACAAAAATTATTCCCAAAGAGAGGAAAAAAATATCATTAAGGTGACAGCTTAAATATACACACTGATGTATTTGGGAAAGAAAGGTAGAAGCTCCTTGTTTAACTTAACTTTAAATGAAGTTTCTTTTTGTAAATATAATCCTTATTTTAAAACCTGAATCCTGCAAACAGAGTCTTTGAAAGCATCACCGGGCATGCTAGCTCCTGCACAGGATGATAGTGGACAAATGTGCCAGGGGACACCTAGGCTGGATCTCCCTTACAGTAGGGATGGAGAGGGGGGATGTGGGTGTGTGTGAGGGGGAAGATGTTCATTAAATCAACTCTTAGATTTTTTTTTAAAAATGTAAACTTCTGTTTAATGGGACTCCGCAGCCAATTGTTAAGACCCCTCTCTCCTTTTCTAGTTCTTCCTGTCTGTGTTGAATGATCCAAACGTCTTACAGTAGGATGCAATCCTGTGCATATTCATAGGTGTGCGCAGCACATTTCATTAGGGTGTGCCCCCAGGGAATTTTATTTATTATTTTTAAAAGTAAACATTTATTGAATATTCAGTCATAAAGGACTTTATGACTACTCTAACAGTCAGGAAGCTTTTCCTGATGTTCAGTCAGAATCTGGCTTCCTGTAACTTGAGCCCACGGGATGATCAAGAAGATGTCCTGGCCCTCCTCTGTATGACAACCTTTCAAGTATTGTTGATCTACAACAATTTCAAGATCTTTCTCGCTTGTAGTGCTGCTGAGCCAAGTATCTCCCATCTCGTATCTGTAAGGTCAGTAGGAGTACAATTTAAAAGCTCCTTCCTAAATTAAGGTTGCATGCACATGGAGGATTTTCTTTTCTCATTTCTTTTTGTTTGCTTTAAATTGGAAGTGTTTACCAAAAAGGATTCTTTCTATTTTTTTAACAGTTTCTAATGTTTTACACCATGGCACCCTCCTTTATTACTCTCTTTCCTGGCTTAGATATTTATTTATATAGTATAAGGTTTGAAGAATGTTCTTCTCACCTGTAAATCTCTAGATGAAAATAAAAACAACAAAATGTCTCAAAGCATCTCAAAGATTAACACATTTATTATGACATAAACTTTAATGGATTAAAATCCTCTTCATCAGATGATGTGGTCTCTAGTCTATGAAATCTTATACCATAATTAATTTATTCATTTTTAAGGTGCTATAGGACTGTTGTTTTTGCTGCAACAGATCAACAGGACTGGCCTTCAGGATAATCAATCAATCAATCAATCAAGTAAATAAAATGTCTCTGGGAGGTTTACAACTAATAAACCTGTAACAGAATACTCCTGTTGCATGTCCCCACTATTTAGAATTGAAAAGGAGCGAGAGAGAGAGAAGGCTATGCAAGTTATAATCTCTCAGATTTATCTTTTAGATTTAAGTGTTTTGATGCCTGTCTCTAAAATGGACACCTGCTATAAGGAAGGTTTTCTACATGCTTCATTTGTCCATCACATAATATATGTGATTTGATTAACTTTCTTGAGGGTTCCTGTTTTCTCGTTGTTGGCCAAATGGTGTTGATCTGTGGTTACTGGATATCATAGGGCATCAGCTAGTAGCAGGGGACTTGTAACAACATGCAAAAGTTGTACACTTAAAATCTAGAGTTTGGATGAACAGAACACTTTTGTGGGCTTTGCCACTTGCCCCTCAAGGTTCCACCAAGCTTTGCCCTCACCCCTGACCCTTGAGCTTCTAGCCTGTTCAAAGGGGAGGGAAGCAGCCTTCCCCAACTTGGTGCCCCTTGTAATGAATAAAGCGAGAAGGAAGTTCCTTCTGTTTATTATCTCCTACCTTGGAGGAAAATTGGTAATACAAGTCTCACTGTTTTCATTCAGATTCAGCCTGATCGTAGGGAGTCGCAGGGCCGCACCCTGCAAAATTGAGTTGCCTTGACAGCGGGCAGAGTAGCGCGCCTCTTAAAGCTGCGGCTCTCCCATCACCCGGCGCTGGAATGCGCCGACAGGAGCGCTCCCTCCGCCCCCCCCCCCGCTCCCATCAGCGAGTTGACGGTGTGCACTTGTAAGACTGCAGAGCTTAACCACAGGCAGCGAGCGCTCTGACCTGGCCCGTGGGAAATTAGCAAATGGGGCGGTAGGGATGAGAACGGGAGGCGCTGCTGCTGCGCCTGCTTTACTTTTTGGAAAGTGCCGTGCGGTGCGCACACACGCCGTCGTCGATGGGAGCAGTGGGGGGGGGGGGGAGCAGAGCCCCCCCCCCAAGATATTAGGGTGTGCCTTTGCACACTTGGCACACCCCGTGCGCACGCCTGTGTGCATGTTTAGATGGGGAAAAGGTCCTAGAATCCCCAGCATGCCCCCGAAGAGGGGCCCGAGCCTGCTCACTCACCCACGGAGATGGTCCCGAACTCGCGCCTGCACATGGTGGACGCGGAGGCGGAGGCGAGGGCGCTGCGCTTTGGCATCTTGATGGCGCTGGGGACAAGACAGGCGGCAGACAGACAGACGGAACAGGCGGGCGGGATCTTCTAAAACGCTGTGAAGTTTGATGCGCTTCGTGCTGGAGCGCTACGTTATAAACGAGAGCTTTAGGATTTTCCTCTCTCTCTCTGTCTCGCTCACACACACACGCGCGCGCTTTCTTTCTCGCTTTTCCCATGAAACCACGGCTGGCTTCTCGAGTGAGGACACAGAAGTATGGCTTTCCCCCACCTGTCTTTCTCCAACGGCACGGGGAGGAGGTTGAGTCACAGACATACTTAAGATCGTCACCTTCGTTAACTTTTTGCGGGAGTTTTACAGCGCCCTCGACAGGCACGTTTCCTATGGGTTGTTTTGTTTTCCGTGGAATTTAATTCGATACCAAAGGCTCATTAACAGAATCGGGCACGGGAGCACCAGTGCAACAATCAGAAAGCGGGTGAAATTGTGTTTCCCAGGACCGGTTCTTTGGAAGTCCTACTGAGTTGAATGGGATTTCAAGTCCATCATCATCATCATCATCATCATCATCATCTCCCTCTTTTATTGTGAATACCAACAAAACAGAAAATACATTGTGGGGAAAAAATACATATATAGGAATATCGTCACTTTCCCTTCAAGTGTACCGTTCATAAAAAAGGGTAGGGGAGAGTTATACATAAGTTTCAAGAAAAGCAGACCAAATATCCATGTATTTATCCACTCACAAGTTGCACCTATATAACACCCGTTCAAAAGTTGATAGTGTTATTCAAGTCTTACTGAGTTCAATGGAAAGTGTGTGTAAAATGGCAGCCCAACAGCACAATCCTACTATATAGGTCTACTCAGAAGTAAGTTCCATGGACTTCAATGGGACTTATTTCCTAGCTAAGTGGGTATAAGATTGCAGCTTAAGAGAGCATTAGGATACGAAGCACACCTTCTAGGAAGCCACCACAGCCTTTGCTCGCTTTCACATCTGTAAGCGCTCTTATGCTGTCTCACTGGACAGAGTGGTCATCTGGGTGCTTGCCTGCTGCTCCCTCTGACAGAGGTCCCAATCCTAAACCACCATGCTGCAATCTTATACCCACTTACCTAGGAGCAAGCCCCATTGACTTCAGAGGGGCATAAGAACATGAGCCATACTAGACCAGACCAAAGGCCTATCTAGTCCAGCATTCTGTTCCACAGTGGCCAGCTAGGTGCCTGTGGGTAGCCGTCAAGCAGGACAGGCGCGCAATACCATTCTCCTGCTGGCATTGCCTAGTATACTGCCTCTGATATTGGAGATAATACATAGCCATCTTGACTACAAGGATTCACTTTTGTGCCTGGTTAGGCGATTAAGCGCATAATCGCTGAAGCGCATTTATGCCTAATCCCTCCGCACGAGAGGCAGCAAGAGGCGGCGAAGAGCATTAACAGATGTCCAAAATGCACTTTACAAGTAGTTAATGCGCATAAGCGCTTATTCACACAGTCAAAATGCGCTTTAACGGACGGAGCAAAATAAAACTCACGATTTAACGCGCATTCGATAATGCGCATAATCGGGGAGATAACGCGCCTCTACGCCCGATTTGCGCTCCGTTCTTGTAGAGGTAATTTTTAAAATGAGCCTTGAAAGAGCTTTAAATGCCTCTTGTAGAGGCACCCTATGTATAGCCTTATCCTCCATGAATTTGTCTGATCAGATGCAGTGATTGCCACCAATTTGTCCAAGTTGGTGGTCATCAGTGCACCTGAGAAATGGGCGTTTCTACGTGAGGCTTTTAACCTGCCACTTTACCGAGCTTCTGTTACTGGAATCTTTGGAGGATTAAGATCAACTCTTTTACAAATGTCCCCCCCCCCGTTCCCCCCCCCCCCTTTCTCATCCTTTCCTTATGTTCCATTGCACAAGCACTAGGTTGTGCTGTGGTATAATGGAATTGCACAATTAAACTAGACTTTCACAGATAATACCAGACTTTCCTTGTTAGGACCTCCTCCCCCTGCTAAAATGGTAGCAATGCACAGGAGAGGCTCTGGACAATGATGACATTGTGTAAGGGAATCAGGACACACAAAAAACACTGATTTTACATTCCTGGTTTGTTACAGCAAACAAACAACAAACCCTAATAAAATAGAAGAGGAAATACTCCGGACATATGCAGGTTAGCATTTTAAACTCACTGAAATCATAGCATCATCATGATTGCAGGAAAAAAATGGATTTGGCAGCCCAGTTGCTGATCTCTTTGCCACAGACCTCATCGTCTGAGTGGTCATTTGAGGCAACTCAGGGTTGTGGAGCCCTTGGCCATTGGTCCCAAGATCCATCCCTAACTGCATGGTCGGGTAGGGTGACTGTATGAAAAGGAGAACAGAGCTCCTGTTTCTTTAACAGTTGCATAGAAAAGGGAATTTCAGCAGGTGTCCTTTGTATGCATGCAGAACCTGGTGAAAATCCCTCTTCATGAAAGCTGCAGGAGCCCTTCTCTCTTTTGTATCTGGTGGACATCATAGTCTAAAGGATGTGCGCACATCTGTAAATGGGCAGTAGCGAGCCTGTAATAAAACGCTCATCTGATGAACCTCAAAGACTTGGGTAAGGAAAAGGAGGAGGAGAAAATCATTTTGCTTATCTGTTTATACAAAGTCAAATATAGTGGGCATATAAGAGCTGAACAGGGTGGCGGGAGAGAAAAAAACATGAGCAGACTGAGGAAGGACTGAGTCTCCCCTCTAGTTTAAAAGGCTGGGTCATACACACTACATCCCCTATTGGTCTGCTAAGGAAACATGTTCTAAGACCTTCTTAGTAACTGCAAGGCTACTAAGCTTAGAGGCAAGAAGCAGGCTTGTAGTAAGGCAGATCATGGGGCAGGCTTCATGGCTCCCAGTCGGTGCCATCGCCCTTTGAAACTCCGTGCTTTCCCTCTCCCAGGGTGGTGTTGGGTAATCCTGATGCTGAGGAGGGAGCATGAGGGTACTTTGGGTGACCATCCAGGTATCAGAGCTGCCTAGGGTGACCATATGGAAAGGAGGACAGGGCTCTGGTATCTTTAACAGTTGTGAGGAAAAGGAATGTCAGCAGGTGTCATTTGTATACATGCAGCACCTGGTGAAATTCCCTCTTCGTCACAACAGTTAAAGCTGTAGGAGCCCTAACCTCTTTTGTATCTGGTCACTGGGCAGGGCTATTGCATTAATGGGTTATTGCATATTATTTCAACGAAGGGCGCTATTGAAAGAGAAAAACAATACATTGAAAGCAGACCTCCCTGGGACTGTCAATACGCCCCACATATCCCATGGTGGCTGCGCAGTGGCACTGTGCCATTTATATAAAGCAGCTACCAACCTGCAGCCACCATGCCACCATCTTTTCACTGTCTGTCGGTGGTGAACTCAGTTCGGGTTGAGGCTGGGGGTGGATCAAAGCCACTGACAGGCCAGAGGAAGTGCAGGAAGGCCGAGTGGAGGGCAGGGAGTGGGCTCAATGAGCTGAAGGGCTGCCAGAAAGCCTGTGCTTCCTCTGGCTGTGGAGATTTAATGTTCCCATCCCATAGCTGTGATGCTGCGGGGGTTTGAGGGAACAAGCAACCAAAGTGACGTCGTGAAGACACTGCCTCTGACAACTCCTCCTCACAATAGCAAATGGGAATCTATGTATCCCAGGGGTGACCTCAGAGTAAAAGAGAAAGTCGTGGTAAGCATCTAAAAACAGAAATCAACAAGTAAACACTTTCCTAACATTGATATTCAGTGAAGAGAAAGTCTTCAGCTGTTTATTTTTGCATGTTATGAAGCCATGGAGCCCCTATCCATAGAATGGTGCCAGCTTAACATTGACACTGACGTGAAATTTTGTTGTGTATCTATGAAAATGATAAAGGGAGCGGTGTGGTGTCAAAATAGAGGCATATTGGGAAAGCCTTGCACAAAATCTGCTAAAGAACTGTGAAAATGTAGCCTATCCTCATCATTTAGGAGAGATGCTATGAATCCTTCAGACAGCCGTGACATCAGTTTTAATGTGATGTTGCTTTCTGTTCTATTTGAAACAAAACTGTTAAGGTCATATAATTTGTACCTGTGGTCTTGTTGATCCAAAATAGCTATCCCAGGGATGTTTCTCTTTAAGCATTTGTATGTGTGTGTTGTCTGTTTATATGTCGGTATGTAAATGGTTTTTATATTATGTCCAATATTGTATTTTTAAGGTTTTTAATATTTGTAAATTGCCCAGAAAGCTTTAGCTATTGGGCAATATAGAAATGTAGAGTGTCATCAGATGAGCACTTACGGATGTTCGTGCATTCTTTAGACGTCGTCATCCATCTCCCGTGCACTCCCGCTCCTTCCACTCGTTTTTCCGTCACAAAATAGACCCCTTTTAATCCATCTTTTTTTTTTAAAAAAAATGGAATGTGCCGCCATTTCCTGCTGTGTGCAGGAAAAGCAGCCCAATAAAAATGCCCACTGAATGGGTCACATGATTGTTGCTGCTTCCTCTTCCTCTTGCTGTTGTTTTTAATGGATATTGTATTTATAATCTGTTTTATGCTTTTTATGCTTTTGAAATTTTGTATATCGGTTTTTTAATATTCAATGTTTTTAATTTTTGTAAACCACCAAGAGAGCTTCAGCGATGGGACGGTATATAAATGCAATAAATAATAATAATAAATAAAGAGACCATCGCTATTGTGGAACAGCAGCAGGAGGCCATAGCGACGGTAGGGAAACGCAAAAATCCACCTGTCTGATGACGCTTGTAATAAACAAAATGAAATATAATGAAATGAAACTGAATCCCGAAATATTTAAAATGCTTTATGTTTTTGATATCCGTAGGTTTTATTTTAATTTGTTTTACGTTCTCTTTAACCTGACACCTCAATTCAGCTGTTACTCGGCAAAGTTCATTAGATTAACAATTAAATGTCTAGTTACTGCATTTTTACTGGTAAGAACAAAATCCACCCTAAAAACCAGCAGGTGCCACTTTACACTGAGAGAGCAATGGAAACTGTCAATAGTGGGTGCTTCGGACAAGAGATTGAATTGAATTTCAGCTCGGCCAGCTTCCAGACTCTAACCACACAACGTCCTTCCCCTAAATGGTTAATGTAGTCTAGCTTAGGAACTTGGCCAACAGGTCAAAGCTGTTAGTATGGCATAAGATAAGCTTAATTAGAGGGCTTTTCTACACAAGGCATTACTTGTTCACTTGTCATTCTTTATGACATTGTAGCATTACTCCTAATTATCTGGAAATAGGAGTGAGCAATGAAGTGGCCACGTTTTGCTGACGACACCAAATTATTTAAGGTGGTTAAAACAAAAAGGGATTGTGAGGAGTTCCGAAAGGATTTCTCCAAACTGGGAGAATGGGCATCCAAATGACAAATGCGGTTTAATGTGTAAAGTGATGCACATTGGGGCAAAAATCCAAACTTCAAGTATAACCTGATGGGATCTGACCTTGCGGTGACTGACCATGAAAGAGATCTTGGGGTTGTGGTAGACATCTTGATGAAAAATTCAATCCATTGTGCAACTGCAGTAAAGAAGGCAGACTCCATGTTAGCATAAGTAGAAAAGGAATTGAGAATAAAACTGCCAGTATTATACTGCCTTTATAAAAAATCTATTGTATGACCACACTTAGAATACTATGTAAGTTCACTTCTGGTCACCACACCTAAAAAAGATATTGTAGAGCTGGAAAAGGTGCAGAAAAGGGCAACTAAAATGATGAAGGGGCTGGAGCATCTCTCCTATGAAGGAAGGTTACAACAGTGGGACTGCTTAGCTTGGAAAAAAGAAGGGTAAGGGGAGACGTGATAGAGGTGGACAAAATTATGCATGATGTGGAGAATGTGGATAGGGAGACATTTTTCTCCTTCTCTCAAAATACTAGAACTCAAAGGCATCATCCCATGAAGCTCATTGGTGGGAGATTCAGGACAGATAAAAGGAAGTACTTCTTCACACAGCGTATAGGTAAACTATGGAATTCACTATTTTATTTTAATTTATTTATTTTATTTCTAACCTGCCTTTCCATCCAGATTGAGGCAGGGAACAACAATAAATATAAATACAAGAATAATAAAATAGATAAAACATTAAAACAAATAAAAACAAATACATTATTAAAAACATTTTAAAATTCAACTGGATAGGCCTGCCGGAAGAGATCAGTCTTCACAGCTCTCTTAAATTCAAGAAGATTTCTAATTTGTCGAATCTCCTCCGGCAGGCCATTCCACAGTCTGGGAGCGGCAGAGGAGAAGGTCCTCTGGCTGATTGAAGTAAATTCTTCCCAGAGGACCTGAGTGTGCGAGGCGGATTATACGGGAGAAGGCGATCCCACAGGTAACCTGGACCCAAACCATGTAGGGCTTTAAAGGTAATAACCAACACTTTATACTTCACCTGGAAGCTAATTGGCAGCCAGTGGTGTGAAGATGTAGTGATGGCCACCAATTTGGATGGCTTGAACAGGGGGGTTGCAGAAATTCCTGGAAGAGAAGGCTATCAATAGCTGCTAGTCCTGACGGCTGTGTGCTACCTCCAGTATCAGAGGCGTGTATACACTAGTTGTTGGGAAACATGGGTGGACCATGTCCTGCTTGTGGTTTCCTGGTTAACAGCTGGTTGGCCATTGCGTGAACAGAGTGCTGGTCCCTTCCCAATAACAGGCAATATGGTGCTAACATACAGAACAAGAGGCTGTGAACGAAAGCATAAGATATAAAGCCACATTCTCAAAGACATCCCTTCTTGGCAACTTCAGAAAGGAAAACTCCTAACAATCTTCTGCAGTAGCTGCCTGTTTGGTCCTTGCCATAATTTTCTTCAATCAGTGTTAACCCATAGCAACATTCTCTACACTAGCAGGGACTGATGTTTTATCAAGGTTTTCTGAGGAACACACAATGAAAAAAGACTACCTTCAAATGTACTTTGGCTAGTACACAAGGAAAGGTGGGGAGTGGGGATGGAGAGAAATAGAAAGAGCCTCTTAAAAATTATACAGCCAATTTTAACCACAGGGGCTCCTTAACCTATGTCATTATTATAATGCAGTTGCTTTCATACTACAAAGAGCAGTTTTCCTAGGGCAGTTCTTGGAGCGGAGAGGAGGCAAGCACTAATAACGTAAAAGGGAAGAAACAGAGGGAAAAAGAGAAGAACCAGAAAAGGGATGGGATGGGGTGGGGAAGACCCACCTGCCCCCTACACATATGAAACTCACACTCCCCTCCCTCAAACTCACAGGGCTCCTCAGGAGGAAAAAGGGGGAACCTTTTGCATGCATTACAGAAGGGAGAGAGCCAGCGTCCTGAGAAGAGCTTGGGTCTCTCCTTGCCTGTCTGCATGCACACACACGAAACTCCCTCCCTCAAACTCACACGGCTCCTCAGGAGGAGGAAGCAGGAACCTTTTGCATGCACGCATGGCAGCAGGGAGAGAGCCAGCCTCCTGAGAATTGCTTGGGTCTCTCCTTGCCTGTCTGTATGCACAACCGCCCCCTACACACATGAAACTCACCCTCCTCTCCCTGAAAGATTGTGTTCGCAGCTTGGGGGTACTCCTGGATCCGTCGCTCCAGATGACAGCTCAGATTGATGCGACGGCCAGGAGTGCCTACTATCAGCTTCGGCTGATACGCCAGCTGCGCCCCTTCCTAGAGTTGGAAGACCTAAAGATGGTAGTGCACGCACTGGTAACTTCGAGGCTCGACTTCTGCAATGCGCTGTACATAGGGCTACCTTTGTGCCTAGTCCGGAAACTTCAACTTGTTCAAAATATGGCATCCAGGTTGGTCACCGGTACACCTAGGGGTGATCACATCACACCAGTTTTAAAATCGCTTCACTGGCTGCCAATCAGTTTCCAGGCGAAGTATAAAGTGTTGGTTATTACCTTTAAAGCCCTACATGGTTTGGGTCCAGGGTACCTACGGGATCGCCTTCTCCCGTACAATCCGCCCCGCACACTCAGGTCCTCTGGGAAGAATTTACTCAGGTCAGCCAGAACTAGGCTGGCGGGTGTTACCCAGAGGACCTTCTCTTCCATCGCTCCCAGACTATGGAATGGTCTGTCGGAGGAGGTTAGACAAATTGACAGTCTTCATGTATTTAAGAGAGTCATGAAGACTGTCCTCTTCCGACAGGCCTATCCAGATGAATTTTAAGATGTTTTTAATGTTGTATTTTTTCTCTTGTTTTTTTTTTAAAAATTTTTTTAACTGTTGTGATTTTTATGTTTTATATTGTTGTTGTTCCCCGCCTCGATCCGGAGGGAGAGGTGGGCTACAAATAAATATTATTATTATTATTATTATTATTATTATTATTATTAAACTCACGGGGCTGCCCAGGGCAGGCGGCCGCTCACCCTAGTCGGACAGGAAGCACATGTTGCTGGCAAAGGTACTGTTGGACCCTGCTGGGATCCACGTCCTTCCTGCAGTCACCTGCAGCCCTCGCCCTGCTGCTCTCCTCAGCCTGATTGACCCAAGAGGAAGAGGACAGCCAGCAGCAGCCAAGTCGCCCAGTGGAGCGAGTGCAAGGCTGCAGCAGATGCAGCCTCCGGGCTGGATCTACACGTCGTCCTCGATGCGCCCTCCCTGAGCTGCAAGCTGCTTTGGAGCGCTGTACTTCATCTAGTGTGGCTCAAGCCTTGGAGGCTCTGCTCGCGCTCTTGCCGCCGCAGCCGCCCTTTCATCCCAGCCCGTCCCAGGGAGGGAGGAGGGAGGGTTGTAAACAAAAGCTAGCAATTGGAAATCCCTCTCCCAATCGCTGGCTTTTGTTTACAACCCTCCCCCCTCCCTCCTCCCTCCCCGGGACAGGCCTGGATGAAAGGGCGGCAGCTGCGGCAGCCCGGGCAGAGCCTCAGAGGCTTTATCCACACTAGGTGGGGTGAAGCGCTCCAAAGTGGCTTGTGGCAAAGTGGCTTGTGGCGCAGGGAGGGCGCATCCAGGACGATGTGTAGATCCTGCCCTGCTTGAGCTGCCATCGTGCGAGCACTTGCTGAGCTCCTACAAGCCTTATCAGACACGTGCCCTGCCTCTCCTTGTCCGGGGAAAAGAGGACAGATGGCCAGGGCTTAGCATGTGGTCTGAACAGGCCCTTTCTCTGAGGAGATAGTGGGCCCTTCATAACAATTCTTAAGAAAATTAAGAGGGAGATTCTTGATGCATGGAGGATGTTGTGGCTGTGCCAAAGCCCAAGAAAGATATGATGAAAAGGAAGGCATATTGCTGGATATCTTTGTCGAGAACTTTGGGTAATTGAGCCTATACCTAGAGTTCCGATTAAGTTTAGCAAGTTGAATTTACCAACCATATGTGGGTGAAGTTTCTGCCACAGGAAAATGTCTAAAAATCTCTTGCAATATGGGGTTTCGGGGTTTGTTTTGGTGTAGCTTTCTGGTGGAGTAAGAGAGAGAGGGGGAGAGAATTTCTAAAATACAAGCAATAATCTGTATTTTCTATGTGTTTTACAAGTGCCTCTGACAAAGAGAACCCAAAATCATTGAGCTGAATAAATTATGTTTTAGTGAGTTTGAGAGGCTTTCACTTCTCTGGTTCTTGCATTTCTGCTTTCCCTGCCTTTGTAGCTTCCTGCCGACCTGATTTCGTAATAAAATATGAAACCAGGAGCAAAGAAAGCCTCCCATGCGGCTATTCCTGGTAAGAGGGAATTCACGTGATTTTCATAATGGAAGGTTTAGATACATGCAGCGCTAGCTACTGTTTCTGAATGGCACATTTACTCTGTGACTAATCCACAAATATATGAGAATTGTATAGTCTAACTAGATTCTCACTGTAGTCTGAGGTCACACTTTCAGTTCTTGGTGATTTGTGGAAAGTGAGAACACGTTGACTGGGACTGAAGCTGCTGTGAAGTCTCAGGTTATCAAGATAAACTTTCTGTTACCCTCTTAATTGATAATTGAGTAACTGATATAGCGGCTAGGGATGGGGTGTCATATTTGGTACACAAAAAAGGGGGCTGTTGCCACTTTAAAGAAATTTTAGGAAGGCAGAAATTATGCAGGTATGTTTTTCCCCTTCACAATAAAGGAGGGAATGTCAGCCTTCCGTCAAAGCTCATAAATGGAATCCTGTCCCTTTTGGAATATTCTAGACCAGCTTTTCCATGAAGCAGAGTGGGGTGCTTGCATCAGGCAGTGGATTGGGAGGACTTGTGAACTGTGCCTCTTCCCGGCCACTGCCAGGGGAGCTCACCACCACTGTCCACCACCTCCAGCAGGTGCACAGGAGAGCCCCATCAATCGCTCTCCTGAGACTGGCTGATGGGGCTCTCTGGGGCAGCTGCCTTCCCTCTGTTTCCCTCTTTGCATGCCCCCTTATTTTAACACTGCCGTGTTGGCTATGGAATGCCACACTGTCTGAAGAATCAGCCTCGAGGGTCTTGCGGAAATGGGCGAGCCACTGCTTCCAGCCGCATGGCTCTCTATAGAACCGATGCAGAGTTCTATCCTGTTCTCCTTATTGGCAAAGATAAGGGGAACAGGATGCAATACAGTGGTGGCGTGTGGTCTCTTCTGCCTTAGGGAGCGACAGAGCTTGCTTTGATTCTTATCCTAGGCTGCGAAGATATAAATATCCATTTGTGCAAAGAGTAAGGCTGGGCAAACACTATGGGGGTAAATGCAACTTGATAATAAGCAAACTTAAATGCTGTTCATAGGAAATGGGCATGGCATGCCCATATCTACAGTGGGGAAAGACTGTTTTGTATAAGCAAAATGTATTATTAGTATTAATTAAAGGAAGGGTGAAGAACCTCAAGCTTAGGGGCCAAATCTGGCCTGCCTAGGATCCCAATCCAGCTCTCTGCGAATTCTTGGATGTCCACATTCACTCCCCCAGGCCCCAACCCTCTCCCACAAGCAGTTTCCTGGCTTTTGTACATCTCTCCCCTCCCCCCATTCTAAAAGGCCAAAATGCCTCTACTAAGGCTTAGTTACTGGCAACAAGAACTTTACGCTAAAATATGCTGGTATTTTTGCTCCAAACCCATTTTAACTTTGGCCTCGCCTTTTGCCATGCTCACCCCTTGAATATGGCCTCTGAGACCTTCTCCAGAATGGAATTTGGCCCTAGGACTGAAAGAGGTTCAACAACCCTGAATTCAAGGCAAGTTGAGGGGGGGGGGAAAAGTTCTGCCATAATAAGCCTCAAAATTCTATTGCTTATAAAGGTGACGCATGTATATCTAATAACTTGAAACTTGGAATCTATTATCTACTTCGGCCTTCCCCAAACTGGTGCCCTCCAGATTTTTGGACTTCAACTTTCATTGGCACCCACCAGCATGGCCAGTGGGAAGAAATTCTGGGAGTTTTGGTCCAAAATATCTGTAAAGCGCTAGGTTGGGGAAGGCTGATCTACAAGATGAGGTCTACGATCGTGTGAAAATCCAAAGCAATCAATAAAAATCATTGTGGTGTTTTTGGTGGGTAGATTTTAAAAACAAACAAACATCCTGTATACAACTGTACCAGTTAGATTTATGTAGGATTAGTAACTTTTCCAGAGAGTGCAATCTTATACAAGCTTCATTAAACACATCAGGCCTGTGTGTCAATAGGCAACAGTACTTTCATGAGCAATTTGTTGAATTAAATGAAGATTCAACAATTCCTCGTTTCTACGGGGCAATATCCAATGCTGCCTGATTGCCAATGGGACCCGCTGCCAGCATATTGGAAAGCTAGCATGTCCTAAAGCAACTGGAAACAAGCCAAAACATTAGTTTCTGGAATGGAAGAGGTAGTAGAGCTGGCCATTCCAGAAACCTGCATTTGAGCTCCTTTCTGATGTGCCAGTAGTGGGTCCCGCAGGTGCGATACAAACAGTGGAGGTGCAGCAGCAGCAGCACTGGATTCTGCCCACTGTTTCTTAATCAAGAAATTTGAATGCATCAGCAATGCAAAGGTTATAGTATTCTATCACATGTTTTATCAGGTGAAGGAATGGCCTTCGATGGGCCAAAGGATACTTGGCTGTTATCTAGAAAACCTTGAATGACCCATTATATGTGAACAACTGTACATGTGTGTATATCTACATTCTCCATGCAGTGTACACCAGGAATACGTAACACATAGCCCACAGGCCTCAGGTGGCACCTTCGGCCAGTTTTGTGAAACCTACAACCACTGAATTTGCTGCTGAAAAACAAGACATGTGGGGAGCGTACACTTTGTTTTAAAGCAAAATTACACTCCTGGAAGCAACCATCTCCCTATACTTTTCTCCCTCTCTCATAATGGTAGAACCTGGGGGCATCCCATGAAGCTCATTAATGGGAGATTCAGGACAGATAGTATGAACTTGATCGCACAGCACATAGTTAAACTATGGAATATGCTATCACAAAATATAGTGATAGCCACCAATTTGGATGGCTTTAAAAAAACGGTTGGATAAATTCCCGGAGGAGAGGGCTATCAATGGTTACTAGTTCTGATGGCTATGCTACCTCAAGTATCAGAGGCAGTAAGCAACTATACACCAGCTGCTGGGGAACATGGGTAGGAGGTGCTGTTTGTGGGTTCCTGATTGACAGCTGGTTGGCCACTGAGTGAAATGAGTGCTGAACTAGACAGACCCTTGGTCTGATCCAGCATGGCTCTTATGTCTATGGACAGCCATCTGTCAGATATGATTTAAGGTGGATTCTTGCATTGAGCAGGGGGTTGGACCTGATGGCCTTATAGCCCCCTTCCAACTCTACTATTTTGTGATTCTATGATTCTTACATACTGTGTTTCCTTCCACTGCTGCACTGCTGAATTTTGGCAGCATATTCAGCAGCATGGTGAACAGAGTGCTGGGCTGGATGGACCCTTGGTTGGATCCAGCATGGCTCTTCTTATATTCTTAAAACAGACAGGGAGAGAATGACAGTGATGTAAGCCACCTTGAGGAGTTTCTTTGAGGAAGAAAGGTGAGATAAAAATGTAATTTTTAGAAGGAGTTTAATGTGTGGATACTTGACACATTTGTTTTTGTACCCTGATTATAATTATTTGTTCATAATTATTTCTTTAAGTTGAGCATGCCCAAAGAGCACTCCCAAGATGACTTTGACACCTTTTTTTTATGAAGTCCTTGTAGTAGATGTAAAGAGACTTGCTTGTTTGAGCTGCTAATATTCTAAAGTTTTCCAGTATCACTGTGTATTTCCCACTCTTTAGCTAATGTTATTGAGACTCTGGCTGTGGTGATAACTAGGTTAAGAGACCATTTTCTCAATAGAAGTGAAAGTGGTTATAAAAAGATATGACTGTGCATTCTTGAAAAGACTTTCCAGGATTTTCTGTGGGGGAAAAGATTTATAATAGTTTAATTTCATGCTTTATGTTTTCCAGTGGGTGGAACTTTTGTCAGAGCCATCCCTGATGTCATAATGATAGGGAAACAACCAGAAAATGGTGAGATAGATATTCAAACATCTTGCAATGTTCCCTAAGAGTAAAAGGTTGCTGGGGAACATGGGTGGGAGGGTGCTGTTGCACCATGCCCTGCTTGTGGGTCTCTGGTCGACAGCTGGTTGGCCACTGTGTAAACAGAATGATGGACTAGATGGACCCTTGTCTGATCTAGCATGGCTCTTCTTATGTTCTTAATATATCTTACAACATGGGAGGAGCTGGTGATAATGTGTACATGAGCATCCCTCAACCTTTCCTACAAGAACATTAAGCAGAAGAGAAGTATCGATCTTATATGCTTCTCCCACAGGATCTCAGTGTTGTAATCTCATGGTGGTAACATGGAATGTCACTCATTAATCAGATTGAAAGTGATGGAATGGGATTTAGTTGTCTCCTCATTCCTCTACTGGTCAGAAAAGGTTTTCAGAAATGGTGTCAGCATCCAGATGTGACCAAGAAAGTTTCTTTAGGAAAGCACCATCCTGCATAAGATAGTGTCACACTAAATATATATATTTAGTATATGCAGAAGACATTTTGCTGCCTGAGTCAGAGCTAATGGCTGCAATCCTGTACCTACTTAGCCAGGAGTAAGTCCCTTTGAACTCAGTGGGACTTATTACTGAGTAGACATGTATAAGGATATACTGTAAGAGTAAAACTTCCACAGGTGAAACTTAAATTATATTTGTGCCTCTGTTATGCTATTCATTTCAATGTCTTGTGGTGCATTCAGAAGAGTGAGGCATTTGTAATGTGAATAAGCATTCTGGCCTACGGCATTTTTATATTAATGTTACAAACCTTATTGAAGCAAAAGCTGCTTTAAGCCTAGTTTTGAAATTTCAGGTTACCTCAAGTTACGAAGGTAGTTTGTCATATAAAAACTCCAGGCTTCCTTTTCTTGTTCACTTCACAATTGCTACCAAAACTTCACAACAAGATAACAGCTGGTATGTTTTGAATTTCAACTCCTAGCATTCCTGGTAATTGGCTATGTTGGCAGGGGCTTCTGAGAGTTGAAGTTCAAACATCTGGAGATCGGCCCACTCCTGTTCTAAATCATGCATTTTAAAAAATGCACAATGAACTCTGTCCATAGAAGAATTTGCATTTCCTTTCTGCAACATAGTTAATGCAAAATTCCTATTGATAAGGCCTAGTAGTGAAGCAGAGCGAGAAAATATCAAATCACTTAAATATCACTTAAATATTCTATGAGCCAATGATGATATGACATAACAGGCCAATCTGATTGTTTCACAGCATTTCTCAGTCTCATCAGATTCAGAGCCTATCCACATTGCCCTTAAAACGACTTATATTCTGTTTAAAAACGTGGTTTTTTAAGTTGTTTCATTACATTGTAGGACACACTGAGTAGTACTTACATTTCATAGTGACTGCTTCCTCCATTCTCAAAGTGTTCACTGGTGACTCTACTTCTCCTGTTTTTTTTTGCAGGCTGCTTGACCCGCCCACTTCTGTTTCCGTAACTCAAGCAGCCTGCAAAACAAAAACTAAAGAAGAGTCAAGGAATTAACCCTGTAATACACTAGTGAACACTTTGAGAATGGAGGAAGCAGTCACTATGAAACAAAGTACTGCTCAGTGTGCCCTACCTCGTAATGAAACGACGTAAAAAAACACGTTTTTAAACAGAATATAAGTCGTTTTAAGGGCAATGTGGATAGGCTCTGAGTGTGTTGAAGCTCGTGAATAAATGCTGAGTCATAAGAAGGTCTTCACTTGGCGTCGAAAGGAGTCTAATGTAGGTGCCAGGTGAACCTCTCTAGAGAGCTCATTCCACAGCTGGAATGCCACAGCAAAGAAGGCCCTTTTCCTGGTAGCCACCTGCCTCACTTCCTTTGGTAGGGGCTCATGGAGAATGACCCCTGAAGAAGATCTTAGGGTCTGGGCAGGCACATATGGGAGGAGACGTTCCTTCAGGTAACCCAGCATGTGAAATGGTAGGCATTCACTGTTAGGTGCCTTAATGTTCATTACATGCTTTATTTATTTATTCATTTCATTTCTATACCACTCAATAGCCGAAGCTCTCTGCACGGTTCACAACAATTCACATAAAATACAAACGATTACATTAAAACATTATACAGCATTACAATATTCTAATAAACCATAATCCAAAAATTGTTGAATGTACACAATTTTAAAAGTTTAAATCACTAAAAACAATTTCAGTAAACAATTTCAATAACAAACCTGTTCAAGACAGCTGACATAAGTTTCCGATGTATGCCTTTAAATGCCTGAGAGGAGAGGGAAGTCTTAACCTGGTGTTGACACTGTTGGTGCCAGGCGGGCCTCAGTAGGGAGCTTCTTCTATAGTTCGGGGGCCACCATTGAGAAGTGCCTCTCCATTTTTGCCACCTTCCAAGTATCCCTTGGAGGAATGTCCCAGATGTTGATTGTAGTGTCTGGGTAGGTTCATTATATTCATGTGCATTAATGACAAGATGTACCCTCCTTCTTTACCAGCTTAGAGATTTAAGTTCTGTAGATCTGGGGCAGGAAGACAAGACCTGCAGACTAGCAAATCCTCTAGCAACTTACACAGACACATTTTTAACAAGATAGCCCCAAAAGACAAAAATAGGTTTACCATGGTAATAACCAGAAACAGGTATTGTCCCTGGTAAGTAGGAACAGTAACAACATATGCTTCCTTGTGTAGCCTGTGTGATATAGTAGTTAGGGACTGGGAAATGTGAAATGGGTAGATTTCTAATCAATGTCATACAGAAACAGCCACACTAAAAAGTGTTCATGTAGTCTGTGTCAATTATTTAATCTCTGCCAGTTCAAATGTATACCTTCTCTGGTGCAGCTTTAATCCACAGTGACATCTGGAATACAGAAAATGGTCTCGCTATCTTTTACAAGAGAATATGGTGATGGTGACTTGATAAGTAAAACGTATTTTAGCAGTGGTAGGAGGGAGCTTCTCAGAAACGCTATTTTAATGAAAGCTCTTAATTGCTTCTATTTTACATAAGTAAAATGCTTCTGTGATGTCATTTTATCCAGGACAACAGAAAAGCTTTTTGCCATGTGATCCAGCAGGATCTCCACACCTGTGGAGAGAGAAGACGTCCTGGAGCCAAAAAAGCAGGCAGTTCAATTGCAAAGGGAGTGGCCCACCTGGCTGAATGTATATCAGTTGCTACCCCAGGAAGGGCCCAGCCTGCCTTACCTAGAAGTTATTGTGTCATCTTCTCCCTAATTGCAATATTGTGATGAGTAGCTGGCAGTTCACTACCTTTAGGGAGTTCACTTCTTGCAATTGGCCTTGGAAGATATTCAGTATGCAGTATTCCCTTGGGTGAAGGTAAGAATGAAGTGCCCTCTCTGAGAGCATCATTAGACAAGCGTTTTATTGCATGCTCGTTACTGCCTAGTCACAGTTTTTCAAGCATCCTTTAGACGATGCCGTCCGCCTCCTGCGCATCTCCATTCCATCACAAAATAGACCCTGGTAAATCCATTTTTTAAATTTTGAAACGAGATGTTCTGCCATTTCCTGCTGTGTGCAGGAAAAGTCGTGCGATAAAAATGCTCACTGAATGGGCCACATGGTCATTGTTTACTTCCTCTTTCTTTTCTGCTGTATGAAGAAAGAGGAAGTATCATGGGACAGAACTGGGGAGGAAAGCGACGGTAAGGAAACACAATTTCACCCCTGTCTGATGATGCTCTGAGGAAGGCTTTAGGAAGGCTTAACAGCAAAAAGCCTGTACAGTGCTATTGAGATTCCCTCAGCACCCTCTTGCCCTCACAGGGTGAATCCAGAGGAAAGGTAGCAAATCAATGAGTTTGGTTACAGCTTGGTTGCTGGAATTCTCTGGAAAGTGGGTTGATTGTCCAGCTGATATCAGTTGGGTGATTGTGAACACATTATTTTCTCTTGAGACCAACCCACAGGGAATCAAGCTGTCTAGTCATGACAACCTGGAACTCAACAGTCACCATGTCACAGTGCCATTTTGCCATCCATCTAACTGCAGGGTTGCTACTGTTGGTTCAAGATTACCTAGACATGGAACCTCCCTGCTTATTTGGCTGATAGTCTCCCCTGGAGGCCATTCCACTAGCTGCGATTTGTCCCCCTAGGCTCTCTGCTTTATTTCCCTTTATTTATTATGGACCATTATGGGGAAAAGCTTTTGAACTTGTCTGCTGTGAAATACATGCCCATTAATAGTTTAAAAGGGTTCCACTCAGTGGAAGATGGTGGCTCCTAAGTCAGTGGGGAGGTGAATCTGCTCTGGATTTCAGTCAGAACCAATCAGACGTGTAAAGGAGCTATCCAAGGTGCTGAGCCCATTTTGGGGATAGGGTTCATACATCCATGTAATGTCCCACATTTTAAAGCCAGACAGCCAGGCAAATGCACATGCACACACATTAGTGTGTACTCATAGGCACGTGTGCAGGCACACAATATGCAAAAATGCAGCATGGAAATCTGACCTATATATAGCGCTACAAGGAATGTGTAATTAAAGAGCCCAGCTATGTAAAAGCATGGTAAATGGACAGAGACTCTTGTTGCATGACTAATACATGATGTACTCGAAACAAGTCATGCAGCCATAATGTGCATTAAGAACACAATCTTGGGACGGGGAAGGGAAGCAGCGATACAGCTTATTTCCTGAGAGGAAACCATATTGTGGTTGTAATACGAATTTAGATTTACAATACTGAAATGAGGTTCATGAAACTTAAATTACTCACTGAGAACTTCCAGCTGTTCATCAAGCAGAAAGAATGTTCTCTTTTACAGTATAGTTTTGGTACCAACATAAAACCAAAATTGCACTGAGCCTGTTTATAGTTTCATTTAGATCTTTCTTTGTCCTGAGATGACTTCAGTGAGTATTGTAAAGTAATTTCAAATTAATGTCTGTCATATTGGAGCAGAATCAGCTTTGCAGGGATTAGCTTTAAAAAGAACAATACTGGAATTTGCACACTAGAATATTTCTATCTGAGAGAGGAGGATATTCTTTGGGGTTGATACATGAGCAGAAAAAAAATTGCAATGGCAGCCAGCTCCCCAACTTGGATAGCTTTAAAAGAGGATTAGATAAATACATGGAGGATAAGTCTATCATTAACCCATGGTGGTTATATGCTACCTCCAGTATTGGGTGCAGTATGCCTCTGAATACCAGCTGCTAGAGAACATGAGCAGGAAGGTGCTATTGTGCACACATCCTGCTTGCAGGCTTCCCATAGGTATGTAGTTGTCTCCTGAGAAACAGAAGGAGGAATTGGCTGAGATTTGGTGCTGCTTGTGGGCTGTAGACAATGGCTTATGGGGCTATTTAGGAATATGCCACAAGAGAATTCAATACTAAATAATAGCTGCTTTATTTTAATTAGGCTGACCATATGGAAAGGAGGATAGGGCTCCTGTATCTTTAATAGTTGTACAGAAAAGGGAATTTCAGCAGGTGTCATTTGTATGCATGCAGCACCTGGTGATTTTCCCTCTTCATCACAACAGTTAAAGCTGCAGGAGCCCTGCCCTCTTTTGTATCTGGTCACACTAGTATAGCTCCCGTATTCTTAATTTGTTTAATTACTTCATATGTATCCCTCCTTTCTTCCTAGGGATCCGGGGCCACGCCCTGTGAGGTGGGCTATCTCATAAGCTTCATGGCTGAATAGGGATTTCCAAAGGTAGTGTTGCCAACTTGGCAATGGACCCTGGTAGTCCTTAACAGTGGTTAAGTTGCCAGAATTAGCAGATAGAAGTTTTAGAATCATAGAATAGTAGAGTTGGAAGGGGCCTATAAGGCCATCAAGTCCAACTCCTGCTCAATGCAGGAAGCCACCTTAAAGCATACCTGACAGATGGCTATCCAGCTGCCTCTTGAAGGCCTCTGGTGTGGGAGAACCCACAACTTCCCAAGGTAATTAGTTCCATTGTCATACTGCTCTAACAGTCAGGAAGTTTTCCTGATGTCCAGCCGGAATTTGGCTTTCTGTAACTTGAGCCCATTATTCTGCGTCTTGCATTCTGGGTTGATCGAGAAGAGATCCTGGCCCTCTTCTGTGTGACAACCTTTCAAGTATTTGAAGAGTGCTAACATGTCTTCCCTCAGTCTTCTTTTCTCCAGGCTAAACATGCCCAGTTCTTTCAGCCTCTCCTCATAGGGCTTTATTTCCAGACTCCTGATCATCCTTGTTGCCCTCCTCTGAACACGTTCCAGCTTGTCTGCATCCTTCTTGAAGTGTGGTGCCCAGAACTGGATGTAATACTCAAGATGGGGCCTAACCAGTGCCGAATAGAGGGGAACCAGTACATCGTGTGATTTGGAAGCTATGCTTCTATTAATGCAGCCCAAAATAGCATTTGCTTTTCTTGCAGCCACATCACATTATTGGCTCATATTCAGCTTGTGATTTACAACAATTCCAAGATCCTTCTGGTTTGTAGTGCTGCTGAGCCAAGTATCTCCCATCTTGTAACTGTGCATTTGGTTTCTTTTTCCTAGGTGTACAACTTGGCATTTATCCCTATTAAATTCCATTCTGTTGTTTTCAGCCCAGCGCTCCAGTCTATCAAGATCACTTTGAAGTTTGTTTCTGTCTTCCAGGGTATTAGCGATCCCACCCAATTTTGTGTCACCTGCAAATTTTCATAGTATTCAGGAAACATGGCACACATATATTTTGTGCTTGTGCAAACTAATGAATTGTTAATGCTTGACATGGCACTGTGAAATTATGCCTACTGCTGTCTCCTGCATTATTTGTCTTTTGGTCTTAAGTCTGGAAAAAAACAAAAATAATGTCAATGTGTGAAATCACTATTTATGCAATTCATTTACTTCTGTGAGCAGTGCATGCAGCGCAAAGAACATGCGAGATTGCCTGTTCCCTTCCAAGAACCAGAAAATCAAAATTTGTGATTATTCCATTTCCACAAAGGATTAGGAGAATCTTTGATATAATAGTTGCAATTCTTGCGCATTGCGTTGTTCATGTGGCAAATATTTTTGCAAAAGTTAATGGCCTTTGGGAGAACTTGTGGAATCAGACAATTGTTGGAAGATCTCCTTATAAACTCTTACATTCAGAAATACTATTGTTCCAACCAACTCTGCTTCTTTATTTAAATCTACTTATTAGTTTGACTAATCAGTTAAAGGCAGGTGGTCAATCAATTAAAAAGTGTTCAGTTGTAGGGAAGCAGCTTGTGGGGATCAAGACTCACTTTACCTGTCAGCCCTGAGGCTGAGCTCAGGGCAGTTTGTTTTTGTCTCTGTCTCCACCAGGAAATAAAAATCTACACCTTGTGTCATACCATTACCATCCCATCATGGTAATGCTATCTCCACCTTGCACATTTATACCTTGTAGGACACACAATGATATTTATTGTGGTATTTTGGAAAATGTGGAATAAAAAAGCAGGAAATAACACTATGAAAGCAGTATATAGAATGTGTAATGTACCCCAGTAGTTATCAGTGCACTTCAATACTGCTATAAAGCAGTAGTCTAGCCCTGGCTAGGGCCTGCCAGAGGTTGCTGGGAAGAGCATTTGGTAAACGATAGCTGCACCTGTGGGCCCTGAGGCTGAACTCAGGCTGTGCTTGCTTTTGTTTTCATACTCATCTGGAGTACCACAATGAACTCAGGCTGTGTTCACTTTGTCTTCTCCTTCACCCAGAAATAACAGGCTAGGGCCTGCCAGTGGTTGCTGGGAATAGCATACGTCAAAGAGGATTAGCTGTACCTGTGGGCTCTGGGGCTGAACTCAGGCTGCGTTTGCTTTTCTCTCCACCCACACCTGGAAATAACAGGCGAACTCAGGTTGTGTTTGCTTTTGTCTTCACCCTCACCCAGAAATAACAAGTTAGGGCCTGCCAGCAGTTGCTGGGAAGAGCATGTGTCAAAGAGGATTAGCTGTACCTGTGGCCCCTGAGGCTGAACTCCGGATGTGCTTGCTTTTGTTTTCATACTCATCTGGAGTACCACAATGAACTCAGGCTGTGTTCGCTTTGTCTTCTCCCTCACCCAGAAATAACAGGCTAGGGCCTGCCAGTGGTTGCTGGGAAGAGCATGTGTCAAAGAGGATTAGCTGTACCTGTGGGCTCTGGGGCTGAACTCAGGCTGCGTTTGCTTTTCTCTCCACCCACACCTGGAAATAACAGGCGAACTCAGGTTGTGTTTGCTTTTGTCTTCACCCTCACCCAGAAATAACAAGTTAGGGCCTGCCAGCAGTTGCTGGGAAGAGCATGTGTCAAAGAGGATTAGCTGTACCTGTGGCCCCTGAGGCTGAACTCCGGATGTGCTTGCTTTTGTTTTCATACTCATCTGGAGTACCACAATGAACTCAGGCTGTGTTCGCTTTGTCTTCTCCCTCACCGAGAAATAACAGGCTAGGGCCTGCCAGTGGTTGCTGGGAAGAGTATGTGTCAAAGAGGATTAGCTGCACCTGTGAGCCCTGAGGCTGAACTCAGGCTGTGCTTGCTTTTGTTTTCATCCTCATCTGGAGTAACACAATGAACTCAGGCTGCGTTTGCTTTTATCTCCACCCACACCTGGAAATAACAGGCGAACTCAGGTTGTGTTTACTTTTGTCTTCACCCTCACCCAGAAATAACAAGTTAGGGCCTGCCAGGAGTTGCTGGGAAGAGCATGTGTCAAAGAGGATTAGCTGTACCTGTTGGCCCTGAGGCTGAACTCCGGATGTGCTGCTTTTGTTTTCATCCTCATCTGGAGTACCACAATGAACTCAGGCTGTGTTCGCTTTGTCTTCTCCCTCACCCAGAAATAACAGGCTAGGGCCTGCCAGTGGTTACTGGGAAGAGCATGTGTCAAAGAGGATTAGCTGCACCTGTGAGCTCTAAGGCTGAACTCTGGATGTGTTGTTTTTGTCTCCACCCCTGACTTGGAAATAAAAGGCTAATTCCTGCCTTTGGCTGCTGGGAAGGAGTTTGCAGGGAAGAGGACTAGCTTCACTTTTTGTCCCCACCACCCCCCTTAATAAAAGGCTAGTGCGGGCCAAGAATGTGAGCTCTTGGGAGTGACCCTGAGGGCTCTTGTGTTGTAGCTTTAGCCTGTGACTTGCAGCATATTGCCTGGGGAGCTGACAGATGGAAGAACTGAGAGAGCAAAATTTAATTAATGTAGTTAATTCTGTTAAGAAGAGATAGTTGAGATGGTTTCAAGGAGATCAAGAACATAAGAGTCTTGACTAGAAGAAGGAAGAAACTGATAGAAAACATGTTTGACTCTAAATCCTACACAGTGGAGGAAATGGGAACATACTTAAAAAAATGACAGTACTTGCCCATAGGGAAACCATACTTGCCCATAGGGATCCATTGGAAAGCCCTTGCCCATAGGGATCCATAGGATTATACTTGCTCATAGGACAGTCCTCTGGATCCCTATGGACAAGTGCTGTCCTCTGGATCCCTATGGGCAAGTATGGTTTCCCTGTGGTCAAGTGCTGTCCTGTGGATCCCTATGGACAAGTGCTGTCCTGTGGATCCCTATGGGCAAGTGCTGTCCTATGGGTTCCTATGGGCAAGTATGGTTTCCCTATGGGCAAGTATGGTTTCCCTATGGGCAAGTACTGTCATTTGTTTTAGTACATCCTGAGGAAATGCAAACAATATTGAGGGAGGAATTTAAAATATTTAAAACTGGATGTATGGAAGAAATGTGAGAGGAGATGGAGAAAAAGTTTGACTCTAGATTTAGGCTGCCTCTACAAGAGAGGTTTAAAGCTCTTTCAAGGCTGATTAAAATTTTTACGTCTACAAGAGAGGAGCGCAAATTGGAGGCTGAGGCGCTTTAAACTTCCAATTATGCGCATTATTGAATGCGCGTTAAACCTCGAGTTTTATTTTGCTCCAGCCGTTAAAGTGCATTTTGCCTTTGTGAACAAGCGAATCTACGCATTAACTACTTGTAAAGCGCATTTGAAACAACCGGTAAGGTCACCAGTTGAGTGCTCAATTACCTCCTGCATACAAGCATTTACGATAAAGCGCTTCAGCGAATATGCGCATAATCGGCTAACCAGGCGTCAAACGGAATCCATCTAGAGGGGGTCATACACAAGGAAAAAAAATGAAAAGTCGACAGAAAAAAGAATTAGAAACAGATTTGGAAATTCAATGTTTTGGTAATAATGAATTATCAAGAGAGGGAGTATTATTGAAAGAAGTTAAGTTGAACAGTAAAATGGAGCAAGCTAATGAAAAGAGTTTAGATTTAGTAATGGAAGTGGATAATACTCAGAGGAAACCTAATTTAATTATAAAGGGGATGCTAGAAGATATTGCAGTTGATCTGTTTATTTTGGTAGATAAATTGTTTATGGGGTTGATAGGAGAGGAGCAAGAATAATTATCAATAAACCCAGTATATATAATTAATTCACCAACAGGTTCTGCTAAAATTAGGTAAATTTTTCTTTCTTTAAAGCAAGACAACGTATTATGGGGAAAAAACCCATAAAGAAGCTAACTGCAGAATAACAGGGACAGAAATCCAGGTTTTGCAGATATTAACCCCAGAACATTGTTTAAGAAGGAGAATTTAGAGGGGTACTGAGGAATTAAGGAAGTTTAAGATATATGAAATACTAAGATGGAGTAAGCACCTGGTTTAGATGGATCCCTTTTAAATTTTATAAAATATGTCTGAAGAAGATCTTAAAACCATTAACAAAACAATGAATCCTATTTTAGACAAAGAAAATATACCAAATACCTGGAATGAGGCAAAGGTAGTGAGTATTCCAGAAGCAGAAAAAGGTCTATATTTGCTAACCTCGTATCACCCTATTGCATTGCCAAACTGTGATTATAGAATCTTTGCTGCAGATTTAGCAGGCAGGTTAGATTTTGGTATGCATAAATTAATTCATAGTGACCAGCAAGTGTTTATTAAAAACAGGACAATGAGTATAATATTTGTTAAATGATTAATTAGATAGGTTATACAAACTGGAAAAAATAAGGCCAAAATACCTTTTGTAGACACAGAAAAAGCTTTTGATAGTGTACAGTAGTTCTATTTATTTTAGGTTTTCAATACTTTGGATATGGACTGAAGCCTAGGAGTTGGATTAATAGTATTTACAGATTCCTACATGCAAAATTATTAGTAAATGATTTAATATCCCCACAATTTAAACTGACAAGAACTAGACAAGGATGCATCTTATCCCCATATTTAATTTACATTTAGAACCATTTTGATTGTTTTATTGAATGACCATAAGATAAAAGGGCAAAGGATGGCAGATCAAGAAATTAAGGTCTGTGCATATCCAGATGATGTTGTCCTAATCAATGTAAAACTGAAACATTCTTTAATTGAATTTTTAAATGTTGTAGAGGAATTTAGTAAAATGGCTGGCTACAGGAATAATATTATTAAATCAAAGTTGTTAATTTTTTTTATTATACAGAACAGGAATTAATAATACTGGAAAATATTGTTCATTTGTTGGGGGGGAAGGAGGTATACTATATAATACAATATATTACACTATGTTATAATGTTTATGGTGTGTTGAATATATGAAAATAATAATATTGGAAAATAAGACAAAATTTAAAGTTAACAAAATGTCTGCAAAATATTTGGAGATTGAGTTTTCCATTGTAATGAAAATTAAAAAGTACTACATGATGATGTATTCAGAACTAAAGTAAAGGATGAATAGCTGGGGAATCTTGAACAATCTTTTTCAGGAACAACAGGAGCAATAAAGATATTCTTCTTAAATACCTTTCCTATTACAAAATATTCCTATAGAAGTAACAGATTCAAGAATGAACTTGTGGCCACTTATGATTTGTGTGGGAGAATAAAAGACCTAGTATAAAATTTTAATCACTGATTATCAATAGAAAAGAAGGGGGCCTTTCTATACCAGATTTGAAGAGCTAGTTTCAAGCAAATTGTTTAATGTGGATTATGGACTGGTATCATGAAAATAGAGTAGGATAATTAGAACAAAGTGTTGTTAAAATACTTTAAAAAGCCCCAAAAGACATAAATTTATTAAAGGAAATTAGTTGTATTATTACCGTGTTAGGATAACCTAGGAGTATATGTCCTTCACCATTGGCATCAATCTTATTGAAGCCACAATTTAATACAAATGGTGTAATTGGTAATTTTATAAAATGGGAACAATATGGGGTTGATAAATTTGATGATTGGATTGATGGTAATCAGAGGGATGTCTTCACAGTGCTGAATTGGCGCCACTCTGCAGCCAAACCTGCAGTTTTGCTGGTGTGGGGTGGCGGCAAGTCATCCAGAGGGAGAGAGTCAGTGCGGGCTTTCCAACAGCCATTAGGCTTGCTGAGTCCACCCCCTCCTCCTCCCGTGGCTTCCAACAACCAATGGTAGTTCACCTTTCATCTGGGAATGCCCCCTGGAGCAGCGCCTAAGTGAGGACAGATGGGGAAGAGTCAAATCTTTGGCTCTTCGAATTGGCGGCTGTGTCATATAACCGATGCAGCCTGGATTTGGAGCCACCCTGGGGCAAAGACGATGTATAGACAGCCCCAAGGTTAAGCCGTTAGACTAATTAGAGAATAAAATGCTTAATACAAGACTGATACTGTTTGAATATTTTCAGACTAGAGTTTATTTACATAGCTGGTTAAGAAATCAGGAGGGAGGATTAAAACAATTAAATACATTTGAGAAAATAATGTGCGACACCCAGAACATATGCTAACCTCAAATCTACCAAATTATAATGCATATTGAAGAAAATAAAAAACCAGATTACTTTCAAAGATGGGAAAAATACTTGGAGAAAGAACATCAGATGAAATATTAAAGTATATTTGGAATAACTTAAATAGATATACAGTCTCTATGCCTTAAATATAAAATTTGATTAAGCTTCTGACTCAGTGGTACATGACTCCTTTACAGTTATCTATGATCTATGAAAATTGTAAGGATATTTCCTGGAAGTGTGTAAAGGGAAGTGAAGGGCAGAACACGGCTGGTAAAGCATCGTTGAGAAGGCCCTGATGTGGAGTCACCTAGTTCTTTCTTTCTCCCTAATCTCTCTATCCCGCTATATACAAAATGTTCCTGCAAGCCAGCTAACGATTTCTCCATCCAACAACATTGTTGCAGTAATGATGTAGCAGAAGTTATGTTGCATTCTTATTCTGTGCTCCATTGTGCTATCCTATGACATACGATTATGTGTGTGTGTTCTACTGTGTGGAAACCTGCTGTGTCTTCTCAAACAGCATTGCTAGAGAGCTATATAAGCCAAGCTAACAAACAATAAACAAGCTTCCTGCCTAGAACATCTCGGTGTGTGTGTCTTCACTCCTTCATCTGGCGCCCGAACCAGGGACCTCTGCGTCCACTCACTACGCTCGGCCTGAGCTTCAAGGTGCACCTATCATCCTTCGGGATCCTGGTGAGTATGGGTGTCTCGCTGTCCGTGGGACAGCAGACACAAGCAGACGAATTAGCATTCTTGCTAAAGAGAATTGGGCATAGAGTTCCTTCTTCTGTTATCATACGGCTGGTCTGTACACTTCAGGAACAATGTCCATGGTGCCCTGAGAACGGACCTTTAGCTTTGAGTGACTGGGAACGTATAGGGCGTCTGCTTCGACATGCAGTCGACCTCTACGGGTCCCAAGCCGCTTTGTCTACGCAGCCTTTGCAAGCCGCTTTTTCTACGCAAGCAGCTTTCTCTACACAGCCTCCTCCCGCACATCACACGCCTACACTTTTGCCTCCTTCTTCAGCCCCTAGTGACCGCATTAACCATTTGCAAGCCGCTATTGCACAGCAAGTAGAAAATGCTAAAGCTGCCAAAGAATTGCTTATCTGCTTAACTAAAGAAAATGCTAATCCAGATTGCCAGCAAGCTCAGCAGCCTTTTTCTGCTGCTATAGTAACATCAGCAGATATGCTCAGCACCTGCCAAGACATTGGCACGCAAACATACAAAATGAATCTGCTTGCTCAAGCATTCACCCACAGCAACAAGAAAACTGGCAAATGTTACAATTGTGGCAAAGAGGGGCATTTTCGGCATGAGTGCCGCTCCACCCCTCAGTCAGGTAAGCGACCATCTACCAAGTGTCCAATTTGCAAGAAAGGGTTTCATTGGGCAAACCAATGCCGCTCAAGAAACTCCAAACCAGACGTACCTTCAGCCCCAAGCCAAAAGAGAGCATACTCCCTCACAGCCCTTCCCCCTCAAGTATGCTCTCCACCTCCTCCTCCACCGTAGCCCGACCCATTCCTGCTTCCCAACTATCAGCAGCTACCACCAGTAGCGCTGGGTTTAACTTAATTGTTACAGAAGACACTATGTTCCCTTCCCTTTGGAAGTGCTTTTAACTCCTACACAGGTTACAAGTCCGTTACCTGCTCAAATTCTTTGGATTGATTCTTCCTCAATCTTTGGTAAGTAAAAAAGTTTTTTCATTGTTCCAAGAATAATTGATTTTGATTACACAGGAACCTACAGATGTTTGAAAACCCTGCCCAAAACCAAGTTGAGTAGCGAAATAAAAACCCCCAGGGGAATTTTCAGAAGAGTAAAACCTCAGAGGGACGCCTCTGAAGCAAACCTCAGAGGGACGCCTCTGAAACAAACCTGCATCAAAAAGAACCTCATTGTACCTTGTATGCAAGTGATTTCACTGTACCTCTTGCTGTGAATGGTGATTTGCCCATAAAAGCCAAGTTCCTAGCTCCCAATGAGCGCAAAAGCACTTCAGAACATGAGTTCAGCCTGTTAGAAAGTCGGTGTGGCTTTCCACTGGGCCCGTGGAGAGATCCCACTATCGGCTAGCGAGCTCTATGCACATGAAGTGAGTTTGTGGCTTAATAAGTTTTTCAGAGTGATTGAGTGTGTATGGTGTGTGACAAATGACGAAGAAAGAAGAAAAAGAGGTTTTTCAATATTGTGTTCAGAACCAGATCCACTGGTGCTCTGATAATGTGATAGTTTTGTTAAAAAGAAAAAAAATGTTTATAGAAAATGCTTTATTGATCCTGTTTCAGACCAATCGCCTGATGGTCTGTTTAGTTTAATCCTTCCTTGATCATCTGCCAGCAACAAACTTTTCCCCATTGTTCCAGGTATAGTTGATTCTAATTACACAAGTGTTTTAAAACTGTAAGTCTAAACGTTTTTCCTTTAATGTTATTCTGTTTAAACCTCCTTATTTCATTCCTCAAGCCTGCTGCAGCCGTCCATAGAGATGCGAGTTATAGATCTACTGTTTTAACCCTTTATCTCCTATATAGAGCAACCCATTGGTCGGAAGCGACCACTCTGCATTTACATTGTCAATAACTTAGTATTTACAGGTCTTGTTGATAACCTTCAACCTGTGCAACAACTAGCTTGTTGTTCCACAATTGTGTGTGTGTGGGACCTTCCTCAGTGCAAAACTGTTCTTTCCCTGACATGTTTCTGTTGTCAGTTCAGTGTTCCCTGACAAGCTGAGTAGTGATTTATTTTCAAGATAGTTGCTAAAAACTAATGTCAAAAAGCTTTTTGTGGTGTTCCAGTGCAGTGTATCTGTTCCTGCCCTCTGGAGACTAAGGTTAACTCCAAATGTCTAACCCCGTGTGAGTTTTGTTCACATTAAGCCGTTCTAACTGAAAGCTGTCTGATCCGTCCTCAGCTTTAAGTATGTGTTTAGAATGAAACCAATATGCTTTGAAGTTCCGTGTGATTTACAAAGAAGTAGCACAGTTGTTAAAGTTCATAAGCTGCTGAGTCAAGGTTTTTCTCAAGCTACAGTTCCCCTCAAATTTGAAAAAAGACTTACCGCAGCCTCTCTTCAAGATCGAGAACTGTTTAAAACTTCTTCAAACAGAGTCAGTAAATTTCCCTGACATTGGATTTACAAAACTTTGCCTGCCTTTCCATAAAAGATTTATCCATGAAGCATTCGCCTCCCCCTTTCACCGTCCGGGGGAACGAAGATAAAGGACTTGCCGTCTGCTTTTGTTTCCAGCCAATTTGAAACATTTTCCCCCTCATCCTTGCTAAAAGACACTGTTTATTTCATTCAAGAGACTTTTGAACACTATTCATTTAATAAGAGACTTTAAATCTATTCTGGTTGTTTCAATTGTTCTAAAAACCTCATTACACTGTTGAATGTTGCCATTATTGCCCTGTTATTTCAAAAATAATTATGTTTTGCTCTGATTCTACGTTTTTGTGTTCCTTGCCATGTACAAAGTATTTTGAAATGTCAAAACAGCTTCTGTTACCTTGTCATTTTCTAAGTTTGCATTGTGTTTCTTGCCATGTACAAAGGTTTTTGAAATGTCATTGCTGGTGTTAGAGTCAAGTGCTGAATTGTTTTAGAAAGTTTTTCAAAGGTTTTTCGCTTTTCCCCTGGCTGTCTCCGTTCGCCGGAGGGGGCTGGGGGAAGGGAGAGAGTATGAGTTTTCCAAGTTGAAAGGCGATTAGAGAGGGAAAGATTGTCGAGTAGTATTGGCATGTTGTTTTCAGAAAGAAACCGTCTTTGTTCTCTGCTTATCTCTAATTGTAAGCCAAAGCCTTGAATTCTGTAAAATGAAAGTTGCTTAGAAAAAAAGTAGAGGCTCTCTTGCAAACTATCCCTCACAATTGTGTCGTCATCAAGAAGAGGTTGAACTGTGCCACCCTGTTAGCACAGAAGTTTAGAATTACAGGCCTGAAGCCCTGTCTGTCAAAATAGCTTAAAATTAGCCATCCTCCATCCTCCAACAAGAGGTTCCTTTGTTAAGAATTATCTTGTTCTCTGCTGTTTCTGTTTAGTTTTTGCTATGCTTGCCAAGAAACTTGTGTTTGAGACGCTATCTGATTGAGAAATGCTTGATGTACTCTGTACATGTTCTGTTGCTATTTGAACTTGAAACTTCTAAGAGTTATGCCATGAAAAGTGCCCTGTGGCTTTTCATAGATTTGGACTTGAAGTTCTAGATTCGTGTTCCATAGCCTGCTGTTTCCCTGCATACAGCCAAAGAAGCAAAAGATGATTGTTGCTATTATTCACCTAATTGTCACATTCTAATTGCTTTTGTTTTACTTCTCCCTTTGCCTCACTCGCCTACCGCCTTGCTTTTGTGCCAAAAGACCACAAGCCTATTTTAGATCTGTGAATGGTTAGCATTAACTGATACTCTGCCATGCAATATTTACTAGGGATATGCACTGGATCGGACCTGATCCACGATCCGAGTCCGGTCCAGTGGGAAATCGGATAAATTATCCGATTTCCGATCCCGCAGCTGGATCGGCCGATGCAATCCGAACCGGTCCGAAAAGGCTCCGAACCGGTTTGGCGGATCGGCGGATCGGCGGATCGGCGGGTGCCCATCGCCGCTTCCATTGGCGGGCGCCAGCGGGCGCCCGCCGATGAAAGTGGACAGCAGGGGGGGGGAGGAGGGGAGCGCTTACCTTCTCGGCCCGTCCGCTCCCGTCCGGCACTAGCAGCTACTACCAGCGGGCTCCGCGGCCTGCTCCAGGGTGGCGCGCCGGGTGATGTCATCACCCGGCGCGCTACTCTAGAGCAGGCCGTGGAGCCCGCTGGTAGTAGCCGCCGGCGCCGGACGGGAGCGGACGGGCCGAGAAGGTAAGCAGGGGGTGCGCGGAGGGGGGAGGGGGGCCCTTACCTTCCCGGCCTGGCCGCTCCCGTCCGGCGCCGGCGACTACTACTACCAGCAGGCTCCGCGGCCTGCTCTAGGGTGGCGCGCCGGGTGATGTCATCACCCGGCGCGCTACTCTAGAGCAGGCCGCGGAGCCTGCTGGTGGTAGCCGCCGGCGCCGGACGGGAGCGGACGGGCCGAGAAGGTAAGCAGGGGGTGCGTGGAGGGGAGGAGGGGGTGCGCGGAGGGGGGAGGGGGGCCCTTACCTTCCCGGCCCGGCCGCTCCCGTCCGGCGCCGGCGACTACTACTACCAGCAGGCTCCGCGGCCTGCTCTAGGGTGGCTCGCCGGGTGATGTCATCACCCGGCGCGCTACTCTAGAGCAGGCCGCGGAGCCCACTGGTAGTAGCCGCCGGCCCCGGACGGGAGCAGACGGGCCGAGAAGGTAAGCAGGGGGTGCGTGGAGGGGAGGAGGGGGCGCACAGAGGGGGGGAGGGGGGCCCTTACCTTCCCGGCCCGGCCGCTCCCGTCCGGCGCCGGCGACTACTACTACCAGCAGGCTCCGCGGCCTACTCCAGGGTGGCGTGCCGGGTGATGTCATCACCCGGCGCGCTACTCGAGAGTAGGCCGCGGAGCCCGCTGGTAGTAGCCGCCGGCGCCGGACGGGAGCGGACGGGCCGAGAAGGTAAGCAGTGGCGGGGTAGGGGGCTTACCCCCCCTTGGAGCCGTCCGCTTCTATCCGCTGGTGCCCGCGGGCACCAGCGGATGGAAGCGGACGGCCCCAGGGGGGGTAGGGAGCGCGGGGGAGGGGGCTTACCTGCCGGGGCCGTCCACAGCGGACGGCCCCGGGGGGGGGAGGGAGTTAGGCCCCCCCTCACCCACCCGCTGCCATTTTTTCCTCATAGACTTGCATTGCAATGCAAGTCTATGGGGAAAAAAATGGCGGCCGATCCAAAAATTTACGATTTTTGGGTCGGGATCGGACTCGATCCGGTCCGGGGGGCCTCCGATTTTGTCCGAACCGGTCCGTGACAAAATTGGAGGTCCCGATCCGGGTCCCGATCCGATCCGGGGGGTCCGTGCACACCCCTAATATTTACCCACTGGTACAGCTACTAGGCCAAGATGTGCTCGCTGTTCACTGGCCCATCACAAAAACAGAACCTGTTCACTTCATGACTACCACAAATAGTTACCAATTTGCTTTCTCCAATCATGTGGGTCCTCTATCATTTAACATGCCAAAAGATCCATGAATCACTGTAACCTTAACTATTCAGTTGCAAGCACAGTCAGTGCAGCCCCCCTACAGGGAGCCCCTACAGTATTCACTGATAGCCCCCCAAAAAGGGGTGTTCTTACCTATGTAGATGCCATTACTGAAATCTGGCGATTTTTTTACACTCCCATTCAAGTATCTGCGCAGCAAGTTAAAACTGCTGCAGTAATCCTTGCTTTCCAGCGTTTTGCACAACAACCTTTCAATTTGATTGTAGATACTATGTATGTATGTTTTTCATTTAATTTTTCATTTGACTGATTCTCTGTTGATTGCTCAAATTGATCACAATCCAATGGCTTTGTTCCTAACTCTGCAAAATGTTTTCACAACCCACTACCCCTTTTTTCATAGCACACATTCACAGTCATACCCCTTTCCTTGCCCAGACCATTGAGTCTTGGCAAATGCTCAAGCAAATGCTGCTTTACGGCGTCCAGCAGCAAATTCCTTATTCTCAGACCCTTTTCAGAGCCAAGCTTTTTTCACCAATCTGCAAAATCCCTAGCATGCCAATTTTGTCTTCCATTGACACAAGCACAAGCAATTGCTCACATTGCTCCCCCCATCATTCCTCTCTGTCTATGGGGGTAAACCCCAGAGAAGAAAAAGCTAACTGTCTATGGCAAATAGACGTTACCCATTTTTTCCCCCTTTTCAAACCTTATTCTTTGCTTCATTACCTTCAGCCAATTCATTGCACAAGAAAATAGATGCTGTATTCTTAGATTAACATGTTGTTTAGAAAAAAATGTTAATACTACTGCCAATATATTGTACGTGATCTGCAACTTGAAATCATTGAACTACATTGAAATCAATGCAAAATTGTTTTGCAATAGACTATCAGTTAGCAAAAAGCTATTGAAGATCATTTGTCTAATTTAGCACATTTCATTCATACACAATTCTCTGTGTTTTCCTAGTTAACAAACTGGCTTCCTAATTTTACATATCTCAGACAGCTATTTTTCTATGTCATTTGTGAAATAGCTATTATAAAATCCTTAGGTTGCCTTGCTCAATGTATCCCTTCACTGTTAAAGTTGGTAAAAGATTGCTTTACCTGTACTTCATATTCTACACACAAACCACCTCCTTATTGACTTAAAAACAGAATAAAGAAGAAATCAGTTGAAAGAGCTATCTTGAGAAAAAGTATTGTAGGGCATACCCTGGTGCTTTCTCACAACTGGATCTTTCTATCTGTTATCTCTTTTTCGCTACACCCAAAATGTCCTAGCTACATACAGGCTGTTCTAGCTTCAGCTTGCCAGCATCAGGCTAGGAACAAATGTTGCAGTAATGATGTAGCGTTCTTATTCTGAAGTCTATTGTTTTGCTCTATAACAATCTCCTTGTATTAATCAAATTCACAAAACTTCTTAAATTTAATTAAGGGAAAGAGATGAGATGAAGGGCAGAACACGGCTGGTAAAGCATCGTTGAGAAGGCCCTGATGTGGAGTCACCTAGTTCTTTCTTTCTCCCTAATCTCTCTATCCCGCTATATACAAAATGTTCCTGCAAGCCAGCTAACGATTTCTCCATCCAACAACATTGTTGCAGTAATGATGTAGCAGAAGTTATGTTGCATTCTTATTCTGTGCTCCATTGTGCTATCCTATGACATACGATTATGTGTGTGTGTTCTACTGTGTGGAAACCTGCTGTGTCTTCTCAAACAGCATTGCTAGAGAGCTATATAAGCCAAGCTAACAAACAATAAACAAGCTTCCTGCCTAGAACATCTCGGTGTGTGTGTCTTCACTCCTTCAGGGAAGAGCAGGCTTTATGCATTGTTGGTGGAACTGCTCTGAGGCAAGGAGATTCTGGAAAGAAATTATTTTTAATATTAGTAATCTTCTGCAATATACTATAACTTAATCTAGAATTTGCTTATTAACTTACCTGAAAGATGCAAAGAACTAAGAAAAACTACTCTTTTATATGATATTGGCAGCACATCTTCATGCCAATTATTGGAAAAGAAAGGAAATACCTTGACTAAAAGAATAGTATATTAAAATGTGGGATTTGGCATTACAGGGATTCTTTGGGTTAAGTAGGGAAAATATAGGATAAATCAATTAGAACAGGAGTGGGAACAATTTAGGAGGTTTTGGAATGATAAGGAAGTTGTGATACATAGTAATCCATTTCCTTTCATGCAATGTCTCTGTGTTTAAAGGTCATTTATGTCTAGATGTTTTATTGATGTAAAGTATTTGATGGGTCTTACTGCTTCATAATGGTTGTAATTGGTTTTAGTATGTTACATGCCTAAAGAATATTAATGTTTTAGCATTTGCAGTGATTGTTTGATAATCTGTTTAAAATAATAAATAAATCCTAAATAAAATAAAATAAATGTTCAGTTGCTTTGGAGTAAAGTTTTGCTGCTTTCTGAAGACATTTGATCCATTTCTGAACTTTCCCACTCCCCTGAATACTAGAAAGGAATTCTACTGAAGTTAACCAGATCATCCTAGATTTATTGAATTGTGAAAATGTGTCTGTCATATTACGGAACATGCATTTTACATAAGCTGGTGGTTTCCTCTGTGGTTAACTAATGTTTGAAACAAGTAAAATTAAGGAAGAAACTGTGGGTCATAGTGGAAAGGACCGGGGAAGACACTACAATTTCTTTCACTAAGCTTATTTTGAGTTTAGTAAGCAGTTTCTATAAGGAATCCTTTTGGAACAGTCTTACATTTACAGTAATTGAACAGACGATACAAAACAGAGCTTGAAAGATGGCACTTTTCCTCACAGAAAGAAATCTGCCTCCAACTGTACCAGAAGTAGGTATTTGCTTCTGACGCAGGAAGTAGCATATACCCATGATTATGACTAGTAGTCATTGATCACTTTATGCTCTTAACCTCTTCTTTCTGTAGTTTCTGATTAGATGACTTAACATCTAATCTCTTAAAACTTCTGTTTTTAAAGGAGGCTTTAATGAGACTATGAGCTATCTCACACAGTGGCCAACCAGCTGCCTGTGGGAAGCCCACAAGTAGGACAGTTCAGTACTCATGTTCCCCAAGGACTCGTATTGTGAGGCATATTGCCCTGATACTGGAGGTAGCATATAGCCATCAAGATTAGTAGCTATTGATAGTCTCATCCTCCATGAATTTATCTAATCCCCTTTGAAAGCCAGCTAGGTTTTGGCCTTCATTACACCTTGTGCTAGCAAATTCTATCATTTACACTACTCACTGTGTGATGTACTTCCATTCATCTATCCTGAATCTCCCAATAATCAGCTTCATGGGATGACCCCAAGTTCTACTATTATGACTTTCTCCATATTACGATAATTTTATACACCTCTGTCATGTCCCTCCTAATTTGCCATTTTTCTAAACTGATAATGTTGTAACCTTTGCTCATGTGGGAGTGGTTCCAACTGCCTGATTGATTGCTCCTTTCTCTGCCCTTTCCAGCTCTACAATATCATTTTGGAGGTTTACTAGGAACTGTACCTCGTAATCCAAGTGCAGTTGCACCATATATTTCTATAACAGTATTACGATATTGGCAATTTTATTTTTGATCCCTTTCTTAATGATTCCTAACATGGAATATGCATTTTCACTGCAGTCACACACTGGGTTGATGTTTTCATTGCGCTATCCACTACGACTCCAAGATGCCTTTCCTGGGACAGTGTGGAATTTCACAAAAACCAGGAAACTTCCAAACAATTGTGAGGAAAGGGGGTCTGGCCATTTTGGAAACCCCAAAGGGTTGGATTGGGACCAGGAGGGCCAGAGTTGCCACTTGGGCCCGGGGTTCCCCATGCTTGCCTTAATGCCTGTTTATTTATTGCATTTATATCCCGCCTTTTTTCCTCCAAGGAACCCAAGGCGGCATACATAATTTTCCTCCTCCTTCCCATTTTTATCTGGCAGAAGAAATGTAAATGTGGTCTACAACTAAATGTTATCTTATGAGTTGCAATTTAAAAAACTAAAATTGAGCCTATACTTAGCTTGAACTGAAAACTAAGTTTGCCCTGGCACCTTTATACATAGGATCAGTATAATGTGTTTCACAGATTTCAGCTGCACCATTTTCTGTGGCTCTGAACATAGAATCATAGAACTGTGGAGTTGGAAGTGACCACAAGGATCATCTAATCCAACCCTTTGCAATGTACAGGAAAACCAGTTAAACCATCCATGAAAGGTGGCTATCTAGCTTCTTCTTAAAAACCTCCAGGGCTGGAGAACCCACAAGTTCCGTAGGTAGACTGTTCCACTGTTGTACAAAACCTACTGTCAGGATTTCCCCCCTTATATTTAATTGAGTATAGCTAGAGCGACCAGATACAAAAAAGGGCAGGGCTCCTGCAGCTTTAACTGTTGCGATGAAGAGGGAATTTCACCAGGTGCTGCATGCATACAAATGACACTTGCTGAAATTCCCTTTTCTGTACAGCTGTTAAAGATACAGGAGCTCTGTCCTCCTTTTCATATGGTCACCTTAGATCCAGGTCAGGAGATGGCTAACATTTCATTAAAGGTCCTAGTTATCTTGAAGCGTGTCAGCCACAAGGCCATTACTGCAGAAGGCCTCTTTGGATCCTGACAAACTCGGTGTTTATCAAGCAGCCCACCACAAATATCCCCCTTTTAGTTAATGGGCTTAAGTGGATAGCGGCACACAGCGCAATTACAGTCATTCTCAATGGCACGGTTTCATCTAGACCGATTTCAATCTGGCTGTGAAAAAAATAGACAACATGTAGAGCCACTGAGTCAGTTAAAAATAGAGGTACTCCTGAGGAATAATCACAAGTATTCTGAAACAATCTGGTGGAGTGGTTGGGATGGGACAACCCTTCCCTGTTGTCTCAAAAAGGAGTGCATTAGGTTGAAGGCAAAGAATCTTCTTTGGCTCCCTCTACAAGGATTCGCTATTGCGCCCGGTTCGGCGATTATGCGCATTATTGCAGACGCGCATTTACTCCTAATCCCTCTGCACGGGAGGCGGCGAGAGGCGGCGAAGCGCATTAATAGATGTCCAAAAAGCGCTTTACAAGAAGTTAATGCGCATAATCACTTGTTCACACGGGGAAAATGCGCTTTAACGGCCGGAGCAAAATAAAACTCGCGATTTAACGCGCATTCGAAAATGCGCATTATCGGGGAGATAACGCGCCTCTACGCCCGATTTGCGCTCCGTTCTTGTAGAGGTAAAATTTTTAATGAACCTTCAAAGCGCATTAAACCTCTCTTGTAGAGGCACTCTAACACATAGGCTGTATTCAGATATCATGATAGCCCATGATAGGTTAAGCTACTCATAGTAGCTTTTTTTTTTTTTTTAATAGCCCACAATTCCCCAACACACGAACGGGCTAATAAGTTACTGTGAGTAGTTGATTAAGCTACTGTGTGTAATTTGACAAACTCCCATTCCCCCTGTCCTGTGGCAGTCCTCCTACCTGAACAATGGAGCTGTTTCACCTCTGAACGTTTGTAGGAGTGGGACAAGACAGCCTCTCCCAGTAAGGAGGCACCCAATCCACCATCAAACCCCTGCATGATAACTCACTAAGGAGTGCCCGAGGCCCCCCCACACGGGGAAGTGGCTAGAAAACTTTCGGAGTGTCCATGAGACCCATCCGCTGCTTCGTTGGCAGCCGCGGAGGAAGACGTGCTGCGGCCGCTGCTGCAGCAAGAACTGGTGGGCAGATCTCCTCCCATCAGTGGAGGAGACCCATCCGCCACTTCTTGCTACATCTGCAGCCACAGAGGAAGACCCACTGCAGCCGCTGCCATTGCAACAAGTGGCAGGCGGGTCTCCTCCACTGCAGGGGAGAAGATCAGTCTGCCGGGGAAGGAGGCGGAGGCACGGAGCGATGTCTCCTGATGGGATGAGATCGCTCCATGCAACTGCCTCCTTCCCCATTTGTTGTGCAGCTGAGGGTGGAGAGAGATGCTGTCAGGAGAGTCTCTCCTGACAATGCCCCACCCCTGCCCTTGCCATAGCAACAAATCGCGTTGGCTGCAAAGTGGTGGTGGTTGGTGATGGGGGACACTAGGAGCTCCTGCTGCTCTCAACAGTAGCAGGAGTTCCTAGACCCATCGTCCCCAGTCTCCAGCACTTTTCCTCTGTTATGGGAAAAAGGGATGAACATGGGGTGCTACGGATCACGGCGCCCCACCAAGGGATAGCACGATCAGTGGCTCCCCAAGAGCTTTCTGGACGGGATTATTTCCCCAGCCTATAGAGCCTCGCTGGCAAGAGCAGCAGGGGTTTCTGCCACTCTTGCCTCGCAACTCTGTAGGCATGGGAAATAATCAACAGAGCCCACCACACAACACAATAATCAACAGTTGTACAGACAATCAACTCTGCACACAGTTGATTATTTGCGTTAGTTATTTCTAGAAAATAACTAACTGTGGCATGGTATTTTTCCAGACAGATGTCACAATAGTCAACTGTGGACAATTTTGTCTACCGTGGACAATCAGAGTTGTCTAGTGTGTCGTCTGAACCAAGTCATTGATTCTATGTTGGGTCAGTTGGTGAGGAAACTCCATGCATATAGAAAAATAGCTTTTCAAGGAGAAAGCTCAAAAGTGTGGAAAGTTGGGTTTTGTTTCTTTTTTTGGTGGAGACATATTCAAGTGGCCCAACCCCGGAAAAGCTTTTACTACTTGATAAATTAGCCCTGAGCAGGTTGCAGGGAACAGAAAGAAAAGGGGAACTTCTGCATGATTTTGAGTTAATGTATTTATAATACATTTCTAGGCACAACATTCATAAACTAATTGCCAGTCTCAGACAAATGTTGCCCCAATATTGTAACATCTGGATTCCCTGACATTGGTATGTCTCCGTCATATTGCATTGGTGTGACTTTCTCAATGTAATTTCTGTAGGTGTAGAGACTAGGACAGCTGAGAAATGTCTCTCTTCTCACTCGCTCCCACTGCTAGGAGGAAGTGAAAATGTTCTGTTGCGTCGCGAGAATATTGGCTTTTTGACTCATACTTTCTCTGCATTGCCTGAAAATGCTTAATATGGGCCTCCACTTTTTCTTTTTCTTTTGCCAAGACAAATTACAAGGTTAGATTAGCAGTTTCATTTTTTCTTCTTCCAGCATCAGAAGAGCGAGCTAAAATACCCTGTCTAAAATTAAGTACGCTGCCAGCAATTAAAGCAGATTAAGGCAGAGGCACTCCTGTCAGAAATCCCAGATTTCTGACAGGAGTGCCTCTGATTGAAAGGAAGATGTCACAGGGAATGCTGGAAGTTGTTGGACGTTTTTCTTTCTAAACCTGCATAGGATGGTGCCTTAAATCACTTTATTTCTCATAGAATGCCAACACTGCATGTATCATTTCTCTTGCAGCACATTTACGTGTGGTCTGCCACATAGTTTGGGAATGAATAGGTTAGATGCTTTTGAAAGTCCAACAAGTGGTAGGCCTGGTGGTTGCGATAAGTTTCTGCTCACAGGGTTTTTAACTTTAAACGGCCTTGAATTGAGGTTGGCAACCTATTTTGGCCTGTGGACACATTTGGCAATTTATTTATTATTTATCTTATTTATTGCATTTTTATACTTCCCAATAGCTAAGGCTCTCTGGGCAGTGCACAATTGAAACCATACAATACAACAAGGGATCATGCAGTTGAATCTGATTCTGGAACAGAATTAGGATGCAATCTGATAGCAGCTTTACCCAATAACTTTTTAAGCAGGCAGAGGGGGTGGAATAGAGGCCCTTTCTTACACCATAGGGGTGTAGAGAGAGGGAGGGAGGGCGATCCCGGAAGTATCTAATACACACCATTGGCACACACAAGGATCAGCCGGGGGCCACCCCAGGCAAACAGCCTGGTGTAGGAACGGCCATACTCAATCTACGGATTTCACTGATTTGGACTGTGCCATTTAACATGATCCTCAGAAAGGTTAGCACAGTCCTTATGTTGTTTGTGGATATCAACTGTATACCTGATTCGTTATAGCTGACACTTCCAAACTCTTCTGTCTGGAGCTGCTCTTGCATGACAAGCATGCTAAAGTTTTCTGGATGTGACTTTTCTTTGCTCTCTACACGATGGCCATTCCTGTGCATCATTCCAGGCAGTCCTGGGGACTCCCATCACAGTAGTACCCTTCCTTCTTGTCAGATTGTTATAGGGATGATATCAATTTACTGTACTACATTTGTCATGAATGGGACAGCTCATGTTATGAGAATTAAGCAGAACTGGAACTCTTACTATTTAATACTGACTCTGGAAATACAATCCTAGTAAGTATAATAAACATACAAAATTTTCCTGCATGGAGGTTTTGGTTTGCTTTACAGTAACAAGGAAGAGAAATTTCCAAAAGCTTTTTCTAGAGAATCTAGGAATCTAAACTTCCCACTCTGTGCATCTTCCTCCTCAAATTTTCTTGGGGATGCCCTTTTGCTAGGGCCTTGACAGGTCAGATACTGACTGAGTCAAGACCTCCAAGAAAAAGCAAGAGTGAAGGCTCGAAATGACTCTGAATTGTGTGAATGTTTTATCAATACATCAAGTAATGGGGAGGTTGGTAGGATTTGTGGAATTCATTTCCCTGGAAGTTTATAGTTCCACTTAGACAATCCAACTGTAGCTGGGAATGGATGAAATCACATTTCGGGACCTTCAGTTCTGATTTTATGAGAGTAAGATATTTTGGGAAGGGGAAATGACCCAGCCATGAGATTCAGTGTTGAACAAGATAGATCTAAGAGGTCAGTACTTATGTTCTTATATTTCAACAAGTGAAAATGCAACTTTTTCATAACTAACAGGGCTGATTTAAATATTATAGCAGCTACACAAAGGCTGATTGAAATAGTTTCCGAAAAGAGATTGCAACCTGCTCTACAGGCATAATGTGCAGAGTGGATCCCCATGTTAATCTATGCATTATGACCACAGGATGGAACAGTTGCTACCAGGCAAGCTTTTCAGCCAGCCTCTACATGACAGAGAGTCCTGCCTAACGCTGAAAGAATTTATCTTTATGTGCTTCCTTTATCCCCCCAATCCCTCAATAATCAAACATTACATAAAGCCATCCAGCTAATAGGTTTAGGGTTCATTCATATGAGCATATTTGGCTGGCCACTTTTTTGTTTACTTTTTAAAATTAATGAAATCTCATCTTTTCTGTCTTGCATTTCTCTTGGTGCCCTATTTAATTTTTAATTTAAAGTTCCCTTTGTCTCATTTTTAAAAAATGTTTGTGAGTCTTAGGGTAGGGGCATGTTTTTTTTCCATTATTGTAGAGCACCCAGTGCATAGAAGATGCTTTTTAAAGCAATAAATAAATTACTGAGACCAGGGGAAGGCAACATCTGGGCAACATTTCTCCCCAGAACTCACCCTGGGCTTCTCCCCTGAATTTGCCCCTGAAATTGTTGCCATGGTGCTGGCAAAAAAGCAGCGATTTTGTACATACACAAGGCACAGAGAAAGCACGTGCCTTGTGTGGAAGCAGAATTGAGCTCCCACGATGACACAGCTGCAGGCTATGGACTATGAGTTGCCCAACCCTGACATTTATACTCTACCTCTCTATGATAAAAAAAAAAAATGAAACTTATGGCAGCTTACAAATGAAAATATAAATGACCTCAAAATTAAAAAACAAATCTGACTGATAAAGGTGATGGAGAAAAGACTCTGCTTCAACAGCGCCATTGGTTTGTGTGTGTGCATGCGCATGTGCGTATGCCTGCCTGCAAATCAGTCCTAATTTCAGGTGAAGAGCATACAAAAGCATCTGGTGGGTCGTGGGATGGCTGCACTTTGCTTACCCGTATGGATTTTGTTAATAGTTGTCAGGCAGCACCATTTCGGAAGGGTTGGGTTGGGCAGGCAGTTAGCACTGCAGAAGCACATGGTGGCTGGATTGTTTGTTATTTAAAGTGCTCTGTTCTCGAGCCAAAAGGATTCCCAGAGTTGATTACCAATATTAATAATAAGAAATCAGTGCCTGCCCTTAGGCTCACAATCTAAAAAGACACAACACAAAAGGAAAGGGATTATGGCGAGAGGAGAAAAAACACCCCCACCCCCCACCCCCCAGGCATGATCTTTTTACTTACAGAGTAGTATAGGTGTTCTTTCTGGCAGGGAGGGAAAACCAATCTATCTGCAGATCCTTTTCTGGCCATTGTATGGGCCTAGATTGATTGGTCTCCTTTGCTGCACAATGTTCTTCCTGGGAGGCAAGGGAAGCAGCCTTGCAGTGACCTTTTGCCCGCTGGCTAATGAAGGAGGCCAGAGTGTGCTGACCTTCAGCTCTGCAGGCCCATGGTTGTTGAGTAGATGGCTGACCTGGTCTGGATGCACGCTACTGATATCAAAATGACCACTCACTTGGCAACTGTGCGTTTGCACAAGGCTGGCTGCCACACCCCACACCTCCACCACTGCCTCCCAGCAACTAAAGGTACCAGTGGGAAGGGCCCTCTACTGCCATGCTGTGGTGTCTAGCAGTTTCACCTAGTGAACAGCCTCACCAGCTACCAGCTGCCAAGAATGGTTGGCTGCAAACTAGAAATAGGCAGAAGGTAGACCACAGCCACTGGAAGACAGCTGGCCTGTTTCCTGTGGATCAGTGAGCACCTGCTGGGCTTTGGAATTCTTGCCATGAATGTGGGGGTTGATCTGATACAGCAAGACACTTACGTTCTTAGGCAAGCATGTATACTAAGCATCGCTCAGCACAGATGAGTAAGGGGCCACATGTCCTCCTTTACAAAAGACAGTGTCTTGTTTTTGAAGAGCTGTCCTGACTCCTGTCTGAGTCCATTTCAAAGATAAAGAAGAGGGAGAGCAGAGGCTCTGAAGTTAGCCATCAAGAGTAAACATAGGAAGCTACCTTATACTGAATCAGACATTGGTCAGTCTAGCCCAATTTTGTTGACTCTGACGGGCAGGAGGGCTCTTCCCCCCTCCCCCAGCCCTACCTGGAGATACCTAGGATTGAACCTGAGGCCTTCTGCATGCAAAGCTTGTTCTCTACTACTGAGCCATGGATCCTTTGGCTGGACACTTACAGCAGATTGAACAGGCAAGCACACAGGTCACCTGGTTACTGTCTTCCCTTATGGTGAAATTGCAATTCTATTTAAATTATAATACTTGGGTATGATCCAATGGCGCCCATGTGCTATCACTGTTGACATTGCCAATGCTTGTACAATGGCTGCACAATGTCAATAGTACTTGCTAGAGTGATGGGTTTCCCAGGATTCAGGTTTCTCAGATCCAGGCACTCTTGAATGAGACTGATTTTCTGGATCTGTTTCAGTCAGGGTTCAGGCCCAATTTTGGGACTGAGACTGCCTTGGTTGCTTCATATGATGATCCGTGTTGGGAGAAAGACAGAGGAAGTGTGTCCCTGCTGATACTCCTTGATCTCGCAGCAGCGTTCGACACAATAGTATCCTTCTGGAGTGGCTGTCTAAGTTGGGAGTTGGGGCAGTGGTTTTGCTTCTGTCTGGATGGTCATTTCTAGAAGGTTGTGTTTGGGGGCAGGGGGTGGGTATTTCTTGGCTCCATGGAGCTTCCAGTGTGGAGTTCCATAGGGATCAATTATATCTATGTTGTTTAACATCTACATGAAATCGCTGTGTGGGTCATCCAGAATTTTGTGGTGGGATGTCATCAGTATGCTAATAACATACAACTATACATCTCCTTTTCATTTCAGGCAAGGATGGCAATGGATGTTCTCAACCATTGTCTGGCCTTGGCAATGGACTAGATGAGAGCCAATAAATTGAAGCTCAATCCAGATAAGACTGAGGCCCTTTCCACACCCTGGCTGTTTGCCTGGGATGGCCCCAGGCTGATTTCTGTGCACCAATGGTGTGTATTAGGTACTTCCGGGATTGCCCTTCCTCCCTCCCTGTGCTCCGATGGTGTGTATGAGGTACTTCTGGGATCACCCTCTCTCCCTCTACACCCCTATGGTGTAGAAAGGGCCTGAGGTTCTTCTGATGGGTGATTCCTCTGAACAGATGGGGGAAATACTACTAGCTCTGGATAGGGATTACACTCCCCCTGAAGGAGCAGATTTACAGTTTTGATCCATCATTGTCATTGGAGGCTCAGGTGGCCTTCATAGCGCTGAGTGCTTTCTACCAGCTTCGGCTGGTAGTCCACCTGGATGGGGATAGCCTAGCATCAATGGTAAAAGGCTTTCTGTGATAGCCCCATGTTTGTGGAATGCTCTTCCCAAGGAAGCTTATCTGGTTAAAAGATGTCATCTTTTTGGCGCCAGGCAAAGACATATTTATCTTGTAGGCTGCTTTTGTGGTGTTCATTCTAGACTGTGAGGATGGGAAGGAGAATTTTGTGTATTGCCGATGGACACCTTTTGTATTATATAGTTTTATGGCAAGTTTTTATGGTATTTTTGTTTGTTTCTATTATTATGCTGATTACAGTTTATATTGTTTTCGAGTTTTTCTCCCCATTACATTAATCTTGGGTATCAGCATTGCTTGTGTAGCTTTTTGTGATGGAAAGTGACACATAAATATAAGAAATAAATTTTAAAAGGTAGGACCTACAGATCTTGCTGAATTTTGCTTCCCCACCCCATGGAAATAGATAATTATGTATGTGTGCAAGGCATTTATATGCTGTTTTTGGCTTACAAAGCAGATAAAAACATAAAGACAATAACAACAATGTGAAATAATACTCTAAAAACAATGCAACACCAGAAACTAACTACCACAATGCCAATCAAAACAGTTACGTCTAGCAATCCTTATGGAAGGCAGTGAGGAAGGAACATCCCCTAATCTTAGCAGATATGTCACTTAAAGCAATGCTACCCACATCCAGTGGAGGCTGTTGGCTCCAATGTCAGTGGGGAAGCGAATCCGGTCCAGGCTTCAGTCAGAACCAATCCGAACTCTAAAGAAGCTATCCAAGGTGCGAAGCTCGTATTGAAACCTGGAGTGGATTTATTTCTTACATTTATATCCCATCTTTTTTCCTCCAAGGTCCCCAAGATGGCATACATAATCCTCCTCCTCTCCATTTTATCCTCACAACAACAACCCTGTGAAGTAAGTTGGGCTGAGAGTCTGCGACTGGCCCAACATCACCCAATGAGCTTCCATGTCTGAGTGGGGACTAGAACCTGGATCTCCCAGTCCAACACTCTAACCACTACACCACACTGGCTCTCACTGGATTCACCGCCCCATGACATCAGAGCCACCACCTTCCACTGCCCACATGCACTCAAAAATAAGTCCCACTGAGTTCAGAAGCGACGCACAGAATTCTAGCCCTCATCTCTACTCCACTCTTGAAATAAGCACACTGAATCCTCCAACTGGCCCGCGAAGGCCTCCAGAGAGGACCCTGCCCAAAGCTCTTCCCACCTCAGAAAAGAGAGGGGTGGGTGGGAGAGTGACTCCTTGAAGTGTGTGGCTTGGTCAGGAGCCCGCTGTGTGCATATCGTAAGTTGCCTTGGGAGTCCTACTTGGGCTGAAAGATGATGATGATGATGATGATGATGATGACTATTAGGCTGTGGCCGTGCTCCAAAAAGCAACATATCTACATCACCAATAACAGATAAATCAACAAATCTCAAGACATCAGCATTATGTCGCCTTGTTTGGATCCAGCTTCTGGAGATCCATATTTGACACCCAACACCCGAACATCTCCTTCAGATGTTTGTAGGTTGGCCACTTATGCGTTGCTAAAAAAAGAGGGAAGGCATTACCCTCCGCCAAAAGAGGGTACTGATTTTTTGCATATGCTGATTTGCTTGTATAAATGCAAATTTAGAAATTATAATTTAAACCGAAATACAATTTCATAGCGTGTGACCAGGTAATCTGTGCACCTGCCTCCTCAGTCCAGGTGCTAACTGTAGATGGGAAACTTCAGGGCCCCTGCTCTCCTTTCTTACAGTTCTTTATCTGTCCTTTAAATAGAGGATGCCTTCAAACAGGGGATAGTCCTCTGGCACCCCTTCAAACAGAGAACTATCCTCCGTAAAAGAGGAGGAGAGCATGAGAGACAGGGCCTTTTCTATAGTGGCACCAAGATTATGAACTTATCCTCCTGTCTCTATTCTTGACTGCTTTTCACAGAGCAGTCACAGAGCAATCAAGACTTATTTATTTTAACAGGCATTTCCAAGATGAATATGATTTGTTGATGCTCCTATACTGCTGTTTTGATATATCCCCCCTTTTTAAATGGATTTTTAAAAATATTATTTTACTGTTTGATTATTGATAGAAAATTGGAGGTAGAAATGAACAAAAAAACTCCTCTGCTTTCTACAACTTATCCATCTGAGCACAGTGTCCACCAAGCCTACTGCTCCTGCCTGCCTACTTAATGAAATATAGAGCTGGATGTCATCAGGACATCATGTAAGATTTATTAAAGTATGTTAAACGATTGCTTAGCGGACAATATGTAGGGTGACCAGATAAAATCCAGGTCAGGGCTCATGTAACTTTAACAGTTGTAGAGCAAAGGGAATTTCAGCCAGTGTCATTTGTATGCAGTTAGTTCCTGGTGAAATTCCCTCTTCATCACAACAGTTAAAGTTGCAGGGGCCCTGCCTTCTTTTGTATATGGTCACTCTAGTATAGTGCATGCACCTTTAACTGTTGTGATGAAGAGGGAATATCACCAGGAACAAATTGCATACAAATGACACTGGCTGAACTTCCCTTTTCTCTACAACTGTTAAAGTTACATGAGCCCTGACCTGGATTTTATCTGGTCAGCCTAACAATATGCACACAAGCAACTACAAGGAAACAATTTTGTGGCAAAAGCTGAGTTTTTAATAGGTAAGTACGATTAATAAATGACACATGCCTGTGTGTTTTATATACACAATGGAATACATGAAGTGGCTCTCAGTGTTAAGTCAAGAGGAGAAAAACCCACTTTCTCTTTTATTACTTGGAACACTGTGCTGAAGCAACTAACTCCAATGGCTCTGACCTTTGGGACAAGGTTTCTTGTAATGTGCATGCTCTTGCCATCAACAAAACAGGAAGTGCTTCTCACAGAGTATTTTGATCTTACTCTTCTGGATGAAACCTCTTTGGGGAAATTTGATCATTGTCAACATCAATTCTCTGTGAAACTATACAAACACCTAACGCCTCAGACTTGCACACACTTATTTGGAAACAAATCCCATTCATGAATCATTTTCAATTGTCCTTACAGCTATGGGAATTGGGTTTAGATTAAAGTGTTACATTTAAAAAATGTAAGAAAGCTCTAATTAAGGGCTGCCCTGCATGTTATGTCAATTTTCTTCAACCTGGTGCCTTTATTTGCCATGCTGTCTGGGGATGATGGTAATTGTAGTCCAATAAATCTACAGGACACCAGGTTTAGTAAGGGTGTATCCTGTATGTGTCAATTATTATTCTCTTTGGACCTATTTAGACAATACGTTAAGCCATGGTGTTGCTGCAAATGGTTAGTGAATGTGTTTAAACCATGGTTAGGAATGGTTCACATGACATGCTAAGCCATAATTAAGCTCAAAATACTTAATCACCATGGCTTAGCGTGTTGTTTGAACAGGGTCTTTCTCTTGCCCCTGAGATTGCAATTTGAAGCAGAAGATTTTTTAAAAACAGTGTAATTATTGTCTGGGTTACACATCAGCTTTCCCTAACCCAGTGCCTTTATTTGCTATGCTGGCTGGGGATTATGGGAGTTGTAGTCCAACATCTGAAGGGCATCAGGTTTGGAAAGGCTATGTGCTGTATTGGTCAATTATTCCCCCCCTTTTTTTCTTTCTTTTTTTCCCTGAGGTTGGAATTAATTAATTTCATTTCTATACTGCCCAATAGCCGAAGTTCTCTGGGCGGTTCACAAAAATTAAAACCATAAGAACAGCATAAAATATGAATGCTTAATACTACAATACAAAAGTACAACCACAATAAAACTGACCAGCAGAGATTAAAACTGAATAATGCAGAGATTAACATAGAGATTTAAAATAGCAGAGTTAAAAAATAGGATAGTAATTTGCTAACACACTGGGAAAATGAAAAGGTATTCTCCAGAAGATCAGCATGGGCAGAGCTCTGACCTCTGGAAGAGAATGGAGCGAGGGAGGAATAGAGGGAGGGATCTAGCCAGTGGATGAGATGGGGAGGGGAGAGAAGAGGCCAAGGACCCACTGGATCCAAAGGACTTTCAGATCCCACCCTCAAGAGTGCTCAGTTGCCCATCTAGCTAAAACCATTGCAAAGGAGGAGGATGTGTCCGTAAATGCCCTTGCTGGCAGGGCTCACAATGGCCGGAAGGCTCCAATGTCCATGAACTGAAGAGCAGCTTCTAGAACAGGGGTGGGCAACATGTGCCACTGAAATTCGTGGCAGTGACAAACCCTCCCCCCCCCCCCCCAATTTGTCACCTAATTTCGATGGCAAAACACTATGTTAAAAAGGTCATGTCCTCCCCCCACCCAAAGTTGCCCACTGCTGTTCTAGAGATTCCAAACTAGTGCTTTTAAAGCAGCCTTTCCTAATTTTGGGTGCTGAGATATTGTTGCACTACAGTTCCTATTTTCCTCAGCTAGCATGGCCAATAGCTCATTCAAATCAGTGGGCCTGCTCAGGCTTTTGGTTAAGCAGCAGGTTTTAAGATGTATTGTGCGATGCGTTTTGCTAAACCCTGCACACTCACTAATCACAGTCGGACCATCTGCAGCAGCGTTAGCGGCTCTAACTGTGGCTGAAAGTGTTGTGTGCGACAGCACGGATTGTGATGAGCGCTAACCCCAGAGAACCACAGTTTCACTCATCACAGAGCCTGAAGTGTCGTCTGAACAGGCCCAGCTGTCACCGCACAGTGGTGGCAGACAGCGCACCCCGCATTGGCACTCCTTCCACCCATCTACAGAGGAAGGAGTGCCATGGCTGGTTTTCCTGCCACTGCCACACCCGCCCCTGCCCAGCAGAGCATCAGCGGCAGCTGTAGGGGCGGCTGAGAGCATCACCCCCCCTCTTAAATCGTAAGTTTAATTCCCCCCCTTTTTAAAATGGGGGGGAGGACTGCGGAGGCATGGAGGTGGTGCAGCGAACTTATGGCTCGCTGGTCCACTCCCTTCCCTGCTCAGCCCATGGTGACCAATCATTGGTTGCTATAGACTGTGGCAGGACTCCCAGAAGCTCCGGAGCAAGAGTGACGGATGGCAAATGCCGTTGTCGCCTCGCTCCAAGCTAAAAAAGTCAGGGTAAATGCCTGACTTTTTTAGAGTGGAGCTTTGGGGCTTTTCCCCGCAGTAGCTTCGGAATGGCGGCAGCGTCATGTAATCCACCTGCCGCCACTCCGAAGCTACTGTGGGGAAAAGCCCCCGTCTAGAGGTACCCCGAGTGTGTTTAAAGCAGCCTTTTCCAACCTTGGGCTCCTCTACGTACCTGCATCTCCATGAAATCCTACCCTGGAGTCACTGGAGAATTAAGCTGCTCCCAGGAGTTTCACCTTGGAATGGGTTTATGTTTTGTTACAGCTTCAATGCCAGGTTAAAAAATGGAACTTTTGATGCCTGGGGGAAACATGATATTAAGGAGTTTAAAGATGTACTATCTTGTGGAGTTATTAAGTTATTAACATCAAGAAAGGAAAGCATGTTGAAGCAGATAATTATCTTCTAGTACTTACAAATTTGCAGTTTTGTGCACAAAGAAACAAATTAGAAATACAAATGCCAAGGAATCAGATTCCCTTTGAGCATTTAGTTCAATCAGTTGAAGGTGACATGAATGGTTTTGATTTTAGCTGTGCTCCACATCCTTCTACAGTTAACTCTCTACAGTAAAACAATTTGCATGGCTCATTGGCAGACAAACTTAGTTACATCACAGACAGAAGAAGAATGTTCAGACGTATGTGCCGCATCCTCAAAGTGTCTTCTTTCACAGTTTATGGGGACACAGCCATATCACATCATTGATATCTTAGGTTGCAATATTTTGCATACGTACCTGGGAGTAAGTCCCATTGAATTCTATGGGACTTAATTTCGAATAGATACCCAAAAAAACCACCACCACCACCACCACCTATCTAATAGTGCAATCCTAAGCCTATTTAGTCAGAAGTTAGGCCCATTGTGTTCAATGGAGCTTGCTCCCAAGTAAGTCTGTATAGGACTGCAATCTACATGGATTGTTGCTTAGACATGATTCTTAAAATCTTATTGACACAGAAGCAAATTCCTGTTACCATAAACAGCTTTCTGCAGGGAGAAGGTTCAGAAACTGTACTGGGAAACAGAGGTTTTGGGATAAAGTTTTGGGTTTTGGCCAAATGGAAAATAAGTAACTGATTAAGTAAGAACAAGTTCTTAGATATTTGATTTCTTTGAATTTCTCATCGAGAAGTCATACCTGAAGGCCACAACAATACCTGTCTCAGTGAAATACACTTATAGGCTCAAACAAATTAATCTATAACATTAATTAATTTATATACCGCCAGTATCCGAAGCTCTCTAAGCAGTTCACAAAAATGAAAAACACAAAATGCAGCATAAAATTAGGGATGTGCACCCCCGAAAATATCGCATTTTATCGTTATCGGAATTTCCGACCAAAAAAATTATCATCTCCGATAATATCGTAGGTTAATCGTATCGTCTTCACGATAATTATAGGAAATCTGATGTTTAATTTGCCCTATAGAGCTGATTTTTTTTTTTTAGAAAAAATGCCTATAACTTCTGTATTTTCAAAGTTGCAGGCTTGAAACTTGGTCACAATGCTTATGGGGTATGCCTAAATATGTGTATGAAATATGAGATCGATCCCTCCAACCCTTGATTTTATATTAATTTATTAAAGAATGTTTAAGTTCTGACAGGTCAGAATGACAGCTCGCCACGTGTGTTCATTCAGACCTATCAAAAAGTTGCATGATGCCGAGGCCCAGTCAACCAGCTTTCAGAACGAGTATGATCTTTAAAAAATTCTTAGAAAATCGAGGGTTTGAGCAAATGCTCTGATTTTTTTTCACAAATGACCAGCCAGATCCCATCTTCAATGTTCCATACGTTTCAAGTTTTTATCTTTAAAAATGAAGAAGTTACAGTGGGGGGTGGGGCTTTTGGGGGACCCCCTCTAACTTTTTAGTTTGAAAAGATAGAGACATGAATTTTTTTGGACATTGCAGATTGGATATTGCTAGTCCTGGCTCCCCAAGTTTCATGTCATTATCATTTCAAATAAAAAAGTTATGCACGCATTTCTCCCAATGCAAGCCTATGGGAAAAAAGCAGACAACAAGATGACAGCACGGAGGCCCGGTCAACCAGCTCTCAATAAAGGTGCACGATCTTTAATAAATTCATATAAAATCGAGGGTTGGAGGGATAGATCTCAAATTTCATACACATGTTTAGCACATGATGCTACACATATGTGCCAAATTTCAGATCAATCCCTCCACCCCTGTATTTTATATGAATTTTTGAAAGTTTATCCAACGTTTTGACAGGTCTGAATGAACGCACGTGGCGAGCTGTCATTCTGACCTGTCAGAACTTAAACGTTCTTTAATAAATTCATATAAAATCGAGGCATACCCCATAAGCACTGTGACCAAGTTTCAAGCCTCTAACTTTTAAAATACAGAAGTTATAGGTTTATTTATTTGGCAGTCCTATAATCTGACATAATCGGGCTGAAAATTTTTGGATCGGATATTTATCGGAGGTTTTTCTATCGTATTGTTATCGTTAATCGGATGTCCGATAACAACCTAATCGTATTGTTATCTGACATTTTAATGATACGATACACATCCCTACATAAAATACCACATAAAAGCTTAAAACTACAGTATTAAACTATAATAAACATTGAGGAAGTGAGAATGTTAAAATATTTATATTTGCTGAGTGCTCTAAATGTTGGATGATAGTTTTTTGTTATGTTATTTATAGGAAGTTGTGGAAACACACACACTTTATGTTTACTGTTTAAATAATGTTCGTTCCCTGTTAAAAAAAACAGAAATCAGATTATACATGTCAAAGATTTGTCTTTCTATAATTGAAATTCTGTTTTTACTTCTTAACATTTTACATAGACTGAAGTAAAAGAAATCCTTTTACAATAGGCATAAGGAACTCTGCACCCCCACGTAAGATCTGGCTGCCTCTGCTAGGCCATACCCCAGTGTCTCCTCACCAACGGGCTTCACCCCTCCTGGCTCATTTTATCCTCAGGACAACAGTGAAACGTCGACTGGGCTATGAGATAATGACTGATCTGAGCTTCATGGCTGTGTGGAGATTTGAATGCAGGTCTCCTTTGTTCTAGGCTATGACGGAACCACTACATCACATTGGATCCCTCTCATGCCTTTTTTCTTTTCTTTCAGTTATCTATTTTACTATAGGACAAGGGCGAGGAACATTATTTTTCTATCAAGGACAACTTTCCCTTGTGAGGTAAGCTGTTGGGAGCAATATCTTGGCAGTGGGTGGGGCCAAAGACAAAAGTGGGTGAGGCCACTCTCTCTTTTTCTTTCTTTCTTCCGCCTTTCTCTCATAAGAACATAAGAAGAGCCATGCTGGATCAGACCAAGGGTCCATCTAGTTCAGCATTCTGTTCACACAGTGGCCAACCAGTTGTCGAACAGGAACCTACAAGTAGGACACAGGTGCAACAGCACCCTCCCGTCCATGATCCCCAACAACTGGTGTATATGGGCTTACTGTCTCTGATACCCTCTTTATTATCTCTTTCTGCCAGCCCTTTTCTCTCCCTCTCTCCTCCTGCCTCCCCCTTATTTCCCTCCTCCCTCTTCTCCTTGCCAAGAAGGTTTCCAGAGGAAGGACAGATCTTTTTGCCAGAGGTTTGAACTGATTGCTTGGAAAGTGCTTTTGAAATTAGCCCGAGGGCTGCCGACCGCCCACACCCTACGATTGGGCCATGCTTATAAGAACAAGCAACCATGATGCTGTTAATATTCCCTTTTCCAGAAAGCTTTCAAGTGCAGAATGCCTTTGATATCCAGAATGGTTAAGAAAACAATGGCCCTAGTTGTCCCAGTCTTGTGCCACATAGATTATGTTCCCTCAAATTTATGTCAGGGAAAGTGAGACAAGAGCAGAGGCCTCAAGTGTCTAGGCCACAGATGTTCTTAAATGACTGCCAATACATCACGCTGCCTCAGGCGAAGAACTCCTGGCTTGCCTGAAACAACTCATTACTTCTTATTTGCAGTGATGTTCCTGTCTTTCACCTCTCTTCCAATTATTTCAGTGGCAGTGAACCAAGACAAATAAAGTGGAGCAAATGACTGTTGGCTTGGCTGTGCTACACTCGGAAGTGCATAGCTGCTACACACAGTCAAGGCTATGAGGTTAAATAAGCTTTGGTTGCTTCAAAATGGCTGCTCTGGAACATGGTTGGAGGGCCTGTTGCCCTATTCCCACTATAGATTCAGTGCTAAAATGGGAACAATTGTAAGAAAAGTCCCCTCTACAAGAGTTCGCTTTGACGACCGGTTCCCCAATTATGCTCATTTCCTGATAAGCGCGTTTACACCTCATACATATACACGAGAGCCGTAGAAGCAAATGATGGGCTCTCTGGGAAGGTGATTAAAAGTTGTATACACGCAGGGAACAGTGCTGAAAGAAATGCGCTTTTACCCAGAATAACTTCCCCTCTCCCTGCCCACCAGAATCTCCCGCATTTGTTTACCTGGGTTACCTGCCGGTAATCACTTGTTGGACCTGTTGGACCTGTTCCCTTTGTCTCAATGTGTGTCAGAAGTTTCCCATCCAACAGCCGTTTAAAACTTATTTTTAGTCAGGGCTGCCTCACCCCCACCCCCCCCTTTCGCCCGATTGGCATTTCAAGTGAACTGCTCAGGAGTAAATGGGAATGTGCCTCACACATGCGCACGCCAAAACAGACAGGGGGAGGCTGCTTCGTTCCTTCCCCCTCCTCTTTCCAGTGAGATCAACCATTTTCCCTTCTTCCCTTCTCAGTAATACCTTGTCGTTTTGGTGATGTAAAACATACACACACACGCACACACACACACACACACACACAGAGCTCATGTCAGGAAATCACCAAGAAGCGAGGGGATGATTTGTCTAAGCGGATCACTTAATTATGCGCACATCCGCACATTTTTACTGAACCCCCCCTCCTTCTTGTGAAACCACCTCTCGTTTGGCCCCGTGTCTCCATGAAAAACATATTCTAGGAGGGGAGTTTAAAGACACTTTATTTACAGTTCACGTTGGGGCACCTCTTCCTGGAGCTTTCATCCAGAGAGACGGAGACCAAGAAGGAAGTGGCCAGGACAAGACAGGAAATAAAACTGAACGAAAAACTGGGAAGTGTTCCCAGCAAAGGGGCAGTTCTACTCATGACATCACGACAGTCCGCCCATTCTGATCATTAATGCGACTGCAAAGAAAGTTGTTTACATGGACTTAAGGCACTCTTACTCCTGCGGTAAATAAGACTCACTATTTAACGCGAATGCGAAAATCCGCATAATAGGAGATAAAAAGCGCCTGTGCGCCTGATTTGTGCTTCACTCGTGTAGAGGTAAAATCTGTAATGCGCCTTGAAAGAGCTTTAAATCGCTCATGTAGAGGCACCCATAGTCTGTTTAGCCTAAATCCTGGGAATTGGTTCTTTTGGTAGGGTTTCCTGAAGTAAGGTTTGGGAGATGTCTTCACAGGGGATTTCCTGCAGCTTGGGTGCATTGTGGGTGCCTCTACAAGAGCCATTTAAAGCTCTTTCAAGGCGCATTAAAAAAAATTTACCTCTACAAGAACGGAGCGCAAATCGGGCGTAGAGACGTGTTATCTCCCCGATTATGTGCATTATCGAATGCGCGTTAAATCGCGAGTTTTATTTTGCTCCGTCCGTTAAAGCGCATTTTGACTGTGTGAATAAGCGCTTATGCACATTAACTACTTGTAAAGTGCATTTTGGACATCTGTTAATGCGCTTCGCCGCCTCTCGCTGCCTCTCGTGCAGAGGGATTAGGCGTAAATGCGCTTCGGCGATTATGCGCATAATCGCCTAACCAGGCGCAAAAGCGAATCCTTGTAGAGGGGACCTTTGAGGTTGTTTGTGGCACATGTCGTCGCAACCAGTGTGCACCCAACCAGCTGCTTCTTTGGTCCAGGTTCATATTTTACCTGATGTAATTGCTCTTAGAGGATGCGCTTGTCTTCATTTGCCTGATGTTACCTTATCTGAGAAACCAATTCAGCTGGTAGGGAAACCTGTACATCTGAAGGAAACATCTTCAAAGCATAGCCAGCTATGTTTGTCAGGAAGGCTTCTTCTTAATATTATGGTATTACCCCTTAATTCCCAAGCTAAACACAGACAAAGGACTTTCTTTGCAGTCTTATGGAAGCAGGTAACATCATAACTAATATTAGAAGATTTCTAATGTTAGTTATGCAGTTGACTAACAATAGTGCTTTTCTGATGCTGGACCAGCCCTACCATTAGGCAGTAAGGTGGCTGCCTCAGGTAGCTGATTTTGACTGAGATGAAAGCGCAGACAATTTTTAGGTATTTAATTCACTATTGTTTTTTTTTTCCTATCAGGAAGTTGCTTATGGGATTTTTTTGCCCCAGGTGTCAAAGTAATTTGGTTAATTTTGGGTATTATATACCTTGACTTGGGGAGAAGGAGGCACCATTTGCTGTTCTGACATTTTTGAGAGGCTGAGGGAACAAATTAGGAGCAAATTAGCTGTCATGGTAACAATTCCATGTGTATAATCACATACCAGTCTGAGTCAGATGGAAGGTGGGGGATAGGGTCTAATTTTAACAGCAAGAGAGACACATGATTGGTGATGGGTTGAACCCCTCCTCCCATGTCACCTTTTTGTCTCCTCACAGTTTCCAGCCGAGGAAACTTCTGGCTTTAGAGCTCAGATAAGGAGAAAGGTGTTTGGGTAGAACAGCTGAAATGAGATAAGATTCAAGTGTGTGGGGTGGGGGTTTCTCCTCACATGTTTGCTGTTAAAATCAGACTTCACCCCCCTCTTTCTAACTGGGTCTAGTTTGGCTCTTAGATAGGAAGCCACATTTTTTATCTGGTAAATTCCGGGCAATCTAGTCCATCACTTCCTTAGCAATGAATCTAACATCTACAAACCTATTGCAGCCAAGCATAATAATGGATAACATTGCTTCCTTTTAATTATTAAATGTGGACCTGGAAAACAGGTCACTCGTGCCTAAAAGTTGTTTCAGCTCCTCATTATATTACATACTACATTTTCATTTTTCAGGATGGAGATAAAAAAGAAAATAATGTATAGTCCAGACTTCCCCAACCCTTCCTTGAGACATGTCGATGACTTCTCCCATCATCCCCAAACACCATGCCGTTTGGCTGCAGATCATAGGAGTTGTAGTCCATCACATCTGGAGGGGGCTGTAGTCTTAGCTTCACAAAACAGCTTCCCCTTGTTTATTTTTTTCTTTTTAAAGCATGCTTGCTGTCACATTTGGATCCTTTCAGAAGCTCTTTTCCTCAAATACATTAAACTTATGTATGGATGGTGGCAACTCTTAATCTTTGGAGGAGGAGGAGGAGGAGGAGGAGGAGGAGGAGGAGAAGAGGTGAAGATTAAGCCCTATGCACAGAAAAATTACAAATTGGCACCTTTGATATTAAAATCAGTCCATGCAGCATGGAGATGGAATGAATCTGAAGGCAATATATATGGTGTCAGTTCTTTTTCCCACCCACTTAGATCCTCTTCCTTCTGGAATGTTCTTATCCATGATAAACATATTATTAAGCAATTCAGTCTAGCCATTGTATAACTGCTTGCTGTGCCCTCTTTAAAACAATTCCATTCATTTATGCCCAAGATTCCAGTTACAGTTCAAACTAGCACAGATGGGAGGGAGCGCAGCTGCTCCCTTGCAAGCAATTAATGTTGTACAATAAATCACTGTGGAATGACTTAGCACAGCTTCTTAGAAGAGCCCAGGGCTTTCCATAGTAAGGCTGCCACTGCTTTTCTAGTGGGTTTGGTTCATTCAGCACTATGCTTCAAAGACACATATTCACTACGCAGGTTGCTTGTTATTTTAAACTGCATTATATTGCTATTGACATTGGAGGCTGCCTTGAGTCTTGGACAGGGAGGATATGGAGGTTTAAAATAACAGGCAAACTATATTGCATAAAGCAATTTTTTTGTTACAGGGAAAAGCTCAAGGCAACATTTGTAGATAGCATTTTTTTTTACAATGGAATTCATATTTTTTCTTTGATCTTTTTGTGTGGGTCTCTTAAAACCTAGGAAAAACCTTTGCCACTTAATATGCATCCATGATCTTCTTTTAGATTAGAAGGCTGACCTGGCGTGTTTCACAGAGACCTGGTTGGGAGATGACAGTGGCCCGACATGGGCCCAGGCCCTCCCAGCTGGGTACTGTGTTAGTGAGCAGGTGAGGGAAAGTAGCTGTGGTCTACAATGTAACCTTAACCTGACCAGACTTCCTGTTCATGACTTGAATCACATTGAGTGTGTTTACCTGAGTCTGAAGGCCAGGGATAGACTAGGGATTGTTAGTGTACCGGCCACCCCGCTGCCTATCAGAATCCCTGGCCGAGCTCATGGAACTGGTCTCGGAGCTGGATTCGCCTAGGCTTTTGGTCCTGGGCGACTTCAACATCCCATTCAGGACCAGTTTGTTAGGTGCAGCTCGGGAGTTCATGGCATCCATGACAACCCGATTGGTCTCTGGACCTACACATTCAGCAGGTCACACCCTTGATGCTGCTTCCAGTTCCAAACAGACAGCTCTGTGGGCAGAGGTGATAAATACCTCTGTGTTGTCATGGACAGACCATTTTCTGGTCAGGGTTAGTATCACGGCTACCACCCACCCCTGCAGGGTTAGGGTTAGGGTTCCTTCTTGGCTGGTCATCCAGGGAGGAGATGCAGTTAGATCACATCTACAACATATTATTAATGCATCTCTCTGGGAGGGGAGTTTCCCATCATGTTTAAAAGAAGCGGTGGTACAGCCGCTTCTAAAAAAGTCCTCCCTGGATCCCCTGGACCTTAATAACAACAGGCCAGTATCAAACCTTCCATTTTTGGGCAAGGTGATTGAGAGGCGGTTGCCTTCCAACTCCAGGCAGTCTTGGATGACACTGATTTTCTAGACCCATTTCAAACCGGCTTCAGGGCAGGATACAGAGTTGAGACTGCTTTGGTCGCCTTAGTGGATGATCTACGCCTGAGTATTGACAGGGGGAGTGTGTCCCTGCTGGTACTCCTGGACCTCTCAGCGGCTTTCGATACCATCGACCATGGTATCCTTCTGGAGCGCCTGGGGGAATTGGGAATCAGGGGCACTGTGCTTCAGTGGTTCCGATCCTATCTCTCTGGCAGGTTCCAGATGGTGTTGCTTGGGGATAGCTGCTCTTCAAAGAAGGAGTTGCTATGTGGTGTACCACAAGGTGCCATCCTTTCCCCAATGCTGTATAACATTTATATGAAACCGCTGGGAGGGATAATCCAGAGGCATGGGGCGGGGTGCTATCAGTACGCTGATGACACCCAAATATATTTCTCTATGCCTTCGATAACATCGTCAGCTACAGATAGTGTGTCTCCTCTGAATGAATGCTTGGAGGCGGTAATGGGCTGGATGAGGAAAAACAAACTGAAGCTGAATCCAGACAAGACGGAGGTGCTTGCTGTCAAAGGCCACAACCTGGGTTTGGAGGTGTGGCAACCAGTTCTGGATGGGATTACACCCCCACCTGAAAGACTGTGTTCACAGCTTGGGGGTACTCCTGGATCTGTCGCTCCAAATGACAGCCCAGATAGATGCGACGGCCAGGAGTGCCTACTATCAGCTTCGGCTGATACGCCAGCTGCGCCCCTTCCTAGAGTTGGAAGACTTCTGCAATGTGCTGTACACATAGGGCTACCTTTGTGCCTAGTCCAGAAACTTCAACTAGTTCAAAATATGGCAGCCAGGTTGGTCACCGATACACCTAGGGGTGACGATATTACATCAATCCTAAAATCACTCCACTGGCTGCCAATTAGTTTCTGGGCGAAGTATAAAGTGTTGGTTATTACCTTTAAAGGCCTACATGGTTTGGGTCTAGGTTACCTGTGGGATCACCTTCTCCCATATAATCCACCCCGCACACTCAGGTCCTCTGGGAAGAATTTATTCCAATCAGCCAGAACTAGGCTGACGAGTGTTATCCAGAGGACCTTCTCTTCTGCTGCTCCCAGACTGTGGAATGGCCTGTCAGAGGAGATCTTAGCAGTCTCCTTGAATTTAAGAGAGCCATGAAGATGGATCTCTTCCGGCAGGCCTACCCAGTTGAATTTTAAGATGTTTTTAATGATGTATTAGTTTTTATTTGTTTTTACTTGTTTTAAATATTTTATCTATTTTATGGTCCTTGTATTTATATTTATTGTTGTTCCCCGCCTCGATCCGGAGGGAGAGGCGGGTTAGAAATAAATGATGATTATTATTATTTAATGTTTTTGCACCAGACTTTTAACGTGTGTGCAGGCTCAATGCCTGCATTGGATTTTTGTTGGATGAGAAAAAAATGAAATATAGAAAAACACAAATCCAAATAAATGGGTTTTATCCCCATCAATTTTTAAATCAGTACTTTATTCATGCTTTCAGTATCAATAACAATAATCATAAAACTGAAGAATGATTAGTAAACCTCTATTTTTGCTCAAATATATTTAGGTGGCTATGTCAGTTGCAGTTTCCAGGCTTTCAGAAGCTGTGCATCACTTTTTAAAACAGATTTTTCTTTCCCAGATAGGCTCCTCTCACAAGATTTATATAAAACAGTTTGATTAGTATTAAAGGGACAGATTGAAAATTACTTTCCAAATTAATTGTGACATTTGGTACCTGGGTTAGCTAGTTCTTAGTAAAATTGCATTGAAGGATATTCACAGTTGTTATTTTCAAAAACAGACAACCGTGGTTTCCATTTATGCCAGTGAGGTGATACTAACACATGAGGGCATCACATCAAAGGACAATCTGCTCAGCACTTTTATCACCAGCTCTGGGAACAACAAAGCAGGGTATTATGGAGCTTGGCAGGCACTATATGGTTGTCTGAATCATTTGTTAATCAGGGCCAAATTAGACGTCATTTTACCTGTGTGAATTCAATGAGTATGCACGTTCTTTATTATGTAAATAGCAGCCATGAGGGTGCTTGAACATATTCAAGACAACAGGATCTGGTGAGCAGTTTTAACTCTCCATCCCTGCTGTAGTCCTGATGAAAATCACCCTCCACCGCCAGTTATGTGCATCAGAAGAAAGCCTCCATTGGCACCAATGGGAGCTTCCCCTCCTGGTACAAATAGCAGCAAGGTGGGAGTTTTGTTGGGACAGTTGGGGAGGGAGAGGAGGAGAAGCGTTCATCTCCTTCCCCACCCCTGTGATCCCAGCACTGTTCAGAATTCTTCATAGATGGTATTTATATTACAAATTATGTGTATAACACTAGATTACATCTACTTTGGTCAGAAGAGGTAGACACTAACATGGAAGTTTCCTTTTTAGATATCACAGTTAATATTCACTAAGAGACCTCCATGATTTTGTCTATTTATTCCCCCCCCCCACACACATTTATGCTAATAACCATCATAATGTTCTGTGGTAATTCATGTCATAAATTAAGCATTGCATTAAAAATACTTCCTTTTGTTTGCCCATAAATGGATGACCCCAAATTCTAGTTTGTCCAGATGATAACTTCTCCATTCACTTTGTCATCAGCATTCAAAATCATTTCTACAGTATGTTTAACTATTTTAACATCACTAATCCTTTCAATAAATCTATCTTCCACTTTACTTTCAAAACTAGACGACTAAGCATCTTAAGATTTGAGTTTCCCCCTTTGGACAGAAAAGCAGAATATAAAATGTTACAAGTAAATTAAGAAGCGTATGTGAAAATTTTATGTCAAAATAATAACACGTTTTGGAGAGATTACACACTAGAATGGCTTCGGAAACATCCCATGTCTGCCAGTTTCATATTGTTGTCTTCAATATCTCAGCTATTCTTATTTGTCCCCAAGATATTTAGTCCTACTAAAAATAAACTCATTGAAATGAAAGGGACTTAAGTTAGACTAATATTGGAGACAACCCTGACTGTGAGATCTTTCTAACTTGGACTTCCCATCCAAAGCCAGGTTTTACATCACAGCCAGGGAAAGAGAATTCCCTTTAGAGATTAAAGATGAAATTGTGATTTTAAGAAGCAGGGGGAAAAGAAATAACTGCTGAAACAACGCTGTTGAATGTACCTACATTGAGAAAACAGATTAGGCTGAGAAACACGGTGGCAGCCATTGCTTCATAACATGTAAAGCATGTGGACCATTTCCAAATGTGTTATTTCCAGTTGATATAAAGCACTGCTGCGCACACACAAATGCTACAATTCCAATCTCTTGAAAAGCAGAGCTATGTGCATTTCCTAATAGTTGATGAAGAGAGATATTATTGCCCATTTTACTGCTTACTGAAGCAGTTTCAGGCCTGGTCTACACATGAACATAAGAAGAGCCCTGCTGGATCAGATGAAAGACCCATTTAATCCAGCATCTTTATTTCCAGCAGTGGCCAGATGCCCACGCGAAGCTCACAAAATGAACACGAAAGCAATAGCCCTTTCCCATTGTTCCTCCACAGCAACTGGTATTCAGAGGCATCGTGCCTCTGAAACTGGAGATCCTCATGCCAGAGAACAAATGATATATTGCATGGTGGAGGTGCTCCCACTCCAAGTGCTCTTCCACATTAATAAACAGGAACAAACAATCCTTGCAAATAGAAAAATAGCACAGTTGGGGGGGGGGAACTATTTTCTAAACTTTTGCCTGCTATGTTGATTTTCTATATGGAGGGAGCTATTGCTGGGGATTTTTTTTAAAAAATGTGACCACTCATCTGCAGTGGTACAATCCATTCCGTGACCTCAGCACTCTGTCATCTCATTCTGCTGCATGTGGAGACCAAGGGCCAACATTGTTATCTTTTCGGCGCCAGGTCAAGACTTTCCTCTTCTCTCAGGCATTTGGCAATATCTGAGGAGCCTGGGTTTGTTTTGTTTTGTTTTTGTAGTTTTTTGAAGTGTTGAAGTGGTTTTTAAATGTACAGATTGTGTGTATGTTGTATGTTTTTGCTGTTTTAATTTTTGTATATTGTTTTTAATTGTTTTTAATCCTATGTAAACCGCCCAGAGAGCTTCGGCTATGGGGCGGTATACAAATGTAATAAATAAATAAATAAATAAATGTCTACACCAGCCATTTATCCCAGGTTCAGCTCGAGGTCATCCCTGTGCATCCAAATAACGCACAGCTGATCCTGGGGTCAGTTGTCTCAGGATAACTGGGACCATGGATATCCCGATTTTTCCCACGGTCCTGGGACAACCCTGAGAACTGCTTCCGGGGTCCTCCCCTCTCCCCGTGAGTAGTGGGGGTCAGGAAATGGCCATGGAGCTCTGCGGGGAGTGACCAGGGGGTGAGCATTTTCGCAATCCATGGGATGGCTCTTAGCATGTTTCTGCGGTGAGTTCCAGGGCTTTTTTCAAAAAGCTTTTCCGCATGATCGCAGCCGCACAATTGCGCAAACATCTCCTGTTGTAAAAACACACACACCATGCCAGAACGTCCCTCTTGACTTCTGGGATGTCACATTGGCATGTGCACCCTGGGAGACGATCCCGGAAGCTGTAAAGCCCAAGATCCTCCCCCATCCCTCCCGGAAGGCCTGCATGTATAAATGAGCCCCAAGCCTCAACATGTCAAGCTGCAGAACACATACTGTATACACCAGAGTGCAAAGGTTTCTTGCTAAGAATGCATCTGTTTTACTGGGAAGTCAGATGCACATATGATATTCACTTTGTATCTGCTGCTCACAATGCTTGGCCTTCAGCCCCATATACTGGAACTACACCTACCACATTCGTTTCTCAATTTGAGGAAGTGCACAGGTTTTATAAGCAGCAACTCAAATAAATAGCAAAATAATATAGGACATATGCACCATAATACTTTTCAAAGATTTTGAACGATTCATTTTTCATACAACTTGCTTAAAAGGAATTTTTCAAAGCACAAGGAAAAAAAATACAAGTCAGAACATAAGGAAAACCTGCTTTACCTGTTGTACCTTACAGATGCAGCTACAGAGGGCAACAATAATGCTTGGGAAAATCAATATGAGTCCAGCTTTAAATAAAACGTGGTCCAATTAAAACAGACAGAGCTCACCTATTCACAAGGGCTGCTCCATTCATTTCAGAAGGTATGTGTTCATAGTTGCTCTCTCCATGACAGTGAATGGGATAGATCTTAGAAACTGAGCTATAGATTTGGACAGAAGGCTAGTACTCATACAGAGTTTGTAGCTACTATTAAAATGCATGATGATAATATGTGCAATCTTAGCCAAAGCAAAAAATGTAACCAGTTCCCATATCAAGTGTGCTATTTAGAGTTTAATTCAAGTTTTGTATACAGTTGAAAAGTGGTGTTACTTTAATTATTCAGCCCACAGAGTAGTTGTTGTTAGCATTAAATCTTCTGATGTGCCTGCCTTCAAGTGATTCTAACATTAATCTATTCGTGTTCTCAATTTATACTAAACAACATGAAGGTTAAACGCTTAAGATGCCAATGAGGACAGTAGGAACTTCACATGAATATATTACAGATAAATCACCATGTTGTCCTACTAGTCAACAAAAAGACATATCATATGAAAGAAATTTTTAATTTTTATTTTACATATTTATACATAAAACTTTCAAGGTAACTTCTTCAACCCAACTGCATGTTAACAGCACATCTAAAAATGAATGTCAGGTAGTCAACATTCACAAAATGTTGAAAACTGATTAAAATATACATATTACTGAAAGCTACAACTTCACTACGAGGCAGGCATGTATGTTTCTCTTTTACTTGTATAGCACCGTCAAATTACAGTCTCATTTGTTTAAAACTATGGTGAAATAACAAAAAGTAGTCAATGGTAAATACTGTTCAACTTAAAGGTCTCTAAAATAAACAAAAATAAAAGTTAAGCTACCCTCTCTCTTCTTATTTCGTGTTTGCAATGTTTATAAGTACTGTACATTTTGTTCTACAATAAGATTATTGAACTGTCCAATATTTAGTGGCACAAATAAAAAAACAAACAACAGCAAATAAATTAAAAAAGCATAGGCCAATCACTGGACATAAAGCTTCAGACACTGGGAGCAATTTGCCAAGTACTGTCGCTGGGCATCCACCATTCATTTCAAGGGCGGGACTCGTGCAGGGTTCCTGGTGCTTGGCAGATTGCGCCTGTAATCAATGATTAACACTGATTTTCTTGTGCGCCACCCATGGAGCATCAGCGTTTGTACAACCACAGAAGCAAAAAGTTCTAGCTCATTCTTTAGTCCGATGGCTTCTCACTTTACTTTGCTGGCATTTTCTCAGCCATGTGCTTCTGCTGACTTTCAGCGTGTCTGCGGGGAAACAGAAAAACCTACATTATGACATTGGAACAGGAAGCAATGTGCTGTGCTGTTGTTGTTATAAACACAAAACGTAAAGGCGGCAGAGAAGAATGACATTTAGAAAGTAGGCAACGGAGGCGATTGAGGCAAGTTTAGTGCTATGTTACTTTTGCTGCAATTATAGAACCAGCCCTATTCATCAGAATACTTTGGGCTACAAATCCATTAAAAAAAAAAGCACAGCTTTCAAGAGGTTAAATTGAGATGAACATAATGTTGAAGGAAAGTGCTTCAAAAATCCAATTGTAGGCTGCAGTAATATTGAAAGGAAGTTTGTTTTTGAGGGGTAAACGGAAATGGAGGAGAGTTTCATTTCCTTCCTGTAGAAATCAAACTTCTTGGCTTCATACAATCCAAGGATATGACAAGATGACCCCAGCCTGGAATTTGGCTGCTTTGCTTCATGTAGCAAAATGTCAATATACGAAAGAACATCATCGCCCCTCCCGCAAACCACCAACAATCTGACAGTCAGTGAAGAGGTGTTTTGTTGGGCCCCAAACTCTGTTCAGCATTTTCGCATTCCATTTGACTCATGTTTTTCTTCAAAATTAAAGACCATCCAAGGAAATAAATAAAGTATCAAACTATTCCTTACTAGATTTAGTGAGACCTCACCTGACCTGGCTTTGGGTTAAAACAGATATTCCTTTAAATCCGTATCTAGTACATTGTTTTGAACAACTGGGACATAGTGATCTCAAGCTTTTGCAGGCTGTTAGCTACTGGGGCGGTGAGTAACAGGCGATGTACACACACTGCTGCATTATAAGGCTATGGATTGCCCACTTTTGCCTTTAAATCTGCGGCAAAAGAGTTGTGCAAAAGCATGTGAATGCATACTATTGCGTTGCAACAAGTACACTGATCTTTTCTCCTCTACAAAGAAGTCTTTGATAAACACCAATAAAAGCTTGTTCACCGTAACATTGGGGATGGGAATAATGCCAGACAGAAAGAAAAACACATAACCACACACATACATACACATGCCCCTCCCTATGCTTTGTAAAAAGCTGGTTTGAAAGTCAGAGCTGGTTTGTATGTCATGGTGACAAACTGTGGGTTGATTAATTCACAATTTGTTGGGACGTGAGCCGCTTCCACTTCGCATAAACAACCCACAAACGCCCTGTTTGTAATTTGTTGCATGACTTGCAAACCCAGGCACACTGCACTGGTTCACATGTAACTGCAAACTATGGTTTAATTATCCATTGCTTGTTGAATCATGGGTTGTCATACCCAAATGTTGGAAAGCTTATACAACAGCTCATTTTAATTGTCTTCCGTCAAAAGTAATGGAAGGACGTTTTAAGGAAATTTCACTTGAATTGAGATTGCATCCCTGTCAGTCAGGAGAGCTTGAAACAGTGGAACATGTTTCATTGGAATGAAATTTATATTTATATGATATTAGGGCCCATTCCTTATTTGGCTATAGTTGGATTTTATATTTCATATCTGTAGCTAGCATAAATAAGGTTGAAGTGAACAAACAGCCAAGTATTTTGCTGCAGCTTTTAGAATGAAATTACAATTATTAATGGTTGGCAGACAGTAATGGTTACTGGGAGTTAAATGGTATGGGCATTGTTTATAATATAAAGTTCATCACTGATTTTATGTTATGTATATATGTTGTTTTTAATCAATCTTTTTAAGGCCCCCTCTACAAGATCGATTTAAGGCTCTTTCACGGCACATTAACAATTTTACCTCTACACAAATGGAACGCAAATCAGGAGTCCAGGCGATTTTTATCCCCGTTGCTGTGTATAGTCGTATTCGCATTAAATAGCGACTTTTATTTTTTCTCCGAAGTTACAGCGCCTTATCGTAGTATAATCAACTTCTGAGCATTTGCATTAACGATAATAGTGGGCAGACTGCATGAAGAACTGCCCCTTCACCCCTTCGGCGGGAACACCTCCCACTTTTTCATTTCCTGTCTCCTCCCAAACCCTCCAAAATGACAAATCCTACCGGGGGGGGGAGGGGAAGGGGGCAGCCGTGACAGAAAATATTTTTTAAAAGGGAGCTGGAGGAGAAGGTTGCAAGGCACCGGGTTTTAGAGGGCAAGGAAGAGAAACAGGCACAAGGCATGGAAATAAAACCACCTCCTTCCCAACCCAAACAAACAGTCTTATCGGCCCCGTGACCTCTGGACTCCTCGCCCGGCAGGCACCCTTTCCGTTCCGGAGGTGGGAAGACGGGACCTGGAGTAGAGGAAGCACTGGACCCTGTAATTTGCCTCCACGCCTTTCATGTATAGGTATTCGACGTAAACTCGACTGTAAGTTAATGCGGATCTTCGGAGAATCAGCCATAAAACCAACATCTTCTAGAGGGGGCCTATGATTAGTTTTAATTCTTGTAAACCGCCCAGAGAGCTTCGGCTATGGGGCAGGATATAAATGTAATAAATAATAATTATTTATTTTGCATGTCTTAATTTATGATCATTTTACTCTTCTGCCCCAAGTATTTTTATGTACTGATATTTTGAAAGGTCTATGGACTAACTAAACACCTTTGGCTTGAGTTAAGGCTTCTTATTGTACCTATGTAAATCTTGCCCATGTTTGCTCCACCCATGCTCTCCCCATGTATGCGCACACTGCAGCATGAAGATTTGGATTTGCTAGTGATAGTCTAGCAAAAGTCACATTTGGTGCATATATGCTGTTAGCAAATGATGAACTTGCCAACATGGGCGAGACTTTTTTCTTGGTCACCGACACACGTTCAGGACAAACTACATGTGGTTCTAAACGTGTCATTAGGAAGTCCCTAAGGTTTTTAAATATGAAAAGCAAGTGCAACCCCCCCCCCCCCCCTAATCTTCATTGGGACAGCAGCATTTGCCAATGGGAGCTTTTTTTCTAGGCCTAATAGGAGTATGAAGGGACATTTTCAGTAAGACTGCAGCAGCAGAGGAAAGAGTTCAATTTCCCCTCTTCACATGTTGCACTCTTGATGAAAATCACCCCACCCCATGCCTTCTATTAAATTAAAACAACAATGAATAGGCCTCCTTCTGACGTATTTAGTGTCACAGCTAGTTTGATCCTCAGTTGACAGCATATGCAAGTCCTTAGTCGTGATTTTACAAACAAGCTAAACATGCATTTCTTAATATTGCCTATAGGTGGCATGCAAGCTACTTCTAATGATGGTACCCATCTTCTATTATCACCACATACCAGATTTTCTCTCCCTCTCCGTATAAATTCAAAACATTTTTCAAACGGGGCAGCCTAGACTGGCTTGATGTTTTTGTTCCAAATCGTAACTATAGTCTCTGAATCAGCTTTCCTTATCCTCCAGAGTTTTTTGCCTTCCCCTTCCATCAACTCCAGCTAGCATGGCTAATAGTCAGGAATTCTGGGAATTGTAGTGCAAAACACCTGGAAGACATCAGCTTAGAGAAACCTGCATTGAACCATTAGGGTTGCTTCTACTATCAATTAGTGAATGCAATTTGTGTTCATCGTGTGCTCCGTAGTGAACATGAAGCCGCTATATGGTCAGGTTTTTCACTGTGTTTACACTGCGAGCTGAGATCAGCAATTTGTTTTCATGTTGAATATGAGACAAAGGGTTGTATCCAATGATAGTCCTACTTAGAGTAGACCTATGGAAATGAACGGGACAAGTTAGAGTAACAGTGGAAACAACATAATGCTTCATATATTACAAAACTCACTGTGAAAACACCCCAGCCCTAACTTTCAATGCAGAAGAAATGGTGGATTCTATACCATCATAGTGAGAACTGGACACATGGATAGACTTATGCAATCAGTTTCCTTGCAGCGTGTAACAGCTTTCCTACGTCGTTCTCTTCGGATGAGGTGAAATCTTTTAAATATTTAGGCTTATGGTTCTCCTCAACTGGAAACTGGAATACTCATTTAGACAATGCAAAAAAAAAAAAAAATTTGGCCACTAACACGGTGAATTCCCTAGTAAGATTTTACTGGGGCAAAGGTGGCAGACAGACTCCCAGCTCTTAAAACCAATGAGTCTAAAGTTATAGCACAGATTTGCTATGGTGCTCAAATATGGGGGTCTATACAGAAAGTGAATCTTGAAACTCCACAAAATAAATATTTACGAGCTATCCTTGAACTACCCAAGACAACAGAGTCCTCTATTCTCCGTCTGGAAGCGGTCCTTTGTTCGCTGAAGACCAAAGTACGTACTCTTGCCCTCAGATATTGGTTAAAACTGAAAAGGGGAATAGGGTCTATGTTAGTATTAATTGCTTTTAGGGAGATGATGAACTTTAATAATAGAGTGTTTCTATCCTGGAACCAGGAAATGCTACAAATTATTGAGATGCATGGACTCTCTCTGGATATTTCGAGCTCTTCAAATTTTGAAATGGCATTTCGATATTTAAAATCTTATATGCTAAAACAGGATTTCCGAGCTGACTGTGTCTCTGCCTGTCTGTCAAAATGTGCCCCTTGGTATGCTAAATTACCCATTCAGACTCCCTACCCACAATATATAACAACCATTACAAATTTCAAATGGAGGAAAAATTTTACGGCCTTATAATTTCAGTTCATGCGCTCTGCTATAATCTCTAGACTCTACCACCGTCAGATTCCCTATGAACAAAGAGTCTGCCTATGCGGGGCCAACCTGCCTGAAGACCTCCCTCATTATCTGCTTGTCTGCCCGATTTATGAAGATTTAAGGATAGCCTTATTTAGGGATTTAGACCTGCCATCAGGCAGATCTGGTGGGTATCTAATAAATTTTTATTGGGGAATAGATTGCCCCAGGTTTCTGAAAAGGTGGCCCACTTTGCTTTCAGAGCAGCAATTCTAAGGAGGAAATTTTGTGACAAGTTGAACTGTCTTGATGAGTAATCTTTTAATGTTAGATTTTATTATTGTTTTAAACTGATGTGTTATGCTCTTGTTTTTTATGTGTTTTGTTTAATGTAATGGCTTTTGCTACACAAATAAAATATTTGCTCACTATGTCGTCCTCTTTGAGATCTTTGTGAAAGTGATTCTTTTCATTTTGTGAGCTTTAAAGAGGATGGGATGGGGGTAGAAGAGAAGAGGGAGGGGAACATACATTCGTGAAATATTTGGTAGCCACTGAAGCATCCTATTCAAAGTGTTGGTTCTATTGGGAAAAAAAACCTTTTGTGTGGTACTACAATAAATTAATCATGTGGATCCAAGTCATCATAAGTAGCACTGAAAATATGGTTCTCATGTAGGACAATTTTTAAAATTATTTTTGCAAGGCCTAAAACTCATTTTCTGGAGTTGCAAAGGTACCCGTGTAGTGGAAGAGTTGGAAGACATCCATGGCAGGAAGCTATAACAGAAGCAATTTAGCATTTCTTGCTGCTGAGTTATCACAGAACCTTTCCTAATCAGACAATCTGAGAAAAGTGAAAGTAATCTGGAACGGAGGGTGACAGAGGATTTATAGAAGGGTAAAACATTAGGTGTGTACTGCACAAGGAAGGGTCTGGATTAAAGAGATCTGGATAAGTTGAGATTTAACAGTAGTTTACCTTGTCTGCAGCAATGGTGCTAAATCACCATGGTATTGATAGGGGGCCGCACTGTAAAAAGAAATATTACAGAAAAAAAAACAGTAGTTGGGTTTGCTTTGATTCAGTTAAACCTCATCTTTGTCTGCAGATGATGAACACATTTCTTCCCCCTTGAGGTTAAAAACTAGCACAGGAAGAGAAGCACTTAAGCGAAAGGTCTGGCAAAAGCGATAGCTAAAGTAATTAGTATCAAGTTGCTGTATATTCAGACTGTTGATAAGCAGGGAGAAGTAACTTCATCCACCCAATGGACTGCACTCCTGCTTTCATCATGGAGCATGTAGATTGTGAACTGCCCTATCCCATCTATTTTTTTTCCAACGGGATCTATCCTTTCACAAGAGAAATGAAATCATTTCTGGACAAGAAAAATGTACAGTCATCAGATGTTGATTTTGTTACCAGCCTATTCTGTTTAGCCTCCTGGAACTGGAAAGATCTACCGTCAACATGCACTTTACTTTTTGAATCTTCTTAGGTCCTGAAATCATGTTTGAAGTTACCCTAGTTGATTCTGGCTTCTACAGGTTAAGGATTTGAAGCTCTTTTTCTATTGCCAGCCATATTTCCGATTCTCAGACCAGACTGAATACTTAATGGCAACTTTTCAGACGTAGTGGCAAGTCATTAACAAGACATCTTGCTGCCTATCCAGAGAAGTAAGGGATGAGAAAAGAAGGGGCAAGTTCTTGGAGAAAAGGTAACTTAGGAAGGGAAGGAGAAGTTAGGAAAAGACAACTTAAATACTGAGGGAGAAGTGATTGGAGCTGAAATCAGAGGACTGCTTGAATTCTAATCGAGAGAAGGAGGCATCACAAAGGTGGAGTCCCAAATGAAGGAAGATTCTGCATACACCCTTAGGACCACTCTCTTTGTCTCCTCAAACAAAATTAACCAAATTTTATATTTCCTAATAACAATCGCTTCCCAAAAGAAAAGAACCAAAGACCATCTCACAGCAAGCAACTATAGGAAACATCAAGCATTGGATGTTAGAGTATAAATTGATGCAATGACCCAAGAAGCTTCATTAATCATCTGACAGAAGAGTGTGAATCACAAAGGGATGATCTACAAATAAATGGTTTACAAAGAGATTGTTGTCCATATTTGCAGTTTGTTTTCTGATTTTAAAAAACAACCCTCCGCCCCCACCAAACAGCCACAGCAAGAGGCACTCAGTTATGAAACTACCAGAAAAGAAACCAGAGCAATAGATGTAACAACAGCCACAGCAGTAATTGTGATAGATTCTCATCGCCCAAAAGGGCGTACTTTTAATAATCAAATCTTTGACTAGGGCTGGAGACAGAATTAAGTAACTACTATATTTTATACATTTCAAAAAATGGAGGGAGAATATTACTTCTTTGTTGCAAAAGCTCTGGATACAACATGTAATCTTTTTGACACCTTCTGAGGCCAATCCAATTTATGCACAACTCCTCCTACATTATACCATAAGACTGCAGACTATGGGGAAACAACCTCATGCCCAACTTTTTATACCTCCCACCCCCAATTTTTCTCAACATCCAGCCTGGTGAAGAGTTCTGTAGAACTCAAAAGGGAGGAATGTGGGAAGGCTCCACCCTTAATGGTGGCTTAAAAAGCAGTTTAAATAAATAAATAATGAATTTAAATAAATAAAGCTCGTGACATTTAGATCAGAGCTAATAAAGATATTATCATACTGTGGCTTTTTAAATACAACCTAAGCTGACATTGATCAGAAAATAGTTTGATCTAGGTGCTGGCTGGGGAGGTTTTAGCACCAAAAACTGAGGGAATATTTTTCTGTATCAATGATATATCAAAAGGTCTGGAGACAGACTACACCAATAGAACTTATCGGAAAATGTTGCCAACCTGGTCAAGTCTTCAATGTCTACCAGCATAGCATCCTGTTCTGTGTGCAATTCATCTCGAATAAGCAGCAGTTGCACCAATTCTTCATTCAAGCCTGACAGCAGAAAGGAGAAAAAGAGAGTTTAATTTCATTTAGCTCTCCCATGACTAAGTTTTGGAATCTGTTAGTCATTGTTGTACAGAAATTCAACAGCTCATTCAAAGGAATAGACGGGCTCTCGCTTGTTTTTAGCTTGCATATAAACAAGGAAGGCTATGAAGTAATGGATTGAGAACAATGACTGGTATTGTTAAAAACAAGCTTTAGCAAAGTATCAGAATGACAGTACTGTAGGTCTCATGAGATAATCAAGGATGACTTTTAAAGTGGAATGGACTCTTAAATTCTAAAACTTAGGAACAACTTTAGAAACAACATGAAACATCTGGCATTTCTGCAGTTGAGGGAGATGATGGAAATCCTCAACACTAAGGGTGATCTATCAAGGCTTTACTTGTCTGGCATATGGTGCATCAGGCTATTGTGCTGATTCAGACATAACACTAACCTATGGTATGGGTTCTTGAATTCTGAGTTGTTATGATGTGTGAATATGGCTGTACTAACAAACCATGGGTTGTTAACAATGAACAACCCAAGCCATGATTTGTTGTTGGGTTGTTTAAAATGGGTTGTCATTATGTACTAATTCAGAATTGTGGGTTCTGTTTCACCAGGCTACAAGGGTGGCAGGAAAGAGCAGGAAAAAAATCAGCCACTCTACATGCCAGTACTATAGCACCACAAAGGCAGTTAGGGTACAGGGAGAGAGCAGGAGAATGAGGAGTAAAATGACCAACCCGGGAATTGAGAAAACAAACCATGATTTGTTTGATCAACTGCCAGTAGGTCAATAAACCATTGATTAAATAAACCATGGTTTGGCATCATGTGTGAATTAGGCCACTCTACTGTATAAGAAAGGGGGTAGGGAACCTAGCACCTTTCAGATGTTTTAGACTACAATACCCATAATTCCTGATCATTAGCCATGCTGGTTGGTGCTGATGGGAGTTGCCATGTCTCTACAGAGGCACGAAAGTAGCTTTTGCCCCTACTATTAGAGCAGCAAAGTGAAAGATATGGAAAGGACCACCTTCTTTAACTAAGGATGTTGGAAAAATCCGCAACTGATTCTAATGATTTGGGATTTCTATTAATCCCACCTGCAGATTCCACAGAGGTCCAGCTTTTTCTGAGTTGCATGGATTCCACAGACCATTAAAAAAAATTTTTTTTGGGGGGGGGGGATTTGCACAAATGTGAACTTGCACGAATGAGCATTAGCAAGCAGGAACTAAATTCTCATATACCCCTAAAAAAAATCAGTTTTTGTCAATGAGCGGATGATAGAACAAAAGATGCCTGACGATCTGTGAAACACAGACGGAAGATATTTAACAAAATGTGTACATCCCTATCTTCAATGGACATTAGGTCATGGAATAGTGGCTGTTTCTGGTATAACAACTGAAGCTCAGAAGGCATTTCAAACAAACAATTCTCCCTCTCCATATCTAAAGTGGAAAATATGAGAAGTACTGAATTCGAAAATTTATCCTTGTGGATAAGAAGTCCAATATTCATTGATTAAAATCTTGCTCTGGAACCACAGAACCCAATATTCTTTGAAGAGAAGGATCCCTCTCCCATATTGGAGGTGGTACAATCCTATGAGTACTCTATCACACATCCTGGTTCAATGTTGGAATCTGAACAGCTTTTTTTTCATTTTAGTTGAGGTCCCATGAACAATGATAACAGTAAAATGTAGTACCATTGCCATTTCCCACTTACTTTCTATCTGTGAATGTAGATCATTGACTATCACTTGTAGCTGCCCAATTGTCATATCTCTCAGGTCTGTGGGCTTTAAGCTTCTTTTCATCAAGCATTCACTTATATGAGGCATATGCGGCAACTAAACATAACATTGAAAAGATTTTAGGCTAATGTCCTGGCCTGCAATACACATTTTACATAAATTCACTTCCTTTGCATATTTTCTTTTGTTGTAGTAATAGCAATAGCAATAACACAGATAAGAAACTTATATTTATCAAGTGTTCTGAAACTAGCCACTGTATACAAAGAACTTCCCAATTCTACACACGTTGCATATTAAGAATGTATATATACACTAGTTTTTCAATTAAGGAATAGTACATAAGGGTTAAGAAAAACTCTTCAAAGTCGACCCGAACAGTGTATTGCCCCATCTACATATGCAGCAATCACATGAGGCAGCTCTTCCTGGACTGAACCACCTCAGACTGCAGGTGGCGTAATCTCTAAATGCTCCCATATGAAAATAACAAATCAGGCACCATGCATGGCAAGAACTGGCATGTCAGACAAAAGGGTGAAGGCTTTTTAGGAACTGCCTCTGTTTCCCAAAGTTACATCTTCTTACAGAGAGGCCTAATAGTTTTAAAATATCATCTTCATAACCCTTTCTGTCTTATATAACAGTATCTCCACTTTTGTCTAAGGCCAGGAGGATCCTAGTAACATTAGAACAAGTACACAAATTTAGAAGGGCTATGTTTCAAAAATGCTCGGGTAACATGGGTTAAGTGAATAACTATGCAAGCATCACAGGGCAGAAGTCTGTGCTGCTCCCCACCAGCGGCACCCACTACTTAATGAAAGGGGTAGCTAGCGGTTCATAAAGCAACTGGAAATGCTCATTTCCGGAACAGGTCACGTCAGTGGAGCTTGAAGAAGGGAGCTCTGCTGACCTTGCCCAATCTGGAAACGAGTGTTTCCACTCATTTCTGGGTTTCCTTTACAAAAGACTTTAGGTTAGTTTCCACTCATTTCTAGGGTTCCTTTATGAAATGCTAACTCCCTGATATGCTAGTGGTGGGTATTACTGGTGCAACGTAATGAGCAGGAGTGCAGTGGCAGTATAGTATAGGATGGTAGTCATAAGGCAGCAACTAGAGGTTCCTGGCTGTTTGGGGATAATTTGGGGAGGGGTGTTCTCTCCACCTTGTTACAGGGAGGTCTGGGAATTAATTTAACATTGTTCAGCAAATTCAGATAAAATGGAGAGGAGGAGGATTATGTACACCGGCTTGGGTTCCTTGGAGGAAAAAAGGCGGGATATAAATGCAACAATAACAACAACAATGTAAGACCATACAAAAGCTTTATTCCTAGCTGTGTAACTATACTGGCTGGGCAAATCTGATTTTACAGAACAGTAATGTAAAACATTTAACGGCATGACGTTTATTTTCCCTGCATTATTTGACTCTAGTCAATATAACTTAAATAATTTAAGGACTACACATTTTCCTAAGTCTACAAAAAACAAAAGAAAATAAACAAATGGTTATGGAGAGTTGAGTGACACCAAAAATAGAAACAACTGGTAGGCATTGATCTTTTGTGAAATACATACAAGATCAGCTACTGGAGATTTTTTCCTGTTTTGCTTTTCCACCTCTACTTGCATTTTGGCCATTGGTTTTGCCATTGCCAAGGCCATTTTGGCTTCAGCTTGAAGTTTCTTTTGTCTTGTGAGAAAATCCATGTCATCGAGAGATTCAGATTCCTCTTCAGTAGTGTCTCTGTCAGAATAGGAAGAGCTCTGCTTGCTCTAGAAAGGGAGAGAACATGCACACACGTCAGCTCTAAGGCATGTCTGATTCCGTAATCAACCAATTAAAATAGCTAACATTATCACTTTCATAGTGTCAATTCACCCAAATGAAGTGGAAATGAACTGAATGGTTCAGATGTGCTGATGACAAAGAGAGACCACGTCTCAGGATGCTGAAAGATGGATGTTTTATTCCAAGTAAAATATTCATTTTCTCACATTCTGAGACACGCTATCTCTATGTCATTGGTTTGTATTAGATGCTTCCTAAGGGTTTTGTTTTCATTTTTCAGATGCTCTGAGCCAGTTACTGAAACTTTGTTGGTATTCACAGGAACCAAACCATATAACAGGAACCAAACCGTATCACAAGGGTTTGATTCTGTAGTTTTTGTGTGAAACATCTGGCATTCCTGGTTTAAAGGATCTAGTATATTATGTCTGGGAAAGAAATTTGCCTGAGGCATTAGAGAGTTGCAAAAAGTATGGCTAGTTGTATAGATAGCTTCAAGATAGCTTCTTTATATTCTCATACGGTCTAAGAACTAGATCCACTTCCCTAATTAACTATAAGCAATCACTTCCCCCATCATATTTTAAAATGATTTTAGGATTTACTTACACATAACCTGGACCTGCTATGCATATAACCTCTAATGATAACTGAGATCTATAATTCTTGTTATAAGTTTAACACACAACAGTAACCTATTTATCAGAGTCTTATCTAAAAAAACAGGCTTTAATTAACAGACAAAATAATTTCGAAAACAATGATATCTCATCCTTTGTTTGCTATGTGAAATTTGGGTGGTTCACCATTCCCAAATGTATATACAATTGTAACTGAGACTCACCATGGGGGATAAAGGTGTATCCAGACTTGTTTCAGTCTTGCTGTCATCCGCATCGCTATCTTTGTCACTGCCGCTGTCATTTACAAAGCAAATTTGCAAATTCATCCCACTTTGTAACCTCGGGAACAAAAAAGAGAGATTGTATTATTTATGTGTTACATTTCTAGACTGCCCAATAGGCAAAATTCTCTGGGTGGTTCACAAAACAAAACTTAAAATCACAAAATAATAAAACATATTATTAAAAAGTTTAAAACAACAAAATAAAACCAACTGAAAAGCCAGAAGCAGTGTAAAGATCTAAAAATGCTCTAATACATTTTCTGCAATTATACAAGATGTACGAATTACTCTAAAACATTCCAGATCTAGCCCACACTTGGCATAATCCACAACGGATTCAAATGAGTTTGTATTTCTAAGAATCCGACCAGCAGATCCCACAGCGGACCGGCTTTTTTGGAGTTGTGCGGATTCTGCAGACTGGGTGTTTTAAAAAAAACTTTTGGGGAGGATTTGTGCAAAAGCCCACTTGCACGAATGTTCATTAGCTCACATGCGAATTAGCACTTAATGCACATTAGCGCAAGTAGAACAAATTTCTTATGCATCACTAAAAATATCCAATTCCGTCAATGAGTGGATGACAGAACAAAAGATAAATCACAATCTGCGAAACTTAGATGCAATAGATTTAATAAAGTCCATGCATCCCTAAGTCTCAGAAGGCCTACCTCCTCATCTAGGATTATTTCTGTTCTCAAGCCTCCACACTCCAATGCAACATACTGGTCCAAGGACAGACAACCAGCCTAACTTTCTATCAGCCTGACTTAGACAGGGCTGGGGAAACCTCTGGCCTTCCAGATGTTGTGGGACTACTACTCCCACCATCTCTGACAGTTGGCTGTGCTGCTTGGGCTAATGGGAATTAGGAATCCAATTACATCTGGTCCAGCTGTTCCTTACCCCTGGCTCAGAGAAATCAAACAGGAACCCTAAGAGGAAGAGCATTTTAAAAAAATCACTCTGTGGTACTGTACTCATTGTTGCACTATACTGTTACAGATAAAGATAAAAAAGAAAAAGAAAAAGCAAGTTTATTTTAAAACTGTCCGAAGAACACAGTGCACATGTACTGCAGAAGCCTGAAAAACCACACTGCTCTTTAATGCTCCCTATACTGCAACTAGTGAATGGGAGGAGCGATGTCAAGTTATGTCTCTGATCCCTCTCCTGCACACTCCACCCTCACCCCCAGCTTTTCAGCAGAGCTTTTCCTGATCAACCCAAACCCTCACTTTCTATATTCCCTCCCACTTCCATGTAACTCCATGTAACCCACTCATTTCCCGCTATTCTGTCTGCCATGGTGCCATCAATTCTTGGACTGCCCAGTGAAGACTGTGAACTCTTGAGACAGGAGCTGCTTCTCTTCTACCATAAAACAAGTCCCAATCCACTATCAGTGCTATGTATCAGAAGGAGTCATATAAAAGTCAGATAACATTTGCCAAATATTGTATCTGGGAATATTCTGTGAAGGAAGATAGTATAAGCAATTTAAAACAGGTGGGTTGTCCAATGGGCCGGTAGTCTAACAAGTCCCATTCATTTCAATGGGTATACTCTAAGAAGGACTAACACTGTATACAACCCAACATCCTGCCTTTATTGTCCAAACAACGATTCTCAAGATAGTTAAAACACACCGGCTGAATTCGGACGACACAATAAGGAACTGGGGGTGGGGGAACAATCGTCAGTTGTATTGACTATCGTGTCGTCCGAATGCTGCCATAGTCAACTCAGCGCTAATCCTGATCCACACCACGGTTGATTATTTATTACCATGTTGTGTGGGGAGTACCCCCTAGATGAACAACTGTAAAGTTGATTATTACCCCACCATTGACTATCGTGTTGTCTGAATTCAGCCACTAAAAGCAAGAATAAATACACAGTGAATAAACCAAATAACTACATGAACAAATTAATTAAGATTAGTCCACATCAGTAGTACAGCACACTCAACCTAAGCTACAAACATCTGTCCTAGCCAGGGGTGCAGAAGAGGTTTCTGGGTTCCCCAGATGGCCACATCCCCTTCCCCAGGACCCACCACCGTTCCCCAACTGACCAATCATTTGGTGTCTTTTCAGCCTTTCTGCAGTTTCCTTCCCATTCTAAACGCTTTCCCCCATTCTCTAAGTTACTGGCAGTAAGAGATTTAAAAAATGGTAATGGAAGGGGAAAAATAGCTTTGAACTAAAATATCCTGGGCATTTTGGTTCCACCTCTTTTTGCCTTTGGCCCTGCCCAGTGTACGCTAAGAGCTTCGATACCCCCACTCAGAGTATTCCATGTCCTCATGCCAGTACAGCATGTCACACATTTTAAAGCCTTTTAAAATCCGGTCACTCCTCTGGTCACACTTTGTACTTTATTACCCAATACCCCATGTTCCTCTCGATCTTCTCTAGAGTACCAAGCGCATGCTGGAATGGGAGTGACATGGGGTAAAAGTAAAATAGCAATGGGTAGTGGATATTAGCAAAGGGAAAGAAAACCGGTCAAGTATATTTAGGGAACAATTTAAAACTTTACAGGCATGAATTATCCAAATAGTTACCCGTACTGCAACCCATCCATTATTCAGCAAACATCAGCATTTATCAGGTGTAAAATATTGAGAAGCGGAATATTTCAGAGTTACCGTCTTTGAATATAAATCACAACACAAATTGTTCAAAGTCATAAAAGTGGGTCTTTTCTGTGTCTAAATCTGGAGACAACGCAAAAACCATATCCAAATTATAGGAAGGCCAATTTAACAGAGTCAAGTTGGAAGCTTTTCCTAGACTCCAATACTTTAGCCTGTGCCTGTCATTTTTGAAAACTACTCTTCCACCTAACACCCCCTCCCGCTTAATAGCAATAATTGCTCTTAAAGCTTGAGCTTTGAACTTTTTTGAACTTTCAAAATTTCTTCATGTCTATACTGCTCAAGCTTCAGTTTAAAACAGAAATGAGCAAAATTGGTCTGGTACCTCGTGAGCAATAACTTTTACATTACTGTATTTTTATACGGGGAGGTGTTTAGGGATAGGGGTGGGTTGAGGTAGTTGAACGTTCAAAGATAGAACCCCTTCTCCTCACAGCCTAAAGTGATACAGTCCAAGCTAAGCTTTGCTCCTTCATTCAAGTAGAAACTTGACAAGATTCTACCATTATGTTTTCAGACAGCTTTTAGGACAGAGTCAGGACGCAAAGAGGCAGCTTTCCTAGTGAGAATAAAATGAGGGAGGCAACCTCAAAAATGTGGGAAATCGCCTTAACTGTGTGAAAGTAGGGAGGCCTTCTTATGCCTTAAAACCTGTAATTCCTTCTCTTGTTGAGGTAATAATCAAGAATCCTACACTAAAGAATGCTGCAATGCTGCAGTTAATAGAAAAGGCTGTTTGAAAAGCCATTTAAGTAGGTTTAGGTTTCAAAGTGAATTTGCAGGACACATAGGTCAGTTGATAGAAATTTATCCTTAAGGGTGCAATCCCATGCATGCTTAGAGAACAAAAAAAGGTCCTACAACACCATGTTGGTTGAGGAATGCTGGGAGTTCTCTCTCTCTAAACATGCATAGGATTGCACCCTAAATGACTTTTTTAAAGGGGGAAATATTTTGCACACTGGACAAAAAGAGAAATTGACAGGTAAGAACAATAGCCTTTAGGCTTTGTTAGAGCATAGATAGATAGATAGATAGATAGATAGATAGATAGATAAATAAATAAATAAATAAATAGATGGCTTGTTAGAATAATGAATGAGTGCTGGTCAACCTGAGCAGTCCTAACATTCCCCAGGTGTGTAGAAAAACAATGGGAAACCAGCAGAACATGATTTCATTACAACATGTGATAGAGAAGGCCTCATCTTGAGTATTGCATCCAGTTCTGGGCAACACACTTCAAAAAGGAAGCAGACAAGCTGGAGGGGGTTCAGAGGAGGGCAATGAGGATGATCAGGGCTCTGGAAACAAAGCCCTTTGAGAAGAGATTGAAAGAACTGGGCATGTTTAACCTGGAGAAGAGAAGACTGAGGGGAGTCATGATAGCACTCTTCAAATACTTGAAAGGTTGTCACACAGAGGAGGGCCAGGATCTCTTCTCAATCATCCCAGAGTGCAGGATACCATAATGGGCTCAAGTTACAGGAAGCCAGATTCCGGCTGGACATCAGGAAAAACTTCCTGACTGGTAGAGTAGTATGACACTGAAACCAATTACCTAGGGAAGGTAGTGGCCTCTCCGCCCTGAAAGGCATTCAAGATGCAGCTGGACAGCCATCTGTCAAGTATGCTTTCATGTGGATTCCTGCATTGAGCAGGAGGTTGGACTCAATGGCCTTATAGGCCCCTTCCAACTCTACTGTTCTATGATTCTATGAGAACACAAACATTCTAAATCTATTTGTATGTGAATTTTATGTAAAACATGTAACACCTAGTATCTTCAAGTGGCAGAACATGAGAGTATGGTTTTTGGCAAAAGCTAGGGTGGCCATGTGTCCTACTTAAAGGAGGACAGTCCTCTGATTGAAGGGCATCCAATCAAACTCTGGTTTAAAGATAAAGAATCATATGTAAGGACAGTAGGGGCATTGAAGATGCACATCAACTGTTAGTACCTGGACAGGAGCCAGCTGGTCACAGTTCACCCCATTATGGTGAGATGTGTTGCATTTCTTTTTAAATTATTGTACTTATTTCTAAATTTGCACCTATGCATATAAATTAGCATATGCAAACTTTTATGCAAATATGCATGTCCTATATTTTTTTAGGGGGGGTCATGCATAAGTTATGACCCTAGTGCATGCCTTATGTCCTGTGTACATGTAGTTACACCCTTGTACTATGAATTCAAGTAGCCCTATTCCCTTTCCTCTGGCTGCCCCTAAACTCAAAGGAATACAAATGAGCACAAAGCAAGCTGTTTGTGCTTCATTTCAATTACAATTGGGGGAGCAAAAAAAAAATAGGATAGGGAATGGTTACATATGCAGGTTCATTACTATGACGTTTTGAGATTCCCTGGTCTAGACAGTTATATAATTTACTGGATTAGTTTTGCAAAGAACTTACCAAGCTATAGTTGTGCTAAATTTGGTTTTTTTTTTTTTAAAAAAGTGCAATCATTCTGAGAAAATGAATGGAAAATCTAGACATGCAAATCATGGAGAATTCTACTCTGAAAACAGTTTATGTGCTTGAGTAATAAATACACAATTGCTTTTAAAACTTACATAACCAATTTGCTTTTACCTTTTGATTTACAGTTACCCATAAAATGAAAAGCATGCAAAGATCTGTTCTCTCTACATTGTGTTTGAGAAATGGGACCAGCTGCTGCTGCTGCTCATGTGTCTCTCAAAACAACAATTTTCTGTTTACCTGATTAGCTTGGGGAGCTCTTCTGTTTGGGTGGAATGGCTGCCACCAACTTCAAAAGGACTTTTTTTAAAACATCAGAGTAATCTATCATTTTTGTACACTAAAGCCTAGTAATACAACTATTTATTTTTTTTAAAAAAAAACTCTTCCCACACATGATTGGCAATTTATGACTCCCTCATCAGATGAAAAATAATAATGGGGAAGCAAGCTGAAACCATTTAAAAATCTGGCAATAGATATTTTGAAACTGAAATCAGAATTCCTGGGAAGCCAGTTCAACATAAATATGCCACCTCGTATAATGGGTATTCTTTCAAAAACAGCAATGGTGTTGGCATATACGGAAGACGCGTGCCTAGCGGATTCCATGAAGCAACCTCCGCTCTTTGGATGAGAGCATCTTGGCAGTCGTTCAACAGCTCACTTTCTCCTCTTCATGCAAATCCCCTTGAGATCCCCCAAAGTGTGTCAGTCAAGAGGCTTTAGACGGAACACATGTAATAAATCTGTTCACACACCCTCACCCTCTCTTCAAGCAATAATTACATGCAGATGCTCCTTACCACATGGCCTTTCCTTACCATCTCATTGTTTTACTGAGAGCCTTTCCCCCTCTCCTCCTCCCCCAATCTGCACTGGCAGGTCCTTTTTGACTGAATGCTTTGGGAACAAGGGAATACATTCTGTTTATACATGTACACTAGACACTCACCTAGCTCAGTTTTTGGCACTATGGAAATCTCACATCAAAAGTGATTTGAGCAATGCAATCTCTCTGAGGAAAAGAACAGTTGGCAATCCTTCCGCAGAATGTCAAACAACTACAGCCCACAAAAACTAACTACAGTTGGGGGTCTGTGTTTCTTCTTTCTAATGTATGGGATTGTATTTCCAGAGTACAGAGAAGAATATCATTTTGTCACATTGATTGAATACTACAGCAGGGGTGCAGAACTTGCAGCCCCTAGATATGGCTCCATGCTCCCCACCACCGGTAAATTCCTCCTGCTGCTGCCAAGTTCTTCCCACCTCCCCAATGCTGATCAGCTCCGTTGCTTCTGCATTGCTAATAAATTCCTCCTGCTGCTGCCAAGTTCTTCCCACCTTCCCAATGCTGATCAGCTCCGTTGCTTCTGCATTGCTAATAAATTCCTCCTGCTGCTGCCAAGTTCTTCCCACCTCCCCAATGCTGATCAGCTCCGTTGCTTCTGCATTGCTAACGGTGGTGTGGAAGCAGTGATGCACACTTGGACACCAGTAGAGGAGAAAGCTAAACCTCCCTTCTCCCTCATGGTGACCCTGCAAGAGCCAGTACCGCTGTTTCTGCACTGCCATTCATAGTGTGGAATCAGCAATGTTCAGTGCAGTTGCTGGGACCTGCACAGATCCCAAAGCAGTGTTGTGGATTGGCTGAGCACAGGGGCAGGTATTATCTTAGAAGAGGCGTTCCTCCTCTGTGTGAACCAAGGGAGCATCTTCTTTAAGATGGTGTTTGCCATCTGCAGTTGTTATAAGCACCTGTATTTCAAATAATATTTTTGTCAATCAATCAATCAATCAATCAAGGCACCTCTTTTGTTGATTTAATGGTTTTGTTGTTGTTGTTCAAAAAATGATTATTTTAATCCAAGAATTATCTGAATGTTGTAACCCTGCATTTTAAAGACTTCACCATTTATAAAATAGGACTGTTACCTGATTGAAGAAATCTATTAATCCTGTAAATTTTAGGTGGCAATATCCTACTGTCTCTACTGGGAGTAAGTCCCACTGAACTTAATGGGCCTTCTGAGTAGACATTACAGGCTTGCACTTTGATACTCAGCCAATTGGTTTTCAGCCATTATGGCTTATTGTTACGTTCAAACATGGCCATTGTCTCAGTAACCATTACATCAACCCTTTGAGGTATGTCACTCAGTATCATTATTCCTACGCAATAGACTGGGGACTCAGGCTGACACACAGTTTGGGCAATCACAGAGGTAAAAGAAGCCATCATGGCTCCCCCCCCCCCCATGCTACGTGATCCAAACCTACTGTGCGGCGTGGTGGGGTTGTAGGTTGTATATAAAGCCATCCCCGCTGCACTGCGCATCGGGTTTGGATGACGCTGCAACCAGTGCTGCAGTGCAGGTGGTTATGCAAGTGACAGTTACATGAATGACACATGCAGGGGGAGAGGCTGTGATGGCTTCTTTTACCCCCGTGATTGGCCGAACTACCCTAAAACCACCTGACAGTATCAGGGTCCTATTTCCTGTTTCTGGGCTCAGTCTGTTATCTATTAAGTTAGAAGAACTAAAAATTACATCCAGTACCAATAGATGATTTTCCAGGGCCGAAAAGCAGCTCCATGGAGCACGTTTAATCAGCACACAATACTTTAACGATACATTCACTACCAGATGTGCATAATGATTTCTTTTTCTAAATCAATCCTCATCTCAGCCACAAGGTGGCTTAGAGAATGTTCTGCAACTTTTGGCATCTAGTAGTCATAAAACAAGGAGTGTGTTGTAATGGCAACCTCACACACATTAAAGGAATAAATTTAAAATTCACCAATCGTGCAAATATTTGCGCATCCAGACAGCACCTGCTAAAGTACTTCTAACATGCATGTAAGGCAGAAAGATTACTTTTTTAAAAAAGGGTTATTTCAAAGATACATTCTGCTGGTTTCTCCAGTTCAAAACAATTCTTCCATAAAGGCATTTATTATGATTGTGGTGGTGTTATACTTCTGGCCATCTGGGCTTATATTCAGCCATTTCCCTTGACAACATCCCTAAACTGTGTAATGTCAAGCCATAAAAATGCTAACTGTGATTTATCGCCACAGAGACTTTGTAGACAACACAGAAGCTTATGTTTTCCTAGATAGCTATGGAATACCCATGCGGTAACTGTGATTTACACGAAAAGAATCCCTAATCTGTTATTTCATTAAGAACTGGAAATATGATGGTAAATGAAACATATCACCAGACAGACAAGACATGTGTAACTAATAAACATAGGCTTCGATTCATACCATCCCTCGTTAGCTTCTCCCCTGCCCAAGAAATGTAATCTTGTATTACTCTTCAGTGGAAATGGACAGTAAAATATTATTTTCCATTTACTTTAATGGCTCTTTGGATGCATTATTAATATGCAATATATAATGAACAATTGCATACTAACATTTTTATACCATGTCTTTTTCTGCTGCACAAGACTTTCAATAGAATTTAGGCCTAAAGCATGAATTATAGCTACCCAGCGAAGGGTGTGATAGCATACACTGTTCTTTTCTTTATTACAGTATTGTTTGCAAAGGGAAATAGGTTACCTCCTTGCTTTGTTGCATGAGTCATAATCTCCCTTCTGAATGCACACGTACATGGTACAGATAAAGTATTCAAAATTTCAGTCCGAGAATAAGAAAGTTTAAATACGGCTAGGGCAGCAATCCTATACACACTTTCCGAAGAGTAAGTCCAACGGAACTCAACTGGTCTCACATTTTGCTTTTAATTGGTTGCTTTGGTTATATGTATTGTTGCTTTTTAATTGTATGTTGCCCTAAGGGCTATCCAATAATCCATGGAGGATAAGGTTATTAACAGCTACTGATGGCTATATATTACCTCTAGAATCAGAGGCAGTATGTCTCTCAGTACTAGTTACTGGGGATCATGAGGGGGAAGGGCTGACTGAGGTGGGACAGTGTACAAGTCACCATTGGAGAGTCGTGTCAGCTGGAGGAAGGGAGTGGCTCTTCAGAGAGCTGTCTGAAATGCTTAGCTCTGAGGAGGTCCTTCTTCAGAGCCAGGCATGGGAGCCGTGTCCCAGGAGATTGTATGTACAGGGACAGCCCTTGCTCAGAGAAAAACAGAGTGCAGGTAGCTGCTCTATAGACCACACTCTCCCGGTGGGGCAAATGCCATGGAGAGAAAGTGGCCTCCTGGGTTGTTCAGGTGGGCCTCCTGGCAGCATGAGGGGAGGGGAACGTGTTCGATTTGCTGCTCCTTCCACTCCACTGCCAGATTCACTCTACCTCATTTGAGGGCTGGCTCTGATTCAGTGGTTTTAGAATTCAGAGAGGAATCTCACAGGCAAAGCTCTTACATTCCTGAAGGTGTGGTGGGTCTGCTACTGGTGTCTGCTTGCACAAGACACACACATGTCATATGTTTCCTGCCCCACGACAAAACTATGCCGTGAATGGGGTGACAGGGGCTGTTCCAGCTCAATTGCTCAGTGAAGAATACAGAGTGGTGCTCTACTGTAAGAAGTGGGCTGGGGGAAGGTGCCTGTGGTTTCCCTGAGCTACTGCTGAAAAATGATACCAATATTTGGTGTGTAAACAGTCTTCCTTAGACAGTTGTGGCTACATGCAGTGTAATGGGCCATCAATACAATGTTGGCCAGAGTCTGTATGTCTCTGCGTCTGTATGTCTCAGAGTCTGCATGCATTGAATAAGGTGGAGCAATGAGCACCATTTGTGTGGAGTTTTTTTTTTTTTGGTGGTGTGTGTGTGTGTGTGTGTGTGTTGGAGCGGGGCACAAAATAGCACACTCACAGAATTTTTATTATTGTCTGCTTCCCGTTGGCTGAGCAAAAAACACTCCCATTCTGAAACAGTGCCTGGGCCTCAAAAGGGCGGACAGGAAGTTCGAGAAATCCTTGTCCATCATTGCTTGCTTATACAAACACGAGCAACAAAATACTTCTCCAATGATAAACTTGACAACGTATATTCTGAGGAATCTCCAGCAGGCAGTATCAGCTCACAATGCATTCAAAGATGACTGCGGTTTCTACATTTGCTTTAGAATAAATTTCCATGAGGATTGACCACTCATATACTGATTTATTACACCTATATAAAAAATTGGTTGCCATTCAAATGTTTAACACAGACACATACCTCAGCAGCTGGAACATCTATGCGGTCCAGACTCATACAACAAAGCCAAGGGACTGAATTTCTCATGACAAGAGAGATTTTCATGATACAAAGCTATTTAAATCCCTTAAAATGGATTTTGAAACAAATTTTTCCTGCCCCACTTTGTTCCAATTTAAGAAAGAAAAATGAGGCCAACATGATTTTTTCATATTATATAGCCAGTGTAACTTAAGGAGCAATCAAGAAAAACACACTTATTCACATCTACATAAAATGGCAGTGTTTGAATTTTATTCATCCTTTTAGATTTTATACTCTAGATATATAGTTTAGATTTTCTTGTGTAATGCTGGAATGGCTGTATTTATATGTTGGCTGTGTTCACACGTAATGGCGAATCTTGGTTTAAGTAACCATGGTGTGATGAATTGTGGGATGTTGTAATGTGCAAACCCAGAACTATAGGTTAACTATAGTTTATACCATAGAGAACCCATGGTTTGTTTATCGCTTGTGAACTATGGGTTGTTAAAACCATGGTATATCATTATGTGTGAACCCAAAATCATGGGTTGTTGTTCATGGGTTGTTTCACTAGGCAACATAAATAGCAGGAAAGAATGGTAAACCCCACCTCCAGCCTCTTTACATGCCAGTACTACAGTACCGCAAAGCCATTTGAAAGGCAGACAGGGAGCAGGCGAAGGAGTGGGGAAACAAACATCCAAGGAACTGGGAAAACAAACCATGGATCTTCTGCCTGACAAGCCCTAGGTAAGGCAACAAACTATGGTTTAAATAAACCATGGGTTAGTGTTGTGTGTGTACCAGGCCATTTTCTGGTGTATTTTCTTGTGGATCATTATTATTGTTGTTTTTATTGTTATTGATTGGAACTAGACAATATGAACATTAAAGTCCGGTCTTGACTCACTTGCAATGGTTGCCACTTTGTTCCCAAGGCCAAATTAAAATGCTGTTTTTAAACTATAAAACCCTACATGGCTCAGGACCCCAATACCTCAAGTATTGCTTCTCCCCACATGAACCTACCCAGTCCAGAAGAAGCTCAGGGGGTGGCAGCTTGGGAACAGGCCTTTTCTGTGATAGCTTCATGTTTATGCAACACACTCCCCAGGGAAGACATCTGGCACCGATGCTGTCATCATTCTGGTGCTAGGCAAAGACGTACTTATTTCCCCAGGCATTTGGACATTAACTATGGGCCAATTGTTGTGGGCTACTTTTCTTCATTCCAGGCTGTGAGGGGAAGAAGATTTTGTGTATTGTGGATAAACACCTTTTGTACTGTATCTTTTTTAGATTATTTTTTTATTGTGTTTATTTCTATTTGTATTATTATGCTGATTACGGTTTATATTGATTTTGGATTTTTTCCTGTTAAATTATGGATTTTTGTATTAGTGTGTGTAAGTCGCTTTGAGACACTTTTTGTGTTGGGAAGCAATGCATATGTTTAACAAATTTAATACATAACCACCACGACAACAATAATTTATCATGTAATCTCCCCAGAGAATGTTTTATTATTAGGGAAATGAAAACAACATAACAAATAAATTCTTTTGAGGTGGTCAATTTGGGGGGATAGATCCATGTTTATCAAGGACACCACTAAGCACCATCCTCTCAGGGAATATTATGACCCTTTATATGTTCCAGGAAAATCATATGTTAGAGCATATGACATAGGGGCTTTTGCTGGCTGTACCAAGAACCAGGTTGGGACGTTATTTATTTAAAATTATTTTAGGCCACATTTAAGGGAGGATAAGCTATAAATGGCTACTAGTCATGATGGCTATATATTCTCTTCGGTTTTGGAGACAGTATGGCTCTGATTACCATTTTCTAGGGAATATGAGTGGGAGGATGCTATTGGACTCATGTCCTACTTGTGGTCTTCCCAAAGGAAGTTGGTTGGACACTGTATGAAGAGAACACTGGACTCAATAGGCCTTTGATTCAGTAAGGGCTCCTATGTTCTTCAAGGTGAAAACTGCTGATGCATGAAGTCACTCCAAGATCTCAGAGGTCAGCTGCTGGAGCTGGGGGCATGAGCTGGATGTGGAAGATGAAAAACTGGAGCCTGAAGTGTAGCACCCAGAAGATATTGCTCTGTTTCCTGGACAACCGCAGAATGCCAGGCTCCTAGTATTTATACAAGGCCCGGCAAATTGAAACACCAGTGTTGCACGCCCCGATTCCCTTCCATTTCTGAACAGGCCTCTGAGGCCTTCCCACAGACAGTGCCAGGTAGCTAATGCAGTAGCGATCCACTCTGTGTGAAGGCAGGAGACCTGTGAGAGAGCACTGAATCCTGACAAAGTGGGGTGTGGATTGGGACAATTTAAAACACAGCATAGATGTGGTCAGTTGTACTGTTGCTTCTCCTCGTGGGGTGACAAGACCAACAGCAATCTCTGCTGGGAGAAAATAGGCCAGGATAAGGGTGGGTGGGTTGGAGTGTGGACAGGTTGATTGTGTGGAGGGGAGGGGCTCAAGCATACTATCCCCACAATGCATCTGCAACTGCAGTTTATAGGAATTTGTCAAAAACAGTATCTAGTTGTTCAGCCTTCATATCCAGAAGGCTGGGAGCCTTCACATTGGCTCCCAGCCGTGAGGTCCCCAGTTCAAGAATCCTGAATCCCTGACAGTAAAACACACCTGATGATAACTCATGAACAGAAAGGTTCTTTTAAAAACAACCCACCAACATCCGATTTGACAGATCACACATGCACTCCTGGCTCCAGGTGTTTGAAGGCCCTTGTGCAAGACATGGTCCCCCTGCCTCAGTGTGTCTAGCTTCTCACTACCATTATCACCAGCTACTATTGCTCCTCCTCTTCTTTTTCATCATTGCTACCACTTGCTTGCTTGACAGGCAGAGATCCAGTGAGAGAGAAGGCAGTGGCATCTATGGCTCTGCCTTCTCACTACCTCCATTGTCTGAGCCAGAGTGAGAGGCAGGCAAACAAGTAGGTAGCAATAATGAAAATTCAGGCTTCACTGCTTCAGGGCTGGGATGTGAACCCTTGGCTGGTGCTCGACCACACTTATCCTTGACGCTGGCTCTGAACTGCTATTATGCTAAGGCAAGCAGGCAGAATTATCTTTCTTTGGCCTCAGCTACACCAGGCAGGATATTGCACTATGAAAGTGGTATGGAAATGGTATATAAAAAGCAGGAGCCAGACTACTGCTTTATAGCAGTATTGAAGTGCACTGACAACTGTTTGGGCCCATTGACACATACCATATACAGCTATATCCTGCTTGGTGTGGCTCCTGCCTTTTATATACCACTTTCATACCGCTTTCATACCGCAATATCCTGCTTGGTGTAGATGGGGCATTTGTCTCACTTCACATATTCTTCAGCTTACTATTCATTTATAAATATACCTGTATCCCACACCTTTCACTCAAGTGGCCCAGAGTAGCTTACACACAATGTAAACAAACCAAAATAATATTAAAACAAGAAAAATGAATTGCAACAGCTCAACGAAGCAAAATAGAGGCAGAAAAACTATCAGTAGATAATGGCGAAAAAGCCCTCTTAAGAACAACATCACTACACATGATGGATAATGCCTATTCTACCCCAAACCAGGTAGAAGCATCCGTGTGTTTGCCTTTTGTTTTCCTTGCTAATGATCAAATTAAGCAACCAAACAGAAAAATAGAAATATTGGTTAACAGAAAAAATCTCCAAACTAACAAATCCATCCAATGTAATGCTTGGGGTTTCTTGTTCTAGAGCATCCCTCTCCAATGGCCTACAGATATGTTCCATTGGTGTTTTATATGCAGATTACATGTGATTATGCTGATTAGATCTGTTAACATGCTGACTGGGCATGATGGGAGCTGCAGTCCAACGCACCTAGAGGGCATCAGTTTGGGGAAGGTTGAGGCAACCCTAAAGCAAGGTAAAAATCAGACTCTAGTTCTGGGAATAAGCTAGTTTCATTGGAATAGTGAGGACCTAAGGAGTTACTCTGCCTCTTACATAGTTAAAAATATCAGTGACATTTTTTTCATTTTTGGCACCAGAAAGTGGCAGGTGCTCCAAGGCTATGTCTGTTGCAGTTTTGTGGTAGCCTTTAGATGCCACTGCAACACTGTGGGAGCTTGTTTTCTGTGCATTCTCATCTCATATAGCGCTGCTGTCGCATTTAAAGACTTCCTACCAGATAGATAGGGCTGATCACCTGGTTTCTCACCAAGCAGTTGTCACCTGGTCGGAACTGGGGGCAAGAATCAATGGGAAAAATGCATGTAATTGTCCCTGGCTACTTGGTTGCAGGCTTTTAAACATTTTAGCAATGTCATGGGATGAACCCATGGGAAACCCTAGGATGATATTATTTTGTGGGAAAATGTTTAAATATGTTATCATGATTCCAGACTGCTATTCTCTAGTTCAAGAGCAGGCAGACTTCAGGCTGGCAGAATCTACTTTGTCTTTTACTAGAAGCAAGAGGGCCAGGTGCAAAATAGTGGCTTAGGAATGCAGACACAGAATTGAGAAACATGGTATGTTTGAGCACATGATCAACTCAGGAAGTCATTTTCAGTATCAGAATCAGTGCTCGTACTCAAATCCTTTCACACACAAACCTATTCCTATTTCCCTCCATAAGTTTTCTTGATTTTAGCAACATAATTTAGCCTTTTTCTTTTCGCTACTGTTAAACTACTGGGAGTTGGAAATCCTTGCTGATCTAGTCAAAAGCCTCTGGAGATCTACCAGGAGATCCTGATCTATCCTCTGCTCTCTCCTGCTCTATTAAATAAATTTAGGTTAAGAACTGTAGGGCATGGATCCACCAAGGTAGAAAGCCCCTATGGATTCTTTGCACAATCATTTGGCATTATGTCTGAAACACCCTAATGTGGCAGGTTTCCTTTTGTTTATTTGTGTGTGTTTGTTACATGTATATCCCGACTTCCCTCCAAAGAGCCCAATGCAGTGTACATGATCCACCTCCTCCTCTACATTTTATCCTCAGAACAACCCTGTGAATTAGGTAAGTGGTGGAACCACAATATATGGTATTAGCAATGTCAACCTCCAGCTGCAAGGCAATATGCCATAATAGTATCACAGCAAACTGAGGGCATGTCAATAGTTGGAACATTATGACACTAATTTCACTGAGGAATTCTCCACTGTCCTTTGCTGCTTCACAACTCAAATCTCACTGATTAGCAGCAAAGACCTCCTATAAGGGCACAATCCTATGGCCCTAGACATTGTCTGAGGGATCATAGGATAGTGGGGATTCTAGCACTCTGACCTTTGAAGGGGGGTAAAGATCTACCTCCCTTCCCCCTCGCATCTGGTGCACAAAGAACCGCACCAGCTGGTCTCCAAGATGGGAAACTCAACCTCTGAGGAGGAAATGGGGGTTCTGGTAGGCAGGGAGAGGAGGAGACTGGAGAGGTCAGAACATAAATTATCCTGAGCTTCTTCCAGCATCCTTTCCTCCCCCTCTGAACTGCTGCCTTGAACTACAAGGTAGGAGGATGGGGAGGTGAAGATCACCTCTGCTGCTTCTCCTGCCCTGCACTGGAAGATTGGAAGCATCTATGTTTGGGGACTTCTCATCATCAAAGGTGCAATCAATAGGATTGCACCGTAAGAGGGACAGTGTAGACCTCACAGGGTTTCTAAGTAACATTGACAATTCAATTGTATCTGGGTTAATACCATGAATGCTTTAAAAAACAACCTTTTAAATCCAGGGAAAATTATTAATTACAGATGTTGCTGACATTTCTTTATATATTTAAAGAAATCGTCCCTCCTGAATTTGAGATGGTTTATGGGAAAGAATATATGTGTACGTTTTCCAACACATATTAAAAGAACGACGTTCTGGAAAAATAATTTACATAAACCAAGATGGAAACTGACATGACATTTGTATAGAACTTTAGAAATGAAGAACAACCATGACGAGCACATGCCACTAGAAATTAAAAAAGACTAGGAGCTTACAAAATGGTACTCAGGCAGATGGGGTTTTTCCCTTTGTAGTCAAATCTTGAATGGACAGAACATGAAGATAATGTCATGCAGTCTCAAAACCCTGGATTTCACACTAGAAACTCTCTGAAATTATGCCACATGGAAGCTGTTGAAAGGAGAAATGTGCACAATACCATTTCACTCACCGAGAAGAAAGGCTTGGCTTGCCACTTTTACTACAGCTGGTATAAATCCCTGGGCCATCATCAAAGAAACTTCCAAGTGCCAGTTTTTGCCTGATAGACTCCCTCTCATTTTTTTGAGCCTAAAAAAAAATACAGAAAAAAAGGCAATGAACATCAGCCCACTAATAGCAAACCACGTTCCTGTAATCAGTAGTTTAAAGTCAATTCAACATATCAACATATCAACACTCACAACACTATAAGTTAAGATAAGCAAATACAGTGCTGTTACCTGGCAATGAGATTATTTACTCTCACAATTCCTTACAAATATTAAATACATATTGAGTATACGTCTGAGGATTCAGTCTTTGCAGTTGATCATGACCATAATATTTTTTTAACAAACTAACTAAAGCAGTTATTTACTAGACTCATTAAATGGTCTAGTAAATAACAGCCCATCTTGCTACATCTTTCAGTGTCAGAGATCAGTCCTTTAAACACACAATAATTCTTGTTTTCTTCCAGTTACACACCCAGCCTCATAATCTTAATGTTTACTTCTCTGTTCAGTACAGGCCTACCGTAGCCTAAAGATTTACTGTACAATCCATTTGTGTTTTGCAGATTGTCAGGGGTTTTCTGTCCTGTCATCTGCTCATTAATGGAATCAGATTTTTTTAAACCAGAATTTCATTCTATTTATGATAATTTGAATTTGTGCTAATGCGCATTTGCGAAAATGTCCCTTACTTAAAGTGAATCAGTGCTAATGCACATCAACTAATATGGATTAGTGCATTTGCACACATGCACATTAGTACTAATGCACAGTTCACAAATCAGGTTTGGAGAGAATGTAAAGAAATCTGTTTGAAATCCCGGCCTCATCACAGAACTACAGCTTATCAGCAGCTAATCAGAGATAGGAGCTTTTTCCTGCAGGGCAGAGGGGCAAGGCCAGCAGAGAAAGATGCTGGGCACTTCAGTTCTGAGCCTAGTCCTGCTTACTTCTGAGTGCTCAAGAAGAGACTTGCTCTGCTTACTACTGAGTCAAACCACTATTTGAAAGTGCTGCTGAGTGATTCAGTCCTTGGCCTCATCTACACCAAGCAGGATATTGCACCATGAAAGTGGTATGAAAGCGGTAGATAAAAAGGCAGGAACCACACTACTGCTTTATAGCAGTATTGAAGTACGTTGACAACTGTTGGGGCCAATTGGAACATACCATATACCGCTTTCATACTGCTATATCATGCTTGGTGTGGCTCCTGCCTTTTATACAACACTATCATATTGCTTTCATAGTGAAATATCCTGCTTGGTGTAGATGAGGCCCTTGTCCTGCATAGGCTTATCCTGCTTGCTTGTGAGAAGACATGATGTTCATTCTTACTTCTAAGCAGACATGCAGACGTTTGTTGTTTAGTATGCTACTTGAAAATACTGCTGCTGAGTGAGACTTTCCAGCTTAGTTCTGAGGAGACCTGCAGTAGGCATGTCCTGCTTATTTGTGAGTAGATATACTGCTCATACTTACTTCTAAGTAGACACAGTTCCTATTATAAACTGGTAACAATGGAGCTTTTTGGGGTGGTGATGGATTTTTTCAGGTTCCACCCACTTTTGTATGTAAGTGGAATGCACCCCACCCCAAGAGCTCCCTCAAAATGGAATCTAGCCCAAAAAAGGTTCTTCACCACTATTCTGAATTCTACTAACTCAACCTAAGGGAGCAATATGTTTTAATTCCTACCTTGTTTATTACAGTAAGAAACTGACGCCAAACGGTCTGATCTGAAGCAATTACAGCAACGGCTCATCTTAAATGAAATCCAGTTGCCTAGTGATTTTGAGCGGTGACACCATTAGTAGCTCTCATTAATGATTACACGTAGCTGCTACAGCTAACTGAATGCTGTTCCCCACTCCTCCAAGAAACATCCTCAGCAATGCATGCAGCATCATACATCTGGCATATAGCTTTTCTGTCTCAAAAAGTGCAGAGGCAAACAAACTGCAACACAAGGGAAAAATCAATAGCTTTAAAAGCACATTTGCTGAACTTAATAAGCTGGTATATTCGTTTTCACTTTGCCACCAAGTGCTGCAATAACATAAAGCAAACCTCAGAGGACTTTCTCATTAGATTTTCCCCACCCCCCCATCTAATCTATTACATACTACTGAAAATGTTTCTATCTGTATCACTGTATTGTGAGCCTTGAAAAATGTCAGTCTGTAGAGCAGATAAAAATGTGAAGGAGATACTCACATAGTTCCTATGCCATTACTCCCCATTCTCCTCCAAAAACTAGATATAACGACATCAAGTCAACCAAAGGCTAAACCAGTATTGACACATTTCTTATGCTTTTAAAAAATATTGCCATCTCCTCACTAACATTAAAATTACATAGATACAGAAAATATACCCATAGATAATATTACCCCACAGGTAATATTCTATCTATCTATCTATCTATCTATCTATCTATCTATCTATCTATCCTTACCCTCCCTTCAACTTGGTGTCCTCCAGATGTGTTGGATGACAACCGATACACATACACACACACTCACGCTTTCCCCCTTGCTCTTCCTCTAAAGGAGTTCAGGGTAGCATACATGCATCTCTTCTGTTGTATCCTCACAATGACCCTGTGAGGTAGGTTAGACTGAGAGACTGTGATTGACCGAAGGTCACCCAGTGAAGTTCATGAGCAAGAATCTGATCTCAGATCTCTCTGGTCCAAGTCTGACACTCTATTTATTTATATTTATTTATTTATTACATTTGTATACCGCCCCATAGCCGAAGCTCTCTGGGCGGTTTACATAGGATTAAAAACAATTAAAAACAATATACAAAAATTAAAACAGCAAAAACATACAACATACACACAATCTGTACATTTAAAAACCACTTCAACACTTCAAAAAACTACAAAAACAAAACAAAACTATGCCATAACAAACCATAAATATAACAAAATAAGGGTGCATCAAAAAAAGAAGTGAGTCTCAGAAGTGAAACTCTTTAATTCCTTCAGCTGGCTGGTAGTGGCACTTGCTACAGAAGACCAAACAAAAAGATCAAGAGCTCATGGGACTGTAGAAACTTTGAAAATGTGTGTGTGTGTGTGTGTGTGTGTGTGTGAACTCCTTGGTTGGCTAGTTACCAATACAATTGCACAAACAAGCATCTATGTACATGAATGTGTGTGTCAGTGAGTGAGTGAGTGGTGCATTTAGTGCTAAACATCAACATACATCAAGTGGAGTTGGAGTGATCAGGAAGGTGTTTACATCTTGGAGTGGGAGAGACTCACGCTTTGACATAAAAGGCCTCAAATCATCAAAAGCTTGTTCAGCTACCACATTGAGCCCATAACATGGTATTCCATGATTCTATAACACAGAGCATCTTAAAATGTGCTTGCAGCCTTCGCACTTACATCTATTTTATGTAATTATTTATTTACAATATTTATATACCGCTCAAAATCTAAAGAACAACAGATAGGATAAAAGAATAAAAACACCACATTAAATATTACTATTTTAAAAAAGAAACCGAGTTCTGGTAAAACTGCGGCAAACTTCCTGAAACAACAATGTTTTCAGGAGGCACTGGAAGCAACACAACCTTGGCGCTTGCGAAGAGGGGGCACCACACTGAAGGCTCTTCTCCTGGTGGACACCAATCGGGCCACAGGTCCATGTGGAAACACCCGGAATATGCCAGGCAGGTTGAGAAGGGAGAAGGCGCTAGTACACTAGTACTAGACCCTTAAACCTGGCCCGGTAGCAAAAAGATAGCCAATGGGTCAGAACCATATCTTATTAATACCATTATCTTAAAATGAAGGGGGCATAGCATACAGAAATCAGTTTTTCCGAAAGAAAATGTCTTATTTAAATATATAGCAGATATAAAAAAAAATCTTCCACATAGCCATGTGGCACTGGGGAAAAATGGAGGAAAAGACTGGAAGGTAACTATTCTACAGTGGAAAGGGTATGATTCAGTCAAATGGCTGAACACTTTTCATGGGACAGTATCACATCACAGAAAATGGGGACTGGGGTAACTCTGTTGGAAGCAGGTGATGTTAAAAGCTATGAGTAGCTGCATGAGTGACAATGTAAGCTTGGGCTAAAATGGCACCAGCCCTTGCTGAAACTTTTGTACTTCTAAACAGCAGGCCCTATTCATCGTAGCCCCGAATCACCAAAAAGAACCTTCCAAAGGACAAGGTGTTTTGCAAGTGCTGTTCATTAAAAGCCTCCTCCCTTAATACTAGGCATTTGTTGAAACAAGGTGCTTCCCAATTTTCAAAGTATAAATTATGAAAACACCCAGCATGAGATCCTATAACTAAAGTCCTCCCTTAACAAAGAGTTTTCCTAATCTTCCCTCTTACATGTCCATCGTGGGAGCTAATTTTATAATTTAGACATAACACTTTCGAAATGAGCTTCGTGACTGAACAAGTTTTCAGTAAATATCTTGTTCAAGTAAGCATTTGTGATAGTCAAAACCCCACACTATCATCAGTAAGTATGTCAACAGCCAATTTCCCATTACAATACAAGTTTTAGTAACAGATCCTTTAGTTTCCCATTCATTGTTGCCATATTTGAAAGCGTAAAGCAAATATTGACCAAGGTTGCATGGCTTGCACAGTTCCATGTCTTGGATTTCTCATGCCCTGTTTATAACCATAGATCAAAAGAGAATGTGCAATTTTAGGCCCCAATCCTATGCATACTTTCTTGTGAGTACTCCTGTATCAGTGCATTTGGGTCTTTGGTATTAATACTTCAGGTAGCTGCATCTTACCTACAATATGTATAGAATATGAATGAATAAAAAGAATCAATTAAATTGTGAAGATAAAATAAGTGCAAATACAGCAATGACACAGTTAACGTACTAACTAATGAGTTAGCAGAAACTGGCTTCATTATAAAATGGTAGGGGAAATGCAGCCCTTTCGCTGAAGCAAAAATCCACAGCAGGAGACCAAAGAGGTTTATTTATTTGTAGGAGTTACGTATATACCACTTAATTTAATAAAATTCCCAAGCAGGGATTAGGGAATCATTTTGTACATTTTAATTTTTTTTAAAAAAGAGAGGTTCATACACATATGGCCCAATAATGTTGGTTTTATTTTTCGCTCTGTGATAGTGGAGGTCACTGGGTCTTTCCAACACATTAAAAAGCCAAATGTTATACCTGTGTACTAGGGTTGGGTTTATGCTATTAACTTTGGCAGCTGAACAACAGTTAAGGAACTTAGCCAACTCATCTAAAAGAATGTAAATGCTAGCTATTATGTCAAGCTTACAAGTATGCTGGCCAAATATTTGTACATGATAAGGTTGTTTCGCAGGTTATTTCTCTATTTTTAATAATGAAGTTTTTGGGTTTTGTTTTGACTTCACCAACACTGTGATCAATGCAAATCTAACAGGGTTAGTAAAGTGTCAGGTGTACCATACCAACCTGATTAAATATTTGGGTGCATGCAAAGGAATATTTAGAAAAACATTATTTGAGGAGGCAAGAGGCTTGTTTTTATATGTGGGATCAAATTTTACACATAGTTCCTTCCACTCGTTCAAATAACTGGTTTGCAAGTAATGAAAACCCAGTGTTTGGATTAAATATGGGTTGTCATTGAATTGTGGGTTGTTGTTACACATGAACCCTGCACTATGGTTTGGTAACCACAAGCAACCTAGGAAGAGAACCCATGGTTTGTTGCTGGGTTGTGAACTCTGGGTCGCTCATGGTTAAGAACCCATAGTGAAAGCATAGCCCAGGGTTCGCATGTAACAACAATGAACGATTCAACAACAACCCACTATTCAATGACAATCCATACTCAACCCATACTCTGGGTTGTCATTAATGTGTGAACCAGGCCTATTTCAGTGTTTATCCTTAAAGTGATACCCTACTTTTCCCCTCAAAAAAAGAGTTGCTCAAAATAAAAAGCAAACACTGAAAATAACAATAATCCATCACTGAAAAATACCATACCAAAAGCAGCATCAAGGCCAAAAAACACATTAAAGCCAAATCTAACAAACAAGCTAAATTAAGCAACAACAGCATCAAAAGCTTGTTTTAAAAAACATGTCTTCTATCACTGATGAAACACAGAGAGGAAATGAACTTAATCTCTTGGGATCTCTTTCCTACTGTACCCTAGCAGCAGCATCTTTTAACAACATGGTTTGGCCTTGTATTATCAAGCCTCAGGCTTTCCTCCTTCCCCTTATGAGCTCCGATCCCATTCCTTCTACAGCATAAGTCACTGTTACATCGCAAGTTTCCAAAGCAGAATTATATCATTTGAACTTGCCTTTCATCAGAGTTGCAAACCAAGCTTACTGATTTGGATGTAATGGTAAACTAGGACTTGTCACGAAAGAAGAAGACTGGTCAGAAGCTACAAGAGGAGGGAGCATACAAGTTTGAGTTTGACTCATGCAATGCTGAACCATGGTTTGCAATTACCTTTGAATCAGCCTAGAGACTTTCCAAAGCTAGCCCTGAGTCAGAATCTGAACCTGGCTCTCCTGTATTCAAACCCAACACTACCTGCTAGAGCACAGAAATTCAGGAAGATGCTAAGAAAAATGCCACACTAGAATGTGTAGCTCTAGTACACTTGACATGGACTTGCTATGAAGCCAATCATATTGGGTGCAATCTGGATCTTTGTCTTTATTTATTCATTTATTTACAACCTAATCTGTTGGACTACAACTCCCATAATTCCCAGCCAGCATGGTCAAAATCAGAGCTTGCCAGGACTGCTCCAGAGTGGGAAAAAAAAGAAGTGCTTAGAGCAGACTTCTTCAACCTGGTGCCCTCCAGGTGTGGTGGACTAGGACTTATGGGAGTTGTAGTCCAACACATCTGGAGGGCACCAGGTTGGGGAAGGCTGATACAGACAGACACAATATCTACATCTATGCCAATATCAACAGATATTGATATGGAAATATCTGGGGAGGAAACTTATAGCTTTGAGGCCTATAATTTGAAAACCTATAGCTCAGGGATGGGGAACATGTGTCTAGGGGTGATGGGAGTTGCAATCCACATGTTCCCCATCCATGCTATAGATATTTGATATACTAGTTCTGTTTAGCATGCATTACATTTTGACCTGCAGTACAAGTGTAATAAAGGAAAAGGAATTCTAAACCACATGTTACTCATACTATGCAGTTGAAGACTCCACAGCTGTACATAGTTTTACTCGAGACATTTGATAGCGTTACAAATCAGAAAAAATAAGTCAACACAATTGCAGACACAAGCCTTCAATGTACTCAATGATGCCAATATCCTGCTACAAGCTTGGGTGGTTTTACTGAATACTCAGATTTTGTCTTCCTCTCTATCCAGGGCTTCGGGTTATTTATTTACCAGGATACAGGATTATGTCTTTCTGCAATGGTCTTGACATGCTTGATACCTCTGCAAAATCATTTATATGGCCAGCCCGTACTTTCCCAATTTTCTTGAAAACTGCAAGGAAGAGTACTGCACCTAGAGTGCTCGTTGAATAACTCTGAATGGTTGTTTAATTAAATGTATGTGTCACAGAGCTCAGAAAGGCATTTTAGCATCAAAGCTGCCTGCTAGGCGGGTCAGGCAAGGAGAGCTTGCTTTGCCCAGAGCAACCCAGTAAGCAGGCTGAACAGAGATTTAAACCCATATTTTCCCATATCCAACATTCTATCCAGTATATCCTACAAACTCTAATGATTAACCTAAATCTTGTTTCTTGGAAATCCATTCTGACTTTTCCTATCCTCGGTAGGTCTGGTGAACAACTGTCCTCTTCAATACAGCATGGATGGAAGTCGAAAGAGCAAATTTATCAGCTGTTTGCTGCGTAGAGAGGGAGCACCTAGAGTTAACCAGGAGGAAATCTCAATGCGGTATTCTATTTCAAGAATGCTTCTTGATCTGGCCCCTCTTAGTGTGCTTCAAACAAACTTCATTGGATAAGCTTTGCAGCTCCCCGTTTTATTGCTGCTTTTTATGGTGTTTCAGAAATGCTGCAGATTTATTCCCATTGTTTTGTCTGAATTGTTAAGGAGAGTCTGAATCCCACAAAAATAGCAGGATCATTAGCTGATTGCTCATCCAGCAGCAACAGCACTTCAGAGGATAATTTTATTGACCCTTTTAAAGTATACTTTATTCCATATATTACCCATAAATGAGTTTTATGTGTTAACTGTGTACACTCATACTGAGCTTTATATTGCATATATGCACACCGAGAACAGTATGTCAATGTTTATATGAACTCAGCAGCTCTCTTACTGGGCACCATTTCCCCCCACTTTCCCTCTCTCCATACAAGGTATTTGGATAGAAGTATTATGTGGATATTTTCACGGGCACATTCCCTAAAACACTTCACCAGCATGGCATTTACAGGACAAGAACTATGTCCACAAGCGGGATAACAGACAGAAATACAAGCCTTAAAACAAGTCAACTTGTATTCCTATTCTTATATCTCATTTATTATATATAATCTACAGTTAAATAGCCTGTGCATGTTAATTTATTTAGAAAAACAGAAAAACAAACACATCTTAATTAGAATGTCTATTTAACCCTATGATAATATGGAGTCCATTCAAAACCTGTGAGATCCCATTACACCATAACACCAGTATTTCAAATGTCTATATCTCGGAATCTAATTCTTAGGAGCCAGAAACATTTTTTTTTTAAAAAAAGGTACAAGTTCTGGCAAGAGATGAAAAATGATGCTCTTAAATGCCACATCAGAGTTTTGTGGCCACTTGGGATTTTTCAGTATTGTGTGGGTTAAAAATGTTTGACCCCAATATTGTAAATTTGTAAACCCAGCATGTTTAAGTCCTGTAACTGTAAACATATGAAGCTGTTTTATAGTTAGACCATTAGTCCATCTGGCCCAATATTGTCTATTATTCTGACCAGCAGTGACTATTCCTAGGTCTCTGGTCTTTCCTAATCTTGTTATGGGAGATCATTTAACTGGCGATCCCAAGGACTGAACATGGGAGTATGCACTTTGCTGTGCCCTCTCCCAAACATTACCACAGACTTCACAGCTCACAGGTTTAGTATCATGGGTTTCCCCTTAAGCCATGCAACTGCAGAAATAAAAAAGCGCAAACTTCCTTGGAGTCCACAAGGTAGATGGTATCATTAACTTTCCATTTAGCCAAGGCGGCAGTAAAACGTATGGAATTCCTTCCCTAAGGAAAACATGTGTGGCCAGTAACCATCTGCAACAAGCTTTTAACAGATTCTCAGCAACAAGTGCTGCTCAGAAGGAAAACATAGAGCAACACAGATTTTGGCACTCTATGGATAAGGACAAGCATATACTTGCAATTTGATGTCAAGACCTCAGCCATGTAACTAAAGTTATTTTTAAGTATGTCTGTTATTACCAGACATAGACAATGACTATATTTAAAGTTCCATATCACAGCTGGCATGCTTTTTAAAGACATGCCAATGTAGCAGTTTATACAAACCTTCCACGCCCTAGCAAACACACCGTACTATTCCATTTTAAAAGTTTCTACTAAATTGGGGGTGGGAATAAAGAAGAGAAAAATATAAATCTATCAAGGAAGCCTCAAATATTTATCAAAACAGCATCGTAATGGGCCTTAGAAATTGCCTAGCTGACTGCAATCCATATGAATATATTTCTAGCTGCTGATTTTAATCAATGTATAAGGCTGCTGACAGCTAAAATGTTTTGTACAGCATAACAAAAGGCACATTGAACGAAATATTCTGAACTAGAACTTAGCAACAGAAAGTTGGTGTAAATGTTGATCATGATAACAAATGGTAACAAATGTCATTATGTAGCAAAATAAAGAGACGCTATTGTGAAAGAAAACACTCATCTCTATCTTTGCAGCCTTCAAGAATGTTTTGTTTTTTTTTTGTTTTTTTTTGGGGTGTCCTTGATTTGTTTCCCTTCTGCAAAAGCAGAGTGATTGTTCCAAGACAAAAGAGCCCTTTTTATCCCTTACCTTTTTATAATTCCCCTCCACATCCAATGTGGATACTTCAGTGATGATGTCATCCATTCCATCACTGTCCAAATGCATTCTTTAACTCTTAAAGACCCAAAGCACGCAAAACAGTGGTCACTTTCTCCTCCGTCTATCACTTCTTATCCTATGCTCCAAGCTTCCTGGCTCACGGCTCATTCTTAAAACTCCAGTACCAGCTGGCAACTTCAAATAAGGCGAGGACATTCAGTCTTCTTTTTTCATTCAGAGAAAGGTCCCCATGTACATTTCTTCCACTCTCTGCAGTTAAAAGTCTCCTCCTCACCAACACTCGGACCTGTCAGGAGCCTGATCTTCTCACCAGCTGCTATCACCTACCTCTGAAGTAGGCATGCTTCTTTTTTCCCTAATAAAGTAAAGGCTGCCTTTGTGTTGCAGCCAGCCGACTGCACTTCTTTGCTGGTTACACAAGGAAAGCAATGATCTTCCTTCAGCCACTGGTAGTACAGGATAAAAATAGATGGAAGCCAGAGCAGAGGGAGGGGAGGAAAACCCTCTGCACAACCCTGCTGTAGCACAGCCCTGCTATTTTCATACTAGAATGATATGAAAAGTCAAGGCCTCGTGGGCTATGGCCGTAAACAATGAACCAAAGGGCCCAGAAGCATGCAGTAGATCTCCAGAGTCCACACCTTCCAAAACAGCCTCCCCCACCCTCCCACTCTGGCGACCACCAGAGCTGTTGGAATACAACCCACGGCATCGCCAGCCAACATTGGCCATGCTGGCTGGGATGACAGGTGATCACTGAAGTATCCACGCTGGAGGCAGAAGTGAATTATAAAAAGGTAAGGGATAAAAAGAGCTCTTTGGTCTTGGAACAATCACTCTGCTTTTGCAGGAGGGAAACAAAGCAAGGATGCCCCCAAAGAAAATCACAAAACATCTTTGAATTCTGCTAAAATAGAGATAAATAGGTTCCCCCCCCCCACAATAATGTTTCTTTATTTTGCTACATAATGTCATTTGTTGTAGTCCAACACATCTGGAGGGTGCTATGTTGAGGAAAGCTATTCTTAAAGCTGGCCCCAGGTTCCCCAGACCCATGAGAAGCCTACAATTCAGCATAAGGAACTCTTTAAAGGCAGAGAAAGAAGACAGCACTCTCCTCCTGGTTCATGAACAGCAGCATGTCGAAGCGGAAGGACCATAGTTCTGGGCCAAAAGAGTCATGACTTCAAATCCATTTCTAGCAATTACGTCTTTCTTTCATTTTTACACTAGAGTACACTAGTGTATCAGGGGCACTGATACAACTTTTAAGATCCAGATCAGCCCCTCTGTACTTACTCTCAAATACAAATGGAAAAAAGACATAGATGCTAGATATAGATTTAAAGAAATACCTCTTTTGACTTTCAGTAGTAGAGCACCTGCTTTGATTGCAGAAAAGACCCAGGTTCAATTCCAGTAAAGATTACAGTAAAGATCCTTCTCTGCTTGGGATCCTGGAGATCTGCTGATGTTCAACAGAATAATAATAATGATAATAATTTTATATATAATAATAATATTTATTTCTTATCCGCCTCTCCCTTTAGATCAAGGCGGGGAACAACATTAATACAACAGTACAGTATAAATCAAATGCAAAAAACTAATTAAAAGAGGCATCTTAAAATTCTTAGATTTAAAATTCATCTGGGTAGGCTGCCAGAAGAGACTAGTCTTTATATCTGTCTGAAACTTGGAAAGACTATTAAGTTGATGAATGTCCCCTGGCAGGCCATTCCACAGTCCGGGGGTGACAGAAGAAAAGGTCCTCTGGGTAACCGTTGTCAGTCTAGCTTTGGCTGACTGAAGTAAGTTCTCCCCAAGGGACCTGAGTGTGAGGGGAGGATTGTATGGGGGAAGGTGATCCTGTAGGTAACCTGGACCCACACCATGTAGGGCTTTAAAGGTAATAACCTACACACTGTACTTCGCCCGGAAACTAATTGACAGCCAGTTAAGTGATTTTAAAGTTGGTGTAATATGGTCACCCCTAGATGTACGGGTGACCAACCTGGCTGCCACATTTTGAGCTAATTGAAGTTTCCAAACTAGGTACAATGGTAGCTCTATGTACAGCACATGCAGAAGTTGAGCCTCGAGGTTACCAGTGCGTGCACTACCATTTTAGGTCTTCCAACTCTAGGAAAGGACACAGCTGGTGTAACAGCTGAAGCTGATAGTAGGCACTCCTGGCTGTCTCATCTACCTGGCCTGTCATTTGAAGTGACGGATCCAGGAGCACCCCCAAGCTGCAAATACAGTTTTTCAGGGGGAGTGTAACCCCATCCAGAACCGGCTGACAAACCTCCAAACCCAGGTTAGGGCCTTTGACAGTAAGCACCTCTGTCTTGCCTGGATTCAGCTTTAGTTTGTTTTTTGTCATCCAGCCCATTACCGCCTCCAAGCATTCATTCAGAGGAGACACACTATCCTTAGCTGATGCTGTTAACTGAAGCACAGTGCTCCCAATTCCTAAGCCCCTCAGACGTTCCAGAAGGATACCCTTGTCGATGGTATCGAAAGCCATAGCGTATCCCGCTCTGAAGCCGGTTTGAAATGGGTCTAGAAAACATAGACCAGCCTTCCTCAAACTTGATGCCCTCCAAGTATGCTAGACTACAAATCCCATCATCCCAGGGGTTGTGGAAGGCAATACTGACAGATAAACAGCCTGATGTGATAGCATCCCATCTTGTTCCTATCTCATGGCTTTCTTTCAGTTGTGGCTACAGAGATCACTGTGGGATTTCTAGACTCCAAGTTTCTTTTCTTTCCCTCTTTTTTATTTTTATAAGCAGATCTTTTTGACAGGCAGTGCTCTGGCTAATTATGAACAGAAAAGACAAATCAAGCAGTAGATCATTACAAAGCTTTCCCAGCATCACTCAAATTTACAGACATTTCTGCGCATACATATTACTTACACACACATAGCCTACATTCCCTTTCAGGCATTTTCGGTTTCAGGGATTTGTTCAGAACAACATGATTTTTCCTGCACATTAGTGCACAATAAAGGCATTTTGAAGTTCAAGCTGGACCTTGGAAAATCTGTTCCAAAACACAAACATTTTCAGCAAAGGAGAAGTTGCCACGTGTACAGGGAACACATGGGCTTAAAGAACTCCGCCTTTCAGAGACAAAATCCTGCTGGCATAAACACGTGCCAGTTTCAAAAATACTTGGAAGTTGAGTGACTCTGCATGAGCAAAAACTCTGGAGATGGAAATGCACTGCTTCTCATTCTGTACATCTGGAGTCCATGCGGCATTCCCATAAAACGTACAAGCTGCTTCAGAATTATGTCATTTATTAATCTTGTAGTGCTGGATAATTTGATACCATATCTCCTTGTCTTCTTCTTGATCTTGCGCAACATGAATTTTTAACCCCCACAGAGATTTCAGAACAGTATTTCACATGGAAGAGGATGAAACCATAAACCCCTCCAAGAGAGATTCAGGTTCATGTAAAATGCCAGTAGAACAGGGGTGGCCAGAAGGTAGATCTCCAGATGTTTTCAACTTCAATTCCCAGAAGCTCCTGCCAGCATGGCCAATGGTCAGAAATGCTGGAAATTGTCAGTCCAATACATCTGGAGATCTACTTTCTACCCATCTTGGCCTTTTGGCTAAGATCAAGTGTGTGTGTGTGCGCGTGTAGTAAGTCACACCAAAAATGTTAGTGAAGAAATTACATTATCTGTGCAACCCATGGCAAAAAACAAACAAAACAAAACAAAACAAAAACCCTTGAAAAAGCACTGTGTTAACAAAGCCCCAGCATTGGAAAAAAGGTGAGATAATAATACCATAATGTAGAGATCAGCATGAAAGCATTTTTCCTCAGGCATCTCCCCACCCCCACCCCACCTCCCACTATCGGTTTTTAATGCTCAATGTTTTTAATTTTTGTAAGCCGCCCAGAGAGCTTCGGCTATGGGGCGGTATATAAATGGAATATATAATAATAAATAATAATATACATATAAAACAGGTACCCTGTAGCATTATAAGGCTGGAGAGACTATGGCTTTAAATATGGCTTCTTGAAACAAGTCATCCTGATAGCGCATGATCTGAAGTTGGCTTGTCCCAAGCAAACCGCACAATCCATGATTTAGCATGACAGGAGGGGAGAGAGACAATGGGTTTACCATCAGGACATGGGTGTTTTCACCTGCCTTGCCACAACCCCTAGGAGGTCCTAGGCGCCTTCATAAAGAAGCTGCTGCTATTTTGGGTGTATGTGAAGGTGCTTGTGTTGTCCAGGACAGGTTGAGGACATCTGCCCAATGAGGGCCTTTTTCTGCCTTGACTTTCCTGATATTTTGCTGCCGAGAGACAGACAGAAGGGGAGTTGCATGAGGGAGCCTTTCTTCACTCAGGACTTGGGACCATAGTGAAAGGAGGGCCTCTTTCAGCTGCTAGAGAGTGGGCTACTTGAAGTGGATTTTGATTGTTTTCTTTCCCTTTATTGCTGAGCGTTTGATATGGATGAGCTATCTTAACTTAACAGAAACTGTTTAGTGAATTGTTTAATGCGAGTATAGGCTATGATTGATACTAGATATTATTCACTGGTGTACTGGCATGTCTTGTGCTTATTTAAATTTTGACATGTTCTAACTGGCGATTGCATGTTCTTGTTTTGTGACCCGATTTTAGCACAGTGCATTGTGGAAAATGCCATATATAAATAAATTGACTATGCCAAATGATAGGAAGAACACAGGTAAGCTATGGGCTTGGTTTACCATGAGTTACCTTGACATCTGAATGCAGCCATTGTCTCTCAACATTATTGGCATTGAATTATGCCTCCTCAGGCAACAAAGGACATTGTACAGCAAGAATAAAGGATTTGGGCTTACCTATGAAGGGAGACTGGCCATAGCTTTTTTATCTTTGGGTTTTCTGCCTCTAAGGTTCTACAGTAGCAGAGATGTGAGATTCTATCATCTGCAGTTGTTGGTACTAAACGGCTTCATCAGGAGTATTTTCAAGTCAGTAACAAGGTGAAGCATCTATGTTGCCTTTGCTTCTTGTCTTGACTCCAAAATGACATCAGTACTTCCCAAGGCCATTTGCAAATGTTTGCTATTAAATTTCACCTTCCCCCACAAAAGCACTTAAGATTACAAGACTGTGTGTGTGTGTGTGTGTTTTGTGTGTGTGTATTGTGTGTGTGTAAGTGCTTCAGAATTGGATAAAGTGCCTACAATTTTGAGGGGAAGAAACATTAAGGAAAATAATGTTGGTGACCCTTCCCAATGAAATAAGAATGGTGTAAATGTATACCATGTACCAGATTGACAATAGAATTGGCTTTAAGCCCACCTTAAATCTGTGATAAAATTCCCAGAAAGATCTGATCCTGCAACACATTTATCAGCACCTCTAAAAAGGCAAGATTATGTTAAAAACTTTCTAATATGCACTATTCAAAAGTGTAAAAAAAAAGCATGCATTGATATATTTGGCTAGCTAAATTCAATTATTTTCCTAGTAGGCTTCGATGTAATTACTTTTCTGCATATAGGAATTATGATAATATGCTTTACTTTTTTATGGCTTCCAACCTCCTAGCTGACTCAGCGTGTCATTTCCTAGCGTTGCTAAAATTAATTCTTCCTTTTTCCTGTTCTTTCCGTGATAACATTGACTTGTACGTAAAAGCCAATTATCAGCTGAACAAAAGAAAACCCATTCATCTACTTGGGTGCAGATTTACAAAACGTGTTTCAAATTTTATTAGCTGGGAACTTTAAATCAGGACAAAATGTTCACATGACATCATTCACATCTTTTCAAAATACTCACACAGTCCTTTTCCTGCACAAAGAGGCAGCCTTAGTAGTAATCAAGCTTCTTGCATTTCTCAGTGGAAGTGAAAAATGAGTCACAATTAAATATGTCTGCATTATAAGTGAAGTCATCTTTCATGCACATATAGCTGACAACTTAGTAAGGACATTAAGACTATCATACATAACCACAGAAAAACAGTCTACTGCTCACTAATCCTGTAAATACAGGAGAAGCAGTAGTAATGGTCTTATACATAGTAAATGGAAATCTATTACTACACAGGTTATAATCAGGGTTAGAAGGGTTATGCATGCCCCTCCTAGCATGGAGATGAGAGTGTGAACAAAGAACATAATTATATTAGAGGCTGGTTCACACATACCTGTACATTACTTAATCCAGGAGTCCCCAATGCAGTGCCTGTGGGCATCGCCAATGGTGCCCATAAAGGGGTCCATAGCATTTTTAAATATTTTCCCATTTTTTAAATATATCTGCAGGGATTTGTGTACAACTGTTTATCAATTATACATAGGCTTCAACAAAAGTTGGCCAAATATCTATTTGAAGGTGATGATTAGATGACACCCATTCAAATATTGGCAACACATTGCATTATAGGAGGTGAGTGTTTATCTTTCCAGTGCTGTAATGTCAGTCTTTTAGCTGTCAAAAGGATGCAGAGAATCCATTTATGCTGACCATTTGTTAATTTCCATGAAGCAGGTAAATAATTGAAAAGAGAGTGAATATTACATCAGGGATTGTTAAAGACTGTTCCGGTACAAAATTTACTGTGTAATAACCACCCCACAGAAAGAAGCAACTACTGGACATTGCCAAAACACATTTTTAAAAAAGCACCATCAGCAATTAACCATATTAACCAATGTCCCTTATTAAAGAAACATTGCATAGTCCAATAGATACGAAACAAAACATTTTGCTGAATATCCATAGATATGACCAAAGCAGTGATTCATGGAATCGGCATTTTGTAGTGGTGCCCAAGCAGTTTTTCAAATTCCCAAATGGGCCAATGGGCCCAAAAAGGGTTGGGGACATCTTAGTCTCAATACTTTGGATTCCCAATAGTAGGTACCTCTTCTCTATAAAGCGGTGCCAAATGTCTCCACATCATGATGTACAGTATGTAAGAGGTTTAAAACCTCAGATTTAGGGAACAAATCTGCTTCTCTGAATGTCCCAATCCAAACCTCCGAGGTTCCCCAGAAAACCACGCCCCCTTCCCATTCCCCTTAACCACTGATGGTTTGGTGGTTTCCCAGCTTTTGTGCAGTTTCCCCCATTCTAAAAGGCCGAAATGCCTCTCCTAAGGTTTAGATAGTAAGAGCTTTAAGCTAAAAAATGCAGGTATGTTTTGTATTTTAGGCCCAGCTCTTTTGTCCCTGGCTCATTGATCCTTTAGCACTGCCCATTAATGGAATGCGGCCATTTCTCTGAAATGAAGTTTGGTCCTTGGCCTGAAAGAGATTTTGCTCCCCTGATGTATGTGGTACAGAATCACATGGCGAAAGATTAGTGTGAAATAGGCTGTGTATGGCAGGACAGCCATTTCTCTGATTGTAGCTGCAATTTACTAGCAGTCCGATTCAGAAAGATGTTTGCCAGTTGGTTAACATTTATAGCCTACTGAAGAATGGTTACCCTTTCCTTACACTGTCATCTAGCCACATACACGATCACATGGAGGAAACTGGCAGAGTAAACCAGCCTTTGACTTATTTATTTGTTACATTTATAACTGCCTTTCGTCTAAGGAGGCTTACATGGTCCTCCCCTCTTCTTCATATTATTCTCACAACAACTTCTGTAAGGTATGTTGGGCTGAGAGTCAGTGACTGGCCCAAAGTCAACCGTGAGCTTCCATAGCCAAGTGGGGACTGGAACCCAGGTCTCCTGGGTCTTAGTCTAATACTCTAACCACCACACCGGCTCTCAGTGATAGCTGAATGTGGGAATAGCATCCATTTGAGAAGGATATGGCATGAAACATCTACCTTATTTTTATTTATTTAAAAATGTTTACACTTTTGTCTTTCAATCTCAGTTTCTGAGGCAGCTTACAATATGATCAAACAACAAAACAGAAACAGACCTATCTCTGGTATTTCATTATAAGAACATAAGAGGAGCCATGCTGGATCAGACCAAAGACCAATCTGGTCCAGCATTCTGTTTGTACAGAGGCCAACCAGATGCCCATGGGAAATCCACAAGCAGGACATGAGTGCAACAGTACCCTTCTGTCCATGTTCCCAAGCAATTGGTATACACAGGCATCCTGCCTCTGATACTGGAGGTAGTATATAGCCATCAAAACTAGTAGCCATTGATAGTTTTATTCTCCATGAATATGTCTAATTGCAGTTTAAAGCCATCCAAGTTGGTGGCCATCACTACATCTTGTGGTAGTGAATTCCATCATTTATGTATGGACTGTGCGAAGAACATAAGAAGTGCCACGCTGGATTGGACCAAGGGCCCATCTAGTCCAGCACTCTGTTCACACAGTGGCCAAAAAGCTGTCGACCAGGGACCAACAAAGCAGGACATGGTGCAACAGCACTCTCCCACCCATGTTCCCCAGTAACTGGTGCCCACAGGCTTACTGACTTGGATACTGGAGGTAGCACATAACCATCAGGGCTAGTAGCCATTGATAGCCTTCTCCTCCAGGAATTTATCCAACCCGCTCTTAAAGCCATCCAAATTGTTGGCCATCATTACATCTTGTGGTAGTGAATTCCATAATTTGACTATGAGCTGTGTGAAGAAGTGCTTCCTTTTATTTGTCCTGAATCTCCCACCAATCAGCTTCATGGGATGACCCTGGGTTCTAGTATTTTGAGAGAGGGAGAAAGTACTTCCTTTCATCTGAGAACACTGGTTATTGGCTGGGTTAAAAATATAATAAATAAATAAATAAATAAATAAATAAATAAAATTTGCCCTGAAACTCCCACCATTCAACTTAATTGGATGACCCCAGGTTCTAGTATTTTCTCCATACAATACATACTTTTATACAGCTCTATCATGTCTTTCCTTACTCACATTTTTAAAGCTAAACAACTCTGAACCCTGTAACCTTTCTTCATAGGGGTGTTGCTTCAGCCTCTTGATCATTTAAGTTTTCTGCACATTTTCCAGTTTTATAATATCTTTTTTGAGGTACGTTGACAAGAACAACACACAATATTTTGTGTGATCGCACCATAGATTTGTATAAGGGCATTATGATATTTACAGTTTTGTTTTTGATTTCTTTTCTCATTATGCTAAACATGGACTGTGTCTTTTTCACAGCAGCTGCACACTGGGTCGACATTTTCACTGAGCTGTTCACCACAACCCCAACATCTCTTTAGTGGTCTATCACCACCAGCTCAGATCCCATGAAGTTCAGATTCTTTGTCTTAATGTGTATCACTTTACATTTGCTTAAGTTGAATGGCATTTGCTGTTTTAATACCCATTCTCCCAGTTTGGAGAGGTCCTTCGGGAGCTCTTCGCAATCCCTTTTTGTTTAAAATAATTCAGTGATGTCAGCAAACTTGGCCAGCTTATTGATTTATGTTGCAGCCCTCAAATGTGTCTTTACTCTTTGGCGACCTCAACAATCTGAGCAAAAACAATTTCACATTTGATAGTTAACTGCAGTAATGATGTTTCAACTTGGAAATCCCTTGATATATTTGGATATTATCCTGATCATTGTTTCTAATTTTTAGTTTTTAATTCTGAAATTGAACTACTGGGAGCGTGTGTCCCTGGAATATATCTTTTACTCCTTGTGAAAGTGCAATGGCCATTGGCTGGAAACCAAAAAAGCTGACTGACATGTGTGAATATGGCCATATTAAGTGTACACACCCATACCATCAATTAGTTCATAATATAATCTGGGGACCAGGGATGGTATGTGCTGTGGTGTATGCGCACATCTCTCTCTCTCTCTCTCTCTGTGTCACACACACACACACAAACACAGAAGGAACCATAGGAAATGAAAGATGCTGTATTTGTCTTTTCGCTCCACCCTCTTCTTACACGGTTGTTTTGTATATTGGGGTGGGGTGGGGACAAGATTAGTACAAATGTATTCCAGCCGATAATTAACTTATACAAAAGCAGCTTGCTGGTGTGTGCATTTTTGGGGTCCTTTTTCCAAGCAGGAAATATGTTCAACAACTTTTAACAGATACCCGTGTTGAAACTGCTTGGTCACCAGATGTCTAAAATCTTATGCTGGCAGCTAAGAATTAAGCAAATATCTTCCCAGCATACGTATGCATGGGAAGTGAGATTGATAACTTTTCTGAATACTAAAAACATTGGCCTGTACAGAAGTCTTAGCAATCATAGCATCTTTTGGAAAAGAGAAACAGAAAATGTTCCTAGAGCAACAGAAGCCACAATACATGACTTCTGTGTTTTGAGACACTTTGTATATATTGTCAGATCTCGAGATACTATTGTCAGATCTAGAAGAAAACACGCACACATAACTTTTGGAGGCTTCAAGGAAAACCCTTAATAATATACTCTGGATTTTAAAAAAATCTAAAAAGCATGCACATTAAGCTTGTATATATCTAACATGTCAGCAGCATCCCCCTCCCAAGGAAAAGACTGTCAAACAAACCATCCACAAATCTCCCATGTTTTCAAGGCAAACCCAAAGCCAACATTTTTTAGTAAGTAATTCTGACTTTCATGCCAACAGAATTGTGTCTAAAATGGCTGATGCATCTGTACAGGTGAACAGACCACTACGTAACTGATATCTGCTGGGAAGTCAGAGTTAGGAGGCGGGTGATAATAATTAGCCTCCATATTAGAAATCATTTAATGGTGATTAATGTGCGGGGATTGCAATCAGTGATTTTAAGCAGAGAACCAGGGGGCGGTAGTTACTCTGCATTAATGAATGTGTGGAAGTGGTAATAATTCTGAATTAATAAAGGACTAATCTTGTGTGTGTGGTCATTAGTCACCACTGATCTAGGCAGGGATTAAAAATGATGTCCTTAAAAAGGGGGAGTTTCTAAACCACCATTTTTACAACAATTAATATTTTTAGATTCATAAAAGAAGCCATTTATTAGAGTTCAAATCTGCAGCTTAGTCTTCTATTTTGTTATAATTACTTCTAGATACATCATTAGTTTTTTATAATAATTTGGTATTAAGAAAAATAGTGTGAGATAAAGCCTTTAAGAAGGGTCCTTAAATAGTGGATGTCCCTTAAATTGAAGAAGGCTCTTTGCTTGTTATAGAGTATTAAGGCTCTTGGCCACACAGGGATAAAGCCCATGTAACCTAAACCCATGATCAGTGGTGACAGCAGGTGCAATGGTTTGTTTGTGCCAATATCAACATTCAAGGTCTGTTGCCCATGTATATTTTGACATGGTGCACTTCCCGCCCATTAGATTAAACTAGTAAAATGTGTTCCAGTATCATGCACAGGATTTGCATGTGGAGGCAGAACATCTATATTACAGGGAGGTGTGTGGAGTGTTTATGGAAGTACAAGTTATGTTTCTGTGCTGAGTGCTCACTGGCTCTTCCCCAAATGGAGCCTCTTGGGAAACTGAGCCACCTGGTGTCTGTCTCCCAGGTTCTTCTATATTGTCCCCAGACTGGCACTTTCAAAGAGCTTTGGACAAAGTCCCTCACCAAAGACTTCTCCGTAAATTCCTCTACTGGATTGTTGACTGGTTAAAGGACAGGAAGTTGATGCTAGGAGTAAACAGACACTTTTGACAATGGAGGAAAATAACCAAAAGGAAGGATTTGTATTGGGAACTGTGTTATAATGAGCTGGAGTCAAGTGTGAACAATAGGAGTTGTACATGATACCAAATTATTTGGTGTGTGTGAAAACTCAAGTAGACCAAGGTGAGGATGTCTCCAAACTGGACAATATAATGGCAACAGCTCCAGTATAAGTATGTCAGGCCACACTGCCCCCCCCCCCCCGAAAGCTTGAAGGGCTGGTCCATTCCCCTGCCACCAAAAATTACTGCACCATCCCAGAAATCCCACATGTGCTTTTTCCCAGTAGAATTGCACTCCTGACAGCCCACCCAATGGCTGTTGGTGGGTTGTTGGGAGCCAAATTCTGATGAGAAACAAGGCACAGTCATAGGCGTGCATATGGGGTGTGCCCCGACACACCGATAAGTGCTGAATTGAAGAAGCTATTGAGTAGGGATCCAGACACAGCAGGAACAGTCCTCTGACTGCCCTTTGATTGTTCCGCTGCCTCACTGAAGAACCGCTGCCTCCAAGAGAGCAGTGCTTCTCCCAGCAACAGGAGTGAAAAGGTATCACTCTGCTGGGAGCCTGTCTGCCAGCAGATGCGCCCCCCTCAGCCACTAGGCATATGCTGGAGTGGCAGGCCTCATGCAGCCCATATGTTGCCCATCCAAGAAATAAGTGACGCAGATGGGGGCAACTCTTACTCAACATCACCTATATACTGATGGTTTCCAAATGTTCTGAATGGGTTCTCAATGGGTTGTGACTATCCAATACAGACATTGGAACAACTCATTAAAAATATGAATTCCATGTTCAGTGGAAGTGAAAAGGCAAATTGTGTATTAGGAATACTTAGAACGGGACTGAAAATAAAATGGCTAGTTTAATAATGCCTTTATATAGATCAGCTTTCCCCCACCCTGGCTGGGAATCATGGGAGTTGTAGTCCAAAACATTTGGAGGGCACCAGGTTGAAGAAAGCTGCTATAGATCTGTGGTAGCCTTCCCCAACCTGGTGCCCTCGAGATGTTTTGGACTTCAACTTCCATCAACTTCCATCAGCCCTAGCCAGCATGGTCAAGGGTCATGTATGTAGGGTTATTGTCCAAAGTAGCTGGAGGATACTAGGTTGGGAAAGTCTGCATTCGGGATACTTTGTACACTCCGGGTAATTGGCTCCATCACAAAATGAATATTACAGAACTGGGAGAGATGTAGAATGGGACAAACAAAATGATCAGGAGGTTGGAGCAGCCTTCCTTACAAGGAAAGGCTGAGGCATTGGGGGCTGCTTAGCTTAGACAAAAAGGACAACAGAGAGACATGAGAGGAGTTCGTAAAATTCTGAAAGGTATGGAGAAAGCAGAGATAGGGAGAGAAAATTAGGGGTCGACCAATGAGATTAACCAGTAGTAGATTCAGGAGAGACAAAAGAAAGTGCTTCTTTCCCATAATGCATAATTAACTTACAGAATTCACTGCCATATGATGTGGTAATGGCAGCTAGTTTAGATGGTTTTAAACAGGGATTAAGCACATTCATGAACAGTAGGGCTATCAATTAAAATGAAAACTCCAGATTCAGAAGCAATCTTTCTCTGAATAACAGTGATGGGAGTGGGACGAAGGAAGAGGAAAGTGGGGAGACACACAGAGGGGATTAATACTATTAGGATATTAGTAGTGCAGAGAGTTTGCATTGATATTTATAGTTCTGCTTACACGCACACACGCACACACGCACACACACACACACACACACACACACACACACGTATCTTGGGAGCACCAGCTCTCCTAAACAGCAAAAGAAAGGTTGACATTTCTGTTCAACACTTCAGCCCATTCATTAACTTATGATGGCACATAAAGAACCTTCATTTTATGCTAAACGTACACAGTAGACCCTCTGCTTACCAGAACAATCAAACAAAACTCCAAGCACAATCTGTATTACTGACTCAGTGACCCTTTTCAGGTGACACGCTAAGCCACGGTGGTTAAGCATTTTAAGCTAAACATTATGGCTTAGCGTGTCATGTGAACCATGAGTTAGCGTGTTGTGTGAATCATTCCTAATCATGGTGGCCACATAACCATGACTTAAACAAACACACTAACCATTTGCTGCAAAAGGGTGTTATCTGAACAGGCCCAAAATTTTCTATTCCCAACAGCTCCAAATGCATTCCCCATCATTTTGAAGATATTTCACATGCAAAACTGGCTCGAATGTTTAAAGGACGGTTTTAAACACAAGAATACAAAGAACTCCTAAGCCCATTATGCATGTTTGAGGTTGAACTTCCATTTTGTTCATCCTGAACTGCCAATCAGCTTCACCAAGTGACAGTTCTATTATTCTGTTCACAATTTTATTAGTTTCTATCAAATCCGTTTCAATATAAGGTGTAAATGACACAAGAATGTACTTATTAGCAAGTGTATCATGCAGGTACACTCAAAGAGCCAGGATTGGTTGCAGTTTCTTGTCAAATGTACACTGAGCAGCAAACCCACATAATATTGCCTACATTTTCACAACATTTTGAGCCATGTATTAAGGGTTAATAAACCAGGATGAACAGTTTGCTGGTGGACACAAGTCATTCACTCCCACTTTGTCCCTCCCTTCACATGAGTGAGTAAACAAACTAGGAAAAAGAGGAGGTTCGTGTGACATCCAAAAACAGGATTATGGTTTATTGTAGTAAAACAAGCTATGATTCATAAACCAATAACAAACTCTGGTTTGAAGCTGATTTATGATCCTGGCTTGTTCTGGGTTTGGATGTCACACAACATCTCCCTTTCCTGGTTTGTTTAGTTGCTTGTATGAAGGGATGGGCAAAATTGGAGTGCACCAGCATGCTGCTCAGTCACATTCTGGTTTATTAAGCCATAATTCATGGCCGATGGGTGAAAAGGACCTTACTCATCTTTATTTCTATATTAAAAGAAAACAGAAAGCCTAATATTTAAACAGCAATACAGAGCATAAAGCTTAACAGCATATAGATGCTTCTCTACTAAGTGCAATTGAAAGGCTCTGAGCTAGCTTGCAGTATGATGCAAACAAGGCATTTATTATTTAACCACAGATGGTACCAGTGGCAACAGCAGCAGCTCTGAACATTTTCCCTTCCCCCACTGAGAGAAGCTGTCCTTACTGCCTGGCCTGCTGGAATCTAATCATTTAAGGCTTCCAGTTTGAGCTTAAAATCCTAGATTCCACATCACAGATGGATTAAAAATTTGACTTCAAGGTTAACAGGCTGTGTTTTTGAGTTTTTAGTTAAACCATATCACTCTAGCAAGGTATTTTCCCCCTAAAATACAACTTTTTGTGTTTACCAAGATTTTGCATGTTCATATGCCACACTCAGCAAGCACACTAAATCTACATCACAGTGCGGCTTTGTTATGGCCGCACAAAGATAAAATGCACAAAAGTGTCAAAAAGCTGTCCATTCCAATACCAAAACCCACTCTTGATGGCTTCCAATGTACCTTCTTTTAATCACACTTCCCAAAGAACTGACTTCCATTTCAAAAGAAACAATAGGCGACCTTTAACCCCTACGAGATTACAAAATGTGACTGTCGAAGCATTCTTTGTGACACAGCTACTGGGCTATTTATTAAAATGCCAAGAGATGTCAGACCAAAGGAGTGCTATTTACTAAGTGACCCATAGGCAAAAAAAATCCAGAAATTCTGAACCTGGAAAAATACATTTATAGAGAGACAACGATTGGGGGAGGGGGGGAGAGAAGATAATTATTCCAAAGTGATGCTGGAATGGGCAACATTAAGACTCACAAAATGAAAGGGGGAAAAACATAACAAATAAAAACAGCACACACCTGCCGCTTATCCCTACTCTTTTCTGAAATCTCATCACATTTTTGCATTTGAACCTAAATGAACTATAGGAACACATCTCTTTTCTCTGTAAATAGACTCTGCATAGTGTTAGATCTGTCCCTGCAGAAACTTTTCTTGTCTATCTTAGTTCATCTGTTTTCCTACATGCATTTGCACATTTCATAAATAACTTGTAAACTCAATATACTGGGCTCTACACATAAATTTTATTTCTAACTGTACGATATCCAAAAATAAAATAAATGTTAAAAGGGGGGAGTAAGAATATATATACCAAAGCTTGGGAGTTGAGCCATATAAAAGTACTTCGTTAAAAACATACCTTAGGAAAGTACTAAGAGAAATAAAATATTCTGAACTTTGTTTGGCATTATATATTGTTGTATAAATGTAGATTTAAAATGACAAATGCTCCCCATAACCATCACCTAGATACCCTCCACCCCAAATTACATCCTTTTATGCAGAATCGAAATGGATTATTCCTATTCCAGTTATGGTAAACAAGATGGTAGAATACCATTTCTCAAAACAGCCAACAACTTATGCACTCTATATTTTGCTTCCCGAAGTGTCTGTGCATATAGAAAGCATGCCATAATTGAAAAATCAGTCCTTCTAAGCAGACAAAACTCTTCTAGAAAACCAGCAAGGGATCTTTCCAAAGGTGGTAGCAAATATGCTAAAATAGGTACTACCTACAAAACATAGCATTGGATTCTTATAGACTGCAAACAGCAACAAAATAGGTTGAGGCATATGCACAGTCCATGTAAATTCCTACGTCTCATCATAGTAAAACGTACGGTGACTGTTTGTGCTGACAAGTGTAAAGATAGCTGGAATGTAATGCTCAGATTAATAAATATATACTGTAACAATTATACTCCATCAGTTAACCAGCTTCTCTTAACATCCTCCCCAGCATATCATCATCTATGGTATGCTATAAACCGAAATCTACACAGTTTAAAAAACAAGAATAAAGGTTGATAAAACGCTGATTTCAAGTGGAACTGATTCTTTATATTTTGGTATACAGAGCTGCTTCCCTTCACTGTAAAACAGACACAGAGATAGAGACAGAGTGAGAGAGCGAGAGACTTAGCAATAGGTGCTTAACAATCCACTATCTTAAAGCAAAGTAAGGATTATTTTCCCGCTCTGCTTATTGTGCCCATAATAGCGGCACTGAAAAGAGAACAACAACAGAAATGCAGCCCAGAAATCCTTTTTATTTCAAAAGGCGACCCAATTTTGCAGAAGCTGAAAAGAAGCAACCTGCTGCATTGGGGAGGGGGGGAACAGGGCAGGCCCTCTTCTCTTCCAAGAGGGCTGATGCTGATTATGTCAAAAGAGCATTAATTCTTACCTGATACGAACAGTTTTCCTGGTGTACCATCTCAGTGCATCATACAGAAAGCAGACACCAAGAGCCAAGAAGGTTTACAGAAGCTGCACAGTTAAATTTTACAGCATCTGAAGGAGAAAAGAACGCCCTTGTAAGGCAAGAGGCTTCCCGCAGATTAAAATGGATGCTGTTTCTGCTGTTTCAACCTGCGCAATGGCACTGCCTTTGCTAGCAAGGAGCGTAGCAGAGCTGTTATCCTCAGGGAACTAGCAATGAGGTTTAATAACATGTAGCCAAGACTGCTCTGGGGGAAGTGGGGAGGGTGTTCGTGCGCTTTCACTCATCACTAGCACAATCAGCCAATTATATTATAGGCACAAAGAAAAAAAGATTAGTGTGGCGCTGGTGTGACCTTTTGGTGCTTTATGTAGGCAGTTAACTGATGTGGAAACATTCTAGTCCTCATTAAAGAGAAAAGGGAAAGCAAAAAGATAAATCAATACATTGCCTTGAACCGCTAGCACTATTCTCCCTACAGTCATTTTCCTGACAGTACACACAAAAATCGTATCTAAACCTGTATAATACCACAGTTCTAAGGAGGCAGAAACATGTTAATAAAACACCAAAATTAGAACTCTATAGGTTTTTAAAAATATGCACATAAAAAGATATGTTCAGAGAAATATTATAATAATGAAAAACCTTTCCACATGCAAAAAAACATGTTTGTGTTCAGTTGAACAATCATGTATTTTACTAACAAAAAGCCAAGATACTAAATCATTAAATAGTCATCAGAAGTATGTGCTAGAGATTTTTATTACTAATTTCTGAAAAATGTGATTTAATTTTTGACGTAGTCTTTTTACACATGATCTGAAGCAACTATAGGGTGCACTACTATTAATATAATTATGTGTGCAATTAGATTTGTATTTTATTCTCTCGATGGCTTCATTTTGCCAATTTCTTTAATGCAAAATTAATTTTGGCTCCTAAAATTTGAGCATGTCCCCCTCTCTCTGTCCCTGATTGTATCTTTTGTTTGTCAAGCAAAGAACAGCTGCATTGTGTGTAATTCTTTTTTGAAACAGAACTGCCTTGATCCAGAGAGCAGCATGCACTCAGATGGCTCTTATATTCATGGCTCACCCAATTACTCCAGCAGCAAAGGCAAGTGTGTAAGACCAAAGGAATGCACATAATTTATTCCCTGTATTGGGTTGGGTCCAGACTTAGTCATAATTAGAGTAGACCCAATTAAATCAGTAGGACTTTAGTTAGTCATGATTAACTGAAGTCCCATTGATTTCAAAGGGTCTAATTTGAAGTATGACCAACAGTGCAATCCTATTCATGTTTACTCAGAAGTAAGTCCCACTGCATTCAATGGGAGCATACTCACAGGTAAATATGCAGGTAGCTTAAGCCTGGAGTCAACCCACTGGAATTTACTGAAATGGTGAGGCTGTTTTATGCAATGGTGCTCCAGAGTTATAGAGTCAGGACTGGCCCAATACATCCCCACCCCTCTAGATTAACACCTATACCTTATTTCAAGGAACGGTTCCTTATTTATGAACATTATTTATTCGTGAAATGTACCACAACGGCAAAAAAGTGCAACTTTAGTTAAATACATCACAAAGGCGGTATATTCCAGCGTCCTCCAACATGGTACCCTCCAGATATTTCTAACTAAAACTATCAGCATTCCTGACCAATGGCTGTGGCTGATCACAGCTGTAGTCTAACACATCTGGAGAGCCCCAAGTTGGCTGGCATATTCTATTAATTTCTGACACACAAAATACACCAGGTTCTTACCATTTTTACAATGTGTTCTTTGGAGCTCTTCAGGTGGCAAACCTACCACCCTCCTAGGCCAGGTGCAATGACCCAGACAGAGAAGCAGAGGCCAGCTCCTCTGTGGACTCACAGAGCCAGTTTGGACACAATGCTAAACCATCTTTAGGCATGATGTGCACAAGTAGTAGTGAGCCTCCAACTTGTGAACTTCCCATTTCCTCTGGTGCAGCAGTGATGAAATCAGAAACGTTTGCTTCCATGTTTAAATTAACCACAATTTCTCATTACATGAACTCTGGATAGTTTAAACTATGGTTTGTTCAATAAGCGAGGATTAAGTCTGCATGTGGCTGGAGTGTGCAACCCTGGGTAATGCTACTGTAGCTAAGCAATATGCTGCTGCAGTATGTAATGCTAAACATAAATATAATGCTAAACAAATGCTAAACATTTAGCATTATGTCTGAAAAGGGCTGCTCCTATGTGTGGGTTACGTTTCCTTATTTCTTTCAAGCAGCACAGTGCTTATTTGGCAACCTGACACCCTTGGTACCAGGGCAAAAAGGAAAGGGATTATTCTTCAATAATAAAAATGGTTTTGGAATTTGGGGAAAATGCAGCATAAATCTTTGTTTTAACAACTATCTAAATTCCACAGTCAATGGACTTCAGAGTGTTTCACTGGCTGCGTTCAGACAACATAATAGTCAATGGTGGTTTAATAGTCAACTCCACAGTTAATTATCAAGGGGGTACTCCCCACACAACATGATTATAACTGACCATGGTGTGGATTAAGGCCAGCGTCAATTTGGCTATGAGCCAATGGTGTGTTTGATTGACACATCCCCTGCACTCTCTCCCTCCCTCAGCTGGTATCCCATCAGCCGTTACGAGTTCTGCTGGCAACCACCACTTTGGTCATCGAAAATAACCAACTGTGTGCAATGAAATAGTCAATGGCACCCGACACATGACACGATAACCCAACGGCTGTTCAAATAATCAACTCTGCACAGCACTTGCGTTGGTTATTTTGTCCGAATAACCAATCGCGGTGTGAAAAAGTCCTGAGAGACGACACAATAACCCACCATTGACTATTTAACTCACCATTTACTATTTAACCCACCGTTGGTTATTGTGTGGTGCAAACCCATTTACTGAGAGCAGCACTGCAACCTAAATTTGACTGGAATAAAGTTAAATTGGGATCACTGACTTATGAAGCAGCATGTTGAGGATCTGCACATTAAGCAGTCTGCATATTTTAGGATTACTCCCCAAATGTGTACGCTTTGGAATCAAAATTTTCACAAATATGCCTCTCAATCTGCTCATCGAGGATCAGTTGTGAAGTGCAGTAGGAAGTCAAACAATGCCAGTGGAATCCAGGCATTTTTCTTAAAGGAACTAAGTAATAGACTGCACGGGATTTTCTTGAAAAACAAATGCCTGAGGAAGGGAAATTACTGTTTCCCAAGAAAGGAAATTGCTTGAAGCACAACTGACAGGAATGTTCTCTTGTTTGGTTTGGACAAACAAGAAGGACAAATGACAGGATTTTTTTTGGTATTTAGTTTTGATAAACTATATTTTTCATCCTGCTTATAAGATGTGTATGTGATTTTATAGAGGGAGATCTTTCACTTTAAATATACTGAATTTTGTTTTTTTTAAATCTAGAACTGTTTAATCAATGGAAAACAAGTTGAAAAAATCACAGTATGAAATAACTGTTACATTAGAAACATATATTGAATACGAAGACGATGAGACTGAGAACATGGGAAACAGAAAAAAATTATAGGAAGCCATTCTTTCTATGGACATTGTTTTGGTGTTTGCGAGAGGCTGTGAGGCAGGAAGAGTTATATTTGTGAGGCATAGCAGTGCTTCCAGACGGACACTATGCTGGCCTTTTCCTCAGCAGATTTTTGTGTTAAGAACTAGTGGAAAAACATAGAAGGTTACTAATGGGAGACCCCCTGTAAAATTCCATAAATGACACAGATCAAGGGAGCAATAAAAGCCTTGTCTGGAAGCACCCATATTTAACGCTCATGGACACGTGGTTAAAGTAAACCCTGGAAGAGGGAGATGGAGGAGGAAAAATGCACGGCCTATGGCACGGCCCTAGTTTTCTGACCATAGGAAGGAAATTAGAAATGCTATGTCTGCACCATGTCAATTTCAACAATATAGAATAAATATTTTTATTTCTGAATGAACTCTTCATATTTTTTGAGCTGTCTGATATCCCAAAGATAAATAATCGTTTCATTGAAGTGATGGACACAGGAGTTTTTATTCTTGAGATGCATGCAGCAGGAACTAATAGGTAGCAGTTGCAGATAAATAGCATGGCAAGCAAGCAGGGTAAAGCGTAATTAGCTCTGAATACCAGCACACCATCATTCACAAGGGCTGAGCCCAAGTAGATTTTTTGTGTGTGGCAGTTCTGGAATATGTGAAGTAATACCACTGAGCATGTTCAGAGTATATCCAGAGCAGATGATGTGCAGCTGGACAGGTGGTGTATGTGAACATGGGCCCTAGCTGATCAGAATCAAATTATTTTCTCTCTCTTTGCTGTCCCCTCTCTCTTTCTTTTGATCTACCTGGTGAATGATGGTGTGCTGTTATTCAGAGCTAATTACACTTTATGTCTAAGACATAATAAGGTGAAAGAAGGGGCCTTAGTTTAGTGTGATAGAGCACATGCTTGGCATGCAGAAGGTCCCCAGTTCAATTTCCAGTTTCTCCAGGTAGGGCAAAGAAAGAATCCTGCCTGAAACCCTGGAGAGCTGCTGCCAGTCAGTGTCGACAATACTGGGCTAGATGGACCAATGGTCTGACTCACTATAAGGCAGCTTCCTATGTTCCTATGTTGACAGCAATCCTAATGAGAAGGAGCTCAACCACTTTGACACTCTGATATTGGAGCCTCTGATCTATCCAAAGCCTTGCCGTCTCTTGCCAGGATGGTAGGAGCAATAACAGAGGCAGTTTTCTGCTCCCACCCACCCACTTTTTGCAGGACAGTTTTTCATCCTCAGAGCAAAATTCCCATTTAGACTAGCCCTGGCATTAATCTAAATGTTCCCCCATATTGGAGGCTAGGAGGGCTGTGAATTCAGGGGCTCCACATCCTCTCCCTCCAAGTCCACAGCCACAGCTCTTCTTCCTTCTCTACAATGTTCAACATCATAGTGGGAGCCACCATGGAGAAGTCCATGATGGTTGAGAGGGGCCAGGAGGGGACCTCCTAGACTGGATCTATCCTGAGGTTTGAGTCTAAGAGCATCATCACACAGGAAAATTGCACGTGCTTACTGTTGCTTCTCCGCCCGCGTGCTTGTCCCTCACTACTTCCTCTTTTGAAAGAGGAAGTAAACAATGTGCACGTGGCCCATTCAGTGGGCCATTTTGATCGCGCTGCTTCTCCGGCACACAGCAGGTGATAGGGGCAACTTCCATCTTTAAAATGTTGGACTTACTGGGGTGTTTCTTTGTGGTGCGAGAAGGCTAGAAAGGTGGGAAGCGCAGGAGGCAGACGTCGTCATGAGAGGGGCCCATGAAAATCAGTGAGTGCCCAGTAACGCACATTCAATAAAACACTAGTCTGATGGAGCACTAAGACAAGGGTGTTGAACGCTTTAAGTCCAAAGTGCCAAATTCCATTTAGAGAAGAGCTCTCAGGGGTCACATTCCGGTGGTGGGAATGCTGGCAGCAAAAGGTGCAAAGCCAATAATGCTAGCATATTTTTCTTAAAGCACTTACTGTCAGTAACTAAACCTTAGGAAAGGCATTTCAATAATGGGGAAAGATTTTAGAATGGGGAACAAAAACTGCACAAGAGCACAAAACCACCAAATGAATGGGGATGGGGTGTGGTCATCTGGGGAACCCAACAAAACAAAATGGAATAATGCTAAACAGCCCGCAACTACTAGAAGATCTAAGCAATATCGGAAAAAGAGGGTAAACAGATTTTTATAACACCATAGTTTTAATGTATAGAATCACATGATACACATAAGTGTACATACAATGGTATTCACAAAGTGAATATACGTAAGAGGTTCATGAATATGATATAATGACAATAACGTTCAATAGCTGAACGAAGCAGAATGTGTTTGTTGATAACCGAGCAAAACAGCATTACCCCCTTTTTCCGATACTGCTTAGATTTTCTAGTAGTTGCATGCTGTTTAGCATTCTCCCATTTTATTTATTCTCAACTGCTGCCTTCTGTATTGTGCACCTGGGGAACCCAGCAGGGCCAGTTTGGTAACCTGGGAAGGCTGGATTTAGCCCCCAGGTCTCAGCTTCCGCACCCCTGGTCTAAGACCTCAGAAGACGTTTTTCCAATCTATCCTATGGCCCTGGGGAAGTGTCCTCAGAAGCGTAGGATTGTTCTCTTAGGTCTGCTTCCCATTCTGAGATCCTGGGAGGGAGCAATGCAGCAACGTGGAGGGTCACTAGGGTTGGTATTGATATCTCTCACTTGATCCAGAAATGCATATGAAAATCAGGATGGAACATTTCTTCAGCCTCATGGAGCTTCCCTCATTTCCCTTTTTAGAATCACTGTTTTTAATGGTACAATCCTGTGCATGTTTAGACAGAAAGAAGTCCTACAGCTCCCAGTATTCATGGCTGGCTGAGGAATGCTGAGAGTTGTAGGACTTCCTTCTGTCTAAACATGTGCAGGATTGCGCCCAAAATGAATTTTAATGTGCTCTCCAATGCATTTTGTAGTCTTCTTACATAAAATGCAACATTACAAACTATTTTTGGAGGGTGGGTTGGGAGAATGCAATACAATTAAAGTTATGTACACATTTGTTTTTATAAAAATGCTGCATTCTTTATCAGTCAGGAATGCTTTTTAAAAATAAAATAACATCTGACATATTATGTAACTTCTTCATGGCAAATATAGGTATGTCATAAAAAAAATCCTAATATAATTATTCCTCACTTCATGCATTAGTGATCTATTAACAGCTGAAGTGACTCAGAGATGTATCACCCGCCACACCTTTGTGAGAACTGTGGCTTACATCTCGCCGGATACAGCTGTGATGTGGCAAGGTGCAAAACACTAAACAGCAGCCCACATAACAGCTTTCCTTTTATAGATACCCAGGAGGGATGGGCTTCCTTTGTATTACTTTCTGACTTGATATAGATAACCTCGATAAAGATAACCTATGACCAGATGATTCTGCTCAGGACCTAATCAAGCAGCGAATTCGGACCTGGACGTGAAGGACCTTGAAGCGAAGATCTCTGACGAAAAGTAACTAGTTAGATGAAGATTGGGCAGTTTATGCATTGACTGAGTTAGCACAACACTCTAACTCACGCTCAGTGGTTGAGTTTGTGTTGTTGTTGAATCATAGGTTAGTGTGTTGTCAGAAACCAGGACATTTTCTTCAGGATGACTCGTTAACCATGCAGTGTAGCTTATTTTTCTCAAACAAGGGATCTTGAGAACTCATAGTTTGTCGTCGGGATGTCCAGGGAGGTTAACAAGCCACCCTGCAGAAAATGTCCTGGGTTTGGACAACATGACAACCCACGGGTCAATGACAACCAACTACTTAGTGTGGGCTAGTGTGTTGTGTGAACAGCCCCATTAATTTGTTGTTTTACCTATGCATTTAAAATGTCATCTATATACAATGCACATGAGAAATGTGCACAGTATAAAGAAGGGTAGTACCACCTGTGCCTCTAGGGCCACATGGAACATTTGGCCTAATGTCATGTTGCCCTCAGTTTAATTTCAAAATCCCTCTGCAAGTGATCAGTTCAGAACTCTGACAAAAGTGACCTGCTTCTTCCCTGGTAGCTTACTGGCGTGGGCATTGGTGGAGAGAGAGGGTGGCAGACAGATATAGAGAAAGGAACTGACCCTGCTCACTTTGGGCTCTGGCTTCACCCATAACTCTCACATGAATCCTGACAGATTACCCCTCCCCCAGGAGATGTGCCCCCTCACAGAAAAAAGGGTTTTCATCCCTGCTATGCAAGAAACATGTTAAGCAGCTATTAAATAGACTGCACAATGGGAAAAAGTAGAATATTTTTCTCAACCGGACCCCACATTTGTTTGCCTACCTGGACAAGCTGCCAAAAAGCCTGTAGGCCAATGCAATAAAAGCTAAAATTGGAAGTCAAATGGGTGAACTCATTACAAATTAGCTTTTTCCACAGACAGTACAAATTCCTATTTCTGTACATGCCCTTGCATACAGAAACATATGCATAACGACATGTATATAATACACATGTGTGTGTTGTGATATATCACCATGGAATCTCCTTCGTTGGAGGTATTCAAGAAAAGGATGGAAAGGCATCTAGAAGAATTATTTTCAGGTGTATGATAATTTGCCTTTGGGCTGAAAGTCTTTCTAAGATGTCCCACTGGATTGATTATATGGTCCACCAGCATCAAAGAATTGCAGTGCTGGATGGGACCTAAGCCTTGTCAAATGGTGAACTCACTTTCAGTACTACAATTATTTACTGTGCAAATTTCCAGTGGTCTTAGTCCAAAAGAGTTCATGTGCATGGTTAATATTCTCTAAGTGAGTTCTTAAATGCTACCCCTTCCCCATCAGAAAATGTTCAAAAATGCTTTTTAATCACCTTTGTGTTCAAAAAGCACCTTGAAAATTTGACAGAAGAGCTTTCTAAAACAAAACTGGTACATGTACATTATTGTTTCCCACTTTCTCCTATAAAAACATTTTTAAGCAAAGTGGGACATGTAACTGGTGCTAAGAGGAAAGGGATGAGAGGGCGAGAGTGATGGGAAGACGATAATATCACCATCACCAAGCACATTAAGAGTGCTTCATTCATATTATTTTAGTAACTGTTACAACAGCCCTCCCAGGTAGGTCAAACTAAAAATCCCCATTTTGCAAATGGGTGGCAGAGGCTTGAAAAACATTGATTTGTCAAAGAATACACAATGAACCGCTTCATATGACACAACAGCCCATAGTGGGTTAATTTACCCATCAGGAGCATTGTTTAACCATCAAATAACCCCTGCAACCTGGCTTCAGACAGCACAACAAGACACTGCAACCCTCAGCCGAGGGTTGCATAGTCATAATAGCGTCAGGCACATGCTCCAGCTCCATATGGATAAATTAACCCATGATGGGCTGCCAGGTCATGCAAACCAGCTCACTGAGTTTATGGCTAAGGTGAGATTGAACCACAAATAGGTAGTGGCGAACCCTTTGATATGTTTGCTGAGTGCTGCAGACTACCAACTCGTGGTTAAAAAAGGAAAAAAGCATGCAATTAAAAATAAGTATTATTGCTTATTTCTTATGTTTTCACATTCAAGATGGCAGCTTGGAGTGCTGGCACCTGGGAACTGGCACAGAGGACTAATATGGTTTACTGTATTTTCTTGTGCTTTCTAGCAGATGGAGGAGCTGTCTCTATCACCATTTGTGGTGCTACTAGATTGCTGTGTGATTGGTCCGTAGCCACTTTTAAACTATAGTGCCTGGCTTTAAGGATTCTTTGCCTCTGGGAACTGGGCTCTAATCTCCTTCATTCATTCCTAGCAGCTCTGTTAATGCAAGTAGAAGGAGGAGGTGGGGAGTGAACTGCCTGCTGATATGGTTAGGTAAAGGGAAATGTATTTGCCCCATTTTTTTCTTTATTTCTTTGGAGGATGGGGGAGGATGCAGAAGGGGAAATTAACTGGGGAGGAAATGGGAGGAGATCAATTGAAGGAGTAGGCGATTGAAGGAAATCTTGATGGTGAAATATCTTGCGAGGGGTGAAGGAGGGAAAATCAACTGATTTGAACTGGGAGCTGTGTGGAAAATTAACTGATCTGCCTCTTGTAAAATGGCTTTTGTGTTCAAAAAGGTGGTTTGACATTTTGAGGCCCACAACTCTACCTCTTCCTTGTACTTGAGGCTTGTACACATTACTTTTAATACACAGCATACAACTACATCAATGCTTTTTTCTTACTCAAAAGTAAGTGCAGGGAACCTAACATAGAACAGGACCATAGCACTTGGTGGAGGTAGGAGGTAGAAGGGCTTTAATATGGACCATGGGCCTGTGCCCATAATTTTCACAGGGAGAAAAGGCCTCATTCCTGTCAATGGGGATTTTTTTCCTATGCAAATCGCAGGTGCGTTCCCCCAATCCCTCTCTTATCTGTATAAGAACCATAGGAGGGCAAAGGGTTAAAGTTTCTCCTACCCCCTCATGCTAGGGCTTTAGCATGAGGGGGTAAGGGAGGCTTTATATAGATTGCCCCCCTCACGTTTACTTTTGAATAAGAAAAACTCACCAAAGTAGCTGCATGCTACATATTAAAGATAAGATGTCATTTGAGTCTTAGGCTATGGCCTTGAACAATTTCGTTGTCTCTATCGAATTTAGCCTGTTGTCAACAGCGACAAGCCAAATGCCTCTGAGCATCTCACAAGCAAGTCTCAAGAGCAACAGTGTTCCCCTATTCTTTGTCACCGGCATTTGGTACTGACACACAGAGAGATCATGCTACGTTTTCTCTGTCCATTTTGTGCCATATTTCCCATTTATGAAAAATGTAGGGTTTTTTTTTAAGGAAACCCGCATAATGTCTATCAATTGCAGCTTGGCTAACTTTCTTAGGATATCAGCCGTGCATGCATTCCCGTCATAGTCTGGATTGTGTCCATCTGTGGTGCCTGATATCAAGGCTGAATACAGAGAGATCAACCTAGCACACAATTAATGCTCACTACTTAATTGTATGTAGTGCAGTAATCCAGACAATCATAGCTGACCTTGTAGAATTCTGTGATTACTGCTCTACCTTGGTTACTCATTGTTCTGTTGCTATGGTGTGAAGAACCCTCCACACATAGAGGTTTGCAGCACTGTCTCCAAAGCTCTTATCTGCCCTGGCAGGGAAAACATACACACAAATGTATATTTTCTTAATGAGGCAAACAGAAGGGAGGGGACATCCACTGGGAAAATGATTCAGTTAAGCCCTCTCCCTCTGTTGTACTATGATCTTGATCCAGATCACCCTTCCCCATTACTGCTCTTTCCAAAAACTGATGGAGATTCACCTGCATTCACCTATCTGCATTGCACATCTCTTCTGGCTGTAAGATCACTGATTTGAAAGATAAGGTTGTTGTCCTACAACATTACTTGAATGTAAGCCTCACTGAACAAAGTGGGATGCTTTCAATTAAACATAGATGGTACTGGGCTGCAAGTGACCAGAACTTTCCATAAAGAGAGTGGATACTAACTGGGCAAAAACGTGGTTCTTAAAAGAGATAGAAACTAAATGTTCATGTTTGTTTGGTTCTCAAGTTACACAGAGCATCAAATCACCTCCCCATTCACAGAGTAGGGATGTGAAACATGTGACCTTCCAGATATTACTGAACTACTACTCCCATCATCCCTCACCATTGGTTTTGCTGGCTAGGGCTGATGGGAGTTGTTTATAGCCCACTTTTAAGAAAAGGTGGGCTATACATGTTTTAAATTAACAATAAGAAAGAAATTACTGTCCACAAAGTATTGAAGTTTCCATCTTTGGGTGTTTGCAAATACACATATCCCTATTTCTTACAAAATGTGATAATTCACTAATCTTAATTCCCCAAAAGGATGTAGATGTGGACAATGAAATTAAAATAAGATGGGGAAAATGATCAAAATAAATTTCAAATCAACAATAGTATGAGGATTCTAATTATGAAATGGATTTAGCTGCAAGATATTTTTTTAAAAATAAAAATTTGGTACGATATTATATTCCACATAAATTGCAAAAAAATGTGTATCAGTTATACAATGCATATTGTTGGAGATGTGGGCAAGACCAAGCAGATTTTACACACATATGGTGGGAGTGTAATGGAATAAAGAAGTTCTAGATTAATGTAATTAGATTAATATAAAGTGATTATGGGATACACACTGTCAGTGGATGCCACAGTTAGATCTTTTGGTAGATTGAATGGACTGATACTGATAACATTTAGAAAAGTAATAGGAGATAGGTTAGTTACTGGTTGAATATCAGTGGCCAAATTTGGAAGGAAGAAAAATTACCATTATTACAGCATGGGGGGGGGGGGAGTATATGGCACAGAATACTTATTTATAATATAACAATGCATTAATAAAAACATGGAAAAGATGTGGAAAGAAAAACTCAGTGGTATAAATGTATTCGATATTTAGAACCAGAACAAATTATCAAAATACTGGAAGAGAGTTGTTAAAGGTAATTTAAGAGAATATTGCAAATAACATAGATGGAATAATGGTATAATATAATTAGATGATGTAATCTATGTTAAAATATATTAATTATGTCTCTGTTAACTCATCTGAACAAGACTATATTATAAAGCACTTCAGTCAGTCCTCCTTAAGGATCTCCACCAATATAGTCTTATCTAGGTCTCCCCTGAACTGTGATGGGCTGTGAGTACAAATAAACACACTTTCCGTGCTTTAATTTTCACATGCTTTGAATTCACCAAGCCTGCTGGAATGTTTCACAGCCCCTCAGGCTCGCTGTTACACCCTATCCTGGTATTTCAGGTATTTCTATGACTTAATCCTCTAAGCAGCTGAAAGGGATATAGCTTTAGTGAATGCAGCTAACACACACCAATTATTAAATGCCTGTAGGAATAACTCCACGCAAAGGAGGTCTCAAGAGAAATTAGTTCCCTTTAAAATATTATACAGGTAGTGGTAGCATAACATACGCAACATATCAGAACTTATCTTCCATTAATATGGAATAAAACCGGGAGAGACTCACTTAGAAGCTAAAGCCCTATGACATGCATATAAGCACTGATTCTAATTTTTAATACCAAGTTCAACTTCTACCTTAAAAATAAGGCATGACTGAAAAAGATAGGCAGCTACCAATGCACAATGCAGAGTTTTCCAGTGGGGTCAAAAGTACTGATACCTATATGTTTACAGTATATGTTAATCCCATATGTTTAGTACTAAAGGAATTTGTGATTTTTTTAAAAATGGATTAATATCCTATCAGAATGTACATGAATCCTATCAAAAGTACCCCAAACATAGTTAATTAAATAAATGATTCATAAGAGTCAGCAGAAGCTTGATCCTATATTTACTACACAAAAGGGCAGTAGGGTTCCAGTCTCCGTGCCAAGGGTCACCTCCAGTCCAGAGGCAGCTACTACCACTTGACTAGTAAACTACATTGAGATGTTTTAATATTTATTTCTATGAACATACTATTCAATAGCTAAAGGCTAGATATGGCTGCACGTCATGGGTTATAGGGTGGGTCTGAAGCCACCCCCACTGCATCGCACACCTTTGACACGCCAACCCACGCTGCAGCATGGATAATTATGTAAACAACAGTCACACCCTGGGGCACAGAAAGAAGGCACGATGACCCCACTGGGGGAAAAAAATGATAGCCCTAGCCGCATGTTTTCTACCTGAATGAAAGAGCCTCTCCGGGGCTAGTTTAACTATCACTCTAAGCATACTATGAAATAGGGTCCAGCAACTCCTGATGTAGCGCACTCAGTTTCATGTAGGGCTCCTGTACTGTGTATGCTACTCCTTGTGCAATGCTTAAAATTCAGCTTCGAAAATGGAAACTTGGCTTTGCGTCCACGTCCGCCTGTTGTCCAATAGAGGCCCACTAAAAAGTGCTTCCCCCAAACCTGCTAATCCTCTTTACCTGCTTCTCACTCTGACCCATGAAAGGATGGTGGTGCAATGGAGGAGCAGTAGATGCCACTATCTACTTGCTCACTGGGCCCCTGCCTGCCTGTCAAAAAAGCAAGTGGTATCCATAATGAGAGAGAGAGAGAGAGAGAGAGAGAGAGAGAGAGAGAGAGAGAGAGGATGAAGAGCCAAAGCAGGAGTTGACAATACAGGTGAGAAGACACTGACTGCCAATAAACTACCGGGCCAAGTTTAAAGTGTTGTTGGTAACATAAAATGCTGAACATCTTAGGACCAGGTTACCTTAGGGAGTGCCTCACCCTTTATGTCCCTGCCAGATCTCTGGAATCATCACAGGGAGTCCTTCTGAGGGTGCCACATGCTCCTGTGGTTTGCTTCAGGAGCATTTGCAGTAGAACACTTAGACTGGGTTTGCACAACACACTAACTCATGATGGTTTATTTTCCAGAACAACCCATGTTGGGTTAAGCATGTTGTCTATGGTATGTTTTCCCTTCAAACAGTGGGCTATTTTCCCCAAATAACTCACCCTGAGAATCCAGGGTCTGCAGTAAGAGTTATTTTAGCATGTTGTCTGTTGTGCCAGCGAGGATTATGGAGATCGCCTACAGAGCTGCTCAGCAAGAGCAGCCAAAAATGCTGACGCCGTTCTGCTCTTCTCAAGCGACCTTTATTCCCACCACAAAGGAAGCTAGGATTCCTGCCTGGCTGGGCAAGAGAAGGAGGATGGGCGAGGAGTGTGTGAAATAAAGTACTCTGTGTAGCTTGTTTACCTGATTGTCTGATGACAAACACAGTAGGTTGTTTGCATAACTACCTACCCAGCGTAGCTTGCCATCCATCATGGGTTAGTGTGATGCGTGAACCCAGCCATAGTGTTGTAGCACTCACCCTCTGGAACAACTTTACCAATTGACATTAGACAGGCCTCCACAGTTCTGATGTTTAGACGTCTTTTTAAAAATTACCTCTTCACATTGGCTTTCCCTGAAGTGTGACCCAATAATTTTGTATTGTGTTGTTTTTATTGTTATATTTATTGTTGAATCAATCTGGCCAGGTTCCCAAGTGGGATGAGATGACACAAAAATATTGATTGGAGACTCTACACAGCCTTTACTCCAGGAATGAGCCTCATAGCTCACATATATTCTTCAAGGATATCACTACCAAATGTTTGAGCTCATTATGGTTTGGGGTTGGTGGTATACTGCAAGGGACCGTTCCAAGAAACTAATTTTAGCATTAAATATACATTTCTTATGTTCTCAGTGCATGCCCATTCTTTATTCTATGGATAAGGCAGGAATCTATGCTCCTCTCTCTCTTGCTGTAATAACATGTAAGAGAAATTGTAATAAATTAGTCACTGGCTGGCCATTTATGAGACAGTTATAATTACTCAAGCCTTACTCACACCAATGACATGTTATATCTTGCTATGCATACCTACCCAAAATTAGTCATACTTTTTGGCGCTGCCAGAGGCTAGAGTTTCCACAAACGCCAGAGGAAAGATATTTAAACAAGAGGCTGTGCTAGCTTTCAAGGAACTCTGAAATGTATCTATGGAATAGGTAGAGACTATATTATTCTTTTGCTCCCAATTTAGCTGTAAATCCACCAGCAATATATTTGGCCGAATGTGGAAGTATATCATATATTATTTTTATAGATACACCTACAAGAGTTACAATGAATTTCTTATTTTAAAAATAACACTGAAATGTTTTTAAGAGTTTTGACTATAAACCCACTCTTCTTAGTAATAAAAGAAGCTTGCAAGTGAGTAGCTTGAAAAGTGCTCTGCATATCTACAATACATTGCAACAAAAATTCTTGAAAGAGATTTATGGCATAATCCTTTGCATGTTTAAACAGAAAAATATTCTACACATCCCAGCATTCTTCAGCCAGCATGGCTGGTCAAGAATGCTGGGAGAGGTAGGACTCCCCCACCCAGTCTAAACAGGCAAAGGTTTGTGCCTCTAGATTGCAAGCCTATACACATTTTCCTGGGAGTAATCCCCAATGAGTTTAATAAAGACACATAGAATTGCACTATTATATATCATAGTTATATGTTATTTTAACATTGTATCGGTTTTATATGTTTTTGATCAGTTTTAAACATATGATCATTGATTTATATGGTTTTTTCTTGTATTAAATGTTGTTCCCCACCTCGATCCAGAGGGAGAGAGGCAGGTAATAAATAAATAAATAAATAAATAAATAAATATATCATCATCATCATCATCACCTAAGGCTGCAACCTTAAGCATACTTTCTGGGAAATAATTCCTACACTATTACCCCCCAATAAGCCTAATTATGACTGAGGTGTAAACTTTCAAAGAAATTACAAATATGGAAAACAGAAATCATGATGTTACTTTGTGCTGTGCAGATTTTTACAAATTCAAAAAAAAATTGGCTTAAACCTCTCCTTCGAATGCAGATAATGTGATTTACTAATTTTATTTTAAAAGCCTTTTTGTCCTCCAAAAAGTGAATGTCTCTGTCCTAAAACTATGCTGCGCCAGGAGATTTGGACTTCCTGAAGTCAGTGTAATTAAGTTTGACTGGCCTCACATGGGTTGATGTACAAAAGTGCCTCTTGTACCACAGAGAGCGGCACTGCTACATTAGCTGTGGAAAAGAGGCGTCATTACAATTGTAACTGTTTCATTTTTAATCTGTTTTTGGTTAACCCCTTTATTCTCTCCCTCTGCAGGTTAGAGCATTCCTCTCTTCACAGCATACACCAGCACTACAGGTCCGTCCTTTTCTCTCTCCCTCATCTTTCTCTCCACAGGTTGCACTTTCTTCTCTTTCCACACATCACAGGTCGCTCCTTCATCTGTTAGTGACACCCCTTTTCCTCCTAACCCATAGTGCCATATCACAGGGTGCCTCTACAAGAGCAATTTAAAGCTCTTTCAAGGCGCATTACAAATTTTACCTCTACAAGAGCGGAGCGCAAATCGGGGGTCGAGGCGCTTTTTATCTCCAATTATTCGCATTTTCAAATGTGCGTTAAATAGCGAGTTTTAATTCGCCGTGGGAGTTAAAACGCCTTATGGTCATGTAAACATGCGATTCTCCGCATGTAAACAACTTTAAAGTGCGTTTCATATAGCCCGTAATGCGCTTCAGCGCCTCTCGTGAATTGGTATTAGGAGTAAATGCGCTTCTCCGTATATGCGCATAATCGGGCAACCACTCGTCAAACCGAAATCTTGTAGAGGGGGCCTCAGTTAGCTTCAGTGGTCAGATGATGGCAGAATAAACCCCGCCACCTGACTTTTTCCAATTTTAACCAAACCATGCCTTCATTGCCTTCTAAAAAGAGTAGCTAAGGGGGGGGGCATTACAAAATGTAAAGGGTCTGGGCCCCTTCTGGTCCTCCAGTAATTCAAATCCTATGTAAACTGCCCAGAGAGCTTCAGCTATGGGGCGGTATACAAATGTAATAAATAAATAAATACCCATTCTCTCTGTAGCTCTGGTGAAAGAGAAACCTCTCTCTGTACTACTAGACAACTCTCAGCCTCCACATTGGTTAATCCATTTTTTCAGTTCCTTTGTCAACAGATCTCTGCTCTTCCATCTCTATGACTTGCTTCTCTTCTTCTGTTTCCCAGCACACATCACTTCTGAACCCATTTCTCAGCTGCCCCTCTTTTTATCCCAGCATTCTTCTCCCTATCTGCACCTCCTAGTCCCCTTTATTTCTCTCTCTCATACATCTCTCTGCACCGCAGTTTTTCAGCCATGAAGCTCATTGATAACATTTCTCCAGTTGCGATCACTCAGCCAAATGTACCTAACAAGTCAATTGTGAGGGGAGGACATGAAACATGTACACTGCCTTTGAAGGAAGGGTGGGATTCTTTTAAAAAATGAAGTAAAATGAAGTAATTCCTTTATTAGTTTGGGGCATTACATTTTCAAAATTATCCATGCCCAAGTGAGGATTAGAAAAATGTTTCATTAAAAAGTTCTTGCATGTGACCTACAAGTCATATATTGTCTAACTATAGTTAGTAAAACATATAAACATATCTCCCATAAAGCATCAAAAATATGAATCTTGCTAGATATCACCCTTGTTCTCTTAAATGGAATTAAGGGAGCCACTAAGGTATTATATACTTATCCAGGGTTTACCCTAATCCACATAAAGCTGCAATACCTTATCTGCAGAAGAAAAAGTAGATTGCTTCAAGGATTTACCCTAGAATGAACCTGCAATAAATGATATTCCAGTGTGGAGCACAACATGTTTTCTTGTATGTTTGATTCCCCTGTTACCAAGATTGCTTGCTTCTAAAAATACACAATTCCCCTGGCAAAGGTCTATCTTTGACTCAAAACATGTTTATTGAATAAGTTTGTTTCTGCACCCTTCTATGGGCTTTTTTGTGGGGTGCTAATTTGGGAACTTTTCTTTTGCCAGACCCAGTAAGTGTTTGTTGGAGACGAATACCTGGTTTCCAAGTAGTGACAACCCATGGGTTGTCGGGGCTACAAGCGAGCTGCCTCCTGCCTCCTCATTATTGCCAGTTTGCATCTGGTTTAGCAAATAACTCAGGAATGTCCTGTTCCTGGGTTGCCAGCACTCTGTATTGTTGAGGGAGAAACAATCCAGAGTTTTAACCCATGGTTTGATGTTGGGTTAAAACTCTGGCTTGTTTCTCCCCCAACAACACAGAGTGCCAGGTTTGCACATCATGCTGACTCCAGGAATGGAGCATTCCTAAGTTGCTTTTTAAATTGGAAGCGGGAAGCGGGCAGGAGGCAGAATGCTCACTTGTGGCCCCCAAGGTTAATTAACCCACGCTTGGTCATTACGTGCAAACCGGGTCAGTGATGGGCATGGTATTTAGAGATGTTTCACAGCCACAAAATAATGACTGCTTCCTATGCTTCAGCTCCAAAGCGCAGGCTGCTAAATATTGTTTCCATGTTCTATTACATGTTCACTCTACACCAGTACTAGAATGCTCAACTTCCCATACAATGGTGGAGTCACAGCGGTTCTCAATACTTCTTTGCCAACATTTGGGAGGCATTGTGTGGCACATGAGTGGTGGGCAAGGGACCCTTTGGGGCTCAGAAAAAGACAGTCCCTAAGATTCTTAGCCTCTTTCCCCATCACAAAGCAGCATTGGCAAAAATCTGCAGAAAGGGTGTTTTGTGTGTGTTAATGATTGGAAAATGAAAAACAACTGAGCCAGTTTGTCAACAGTTGATCTAGAATGCTCATTTGCCTCTTCTGACAGCAGCCTCTGCTTGAGCTGGATCAGCTAAAGTGAGAAATCAGCTGCTTGTGACTTTCAGCAAGTCACCAACTCTCAAATTAGAAACCCTCAAACCAACATCACATGTTATGTGGATGCCTGGAGAACAAGGAAACTTTCCCCATCCTCCGCTGCAGGGACCTGATGAAAACTATACTGACATGTGAATAAATGGTAAGAGCTTTAAATATAAGACCTGCATGCAACATCTAGAACCTATGCACAGAGGAGGAGGAGTGGATCCACGCTACTGGCTCCACCACTTGACATCATGCACACCACCAGTGCTGCCCTTAATGTCCATGTATTTGTACCAAAATGTGTAATGAGCAGGTGCCTGTGTGCACTCCATGTGATCAGGAGCCCCCTTTGCATATATCGGGGGAATCTGAGGGCATAGGGGGTGAGGCTGATAGTGTGTGGAACAATGTGGTCCCCTTCCCCTTTATCCATGCATAGGTTCTACGAATGACCATGGCTGGGTTCACACAACACAATAACCTACACTCAAAGATTGAGTGTGGTTTGTCTTTGAACTGTGGGTTGTTGTGTTGTCTGAACCCAGCTGCGCTAACAACCCATTGTTTTTTAACCATGAATCACCCACAATTCACAACAAGAACAAAGCATAGGTTCTCTCCATGGGTCATTTGTGGTTAACCATGGCTTGATCTTACAGGTGGGATTGGACAATAAAACAACCCATGGTTCAATGACAACCCACAGTTCAACAACAACTCAACCCATACTCAACCTTTGAGTATGGGTTATCATGTATGTGTGAATGTGTGAATAGGGACATAGCAGCGACTGAATTATCCTCTCCTCCCCAAAAGCAAAGGGGGCTTTTTTGGCGACTGCTTCCAGGCTGGAACTCTCTGCTGAGAGAGCTAGGTTGGCTCCCACTCTGCTGACTTTCTGCTGGCAGGCAAAACATTTTGGGCTGAAAGGTGGGTCATAAAACAAGAAAATAAATAACACAAATGAGTCTCTGTAAAAACCAACTTTTGAGTGGCCAACGTTTGTGGCAAGTATGCTATATGTCGGGTTCAAAGCAGAAGACAGCACCATGACTTTGTGCTTTGAAACAGGTATGCTTCTTGTCTTCTGAGTTGGGAAGCAGGCAACAGCACTCCACTAGAGAGGCAAACCAGACTGCTGACTACAAGGGCTGCTTGGAAATACTCCTATCCTTGCAAACACACATAGAGTGAGGCTGGGGCCAGGCCTTGGCTAATGTGTTAAGCGTTGTGTGCCTGCGAGGGGGATGGGACACAACATCTGGCTTATTCTGGCATGTTATAGCAGGCCTTCCTGCTCCTGTCCTGGTGTGCAACAACCCACCTTGTCAGGCAGGGCTGCCATGAAGGGTCAAGCGTAGTTGAGCACTTGCCAAGAGCACATACTCCACAATGACAAGAGCCCATACTCCACAATGACAAGAGCCCCTTCTCTTCACCATTGCAACCTGCTTATTCACCTGTCTCTCGTTCTGGCTCAGACAGTGGTGGTAGTAAGAAGGGACAGGAGATGCCACCCACTGCCTACGTGGCTCTCTTCCTGCCAAGCAAGTAGGTGGATGTACGATGAGAAAAACGATGAGGATCGATAACAGCTGGCAACAATGGTGGTGAGAAGGCAACCTCAGGGAGGGAGAGGGCTATTAAAGGTGTCTTTGCCCAAGGGCCTCCAAAATCTACTGCCAGCACTTTGGGCAGGGGCATCTGTGGCATACGTGCTGCAGACGGCCTGCCTGTGAGCTAAAGTGCGTCTATAAAGCTAAAACTGAACAAGGACATTAGCTTGTTGAGTGGTCCCATACTGGCTAATCAACTCCCATGAATTCTCACTGGGAAACACAATAGCAGAACAAAAAGATCCCCCCCCCCCCCGCCTATATGCATTGCCTTCACATCCCTAAGAAAAATACTGATTATTTCCAATCAAAGAAGTTTTCATTTATTTTTTTTAAAAAAAGAATTACAGCACATTAATTCAGTGTATGAATACTCTAGTTAGCACCAAAGCTCCAGGAGGAGCATGCATGGGAAGAACGGAAAGGAAAGTAACACCTTCATAACACAGCATAATTAAGTCAATATAGTATGACATGGTTTATTCTCCTATGGTCAGAGTGCTGCATAAAATAGGCTTACAATGGCAGATCGTCAGAATGAAGCCAGACGCCTAAGTATCACCTGCAAGATCAAAGGATGTAATGCAATTTTAATCACTAGAGGTCCCTATGACACAGCGATAAAATACAGTGTTTAAGCAGTTGGAAAGAAACAAATACATTTTAAGCTGCTAGTTTCCTAAGGAAAAAAAGGATTAAGCTTAGCATTGATTTATTCTAGTTTGATAAGACGTTAAGTTTTAAACATATTGTACTTTAAATGCAAAGCTTTGCCTCCTATCTAAAGCTAGAGAAGAGCAAAGCAACTCACTTGAAATACTTCAACGGCATTGAGAATGTTAAAAATCAACATCCCAAGCAAGATGTTAGCCATATTTAAAGTTCAGCATGTTTTATACTTTTCTGATCTGGTACACAATTCCTGTGGATTTCGTTATATCCTGAACCTAGGATTAAATCGATAGGGAGAATGGAATTGAACGCCCATGTGTTGGATTAATAACATGAAAATGTATTTTAGTCTAGTGTACAAATTTTCTGTAAGATTCCATTTTGAGTAAGGAAGGGCCCAAATCATAATCACAAAATAGCCTTCTGAGAGTTGTCTTCATTGGAAATAAAAGAGTGGACCAAGATCCTTTTAGGATGTTATAAGCCATAGAACAGGAGTGTTGAACTTCTTTTAGCCTGAGAGCCGAATTTCATTTCTCTATATATCTCAGGGGCTGCATTCCAGTGATAGGCAGGGCTGAAGGCAAAAGCGGCAGGATGAAACAAACCCAAAACACCAGCATATGTTAGCTGAGAGTTCTAACTGCCAGTAACTAAGCCACAGGAGAGGAATTTCAGCCTTTTAGAATGGAAGAAAAACATGCAATAGCTGGGAAACCATCAAATGATGAGCAGTCAGGAAAAAATGGGGGTGTGGCCAAGAAAAGGGGGTGTGGCCAATTGGCATCATGGCCAATTGGGGAAACCGGTACGGTCAGAATGGATCCAAGAAGGGTCAGTTTTGGCCCATGGGCCTGAGGCTCTGCACCCCTGCTGGAGAGCTAAGTGAGGTGCTGTGACAAGCAATTTGTAAATCTGTGTGCGTTAGTTGCCACAATAGCAAAGTGTCTTGTGCAGTGGTGTAGTAGTAAACTTTGAAATGCAGATGCTTATCGTGACAATACCCATAATCAGGCCCCCAAGGAGGGTCGAAAAATCCAGCCATCTGCCTTCATCCATATCAACAAACCAGTTCTAGCAGTTTTCATTTCCACCAGGAGCAGGTCTTTTGTAAAGATAATAGCATTCCATTGCCCATTCAGGACTACGCCACCCCAGAATAGTTTGTATGACAACAGAGAACAACAGATTGCTACTGGGGAAGTTCATCCCCTGTCCTGCCCGCAGCTGAGGATTGGACCTAATTTCAGAGGACAAAAGGAATTCTTAGGGGCGTGTGTGTGTGTGTGTGTGTGGAGATGGCAGGTGATATTAGCATCCCTGCTAATCCAAGTGTAAGTGCTTCATCCCTTAGCTTCACTGCAGCATTGATCTTGCGATACTTAAAGGGCTAAGGTTTATTCTCTCTCTCTCTCTCTCTCTCTCTCTCTCTCTGTGTGTGTGTGTGTGTGTGTGTGTGTGTGTTTTACTCATACACACACACACACACACACACACACACACGTAAACAGGAAAATACTGGGAACTGTAGGGCCAATGGGCCATAAACTGTAGTGAGGTTGTGAAATTTCTACATAGAATCAAAAAGTATCAAAGAACAGAGCAGAGCTGTCCATACTCAACAGCAATCATTCTGATCATACTGTCTTTCTAGCTATAATAGTTGGTAAATGGCAGAAACTATTCCTGTATTTTAATCAACTAAATTAGATGAATTATAGCTTTCCTCAACACCAGGCTTTGTTTCAGTTCTTTCTGAAGTTTCGCCTAACTTCAAAAGGGGTGGCAAGCTCAGTCCCTATCTTCACAAATGAATTGAGAATATGGTGCGTATAGAGAAAGCCTCCACACGTTGGTTCCTACAATATGGCAAACAGTCATAGATGTTCGCTTCCATGCTGAAAGCCAAATCCCAATATGATGGGACAGGTGAACCAAGATGTGCAAAATGTGACATTTTGATCAAGGACTTTTGATCAAAGTCCTTGATCAAAATTAACCTGTACATTCTTAATTCTATTTTAAAGTGAAAATGGTCAAAACGCTACTGGCCTCAAGTATCTGACAGGTGTGCAAAAGAAAAGGAATACATGTATGACTGAGATTCTCTGTAACAATTCACAAACTTATGTTCTAGAAGTGAAAGAAAATTCCTGACATGATCCCAGGCATATTATGCGAATACAGTGCTTAGAGTTTTAGAAAGACAGGCCTACAAAGGAATGAATTTTCAGCACCAGGTAAAGACCACCCGCTACTCCCAGGAATTTAATGGTATCTGATGAAGCATCTATTGCTGCTTTATTTTTGAACAGGTCTATTAGGGAATACATTGTTTACTTAAATTGCTTTTGGCTGTTTACATTGTTTCAATTTATGTAGTATTTTGTAATGCTGTAGTATTTTTATGAATTGTTTTAAACCACCCAGAGAGCTTTGGCGATAATAATAAAATAATAAAGCTAAAACCAGCAAGAAGAAACAAGTTGGATATCAACCTAATGCATTAATTCTTAATGCAAACATGAGAGTGTGTATAAGTTGCTCATGCTCTGAAGTAGACACCATACATTATCAAGAGGTGGCATCTTATTTTCTATGTCAGAGATATTTTCCTGCTATCTCTTCATAAAGATTTTTCTTAATTCACACACTATTTTTAGAAGACAAAACATTTCTTTGTGACAAAATTGTTAATATGTGTCTTTTGTATTTGTGTAAAATATTGCACACTATTACCAACATCTAAATTAGTTCTATTTCTCCATAAATAAAAAACAAATGATGAAAAATACATAGAAATAACAAGAGTGAAGACCTATTCATCTCACATGCAAACTGTGAATCAAAAGTTCAATCCCTACAATTCTCAATGTGTAGCCATAAAAGAGAAGAGCATTGTGCTATGCGACAATCTCTGATGGAAAAGGAAAGAAGGAGGAAATGGCCTTACACAGACATATGACTAAAAAGTTGGATGAAGGATTATGGAAACCTCAACATGAACCTCCTTCAAGTCACTCTAAGTGCAATTACAAAGTCATGCCGCTTGTCCTGCAAACACTAGCTCTGTCCCCTGGATGTGCACAGGTTGGAGAGGATGTCAAGGCCTCCAGGTATGTGTTCAGGATTTCTAATTGTGCTGGTGGCCCAATTGCATGGAAGCCTATGCACATGCAGCCATACTAATGTCTGCACCAACATGCAGACCTCCAAAGATTAGGAAAATGGCCTGTCTGATGGGGTTAAGGCCATAGTGTGGCCCTGTTCTCCTGTAATTGTGTGGAGACCCTTTCATGCTACTGACATGTGAAGGGGACTATAGTTTTGAACTGTTTTGAAAAAGCCACTAAGATAAGGTACCATCATCCTTCCCCAACCTAGTGCTCTTCAGATGTTTTGGACCAACTCCCATTAGCCCCAGCTAGCCTGGGTGGACACAATAAACAATGTGTTATCATTATAAAATGTAATAAAATACAGAAAAGTCAGTCGGCGTCAAATTTAATATATACCACCCTTCAACTATCCCACTTTGATAGACAGGGTGAACTGTAAATCAAAAGGACTGGAGGAAATTAACTGTTTTCATCTGGCACTGAAAACAAACCAATTTTGGTGCCAGTCTAACCTCAAGAGGAAGGGCACTCCACAGTGAGAAAGCCATCACCAAGAAGGCTCTTTTACAGGTTCTAGAAGTCCAGATTTCATTTGGTGATGGTCTAGCCAAAACGCCCCCCCCCCCAGCAGATCTCAAATAATGGGCAGGATGATACAGGGAGAGGCATTCCTCTAAGCTACTTAGGGCTTTATACATTAAAAACAGCATCTTGAATTGGGCTCAGTGACAAATACGCAGCCAGTGCACACTATAAGAACAGTTGCACCCTCGCGGCTGCATTTTATAAAAGCTGCAATCTTCAAACCCGTTTCAACAGCAGCCCCATGTAGAGAACAGTACAACAGTCTAAACGAGACATTACCAAGGCATAATGTGGTATTGAATTGTGTTTACATAACTTACAGAACATGTTTCAAGACTATGCATGAGAAAGAGTGATCAGATCGATGAAAGAGTAAATATATTTGAGGGAAATATATGCCGGAGAAGGTGTCCATTAATGCAGGCAAGCCTGTGATGCTTCCACGGGCAATTTGCTACCTAGTCCAACATATAAGACAGTCATTATATACTGAGAACTTACAAACAAATATCCATTTCTCTCTCTTTCAGGATTTAGCATCACTATCTTTATATTTTCAAATCAAAGGAAGGAAATCAGAAACATTATAAAGGAGCATTAAGCAGCTTCATTTGTAAAACAACATTAACTAAAAGGAGATCCCTATATAATCCTTGGCTAATGGAGAGCATTTGAATCTTTAGTAGAAATAACACATGGCGCAGAATAGCAAAAAGACGCCTAACTGCTAATGAGCAAGCACAAGACATACCAAAAAAGTATTCAAACTCGAACATAAACACACACACACACACCCCTTTCTTTTTTCTCATCTCCACTTGCCTAGCCAATTCGTACAAAGTATGACTCAATCATTTTAGGGGTGCCACTATATAAAGGACATGTTTGGGGTGGGGTGGGGGAACTAGGCTTTCTACATTGTTAATGTGGAAAATCTACATATCTCAAACTCAAAAAATTATAGAAAATGTAACTACTTAAGATGGATTGGCTTTATATTACATGGCAAACAAACAAACAAACAGATGAGAATGGGCTTGCATTAAACACAAGTATGCAGTTCTGTTATTCCCTAAGTCTCAATTTAATAAATTCAATATAGAACATACATTAAATAAAAACACATTTAAGCTAAATTTTTAATAATGCACTAAAAGCATTTTTATTCTCTGAAGAGCAGATGAAACAAGCCTTTTTGAATGGTGGGGGCTTTGGACACAGTCTGCTTTAGCCAGTATTGCGAACTGCCAGACTACTTAAGGGTTTTTCATCACTCAACCTTGGCACTGCAGAGAGCTACAGGCATTCTGTTCCCATTTTTGAACTGCAATGTGCCACGTTTTGCATCCATAAAAGTGACTGCTGCTGTCTAGGTTATTTGCCAAGGTACAAAAGGCTTTTTACCTATCCCATTCTAAACTCTCTCTTTCATCCTCTTTGGACATATACATTGGCACTATTCCACTGGCACCATCTACAAGATGGCGCAACTCCATCAGGCCTAAAAGAGGCGGTAGTGAGATCTCTGTTGAATAATATATATTTTTAAAAAAAGCATACCTGGACAAAGTGCTTGAGCCTGTAGTGGCATCTCTGCTCTAAGAAATCCTGAATGAGGAGGGTTATATGGCTCCATTTGGACTTTATTTACCATCACCTCACTTTTCCAGGTTTAGATCTTACTCTAGGCAGCGTTCTCAAGTGGTTCGGTCATGTAGGGGGAAATCCCCTCCCTTAGGTCCTGGTTAGACACCTCAAAATCACATGACACAAACCCAATAGTCAGAAACACTGGGAATTGTAATCCAAAGCATCTGGATGACAGCAGGTTGGGGAAGGCTGAATACATATGCTGGGACATACAATAGGAAAAGAATTGTCTTCATGCCCTGCTTGTAGGCTTTTTCGAAGAACAGAGCGGGTGACGATTGATCTAGTCCAGCATTTTGTTTTCAAGAAATTCCCAACCCTGAGTCTCTAGATGTTTTCTTGACTACAACATCCATCACCCCAGCCAGCAGCAGGGATGATGGGAGTTGTAGTCTAATAATATGTGAGAACCCAAGGCTGGGTACCACTGAACTAGATTCAGCGGGATTCTCATGTAGAAATTTATAGTTTTTTTAATGCTTTTAAGTCCCAGATTCCCCCCTTTTAAAGTTTCATAGTTGAAACATGTTAGAAGTAAATGAAGACCAATCTTAAAAAAAAAAAAAAATTACAATGTTATACAGTGTACAAGATTGCCCCGCTCCCAAGGGCTGAGGACTAATCACATCTGTGCTGAGTAAGAATACTAAAAAAAGTAAGTGGACAAAACCATCAAGAAAGAATGTTGTAGAATAATTTACTATCTGTATTTCAGCACCTGCCATGCTGCTGAAAGTAATGTGTGTATCATCTCAGTCACATGCAACTATCACATGCAAATTGACTTTAACCTTCCAGCTCATGATAAATTTGCAATGGAATTTCACCCCCTGCTCTCCTTACTGTGGAGAGAAGAGATGAGGTACAGCGTCAGTCTACTGATTTAAATTAGACATGCATCGCTGCAAGGATCCCTGGGCAGGAAGGTAATCTAGGAGGAGAGCATGCTATTTTCATGGCAAGCAATTCACATAAAAGTGAAAGAACTCAGATGGGATTACTGACTGGCAGTTGACTGTGTAAGCCAAGAGTGAGTACCCTTAAGGTTATTTTTATAGATATATTTTGAAGTAGACAAAAGAAGTTGCCAAATTTTGGGGGGGGATACTCCCAAGAGACTGCCACTGGACCATATATTACCATCTCTATAACATGACACAGACAAAGTTACTGATCTCTTAATCTTGGTTAAGAATAGGGAATGGGTCATAGGCTCATACACTCAGTCCTTCCCCTCTTTGCTCTCCAACACAACTCCATTTCCTCATTGACCTTAACTATGGTTGACAGTGAAGCTAACTATGATTAAATGGTTACCTCTAATCAGGGATCCCCATCTTCAAACCAGGATTTGAACAGGGTTTGTTTAAAGTGAGGGGCAGAAGGGGGAATTCACACTGGAAAGAGAAGCAGTAAGCCCAAGGCCATTACTTGCATCATTACATGCGCAGAGACCTATAAACATTATTTCCCCACATTATAGTGATAGATACAAACTCCAGAAGGATAGATGTGCTGCTATAGCACCACATTCTAGCACTACATCATTTTCCGAGTGAACATTTAGTCCAACTTTCTCCAACCTGGTTCCTTCCAGATGTTTTGGAAATCAACTCCCATCAGCCCCAGCCAGCATGGGCAGTGGTCAGGAAAGCTGGGACTTGCAGTCCAAAACATCTGGATGGCACCAGATTGAGGAAGGCTGCGGTACATCATAGTAACTTCTCCAAAACATATGTTTCATGTGTGAATTGCATGAAAGGGTCTCCACACAATTAGAGGGGAACAGGTTAGAAAGTTTATGGTGACAATCTTCCTATTCTAGGTTTTACTAGGATGTTCAGAATTCAAATTTCAGTTTTGTGAAGCCCAAAGACAGTTACATCTTGGGGCATGACAAACTAAATCTGGTATCTGAATACACTTCAGCAGAACCCAACCTGTTTGAATAGAAAAAAAAGTCCAATGAAGAAAGTTCAACTATCTGGCTTTCATAATACATAACTGAACACATCAAATGCAGCCATATATTATGTCAGGGTGTTGAACCCTCTTTCAGTATTCCAGTTTGGAGAAACTCTCGAGGGCTGCATTCCTGTGGTGGGTGGGGGCCAAAAATGCCAGCCTATTTTAGCTGAAAGTTCTTACTGTCAATAACTAAAGCTTGGGAGAGTCATTTCAACCTTTCAGAATGGAGAAAAACTGTACAAAAGCTGGATAACCGCCAAATGATTGGTGCTCAGGGGAAAAGGGGGGTGAGGCCATGGGTAGGTGGCACTGCCATCTGTTAAACTCCAGATAGCTGGCTTGGTATCCCAGGAGGGTCAGATGTAGCCCATGACCCTGAGGTTCTGCATCCCCGTAATATGACCTGCCAAGTGTTTGACGATCCCTCTTCTGCAGTCCAAAGCAAACAACAAAAAGAAGAGGTAGAGCCCTGGTGATGTGCTACCCATGCCTGGTGGGCTCAATTTATCTTGGTATCTGGAAGTAGTGAGTAATACAGTAATGTATTTGGAAAGTATTTATGAAGCAATGATATTATAAATGCTCGTTATAATACAAGTCATAAACCAAATTATATGGAGATCAAACTTTAAAACAAAATTATTGTAATACCCCAGATAATAACCCTAATGATCTCTATACTATTTTTTCTACGAAGAACAGTTCATAACAGTATCATGTATCCATAGTAACTGAGTATCTACAGCAACAAATGTCATGAAACACGCACACACACACGGTAGATTTAAATAATTTGTCAGAAAACAATATTAAGGCAACATAATCAATGAAAGGTCAATTAATTCTCTCTCCCTCCCATCCCTACTATCTCTTAGAGAATATTTGCTTTTAATCTCACATGCTAAACTGGGAACTGAAACACCCTCGTTACACAAGATAAACATAGCTCATTAACACACCTTTATAGATTCAACGTTTTTAGCATAAGAGCTTGCTATGCTCCTTATGAAATATTTTCATAATAGCAATTTTAAAAGATTATCATTATACAGTTCCCACAATTTCCAGAAGAGGTAAAGAGCTGCTAAATTTGTATTAATACTACTAAATTCAAGACATTTATAATACCATTTAGGCAATTTAAATGTGATATAAATTGCTGTAATTTTTTAAACCAACAATCATTGGTATCTTCACATTTTGTGACATATATTTTGCCATAAGCAGACTTATAAAATATTAACAACTGTTTTTTGCTTTATGAAGAAATTTATCTTTATTATTTGGCGCAATATTCATGACAACCACCAATCCCCTTTAATCAAAATGGGTGGCATGACTATACTATGAACCAGCACATAATACCGCAAGGTTTCCAGCCCATAATCTGTTTGGTTGCATAATATCACACAGTGCATCTTTAAAAGATTAAAACATACCACTTCCACTTCAATCCACATCTTTCTCAGTAGCATTACTAGTAACAATATGCCACAAAATAATCAGAGCGACACAAGTATATATCCCTAATAATATCACATGCCTTGAATTATGGAAAATGATTACCAGCCATCAAAACCTCGGAGGCAGCAGCAACATAGTTTTGTAAAATTATGGGTTGTATCCATTGGCATTGCTGTACCACCGGAAGGAAATCACTGGCAGAAGAGATTCCCCCCCACACTGCAGCCCCCGGTGCACACACCCAGATCTGCTTCAGAGAGTTGGATGGCCCAGATTTGGGTTGCACATGTGAGGTGCAGGAGAGAGAAGAGGACACAGAATAAATGTTTCCAAAAATAACTGTGTTCCTTGAAAACATCTACCAAAGTCTGTAGGGTAGTTAAACTTCAGAGAACAACAGAAACGGGATGGGAAATACCTTGAAACACTTCACTGCACTCTTATTGCAACACCCCACACTGCTGATCTGCCTCATTGCAAAGAGCATCTCTGAAGGCTCTTCTCCGGGTGCTAATGGGTGGCCTTCTCTGTAGGTGCCTCCCTCCATTTGTGAAATGCTGTTCCCAGGGAGATATGCCTGGTTGCTTCACTGTATACATTGAGGCCTCTGGTTAAGACCTTCCTCTTCAAGAAAACATTTAATCTGTTGCTCTGATTATTAACCTTACTGCTGGATCTTTAAAAAATGGTTAAGTTTTAATATTTTGATATCTTCATTGTTGTATTTCTTGTTTGAGTTATTTTATTGTTTTTTTTAAAAAATGATTGTAAATTGTGCCGACTGGATCTGCCAGTTTGTCGGCATATGAATTTACTAAATAATGAAATAAAGAATAAATGTCATACTATAGTGTTGATGAACAGCCTGGAGTGCTACAGAACTATAGTGCAATAAATAGCACTGACTACTCTTAAAGCAACATTTGGTCTTGAAGAATCATTTTTACTGGAGATTTGCTGAATAAATCGGCTTGGTCAAAAGAAGGATTTCATATCCAAAACCCACACACTGGGGGTACTTTGCTCAATTCTAGTTAATAACTCAATGTTATTGTCATGGCCACTGAAAGGTATCCAGACTTTAGAAGTAAAATATAGTCACCAAGACATTCATTTCCCCCTTAAACTTGGCAAAAAACAAGTAAGGGTGCAATCCTATCCAGATTGTTGGTAGCCTCCTAACTTGGAGGATGCTGACTATCTAATGCTTTGTGCTCCAGCTGCTCTGCATTTCTGCTAGATGGGTGATTTCGTCCATTTAGCAGTGGCACCTTGGCAGGGGAGGAGGCTGCGGCAGCCATAGGAAATAACATAAGGCAGATGCCCCATCATCTTCCTCTCCCCTCCCCCAGGAATGCTCCTTTTCCCCATCTCTGAGCTCTGTTTTCCAAGTGTGGAGAGGTAGCTGGCACGATTCTCTCCATGCCGGCTATGAGGAAGTGGGGAGCATAGTTTCCTGGCTCCCAGGTCAGAGCACAATCTCCAACCTCATAGCCAGGAAAGTGAACAATTCTATGCCCCCCACCCCCAAGATTCAGTCTAGAGTTTATAGGATTGCTCTCCCCATAAGGCTTGTGGAAAAGCCTGGTCATACAGGTCCAAATGACGAAACTGCTTCCATTCAAATCAACGGGTTACATGAGTAAAGGTTAAAAGGTTGAAATATTTTGTACTGTTTTATTGTCTGGTTTTAACTTTTGTGAACTGCTTAGACATTTTTAGATACAAGGCAGTCGACAATTAAGCAAAGATTAAAATATCATGCATTAAAATAATTTGCCTCAATGTTTTGATGCAAGGGTTTTAAAAAGCCATTGATTTATTCTTCAGAACCTATTTATTTTTGCCTTTGGCAAGAGGAAAAGGGCAATAACTAAGACAAGATTGCTTGTAACATACCTTCATAAAGCTAAGTAGCAAACAATTTCAGTTTTCTTCATTCTATGATTTTAAAGAAGAAAAGTTAGATCGAAGACCTGAGGGAGAAAATCAGTAGCCCTGACATGGCCAGTGGTCTACAGAATCTTTGACAACATTGATAGCTTTCTGTGACATGTTTGCAAGACACTTTGAGGATAAAATCACTCACATCTTTCATTGTCTGGACTGTCCAATTTATGCATTTCAGTCAGTGGAGTGCTGTCTGGTCCATTTTGTATGGATGACTTTGAATTGTTGAAGCCTGAGGATATAGCCAAGTCCAATGGGCCACCTCTATGCTTAACCCTTGCCCATCACAGTAAATTACATTTAATAAGGAGCTAATGTCTGCCTTAATCCAGGAGGTTATTAATGCCTCACTGAGGATTCCTTGGATGTAGCGATTTGGCCAGTTTTGAAGAAAACTAATCTGGATCCAGATTGCTATTCTTTAGCAAGGGAGCTATATAGTAAGGCGCTCGAGTAGGTGGTTATCGGGCAACTGCAGATACGCTTCGACGCAGCTAAATTTCTGGATCCATTTCCAGAAATGGATCTATCCATTTGAGAAGTGACACTACTCTGGTCTCCTCTGTCAAGAGAAAGACAGGGGGAATGAGACCTCATTTATTCTCTTGGACTTCTCAATGGTTTTTGATACCATTGACCATGATACCCTTCTGGATAGTTGGGGGGGGGGGTGGATTTCCAGGCACTACTTCACAGTAGAGCACACCTACTTGGATGGCCGACATCTGAAGGTGGTGCTGGAAGACATTTGCATGACACTTTGGATTTAGCATTTTGGGGTTCCACAGGGTTCTTATCTTCTCCCCTATACTGTTTAACATTTATATGAAACCGCTGGGTGAGATCATCCAGAAATATGGATTGAGGTGGCACCAATATGCTGGTAACACTTGGCCCTCTCACTGGCTGAATTCAGACAACATGATAGTCAATGGTGGGGTAATAATCAACTTTACAGTTGTTCATCTAGGGGGTACTCCCCACACAACATGATAATAAATAATCAACTGTGGTGTGGATTAGGATCAACACTGAGTTAACTATGGCAGCATTCAGATGACATGATAGTCAATACAACCGACGATTGTCCCCCCCCCCCCCCCAGTTGCTTATTGTGTTGTCCGAATTCAGCCACTCTCTCGCTTTCATCAAATCCAGGAGGGGCAGTGGATGTTCTGAATCATAGACTGTATATGATAATGGGCTGGATGAAGGCCAATCAACTGAGATACAATCCAGAAAAGGCAGAGGTACTATTAGTTTGCATCTTCATAGGAGTGATATTCAGACTGTTCTGGAGGGACTTGCACTCCCCGTAAAAGATCAAACTCCTAGCGCAGGTGTACTCATTGATCTAGCATTGTCATTAGAGCCACTGGTGGCTAGAACTGCTTTTTATTATCTTTGGCTGATAAACCAGCTGTGATCCTACCTAGACAGAGGTAGGTTGGCTACAGTGGTCTATGCTTGGGTAACCTCCTGCTCAGAGTACTTTAATGTTGTATGCAGGGCTGCCTTTGAAAATGGTCCAAGAACTTCAGTTAGTCCAAAACAGGGCTGCATGTTTGTTAACCGGGACCAGATGATTTGAAGAAATTATACCAGTGCTTTGACAGGGCTGGTTTTAACCTTTAAAGCTTGGAGCCAGATTACCTGAAGATTAAGGTCTTCAACATATACCTATATTCTGGTATATATATATATATATATATATATATATACTGATGTACATATAAGTAAATATATGTGGAGAAGGTGATCCTTCAAGGAATGGTGGGATATAAAATATGATACTGTTGTTATTAATTATTAATAAAATTGTTAAAGAATCATTCCACAAAGAAGCACTTGTTTCTGAAGACATGTCCAAATCAGTATATTCTTCTCAACAGCAGAAACTGGCACATCCTTATTTTTGCTAAATATATGAGATATCAGCCTGGTTTGTGGAATCTGAAACACTGGGATATTCAGATCAGCAGATAGAGGGCAAGCCAAACTCATTTATGATGAAGTACCTTGATCCACATGAACCTGTCTGCATGCAAAGTCCCCTGGGCCATGTAGCATCATGGTCCTGAATTACAATACCTGGTCGTCAGCGTTTTATGCCAATCTCCTTCAACCTGGTGCCCTCCAGATGTGTTGGACACTATTTCTATAATCTCTGGTCAAATGACCAAAGGGCATGCTAGCTCTAGATGATGGGAGTTGTAGTACAACACATCTGAACGGTGCCAGATTGTTGAAGGCTGCTTAAAGAATTCAGTGGGCTTAGTTAAAATCAACAGAATGAATTGTGCTACAACACAAATGACAATTCATGTCAATTATTAGAAAGCTCTTGCAAAAGGTAGTTTTCCAAAACTTTGTATCTGAAATCACAATTTCAGCATTTCTTAAAATGTGGCTATTCTTAGCCAGTTCTACTTCATCTAAGTATCCTAGTCTTCTTAACAATCTGACTGTACAATTAAGTATTATTTTATATTTGCAGGTGAGGCGAGGAAACGAGCTCTTTAAAACAGAAAATCTTGGAAGCATGCAAACAGAAAGAACACTTGATTCTTGATTCTTAAGTTCATAAAAGCAGTAGCATTAACAGATGGTTGAAGGAACTGCTATTAGAAGAAACAGAAGTGAGAAATATGCCCGTATGACTGGCTGCATACTAACACTGTACTCTGTACTTTGATCAATTTTTCTAAGTCCAATTCAACATATTTCTTAAATTAACAAAGAATAGCACATATAAGAACCTAGCCTGGTTTTCATGGAGGTGGAAAACCTGTGACTGCGCTCTACCTCTTCAGATTGCAAGTGGGGGCTGAATGCTCCCGCCATACCAAAAAAATGACCTGCACATGAAAAATAAGCATGCCAGGAACAAAGTTTTTCAGAATCCTTCTTTCCAACACCTAGTTTTCTACGTGGAAGGAATTTTGTGCAGGGAGGATCATTCAATCATGTCAGCACCTTTCTGCAGTGGTACAGACCAGGCAAAGGTCTGCTGTCTTAGTGAGGACTAGACCTAGGAGAGATAAATATCCGACTCTTTCATAACATCTTCAATTCTCTGGAAAGAAAAATACAGGCTTGGATCCTAAGGTAAGTTAATTTAGAGACCGATCATATGGATACTGGGGTTGTGCCCCTCTGAGGCCACTCAGATTTCTCACCCCTCAAAGCTGCTACAGAATTCTCCACAGCGATTCCCTCTCCCGAAGTCAGTGGCGTGACCTCACAAGGAAAGGAAATGAGCCTGTACGGGGCAAGACTGTGGGTGGGGAAGAAAGATCCACAATCCCCTCAGTTCCTGTCCCTGCCCACAGCCAGATAGGTGAGCTAGATGAATGCAGAAGATCATCTAGCTCTAAATGCAAAAACAGAGGATGGGGAGACTGAAAACACCTCTGCTACTCCTCACACCCTGCCTGACTCTTGCTGGCAGGGCATAGGATCCATGAAGAACTCAGAGATTGGAGCCATTTGACAAGCGGGTATCTGTCCTGAAGGACTGCACCATTAAGGACGTTCATAGAAGGGTGGTTTTCTGTCCCCTTCTCCCCATGCAACCACTAGTACCCTCCTGAAAAGCCTCAATGGAGGGTCAGGACCCCCTCCTGAACAATGTGGTAAGGAATAGGGTATGTGCAGCTGCTGGGACAGGAGAATCCGGGGCCCAGCAGCCCCCGTGCCTCATCCCACAACGTTTAGGAGAGCCTCCTGACATGCTGGAGGGAGTAGCAACAATAAAACCATAAGGCTGTGAAGTTCTTTAAGTTAAGAACCAAGCCACTGGGCTTGTTCACATGATCACAATGGGGAAATAAGCTACTGTGGCTTTTCCCCTCTGTCATAGGCTGGGAGGATTTGCATAATTAACCTTGGCAATGTGGCTGTGTCAGGTGAATGTGGCCAGGGTGGGTTGTTGTCGGGGTAATTATATTATCTCCTCAGCATGTGGCTAGCACACGCAGTGGGGGAAATAGGACACCATGGATTATTGTCCCTGCTGTGATTGTGAGAACAGGAGAACAGGTGTCTCCAGTCTCTCTCAGCACTGACCTCTGTCAAAGATGTAGTCATAAACTCAAATGAGGCATGAGACTCATTCCAACAGAACAATGTTTACAGTTACAATGCAACATTATTGTAGTCTCATTTTCAAGGAAAAAAATATTTCTCTTTGAGCATGGTGTCTTTCCTGTCAAACTTGCAAGAGCATTTTTTTTGGTTAAAAAGTTTTGAAGACAATTGGATGATGATAGCTATAGCATCAGGATGCATTTCAGATCTATTTACTCTAATCTGGAATATATCACCAATCCAGACAGCAAGGGAAACAGAATAAAGTTGAGTGGTAGTTTTGCTTGAAGAGTTTTAGCCTTGTTGCAGGAATAAAGTCTGTTTCTGCATCATCATCATAATCAACAACAACAATAATAGGAAATATTTACATTAATGCTGAAGAAGGAAAACATATTGTCCACTGTTTTTATTTTGTTTTTAATCTTTAGATTGTTGGGCCATTCTACAAGAGATGAGTAAACACCTTCCAGCATTTTGTTTTCAAAGGCACATATATACATTCATCCTTCACTTACATAAAAAATCAATACATTTCAACAGTTGCAAAACTGCTCAGGGATTAGGGCAGGGAAAGTATGTTGGTGACATTATAGGTTCTAGCCAATCGTTGCCTACCAGCTCTCTGCCACACAAATCAAGTATTCATTTCCCCTTCAGATAATTGACTTTTCCTTGGTTCAGCGTGAACCACCCACAAAACCTGCATAACATTTGAGGGCTTACCAGAACTCACCCTGAGACAGACAAAATATACGTGCATTTCAAGAGTCACAATGGCACAACCAGACCTCTTAAAATGTCACGTCCGTCTCCACTCTTTATTTGTGGTTTTGAACAAATCTTCTCCAGCTCTATGTGGGCCATACTGCTTTTCTGCTTGTAATATTTATTTTATCATGTTGCGTTAGGTACCCTAAGGACTTCGGGCATGGTGAATCATATTTATTATTTACAAGCTTTTGTCAGCAGCAGTTAACCTGTTTGCTCCGGACATGCAATTATTCCCCATACAAGCCCAGCCTGGCATTTTCAGTGCTGATTGCTACATATGGAAGATGCTTCATGCTTCGCTGAACCTACATTTTCATTACACTTCTCCCAGTTTACAAACAACTGTTAATAAGACTTTACTGTGTAATTTTAAATTACGGCAGGTGTTTTGTAGGCTATTATGTTGCTGCAGGACTAAAAGTTACTACCTCACTTTCATACTAATGTTTTTGCATTCCATAGCAAAAATAATAGTTTTGAAACTACGTATGCCGACTGAAAGCATTATAAATCCTAACCATTTTAGTTATACAAGTTACAAAAAAAATGCAGGTTACATCATATCTAGAACTCTCTCCCAGAACATTACATATTCTTATTTTTCTTTCTCTCTCTCCCTCCCTTCAAATATGCCTGCAAAAGCCACCTTTTCTGCAAAATCTTTCCTTAGGTGTTCAACGGCAACTATAATGGAGCTTAAGGAGACATAAGTGTATTTGCTCACCATCTGCTGGTAGTTGTGTCCCTCACATTCCTTTCTTCCCTCACATTCCTTTTCTCCCTCTATTTTCCCCTTCACTGTCAAACTTTAGATTGTAAACATCAAGGGGTAGAGATATCTCTCTCCCCAAGCAGTGTAGTACATTAAAATAATAATAAAATAAAATCTAAATTGCAACAACAAATAACTGCAGCAAATATTTTTAACCCCCTCCCCACAGGTACTCTTGAAACACAGCCCTAAAATGCATCCTGAAAACATATCACTTAGACTGACAAACATGGCATGCCAACAACTGCATGAAGAGCCCGCCGGACAAGTGCTCAAAGGACGAAGACCAGGGAGTGCCCACAGGACAAAGATCTGGGAGGGTGGAGCAATAAGTGCCCCTAAGTGATACTCTCTGCCGCCACCCCATCAGCCAGGGGTGAAACCATGCCAAGCAGTGTCTACCAGTCCTACCCAGGCAGTCCAGAAGAAGCTGGAAGTCAATCACTTCAGCACTACTGAAAGGTCCTGAAAATCAATCAGTATCCCTCTCTAAACAGATTAGACCAGGGCAATTCATGCTGTGTCTGTACCTGAGCCATTCACTCAAGCCTGGGTGCAGAAAGCCCATCTCATTCAAGAATTCCTGGTGCTGCTGTACCACTATGCATTAAATCACATGCCCCCAAAAAGGCAAACTTGAAAACGGGCTATAATTTTTTAAATTATCCAAGATGAGGGAGGACTTTGTTAATTTGTTGATACATGAAAGTCATCTTAGGAAGCAGCTCCTTCTCCAGAGATCTACTGAACACAGCTGTGAAGAGTATATTTAACAAGTGCAATGCAGATTTTAGTAGCCAAGGCTAAACGAGTGGAGTGCCTCAAATCTCTACATATCATATCCAATTCCTTGAGCAACAGCAGTTGGTACAAATCTATCAATGCTGGAGAAACAGAAGATGCTTTAGCAACTTTATACTGTAAACTGCCATGTGCAATATTAATGCTGTCTAAATAAGAACCATCACAAAAACTTTGTATGACTTTTTATTTTTACTTTGTTTCCTCACTGTTGTAACAAGACTCATCTGATCACATTTAAACTCAAGCGTGAGTAAACCCAGACACTTCCTTAAGACATTAGGCTATAAAATTATCTGAAATTACATATAAATACAACCTTTCATCTGCTAGAGATGGGAGAGGGTACAATACCAAATCATTAAGGTGAGCGAAAATATTTACAATGTCTGTGCGTCGATAGGCAAAGAATATCTATTGTCCGCTTTCAGAAAACAGACTGAAGATTAAGCATATTTTCCTTGCAAAATATATTCCAGGTTTAATGTAATGCATAGCTACTTTTCCCTCAGTTATTTCAGTGATAAGCATAGCCATTTTCCTTACCACTAACAAAATTTTGATGACATTATTGTAGATGAAATTCAAATGGTTTTATCAAGCTATCCCTCAATGCACCATCTTTCACTATATACTATATGAAATTGTCACTTACCCAACGATGATGAAGTACAGTCAACTGAGTTGCAGCCATATTGCGTAGTCAATAGGCAATTTGCAGAGTATGCTTATGTAGCCAAGCTCATCCATTTATAATAAGTGTTTAGTTAACACAGAACTGTATAACTTTCCATAGAAATAGGCTGCACAGGCAGTCAAAATGATCTAAAAGTTTATAACAATGTCTAAATGACCTATGGTGTTGCTACATGCAAGTCTACATGGCATGCAGTCTGTAAGCATTTTTCCAAAGACTTATTTTCTCCAAGCAGCACATACCTTAATAAAAGCAGAATTTTGCCAGCCTCATTCAACCTTTGAACTGAGGGAAACGTGGCCAAAGTACAGCACCACCTCCCACAACAAGCTCCAGGATAAATCAGGTGTGTGCACTAAGTGTAGTGGCCCACGTTCCTCCGTAATGAGACACACTGGACAAAAAAGCCCTAACCTTAGTTGCCTTTCAACTAATCTTACCCCAGGCAGGACTTGGGAATGGAGTCATTTCAGTGCTCATGCCAGCTTGTAAAAATAATAATAAAGAGCTAAATTGAATTAAAATAAAAGTTTACAGGTTTCTAAAGGCAGGAGAAGGACATTCAATATTTACCTTGTTGGCTGCTAACATGCACTGCAATGGTAAGGAAGCAGTTTTGGTCAGTGGATGATGTTGTACAGGGGACAAGTACCCACCCCGAAAAGGTGGTAACATGGCCGGCTATCTCTCCTCCGAAACTCACCAACTTGAAACAGCTGACAGGACAGAGATCGGGCAAAGGGAGTGAGAGAATTAGCACCTATCAGGAGCCAAGATTTGTCTCAGAGATAGCTGCTTTCTGCCCTTTATTATGGACAAGAAAGGTTTAGGTTCAATATTTTAAACCAGGTCCCCACGGTTTAGAGATGAGAGTTCATGTTTACTTCCTCTAGGCCAAATATGCCCAACACATACTTCTATTCCCTTCTATACTTCAATTTCTGTAGTGAACCCAATGCATTTCTCAATCAAAAGGGGAAGGGGGAAAGTTAAATTCTTATAACCATGAAAACTCTCAAGGCGATATGGGCTTTGAACCACAGAACATGTAATACAGAAACTAGGAGGGTTTCTCTGGAAGTACTGTCTTGGCTATGAATACAATCTCTCTTTCTTTTCCATGACTTGTGTCACCCAGGAAAACCGCCAGTAGGTTCAGGGAAATCCAAAGGGAAAAAAGAGAACTTCTTCACACAATGCATAATTAAGCAATAGAATTTGTTGTCACAAGATACGATGAAGACTACAGGTGTTGATGATTCAGCCACTGATTTATTGGTAAATATTGAAGGGCAGGCACTCATCCTGACAGTCCCCACAGCCATGACCCCTTAAGGAAAGTCCAAAAATCCAAGCAGCTGTGTTGGTCCATGTGACGCCCAGCCTGCACCCGTGAGACTCACCGGGCTACACAACAGGGCTGACTACGCCACTTGCACTCAGGGCTTATTTCAACCCCCCCCCCCCCCCCCCGTGCTTATGACGTGTTTGAGGGTTTAGGCTTACTGCTGCTGCTTCTGCCTCACCTTTACTCTTTTAGGTCCCACAGCTCCACAGCTCAGCACTCTAGCCCTCAACCCCCCCGTTGTTCTATCCGCTGCCACCAGTACCTTCCTCAGGTACACTTTTAATTATCACACCAGTTGATATAATTAAATGTAATTTATTAACAAGATGATTGTTCAGGTAGCAGAAGTTCAACAGCATATTGGTTACAGGCACAATGCTTAATGGTTTCAGTCAGTAATTTCTCTTCATAACCTGTTTTAAAAATAAACTTCAAAGTTCTACGTTTCTCCTGCTTACTCTACCCACTCTAAGCTACACTGTACTCTTTCTCACAATCTAGTTCCACCAAAATAATAAAACACGTTGGCCCTTCCTGGCCTCTAATCCAGTCAACAATAACTCTCCCCCTCACTAGCTCTTGTCAGCTAAACATATACCAAGTGGCTCAAAAGTAGGTATACAGTATAGTTTATTTGCATTTTATTACATTATTTATTACGTTTACATTTGTTTAACACTGTTTAATCTCGTAAGTGCTCGAAATGTATTCCATCAACGTTGCAACGTTCCTCGAACCTGTTCAGAACACTGTGACACACAGTACGACACAAATTCCGGTCTGCATCAATGTCCATAAATGCTTCCGAGATGAACTCTTTTAATTCGTTTACTGTCTGAAAATTCCTCTCAAAAACCTTACTCGTTACTACGCCCCCCCCCAAAAAGAAGTCCATCGGTGTTAAGTCGGGTGAATGTGGTGGCCATTCAATGCTGCCACGTCATCCGATCCAATGTTGTGGGAAGGTGTTGTCAAGATAGTCCCTTACTGCAGAAGCATATTAAGGAGGTGCCCTATCTTGTTTGAAGAGCAGTTTGGCGAAGTTAGCCCTGGTTCTGAGTTGTGGCACTACCACGTCACGTAACATGTTTAGGTAATTGTTACTATCCACAGTTGTATGGAAGAAAACAGGTCCTACAACACCTTCACTGAACAGTGCACCCCACACTGTGATGCCTGGCTGGTTCAGCTGAGATGTGATAGTCAAATGAGGATTTTCATCTGCCCAATGCACACAGTTATGCCTGTTCACGTGGCCTGACAACTTGAAAGAAGCCTCATCTGACCTGATGATCTTATCAAGAAGGTCTGGTTCGTTAGAGATTTGGTTACGCATCATCTCACAGAATTGCAACAGATGGTCTGGTTCGTCCTCCAGAAGACCATGTAACAGTTTTGGATGGTACAGCTTCCATTTCAATTTACACATTAAGCATTGCAAGGACATTCTAGGTATGGATACCTGCTTAGACGCAAGTTGTGTGGACTTTTTCGGACTGTTCACAAATGTCAGAGTGACTCTCATCTCATTTTCCTCTGCCATAGACGTCCTAGGACATCCAGATTTCAGTGCATTAGCCACTGCACATGTTGCTTCAAATTTATCTTTAATACGATAAATTGTCAGATGTGTTGGTGGAGGAGTGTCAGATGCTTCTTGCCACGCTGTGAGCACCAGCTTGGCATTTTCAGTTTTCCAGTCCTGCTTTAGAATCCATTTTCTTTGTTATTGACTTAAGTTTGCTGCCATCATTCACAATATCAGTAAAAAAAAACTAAACAACTAAACAACTGTACCTACTTTTGGGCCTCACTCCCCTCACTCTCCACACCTGTCACCACCTGTCACTCTTCCCACCTGTCATTCTGACTCCACCCACACATTCTCTCCCCCTCCCATCAACATCCTAAACAACTGCGTACCTACTTTTGGGCCACCCAGTATATAGATACTATTCTCTAACTCCTCCCACTCTCACACAGCTAGCCAGTCTAGGCACTCCCCCGCCGCTATCCAATCAGCACTCATACATGAACTCTCCCCCCCCCTTATACTTACTCAGCTGCAACATAACTGTGAGTCTATTTAACTTCTTTCTTGGAACTTTTGGCATTTTATAAACAATTACTTACAACTTTTTATATACAAGGACCTCTAAAGTAGCTGAACATCACAGACCATATCAACAACTCAGTTCTAGCAATTTTCATCTCTACCAGGAGCAGGTCTTTGGTAAAGCTAACGGCTGTTAATTGCCCATTCAAGAACAAGGCACCCCAAAATACTTTGCATTACCAACTTTGCATTGTTGGTGTGAACATCCATTCCACACCCCTACTAAGCTGTAAGCTAAGCTCAGAGGGAACAGGGAATTCTGAGCAGGGTGGCAGATGACATCAGCATCCCTGCTAATATGTGTCACTGAGAGCCCAGACTCCATTACTGCACTGCATCCAACACATTCATGGTGGCCTGTCAATGGCTATTAGCTATGATAATAAAACAGAACCTCAAAATTTAGAAGCAGCATGCCAATACCAGTTAATGGGGAGCTGGGCTATTACTTTTATGCTTCCTGGGAGCATGTGGAAAACAGAATGCTGAACTAGATGATCTGATCCAGTAGGACTCTCTTTTTTTCTTAGTTTATTTCCCCCCCACCACATAAGATGAAAAACTGTGAGGTTCCTATTGCTTATTTTCAGTGGTGTGGGTCACAAGTTGAGCAGACCTGCTCTACCCTCCAGATTAGCTTTCCCTAACCTGGTGCCCTGCAGATGTTTTGGACATCAACTCTCATCAGCCCCAGCCAGCATGGCCAATGATCAAGAATTCTGGGAATTATAGTCCAAACCATCTGGAGGGCACCAGGTTGGGGAAGGCTGCTCTTGGCTACTTGCGGACAAACTTACATTATGAAAAAGATCATATAAGTATATCAACTTCACCTTTTTAATGTTCCTGCAGTTTTCACACATGTATCATTTTCAGAAAATATCGAGTCTATTGATTATAATTACGATCCATGGGAAAACGATGAAAAGAATGAAACTAAACCTATTAAGGGTAATGTTGATTTTGTAAGAAATATTACTGATGCTGAGTATGTGAGGGAGTTATTTCCTATTCACACAAAATGATCTTATTACACCCACTAGTAAGTATAATAAATCATGCAATGACACGTTTGCTATTCTTTCTAATGTAAGCTAAAAACTCGGAGTTGCCTGTAAAAATGAAATAATGACAGCAGTTCTTCCGCTGCTGAATGGTATTACTTCACATTTGTTTCCATGAAATGTTAGGAATAATGTTTCTTCTGAAAGGTTGCAGTTGACAGAAGTGGAATAAATATTCAATAAGTGGCTTAGCTATCAGACTTAAGCATCTTGGAACCAAGAATGCCACAAGTTTGGAAGGTTCATGTTTCCACACAAAATGGAGCCATTCAACTTCTGGGGATAGTATCCAATGTTAGTCCTACATTAGAGTAGACCCATAAATGAGACTTAAGTTAAGCACAACTAAATCAAGTCCCATTAATTTCCATGGGTCTAATCTATGTAGGAAGCAAGCGTGTGTATTTTGTCCATGTTGCCTATTCTGTTCACATCAGAAGTGTGGGGATATGTGCTCTTTTACATGTTAAGAGTACAAATCTTCTGACTGGGGCAAAGGGAAACATTTGATTGGGAAGGAATCATATTATTGACCTTCCCCAGACAGGTATTGCATCCAACCATTAGCAGAATGATATGGGAAGAAGATCCAAGGAAGTAATTCTTACACCAATGATAGAACATATCAGTCAGCCCACAGTTTATCAATTTTAGGAGAGACAAGGGCAAAACTTTGAGATTTAGACTGGTGGGTGGACAGCTTCCTTAAAGTTCAATGCTAAACGTCACCAATGCTGCAGATGGCAGATCTGCCCTCTATCCCACAAAGGTGACAATCCCATCAACTCTTCTCCATGCATCTAGAAACTGTCATTTTAAACAGTCCTATTTAAAGCATCTCAGCTTCCCAGTAGCAATGATAGCATTGCTGAGAATTGTTAACACTTCAAGCAAAGTTGAGAGCAATGTAGGCTCAAATGTAGCCCTGCATATTTTTACTAATCTTTTATTTTTGGTTCCGCTGGATCACTTGAAAATGTTTTATGTTGCAATGACTATATATATATATATATATATATATATATATATATTGTCATTGCATCATGAAGGTGGTCATTACGAAAGTGGGGCTGATCTGAGGCGGAGGGAGGCAGGAAAGACAGTTTAACTACAGGTTCTCTCTCTTTCTCTCTGTGTTCTGCAATCTATTTAACTAGAAACATCTGAATTCGTAGTTAGATTTGGTTTACCTGAGTTCATGGTTCTTCCAGCTCACTTGCCATTCCTGCATATAATGCAAGTTTCTGTTGCGTGTGTGATCTCATCTTCTGGATTTTCTCCCAGGATATCTAAGTAATCTGTGCTTCATGGTTACCTTCCCAGATCACATTTTTTGTTAAAAAGAATACACTTGTTAAATTCCACCCTGATAACTGAGCAACCTTCCCTAACCTGGTACCTTCCAGATGTGTTGGAGTGCAACTCCCATGAATGTAATTCGCCATGCTGACTGCAACAATGGGAATTGCAGTCCAGCACATTTGGTGGGATCTAGGTGGGGAAGGCTACAACAGAACAATTGCACAAAAATTAAGTGGAGAGGAAGGGAGGCACAAAGCAGATGTGAAACAGGTGGACCAGAGTATGCTCTTTATAGGTTGTAGTAGACATAACATAGGGAATGGATACTAAGGGCCAAACAAGATGTGCAGAGTAACCACATATATGTTAAGCAATTAATGAAAATCAGTGAAGTGCAGTAAATTAAGGAGGGAAAGAGTGACTGGTTCATTCTCCTTGCAGCTAGAAGTCTAGCTTTACATCCTCATGGTTGACCAGTGAATCTTATTTAGCCCGTAGGGTGCAGTGCTAAGCAGAGTTTTGTGGAAATAAGCATTACTGAACACCACAGTATATATTTCCAAGTAAATATGCTTAGGATTCTACTGAAGTCACAGTCAGTTGAGTATACATATGAGGCCCAGAATTAATGTAAGATTATGCTGCGCATTTAATTGAAACTCATCCAAATTTAAACCCTCTTCTACCTGGGGAAGGTTTTTTTTAGCAATTCAATCCAGAGGTTATGCAAAGCCCTAGCTTTGCCTTATGGAGATTCAAGTTAATTTCAAGTTAAATTAACATGACATTGAAATGAATGCTCAATAATGTGACAGTGCAGATATTTGGTTCCCTCATATTTGGTTCCTGGAGTCGTTCTGATGAGCCAGCAGACTTCTAGCTGCAAGGGACTTATTTAAAAGATTTAGTAGAAGGCAGCAATAGTCACATTATTAAATTCACCAGAAGTAACACTTGACCTGCTGCATATGCAAAAACTTTCCATCAGCAAAGCCACTAAACCTTATTCCATGAAACATCTGATAGTTGGGAGAGTAGGATTAATGGTGGTATACCACAAAGTATTAACCATAATGAGTTGCCTAGCTTGCCAGTTCTAGGATATTCATCTTTCCTTCAAGGGCTTTGACAAAGGGAACTCCCATCCTTCGTTTACCAGGACTGGCTTCAGGTTTGAGTGCGCCTTCAGGAGAGGGCTTTCTGGTGGACCTCCTCATATAACAAAGGGCCTGGAAGAAGTTACTTGATGGCAGTGAAAGAGCTGTGATCAGCACTGGATGTTAGGTGTGAGCTACTGGTTAAATTTCCTAAAATGTCCTGATCAACATTATACCAGGGGCACTGCGGGCAATTAAAATGGCAGCTTATGTCAAGCTGTGAGGTGCAGGGAATCCAGGGCAGGTAACAACATAGTGGTGGCATTTGGGCCCAAGAGTACTGTGTGCAGAGACTGGGCCTGGCTTGATCCAGGAACCTCATGGTCTGCAACTAGGGCTTAGTCTAGAGAGCTATCAGTGTATAATCAGGCCATGGAGCTCTTTTCAGGAACAGAAAGCAATGGAGCGTGCAACATTGGACAATGTCATTAGAAGGCAGTATGAAGCTTCTGGATTGGTCAGGCCTAGTATAAAAGTACTTGGAGCCTATGCTTCCCTTGCCTGCGCACAACATGGCAGGACCTCTGGCTGCTGCATGTCAGACTCCAGTTCTGGCAACCAACTGTAGGAACTTTTGGTTGGAGAACCCAAATAATGCTGTATTTTTATGTTGTAAGCCACTTTGAAGGCATTATTGCAGAAAACATGCCTTTAAATATTAATAAAAATAAATCCAGGTTTAGCTTTAGGGACTAGACTATGGTCACAGCCTAGTCCCAACAGCAGTGCTCTTGGCTTTGAACTTTGCCAATGGTTGCACAAAAAGTAGTATGAAATCTCATTGCCACTATCATCGTCATCATCATCATCATCACATGTGATCTTCATTTTTTAAAAAGGCTCCCTCTTCAACTGCATTGGCAACTCTTTTCTCAAATCCCTCCAGCTACTCACAAAGCCTGTCAAATTCTCCAAGATTGGACCTTTTCTTTACCTCAGCAGCAGCCCAAAAGCCATGGAGCAATTTTGGGCTCTCTAACTTTGTTTTCCCCTGAATTTCCTCACACATCTTCCTTGCCTGAATGCATTTTGCAGTCATCGCTGGAAAATTTCCAGAATTCCTTCTCACCTTGTCCCTACTTAAGTCTATACATATGCTCTGAAACACTTCAGTGATTTAAAATATCCTGCTTGAGCTTCCACAAATCCCTTTTCTCTCTCAACTATTGAACATCCAAGATGTTCCAGAATTTTTGTTGTTGTTGTTAAAAGAAACAAACCCTGTTATCACAATGCCCACAGCACAGGCGAGTTCAAAGAAGTTCCAGTCTCTATGCTGTCAATTTAAATCCATCCCTGTTATGTAAAGTACAGGTGCATGCTTTATTTCACAGCATTTTCTTACTCAAATTATATGAAAAGTTTTTAAAAATATATATATGCCAGTAACATATTGGAGTCTTTAGATACAATCATGTAGCAGATATGAAACTTGTAAGCTTAAAACTACATTTTACAGTAAAACAAATTGGCAAATGAGGTTTTGAATGAAAGTGAACACATGGGCTGGACCCTGATTTAGTCAGAGCAGACACACTGAAATCAAAGTATGACTAAGTCTGCTCTAAGCGTGACTAAATTTGGATCCAACCCTTGGCCCTAAATTGCATCTGATGATTTATGTGCGTGTGTGTTACCTATTTGTTTACACAGGCCTCCCCTGGCTTGTCATGGACTATGTCACTGCTCTGTTTCACTGTTTACTGTTTGTGCTATAGGTTGATAATTGCTTATTTTATATTGTACTATATATTTCAGGGTTGTTGAGCCTCTTTCAGCCTGAGGGACGAATTCAATTTCAGATACGATTTTTGGGGCTGCATTCCAGTGGTGGGTTGGGCCAAAGGCAAAATAAAAGATCAGCCTATTTTAGCTTAAAGCTCTTACTGCTAGTAACTATTAGGAAATGTATTTCAACCTTTTAGAATGGAAAAACACACACGCAAAAGCTGGGAAACCACCAGCAATTGGACATCAGGGGAAAGGGGAAGGGTCGTCAGAACAAACTGGAAAAGCTGGATTGGGCCCCCAAGTGGGCCAGATTTGGCCCATAGGCCTAAGGTTCAACATCCTTCATGTATGTATTTTAACTAACGTTTTATAGTATTTGTGTGTGGACTGCTTAACATTGTATTATATTAAGCAGTACCTATGAATGATAAATAAATAAATGGTAAAGTATAATTAATTAAATAAAATAAATAAATAAATATCATATGAAGGGGAAATATGTGTTAGGCTGGGGCAGTGTGCAAAGGCCTTATCATTTTATTTGGATTAAATATATATTGCACAGGAAAACCAATCAGAAAAGGATATGTAGCAATTTATGTATCAGACCCTTTGGTTTAACTGCACAACTTAATAGTCCTCATAGTGCAACATCTGTTCTTCTGCCTTTTACAGTTTTCCTGTTGTAAATATTTACTGTTTCCTTTTTAACACGACATGCATATTGTATGCTATTGTTCCTGTTTATCATATATACTAACAGCAATCTCAATTCTCCATGTGTAAGTCATTATGTAGCGAAAACAACATCAACTCTGTACAGAAGGAAGGTACTAGTAGACGTGGGGGAATTCTGGGGTCTGCAGAATTACAAGACAACTTTAGAGGGAATACCCCTCAGTGGGGAGGAGAGCACAATGGAGAAGTATTTCTGTATTAGAAAATACACCAACTGCATGATCTAGCCAAAGTTAGGCCCATTTGAAAAGTTTTGAAAGCAATGAGACTTAAAAAAAAATTAACTCACTTGGACCATGGTCATGATTATTTACATCTTTATGCCTTTCATCATACCAACTCTTTCTTCTTCTGTTCACATCCTCACTATTCCTATGCCAAATTCACATATGCAGATGAAACAAAAATTCCTTCTGGACTGAGCTGCCATGCAAGTCAGCATTATCCCCAGTAAACATAAAAAGATATGCACATGCGACTTTGGTGGCTTGACATCTCCAGCTCAACTTAAAAACAGAGCTGTCCATATCGCTACAAACACTGCATGTCAATTAGGGATGAAATGCAACTGAAGCTGGCCATTAATTACATTTTTTAAAAAATTCCATTTTGAAGAGTTGTTCATCAGACCAATTTCTCTCCAAACAATTTAATGTTCATTAATTTGCAGCTATTTGATTGTTTCCAAAATGTGAAATATGGCTAACCATGTCAGATTGTTGGTATACCAGTTTAAGGGATGCAACAAACTAGTTTAACATGCACGATCATAACATTTGTTAATTGTGAACAGAACTACTTAGAACAAATGTGACTGTCTTCTAGCATGACTAGAAGATTAAATAAATCCAAATCATAACAACCCTTCCATACTACATCAAATACTGAAACACGTATAGACAGAAGAGAAATGCAAGTCTGTTCCATACTGACAAATCTACCATTCATAAATTCCTCCTCCAGGTGATTTATATGTTGCAGCTGAACAAAAAGGAATTGCTTGTCCTCCAGACTGGAGCCAGGATGCTACAATTGTTGTAGGAGAAACAGATTAAGTGGTAAAAGGAATCTTGCCAAAGGGACATGAAGAACTGTAATCTCCTTCCAGCACAGGCAGCAGAGCAGGGAAGAGACTAGTATTCGATTCACTTGTACAATATAAAAGGAAATAACAGGCATAACTGAGGAATGCTTGATTTGCTGTTTTTGAGTCCCCAACCAGCATTTACTCCTTCAGTTTAAGAGCTACCATTATTACATATTGTGAGAGGTCAAATTTTACATGCAACATCCCACACAAGTGGCATAATACTAGGGAGAAAAATGCTATTTTATTAAATTTCAGCATTTTCTATTTAGCATTTATGTAGCACATTTTAAGCATTTAAATTGCTTCACATCCATTCTCTCACTCATCTTTGCAATAGTCCTAAAAAATCACCCAATTTTGTAATATCCATATTACAAATGGGGAGAAAGGGGCTGACATGAGATCTGAACCAGAACATTTCAACGCACACCTCCCAAATAACAGCAGTGGATACATGTAGGCAGGCATACCTTAAAAAACAAGCAAACTTAGAGATAACCACCATATTGTGAATCTGCAAGCCGCTGAGTTTCTGAACCAAGTCATAGAGCTCAAAGGTATTAAGAGGCCATCCAGTCCAAAATGTCACCCAGTTACACAAGCAGATTATATGGTTTACTGGTGCCCTATCACTTTATGTTCTCCCAAGAAACTGGCATCCCCTTTCAAACATCAACCCAGATGCCCTAAGACCATGTGGTTAAAACAACAACAAAACAGCCAGTTGGCAACTAATGTTCCAATTAGCATATTTGCAGAATGGCATGGGAGCTGTTTCCCCATTGTTTAGTCCTACATAGGTCTGGCAAAAACATCTATGAAAGGAACCACATGGGTATGCTGAATGTCTTGGCTCTTTCCTATGTGCGTTCTGCTTCTGGTGTGGGAAGGAATTGTGTCATTCAGCTGGCCCACACAGTCCTTCTTACAGACAGATTGCTAGAATAGCCCGAAACCAGACCTTTAAGATCTTCAATGGGTTCTCTTGGATGCCCCAAATCAATATCTGTTGAGGGAAAGGACCTTTTCAAGAGGCACACCCCAGACTCCAGACCTCTCTGTTTAGGGAGGTCTGCCTCACCCCTTCCTTGATGGTCTTCTGCTACTGCTGAGGTTGGAGCCCTTTTCGGCCCAAGGTTCTGATGCCTTTTGGAGAAATTCTTCACGTGGTGGGCAATGCCAAAGGAAAAGTGGACAGAGCTGAAAATATCCACACACGTACATAGCCATTCCATTGTTATCTATTTGTAGTCAGAAGAATGTGTGCTTAGAAGTAAGCATGAGTACCATGTCTACTTGGAATCAAACAGAAAAGAATTGCTCAGCAATCCTTTCAAATAGAATCCTGTATATAACATATCTGCACGTGTACTCATATCTACTCATAATAAGCAGGGCAAGCTTTTGATGGACAAGGTTCAGATGGAAGCAGGGCAGACTCACTCAGCAACACTTTCAAATAGCATTTCTACTCAGAAGTAAGCACTAGCAACATGTGTACTTCTAAATAGGTCAGCTCTCTGCATGATTACTTAGGAGTAAGAAGGACATCAAGTCTATAGCTGAGATAAGTTCGAGACACAGCCTGTTTGTGACAATTTAAAAGATACCACTCCCCCAAAAAATGGAGAGCAGAGAAAGAGGGGGAAATTACCTTCTCAAACACCTGGAAAAATTATTTGGAGGAGAGTATTGGGGTTGCAGGGGGATGCTTTTCTTATCTACAGAACTGTGTGTCTCCTCCTATATATCTATAAAATAGCCTTGGTTCAAGCTTGTAGTCTTCTGAGGCTATACAGCACAACAAGGAGAAAGCATTGAGGTTGGACAGAGAAAATAAAGGGCATCTGTCCTTTATCCTTTCTCCACTCCTAAAACTCACCTCCTAAGAGGTCTGAACAGCACCACAAGGCTCCTGTACCAAACTGCCAGAAGCAATGAACTGGCACACTTATCTTTGTGGATGGGAATATAGTGCAATGTTTCCTACTACTTGTACATATCCTATACACTAATAGTGAACTCCTTGACTCAGTGTGGATAATTAATAAGCCAAAATGGCACCATCCACACACAAGTGGGAGGTATCAACGGGTTTGGAGAACCCCAAGGTTTCCAGAAGAACAACAAACTTTAGGGGGGGGAAATGATGGAGTAGATCCCCCATACAATCCAATGTATACTGAGAATTAGTGGCCATTGAATGCTAAGTGTTTCGGGGGGGGGGGGGAGGACACTCAGAAGACAGTTATGTAATGGAATTCAATCATCATAAAAACTGCCAGTTTAAAAGACCAGAAGATAAGGCTTTCTTACCTTGGTCCAAACTCCACAAAGCCAGGAAATTGGAAGCTAAGGCTAATGCCTTATCTGATGTGCCCTGTGATCAGACATGATGTTGTGCTTGCATACAACGTACCCTCCATGCACCCACACCTTTCCTGAACCTTTCAGTCCCAAATCCTGATGTCCACCTCTCCTGAAACATTGTCTCCGCTGACAGGGATCAGTCCATAGAGATCCTGGCAATAATCAAAGTCTCCCTTCATACATACCCTGCACATCATAACAGCAGGAATTTTGCTACCACATAGACAGTAACAGCTCTCACTATGGATTCTTATAATCAGGAGAAGTCAGATGTTTACTAAAGTGAACAGGAATCTCTTTTCTGCTCTTTTCTTGACACAATTACATAGCAAGTAAGAAAGCAAAAAGGTACCCTTCTATTAGCCTTTTTTTAAAAAAAAAATCCATGCACATATCTGTTTAATTTTCCTGCCTTTGATGCCTCTGTTGTTTCTCTTGATTTTCGCCTTCACATATTTCAGCCCAAAATGAATGCTGGGGAGGCAGAGTAGGAACAGGTAGATTCAGAAAAAGAAAGCATGACAATTTCCCTCACAGCTATTAGAGAGAAAAGCATTAATTCTTCTTCGGCTGTGGTTATGCCCTTCAAATAGTTTCAGCTGGAGCGCGATACAAGACATGATAAATAGGAGAGGCCTGTGAAACTTAGTCATGATAGAACTAGTGAAAGTACAAGGCCCATATTCTTAGTGCATAGGATTAGCAGGGCCCCCAACAGGGAAGAAATAATAATGGAATCTCAGACCAAAATAGATGAAGTGAGACAGATGATAAAGCAAATACAAAACAATTGATAAGGAGAATATGTATAATTTTCAGAGGGCCATCTCTGTAGGTCAGCCTTCCCCAACCTGGTGCCATCCAGATGTGTTGTATTGACTGGGGATGACGAGAGTTGCTATCAACGTGTCTTGAGGGCACCAACAGGCAGCTAGTATTTATAGAAGAGGAAGAAAGGAGACCATCTTCTGAAGTCACAATATGCACCCCCCATGAAGGTGACTCCTCCATATTATGGCCAGTTTAACTGGCCAGTTTAACTGGAAACCTGATGCAGATGTGCATCAACAGCATTGGCAACAGTGACACAGAAGCCCCATTTAAGCCTACACAACTTCTGCATCAGATCTATGATGGCTTTTCCTACATTGACAATAATGGACCTTATGAAGTTTCTAAAAATCTCTATACCTTGTAAACATAGTTTGTATATAGTGGTGAATCCCTGATACACATTGAAAGACAGGGGGTCTGAGATACCAAAGGATATTCTATAATAAAAACTATTACTTATGGTAATATCACTGAGCAATGATAAATTAAGGTCCCCTCTACAAGATTTCGCTTTGACCCCTGGTTGCCCGATTATGCGCATATACGGATAAGCCCATTTACTCCTAATACCTATTCACGAGAGGCGGTGAAGCGCATTACGGGCTGTATGAAACGTGCTTTAAAGTTGTTTACATGCAGAGAATCGCATGTTTACATGGCCATAAGACGCTTTAACTCCCACGGTAAATTAAAACTGTTTAACGCACATTCAAAAATGCAAATAATTGGAGATAAAACGCGCCTGGACCCCTGATTTGCGCTCCGCTCTTGTAGAGGTAAATTTGGTAATGCGCCTTGAAAGAGCTTTAAATCGCTCTTGTAGAGGCACCCCAGATGAATTTTAAGATGTTTTTAATGTTGTATTTTTCTCTTGCTTTTTTAAATTTTTAACTGTTGTGATTTTTATGTTTTATATTGTTGTTGTTGCCCGCCTCGATCCGGAGGGAGAGGCGGGCTACAAATAAATATTATTATTATGGAGGATGCTACTTGACAGCATTTCACTTAAGATGTATTACTGCTTACGAACACTTCAGAACAGTTAGGGTTGCTTTAGACGTTACAAGAAGTTGAGCAATTTCCACATGCAGTTTGTAATGTGATGATCCTACATGCAAATTTCTGCACGTTCCTAAGATGGGAAGTTGCTGTTGATGGTAGCTTCTCAAAGTATGAACATACAACAGTTTGCACATTTCATATCCCCAAAATATCATCTTTTTCCATTTTGTCTCCATCACAATCTCTGAAGGCTGGGGAACGCTGGGCATTATAAGACTTTTTTCTGTTTAAGCAAGCATAAAAATCTTCTGATACTGTACGTGTACATCACCTGTACGTCACCCCCTTATACTATTTTTATCTTGCTTTTCTGTTGAAAACAACCAAAGTGCCTTATTCGAAGGGTTAAAGCACTACAATCAAAATTACACACACACACAATCAAAATGTATAGTGCATAAATAATACTGAAATAGCAACACTAAAACATATCATTTTGGGCACACTTCTGAATAGACATGTATAGGACTGAACTGTGTGAGCAAATCAGAAGTGTTGAATCTCTTTCGGCTTTTCGGGATGAGTGATATTTTGGAGAATCCTTCAGGGATGCATTCCGGTGGTGGGAGGGGCTGAAGTCAAAAGGGGGCCATCCAAAGGCAAAGGGGAGAATGAAAAATATGAAATTTATTTATGAATTTATTACATTTCTATAATGCCCAATAGCTGAAGAGAATATACCAGCTTCTAGCCTAGCTAGTCTGGAAGTAGCTCATTTTTCACAAAAGTCACAAATTTTCAGGATGAAGGGGTCTTTTCAAAGAAGCAGCATCCTACATAAACTCTGTGGTGGTACAGTCACATAATATGACCGCATATTGTCAGTTTCTATGGGTGCAATCACATGCATATTTAGACAGAAGAAGGTCCCCTCTACAAGGATTCGCTTTTGCGCCTGGTTAGGCGATTATGCGCATAATCGCTGAAGTGCATTTACGCCTAATACACCTCTGCACGAGAGGCGGCGAGAAGCGGCGAAGCGCATTAACGGATGACCAAAATGCGCTTTAGAAGTAGTTAATGCGCATAAGTGCTTGTTCACATAGTCAAAATGCGCTTTAACGGCCGGAGCAAAATAAAACTCGCTGTTTAACGCGCATTCGATAATGCGCATAATCGGAGAGATAATGCGCCTCTACGCCCGATTTGCGCTCCGTTCTTGTAGAGGTAAATTTTTTAAAGCGCCTTGAAAGAGCTTTAAACCTCTCTTGTAGAGGCAGCCAAAGTCTGGCAACTCCCAGCATGCCTTGGCTAGCCAGGGCTGGGTAGGGAATGCTTGGAGCTGTAGGACTTTTAAATTTTCATTCATTTATTTATTTTATTATATTTCTAATCAACCCAATAACTAATGTTTTCTTTTTTTCTGTCTAAACATGCATAGGATTGGATGCTAAACCTCTGAATGAGTGCTTCAGTAAACTCTCTGGGGGGCTGGGGGAAGAGAATATAATTGGGCTTTTAAAACAAGTTGGGATTTTATGAATCTCTCTCTCTCTCTCTCTCACACACACACACACAAAGTTGTATCACTAGAATTTATTTGTCTATTTTTCAGAGTGTTATGCAACCCATCTTGGGCCTTCAACATTAAAATACAGACTAAAAATCCAAAAAAGTCTCAAAATGATACATTTTGACGAATGTGTTCGCACACTACTTAACTATAAAACTCACAATACATTAATTCTTGAGGACAGGTAATGGAGGGCCTTTTTACCGTTAGAGCTCTGAGTTCAAATTCTCAATCAGAATACCAGTAAAAATGAATTGAATATATTTGCCCCAACTCATTAGCAAACACTCATCTAAAAAGTGAAAAAGCAGATGACACATCTGCCACCACAACCCTGGTCAAGTAGCACCTGTCCAAGAGATTTCTAAACCTAGAATACAAAAAAAAATTTTTTGATTGGTGGGAAGCAGTCCATTTGCAGAACAACATAGGAAATCCTGCCTCAGCATCATACAAAGCCAGACATTTCAGTCCTTCAGGTATGTCTCTAAATTCTTTTATCTACAGGCAAAATAGTCTTTTGGAAAACACAGCTTCCAAAACTAGAACATACTTAAAATGCAGTGTCATCAGCATCTCCCACTGTTGAATCTAAACCTCACACTGTTTATTGTTAAAGTGAAAAATGCCGGGATACACAGCTATATCACTGGACTTTAGATCTGATAGGTTTTCATTTTTTAAAGGGATAGTGAAATTCAACACAGAACACAGAAGGACATGGTTTTTTCCCCTTGAATGAGATGACCCTCTCCCACCATATTTATACTAAAAACTGGATGCAAAGAAAAAGGCCAGCTAGGTAGCAGCTATTAAAAGCAGAGATGGGTGACATTGGGAAGCCCTTCCATGCAAATTCTGTTCTACCAGGGAAAGAACAATACAAGTCCCCCTTTCGTTTTCTTTCCCTTTCTCTTGCTGGAGGGAGCTATGCCAATTACATTGCAAAATGAAGTTACTTATCCCCCTGCCCTACAGTCAAAGTGCACTGCACCCAATCTCCAGAAACTGGAGGGCTCTGGATCCTCAAGTCACACCCCAAGGCAAATTATCAAAATGACTAGCATATTGTCATGTTTGCATAGTCATTAGCAACATTAAAAGAGGCATCCTTAATAGGCCAAGGTGCACATTAAAAAAAAAAAAGCAAACAACTAGCGCTGTTTCTTCAAAGGCAGCTGCTACATAGGAAAACATACATCTAAATAGTACAAACCCTTTTCGCTGGGGCAAATCCACAGTGGGACATGTCCCAGCTTGGCTAGGATTCCTGCTTACGTATTTTTCTCCCTCCTCCTCCTCCTCCTCTCTTGATGCCACCCACACTGTCTGGCTTTTCTGAATGCAGCCAGGTGTCCCTTCGATAACAGACAGGAAGTAGCTCCAACCCCCCCCCCCCCCCTTGCCACACAAAGGGTCACCAGCCTGATTCCTCCTCATTTCCTAATCTTCAAGGCCAGGCCAGGTCAGAGTCAAGCAACTCCCCTCCCTTGCCGAACAAAGAGACCACGGACAGCAGTTCGAGAGCTATTCTCTCTCTCATACACAAAACACACACAATATGCAGCTTCTCAGCAAGCATCCCTGGTGACATATCTGGAGGGAGGGAGGGAGGGAGGGAGGGGAGAATGACAAACCATCCCAATCCAAGTAACCACAGCTGCCCATTTGCAAATTGCCTTCTATGGGAATAATAATAAAAATAAAAAGCCTTCCCTCAGGGAGGGAAGTGACTCACTGTCTGCTCTCCCTAACTAATAATTCCACTGACATTAACCCTTTCCTCCTCAGACATCTCTTGGAAGGTTTAAGGGTGGGGGGTGGGGAGAAGAAAAGGAACCAACTTACTGAGGTGTAGTTGCCCTTTTGGCTCCGGATCTCTTGCTCTTGGAACTGCAAGCCTGCCAGGTGTTTCTCCAGCGCTTCCCAGTCCATAGTGGGCAGCTGAGGCTCCTGCTCTTTCAAGCCAGTCCCTCCTGAAGAGTTCTCCAAGGGGTGGAGGGAAACCAGCGGCCCCCCATTGCTGAGCCTGCTCCCCGTGCCCACCGTCTGTTGACCTTTCTGGAGGCGAGGGGCTTTGCTGGAGCCCCCTCCCCCTTTGTGTCCAGTTCTGCGGGCGGAGGGCACCAGGTTGGCGTTGTGCCGGAGGTCCAGGGGGTGGTGTGAGGGTGGGTGATGCTGAGGAGGCGGGTTGCCGTGGGGAGCCGGGGGCGGCATGGCTGGGGCGGCGAGGCGGGTCCTCCTCACCTCTTCCAGCTCATGTGCTAAACTCCTCCTGGCAGGGGAGGTTTTGGCAGAGCAGCGGGCATAGCCCTCGGCCTCCTCCTCCTCCTCTTCCCACACATCAATCACCTTCCTCTTGTTGTACACCTGAAAGTCCTCCTCCTCGTCCTCTTCTTCCTCCGAGTCCTCCAAAGCAGCCAAGTCTAGGCTGGTAGGGGATGGGGAAGATTTGCATTCCGAGCAAGGGGTCACTTTGCTGGAACTGGATTCCGAGCTGGAGCGGCTGCTGCAGGGGTCGCTGCCTAAATCCATGCCATCCTAGAGGAGGGGAAGAAAAGAGAGAGAGAGACCCTGAGTATTAGAAAGGACTTCTTCTCTTGCTTGGCTGCGGCGGCTGCTACTACTACTACCGCTGGAAGAACAGCCCCGCCAGGCACAGAAAGCACCAGACGCTGATTTTCCTCTCTCCAGATGCTGCCAGACTCTTAAAGGAAAAGAAAGCGGGGGAAGGGAAGAGCTCTTTGGGGAAAGGAGGGCGAATCGCCGCCACTTCCCCAAAGTTTTCCGCAAAGCCCCCGCACCCCACCTAGGCAGGGCATCCGCACACTTTCCAAGAGAGATCTCCTAATAATAATAATAAGGAGTGGGGGATGCCCTTCTTCACCCCACCTAGAAACGAATCGGGCACAGCCCAGACGCCTGCTTTAAGGGCGCAGGGTGTGGAGGGGCAGTAGCAGCAGCAGAAGCGCCGCCAACAGTTTTTTTCCAGCGCCAGCAGCAGCAAGTCCTGCCCCGCAATGGCACCGGAAACTTCCCGGCTCCCTCGCGCCCCAGTGGCGAATACGGAGATACGCCGGCAGCGCAGGAAAAGAGGAGGGAGGGGAAGAACCGGGGAGCCCTCCCCACGCCGCCGGCGTAAGAAGCCAATGAGCCAATGCCGTGCCCACATCGCCCCCTGCGGTACAGTCGGAGAGATCCCGGCAAAGACGGCGCGACGCGCTCCGGGCTGCTGCTGGAGGTAGAAGACGGGAGAAGCCACCGCGAATGCAGAGGCATGGAAGAGAGAAGGAGGGGCATGCAGTGTCCGTTCGGGGTGAGGTCACTTTAATTGCGCCCCCCCCCCCCAGTTCTTTCAGGGGCTTGGCGTGCGTTCAGTCTCTCCTTGCTGGAATGCGCAAAAGCGACAGCCGTTTTTTTTTTTTAAGTACTTAAAAGCGCTAAGGTGCTAGTCCATATGAGGAAAAAACAAAATCGACAGTTGGGCAAGCCCTTTATCAGGACCAACTAAAATTAGGCAAAAATGTGCAAGCTTTGGTTTCCCCAGAATTCTTCATCAGGATAGGACAGGGGACAGGATCCAATCGTGCCCTTTCATGGGTGGCGAGGTTCACCTGTCCCAGTGTGTGCGCACACTGGCAGGCCTCGCTGCTGCACAAGGGCACGACAGTATCCTGCCCATAGTGACCACAGGCGCCAATGCATCTCAGACATTTTTCTTGGCTCCCACCAAGGTGCCCTACCCCACTCACTTTTAAATTATTTAAATGAACATATTTTATTAATAGTAGCTTGGGATTGCTGGGAAGTAGGTTTCAGTTGGTGCTTAGAACTGAGTTTTAAGAAGTTGTTTAGTGTGATGGAGCTCAGACTGCACCTCTGCCTTGTAGTCAGTCTTTTGTGCAGGTTACTTGATTTTTGCCACACCTCTCATGGCAGCCATTTTGTGCTGGTACTCAGGACAGTTTATTCAATTGCCCATTATGCCATGGGTTAAAAAGGTTGCTGACCTCAGGGCTAGATGGTAAAAAAAGCAGTGGATGGGTGAAGAAACAGAAAAGTCCAAGGGGCTGTCTTGATATCATCTTTGCCATGGGGTGGCTCTGAATCTGCGCTGTGACTGTTAGATGGTGCAGCCGCAGATTTGAAGCCACCTCAAGGCAAAGAGGCATGGCTGAAAAGTCAGGGACTTACTCTACTTTTCCAGCCAGAGCAAGGTCAGCCCACCTCTTCTGCCCATCTGTCTTCGCTTGGAACCACTCTAGGAGCATTCCCAGGTGGAAGGAGACCTACTGATCGCCAGAAGCCACAGGAGAGAAAGGGCCTAGCAAGCCTAATGTCTGCCAGAAAGCTCACGCGGCTTCTCCCTGTTAAGAACAACTTGCTGCCACCATACACCAACGGTAGTGCAGGATTTGGCAGTGGAGCAGCATCAACTCAGCACCGTGAAGAAAGCTCCCCAAAATCTGGGCAGATGCAGTGATCTTGAGGCCTGCAGCTTAGATAGGCCCAGTCTCAAAATGGAGATTTGCAAACTGAATGAATTAGTCCACTGCAGATATCCGATTACACTTCACAGTGGACCAGTACAGGTACCTTTGCTTTTTCAAATGTGCTTTGGAAAATGGCATATTTAGCCACTATCTAGCCTGATGAAAAGTTATAGAGAACTCAAAAGCTTGCATATTTTTGTGGAATTTTGGTCGGTTCTAATAAAGGTACCCAACTGTGGATGAATCTGATTTTTTTTCCCATGCCAAGATCCAGCCCTGGTACCATTGGAATAAAAGAAAAGGTGCCTTTAAACATCTTCAGAGTGCTTTCCCTCCCCACCGAACAGCTGCATGCTTAGGGACAGGGTTCTTTTTAATTGATATTACTAAAGATGAGGCTGGGCTAATGTCTGATAAGCAAAAACAGGTTCCAGAGGAAATCATAGAATAGTAGAGTTGGAAGGGGCCATTGAGTCCAACCCCCTTTCAATGCAGGAATCCTCCTTAAAGCATACCTGAAAGAAGGCTGGCGAGTTGTAAATCTTGTTTCACCTCAGCTGGTGTTATTAGCAACTTCCTTTTGAACATTAGCAGGCTACTGACCAATGAAGTCTTTTAGGATGTAATCCTATGCCTGCTTAGACAGAAAAAAAGTCCTACAACTCTCAGCATGTCCCAGGCATCCATGGCTAGGAATTAGAGGATTTTTACCCCTGTCTAAACATGCATAGGACTGCTTTAAATGTCTTTTAACCTCAGTATTGCTCAGGCATCCACCTAATTAAAGCACTGCTGTTCCTCCTTTCCTTGTTCCATATTGTGAAGTGGCAGGTGAAGGATGTCTGGAAAATGCTACCTTTGCAGGCTTGTTCAGATGGTCTTTACTTGGGAGTAATGAGAGTTATTTCCTCCCATAGCTTGCACTAACTGGTAATTCTGCAGCAATGAAAGTGTTTCAATTGTATACAAAAATAACAGTGTAGGAAGAAAGCCTAGCTCTGTAGGGAAAGCCATTGAAAAATACATGCTAACTTTCTTGGGCCCCCCAAATCTATCACTACAATCCCATGCACAATTACTTGGGAGGAAGCAACATTGGGCTCAGTTCAAGTTACTTTTGTGCTCTGCAAATTCATTTACTCTTGAGTAAATGCACCATTTACAAAAGCAAGTTAAGCTCACACATTTGGACTTTAGGTATGCCTGTAGAAAGACAGACTAAATCGTATAAAATGTACATTTAGTGTAGTCTAATATAGAGAGTTTGTGCTATGATGACTTAGGCTACAAAGTCCTATGCAAAATTACCTGGAAGTATGCTCCATTGAACCCAGTGGGACTTATTTCCAAATATCCAGAGGGAGTTGGGAACTTGGTGTCAAATCTTGCCTGAAGTTATGGCAAGAGACCATATCTCAATTTAAATTCCCCCATTTGCATCATGGGAATCACAATACCTTCCTTACAGGGTTATTGTGAGTATCACAGAGATAATCACCTCCATCACACCTAATTCCCTCCCCTGTTTTTTTTACCTCTGAGGCAGAAGCATGTCAAGCTTCTGATCCCTTTCACCTAAATAGCTGCTCTTTCGCTCTTTTGTTCTCCACTCCACTCCACCCCTCCCCTTCTCTTTCTCCCTCTAGTCAGGTCCTGGCAGATGAGTACTTCAACCAGACTGCCTTTCTGTCGGGCAAAAATGGAGCGACCCTTTAGTCTGGCTCTTTGGGGCCATTGAGGGAGTACAATGCTGTCTCTGCAGAGATTCAGGCACTGTATGATTTAAAAAAAACACTTTTGTGCCCGGGATGCAAGGTTTGGGTTTTATATTGAGGCATGGAGCCAGCTGCTGGGAAAGATCACTTTTCCCTGCCAGGACCTGATGCAATCCATTCAAGCCCCCAGTTCCTTTAAAACTACACAGAGTCTTAGGGTGCATTCAATATGCTCAGGGAAAATAATCCAGACTTTTAGCATTCCAGGAAAGGCTGGGGAAGAGGCACGGTGTCATGTGAGTACCATGCTGCAAATCCACACACCAGGCATGGGGAGAGTGCACTAAATCGCTGGTGTGATGGAGCTGAATGTATGTGAACTGTTTTAATCACAGTAAAAAGTCTTCTATAAATGCCCAGCATTATGTTATTTTTCATACAAATATCAAAACTCTGATCTGACACTGATGTTTGGGGAAGTATGTATATGTCCACCAGGTCGCAACTCTATAAACAAGTTGAAGGAAAAGGATGGATCCGCAGTCTGATATTAATTCTATTTATATGATCTAGTAAACAGTAACATCAGACATGTTACTGTAAGCCATGCTTTTTGTCCTTATCTCAGTCATTAAGACTGCAATCCTTTACAAACCTACTAGAGAGTAACTCCCACTGAACTCAGTGGATATTACCTACAAGTAACCATGCGTAGGATTGCATTTCACAACTTCTTTCATCATCAAGTTTCTCCATCGATATAACATATTTTGACATCTTGAATTCCTTGTGTTCAGCTATATCATTAGACCAGCCTTCCCCAACCTGGTGCCCTTCAGATGTTTTGGACTGCAACTCCCAGTATTGGCCATACTGGCTGGGGCAGATGGGAGTTGAAGTCAAAAACATTAGGAGGGCCCCAGGCTGGGGAAGGCTGCCTCAGGCTGAGAGAGATTGATAAACTAAAGTTAGTTAGTAGTGGACCTTTGGGTCAATTTAAGAACATAAGCCCTGCCATATCAGACCAAGGGTTTAATCTAACCCAGTACCCTGATTTTAACACTGGCCAACCAGATGCTTCCAAAGAGCCCACAAACAACAGTCCTCCTGTGTTTCCCTGCCGCCACCACCACCATCACGCTGTCTCCAAATAAAGAAACTACATTTGGCACTCATAGTTAATAGCAATTGACAGATCCATCCTCCATGAATGTGCATAATTCTTCTTCTTTAGTAAAGTTATCACCACATCATCACATCAGTAATTTCCATCACCTAGTCCAACCTCTCGCCAATTCAGAAAATCCACTACTACAGTATCCCTGATTGGTGGCCATCCTGCCTCTGCTTAAAATCCTCTAATGGAAGATAGCCCATCACCTTCAGAAGAAGTCTTTCAGCAGAGGTTGGTGACTCTGATGCCAGTAGGGTAGTGAATCCACTCCAGGTTTGAGTCAGAACCAGTCTGAACTCTCAAGGCACTGCTCCTTTAGAGTTCTGACTAGTTCTGACTGAAACCCAGAGTGGATTCATCACCCCACTGACATCGGAGCCACCAGCCTCCATTGACTCTACTTCCCTACCAAACAGTTCGTACTTTCCGGAAGTTTGCTCCTAATGGTTAGTCAAAAGCCTTTTTCTTGTAATTTGAACTCACTGTTTCATTTCAGAGGCTGCCTCTACAAGAGCGATTTAAAGCTCTTTCAAGGGGCATTAAAATTTTTACCTCTACAAGAGCGGAGCGCAAATCGGGGGTCGAGGCGCTTTTTCTGTCCGATTATGCGCATTATTGACTGCGCGTCAAATAGCAAGTTTTAATTTTCCGTGGGAGTTAAAGCACCTTATGACCATGTAAACAAGCGATTCTCCATATTTCAACCACTTTAAAGCGTGTTTCATACTGCCGGTAATGTGCTTCACCGCCTGTCATTTATAGGAATTAGGCGTAAATGCGATGGTGAGAAGATGCGCATAATCGGGCAACCAGGCGTCAAGCCAAATTCTTGTAGAGGGGGCCCTAGCCTCTGGAACAATGGAAAACAAATTTACTCCATCATCTCCAATGTCGGATCTACACGGCAGTCTTGCAGATAGTTGCAGATGGCTGTCATGCTGCCTTTTCATTGTCTCTTCTCTAGGCCAGACATATCCAAGTTCTTCAACCTTCCCTCATCGGACATGGGCCTAGTTTGGGCGACACAATAATCAACGGAGGAGGGTGGAATCAACCGTCAGTTGTGTTGATTATTGTGTCGTGTGTCGGGCAACAGACAAAGCACACAACTGACGGTATGCTATTTTGGGGGATTAAACAACGGAGAAAAACAACGGGCTGCTCAGTTGTTTATGCCAAAATCCATTGATTAAAGTGTCATGTGTTGGGAACCCCCCTCTCTCCTTGTACTATTTCAGTCAGTCATAGAGTTCCTCGGCAGGAGCGGCCGAATACCCCCCCCCCCAACCTGGCTGCTCCTATGCAGCCGGCAGAACTTGTGGTGCATGATGGGATAGGGGCCAGAGGACTGAGGGAGGGGAGAGGGAGGAGCAGCAGCAGCCCAGAAGGATGCTGGGACTTTCAGCCACGCGACTGGGGGAGGGGCAACGTGTTGTGTATCGGGCACCAGGAAAATAAAGCACGGTGAGTATGTTATTAACCCTTCCGTTGTCTAAAGTGTTGTCCGAACTCTCCCATGGTCTCCAGGTCTCACTCCATCTTTGTGGCCCTCTTGTCATCTCCCAGTTTACCAATATCCTTCTTAATCTGCTGTGACTGGAACCAGACACAGAACTCCAGGTGAGGTCTGACCAAAGTGAAATAAAGTGACACCATTGTCCTGCTTTGGTCAGACCTTATGAAGTTAGTTATGCATTGTGTGAAGTTGTTCTTTCTTTAGTCTGGCCCGAGTCTACTGCCAACCACATTCCATGCATGAGCCCAACTTCTAATGAACAGCATTGGTATATGCAAGAGGTTTGCACTTAGCAGCTGAAGCATGATTCTGCAAATGACATGTAGTAGCAGATGTTCTGCCCTACAAGGGTGTTGAACCTTTTTTAGATTGAGGGCTGCATCAATTTTGGATAAGCCCTCAGAGGCTGTGTTCACTGGTGGGCAAAAGAGTCAGGGCCAAAATCCCCCAAATACCGGCCTATTTTAGCTTAAAGCTCTTGCTGCCAATAACTAGGCCTTAGGAGAGGTACTCCAACCTTTTAGAATGGGGGAGGGAGCGGGAAACCGTGTAAAAGTTGTGAAACCCCCATATGATAGACATTTGAAAGAACGGGGCAGGAGAAGGAGGTGTGGCCTTCTGGGGAACACCAGAGGGTCAGATTTGGCCCCCAGTTGGGCCAAAGTTGGCCCACAGGCCTGAGTGTCTGCAACTCTAAATACTGCTAGATGGAACTGGCACACAAACACCATGGCTTCTAAGAATCAGAAAAGCTACTTGGCTAAAGGGAGTTGGAAAGGACCCTACCCCTTCTCCACTCCAATACTAATGGCAAGGTTGGATAAACTGGGTGCTTGTTTCCACACAAGGGGCAGATTCCACCCCCCCCCCCATGGCAGGATGTCTTCCAGAGGGCTACAGCTTCAGCACAATGGCTCAGGGGACAGGGCTGTTAGTCTCATTTACTTCAGCGAGTCTCTAAGAGCTTCTCTACATTAAGGGAAATCCCGTTGTTTATCTGGTGCTGATGTGCTTCTTGTTTCTTTGGCAGGATTGATAAGAATAATATGAATTGTACAGGAGGAGGGGGGCGAGGTAAGGTCCTGCAGCTGTTTCACGGGGCTTATTTAAATGGCAGACACAGTTGAATCAAGAAAGCGCCTCCTTCCCTCCCTGGCATGTGTGCAAAGGAGGGATGTGTGTTCTTGTCTGTCTCCTCATGGCCCACAGTCTGTTTCTGAGTAGAAGTAAGATTTTGCGGTAAGTTTACAACCCTTACCACACTTACTTGGGAGTAAGCCCCATTGAACACAATGGGACTTACTTCTGAGTAGTCATGTGGGGATTGGATCTGCCTCCCTTTGTTGCAGGAAGGCATTTTACCCTCTTCTCCCTTCGCTCAAAGTCCTTCCTCCTTTTCTCAGCAGGTTCATAGCGCAATGCCAGCTTGACATGTTTCCAGTTTCATGCTTTTTGAGGTTTATTCCAGCTTATCTGTGACGTGTTTTAGAATGGAATAAAGGTGTGGGAACTGCAGGAGAACTCCTGTTTGATTACAGCTTCATTAAATTGACCCAGAAACTTCAGTGAGTGGCCAGAAACGAATGTGCTAAGATAACGTATAGCTCCCAGTACACTTAGTACTGCAACTTTGCAGTGTCAGTCTATACAGGTCTACTCAAAAGTAAGTCCTAACGAGTAACAGAATATAGGATTGTAGCCTTAATTTGATGATGATGATGATTTTGGTGCTACCAGAGAGCACTCTGCAATTTACAGGTGTTAACTCCCCGTTGCAAAGATAAATGGAAAAAAGTAGCTTTCAGAGGTAAGTTTGATTTATACAAATCAATTTTTAACACACCTATCCAGAGCTCTAGGCATCTGGCCAGTTTTTTTTTAAGTCAATCCATAGCATATGAAAAATGTCAGCACATAACTTGCCACTCATAATAATAAAACACTTTCAAACAAGTCAATATTGAAAAAAATATTTCAACTTCTTCCAAAATGCTACTACTATTACTAAAAAAAATCCTAGTAAAGGGGAAAAATCACATTCATATAAACTTCTCACTAGGAAACTCCGCTTCCCTCCTCCACTCCCATCACAAAACAGCCTGAGGAAATGGATGAGCTTTGCAAGGAGCCCAGAAGGTCAACAGATTCAGTCGTCTTATAAATCAAGAGAAGTTGCACCAAAGACATCTTTGTTGATCACAAAACAGTTGTACAACTCAGAGGCTACTCCCAACAGACGGACAAACATGTAACATTGAGAAACAGACAGCTAAAACCTCATACTGTGATCTCCATCAGAAACCAGATGGTAGCCAGGTGAAAACATCCACAAATAAAATAGGAGGCAGGCATGATAAGATGCCATTACGGCTGCAATCCTATATGCACTTATCTGGGAATAATCCCCATTGAAATCAATGGGACCTACTTATGAGTAGACATGTACACAACTGCAGTGTAAGCAGCATGAACACCACAGCTTCCTTAATTTAAAAATTCACACAACCTTAATCTAGAAAGTCACACTTTAGAAAAGTTTACGTTTAGCTATTACAAATCAATATGTTTTTCAGCGTGACAGACAATTGTTGCTCCCAAATAAGATACTTTTTTGAATTGATAGCCTCAGTGTGGACAAGCATGGTTGTTCATTTTGATACCAAGCACATATAGCAGCATTTAGTCACCAAAACATGTGCATCTGAGTGGCATCCTCATGCAGGCTTACCAGGGAGCAAGCCAGGGAGAGTCAGTGCCTGCAGGAGAAGGGGAGTACCACCACCACCCAGGGAAGAGGGAGACCCACCTGCTGCTGCTGTCGTCTGCTTGCTTGCTGCTGCTGCTGCTTTGTTACCACCACCTTCCTCTCCCTGTTGGACTTCTGCTCTGCAGACTGCCACGCCCTGCAGGATCAGGTCCCTAGGTACTCAGCCAGCTGCTGCTGACATCCTCCACCTGTCCCCCTCCCTGAAGGGGATACATAAGCTGGCTGGCTGAGGTGTCCTGGGAGAGCCAGTGCCTGCAGGAGAAGGGGAGTATCACCACCACCCAGGGTAGATAGAGAGCCACCTGCTGCTTGCTGCCTCCTCCGCCTGCCTACTGCTGGTGGTCTGTTACCACCACTGTCTTCTCCCTGTTGGGCTTCTGTTTTTCTTTATCCCCCTCACCCCCCGGCCTGGCTTTTTATGGGGTCTTGAGCTATGTGCCTGGGAGAGGGGATACAGAGCCAAGTGGAGGGATTTGAGGGGGCCCCAATCAGTGTAGTGATGGGTAGAGGGAGATATGGCATTGTGAGGAGGACTTACCAGGTAAAGGGAACGTGGCCCAAACAGTTAACAGCTGTGCCATGTTCTAGTCCTCCCCACAACCACAGGTCTGTTGGTTGCCATATCAGCCAGCCCTCAGGCCTCTGGATGCTGCTTTTAAATGCCAGATCGGTGCATAATAAGACCTCCCTCATCCACTACTGAATTGTGGATGAGGTAACCAATCTGGCATGTATAACCAAGACCTGAGTGGGAGAGCAGGGAGGAGTCAGTCTCTCCCAGCTATGTTCACTGGGGTACATGGTTCAGCATTAGGGTAGACCTGAGGGCCGGGGAGGGGGTGTTGCTGTGGTCTATAGGTCCTCCATCTCCCTCTGCAAGCTCTCTGTCCATGTGACTACTGGTCTGGAATGTTTGCACCTTGTGTTGGGTCAGTGGGACAGATTAGGGATTCTGTTGTGTACCGCCCATCCTGCTGTTCAACAGACTCCCTAGCTGAGCTGACAGAGGTGGTCTCAGGGGTACTATTGAGATCCCCCGGACTGTTTGTTCTGGGGGATCTCAACATTCACGCCAAGGGCACCTTATCCAGAGCAGCTCAGGATTTCATGGTCTCCATGAAAACCATGGGACTGTCCCAACATGCCACCGGCCCAACGCATGTAGCAAGGCATACTCTAGATCTGGTTTTTGCAATTGACAGGGAGATGGTGATCTGAAAGTGGGGGACTTCACATCAGTCCCTTTGTCATGGTTAGATAACTGCTTGTTGAGGTTTAGACTTACAGCAGCTTTTCCCCTCTGCAAGGGTGGGAGACCTATTAAGATGGTCCACCCCCAGAGATTAATGGATCTGGATGGTTTCCAATGGGCTCTGAGGAGTTTTCCTGCCAATAGGGCTGGTACTCCTGTCGAAACCCTGGTTGATCAGTGGAATGTAGAAATGACACGGGTAGTTGACATGATTGCTCCTGGGCGCCCTTTCCTGTGTAGAGCTCGTACAGCTCCATGATATACCCCAGAGCAGAGAGTGATGAAACAAAAATAGGAGACAGATTGAGGGCAGATGGAGATGAACTTCTGGGAATACCTACAGTATGTATGATTGCACTATAAATGTAGCTACTTGAAAAGCTGGCATACCATAATAGCACAATCCTATGTATGTTTACTCAAATACAAGCCACATTATTTTCAATGGAATCTACTCCCTAGAAAGTACGTTTAAGATTGCAAACTAAGTTATGAGTTATGGATTCTCAGCTACAGACTCATCTTCCCTCAGACTTTTATCTGCAATATGAAGATAATATTACTCTCTCCATTACCGGGTAAGGCTGCAATAATTACTGCACTGATTATTGCATTTGGACTTAATGTAAATTATGGTTTAGCTTTGGGCTAATGATCTCTCCCTTCCCTTCTCCTCTGCTGTAGCTGCCCTCTTTTGTATCTGGTCAAGAGGACAGGGCTCCTGCAGCTTTAACTGTTGTGATGAGGAGGTAATTTCACCAAGTGCTGCATGCATACCAACGACACCTGCTGAAATTCCCTTTTCAATACAGCTGTTAAAGATATAGGAGCCTCGTCCTCCTTTTCATATGGTCACCTTACTCTGGTAAGACTATGAGCAGAAGCTATTGTGTTTGTTTTCAACTAACCATGGTTTGTTTTAGGGCCTGTTCAGACAACACACTAAGCCATTGTTAGGCCCAGAACCCTTTTACAGCAAATGGTTAGTGAGTGTGTTTAAATCTTGGTTAAGTAGCCACAATGATTAAGAATGGTTCACATGATACGCTAAGCCATAATGTTTAGTTCAAAATGCTTAACTACCATGGCTTATCATGTTGTCTGAACAGGATCATTCTGTCCAAATTGGGTCAAACTATGGTTAATCTTAACTATAGTTAAGGGAGACAAGCCAACTTTAAACTGTGGTTTCTGATCCTGACATGTTTCCCAAAATCAGCTTTCCCCAATCTGGTGCCCTCCACATGTGTTAGAATACAGCCTAACTTCATTCCCATTGACCAAAATGGCTAGATTGAGGTCCAACAACACATCTGACGATCATCAAGCTAGGGAAAAGTGTCCTAAACCATAGTTAAGATTAACCATAGTTCTGGGCTTGGACATAACAACAAACCATGGTTAACTGAAAACCAAAGCAAACCTCTCCAGTCACCTTGCACTCATTCTGCAACACTGTGGGGAGTACACAAGCCTGCCCTGAGATCATTCGGGTAACCAAGTCGATATATGTGAAGTGGTTTGAAGACTTTAAATGTACACTATAAAGGTTTAGTAGTAGTAGTAGTATTGCTTTAAAACACTCCTGAAAAATATATTCAGTTAAAAAACAACAAAAATATAAAGAAGTTACTTCTGGTAACCTGGTCTGCAATTTCCCATGCCATAATACATATGTATGTATGTATGAATGGATATTTGTTTTAGTGTCTTTCTCCAAAGCCTACCACAGATAGCATCCTTAGATTGCTTGTAGTTTTCAGGATTAGGCATTGAAAGAATTATGAACTCAAGGATACTGAATGCCAGCTGCACCAGGGAGGTGTAAATATAGGTACATTCACATAATTATACGTTTGTACTAACTTGGTGATTTATCCAATTTTTAAAATTGCAACTAATTACTAGTAGCCTATAAATATCTCCATAAAATAGCTAATCTTTTTTTTATTATATCCAGTTTCAGTGAAGTCTGCTCTATAATACAAATTTGCGGCCTTCAAAGAACAGTGCTACAAAGGAAGGCTTTCCATAATGTATAATTAATCATTTCTCTGTTTCAGACACAGCAACACTTCCAAAATGTTGTTTGCAAAATAAAAGGATGTATGTTAACAGAAGTATCTTGCTAAGTTAGATACTACCGATGTCTGTATTTATCTTGGAAATATCAATGTTTATTATGAGTCAATATAAAGAAGGCACTGATACAAACTTCTTGGATAGTCAAGACTAAACCAGCAGGGCTCACCTTAAGTGTCTATGTTTTTCTATTATGAGATTGGACATTTTTAAACAGCCATAATCTGAGAGAAGGGAATAAAGGATTATTTAAAGTCTAGGTAATATTACAGAAAAGACTAATGGATGAGCTAAACTCTTTACCTTACTTTGTTCCCTTCTCTAATATCATGTTGCTTACCTAGGGTTTTGTGCTTCTGACTTCTTTAGCATGATTGTTATGGGCTGTATTACACAGGTGGAGAGGGGTGAACACATGGTTTTAATTGAATTCTTCCCCTCCATTCACTTCCACTGAGAAAGCACCATCTAGTGGAGGAAGATCTCACTTTTTTCCTGATATTACCACATTAAAAGTGGTCCTTTTATTAGCAGGATTTGCAGGGTATAGCATGGGAGACATCCTGGTCATTGACAACATCGTGTAATGGACCCACAAACTTCCGTGAGTGGCCAATCATGGGTGTGCAATAAATCTCTCTTTTAGAGGAGCCCAATGTCCATGTAAAATTAATAGCCTTATAATTCTAGATACTAGACAGACCTTCCCCAACCCTCACTGCAATCTTAAACTGGTGCCCTAACAGTCTAGAAGAAGATGTTGTCCTCTCCTGTACTGTGATCATGGCCATGAGACCACAATGGAAGATAATTGGTCCACTGAGTATTTCGTATAGAAAGGAACAGGCAAAGGAAGATGATCTGTGTTTTATGAAAGAAGTGGTAAAATACGTGTGATAAAGAGCAAGTGTGATGTAGTTGTTAAAGTGTTGGGCTGGGACTCAGGAGATCTGGGTTCTAGTCCCCACTCGGCCAGGAAGCTCACTGGATGACTTTGGGCCAGTCACTGACACTCAGCTTAACCTACCCCACAGGCTTGTTGTGAGGATAACATGGAGAGGAGGGAGATCATGTAAGCCGCCTTGGGTTCCTTGGAGGAAAAAAGGTGGATATAAATATAATAAATAAATAAATACTCATTGGATAAACTTCAGAAAATAAATAATTTCACTATGGCAACTTTGGATGTTTTCAACTTGCTTTTTATGTGTAGTGGTGCAATTATTTCTAGGCTCCAAGTATCTTGGCTAGGTGGGAAAATTGGGGGCACTTGGTGTAGAACAGCCAACTCCCAACTGAGTGCCCTCCAGGTTTATTGGACTACGACTCCCAGCATTCTCACCTCCCATTCTGGAAATGATGGGAGATGCAGTCCTACACATCTAGAGGTCATTGACCTGGTCTGAATCTTGCTTGAAGACAGGACATATTACACCTGCAGCATCCCTGAAAGATGCCTAGCCAATATTCTCTTGCAAATATTCAAGAATGGTGTATTCCGCAGCTGTCCTTAGTAGTATAATTGGGACGTCCTGCCTAACCCTTAACCTCAAACTACAGCTCTGTAGTTTAAAATCATTGCTTCTTGTCTTGCCACAGCTGACTTGATAACTCAGAGGCCTGTGTTCGTGTCCCCATCTCTCAGCTAAGCCTCTAAAAAGTGATAGGGAAAGGATGCAATTTGGGAGGGGAAGAAGTTGCTAGTAAAGAAGGGGTCCATATCCCCACCTGCCACTTCTTCGCCATATTCCCCACCTCCAGTAACTGCCCCCTCTCCCCAGCTGTGGTAAAAACATGTCTGGGAATCCTGGCTGGAGATAAAATGCCAGAGAAGGGAATTGTAGGGGAGAAGCAGGAGCTGGGGACAGTTCAACCCCACTGCCCCTTCTCCCTTAAAATTGCATCCAGTTCTGATACCTTTTAGATGTTTGGTGGAGACTGATGTACCTAGATCTGTAACTGAATAATTTGGCACTAACTGTAGTTCCCTCTAGGGCTGTGCACCACCTTGGGTGGCCTGAATCTTGCCTTGGCTTCGGTGCTGAGGCGAGGCAGGCAACCCCCAAAGCACCCCGAGGTGAATCGGGGCCATTTTGGGGGCTCTGAAATGGCCTCCGAGGCAAATCGGTGGGACCATGCACAGCCCTAGTTCCCTCCCCTGTGATCTTTTTAAATATTTGAATCATGCTGTCTTCTTTAATCTTCATCTCCTTAAGTAAAAGGAGCCCGATCCTGTTTACTATTGCACAATTGTAGCAGACCACAAGGTGTGCTGCTGGGCATCCTGTGCAAACACAAGGGGATATCTTGGTGGTCCATTGGCAGCCGTTCAAATAGAGGACTGCCTTCTGCAAAAGAAGACCAATGACCACCCTATATCGGAAAAGCAGATTTTGTGTACTCTTCTTTTTGTTTGCTCTTTCTTTTTGCCTTGGCTTTAGATAGGGGCAGAGGCTTTCTGTGGTTGATGTTTTTTTATGGCAATATAAAGTCAAATGGTTTCATGACACTGCAGCTTAATATCATTTCGGGAACATTACAGTAATAACATGACCCTTTCTATCATTCTACACCACGCAAAACAATTAATGGCCATCAACTCATACTCATATATATTACAAACCAGCTTGGCTGCAATTTGTACCATGCAGTTTAGAGGTTATTTTTATTTCTAAATTGTTTTGGACCCTTGACTCATCATGGGCTTGAACTAATTGTTTAAACATATTTAAAACCTGCTTACTGTGCATAGAATACAAAGTTTACATGTGTTATAGTAAATAGTTATTAGTTACAACATTTTAGACTGTCTTTATGGCATTTATTTATATGCATCTGTATTAGACTGCACTTGTTGCTTTGTTTATAAGCGGCTTCTCTACCCTTCACCATTCATAGGTTATGATTATGGAGTTTTAAAGTTGCTGTATTGTAATGTTTCGTTACTGTATAGTACTTTGATGTATTTTGGTTCAGTTTGGTAACTGGTTCCACCTCTCTGGCTCCATACCCTCTAAAATTACCCCTGGGGTTGCAGGAGCAAAGGCATGGGATGTTCCAGAATGGAAACTGCAGTTCCAATCCCTGAGTCCTATTTGGGTGGAGGAAACCCAGTTGATATGGTGTTCAGGAGTGGGTGGGGCAGCACTGTTTCTATAAAGCTTGCTATGTTGGTGCTCATCAGTGGCTAATGCAACACCTCATCCTGCTCAACTCCCAGAGACTCTTTTGCTGGGCAGCTCCTTTGCCATATTGAAAACCTTGGTCCCTGGCCTACTGGACAGCTCCCTATCCTTGCTGGTAAGAAAGGGATCTGAGCCACGCAGCAGTGGTGACAGGAACAACACAATCACATACAATTGTCATGAGCACCACATGTCCCTGTAATGGTGTCAGTGGGCGCAAAGCTGAGATAGATGTTGTATTATGTTGTTTTAAGTTGAAATAAAAATATTATTAAAAAAAAGAGATATTATTTTATGGTTAAAAAAAAAAAAAAAAAAACCCAATCCCAACCCTATATACAAACATTTTGTAATCAGCTGGTAGGTTAGTTGTCCTTTCTATAGTCTTTCAAAAGCAAACCACCACACCAGTTTGGGAGTGGTGTACAAGAGCTAGATGGGGTAAATGAGACAGGGCTGTTGTGACTGATTTAATTCGACGATGAAAAATAGTTTTGTAACATAAATAATGTGTTTGTTCAAAGTGGAGCCTGATGGCAAACATAAAGGAATACTGTGAAGTGATGAATCAATTTCTGGGTAAAAATGTCTTGCCTGAACCAAGATAGTGCTTGATGTTTTAAAATAATTGCAGTTCTGCAACTGTAGAGTTCTAGCGCATCAGCATAATAAAACCGAAGCACCAGGGTAGTTGCTAATACTCAGGCACAGATTGCATTTTACAAAATGTTCAGATTCAGTTACTCCTTTTGAAGTGAGCTACTGTATAAATAATGCTCTCCTGAACTCTGGATAATGTTAACACTGTTGGGGAGATAAGAGGACTCAAATCACATTTCCAATAGCACTTTTGTTCTTCAACCCATGGGCAACAGTAGGTTTTTGTTCTGTAGCAGAGGATGACATTACCAGAGTTACCATTTGATTGTGATTTCATCCACCACCACCCACCTTGCAAAGTTAAAGGCCTCATGAGAGATGAAGCATCCAATACCCTGTTTAAGAAGAAAAGGATCTCTGTTATGGAAGGAAGGCCATTTGTATGTTGGGAGCCTCATTTCTCTCCAGCTCCATCATCTTGAAATTTTAGCACTTTCAGAAGCTGCATGCAGTTGCTGGGGTCAGGCAATAGCAGGGACCGTGCTGTCTAAATGCCCTCCTGTGGGCTTCCGCATAAGGGCATCTGGTTGGAAGCAGGATGCTGAACTAGACTGACCTGTGGCCCGGTCCAGTAGGGCTCCTCCTATGCACTTAATTTGTATGCAATTCGTACCTGGTGAAATTCCCTCTTCATTACAACAATTAAAGTTGCAGGGGCCCTGCCTTCTTTTGTATCTGGTCACTCTAGTATAGTGCCTGCAACTTTAATTGTTGTGATGAAGAGAGGATTTCGCCAGGTACTAATTGCATACAAATGACGCCAGCTGAAATTCCCTTTTCTCGGCAACTGTTAAAGTTACATGAGCCCTGTCCTCCTTTTCATATGGTCAGCCTAGATTAAGACTTAATCCATATACAAAAATGCTGTACAATAAATAGGTTGAGGAGTTTCATGGTTCTGGGGTTGCGATGTGTTCACATGGCAACAACATGGGTGATGTCAATAAAGCACAGAAGAGAGAGCAGGCCAGTAGTTCTGTCTGCTGTTAAATTATCATGGGAGTGCAATGAATAAGGTTGCCAATGTACCTGGCTTGATACCTTTCAAAGATGGCAGAAGGAGAATCAGGTTAGAGCATAGTCAGAATAGTGGTTAGAGCATTGGACTTGATCCAGGGAGACCTGGGCTTGAATCTCCACATTTGTCATGAAGCTTATTGGGTGAGCATGGGTCAGGCAGAACTGTCAGCTTATCCTACCTCAGGATTGTTGTAAGGACCTAGTGGGGTAAATCTCATGTACTGTATACTACCTTAAGCTTATTGGAAGAAGAGTGGCATATAAAACTGAAAAACAAAATGGAAAAATAATAAAATGTTCCAAAACTATACCCCCAGCCCTGTGCAATATCATGGTGAATAATTAGGTTGCAATGTTTGCAATGTGCAATGCAAGCCCTTGAGGCAGCGAAATGTTCTGCTTCTATCCTGGGCAGAAGCATTGGGAAGTTTCAGAAAAATGTATGCATCATGTATGAATGCTCCCTTTACAGTGCAATCCTAAGCCCCAGTGAGTTCAATGGAACGTCCTTCCCAGGTGTGTATAGGATTGCAACCATAGCTTATGACATCTACTCCGTTTTTCATGAATGACAAAGCTAAGAACTCATATGCCACAAAATAAGGTAGTTGGGTTAAATTTGATTCGAAACTTTCTGTGGAGGGCTCCACCAATGGTGTTTTCCCCCTCCCGTTTGTTTAATTCACATGTGCACAATCTGTAGCTCTGGAGTCACATGTGCTTTCAAGGCTTTTACTGCATTCCCCCATTCCAAAGGTGCCCTGGCTGCCCTCACCACCACTGAATCCCCCCATGTCCTATTTTCCTGCCACTTGATACTCTTCACTCTTCCCAGCCACTGCTAGCAGCAAGAAAAGAGCGATCTGTATCGGAATCCCTTGGGTGTATATGTATGCATACATGTATACATGTATACATCTCATGTGCACTGATGTTTGCATGGGTCCCCAACCTGACATTACATGCGGCTCTCAGGGCCAAAGAGGTTGCACAGGTTTAATTGGACTCTGACATGCACGGATTTGGTGAATCGTGCATGGATTTGGCCCAGGCACTGAAAACAGAGCAGGGCAGTCAATTCCTAGCCAGATATCAGTCTCGTAACGACAGAGGCTGCCTCTACAAGAGGCATTTAAAGCTCTTTCAAGGCGCATTAAAATTTTTACCTCTACAAGAACGGAGCGCAAATCGGGCATAGAGGCGTGTTTTCTCTCCGATTATGCGCATTATCGAATGCGTGTTAAATAGTGAGTTTTATTTTGCTCTGGCCGTTAAAGCACATTTTGAGTATGTGAACAAGCGATTCTCCATATTAACTACTTGTAAAGCGCATTTGAAACAACCGGTAAGGTCACCTGTTGAGTGCTCAATTACCTCCTGCATACAAGCATTTACGATAAAGCGCTTCCGAGAAGATGCGCATAATCGGAGGAACAGGCGTCAAACGGAATCCATCTAGAGGGGGTCAAAATGGGATTGGTTTCCCCACTTGGTTTTTAACCACTCTGATTGTGAGTACAAAATAGTGGTTAAAGTATGTGTAGTCACAGAACAACCCTGGAAAATCTGAGGCAGTTTTGCTGTTTTAAAAATTCTACAAAACACACCTCGGAGAGAGATCCTAAAAAAAGATACCTGACACTTGTAGTATCAATCCAGGCCAAATTTGCTTCTAAATCATGAAGTGCCATCCGTTGTGCAGGCAGGGTGCTTGCTTAATGCTCTTATTATGTAGACGAATACAGATTTGGACTTTTTATGTGGTAACGATATATCGGAAAGGATCTCTGAACTTCCCTTCTGAGCTTTTCAAGCTTTGGAAACATTTTTTAAAAAAATGTCAGACGTTATCTTCGGATCGTTTGGTCCCAGGATGATACTCTGGAGCTTTATTTACCCTTAAACTAATGAGAGAGATATGAACATTTGTTCAGTGTTTCAGCTTTATGGATTTTATAGTGGTCCAATTTAAGTCCAAGGAAGCTTGAATGGCTAGGAGCTTTCTTTTCTGTCAGTATAAATCCTGTTCTGTCCCTCAAACAAACAAACAAGCAAATAAATAAATAAACTCGAAAAGTAATAAAATGGCTTCAGTTTGCAGAACAGAAGCTATATTTGGAAAATGTGTGAGGTGAGGAGGAATGTGATTAATATGTTTGAAAGTATCACATTCTTGTCTTTTGCAGATACTATGGAGCACTTGTGTTTTCAAATAAATATCCCGTGGTATCTTCAGACAGATAAATATTTTCAAAAGGAACGGAGTATGGAAGGAATTTTAATACAGTCTTACTTTTACTCCTCAGCACAACAGCTGCAGAGAAACTGCTCATCTTTGAGTGATTTGTGACACAATGAAAATAAATAAGAATGCGAATAATGAACATGACCTAGAAAAAAAAGGTGAACATATATTGTTGGCTGACATTTTCTTTACCTGATAAAAATGATGAATAATGGCCCATTTGGAAATGAACTCATACCACATGTAGTGGTATGTATTATAGAGTTATCTATGGTTATAATTAATGCAATGTTGTTAACCATTGTGGAAAAGCGGAATACAAATGCATACGGCATAACAATGAAGATCTGATTCGCCAGCTATGAAACTGCTAATTTTAACTAAATAATACAAAAATGTAGCATCGGATACCAGACCTCTTATGCCTAGTTATTGATTCCTTGAGACTCCCAACAAAGTTTCATACCAAAGAGAATCAGAAGGTACAAAAATGCATAGCTGGAATCAGCTTGAAGTAAAATGACTCTTTTCTTCACAGGTAAACTAGTGCACATTTTGTATTTTGGTTGCTTGTTCTAGCTGTAATTGATGTTCACTTGCTCATCAACATGGGCAAATGAGGAAGTGGTGATGGTAGCTAGGAATGGCAGTTGCTACTGAATACTTGGGCCAGATCTACACGAAGCAGGATATAGCGGTATGAAATTGGTATGAAAGCAGTGTATAAAAGGCAGGAGCCACACCAAGCAGGATATAGCGGTATATAGTATGTGTCAATGGGCCCCAACAGTTGTCAATGCACTTCAATACTGCTATAAATCAGTAGTGTTGCTCCTGCCTTTTTTATACTGCTTTCATACCGCTATATCCTGCTTCATGTAGATCTGGCCTTGGTTACCTGCTCTCTGTCAACCGCTGATCATTTGTTGGTGGGGCAAGCAAACAGCAGCCACTTCTGCCTGCCTTCTTTCTCCATGGAAAAAGAGAATGGGGAAGAAGGGTCGGCATTGCTACCATTGATAAGTGGACCCAATCCCTCTAAGGTGCCAAATTGTGCTGCAATCATTCAAAAAGGGGGCTGGATGGTGTAACTCGTTGTTCAGCCCCCCTGAGGCATTGGAGCCTTGACAAGTACCCAACGATGCTAACTCCTCCTCCCAAAGGTCATTCCATACACCTTCAGATGAGCTAGGAATGTTTCCTTGGAAGCTTCAACTGTGGGCCAGTTTATACATTCATCAGAATCAAGTTGTAAAGCTTCCACTCAACGGGATGATTCCATTTATTCACTTATTCATATGACACTTTCCACCACTTTTGAATTTAAATGGATATCAGTCAAACAACCCTTGAGGACCTATCCTGCCTCTGGTTAACTGTACATGGTGAGGTCTTTTCTTCATCCACTGGTGTCTTTTTCCCCATCAAGGTCAATTTTATCTTGATCCCAAGTTCATGGTGTGTCATGTGCCCAAAGAACTTTAATTTCCTTTGAACAGTTAAGATCTTAGTCTGAATGAGGTAATAAATAATGTTAACTGCAGTATTCCTTCAAACCATGATGCATGCTTATGCTATTATGGCATAAAAGAATTCTCTTGACCAAGGGAAATCCCTAGACATTTGCCAGTCTGTACAGTGGAATGAGAAGAATGAAGGGTCCCAGGGCAAGATCTGAAGGCAGATGATCCCCAAAAAGATTCTGAAGATAAACAGGTCTGGATCTGATCGGTGCCTAGATGGGAGACCTCCTGGGAATACTATGCACACTACTATGCACACCATCACAGATGATATACATGCAATAAATAAATAAAAATACAGAGTTGGCTGAAGTGGTTCCAGGCTTTCATACATGAAATGTGAGTGTATGTCAGCAAATACATGGGGTGTGTGTGTTTGGAATCATGACCATGAAGATGTAATGCAATAATATGTGTTAGGCAGAGTAAGAATTGAAGGCTTATTATGTCTGGCCATGGATGGTGGCATGGAAACACTTCACCCTGTTGTACTCATGCTACTGGGGAGTATGTGTGAATGAAGTATACTTGTGGGGCAAGATATGAGTTTTCCCCCAACTGGTTATTGCCTGGCCAGAAGAGAAAACAATCATCAGGTGGAAAAGACCTATGCAACTTGGCCCTCTCATTTGGTTTCTCCATTTACACATGCTCCTCAGTAGCATGATATCACTATGAGAAAGTGGCTTCAATACTGTTACAGGTATCTGCATAGGATGCTGAAGAATCATTGGAAATGCTTCCATCAGGACTAGATGCCCCCCAGTGGATGCAATTTGAGTCATTCACTATGGCCTCAATTTTTCATTTAATATTAAACATTATTTACTACTACCACTACTACTGCTACTACTAAGAATGTGTGTCTGTCTGACCATCTGTTAACACCATAGAACCATGACTATGCAACACAGACATCTGAAATATGGGATGCACACTAAGGGGAGCCTAGGGGTTTGCACCTTGGGTTTATTTTTCTTTCTTTTTTAAAAAAATGCATTTATTAGTTGTAATTGATTTAAATGTGTCTAGGTAGTTGAAGCCTGCAGTAACTTCTTTAGCCACTAGGGGCAGGCTTACCTAACCAGCGCATAGCTTTGCAGTCCATACAGTTTGAAGCCAAGGTTGATTAGTAGATTGATGTACAGAGTTATATGCCTGCCTCCTGCTGTGGGGCAGCCCCACTCAGGAAATGGAGTGCACAGGCCCCTTCCTTAAGGGCCATGCATAGGGATGCCCATGGGCATGGGTTTCACTCAGATGGGTAGGCAACTATCCTCGTCAGTCCAACTCTTGACAGCTGTGTAAAGTCACTTGAAAGCTTCACTGTATCAAACTAAGGGCTATTCCCTATTAATGGTTTAATTTGTTTTAGAATTGTATATTTATTTTATTTTATATGTATGATTTTATCTGTACGCCACCCTGAGTTTCCTTGTGATATAGGGCGGGATATAAATGTATAAATAAATAAATAAATAAATAATATTCCAACCCGTGCACAGCTGGGTCTGTTCTGTAGTTTTAAGTATTGGATGTAATGTGTGAGATTCATTCACCATTGCCTCCATTTTTTCTTTAATTTTTAAGATTATTTAGTTAAAATATGTATATATTGCATTTCTTGAGCGCCATGCAGAGAGTTTCCACTAGGTAATAGGCCAGGTGCTACCAGGTGTGTGGGACACTGGAGTGGGAACCTGCCATATAATTTGGACAACCTATAAAGTGAGTATCTCTCACATTTTATGGCCACTGCAAGGAGCAGCTGCTGAGTGGAAGTCTTTCTGGAGGCTTCAACGTAGAGGCCGTAATGTAAGAGTCAGCCCTGAAAGATCACAGTGGACTATTTCTCATGTCATCTCACTTACTTTATGTCTGGCCAGATGGCTCAGTGGGTTAGCTAAGAGAGATTCTTTCTTCTCTATGCTAAATAATTTTCTGTAATGAACTGTAACTGCAGTATCTAAGCTTGGAAGCCATAGGTAGTCCTGTTGAAAAATGCACATCAGCCTGAGAAAGCAGTAGAATAATAATAAAAAAAGGTTTTTTTAAATCTAAATGCAAATACACCTTGAGAAGATCTGCTGATAATCCACTGATGCCTGCAGTAGGGCTGCTTGCTCTTTTTTTGTCTCATCCAGAGATATTCTGCTGCCTTCTTTGGATCCAGGAAGCTTATCTGGTAGCTGCTTCAAAGAGAATTGCCCTTTTGATATTCTGAATGTCAAAGGATTTTACTCGTAGTGAAAGGACCTTTAAGGATGACAACGGGAAATTGGCCATGGCCAATAGTAGATGGAGGTTGCTCCGCATTAAATGCACAAGGTTTTCATGATAGCCAGGGAAACAAAATGAGCCAGTCGCTTGCATGTAGGGATGTAAGGATTTTGTAAAATAAATTCTGCCTGCTTTTCGTGGATTGTCAGGTGCTTTTTTTGTTCCATCATCTGCTCATTGTCAAAATCGGGTCCCCCGTCCCCACGTTTTCCAAATTTGTGCAAATCTGCATTTGCACAAATTCAGACTTGCAAAATGTGCAAATCTCCCCAATGTGCATTTTCATGTTTTAGCCTATGGGGGAACTGTGCATTTTCAGACAGTGTATTTGATTTTATGTATTTATTTTATGTAAAATTCTGGAAAGTACAAAATCCTGGTTTGTGAGTTCGTGCGACTTAGGGAAAGCCAGTCTGTGGAATCCGAAGGTTGAATCCATATATATCCGAATTCATTTGATTTAGTTGCAGATTTCTTTGACATCGCTTCTTGCATTGGATTTGGGGTCTGGCATGCCCTGCCAAAGAATTCTTGAGATAATCAATCTACACATTTTCCGACAATCCAGAAGGTGCATGTTCATGCTGTATGCGCACATTTGCTGCTGCTGCTGCTGCTACTACTACTACTATTTTTTGTTGTCATACAACTTGCCCCCTAAATAGTAAAATATTCAGGCTCTCACAATACCAAAGCTCTGAGACCTATTTTCCAAATATAACACATTACTTTTTGTCAAGCAAATAAGGAGTAACTGGACAAATACAACCCAGCCTTATATACAAATGAAGTGCATGCCAGTAAACCAGCCTTCTCCAAGCTTCTGCCTTCTGGAGGTTTTGAATTATGACTCCCAAGATTTGTAACCACTAGCCATGCTGGCTGGGGCTGTGGGGTATTGATGTACAAAACAGCTACAGTATAGGACAGCAGGTTGGGGAAGACTGTGGTAAATTGCACATGTACTGGAGGTGAAGGTAGAGATGTTGTCTTCTGTGGTGTACACTCTCGTTTTTCTTGACCTTCCTTTGTCTCTGGGCAAACAGGCTTTGCAGGTTTTTGAAGCACTTCCAAAACATGAACGAAGAGGACAGCAGTGTGCCTGTACACACACCACAAGCATTGATGCCTCTTTCATGCCTCCTTGACATCTCTTAGCAAGACCCAATCATATGTGAAGCCATGTCACTAGTAGCTATTTAAGAGGAATTGCCTCAGATCGGTGGGGGCCCTGGATTTGTTGGATCCAATCTTAAGTCATCCTTGACTAACTTAAGTTCCACTGACATCAGTGGTCTATTCTACATTTTACTAAGTTTGGATCCAACCTACTTACAGAAAGTATGTCCTATAGCACAATGGTACTTCTGAGTAACCATGAGTAGGTTTCTGCAGAAAGCTCTAACATGGATTATATGTCTTACAGTTGAGCAACTGAGGGGTGTATGCAATGTTATTCTAACTTAGCTCCCATTATTTTCCACTGGTCTACTCTAAGTGAGACAAACATTGGATAAAACCCTGAGACTCAGCACTTCAATACAATCTCCATATGCGATTCCACCTATGAACTAGACATAAACTCGTCATATGCACTCATGCTACATGGTCCTTTAACTGCAATGGGACTATACAATGCTTCCAGAGGTTCTGGATTCCAGAAATGAGTGCACGAAGTTCCTACAACAGCTGATTTGGCTTCCTCTAAATTTAGGCTGACCATATGAAAAGGAGGACAGGGCTCCTGTAACTTTAACAGTTGTAGAGAAAAGGGAATTTCAGCCAGTGTCATTTGTATGCAATTAGTTCCTGGTGAAATTCCCTCTTCATCACAACAGTTAAAGTTGCAGACACTATACTAGAGTGACCATATACAAAAGAAGGCAGGACCCCTGCAACTTTAACTGTTGTGATGAAGAGGGAATTTCACCAGGAACTAATTGCATACAAATGACACTGGCTGAAATTCCCTTTTCTCTACAACTGTTAAAGTTACAGGAGCCCTGTCCTCCTTTTCATATGGTCAGCCTATCTAAATTTGTGTCCCTCCCTCCCTTATGAGAAATCTAGGGATGTCCGGATTTTGTGAGATCTGTCTCGCATGTATCTTGTGGATTGTGCCATGTCATTCATTCCGGCATCTGTTCAAAGATGGATTTGAATATTTTTTCCCGTTATGCAGAAAAATACGCCAATAATTCCATAAGAAAGTTTGCAACAATTTACATGATGTTCGTACATAACATTTAACATATTGTCCCCCATTCCATTCAAATTTTCCCAGTGTATATTTTCCAGCATGGCACATATCTCAGGAGAAACGTGTGCATTTTCCTATGAATGCATTTGTGTTAATTTTGGGAATAATAATAATAATAATTATTATTATAATTATAATAATCGGAAGTCCACAGACTCCACACAGCCTGGGGCTGGGGGAGGTCTGTAGTGGATTCCGCAGGCCGGATTCTCAGAAATCCAAACTCATTTTAATTGGTCTTGAATTTCTCCAGCATCTCTACAGTCCTTGGGCACCAGCTCAACCCCCTTGCTGCACTAGATTCAGTTGGATAGGCTGACCATATGAAAAGGAGGACAGGGCTCATGTAACTTTAACAGTTGTAGAGAAAAGGGAATTTCAGCCAGTGTCATTTGTAGGCAATTAGTTCCTGGTGAAATTCCCTCTTCATCACAACAGTTAAAGTTGCAGGGGCCCTGCTTTCTTTTGTATATGGTCACTCTAGTATAGTGCCTGCAACTTTAACTGTTGTGATGAAGAGGGAATTTCACCAGGAACTAACTGCATACAAATGACACTGGCTGAAATTCCCTTTTCTCTACAACTGTTAAAGTTACATGAGCCCTGTCCTCCTTTTCATATGGTCAGCCTACAGTTGGAGGCATGCCATGATGTGGATTTGCACATGCTGCTTGTTACAACTTGCTGTGTCAGCTGCTGTCCAGTTAAGTGGTTAAAAAAACCCCATATTTCAAAGCTGTTTTACACATGTCTCCTTATCACAAACCATGCTTTTAAAACTGCTAAATATACTGACTCAGACAAGTTCTGATCATGCAACTTATTCTCTAATCATCAATAGTTCCAAACAATAAAGCTGCTTAATACACTGTTTACATTACTGAAAAGAGCCTCTTGGAGCATTCCAAGCATCAGGAGAGAGAGAAAGAGAGAGAGATTTCCTGGGGACAGTCTTGAAAAGTGATTTAAGGATAGCTGAAGGCTTATTTGCTCCAGTCTCTAAGAGTGGTGTTTCTTATTCTCCATTTCATTACTACTGAATAACCATGTTGACTGCAAGCTTTAAACAGTTTAAGGCTGCAATCCTAAACACATTTACTAGAGAGTAAACCCCACTGAACACAATGGGACTTACTTCCAAGGAAACACACATAGGATTGTGCCGTCAGCCTTTCGTTGATCAGTTGGTGGGGGTCTCCGTTTTTTTCTGTGAGGACACATTTTAATAGGCTGAAATTGAAGGCCTACTTCTTGTTTTTTTGAGACAATTTTGGTTCTGGTGTTGTTATTGTAATAGGAGATGAGCATGAACCTTCAATGATGACTGCCTGCTTGTTAAGCTCTCAGTTTTGCTAAGCACATTTATTTAAATACAGTTATTAAAGAATTAGATGATGCTGTATGATTAATCAGTGACCATTCTTCTTTGGTGGTTTAATCAAATAAAATCAGCTGAAAGCCCTGATAATTAGGTATAGGTGCAGTTTTAATTGCTTTGCTCACACAACTGAGTGTGACCCCAATCCAGAGATGCTGATACGCACGCCCCCAAAGTACTTGTGAGCAGAGACAGAAAGGCATTTGTACCTGAGTGCAGAGGTGAATACCCCCCACACTGCTGAAATCAGAGGCTTTGCACACATGGAACTTTGGAACCTCTCTTCCATTCCATAGAGGAAGGTCTGGTTTTCTGCATGTGGTGGAATGCTGTGTCAGGTTTTGTGCAAACGAAGAGGAGGAGGAGGCGAAGGCGAGGGTGCCTCCAAAATGATGATATGTGATATGTTCTGTAATGTAAAATGACCAAGATGATTCCTGGAATATAGGAACTTGAGAAAGTTGTTCAGTTATAACATGTAAACATAAAACCCAATGCTCCTGAAGATGCATATTTTTTTATCAGTCAATTTGGGCATTTATATCATATGAAGGCAAGGTAAACATAACATCATATTCAGCTTTACAACTTTTGTCCATTTTGAGTCTGTGAAGGCCCCTCGCCCTGTATCTGGGAAACTACTCTTCTCCCTGTTTGTTTGTTTATTATGGTTGTGTTTTGAATTGTGTTTTTAATGTATTTGTTTCACTATTGTTTTAACAAAGTAAAAAAAAATCTGTTTTTATTATTGTCCGCTGCCTTGAACACCATTTCCTCAGTCGAAAGGTGGGATATGAATCAAAGTGAGCCAGGAATAAAAATGAGTAGTGGTAGCCATGTTTGCAAGGCCCCACCATGGGAAATGAGAAGCGGCAGGGTCAGTCTGGATGGAAATGCCTGCCTTACCCTAAAAAACAAAATTCTGTGGACTGTTGGGTATTATTTTCACTGAAAATGCACCCAACACAAATGGTTTCCCCACAAAATCAATGCTCCATACATCAACACGCATAAGAACGAGAGTGCAAGACTTTTACACTTGCTGCTGCTTTGCACGCCATCAGCCTAGGATTCAACAATCTGTTCAATGACAGTTCAAAACCTTTATTTGCAGTTATTGCTGATTCCTGGTTTTGACTCTAGGGCACCTGTATAAAGGGATATTCACAAGGCTTTGCCTCTGAATCTTTAGGACTTATTATTCTCACATGAGTATGCCCTATTCAGAATTTGCATGAATGCTAGTCAGGCTTTTCATTTCTCCAGAGACTTTGGGAATGCCTTTTGTGATTTCCTGCATGAGAAGCCACACTGTCATCTTGTTGTTCTAAATTGACTATGTATGTATGTATGTATGTATGCTTTTCTTTTCTTTTCTTTTTTAAAATGACAGAAATGTAAACTCGATTCTTCAGGCTATGTTTGCTGAAGGGGGCTGTATTTATATTTTAATGCAGTGACTCCAGATGATACCAGGTGGACAGTTGTACTATTTCGTTCCGCAGAGCCTCATATTCAGCGGTGGATTAGCTGTTCTGCATCTCCACAGAAGCAGGCAAACACAGGCAGATTCTTTCTGCAGTGAAAGAGAAATCTGAGGGCCGTGCCTGGTTTGAACCTGGCAGCTGGGTGGACAAAAATGACAAGGTGTCTCATGGCGCAGCTGGGCTCTTTGGACAATGTTCCAACGACAGTTGTCTAATCCCTGGATCAATTTTGAAGCAATTCCTAAACAGCGGAGGAGGGGGGTCTTGATGCCCCCCCCTCAGCTTCAGTGCAGGGCCCAGCCCTCTCTCTGGCACCTAGAGAGCAATAATCCAGCAATAGTTGCATTGGTTTTTGCTTGGCTCCAACGTCTGTAGGATGTTTTACCTTGTGCCCCCAGCCAGGGCCCAGCACTGCTATTAGGCAGCATTAGGCAATCGTAGGGTGACCAACTGTCAGGATTTCCCCAGATTTGTCCTGGTTTTGTTCTATCCTGGGTATCGAGGGAATTTCTGTAATTTTCTAAAATGTCCTGGAATGACACACTTTCTCCTTTAAGGCCACTATTAGTGTGGTGGTGGTGGTGGTGGTGGGGGAATGGCATGTTTTCTGAAGGTGTTTCATTCCCCCCACTGGTCCAGTGATGTCTGTGTCATTCCTAGACATTATAGAAAAGGCTCTGATTGGAGCAGGTGTGTGGGGGGGGGGAAGGCAGGAATGACATGCTTTCCCCTCCAAGCAGAGGAGGGGAAAGCGTTCTTTCTGGGGCGTCCCAAAAGTGCATCATTCCCCCTTGCCATGCTAATGGTGGCTGCCATTAGCATGGTGGAGGGAATGATGCATTTTCTGGAGGCCCCGTAAAGCATGCTCCCCACCCCCACTGCATATCTTCTTTTTGGGTTTCCCAATTATGGTATGATCACCCTAGGCAATCACCCCAAGTGGTAGATGCTGGGAGGTGGCAGAAACGGCATAGGGAACAATCCTACTGCCCTCAGATAGAGGTTGGAGGGGGGCATAGGATATTCCGGATTCCCGGATCTGAGGTTGGAGATAGTTCTCTGACCTCAGACCCAGGTATCTGTGTTCCCCGCTCTATCCCCCTCACAGCTGGTGTGGAGAGAACCACGCTGGCTGCCTCTCTGAGCTTGCAGAAGCAACCTTGGAGAGGAGGGAAAGGGGGTGTGCCAGTGGGTGGAGAGGCGACTGAGGAGGCCAGTTACACAATATTCCCAGGCCTCCCTAGTCTTCTTTCCTCCTGCTCTGATGACCCCCAGCTGAATGGGCAAAAAAACCCCATCTAGCCAAAATGCCAAGTGGCAGGAGCACCTCCGTTGCTCCTCCCCCTCTGCATTAGATGGCCTAATCCCCTGAGTGTATGACCATCCTGAGTGTATGACCATCCTAAGAGGATTGTGCCCTTATGTATTACATTTCTATACCACCCAATAGCCCAAGCTCTCTGGGCAGTTCAGAAAGATTAAAACTATAAAATACAACATGATCAGCTATAATAGAAAAGTTTAAAAATTTAAAACTACAGTATAAAATAAAAATAAAACCCCAGAAGTAACCCTCTACCCGCACTCTGGCATCATCAGGAGAGGTCCCACCTGTCCACCACCAAGTGCAGTTAGGTTGGTCAGTACAAGGGAGACAGGGCCTTTTCAGTGGTGGCTCCCACCTCCACAATCAGCTCCCATTCAGGTTTCATCAGACCCCTTTGCAGGCCTTCAGGAAGTCTCTGAAGACTCAGTTATTTTTGCTGGCCTTTTCATAGTCTGTAGGCCGCAGGTTTTATTGGTGTTATCTGTTTTTATAGTATTTTATTGAATATGCATTATTTTTCTATCCTGTTTTTGTATAGTTGTGTAGGCTGACCATATGAAAAGGAGGACAGGACTCATGTAACTTTAACAGTTGTAGAGAAAAGCGAATTTGAGCCAGTGTCATTTGTATGCAATTAGTTCCTGGTGAAATTCCCTCTTCATCACAACAGTTAAAGTTGCAGGGGCTCTGCCTTCTTTTGTATATGGTCACTCTAGTATAGTGGCTGCAACTTTAACTGTTGTGATGAAGAGGGAATTTCACCAGGAACTAATTGCACACAAATGACACTGGCTGAAATTCCCTTTTCTCTACAACTATTAAAGTTACATGAGCCCTGTCCTCCTTTTCATATGGTCAGCCTATAGTTTTGTATGGTTATGTTGAGAGGATTCTGCCCTTAAAGGCAGCCTAAAACTCATTTTCAATGAGATAAATAAATACATTCGTATGACTATATGTGGGTATACCTGCACTATGCCAGTCTTCTCCAACCGAAAGCCCTCCAGGTATGTTGGAATAGAGTCACTAGCATCCTCTCCAGCCAATATGTCCATGGGAACTGTGGGCCAATACACTGAGATGGAGGCTGTAGGCCAACACACCCTCTATGCTTTCCCTTCTAACATAATGTTTGGAATGGCAGATGTGCCGAAATATGAAGAGCTGCCCAAGGGCAAATTTCGGGTTTAGAAGGTCTCCTCTCAACCATTCACCTGTTTGTATTGCTGAGCACTAAACAGTAGGCAGGCAGATAAAAGCCTTGGAGCGCGCCACTGAAATAGCAAAGGCAAGATTTGTTCTAAAGGTTGATTAAGGGTAGGGCCAGGAATTATGCTGGTTTGCTGCTACCTATTTAAGAAAAATGCAAAACAAAACAGAAAATGTGATAACATTTTAAAAACAATAATTACAATGCCTAGGAGAATGGAATACATAATTACAACACATGCATTTATATCTGAATGGATATAATCTCGTTCCTGATGAAAAATTGTGCTTTTGCTGAGAACAGATGCAGCGAGCCCTTTTTATTCCAGTTCCATGCATAAATTATCATATTTGCCTGAGAGCTACTGCAGGCGTCAGTCTATTTCGGCTTGTCCTTTTTGCATACTTTTAAACAATGGGATCGAAGTATAGTACTTGTTTCCACATGCAAGTCCCTCTTTTGATAGATAGATAAGGAATTATTGACTTCAATATTTTCAAAGCTTTGTGTTTTCAGGTCCAGTGGAATAGTATGGTTTGTACATCACCATGGAGGTTGAATCCATCAGTGGTTGTTAACCATGATGGCAACAAAGAGACTTTAGGTTCAGGCTTTGGGTGCCAATTGATAGGAAACTTCAAGCCTCTCAGGGTTATCTATTTGGCCTGAAGTGGTCAGATCCATCAAAGCTCTGGTTATGTTCATGGCTGGATCCAACACCACTCCATCAAAGTAGGTCACAAAGATTAGGTACTACCCACATCTGTGTTAGTGGCCACAGTGGGTCAATGGAGTAGCACCCACGTAATTCGCTTATGCCTCTCCCCACAAGTCCCCCCTCACAGTTCAAGAGAAAAGCAGTATAAAATTAGAGTGGAAGCTGTGTGCCCTTGTTTAGGCAGCGGGTAGGGAAATATTTTGCAATTTTATATGAGAAAAAAAGAACAGCATAGGTATCAAATGTAATTATGTTATTAAACTGTGCAAGTTCCTTCAGTTTTTCATAATCTCATTTAGTGCGTCTGATGTCAAGCTAAATTATTTTAATTGCTTTTATGAAAAATATCAGATGCATTAATGGTTTTTCTGAACTTGCTCTCCAAGCGCAATTTTGCAAGAGGATTTCTTTATCTTCTCTAAAGAGTTTGAGTTAATGTGTATGTATCGGTAATTGGAGTGACTAAGCTAGTAACTAATCACAGTGTTATTATCATTAAGGAAAGTACACAATGTCACACCATAGCAATATTCCTCCTCCACACCGTTTCTTGTCAGACACAGTGGCAATGTTAAACGTTAATGCCCGTTTCCTCCTATTGTTCAACTTAAAATACCATGAGAGACATTTATAACCAAAACAACAGTGTAGCTGCATGCTATTAACCTCCTATACTCTTGTGTATTAGGAAGCACACACAGAGAGTAAGCACAAGGGATAGGCGATTAAGTTCACGCTACAAAATCAGAAGTGGTATGAACTCACCACTTTGAACGTTGACTTTGGGATAATTCATGTATTTGTACATGGGAGATTCTGAATTGAGACTGGGGCATACAACTGCTCTAGAGCCACCCACAAACCCTGCTCCAGATGCACCTCACTTCCACTCCTTGACAAAACACACAGAATGTATGTGAAGGAATGTGTAAGAAATTTGCTCTACTGAGGGTTTAAAAAAAAAAAAAGATTTACCTGATCTGTACCTGCCCAAACCAAACGCAGAAATGGATGCAATTTGTGGTTGGAAATCCATACATTCCTGGGATTGTGATGCATTCACCAAGATGTGCCCGCTTGAAAAAAATGTGCAAAAACTGCATATGTTTCTAAATTGCAAGCAAACGTGCTTTAGAGAATGGGGGCATGCGGCCATTAATGTGTCCATTTGAAAATTGCTCACCAAAAAAAATGGTGAGTCTGCACATGTGGACGGAGGTTGGAAAAGGAGGATGCCTATGGAGATGGGCATGACAGATCCAGCCATCCTTATGTGTATGCATTCATTCCAGTAGAAGTATGGCTGCCTCTACATGAGAGGTTTAAAGCTCTTTCAACTCTCATTAAAATGTTTACCTCTACATGAGCGGAGCGCAAATCGGGAGTTGAGGCGCGTTATCTATCTGATTATGCGCATTATCGAATGCGCGTTAAATAGCGAGTTTTATTTTGCTGCGCCCATTAAAGCGCATTTTGACTATGTGAACAAGTGATTCTCCACATTAACTACTTCTAAAGCGCATTTCAAACAACCGGTAAGGTCACCAGTTGTGCGCTCAATTACCTCCTGCATACAGTCATTTACCATAAAGCACTTCCGAGAAGATGCGCATAATCGGAGAACCAGGCGTCAAACCGAATTCTTGTAGAGGGGGTCTATGACAGAAAAGCATGAGCCTCTTCCAATTGTGGGTTTGCATCCCCATGGAGCAAGCCCTATGTGCATTTGGGGTAGCAGTGGTTGCACATTGCCTGAGGGAATAGCTGGCCATGTTCTCAGAAGCCCCTTCCTGTGGTTGGTACCCACGGGTACCAAATGCCTGCCCAGGGCTATAGTTTGCTATACATTTGCCTTCTGTGGCCTGTCTCATCCAGTGTTTTCAGATCCTTTGCACTTTTTCTTTTTGCTCTCTGTCTCTATGCCTCAGGTTATAGCAGGTTACCAGGGCAGCCCCCTAAGATGCTTGGATAGCATTTGCTTCTTTATTATGCCCTTAAGCCAACTCTTTAAATGACCACTTTGAAGGTAGTTGACATTTAAAATAATCATGCATGAGAGTTGTGAAGTTAGATACTTGTAAAACACCAATAGACTTCAAGTATTCAGGTGCAAAGCAGTGAAATATACAAGAGAGAGAGAGAGAGAGAGAGAGAGAGAGAGAGAGAGAGAGAGAGAGAGAACTTGCTACATACCAGGTGGAAAAGAAGTGTACATAGCAAAGAAGATATTGAGCCATCACTGCATGAATGAGACTTGAGAAACATCTTAAGGCTGTGTAACATTTCTTTATCGTTTTAGGATGCTATACGTTGTTTCTCTGCAGGATTTCCCCCCTACTTTTATTTTTGGCAGTGTGTCTTCTGTATCGCAAAAGCCACATGCAGTGTATGTGCTTCCGAGAGGCTGCAAGCAAATGTCTTCAGAAAACTATTTAAAAGTGTGACATTTCTAAATCACAGTGAATTCCTAAACTGGGAGATGGGAAGGCAGTTTGTATGGTACTAACCTTCCTCTTTCCTATTCTCTTCAGTGAGTTCACATGGTGAGTTCAAGAAGGAGCATAGTAGAAGATTTTTTTTAAAGTAGGGATGGGAAAATCTGTCCAGCTAAATTACACTCAGGTTCTCACTTTTTTCAATGCTAAGCTTGTTTCATCCTGATTTTGCAATGGATTGCAAGTTTTTAAAACATCCACACAAACATTTGTATGCATTTTCAAGCACAGATTTTTTAAATCGATATTTTGGTATGCTTTTTTTTTCAAATGAACACACTTCTTTGCACACTTTTGCAAATGTACACATTTCCCCTCACATTGAAAAAAGTGTTTTTGTATGCATTTTTGCAAATACACATTTTTTTTTTGAAATATACATATTCTTGAAAACATTGTTTCTGGCTTAAATTCTAACCTGGACTGGAGAAGATGCAGTAACGGTGTCCTGTAGACATACTTAAAAATAAACTTCTTGGATTTTGACTGGCCCTGTTGTTGTTGTTTTAATGCTGAAAGGTATTTTAAAAATTGCTTAAAGGTATTATGTTATTTATGCTATTTAAAAACAAACAAACATCTTTAGCCTGTCCTTCAATACGGGTTCCCAAAGCAGTGTACAAATATGAATATGGATTTCCAGAGCCATGTATGAAGATTGATTCCCAAAGTATAGTAAAAATCACTGTATAGCAAGTGATTTTAACATCAGTTTAAAAGAAAACACTACTAATCACAAAATAAAATAGCAGAGCAGAAAACGAAAGGTTTGATAATGATAACAAAGTGTCTGAACTTGCTTCTGAAAAGGTATCAGGGAGGGGGCCATGTAAGGGTGTTCCAGAGCTCTGGGGCCACAAGAGGAAAGGCCTCGCTTCTTATGGCGCTCAACCTAGGACCCATGCTGGATGGAACCTTCAGCAAGGCCTGATTAGTAAAGCTTAAATGTTGGGGAAGCCTTCATATATGACAAAATATCCTCCCTTATAATCAGGACGCAGGGTACATCGGGCTTCAAAGATTAAAAATTGAGGTCCAAAGCAGATATTTAAAGATGTAACAAGCAGCTACCAGGAGTCGAAGCTCCCTGCCCCCCTCATAGCTGCCATGGAGAGGGGGAAAGGGGATGTGCTCGGGGTTGGGGAGGGGCCAAGGAAAGTGGGGATATGAACTCTCCCCAGCCATCTTACCTCTCCCTCCCTGATGTCTCAGCCAGACAGGAGAAAATGCCCATCTAGCTAAAACGCAGAGCAGAGAGAGCATGGAGGCGAAGGTCACCTATACCACTCCTGCTCTGCATTGGGTGGCTGTAAGCCTCCGAGTTCAGAGCTTTACGACCATCCCATAGGATTGTGCCCTAAATGCATGGGAAAGTAGTTGGGGTTGTGTAGGTGAAATCTACTAAGGGAAGTATCAGTGAAGTACTGAATAGAAAGTACTCGCTGTCCTGCAGACATGCACGGAGAATATCTTGATGAAAACAGCCCTGCCTATTGAAAATACCTTCATAATCAGCATTCAACGTGTGGCACTTCAATTATATAAGGATCAGTGCAAATTTAATCCAGCCCTTGATAGCGTTATCTATTTACTTTATGCAGCTGTTGCAAGGCTGAAGCCCTCATCGTTCAGCAGCTCCTGAACTGCAATGTAAGCGGATTGCATATTTTGGAAAACGCAGCCGGCAATCGTGATGATTTCAACATTAGCATTTCTTTGTAGGAAAATTGTTTCATACAGCAGAACGACATGTTTTTATAAATACTCACAAGGGAAATACACCGATCCAACTTTATATTAATGGTGGGCTAAGCTAATCATTTACGATATGTCAGAGCGGTGGCGTCAGAAGTAAACATGAATGGAATACAACACTAGGAGAAAAGGGCTGCATCTCTGTTACTTTTTAATGCAGCCTCATTAATTGCACGCAAGTGACAACGCAGGGTGAGAATGACTATGCAACAGGATCTGAAAGAAAGTCCATGTGGGAAGACTCTGGAATTGGCTCCTGGGGTAACGTCTCGATACCCAAAGACAGATCATTACATATTAATTTTTCACATCTGTCTTTTACATACTTTCTGATAGAGGTGCATCTTTTGATATAAACAGCCAAGAGATGACCCCGAAGTTTATTTGAGAGGAAGGGGAAATATTGTAGCACCTATTGCTAACACTTATTGGTGCCAATACTTAGGGGCGGAAGAGACTGGGTGAGGAGGTTTAATCCCTCCTACCCATGCATGGTGGTCACTATACAGATTGGGGGTCTGCACACTTACGCTAAAGTTAAAAAAAAGATCAGTAGAAGGTACTCATTTAATGTATCATGTAATTTAGCCCAGACTTCCTCTGGATTGGTGCCAATGGCCACAATCCTGCACCTTATGCAAACAGAAAGTGGAGGTGTAGAGTACAGTTCAGTGGAGGGGAAGCTTTGTCCTAACATTTAGCTTTCTGAAAAAGAAATTATCTATATTCCACATTGATACTTCCATCCTAAACATTTTTTCTGAATGAAGTTCTACTGATTTTGATGGAGACACCTTTGAAGTAGGCCTGCTTAGAATTGCAGCCTTATTTTGATTCCCAGTTGATGAATCAGTTAGAGCTTGTCTGTGAAAACTGCCTTTCCTTCAAGTAACCACAGGAGTTCAGCAATGGGGAGGTTATGTGGAGAGGTGGGGGGGCGAGGTACTTATCTGTCGGGTTGCTTGGCCTTCGTGCCCTCTGGTGCCACTCATGGGAGTATAGAAATGTAATAAATAAATGTAATAAATAATTTAAGTGATCTTTACTCTGTACTGTAAAATATACTGGGCAGAGCCAGAATTGTTCAAGCACATGTACAACTTAATTATCAGCTTATTTTTATGTTTGAACTTAAAGATTATTAGCTGGCATCATTTAATATAAAAATCAGATTCTATAGGAGCAAGGAAGCCACAGTTACATTCAAAGGCATAAATGACACTTAATTGCTAACCAACTGGAGTATATACCCAAATGTATCCTTTGGGCCTCTTATTGCCAACCCGTTTATTACCTGGTGTTTACATTATGCTCTGGGCTGCTTGATTTTAAGAGAGTGGACTCAATGAGCCCATAATCTGTTAAGTACAGCAGTTTCACTCACATTACAAGATCTCTGGAATCAGTGATTAATTGTATGACTTGGATAGCTTTATACAGAAAATCACAATTTAGCGAAGCTTAAGCCAGAGCAGCTTGATGAGTAAAATGTCTCGTCATGGGTTAGCATGAAAATGCAAATATACAAGTGGACCACAACAAGAGTATCAATGCTCCTACCTCTTCTGACAACAGGGCATTCCCCCGTCATCCTACGAGCAGCAGGAGCAAATTAGAGAATTTCACTTTCTCCGGTTCCACGGGCACTTTGTTTTGCTGAACAACAAATAGAACCACTTTGCCTAGTCAGTCTGGATGTATTTATATCTTGAAAGCAGGATAAAGCTTTCACTCTGCAGGCTATTTTAAAATAACACTGACAGCTTGACCTGAAGAGAACTACGGATGTGTCCACAGACTATTGACTTGACGTGGGATATCAGATCTACTTGGATTTACAGGATGCTGCTTTGCAACAAGTTAGACAGGTTGGCTAACACACACTCACACACTCACACACTCACACACACACACACACACACACACGTGTATAGCGATACAGAATGTAGTAATGGTATTACCATGGTTAGTTCTTGCTAATTAAGAACAATGTACCAGTATCTGCTGGCGCCCATCTATGCTTCATGTCAACACAGGCTTCTTTTGTACCCTCTCCTCTGGTTGTGGTTACTTATGGCTAAACTACATGCGACATTAAATGTGCAGCATGCAGCCAGTCTTCACTTTCTTTTTTAAACTTCCAAGTAAGTGCAGATCTGGATTAGGACCACCGTGCATAGGTAGAAGAGATTTAAATCCCCCCTATTCAACAGAGCTAAATGGGGGGGGGGATCCTCCATTAGTGCCAATGGGGAGTGGGAGTGAATTTAGAGGCGGAAGCAGCTGGGTAAGAAAGTTTAAATGTGGGGCCCTACACACCTACTTGGAGGTAAAAAAAGAAAGTACAGGTTAGCTGCATGCTACATATTTAATGTAGTGTGTAGTTTAGCCTCCAATGCCAGGGTGAAGCCCCTGAGTTGTTTGCTACCTGCTGCTGCTCATCGACTTACTCATAATTGCTACCACCTGTTTGCTTGCCAGGCTGAGAGCCAATGAACAAGCAGGCAGAGGGATCTCCTGTTCCTCCTTCATACCACCACCATTGTCTGGGCTAGAGTGAGAGGAGGGTGAGCAAGCAGGCTGCCATTGGGAAGAGCAGGTTCAGACTCAGGGAGCTCTGGTAGCTGGCCCCTGCCAGTGTGTGGGCTCTTGGCAAGTGCCCAACTCTGCCAAACTGAGGTGCTGTAACTTCCATCAGCCATAGCCAATGGTGAGGGATGATAGAAACTGCAGTCCAACAAAATCTGGAGGGCCACACTTTGCCCAGCCCTGATTTAAACACACACACACACGTCCTCATAATAGTATGGTGACTGTAACAAGATCAAGCTGTTACTATGCCTGAATAATATATTTACTAGATGCATGATCACTAATATTTTTTTTATGTCATGTTGCTTCAGGAATATAATCTTATCTCAAAGCATAGTGATTTATGCATGTTAACTTCAGCACTCCCAGATAAATATATATACCCAAGGCTTTTCAGAAAGTATAGCAAGGATTCACCAGGAAATTGTTTTATCATTCTCTGAGGTAATTGCTCAACCCCAATTACACAAATGCTGCTGATGCTGCTCACTAAGCTTCCTAAATTCACTCAACATTTTGGAAGTGTGTGTACATGTAAACAGAATGTATTCTCTCTCAGATATGATTCCACAAAGGGCGTAACTCGGCAAGTTGTAGATGTGGATCTAAATCCTGACAGTTGCCATTTAATCAGAAATAGCAGCTTCAACAGGCTGAAGTTTGGAGCAGAGAAACTGGGTGCATCTTGAGTACCATTTTTGATAGAAAGGTGGGACTTCAATTAATCAATTAATCAAATGAATAAACAAGCCATTATCCACCCACTGCTTTCCTGTTCCAAATAATTCCAATTGCTTCCCAGTTGCTATGGGGTATTAGGTGCATGTTTGTAGGGGGTAAACATAAGGGTGTGCTTCAGATTTTGTTGAATCTCAAACTTGATCTGGCTGATTCAGATATATTTGGGATATGTCTGAATTGAAGTGAGGCTCCTTCAAAGGGGACTGAATCCAAATCTGGCCACTCCTGAAGATTTGGCATTAAGAGGAACACATAGTATGTCTCCAATAATTGATACATTTCCCCCAAGATTTCCATATAAGGAAAACCCCAGGAAGAGGAGGGGGTGTAGCTTCGTGACTGGCAACTCGAGCTTTTACTCACAGTGAATGGTTTTACAAGGGCTATCCAATCCCAGTGCCTTGACAGAAGGATGCCGAAGTAGGACTGTTTCAGAGTTCTTTGCTAGTTCTCTCTGCAAAGTATATTAAAAGAGGTTTGGTGGAGTCTCTGGGATCTAGGAAGGTGTAGCATTGGAGGCTTGCTTGGAAAATGCTGGATGTTCAAGGCCTTCTGCCACTGTAAGCTCCACCTCCATCACCCACCAGAGTCCTTTTACACTTTCTGTGACATTGGTCCCAACTGAGCAGAAAACAAAGATGTCTTAAACTGTTTTTCATTTACTGTAACTCCATGGCCCCAGCACCTATCCTTCTGAAATTTTGCAGGGAGACCTCTATAACATACACCTTCCATACAACTTGGCCAAAAGCCCATGGTGGGGAGAGGCACTGAATAACTTATCCCCTCATTTGAACATTATCTTCCACAAAAAATGCTGCACTATCCTTCTGACATTTTTTAGTTTCTTAGATACAGCCACCCCTATGCTGTCTATCATTTTCATAACAACTGTCAACAAAAATAGTAGGGAGATAATAGCATCCTCTTTTGGAAGCTCTCAAACTGTAAAGGCTGCTCTTGCATAAAAACATGCCTCCCCCCAAACACTGCGATTGGAGAGCCCTGGTAAAACCATTCGCTGTATTAGAATCACCTATTCATCTAAAATGCAGCAGGCCCAATCCCCTCCAAAGGGGCAACTATCCTTGAAAATGTTATACAATTCCTCCAAGAAATGAAATAAGTTGGCAGCAGTTCCTTTTTTTTAAAAAAAAAGATGTCAACATTTAAAGGCATATAGAACAAAAGCCTGTGTACCTATGTGTATGAAGTTTGGTAGGTGTAATCTCCTTGTATGGGACTACTATGACTGCAAATTACATCCAATTCTGGCAAATAGTTACAGCCATTTGTTTACTTCCAATGACAATCAAGATTCAAATGCAACCTTGAGTAGAAGCGGACAGCCTCCAAACCAGTCTGTGCTGAATTTGGCTCATTTCTGAATAAATAAATCTCGTGGTTGGAGCACACTCCTAGTAAATGTACATCTAGAACTCCACAGGGAGATAAGCTCTCTCTGTGTGTGTGTGTGTGTGTGTGTGTGTGTCGGGGAGGGATATGGAGTGGGAAAATGGCAGGTGGAGAAAATACTAATTACCACTCTGTTCAAAATTTCCAAAGATTTCCTTATTAAAAGCAGTCATGGGGTGTGTGGGTTATGTGCACCTGTATGCTGTAACATCAAGCTAAACCCAAAGGTATTTATTGTGACACCTGATAGAAGAAATGCATTTCTCAAGGAGGAGGAGAAGAAATACTGGTAAAACAAAGCCCCCCCCCCCATCATTTGATGTTACTGCTGGACATCCCCATGCAGGACCAGCAATTTCGGGGGAAGGGGCAGGATACATTTGGTGCAGCAGGCAATGGAAGAGACCATGGGAGGGTCGGTCCCCTTGAGCTCCCGCCACATACATTTCTGATGTGTGAAGAGGGCAGTGGGACCTGCCCAACATGGCACACGCCAATAACCATACCTCTTCCATGCTGTTGCGTTTGCTGACCATTCCTCCTGGTTTCCGCATGTCTAGTGTCGCTGTGACAGAGGGCTATGTGATTTTATATTATGCTTTATTGTGTGTTTTATTAAGTATTTTATGGTTTTATGCTTTGTTTTCTGGACTGCTCAGAGAGCTTTGGCTATGACGTGATATAGAAATGTAGCAAATGACACAATAAAGTGTTGTTGTTGTTGTTGTTGTTGCTGTTGTTGTTTTTTAAAATACAGATATACAGGCATAGGGAATGTCCCCATGAATGGTAACCCTGGCCAGTCAGAGTTGTCATTCATGTGGAGGAGTCCTACGCATGTATGAACATGTGCCCCATGCTTATGTTGAACATGTAGGTACCAGAGGGTAAGCCCAGTTTACATATTGTTATAGAGGGGGGTACAGCTAATGTGAATAATCTCACTACCTCTTCAGGTGTAGTGGGATCATTGAATGGGTGGTGTGTGTGTGTGTGTATGTGTGTGTGTTACCTGAACACCCCTATTATCTCCCGTGCCTTGGGCAGAGGAAGACTTTTGCATGGGCATGTGGAAATAAGGCTGTGTGGAAAAGGGCCCATATTTGCCAAGTGCTGGAAAGCCAAGTTATGTAAAACACTGGGCTCAGAAAAATCGAAGCAAAGGTTGGTCTACGAAGGCTCAACAAAGTGGATTTGATTCATGGAACATCAGTTTGAGAGGGGCATCTTTAGGGGATTCACTGCCAGACCACAACCCATGAGCTGTAAGACTGCAGTAGTTTGGTCATTCTTTGCTACAGACTGGTCCAGAGCTGCAGCAGTTGTAGCCTCCATGGGATAGGTAAAATTTCTAGCCAGTGAATATGATTCACCAGCTGGGAAGGAATGTTCAGGTGAACCGTGCAGATGAATTCCAGATATTATGTTGAGTGGAAGCTTTAGTTAACCCAGTCTGGGAGCTGGCGGAGCTGGGACAAATGGATAGAACAGCATTCGCTGGTTTCACAATTTTCAGGGAGAGGGTGGGGAGAACCATGTTTGCTTTGGAGCCATAAATTGCCTCAGGAACCCTTCAAGGAAACAAGAGTTATGAGTAGCTCCTTGAAAAGTGTATTTGCTGGGAGTGTGGAGCCTACTGTACCAACTAAGCCCCAATTAACATTCCATTTAGGGTGCCAAAACACTCAAGATCTGGTCCTGGCCTATTCACACACACTCACACTCACCCACCCACCAAAGCTATTCCACATATTATGAATATTTGAAAGCTGTGTTGGGAACACACAGGGACACTTGATAGGGGAAGACTGCCCTATGTCAAGATAGCCTAAGCATTGAGAAACAGTGTTTAAAGTCAGGGGTGTAGAACTACTTTTAGCAAGAGGACTGAATTCCATTTCAGAGAAGCTCTCAGAGGCCATATTCCAGCAACTGAAGGCAAAAGGGGTGGAGCTGAAGGCAAAAGGGTTGGGCTCAAAATATACCAGCTTGTATATTTACTTTCAGTAATTAAACCATATGAGAGGCATTTCAACCTTTTAAAATGGGGAAAACTGCACGAAACCACCAAATGATTGGCCATTGGAGGGAAAGGGAGGAAAGGGTGGGGTCAGCAGAAGGGGATGTGGCCTTCTGGGGAACCATGGACAGCCAGATTGGGACCTCAAGAGGCTTGAATTGGCCACTGCACCTGAGGTTCTGCAGCCCAGTTTAGGTGCTCCCATCCCTGCAGTTTACCTAAGACCACACTGGTCCTCATTAGACCTGAGCTATTGGGGTCAGCCAGGTCTAACTCAGGCTATGCTGTGTCTTTCAATCCAACACACGCTTGCTGTCCTTCTCTGAAAATATGTACTACAGTGTACTACTGTGTCAGATCAATAGCACAGGAAGCTCCTTTTGCATGTGCTCTTGGAGGGCTGTTCACATGTGGTGGAGCATAGTTGGGAGTCTCAGGCTCATGGGCTTCCCAACAAATAAAATGTCACAAGTGACCAGAACATGTGTATGATCTGTCCACTACAAAAGAGAGACGCATCACACCTAGGATGGCCATGGTATTCTATGTGTTGAGGGATGAAGAGCCCAATGTAGAAGGTCCCAGATTCAATCCTTGGAATTTGCAGTTAAGAAGGATCAAGTTGTTTGTGTTGCGGAAGACCTACTGCCTGAGAACTTGGAGAACCACTGCTAATCAGAGGAGACAATGCTGGGCTAGATGGACCAATGGTCTCACTCAGTATTAAGCAGTTTTGCATGATGGTGCCACAGCACAAGTAGCTCATAACAGCATACCAAGTGGCTGGGAACCCAAGTGACTTGTAAACAACCAAGTGCAACTTTTCTAGATGACTTTGCTGCAAAGGTGGCAATTAAATTACTATTGAGCATCCACAGTACCAAATAGGCCAAATGGAATGCATTGCCATCTTGGCAGTGTTCCTTCAGTAATTAGCACATTTCGCTACACGAAACATTTATGCAAAAATGTTATCTTGGCATGCAATGAAATAAGGATGATCCTTTAAGCAAACTGAGAAGTTCTGTTCAGAGTTGGCGAGCAAGGGGTGCCGGGAAATCATTTTTTGACACTTCATACGCCAATAAGCATTCCAATGCATCAAATATTCCACACCACAACATTGTTTCTTTGATTTCCCTAGATCATATTTATCAAGTATGGAAACACAGACTGACAATGATTGCTGCCTACAGATCCAATTAGCAAAGGCCACTTTAAAAGTCTGTTTCCTTTTCATTCCTGGCATTCCTGGCTCATTTGATAATGTCTCCAGACATTCGTTTGTATCATTGTGCCTGCACACAACAGTAAAAAGAAATATTAAAATATTAAAACATTTAAAAGAGAGAGAGAGAGAGAGAGAGAGAGAGAGAGAGAGAATGAGACAGTAATGGCATCCTAAATTACTAATGCTTTCGTGTTTTCTTTTTGTATGAGAAAGAAACAACTACAGATTGCTTCTCGGATTTAGAGGAGACCCAGAGCACTCATTAAGTTTTGGTACTAGTCTGGAACACAGGAATCTGATGAGAATTTAGCCCTGTAGAGGTGTTCCTCTTGCTCATGTAAGGACTAAAAGGGTGGTGAAGATGAGGGCACATATGCAATCCTGACCCCAAAATTGCAGTCCCCACCTGAGGGTTATCTTCATGGCCCTGAGTTGGCACTGCTCCACTGCCAAACCCTGCGGTATCACTGGTGGGTGTGGGTGTGGGTAGTGGTGACTAGTAAGATGAAGGGAGGGAGTGCGGGATTTCTGGCAGTCAGTAGGCTTACCGGCCTGCCCCCTGCCCGGGCAGATGGTGACCGATCAGGGCTTGCCATCTGCCCGGCTGCACCTCTGCCGCCACTCTGCAACTTCACTAGAAAACTCCGGGATGGGTGTGTGGTGGCTATTTGTGTTCAAGCAAACCTGAGTAGAATCCGCCTTCAGATCTCCTGTCTCAACATGGGAAGATCACACACTGAGTGAGCAGGGATAGGAATATTGTGGGTGGAGCTTGCATGTGTGCCCCCCCCCCCCCAATTTAGTCTTCACATGAGCAAGTTGAACACCTGCATAGGATTTCTTGATGTGCCACTGTTAGATGTAATACATGCTTGCATATGCTCTGTTACATTGTGAAGCACATAACAAAATTCCCGAGAGCTCACCCAGACCAGCATTCTGTTTCTGACAGTGGCCAGCCAGATGCTTCTGGGCAGCTCAGAAGAAAAGCATTAAGGCACAGATCTTCCCCTGCTGTTTTGGGGAAAACTGCCTCTGAACATGGTGGTTCCATTAAGATTCCATGTTTAATAGTCAAAAGCTGTTGATAGGAAGTGAAAGAATTGCTATCATCACATGTGCTCCCTTTCTAAAGTCTGCTGTTCTAAAGGGAAGCTTTTCTTCTCTCTGCCAAAATGTGCTGTTGTGCAGGTTTGGTTACCACTCCTATCCAAGCTTTTGTGAGCACCTCCTCCAAGCCCACGTACAAGTCCTGAGTGCATAAATAGGTCCCCATTTTAATATCAGATCTGTGTCCATTCACTCTCTTATTACATTTTGCATTGGCCAAGAGACTATCGGTGGGCAAGAGAATGAGTGTGTACTTCAACATTCCTTTTTTGGTCATCCTTTCACAATGGTAGTGTTTGCAGATAAAAGGAGTTGCTCTATAAGCTTATTGTGATCATGGGGACACGGAAGCTATGATTTACCCCAGGTCATGCTACATAGCGACAACTTTATGTATAGGTACATCCCTTTAACAAATAATCATGTAATGCACTCAGTACTTTGGTGTCAAATCAATTCTAGTGGTTGGACTATTGAGGTAGTAGCAGTTGCTCCTGCAGATCAAGTGGTGAAGCTTTGGATTACAGAATTTTAGGTTCACATCTCTCTGATGGGCAGGGATCTTACTACAGCACACATCTAGGGTTATGCTATATTGCAACAGTGGGAGTAACACAATCCAGCCAACATCAAGGACCTCGAAATTCCACTCACTGAAACACATCCTTCAAACTTTCATATTGAAATCAAAGAGAGCTTAACTCTGCTTGGATAGTGCCCCAAGTGTTTCACATTTGAGTTGTTTTCATGAGCTAAGCTTAACTTGACACATTCTTGCATTAATTCCACTCTACAGTGCTGCCAAGCTTACACAAAACACTCATAAAGGCTGCAATCCTATATACACTTGAATCGGAATAAGTTTCACTCTACCAGATACAAAGGAGGGCAGAGCTCCAGCAGCTCTAACTGTTGTGATGAAGGGGGAATTTCACCAGGTGCTGCATGCATACAAATGACACCTGCTGAAATTCCCCTTTCTATACAACTGTTAAAAATACAGGAGCCCTGTCCTCCTTTTCATATGATCACCCTGGAAAATGGGTGCATGCCACCTGGCCACACCCCTGATGTCACATCCATCCATCCATGCAAGGAGCATTTGCGTACACATAGCAGTGTCTATGCAGGCTTCCACACAGTGGCTAGTGCATGGTTCTTGATCACATGGAAGCCTACACACATGCAGCTGTATGCAGGCAAGCAGTGCTTCACGCGGACATGAGTTGGTTAAGAGGGCTCTTATCGATAACAAAATGAGGAGGTACCTGTTGCTGAAGGAGAAGGCATGCATGTGGACCAGCCAATTATGGATTTGGGTAGCGATTAAATTTACTGTAGGAAAACCAGCTCCAGCATAACCATCCTTTACAGTTTGTTGGGCATGTATGGAAGGGCTTTCTCCTGTGCTGACCCCCAAAGTATGGATTGTGTTCTCTCTAGAATTATGTTTGGAACCCATTCTCTTGGCCTTTAAAAAGAGTGTTTTCAATTTAGCTTTTAAAATGTGCAGTTTTTTATGTTTTAATCTTTTTACTGTTTGCAATGTTCTTGCTTTTCTTATTTCAAACTGTCGTACACCAACTTGATGGCCATTTGGCAGATATGGCAGTATATAAATGCTGATAAATAAATAAATAAATAACCCCCATGCTAGAGGTGTTGCAGGCTCTGGTTTGCATGAACAAATGTTGTCTTTACAAGTCATAATGTGAAAACTCGCATAACATAATGGTGAATGCAAGTGATGAAATGGGAAGTCCTTGGTTCAACTCTTATTTTTGCTGTAAACTGGGTAGCCTTGGATAAGACACCGTTCTCTCAGCCATGGCTTTTAGGCTGACCAGATGAAATCCAGGTCAGGACTCATGTAACTTTAACAGTTGTAGAGAAAAGGGAATTTCAGTCAGCGTCATTTGTATGCAATTTGTTCCTGGTGATATTCCCTCTTCATCACAACAGTTAAAGGTGCAGGCACTATACTAGAGTGACCATATACAAAAGAAGGCAGGGCCCCTGCAACTTTAACTGTTGTGATGAAGAGGGAATTTCACCAGGAACTAATGACATACAAATGACACTGGTTGAAATTCCCTTTGCTCTACAACTGTTAAAGTTACATGAGCCCTGACCTGGATTTTATCTGGCCACCCTAATGGCTTTCCACATGAAATTTGGGAATAATAACATTGGGCTACCTGATACAGATATCACTAACTTTAGAGGAGTGCATGGACACTATCTTTGTTGTGTCTCATGGAATCACTACTGATGCATTGTAAATGCAAATGAATTTACAAATACAAAATACAGAACAAGAAGCTCAGGAAGGTTGGGATATTTTTCAACTAGACCCCAAACACCTTTTTTCCATGTTAATGTTTGGTTCATATTCACAGGTTTCAAAATGAAGAGGGGGTGAGATTTGGGTAGTGGGGTGGAGGGTGATCAGATCCAATGGATATGGAGTTAATTGCTACATGGAAGCTAACTCTGGCCAGATCTACACCTTGTGTCAAATTATTAGGAACGTGGAATAAAACGCAGGTTATAACACGATGAAAGCGGTATGTGGAATGTGGATTGTGCCCAACAGTTATCAGTGTACTTCAATACTGCTGTAAAGCAGGAGTGTAGATCTAGCCTCTGTCTTAATGCACTTCAAAAGATAAATATCCAAACTGCAGTATTTCATGTAAATACGCACAAGATGACACATTAGTGCATTGCCACTGATACTGTGGAGGTAGCTTTTGAACACGAAGCAAGTATAAATCATGTGCATGTCTACCTAGCTATGGTGGAGTGTGGATCTAGTTGGAAACGAGCTCTTTACAGGTATTGTTTTTAGTTCACAATAAATCTAATTTAAAAAGTGTTACCCAGAATGATTTCTACTGCCAAGATTATAGGATCACAACACAGCCCAGCTAAAGCCTGGAAAACAAGGGTTAAAGAGCCTTCCCATATACCCAGTACTTAGAATCAGCAGGAGTAGCAGATCAGTTCATTCCAGTAGAGAAAAACACATTTAAGAGGAGTTAGGACGTACCCCCGCAAATGCCTCTTGCATGTATTCTGCTTGTTCAGACTGTGCCTATTTTTTTTAAAATCCCATTCTAACACTATTTTTCTATACATAATTAGCAATTGCCCTTCTAAATAAGCATAGCTGCAGGCTTCTGCTTCCCTGCCTGTCAAAGTTGCAAAGCCTGCATAATTGATTATGAGTAGCACTAAATCATAATTTTTCTATTTACTTCCTACCTTTCAAGCAGTTGGGGAAAAAAAAGGTAACTGGGGTACATTTTTGTGCTGGACCATTCTATACATGCGAAATGCTAAAAATAAAAGTGCTCTCTTGCAGATTACGCACCGCAGCGATGCAATTAAAGAGCGCTAAACCTGTAATGTGTTCACTGAGCTGTAGATTTTATTTGTTCCCATGCCTTCAGTTCCCTTTAAACTGTGAGCTAGAATATCTGTGAACATATTTAAAAACAAAGCCAAGCAAAAAAGTTCCATTCTAAGGGGCTGGAATAGCCCATGCACTGTTTAAACAGTTTGCCTCCTACAATAGCCATTGTCGTCCGTTTTTGAGGGGGGGGGATCAAATGACCATTATTAAAGCCAGAAATGATTCGAAAGCATTCCTCCACCCCCCACACACACTTTAGCAATACTCACATTCATCTTCTACAAGCAGACTGTCTCTTTCAAGCCATTTTGTAAGGAATCCCAGTCATTTCAATGGAGCAACAAAAAAAAGTAGGGTCCTGCTCTCTGTATTGACTGCCTGGGGTATTGTTCATTGCCTCCCTTTTTCTTTGATAACCATTCCTTCAGGATGTGGGAGCTGAGTTCAGAAATAGACTCCAGTTCACTGGGCATCAAACATGCAGGCTTCAACCCTCCCCAGCAGCCGTCAAGCTCCCACTGAAGCCAACCTGGTGCCAATAGATTTAAATATAATCTTTCCTCAGAGTGACGCGCTGGTGCGCAGCGTCGCGTGAATTTGCCTTAATCCTCCAGACGGATGGTGATCTCTCAACAACAGTGAAAGAATAGGAGCTGATCTGTCCTAAAGCTGCGTCGTTTTCATTCATCGCCCTTGCAAGGAAAATCCTGTCTCTCTGTTGAATTATTCATGACTCCTTCCCTTTCACCACTCCCAGTGTACACGCCACATCATTTAATACAGGGTGACTTTTTCCATTTCATATATATATATATATTTTAAAAAAGAAAAAAACCCATGACTTGTGCCTTCAAAGGTAGCAGCCGTGTGTGTATGTGGTGGGTTTTAAAGTGATGTTCATTACATAAGGTCCTGTAAAGGGCAATCCTATGTGCACGTCCGTACAGTAAGCCCCACTGAACGCAGAGGGACCTATTTAACATGCATAGGATTGGGCTGTCGGGATAACAAATTCCATCTTAATGGAGTTGCTTCTTTGAAAAAGTGGAAATAAAGTGATGATGAACGGCAGAGCAGAATATGTTTGGAAAACCTGACCTCACTCTCTTTCTTTCCTTCCTCTCAGGGGCATAAACTACAGGGGGGGGGGGCTTAAGCCCCCCTGGGATTTCCCGGGGTGGGGTGGGGGCAATGCCCCACCAGGTAACATCAGTGAGCTCACAGCCTGGCTGGCAGCAGTGCATATCCTGAATGTATTTCTTCTCCTTGCTGCTTTGTTTAGTTAGCTACCCTTCAGTGCTCCCTCTGGTTAGCGACAATAAATTTGTTTTAATTCATAAAAAGTGTTTCTTGATTTTTATCTTGGGCTTCAACCTGGATGGTATATTGTATGGGCTTCAACCTGGATGGTATATTGTATAGGACTATGGATGGTGGGGTAGTGTGTAAACTATCATAATATTGTAATTAAAATGTGACATTCATGTTGAGTACTGGCTATTTTAATATGTGGCTTTAAACACTCTAGGTTTAATGAAGTATGTTTTCCAGAACTACAAATAGAAATAGATACATAAAGGTAAACAAATAAGCCTAACCCCCTTTCCGAGGTTTAGACCCACCCCCCACCCCCCACCCCCGGGGAAATTGAGAAGTCACTCTCTCAACTTTTTTTTAAAGGGATAGTTTCATAGGAGATTAAAGGAACATACAACGGACTCTCAGATTTCTTCCAGTTTGCAGGAATTTCCATGTGGTTCTAATATAATGCACATCAGGGGTGTGGAACATCCAGCCTGCAGGAATAGTCTGACCTGCGGAGGTTTCACAGCACTGGGATGAGCAGCTGTTTCTCCCAGCTCCAGCCGAGTGGCTTCAAGCAGGGTGTCCTACCTCCAATGGGGCGATGCTTGCAGTGTGAAGCCGGGGACTCAGTTGGCACTGGAAGGAATAGCCACTCCTCCCAGCACCGATTGAGGGCTTTCATGCAGTGTGCCCCGCCCCCATGGGGACAGGGCACACTGTGCAGAGTCAGGTATTCAGCCAGAGCAAGGAAGAGCACTACACTGGCTGGGTGGCTTCGCACGGGATGCTCTGCACCCATGGGATCAACAACACACGCCATGCTAAGCTTGCTTTAAAGTATTTAAAAAATATTTTTGTATTTTTCTGTTTTATTATCCTAGTCCCTGCATTTGTGTTTTACCTCTTATACCTGATATTGTATTAATGGAGTTTTATAGTGTTGATTTTATTGTGATCTTCTTCTTCTTCTTCTTCTTCTTCTTCTTCTTCTTCTTCTTCTTCTTCTTCTTCTTCTTCTTCTTGTAAACCACCGAAAGTGATTTGTTTTATGAAATGTTGAATATATTTTTTAAAAAAATATATCAAGGGGGTGGGGTTTAGTGGCCAAACCCCTCCCACCAGGTCTCTCTGTTTCTTTCCCAGTTCAGAGAAAGGCAAAATGACTGGAGGCAGGGAGATGCCCCACAGAGGATCAGTGACTGTGACTCTGGAGAGGAACCAGAACCAGTCCCTAGTCCTTCTGAAGTGGGATACCCTGCCTCAGATCCCATGTCTTAAGCATGTGACCCCAGGAGGCTCCACTGTCCCCTGACTCTAAGGAGTGCACTTCCGACTCCTCTAGTGAAGAGGGAGACCTCAAGGACTGTCCTCACCTGGCTTCTCCAAACTTCATTCCCAAGGAGAAGCCAACACCTGCAGGAGAGGGCTGCTGGCTTTTTAACAGCCAGATGTGGCACCTGAGGGGGCGGAGTTTCCAGAACTCTTCTGACCTGAGCATAAAAGTCTGCCAATTGCTCCCAGTCAATGCTGGAATAATTCCTTAGTTCTTTAGCTTCAGGATTGCTGACCAAGGTCCTGAAACTAACTCTAGTTCCAGAAGTGATTCAGCCACCTTGACTACACTGTGCCTCGTTATCCGAGATGTTGTCCAGAGGTACCTCTAGATGGACAGTTTCCGTCGACATGTCTTCGCACTGGCGGCAGTTACGTTACATGATGCAGCTGCCGATGTGAAGACATTTAGGGGCAAAGGCCCTTTGCCGCGAACTAAAAAAGTCAGCCATTTAACACAACTTTTTTAGTTTGTGGCAGTCCTCCCCCCATTTAAAGTTTTAAAAGTTTTTTTTTAAAAAAACCACTGACGCACCTCTGCTGTCTTCCCCCCCCAATTTTGTAAAAAATAATTTAAAAAAAAATTACCTGGGAGTAGGGGAGCTGAGGCTCCCAGTCCCCCCTCCAGCCGCTGCTGCAGACTGGCGTAAGGGGCGTAAATGCGCCGTGCGATGCCGGGGAGGCACCACAGTGCAGTGCTCCTGGCGTCGTGAAGAGGGGGCCCAGGACAAATGATGAATTCCCTTATGAAGCACGGCAGCCTGGTGTGTGTGTGTAGAGGGAGGGGGCAATTCTGTCCTCCACTACAGTGTAGTTTCACATCCCTACACTAAATGCAGCTAGGTCTAGTGTATGAAGAGCTCTTTTGATGTACAGATACTACCAATGTGACTTCATAATGTATATCAGGGCTCCGGGAATCAGTTTTGGTCTGATGGCCAAGTTACTCAGAGGCTGCATTCCAATAGTAGGTGGGGCTAAGGGTGCAGGTGCAGGACCAATGGGAGAGAGGAAGGGGCCAACGCAAAGTGGGTGGGTCCAGATGTGATTTGTACCAATTTGGACATTTTCCCACCAAGCATAGAAAGCAAAGCTCAACTCTATGCACATCTACACAAGAGTCAGCTCCACCACAACAGCTTTCAGGCATACAAACCACAACTCAGTACTAGGCATGCCTACCCAGAAGTAAGCCAAAGAAACTGACTATTAAAACACAAGCCTCCAGTTCCCACAACTTCTGCTTAGAGGACCAATTTAAATATCTTTAATTTAATGTTATTTAAAGTAGAGTATTTAAAGTTTAAATGCCTTTAAATCCCCTCTTATCTCTGATCACTGATTATAGGTAAGAGCATGTTTCCCTGCACTGTACTAAAAAGGCTGTCTTTCTTCAGCATTCAGTAGGTAAATCCCCAGCTGTTATCACTAATCCATGACTGGATATAAAAGAAAGTGCTCCCTGCACAAAGCTGGAGGGAGATAGGGTGAAGCCTATGGGAACCGCCATAGGCCAGATCCAGGACAGTTTAAGAGATGGTACACCAAAGACTGCCTGTTTTGCTAATGTCCAGCATCCTTTTATTGACTTCAATTTGGACACTAACGGGTATAAACCTTTTCCCCCATGTTATCATTTGCTTTAATGAAATACATCACATTAGCATAAGCAAACTCTAGCACAACACCAGTAACATTAGCTGCCATGACAGGATTCCCCGGCTAGCTTGTTGTGCCTTGTGCTAGAGGTTCCTTACACTAGGGGAACATAATATACATTAGCACTTATATCGTCTTGGATACTGCCCATATTGTCAAGGTGTTCAGAATGATATTTTGTGAGAATGTTAGATAATGGTAATGCCTAGGTAGGCTTTTTTGCATGAATGTCATATTTGTTTATAATATGTATTATATCTCTTTATATATATTACAATAAAAATAAAAGTATTACAATTATGAATACAAAAGCGATTCTATCAAAGGAAAACTGTGGTTAGTATTGATATCTAAATTATATTTAACTTCCATAAAATAGATAAAAGGGACCACAATGTTCTAAAGACCTCTAAATGCTGTTTATAGGGAAGGTTGTTTTTTTTTACACAAATACTGCAGTATGAAATGTTAAAGACATGAATTCTACCATTCCATACTGAACAATACACAGATCAGCTCTTAGAGGCTTTCAGCAAGACTCTGCTCTTCTTCAGCAACAGATAATTTACACATATGAAATTGACTTGGCTGAGTCCATTTCAAGGCCAATTCCAACTCAATGTCAGCTTGAATCTAGATACAAACACATGGAAAGTTCATTCTGATATGTACTAGAGAGGATTTTTCCAGCTCAGATAGATATGAACAACTCATAAAGGATCAAATGCCATTGGACAAGACTTGTGTCAGTCACTGCCACAGCCAAGATGTTCAGCTACTGCCACATCCCAGAGGGCACTGACGATGCCTGCAAGATCTTGCTCACAGGGTACCTCAGGGCCACTATGGGTCTTATCAGTTCAGTTTACAACCATGTGGTGTTCCCACTAAACACAGCCCTGCAGTCTCCAGAAGATGACACTGCCATCATGTCTACCTTGGAGGTGGTTTTTCAGGTGACAACTTGTCTCAGCAGAGACCTGTGATGACCTGGAAGACCCCATGGAGTCATTGGAGGCTGTGCATTGGGGGCCAGAGCTCACAGCTTCACCACCAGCATGACAGTCTGCATTGGTTTCAGCATTCTGGCTGCACTCAGAAGGAAGGGTGGAAATTCATATGACCTTCTGAAGTCTAAACCTTCCCCTTCCCCTACCATGTTTAATCAACGTCATTGTACACATGTCATTCCTGACATCAGTTGAGACTGGATGCTAGTAAGCAGCATGTAAGCAGAGATTTTTTACGGGTGGATGGAGAGCACCAGACACTTCTTGTCTGAGAAGCCACAGTGGGTATTTGGCTGGATTGTGTATTATTCCATTGATGTGAATAATGAGCTGATCTATGTGGTCCTTCATCCAAGTGCCATTGGTCTTCTGAGGAAGAAAATGGTGATGTACCTACATTCAGTAGAAGTTGGGATTTACCTTCTTGTGTCTGGCACAGTCTCTTATCTTATGGAGAATTACCTTGCCAAAGGTATACCTTGAAACCACCCACACGAGAATCTTCTTAACCTATATCTCCTAGAGAATAGTAACAATCACCATAGCAACTGCATCTTCATTCAAAAGTTTGATTTGTCTCTGAAGGCCTATATGTTTCAAATCATATATGGATGGCACTTATTAATTTAAAATAAGATCTAACAATTAGCTTGTCTACAGGAGGCTAATGCCTCATCCAATCCCTGCTGTTCAGATTATGACTAGACAGTTAGAAATCTTGGCCATGTTTTCTGAATTGTTAAACGACATTTCAACAGCAGGGAATTCCTTTGAATAAAATCACAGCACAAACATGCAGCTTCCCCCCTCTTTATATTATCAATTATATTACATTTCGATACTTGATGTAGATTTATTGCAAAGTTGGATTGCTGCATCAGCCAAAATTCTGATGCTGCCCTGGTGTGCTAGAACTTCATTAGGAAAAGTTTACAAGATGTATTTGCCTATCATGTCACATTTAAGAAACATTTAAAGCACCAAACACATTCATTTAGGACATAAAATAAATGAAGCACAGACGGCAAATGGAAGCCACACTCTGGGAGGTTTTTGTGCGGGCAGAATGTGACCCACAAGGCTGATTTAAGAGCTGGTGTTTCACAAGAGTTGCCAAGTCTTTCATGTTTGTCTGCACTGATCAGAGATTATAAATTAGAGATGAACATGGATAAGTACCAGGAACCTAATAACACGGCAAAAGCAAGCTTGCATCTAAGAATATTTAAATATTACAAAATCTGGCTCACAAAACTACAGTAAGTTATATCCTACCTTTCTTCTGTAGGCTGTCCATTATGAAAAATGGGTTGCTGAAATAGCTGGGCTCTAAGAGGGTCAGGTCATCAGCCTTGGGTGGAACTCCATTGTGTTGGGACCCTACTCAATGAATATGAAGATGCCTTTATACTGAGTCAGACTACTGGCTCATCCAAACCAGTACAATCTACTGGTAATTGCTCTTCACATTCTTCCAGCCTGACTGCTCCAATTCTATTAAACTTGGACCTTATATATGCAAAGCATGAATTCTGATGTATGGCTCCTCCACTTCATTTCCTGGGAAACTCAAAGGCCTTCTTGAGCCCAAGCAGCCACCTTTCAGGGATGTCATAATTGCATCTCTCATTGCAGATCCTGCATTGATCAGGGAATTAAACTGGATGACCTCCAGCAAAGTCCCTTCTGATTTGTATGACCACATTTCTGCTTCCAGTCTTGGAACAAAAACTGTTTTTTTCTTCCTCGTCTGGTGTGTCCCTCATCAAATCAGGTAATATACTGCTCTGCCAGTGGAGGCTGGTGGCTCCAACCTTAGTGGGGCAGTGAATCTACTCTGAATTTCAGCTGGAACAAGTTAGAACTCTAAAGGAGCTTTGCACCTTGCTTTGCACCTTGGATAGCTCCTTTATTTATTTATTTATTTATTACATTTGTATACCGCCCCATAGCCGAAGCTCTCTGGGCGGTTTGCATGGGATTAAAACAATTAAAAACAATATACAAAAATTAAAACAGCAAAAACATACAACATACACACAATACACACATACATTTAAAACCGCTAGGGATGTGCATCGTATCGTTAAAATCGCCGATAACTATATGATATGCTCTCTATCGTGTCTCCGTTTAATGATACGATAGGAAATCATAAGGAATACAACGATAATTATTGGAAATGATAGAAATTCCAACGATAAATATCGTATTTTATCATGTTATCGGAAGGCGTTTTCTCATTTGCCACCACATCGACGGAGCTAGAAGGTGGGGTGTGCTTGATGAGACACGGTTTCGGTGACCAATCGTGCAGCAAGGATTCCAGCAGGAGCCAATCACAATGTTGGAGGAGGGCGGATATCCCCGCATAAAACCCCCACACTTGGTGTTCCAGGCTCTGTTGGGAGTTAGGCGTTGAGGGGAGAAGGGTGGATTTGTTGGAGCTCTGTCCTGGCTCCTGGGTCTTGGTGGCGAATTGTTGGAGATTCATTGTAATCTCTTGCATCTTTGTGTCTCAGGTTTGTTTGGCTGTGCGTTGCTGCCTGTGTGTTTGAGACTTTGAGTTATAATTTTTATTTTTATAGTACGTTTTCTGGTTGGGGTTAGGTACTTAGCAGGAATGGGGGTACTGTGACTGAGGGGGAGTGTCTTTGTCCTCTGCCCTGTTGAACTTTCTTTAAAAAAAACAGAAATATATTATATTTTTAAAAATTATATTTATCTCCCTCTCTTTCTCTGGGTGTGTGTGGTTGCTTGATTGACTGTGAGTGTGCTGCTGCTGTGTCTAGCCTGCTACACAGGATCTGTGTGGTCAAAGCAGCACACGAAGTCACAAACTGTGGGCAAAAGCATACTTTTTTGTTGCAATCATTTTCTACTTTGTAGCAATATGAAACGCAGCTCTAAGACACGCCTTGGGTGAGGTGTCTCTGGGTCTAGGAGAGATGCTGTTGCAGCTGGGGGCAGTTCTGGGGTGGCTGTCTCTCCCTCTCATACATGTTTTATTTCTTTTTGAAAGACACTGCTCCAGCCAATGTTTCCAGTCTGGACTGGAGGGATTGCTTTAGGGAGCCTTGAGAGAGATTCTGTATTTTTATTTTTCGTCACTATGTCCCCTGGGTCTGCTCCTCATGGAGTCCGTTAGTGAGGGACCGCAGAAGCATCCCCCTCACACATTTTTTTTGTTTTGTTTTTTGAGAATTTGGTCAGGCAATGTGCCTGCCTACACCTGCCCAGAAGGGGACTCTTATCAATTGGCCAATGTGCCTACCCAGAAGGGGATTTCTATGAACTGGGCAATGTGCCTACCTTTATCCCAAACGTGACTTTTATTTGTCTATGCTCCAGCCAATGTGCGCAGCTCTGGCATGAAGAAATGCCAACCTGCCTGCATGGGGATGGCGGGCAGACTGGGTCATTTTTTAAGCATGATGATGAGGATCCTGCAGGTTGGCATGCTTCTGGGGTATCTCCTGGCCCAATGAGGCCCTGCCTGCTAAGGCTGGCTCTAAAATAATAACTGTTATGCCCGTGCTATTCCCCTACCCCCCAATAATGCGTGGATGAGACAAGGTATTTTACTTTTATGACTGCATATGGAAGGCACTGCCGAATAGGTTTATCCACAGGTTTTGAATGTTCACTGTATTCATAAAAATATACCTAACTCACGTGACTTTAATTTGCCAAAGTGCCTACCCTGAATGTGAATTTTTTTTTATTTGGCAAAGTGCCTCCTTCTACCCCAAACAAACGTGACTTTAATTTGCCAAAGTGCCTACCCCGAACATACGTTTTCTTTTATTTGCCGAAGTGCCTGCCTACTTCAACCTCAACGGGGACTTTTCTTTTATCTGCCACTGCTCCAGCCAATGTGTGCAGCTCTGGCATGAAGAAATGCCCACCACCACTGCCTGCATGGGGATGGCGGGCAGACTGGGTCATTTTGCTACTGCGGTGGAATGCAGCCATCCACTCACTGTGCCAGGCGTAGGCGCTAGTGGGCTCTTCCAGGTTTCTTCACTTAATCCTGCTGGGTATCTCCCCTCCTGGCCCAATGAGGCCCTGCCTGCTAAGGCTGGCTCTAAAATAAGAACTGTTATGCCCGTGCTATTCCCCTAACCCCCAATCCTTGTTGTTGTACTTAGACATGCGTGGCCTAATCTTGCTACAAGGCAGGCAGCAGTTTTGCTACTGCGGTGGAATGCGGCCATCCACTCACTGTGCCAGGCGTAGGCGCTAGTGGGATCTTCTAGGTTTCTTCGCTTCCTCCTACTGGGTATCTCCTCTCCTGGCCCAATGAGGCCCTGCCTGCTAAGGCTATACATGTTACGCCCGTTCTATTCCCCTACCCTCCAATCCATGTGACTGCATATGGAAGGCACTGCCAGGTTTATCCACAGGTTTGGAAAGTTCATTGTATTCCATCCAGGAATGCATCCACTCACTCTCATTGTGCCATGCACGCATGCATAGGCGCATTTCCTCCGCTCCAGCCAAAGAGCCAACCTCAACCCAGAAGGGGACTTTTCATTTATTTGCCAAAGAGCCAACCTCAACCCAGAAGGGGACTTTTCTTTTATTTGTCAAAGAGCCAACCTCAACCCAGAAGGGGACTTTTCATTTATTTGCCAAAGAGCCAACCTCAATCCAGAAGGGGACTTTTCATTTATTTGCCAAAGAGCCAACCTCAACCCAGAAGGGGACTTTTCATTTATTTGCCAAAGAGCCAACCTCAACCCTGACGGGGACTTTTCATTTATTTGCCAAAGTGCCTACTTCTATCCTGAACGTGACTTTTTATTTGCCTCTGTTCCAGCCAATGTTGTGTGCAGCTCTGGCATGAAGAAATGCCAACCTGCCTGCACGGGGATGGCGGGCAGACTGGGTCCTTTGAAGCACAATGAGGTCAAGGTAGTGTGTGATGGTTGTTTTGATGGCATTCTCACAGTTGTAAAAGCAACACATGATATGCTTCTGCTGGGATCCTCCAGGTTGTCCACTGCAGGGGTACCTCTCCTGGCCCAATGAGGCCCTGCCAGGCTACGGCTGGTTAAAATAAGTTAAATAACTGTAACACCCATGCTATTTCACTACCCTCCAATCCTTTCATTATTTCATTTCACATGCGTGACCTAATCAATGAGACAAGGCAGCAGCAACAGTTCACCATCTTCTGCTTAACACATTTTATTTTTATGCATATGGAAGGCACTGCCTGCCTACTAGGTAGGTTTATCCACAGGTTTGGAAAGTTCATTCATTGTATGTATTATTCATAGAATACTTATAAGTCTCAGCAGCAGCAGCAGCAGCAGCACGGACATGTACTGCATTACTAGAAACAGTGTATGTTGTTGACAGCTTACTTCTAAGTAACGCCTGCAGCTGTGCATTTGAAATTGGGCACAGATGAGTCCCCTCAAGGCCATCTGTGAGATACCCATGAGTACTGGACGACAACGTCTCTTGAAAAAGGACCACATTTCAGCCACCTGAAACAGTGTATTTGAAAGCTTACTTCCGAGTAACGCTTACACCTATTGTTCTGTAATTTGGGACCCATGACTAGCAACACTCAGTCTGCACTGTGACGAAGTTTCAAACCTGTAACTTGGAAAATTAAGACGTTTTAGGCCTTTCAGACTCAAAAGCAACTCTCTCTAGGGCAAAATGTAGAAACGATATAATATCGTATTTCCGATATTTATCGGAAATCTGATACAGACCACCTACAATATTATCGGAGATGATAATTTTTTTGGTCCAAAATCCTGATAATGATACGATATAATAATTTCGGGCATGCACATCCCTAAAAACCGCTACAACAGCCCCAAAAGCTACAAGAACAAAAACAAACCCATGCTCCTCATATATTGCCAAATGCCTGAGAGAAGAGGAAAGTCTTGACCTGGCGCCAAACCATAACAATGTTGGCGCCAGGCGGGCCTCATCAGGGAGATCGTTCCACAATTGGGGGGCCACCACAGAGAAGGTCCTCTCCCTTGTTGCTGACCTCCGAGCTTCCCTCGGAGTAGGCACTCGGAGGAGGGCCTTAGATGTTGAACGTAGTGTTCGGGTAGGTTCATGTCAGGAAAGGCGTTCCGTCAGGTATTGTGGTCCCAAGCCGTGTAAGGCTTTATAGGTTAAAACCAGCACCCTGAATCGGGCTCGGAAACATACAGGCAGCCAATGCAAGTGGGCCAGAGTAGGTCTTATATACTTGAACTTTCTGGTTCCAGTTATCAATCTGGCCGCTACATTTTGCACAAGCTGCAGCTTCCGAAACGCCTTCAAAGGCAGCCCCACGTAGAGTGCATTGCAGTAATCTAACTTGGAGGTTACCAGAGCATGGACAACTGAAGCCAGGTTATCCCTGTCCAGATAGAGACGTAGCTGGACCACCAACTGAAGTTGGTAGATGGCACTCCATGCCACTGAGGCCACCTGAGCCTCAAGTGACAGAGATGGTTCTAGGAGAACCCCCAAGCTACGAACCCGCTCCTTCAAAGGGAGTGCAACCCCATCCAGAACAGGTTGAAGACCCTCCATCCGGTCAGCAGAACCACCCACTAACAGCATCTCAGTCTTGTCTGGATTGAGTTTCAGTTTATTACCCCTCATCCAGTCCATTGTCGCAGTTAGGCACTGGTTCAGCACATCCACAGCCTCACCTGATGAAGATGAAAAGGAGAAATAGAGCTGTGTGTCATCAGCGTACTGATGACAATGCACTCCAAAACTCCGGATGACTGCACCCAACGGTTTCATGTAGATGTTGAACAGCATGGGGGACAAGACTGACCCCTGCGGAACCCCATACTGGAGGATCCACAGGGCCGAGCAGTGTCCCCCAAGCACCACCTTCTGGAGCCGACCTGTCAAGTAGGAGCAGAACCACTGCAATGCAGTGCCTCCCACTCCCAACTCAGCCAGTCGTCCCAGAAGGATACCATGGTCGATGGTATCGAAAGCCGCTGAGAGATCAAGGAGAATCAACAGAGTCACACTCCCCCTGTCTTTCTCCCAACATAAGTCATCATACAGGGCGACCAAGGCTGTTTCCGTACCAAAACCAGGCCTGAAACCCGACTGAAATGGATCCAGATAATCGGTCTCATCCAAGAGTGAGACTGGTTCTGATTGAAACCTGGAGTGGATTCACTGCCCCACTGACATTGGAGCCAGCAGCCTCCGCTGGGAACAGCCACCATACCATTGACAGGTTCACTCTCCATAAACCCCAGAAAGCGTAATTTGGTTGGCAGACTACATTATAGGAAAACATGTACCCTAATGGTTAAGTCTCAATTTCCCAGCAAATTTGCAGAACCAAAAATATTTAGCTATACTATTTGAGTATATTTTCAGTTTCTGGGCTTAAAAAAACCCAGTCACATTGGCACATGTTGTTGGCAGGTAGGGAGTTAATGTGGCACAGGAGAAATGCTGGTTTCTAAAGTGGGAGACAGACGGAGACAAGGTAGCTCAGAGGAGAAATAGCTTTGCGAAAAAAGCTGATATCATGGATTCCAGCAGAAGATAAAATCTGATTTGTGTGCTTACGGCTGCGCTTAAGGGAGCTTTAAAGAAGCTGGTGGGGCAAAGCTCAAGACTAGTGTCAGAGGCAAAAAGAAACTTAGTTTCTTTTAATCATTTGGGAGTTGTCAATATTTCCTAATATGCAGCCCGGCTGTGCTCCCTTTCCTAACTATCATGCCTAGTTACTCAGTTTAGGTATTGGGAAAGCATATTATTAAAGAGTAGATGTTACTGTGGGAGTGAATAGGACTGGGAAAAGTTACTCTTACATTTTCCTGTCATTTGGTATTCTTGATATAAGGAGGAAATCTGAGAAATAAATAACTGTAGACCAACAGCAGCAGCGCCAGAAGAAGCCGTGGAGTTATTTGGGTGGCAGTGCTATCATCCACATTACTTCATCCGGCCGTTGGTAAACAATCCACACATCTTTTACACACCGGAATTTCCTTGTAGCCATTGCCCTTTTCAGATCCTATCTACACAGAAAAGGGGGGGGGGACAGGACTCCATAGCTGATCCCACATTTAACATTGCTCATCAAGCTGGGTCCACCCTCTTGACACCAGTGCATTCAAATGTCCCCAAGCTGATGCCCTCCAGATGTGTCAGACTGCAACTCCCAGGAACCCCACAGCCAGCCATACTCATCCAACACATCTGTAGGACACCAGGTTGGGAAGACAGATTCAGTATGTGCCTATATCAACAAGGGTGACCAAAGGGGTCGACCCTGAGCAGGGCTGGTGGTGCATGCAACATCTGGGCAGGGCCAGCAGGACAGTTCTGTTTCCTCTTCTCCATGTGTCCCTTGTATGCATGGAGAACATCTGAGCAAGAGCTTAAGCAGGCTCCAAAAATATAGCCTGTCAGGCTCAGCTCCCTCAAAACACCAGCAACTAAACATGTGTCAATGAAACAGTGAACTCATATATTACAGTAGGATCTAAATCCCACAAGAGTCCACAGATCAGAGTTTTTGATGAGCCCAAGTTCATATAAATTCAGGTAATCCAAACAAGATACAGGAACAGCATCCTAAAGTCCAGCAATATATTCCAAAGCAGGATCCCAAGGCATGAGATTCAAGCCATGCATTGGTTCAGGGTTCAAGAAGAGTCCAAGTGACTTTGGTCTAGCCTCTGTGCCTCTGTGTGGGGAGGTGGGGTGACTAGAGTTCCTCACTTGTCATTCTGGCCCTACGGGAAAACTTAGCCTGGAGTGAATAACTCCATCTAAGGCTGCCTCTACAAGAGGCATTTAAAGCTCTTCCAAGGCGCATTAAAATTTTTACCTCTACAAGAATGGAGCGCAAATCGGGCGTAGAGGCACGTTTTCTCTCCGATTATGCGCATTATCGAATGCGCGTTAAATAGCGAGTTTTATTTTGCTCCAGCCGTTAAAGCGCATTTTGACTATGTGAACAAGCGATTCTCCGCATTAACTACTTGTAAAGCGCATTTCAAACAACCGGTAAGGCCACCAGTTGTGCGCTCAATTACCTCCTGCATACAAGCATTTACGATAAAGCGCTTCAGCGATTATGCGCATAATCGGCTAACCAGGCGTCAAACGGAATCCATCTAGAGGGGGTCTAACTGGGTGTTGTTCCTCTTGCCATTTCAGCCATCAGTGTTGCCTAGGAGATAGCCTTGGGCATACCTTTTCCTCAGCTGAGTCTGCCTCTTGGCTGCTTATCAAAGAATATTTCTCAGGCTCTGGAGACTCGGGTGCTTTTACCAAGGCTAGCTCTGGCTGTAGTTGAAACCAGGCAAAGTCAAATTCCCAGAGCCCTGACATCTCCTACACTGACTAGTCCTAAATCAGATTCTTCTATCTCTGAATTAGATTATTCTTCTGAGACTGCTGCATCAGGGGAAGGCCCATGGCATTGGAAGCTGTTCTTCCTCTGAATCCAGCTAGTAAAGGCACAATTTGAGTCCATTTAACTACACAGGCTTTATTATTAAAAGACCGATCTTTTACATCAGGAGTGGAACGACTTCAGGCTTGTGGGATCTACTTTTTTTTTTAAAAAAAAACAACAACCCTAAGATCCACCAACCAGCGCTTAGTGCAAAAGGCATAAACGTAGAATTAAAGAAGTTTGAGTCCAGGAATTTTGGTTTGTGTTCCAGAACTGAAAACCAGTTCTGGTTACACCAAGTTGTCATCATTTCAGCAATATAATGCAATAAAGCGGGGGGGAGGGACAATCAGTTTGTTGCTGCTAATGGCGGCTATTGGGGGCAGTGATGTCATTGCTGCTATACAGTCAGGCAATTGAGTATTGTAAAACAATTGAGAGTCCACCAATCACACAGAGATCTACCAGAAGATCAAGGGTGCAGAACTTCAGGGCCAGATGGCCACGTCCCTTCCCCAGCCCTCCCCAAACCATTTGGTTGTTTCCCTGCAACTTCCTCCCTCATTATAAAAGACTGAAATGCCTTTCCTAAGGCTTAATTACTGGCAGGGAGAGCTTTTATGCTAAAATATTTTTGGTGTCTTGACCCCAGCCTTTTTGCTTTTTGGCTCTGCCCACAACTGAAATTTATTTATTTACGTACATTATTTATATATTGCTCCCCATCCAATGATTTCAGAGCAGTGAACAACAAATAGAACAAAAGAATAAAGACAGAATAAAGACACCCTATTAAAAATACATTTTTAAAAGAACAAAGTTCTGAGAAAACCATGGCAAGTCATTCAGGTAAAGCTTCCTGAAATGCCTGACCTCCAAAGATAGGGAATTCCATAGGAAGGGAGCCACCAAAGGTCCATGTGGAACTACCAGGAACATACTCTCAGATGTCCTCAGTGACCAGGCAGGTTGGTAGCGTAGAAGGTGCTCTCTCACGTATCCTGGTCCAACGTTGTTTAAGGCTTTGTACACTAGTACTATAACCTTAAACATGGCCCAGTAGCAAATAGGCAGCCAGTGCAGTTCTCTCAGCAAAGGAATTGCCTGCTTAAAAGGGGCAGCTCCTGAGAACAGCCGAGCTGCTGCAGTCCCCAAGAGCTTCACCAAAATGGAATTCAGCCCTCAGGCTGAAAGAAATTCAAAGTCCCTGCAGTAGAACAAGAACTACCTTCTGCCCAGAAGTTGCCATAATTCATTCTTCTTTCTCTACTTGATTTTATTCCTGCCTCAGACATTACCTGCTGGTTTTGAGGCTGAAATTCCTTTGTTTGGGGATTTTACATGGGTACCGTAATTGACTTTCAAGTGGTAACATTGTTGCAGCCTTAACTTTGGTGTTCCTGAGTATTCTATAAATGGGGAAAAATTCTTCACCATAGCCCTCTTGCCCTCTTTCAGATTGGGTTTGTGTAACTTCTTTAAAGTCCTTAGATTAGTGAAAATGTGCCTCCTTCCCTTCCCAGCTGGTGACAATATCCAGCTGAACTTTTATGCAGCCGATAAGAAATTGTATCGTGCTGAATGCTGTGGCAGGCTAGCCTGCTGGGTAAAAGTACTTGGAAATGTCATAACATTAAACATAATAGCTTCCTAGGCAAAATTCTAATGACTTTGGAGGCACACAATTAACATTATTATTTAGTGTAAGACTGATACAGCTGGCCAGCACATGATACACTCCCCATGCAATCATAAAAAGCCTATTTTGGCTTTTAAAAAACAATTTCATAACAATCCCCTAATTTAACATTACAAAACCAATGTGATGATTTATCATCATTCATCATTAGAGAGGCTAATGAATATACTATGTCTTATGCACTCAAAGGCAATGCACAAAGAATAGGAATCAATAGCATGCCACCAGTCCATGGGTTGGGTAAATCATCCAACAGCAATTGGTTGATCTGCTCTGATATCATAGAAGGGTCAGTGTAGTCGAAGCGCTCATGATGCAGCTGCTCTGATGTCACAGAGAGGTTATGAAACCTTGGGCCAGGCTGCTGTTTGCTAAGATAGATGCGGGGGGGGGGGAGGGAGAGTGCTTGGTTAGGCAGAAGTTAATGGAGTGTGAGTAGGTGCAGATTAGCTGAGCTATGTTTTCAGGGCCTTCTGATGGCAACACCTGGCAAAGAGGTGTGTGTGTGTGTGTGTGTGTGTGTGTGTGTGTGAGAGAGAGAGAGAGAGAGAGAGAGAGAGCTGCAGGCTGGAAAGAAAAATATAGTGCAGTAAATCATAAGTCTACTAATAGCTATTTTGCTTCATCTGTGGGAGACTTTTGACATGCTATTCAATCAGGAAACACGTAAACTATATTAACATGCACTTTGCAGGCATTCAGTGATCTTACTCCTTTCCCATGTGCTAGAGTTCATACTCTGGGGGTGTTTTTTTTTTTTTTTTTTTGCTGGAGGGCGGCAGAATGAAGGGATGTAGCTTCACAGGGTTCAAATATCAAAAAGCTTTCTGGCTCTTGCCCTTTTTCCTATTTGTCCATTGATGTAAACTATCATTTCCCTCATTTCTTTGATGTTCTGCCAACCAACGTCTACCGCCTGTTGGTCCATCACTAAGAGACACATCCACACAGAAGGTCCATTGGAAAAGTTGGTGAGTGCCTCTGATACCCACGAAGCCTAAGTGTGAGGACTTCCTTGATCCATTTTCCATTCCTGTAGGGAGGGATGCTCTTTCCACACACTGTACAATTTGCTACCTGAGTTCCAAACGGTGTGTCAGAAATTGCTCTGGCCATGGCTCTGATATCCTGGGATACAAACACAGCCAGGATTTATTTATTTTTCTGTTCTCATTGACTGGCCCTAGCTTCTAATCAGCCTCCTCCCCAATTAAAGAAATGAGGGGGTGGCTGCTGGCAAGCTTGCCAAATCCTTGAAATGGATCTGCAGAAGTATGAGTGGCAGACAAGCATAGGGATGTGCAAGAACTTTGTTTTGGTGCACAAATCATGCAAACTCGCCTCATTTGCAACCCTGAACATGAACAAGAGTACATTTTTCTGAAAATGTTCCACATCTGTGAACTTGCGATTGTGTTAAAAAAAATCGTATTTTGAGGAAAATTCACACTTTGAAATGCATATTTAAAACACACACATGGATTTCCACATTTGGGGAAATCAACTGGGGAAAGTACATGTTTCTGAAAAATGCGCACAAAATGTGCACTTTCCCTGTTCAAATGAACAACAACAAAAAATAGGTTGCAAGCGAAAATAGGAGCAAGCAAAACCAAGCTTTCAAGTGAAGTTTGGAGCATTATGATGAGTTCAAACATCCCTGCTTCTCCTATCCCAGAAAAACAAAACAGTGGCTTGTGCTTTTCCACAAATACTTTCACAGCGGTGCCCCATCTCCCCACTGATGGCTACCGTTTGCCCCAAGAATGCTCTTTGGAACAATACAAGCATCCTTCTGGAGCATTCACTGGGATTTTGAAATGGCACCTGGCAGCTTGGAGGAGTCAAGCAGTGTGGTGGTGAGTTTGGCACACGCACCCCTTCTTGGGAAGGGCCAAAATGGCCCTTCTCTTTTACAACCACTGAAGATGGTGGTGACAATCTGGGATGGGTGGGATTTCACTAAAGGACAATTGCCTCTCCCTCTCCATGGCTAATAAAAACTTTTTGGGTGGCGGGTGAATGCCTTATATTGGGAAAATATGGAGCAAAAGATACCCCCACTAGCGCCAGTGCATCAATCCAACTCCCCTCTCTTCGGTGATGACTGCTTTTACGCAAAGAGAATGTTATTGGAGATATGATTACATCTCTCCCGTGTCCTGTCTAGATTTACCCCAATAGCTGTATTTGTTTGTTTATTGATCTGTTGCAAAAACAGAGAGGTTTGTTTGGTTAACTCATCAGCGTGGAGTGAATAATTTGGAATTAATAATTTATTACACGTGTTTAAGTCTTTTCTTCCATGGGGAGTGGCATATCCGGGAGCAAATTGCTGTTTCCTCTCATTCATTCATGAGAGTTTCATTACTCTATGGTATGATTGCCAATATTTAAAGATTTGAGGAGCATTGTGTCTTTGTGATGGCTTCAATATCTATCGATTTGTTTCTCTGATTTGTTGAGAATGAGAGTGTTTCTCATATGAATATCTGCAAATTGCTGCCAGAGCTCTGTAAGTTGTTCCCGGCAACAAAATCTTAATTAAAAAAAGAAAAAGAAAAAGGAGATTTCTCTTTCCACACATTGAAAAATAATTATTACCTTTCATCTCTGCAGTATTCTTTTCTGCTTTTCTTTTACAATTTTCATTTAGTCTTACAACAATTCTGGAAGACGGTATAGATCGAGAGAAAATGATTAGCCTAAGGTTAACTAATATGCTTCATCTCTAAATCAGGAGTTAAAACCTGAATATGAATGTCTAAGAAAGTTTTATCTCCCTGCTTCCCTGCCTCCCCTTCCAATATAGGTGGCAGGCTAGGCCAGGAGGGAACACCGCAAGGGCCTCTGGAGCAAAAAAACCCAATACCAATGTATCTAATAGCATGATAATAATAGCTTGAATTCCTCTGGAGCAGCTCTTAGATGAGGGCTAAACTGATTGTGAGGCTGTCCCTTTGCACGCCCCCTCTGGTCTGTACACTCTGTGAAGCAGACTTAAGTATACTGCCTGCTCATAATATTATCATAACTACTTAACACATATACTTTCAGCCATGTGACAGTGAGAAGAACTGCATGTTTTTAGGATGTTTTAATGCAGTTTTAATAATGTGTCATGTTTTAATCAGTTTTATGTATTTTATCATATTGTTGTTCCCCGCCTCGATCCAGACAGAGAGGCGGGTAAGAAATAAATGCTGCTGCTGCTGCTGCTGATGATGTTTAGGGTGTGAGGAGAATGCTTGACTACTAGTGATGTTGTGGGTGCCTGAGTGAGTCTGGGCATCTGACGGACTCCCCCACAACCGCCTCCCTGGATCCAGTCAGATGTTTGTGGCACATTCACAGACCTGCGCTCCGAGCGCCCATGATGCCTGATGAATGCTTGGCAGCCGTCGGCCCTTGTCTGGAGCCTCCATTCTGGAGCCATAGCAGAAGACTGGAGATCGGTAAACGTCACCTTTAACTTTAAAAGGAGGTGGGCAGAGTCAGAATCCAGGAAACTACAGACTGACAGCTTGGCATTGATAGCAGGCAATATTCTGAGGCAGTCCCTTGTTGTTGATATTTTAGGGCCAGATCCACACCAAGCAAGATATAGCACTATGAAAGCAGTATGAAAGCGGTATATGGCATGTGTCATGGGCCCCAACAATTGTTAGCGTACGTCAATACCACTATAAAACAGTAATGTGGCTCCTGCCTCTTCTATACTGCTTTCATACTGCTTTCATAGTGCTATATCCTGCTTGGTGTGGATCTGGCCTAGGAGAAGCTGGACAGCCAACTCAGCTGTAGTTGCATCCTGCATTGAGCAGGAAGTTGTATAAGATTATCTCCAACTCTATTACATTTCTTCTCCAGTGATCCCACTCCTAGCTCTATATACTTCAATGACATTGAGTTTTCCACATGTGTACAGCTGCAGTCCAATACACACTTGCCTGGAAGTGATCCCCAGTGAACACTGTGGGACTTACTTCCAGGGAAAGATGCATGAGATTGGGCTGTACGTCAACTTTGGAGTCTTATTCAAGTAGGTTACTTCCATAAACTACCCCAGATCCAACCCTCCCATTTTGTACCAAATTGTTTTCCTCTTAAATGTTTGAATTGCTGTATTCCAGTGCATTCATTTGACATACACACAAAAATCCCACTCTTTCTTCCACATCCCCTTGTGCATAGAAAAGGAACAGAAATACTGGTTCTATCTATGATGGCCCTTTATGACTCTATGAGTTTGCTGAAAACAAGCTCACCCACCCCGGCAATGTCTGCATGTCCAATTTCTTTTTCGTCTTTTAAGTGGATAAATCATTCTCCTTGCTTACTGGGATGCTACGAGTGAGGATCTGGTTAATTAGATATTTCTAAAGCATAGCATTCCCAAATCAAGATGAAAATGCTACAAAAGTGCAAAGTAGTGCGATTTTTGGCACTATGTGCGTTCTCTCTGCTTGAGGCTGTAAATTACAAAGGTTTGCTGAGCTTCAAATGTTACATACAAATACAAACAACAAGGCAAGCTCTCTCAACCAATATGTTTTAAACATGACTCATACTATTGAAATTCAAAGGGAATGCCTAATAATTATGCTGGCATTTGTAATCCCACCCCACTGCAGAAGATAACCACGTATTTCTCACAGACTGGCAATTATCGCTCAAGGCTGGTTCACACAACATGCTTTCTTTTTTATGTGAGCTATTCTGACCTTCCCTGGGTATCCTCTAACATAGACAGGTAAGGCCAGTGGCTTTTTCTGTGATCATGGTGTATGAGGGGGAGGGGAGAAACTGCTCTAATCATGCAAATTGCTGTCAGCCTTCTGTTTGATTACATTATTCACACATTAAGGATTTAGTCCAATATATCCTTACCATAGTAATTCCCATTAATCACAATTGGACTTACTTTCAAGAAAGCATGCATAGAAGGATGCAGACAAACTGGAGCATGTTCAGAGGAGGACAATGAGGATGATCAGGGATTTGGAAACAAAGCCCTATGAGGAGAGACTGAAAGAACTGGGCATGTTTAGCCTGGAGAAGAGAAGATTGAGGGAAGACATGATAGCACTCTTCAAATACTTGAAAGGTTGTCATACAGACGAGGGCCAGGATCTCTTCTCGATCATCTCAGAGTGCAGGACATGGAATAATGGGCTCAAGTTACAGGAAGCCAGATTCCTGCTGGACATCAGGAAAATTTCCTGACTGTTAGAGCAGTACAACAATGGAACCAATTACCTAGGGAGGTCATGGGCTCTCCCACATTAGAGGCATTCAAGAGGCAGCTGGACAACCATCTGTCAGGGATGCTTTAAGGTGGATTCCTGCGTTGAGCAGGGGGTTGGACCCGATGGCCTTATAGGCCCCTTCCAACTCAACCATTCTATGAATTGTACTGCAAGTTTATTCACGCAGGTTTGCATTTAGGGAAGGCCAGGAATGCTTACTTGGAAAAACAATATTGTGTAAATTTGAACCCTATTACAAAAATAAAAATAAAGTTCTATATTCTGCAGTTAGAATACAATATATCCAAACAGAAAATATCCATATTTTTTGTGAACCATCCAGCGAGCTACAAAGGCCCTTTTCCCTGTGCCCCATCATTCTGAAGCTCAGAGAGTGGTTACCAGAGAAAGGGCCTTCTTGGTGGTGGCCCCAATTTTGGAAAGATCTCCCCAGGGAAACGTACCTGCACCAATATTTCCCATTGTGGTTGCTTTTTTGCAGTTTTTGGTTGCTGATTTTCTCCCTGACTGTGGCTTCTTCCCCCTTTCTAGATTAGTCACATAGGTAATGCTGTGCTATCAGGGATCACATGAATGGGATGACATCACAATTGTATGTAGCCAATCAGATTAGGCTGTGCGGTTATTTCAAGAAGACAAGTGAAGGAATTTTTTAAAAAGCACACTGTTTCGCAAGAAAGGTTGAATCATTGCCCCAAAGAAGTTTTTTTTAAAAAATCTAGAAAAGTTCAAGAGAAACATTAGTTTCCATTCCACCCAAATCCAAAGTAATTTATACACATATTTTTACAAGTTAATGCTTTTAGCCATTTCCTCAGATACTGGAAGTAAGAATTCCCGTTTGGGGGTGAGAGTAGAGGGAAAAGGGAAACAATGTTCCTTTGAGTGCTAAGGGTTCTTAACATAATCCTATAATATACAATAAATTATTACTGGGTTGTGGTAAAACACAAATTATTTTCATGGTCTTACTAATGAAAAAGCTATCAAGCAAAGCCATGGGCTCTGTCATATAGTAGATTAGCCCTAGTAATTCACTTCCATGTGGCTATGCAAGATAAACCAGCCAGTAGTTTATGAAGATGTACAGTGACAGCAGTGACCAGATATTAGTCAATTATAAATCTCTCTCCATCCACACTTTGCTTAAGGGGTTATGGTGCAATTATCGTAATTCCCAGTCCATTTGATTAGCTGCAACATCAACATGCAAAAGTCTGAAAGGGCAGTATGCTTTACTTTGGCCCAAGTCTCTGCTTTCAAATCAATTTATCATGGTAGGTTTCCATGCACTTACATTAGCATTTGCTGTTCAAGAGCGAGTATTGGTTTCACATACCAGGAGGACTGCCTTTTTTGTGTGCTAAGAAAGGGAATGCTAGTAGTTTTATAGCAAAAAGCCTTTGATACAGCTCTTTCATGCCCATCTCATGTTCTGAAATGTCACTTAACTGAAAGAGCTTTCTTGTTTTTGTTTGTCACTCATTGTTAAACTCACAACTGGATCCGTACTGCAATTGGTGAAGAAGAACAGCAGGAGGCAGAGACAGCTAAAGCAACCGATATTAAGGGAGCCAAGAAAGAGTTAAAATACAATAAATGGTTAAAAATCCACACACATCAGAGTCACAAAAAGAAGCCATAACAGAATCTCACAAATTCTTATTAAAATAATCTACACAGTAGTGACAGTGAAACTGAAGGTGCCCCAGCAGCCTTAGTGGAAGTGCTGATGATACCCAAGTCTCTCTACTTTCCATCCAAATCCAAGGATGCTGTTCTAGTTCTAAATTGGTGCCTGGTGTTGGTAATGGACTGGATGAGAGCAAACAAATGGAAGCTTAATTTGGACAAGACAGAGGTGCTCCTGGTTAGTCAGAAAGCAGATCAGGGATTAGTGATTTAACCAGTGCTAAATAGGGTTACCGTCCCCTTGAAGACTCAGAGTCACCATTTGGGAGTACTTCTGGACTCATCCTTGTACTTGGATGCCCAAATTTCAGTGGTGCATTTGCACATTCTTAGAGGTCTGGTCTGGTCTGGTCACAGTCACCCATATCTTAGTTACATCCCATTTGGACTACTGTAATGCATTCTAAATAGGGCTGTCTTCAGAAACTGTTCTGAAAGTTCAGCTGGTCCAGAATGCGGCAGTCAGACTGTTGGCCAGGGCTGTTACAGGAGCAGATTACCCCCTTGTTACAACAGCTTCACTGGGTACCAGTCAGTTTCTGAACAGAATTCAACATGCTGATTATGACCTATAAAGCTCTACATGGCTTGGGACAAGGTTACCTGAAAGACTGCCTTCTCCCATATTAGCCTGCCCAGTTCTTTGGGAGAGGCCTTTCGTTCATGACTGCTGCCTTCAAAGGTGTGTTTGGTGGCAATGTGAAAGAGGGCCTTCTTGGTGACCGCTCCCCAGCTGTGGAATTCTGCTGCCTTTTCCCCGTTAGTGGTTGGACTGGAGGTTGGGAGATCTAGGTTCTAGTCCCCACGCGGCCATGGAAGCTCACTGAGTGACTTTGGGCCAGTCATAGACTCTCAGCCCAACCTACCTACCTCACAGGGTTGTTGTTGTGAGGCTAAATGAAGAGGGGGAGGATTATGTGTGCTGCCTAGTGTATCTTTGAAGAAAAAAAGGTGGGATATAAATGTAATAATAAATAAATAAATAAATATCACTTTATTCAAGTGGGTATGTTGGGTTGGATGCTGTTTTATTCTGTTATTGTTGTGTTTTTAATAATTTAATTAATTGTGTTAAATATATTTGTTTATTATTGTTTTTATCAAGTTTCTCCTTTGTTGGCAGTATTTAAGCAGAGGCTGGAAGGCCAACTCAGCTATAGTTGCAGCATGTATTGCAAGTCCTGCATTGTGCAGAGGTTTGATTTGATGACCTCCAAGGTCCTTTCCAACTTTATGATGCTATGATTCAAGGTTAAGTAGATTAAGACTCTGATCCCACACACACATAGCTGGGAGTAACCACCATTGAAGTACCATTGGAACTGTCAGGGTTCCTTCTAAGTCCTGGACTCCCTGAGAAACTCTTTTAAGGATCTCTTGCCTCCATAACAGTCCCACCTTCCTTCTTTTGACCTTCCCCTTCCCAGTAACATGGGGTTTAGGCTGCAGACATGGAATGAGTAACACTCCAGACACTTGTGGCTTAACACGATAGTTTACTAGTAAAGTAAAACAAGCAAATTATAACTAAAAGTATTTAGTCAAAGACATTAAAAGAAAATAAGAGTTGCAAAAATGAAAGTTTTTACCCTAAGCTGTTTCTTTCTGCTCCTTCCATAAGCTCTGATCTTTCTCTGGCTTTGGTCTGTCTCACTCTTTTATATCCTCTTCCCCCAAAACAGAAAGTAAAGTTCCCACCTTGAGGAAGTGAAACTTAACTGGAGAAATGAAACTACTCCTCTCAGGGATACCTCCTTCTAACAGAAAAACTCCAGGTCCCTAGGCCTGCGTTTATCACCTTGCCTCTTTATGCCTCAAACGTTCACAGGACCGAACTCTAAATCTGGCTTCCACATAGCTCTGGCAAAGATCAGGGCATTTGCCACATTTGCTGCAGCTTTGTATATAGGAGATCTGACATCTGATGGACAGAGATCCCTGACCTGTCCTGGCCCGGGAATGCAACAAGAGTGATAGTACAACTCCATTAAAAAAGGTTTATTGAGGAATGTGTCTCTGCCATCTTTTAGATCAGACAAAATGCAGGACAATTTACTCTTGACATCACCTCAATGTTCTGGGAAATTACCTCTGCTATGCCATTATTGGAGAGAGTTAAGAGGAAATATATGGCGGATGAAAACAGTTTGCTAGAAGCCTCAGACAAGGAGTAAATGATGGGGCTAATAATCCCAAGGTATTTTATTACAGATCTTTATGAATAAGGTGATATCTTACTGCTCAAGGTTGATGGTGGAAGTATACCCTCTCCTTCTCAGTGCATTTTCAGGTCCACATAACTTTTAAAATCTGATCGAAAGGACTAAGAACAAAAGAATTTAAGAAGAGCCCTGCTAGATCAGACCAAAGTCCTATTTAATCCAGTATCCTCTTTCTCACAGTGGCCAACCAGATGCCTATGAGAAGCCCACACAACAAAATAGGGTACCAGCTCTACAAATCCGAACTGACAATGCTAATACAGCACACAACCGGAGAAAGAGCCAAATAATAATAATAACAATAATAATAATAATAATAATAATAATAATTTGTAGCCCGCCTCTCCCTCCGGATCGAGGCGGGGAACAACAACAATATAAAACATAAAAATCACAACAGTTAAATTAAAAAAAAAAAAGAAAAGAAAAAATACAACATTAAAAACATCTTAAAATTCATCTGGATAGGCCTGTCGGAAGAGGACAGTCTTCATGACTCTCTTAAATTCATGAAGACTGTCAATTTGTCTAACCTCCTCCGACAGACCATTCCATAGTCTGGGAGCGATGGAAGAGAAGGTCCTCTGGGTAACACCCGCCAGCCTAGTTCTGGCTGGCTTGAGTAAGTTCTTCCCAGAGGACCTAAGTGTGTGGGGCAGATTGTACGGGAGAAGGCGATCCCGTAGGTACCCTGGACCCAAACCATGTAGGGCTTTAAAGGTAATAACCAACACTTTATACTTCGCCCGGAAACTGATTGGCAGCCAGTGAAGCGATTTTAAAACTGGTGTAATGTGATCACCCCTAGGTGTACCGGTGACCAACCTGGCTGCCATATTTTGAACAAGTTGAAGTTTCTGGACTAGGCACAAAGGTAGCCCTATGTACAGCGCATTGCAGAAGTCGAGCCTCGAAGTTACCAGTGTGTGCACTACCGTCTTTAGGTCTTCCAACTCTAGGAAGGGGCGCAGCTGGCGTATCAGCCGAAGCTGATAGTAGGCACTCCTGGCTGTTGCATCAATCTGAGCTGTCATCTGGAGCGGCGGATCCAGGAGTACCCCCAAGCTGCGAACACAATCTTTCAGGGGGGGTGTAACCCCATCCAGAACTGGTTGACACACCTCCAGACCCAGGTTGGGGACTTTGACAGCAAGCACCTCCGTCTTGTCTGGATTCAGCTTCAGTTTGTTTTTCCTCATCCAGCCCATTACCGCCTCCAAGCATTCATTCAGAGGAGACACACTATCCTTAGCTGACGATGTTGTCGAAGGCATAGAGAAATATATTTGGGTGTCATCAGCATATTGATAGCACCCCGCCCCATGCCTCCGGATGATCTCTCCCAGCGGTTTCATGTAAATGTTAAACAGCATTGGGGAAAGGATGGCACCTTGTGGTACACCACATAGCAGCTCCTTTTTTGAAGAGCAGCTATCCCCAAGCATCACCATCTGGAACCTGCCAGAGAGATAGGATCGGAACCACTGAAGCACAGTGCCCCCGATTCCCAATTCCCCCAGGCGCTCCAGAAGGATACCATGGTCGATGGTATCGAAAGCCGCTGAGAGGTCCAAGAGTACCAGCAGGGACACACTCCCCCTGTCGATACTAAGGCGTAGATCATCCACTAAGGCGACCAAAGCGGTCTCAACTCCGTATCCTGCTCTGAAGCCGGTTTGAAATGGGTCTAGAAAATCAGTGTCATCCAAGACTGCCTGGAGTTGAAAAGCAACTGCTCTCTCGATCACCTTGCCCAAAAATGGAAAATTTGATACTGGCCTGTAGTTATTAAGGTCCAGGGGATCCAGGGAGGGCTTTTTTAGAAGCGGCCTTACCACCGCCTCTTTTAAACATGATGGAAAGCTCCCCTCCCTGAGAGATGCATTAATGATATGCTGTAGATGTGATCTAACTGCATCTCCTCCCTGGACGACCAGCCAGGAAGGACAGGGATCGAGAGGGCAAGTCGTCTTCCTCACACATCCAAGTACCTTGTCCACGTCCTCGGTACTCACTAACTGAAACTGATCAAGTGTAATCCTACTTGCGGAGTCACTGGACACTCCACTGTCAACCTCTGCTATAACAATGGCATCTAAGTCGGCTCTTATCCGAGAGATTTTATCTGACAAATGATCGTTAAAGGCATCACAGCGAACTGCCGAAGGCTCTAAAATCGGATTCAGGGGAGAAGGAGCCTGAGTTAGACCCCTCACCACCCTGAACAGTTCTGCTGGATGTGAATTCGCAGACGCAATGCGTGCAGCGAAGAAAGCTTTCTTCGCTGCACGTATTGCCACTCCATAGAAACGAAGATGTTCTCTATGTCGTGTCTTGTCAGATATAAGTCGAGTCTTCCGCCATCGGCGCTCCAGTCGTCGTCCTTTCCGCTTCAACTCCCTGAGGTCTTCAGTATACCAGGGCGCCCTATTAGAAGTGGGCCGGAGAGGACGTTTGGGGGCGATCATGTCGATAGCCCTAGTTAGGTCTTGATTCCATCTATTGACCAGGGCTTCTACAGGATCGTTGATGATACCAGCCATGGAACCCTCCAAGGCTTTCTGGAATCCAGAAGGATCCATCAGCCTTCGAGGGCAGACCATCTTAATAGGTCCGCCACCCCTGCAGGGACGGGTGGTAGCCGTGATACTAACCCTGACCAGAAAATGGTCTGTCCATGACAATTCGGAGGTATTCAGTACCTCCGCCCACAGATCCGTCTGTTCGGAACTGAAAACAGCGTCGATAGTGTGACCTGCTGAATGTGTGGGTCCAGAGACCAATTGGGATAGGCCCATGTTTGTCATGGATGCCATGAACTCCCGAGCTCCACCTGACAAACCGGCCTCGAATGGGATGTTGAAATCGCCCAGGACCAAGAGCCTGGGCGAATCCAACACCAGCTCCGAGACCAGTTCTGCGAGCTCGGCCAGGGAGTCTGATAGGCAGCGGGGTGGCCGGTACACTAACAGAATCCCTAGTCTATCCCTGGTCTTCAGACTCAGGTACACACACTCGATGTGATTCAGTTGCTGGACAGGATGTCTGGTCAGGTTAAGATTATTTTTGTAGACCACAGCTACTCCGCCCCCCCCCCCCGCCCACTTTCCCTCACCTGCTCACTAACACAGTACCCAGCTGGGAGAGCCTGAGCCCATATCGGGCCACTGTCATCTCCCAGCCAGGTCTCTGTGAAGCATGCCAGGTCGGCCTCCTCTTCTATGAGGAGGTCATAGATTATGCTTGTTTTGTTTTTAACCGACCTGGCATTGCATAGGAGCAAGGAAAGGTTTTGTGGGTGGCCTGGATCATTCCCCAAGATCCCCGGGGTAGCAGGGCGACTGGAAGGTAAGATGGGTATTAAATATCCATCTCTCCTTCCCCTGTAACGGCATTTCGTCCTGCTATTGCCATATCTCCCTCTGCCCCACACAACAGATATTGATGCTCCCAGACACATTTCAGTCACCTCCAAGATGTCCCGTCGTCTCTCTCTCGCATGCAAGAGAGAGAGAAAGAGGGGGCGGGGGTTAGTGCAAAGATGTCCACTGCACTTTGTCTTTCTTTCTCCCCCCACTCATGCCGCCGCTGTTCTCCCGCGGCCAGTTCACGGCTGCCTCCGGTCGTCCCGTCTCTCTCTCGCGTGCAAGAGAGAGAAAGAGAGGGGGCGGGGGTTAGTGCAAAGATGTCCGCTGCACTTTGTCTTTCTTTCTCCCCCCACTCACACCGCAGCTGTTCTCCCGTGGCCAGTTCACGGCTGCCTTCGGTCGTCCCGTCTCTCTCTCGCATGCAAGAGAGAGAAAGATTGGGGGCGGGGGTTAGTGCAAAGATGTCCGCTGCACTCTGTCTTTCCTTCTCCCTCCACTCACGCCGCCGCTGTTCTCCCACGGCCAGTTCACGGCTGCACTCTGTCTTTCCTTCTCCCTCCACTCACGCCGCCGCTGTACTCCCGCGGCCAGTTCACGGCTGCCTCCGGTCGTCCCGTCTCTCTCTCGCGCGCAAGAGAGAGAAAGAGAGGGGGCGGGGGTTAGTGCAAAGATGTCCGTTGCACTTTGTCTCTCTTTCTCTCCCCACTCACGCCGCCGCTGTTCTCCCGCGGCCAGTTCACGGCTGCCTTCGGTCGTCCCGTCTCTCTCGCGCGTGCAAGAGAGAGAAAGAGAGGGGGCGGGGGTTAGTGCAAAGATGTCCGCTGCACTCTGTCTTTCCTTCTCCACTCATGCCACCGCTGTTCTCCCGCGGCCAGTTCACGGCTGCCTCCGGTCGTCCCGTCTCTCTCACGCGCGCAAGAGAGAGAAAGAGAGGGGGCGGGGGTTAGTGCAAAGATGTCCACTGCACTTTGTCTCTCTTTCAAGAACTTATTATTATTATTGACCACACCATATCTAAAATAGATTCTGGAGTCTACTCTAAGTATGACTACAACTGCATTCAACCTGATATGACTACTGGAGTCAAACAATTCTTACTATCCATTGTTTAGCAAAAAAGTAAAATGCTATGGAGAGCCTGGCTTGTCAAACATCCCTGTTTGTGGTCAGGGTTACAGACCAAAGTGTATTCAAATGGGTGTCCTGAAGTAGACCTTGACTTTTGAAGATGAGAAATGGTTGGAACGATCTTTCATAGTGGAGTTAACAGCTGCACCCAAACAAGCCCAATCAAAAATTTATACTGTTTATCTTTGGGAAAGGTTGAGGGTGGGGAATCAAACAACTCCTCCTCCTCTCCCTATGTGCCTATGTTTCATTATTTAAAAGCTCTCAGATGCAGGATGATCAAGATTTCTGAGGAACTGACAACATGAACAGCATAACATATAACAAGGATCCTACCTTAGCTTAACAGAGAATACTGCTGGACCACAGAACCAAGGTGGAATTTGGAAGGAGAGAGAGAAAGAGAAAGAGAAAGAGAAAGAGAAAGAGAGAGAGAGAGAGAGAGAGAGAGAGAGAGAAAGAAAGAAAAAAAGAAAGAAAGAAAGTTGCCTTATATATTATTTAGGGTGCAATCCTATTTTCTATTTACACAGGGAAAAAAATCCTACAGTTCCCATCATTGATGGCTGGGCGATGCTGGCAGTTGTAGGACTTCCCCACCCCCCAGTCTAAACACATATAGGATTGGTCCTAAAATAGTTATTCAGAAGGATGTCGAAGAGTGTACAGGAAATAGCTAAGGAGAAGAGAAATTAGGAATGCATTTTGTGGGGGTGTTGCTTAACTTCATACAAGGAGTTGCTTAGGAGAAAGGTGCTGCCTCAAACTAAAGCCATCTCCTCCGGTCCCTCTATCTCTCTGTCATTCCTTCCCTGCTTACAGGTTGCAAGCTCTTTGTGCTGACCCTATGCTGTACATCAAACCTTCAACTCTGTATCAAAATAGCTGTATTCCTCAAAATTGGACATACAGATGTAAAGTACCAAAGACCTATCTGAAGTAGCCCCGGGGCTATAGGGAGGGAGCCTTTAAAGTTCTAACCGGTTGAGCTGGGCTGCTTTCCATTTGTCAAGTGTTACACGTTGCTGGGCTGCTGCCTCTTCAGAAGAACGTAGCACAAAGCTGACATCAAGAATTGTTTTGAAGATTCAGCCAGCCCCCCCTCTCTCTCACCCCCCTCACCCATATTTTTAGGATTAGCGGCATCTGGTATGCCTAGCAGTGCTCAGAATAGATTTTTTGCCTGCTGAGATCTCCCCCGGGCTTTAATCAGACTTGAGTTAGGAGGTGAGCTAGCTACATGTGCTATATCTGTGTTCCTTGTCAGTGAGGCATCAACCATAAAACCTGCCATGCACCAACAACGAGTGTGGGTGTTCTGTAACGGACTGTATTAGCAATGAGGAGTCGCTGTTCTCTCACCTTTCAGAGATTAACCTCGAAGGACTTACAACACCCAGACCGCCTTAGGGATGGACCACATCCCCAGCGCTGTAAGTGCGAGAGAATGGGTACACATCAGCTGTCTTCATTTTGGAGTATTCCACACTGACCTTTGTTTTCTGAGGGGAGAACCCAGCCAGGCCTGGGAGTCTAAACCCTAATTTCTCCAAGGTTACAATTGCTGTGCAATAGATATTGTGGAAAATTTCATGGCCCTTGAACAGGCACATTATGTGGCGTTCAGGGGATTAAGAACCAACCACCCTCTTCCTTCCTTCCTTCCTTCCTTCCTTCCTGTCCCTTACTTTCATCTCCTGTTTGCATTTGTTACATTCACATGTTCAGAGAAGATGCTGCTTGGGTTATCTGATTATTATAGGAATGCTTCTGTAACAGGTAGATGCCTGGAAAGTCCTTATTGATTTGAATGTCAACAAAAGCCTGAAATGGGGATTCTGGAAAACTTCACCCTATCTGGTATTCAGTTTCAGTCTTCATTAAAAACAAAGTGTTTCAGTCCACCTTGTTCTGACATGGCTTTGCTATGGCATCTAACTGCAATAATGCAGAAGACAGAAAGGGTCTCTCTATGTTGCATCTTCCGCGGCTCCATGACCACAAATGCAGATATTCATGGCATCTGATGGTGTCACCCCTAATCTGCCAAAAATTATATCATGATACATCGGTTCAGGAAAGCCTTTCCTAACGTGGTGCCCTCCAGATGTGTTAGACTATAATTCCCAGTGTAGGCCAGATTAAACCATTTGGAGAGGAGCTATTATGTCAGGCTAGGCATACCCCATGAATCCAGTTGGTGTCAGTCTGCTGATGGAATGCGCTATGATGCAGAGGAGGCTTCCATGAGTGGAATGGTGGGGGGAAGGGAATTTTTGGTGAAACTGCCAGTAACTAAAAGCCTTAAGAGAGGCAGTTCAACCTTTTAAAATGGTGGCAAAAACTGCAAAAAAGCCAGAATACCACCAAATGATCCGTGGTTAAGGAGAAGGTGTGGGGCCAGGGGAAGGGGATGTAGCCCTTTGAGGAAACCCAAAGAGCCAGGCTCAGCGTTCCCCACACAAATACTGGGCTGACCTTCCCTCCTTACTACACACAGAGGTGTGTGTGTGTGTGTGTGTGTGTGTAGTGTTCTTTCTCCCATTCCCTCTTTCACATTATCTCTGTACCCCCACCACAGACACATCTACAGACTAACTTGGTGACTATCCTGTTTACAGAATAAAAGATATTAGGTTGGCAGGCAGAAGCACATCTGAGAAGGAACGAACAAAAACTTCCAGAGCGATTTGCCATCTTTGTTCACCAGGAGTCCAAAGGTTACACCAACACGAAAGACAGAATTCTGCTTTCACTCCAAAAGAGATGGCTTGCTGGAGGTTAATGTGAAGGACGTTTGGATGAATATGAGAAAGCGAGTTGCACAGACTGTCAGCTAAGCAGAGCATTTCGGTCTCTCCAGTGCTGTCAATCCCTCACTTTTCATAAGCAGCGAGGAAAAAAAGATATATGGCAGAGTTCCAATCTGCAGCAGAAAGGTTAAGAATGTCAAGCATGTACCACTGCAGTAATAATAATAATAATAATAATAATAATAATACCACCACCAGCCAGGAGGAATTGCTGATGGTTTTTAAACTTGAGCAGTCAGATTTTCTCTTAGTGTGTCTTAACATAGTGCCCACATCCCACTTACATATACAAAACACACAAAGCATCCGAATCAGAACTGCATTCTCTAGCAAGAAGCATGGAATTGACTGCATGAGATCTGGCAGCTTTTTAATTGAAGGTCTTTGCAGGCATGACCTGTCATAAATTGATAACTCAGACTACTTGCCCTGAAGCAATCTGCATATATATTTTACCAAGTCACCTTTAAAACTGCTGAAGCGGCTATGTTTAGTTTATGTTGTTCTGAATACACAGTGATGGGAAGGTTCAGGATAGAACCTTGGGAGAGCATTAAATGTTGCAGAATTTAATCTTGTCCCATGCCAATATGCGTACAAACGAAGAAAACCAACATTCCAAAGAAATGTTTGTGAGATGCCTGAAAATACACACACACACACACACACACACCATCAACAGAGGGATAGGTGGCAAGGAAACAGAAAGCATCTCTGAAAGACATACAGGTCTTCTGGAGACCTTCAGTAAACACTTGAGTACCACATGGAGTAACATATTGGGCACTGGGAAAAACAATGATCATGTATCCCTATGTCCAGTTCCAAAGACTCAGCTCCCCCACTCCCCACTTTTGGGGTGTACAGTCTGGACCTGTGCAATACATCACATGTTCCTGGTGGTTTCACATGAACCTATGGTCCAAGTGGAGTCCACCAGGAGAAGAGCCTTCAGTGTGGTGGCCCCCTTTCTATGGAATTTCCTGTCTTTGGAAGTCAGGCACCAACATTGCAGTGCTTCTGGCACCTCCTGAAAATGTTGTTTCGGGAAGATTTCCTTGAACGACTGGCCACAATTTTTATCAGAACTTTGTTCTTTTAAAAATTTAATTTTTAATATGTGTTTTTATTCTTTTATTCTATTTGTTGTTCACTGCTCCAAAATCTTTTGGATGAGGAGAAGTATATAAATATTGTAAATAAATAAAATCACCCCCCCCACCATAGGCTCATCATCTGCAACAGCCTCCCCAAACGAGGTGTTCTCCAGATGTGTTGGGTTGCAACTCCCACCATTTGCAATACAACACATCTGGAAGGCACCAGGTTGGGGTAGATTTATTGATTCCTTTCAGAATGGGTGAGCCTGCAGTACATCATTCTCATAGAGCAGGCCTGAGGAATTAAATGACTCACAAAGATGGATGCCATTCAGCAGCCATGGATTGTAGCTCACCAGGGGTCTGACAACCGTCACCCCATATCTGCAGTCCCAAGTGGAAAGAATGGGGTGGGAGAGGAAAGGTTAAAGAGCTTCTAGGAAGCTATGGTACATGGATGGTGGGCTGCATTTGGTTCAATGCATCACAAACTGGGCTGGGCTCTTGCAGAGCTCTCTGTTTTAATTATTCATTTAAAACATTTATAACCCCTTCCTGCATTTCCATTGAAATGTCCAAAGTTGCTAAGAACAAGTAAATCAGTCATAGAATCATAGAGTTGGAAGTGACCTTAGAGGTCATCTAGTCAAACCCCTTGCTCTGTGCAGGATCCCTGTCAGCCTCTATTTAAATACCTCCAGTGAAATACCTCCACCACCTTCCAAATCAGTTTCATTGCCAAACAGCTCCTGCCATTAGGATGTTTCTAATAGAGTTTAGCCAAAATTTGGTTCCCTGCCATTTCTATTCATTGACCTTGGTCTGACCACACACTAAGCCACAGTAGTTAAGCATTTAGAGCTAAACATTATGCCTTATAGCATGTTGTGTGAACCACGACGTAATGTGTCATGTGAACTATTCCTAACCATGGTGGCTACATTACCATGGTTTAAACACGCTCACTAACCATTTGCTGCAAAAGGGTTAGAGGCCTAACCATGGCTTAATGTGTCATCAGAACGGGCTCTTCAATTCAAGTCCTGACTCCTATGGCAACAGAGAACACGTCTGCCTCATCTTCTGCATGGCAACCCTTCAGATATTTGAAGGTTGCTATCATGTCTCCCTTTAATCTTCCCTTCTGCCTAGCTCTTTCTATCATTCCTCACGGGGCTCGGTTTTGAAACCCCATCACCATTCCTGTTCACCCTCCTCTGGATGCATACCAGTTTGTCAATGTCCTTCTTAACATGGGATGCCCAGCCAATAATATAAGAAGAGAAAGAGAGAGAGAGAGAGAGAGAATAAAATTCACTGCAAGTGGGATAAAAAGGACACCCTAAAAATAAAATGTTTTGGCAGACTGAATTTCCATTATGCTAAATAACATACCTGCTTTGCACAAGTTCAAAAGCATTTAAGGTTGGTAAAATTGTTCCCCAGCAATAAAACCAAAGCCTTCAGGTAAACATTGTAGCTTTGGTAGATGTTGACAATCACAAAAATATGTGCAAATAGTTAAGCAGAGCAGTACGTGCACCTTCTGAGTGGGAGTGTATATTTAAAGAGACCAGATAGGTGTATTTCTTTCTTTTTTAAAAGGTAACTAATGCTATCCCACTTTAAAAACAACTTGAAGGCTCTTTAAACATGTTTATGTAGATAAGAGCTTAGTCTGCTTTGGATTTCTTTCCTGCTCTATGCAAGGTTACAGCATAGTCTGATCCCATTTTTTCCATATAACTCCATTTGGAAGGTTAGGCTTAGACAGCAGCCTGCTACCTAGCAAGCTTCAGGGCTAGATGTGTATTAATACTGGATGTCTCCACCAAGCATGTTATACAATATACTACAATGCAGGCAGGACTCTGACAAAACAGTAAGGAAAGGTAGTGTAGTTGAAGGCCAGTTCTACATCAAGCAGGATATAGCACTATGAAAGCGGTATATAAAAGGCAGGAGCCACACTACTGCTTTATAGCAGTATTGAAATGCACTGACAACTGTTGTGGCCCATTGACACATACCATATACCACTTTCATACCGCTTTCATAGTGCTATATCCTGCTTGGTGTATATCTTGCTGAAGTCTATCAAACTAAAATCCATGTTGTTTTCAGGCACAGTAAATAAACTGTGCACTGTCCATTTATGTGCAACCCAGACGCCAGATTCCCCCTTCTCACTTTCCCCTATGGTTAGGAGAACCCCCTATTGGTTTTGGTGGGGGTTTGGAGCACCCTGCTAAGGAACTATATAACTCTGGCTGCCTCTACAAGAGCGATTTAAAGCTCTTTAAAGGTGCATTAAAAAAATTACCTCTACAACAAGAACGATTTAAAGCTCTTTCAAGTCTCATTAAAAAATTACCTCTACAAGAAAGGAGCGCAAATCAGGAGTAAAGGCGGGTTTTAGCTCCTTTTATTCGCATTTTCACATTCGCATTAAATAGCGAGGTTTTTTTCTCTCCAGAGTTACGGCGCCTTATCTTACAGGCGGGGAAGGGGGGGAGGGAGGCAAAAAGCGGGGAGAGGGGCGTTGAAACGAAGATGATTTTCTTTTCTTTTGCTGCCTAGGAAAGGCTCGGTTAAACACACACACACACACACACACACACCCCGACCTAAAGAGTCTCTTCCACCCACCTTCCTTCCCTCCCTTGCCGTCCTCTCCTGCTTTTTGCTTGCTCGGATCTGGTGTGCCTTAGGCAGCCGAAGCGATGACATCAGCTCCGCGGCAGCATATGGGCAAGAGGAGAGGCAGAGCCCGAGGAGGAGGAGGGAGAAGGGAAGAGGGAAGGAAGGCCACGCTCAGCCGCCGCCACGCTCGCTGGCTTCACACACTGCAACAGCCGCCCCTGCCCACACACGAGATGTGTGTAGGTATTAGGTGTAAACGCGCATGCAAGGTAATTCGCATAATCGGGGAATTGGGCGTCAAAGCGACTGTTTGTAGAGGGAGCCCCTGTTTAATAAGCTGGTTATGAGACCTACATTAGTGTGTGGAACCTGAAGTTAATGTTATGTTAAATGCATATCCACTTTCCATGAGTGTTTGTTTAAATAGCAATGATGTCTCGTCCTCCCCATCCAGACTGGGATTGGGGCATAGGTGAAGAGTTTTTTTTAATGTTTCCCCCCCTGCTGGTATTTGTCCCTGAAGGGAAGCCACTATCACTGCTAAATAGCAAATCACAGGTGAGATTTTTATTTTTATTGGAAACATGGTGTGTATATGGGGAAAGGTTAAACCACCCTTTGCCTGTGCCATGGTCCCAATCCAGATTGCCTCCTATCCCCTGGAGCTTCTACTTAAAAACACATACACATGCAAATACACATTTAATGTAATGAGTCAAGGTTCAACAGATAATGCACATTATATTGAGGAAAAAATAGCACCATGTCTACCCTATAGCAACAGAGCAGGAGAGATCTAGGGATGCTGGAGGAATATCTGTGAGCCAGTGGCAAGGTAGGCTGATTCATGGATTTTTCAGTGTGTGTGTGTTTGCATAAATTGTGATTTGGACAAAATGATGGCAATAAATAGCACAATTTACGCAAAATCATAGTCATAACTGGTCAAATTAGACCATTTACAATGGTGATCTTGGGCAAATTGCACTATTTATGGCCATTGTTTTGCGCAAATCAGCTTACAATTTTGTGCCTTCCCCTGCTAAAGTTCCAGGAACTGTCACATGGCTCAGCTTGCTAATGCAAGCCAACCCAGGTTTGTCACGGGGATCTTTCTGGGCTGCAACGGACAACCCTAGAGGATCATTCTTGGGAGAATTTGGAAGATAAAACACCAGAGATTCATCCTCCCTTGCACATGAGATAAGGAAAACTTTTATGAGATGGTGCTACTCACTTTGGGGGATATTCATAGGACTGGGTCTTTGCTCACTTGCTGCTTAAAGAGATCAGCAGTGCTACACAGACTTGACAAATGAGAATTAATTATTTGGCTTTCTGTTGCACTTAATATTTTCTTTCCAAATTGGTTTTGGCTGTCACATGAGTGTCCCACCATCTGTGATCTTCACCTTAAACTAGAGAAGGATGTTCCTAAATATATATATATTTTAAAAAAAACAGGTATGGAGGACCATAATGTTTCATGTGTGAAAAAAATATATCAAAATTAGTACTTTTAAAACAAGATTGGAAATTTTAAAAAAGAAAAACGGCAGATATGCAAGATGTTATACTCGCCCAGCAACATTACATGGATACTCAATATTCCATATGGGTCTTCTTTATTCTGGGGATCTGCTCTGTCCTCCAGAGAAAACTGTGCAACCAGATCTCTTGCAGAAGATCAGGGTCTGTAATAAAGTAGCTACCACCAAGTAGCTCTCAACTGGAGAATTACATATAAAACCAACCTTCTTTCTCTTATGATTAAAATAGGGGCAATTTTTTTGAATTGATTTTTTACAAAGATCACGTATTGGTTAAAATTTGGTAGGGTTCATGGGCAGCCAGTTCTGGTCTGCAAAGCTGCTTGTTGCCTATATCAGTTAATAAAATATTAAAAATGCAATGATGACCATGAAATTACAGACAATATTGCTGATTTGCCTCCATTGTGGTGGTCTCTTCTGCTGTGAAAGTGGTAAATCGGAGAAGATTTTTTAAAACCTTGCTTCAGAGGAAAACCATTCAGCTGTCCAGTTTCTGGATTGCAGAAGATATTAGAAAGGAATCCCTGAGTGCTATCAAAACAGAACATAAACTGCGCGCGCACACACACACACACACAGCTCCAGATTTTGTTTACAATGGAAATGTGGGTGGGGGGAAATGTAACAGCAAAATCCTCCTTCAGCTGGAGTACAAGGTCAGTATTAATTTCCATGCAATAATAGTGAAGTCATTAATTCTAATATGAGGAGAGCAAATTGATGGACAGTTGTTATCTCTGAAATATGAGCACTATGCCTTAACTTTTCTGTAAAGCTTTCTTTCCCCAAAGGGAAAAAGACAGGATCCATCTGCTAGCTCTAAGGTATAATATATTAGGGATTAAGTGCAGAAACATGACATGTCAGGGATCAGATTAATCAGGAACTTGGTTTTTAAAGGTCTTATCTGAAAGACATTCAATCATGTGAAACACAAGGTTATTTGCTTAAGAAGAAAGAAGAGCTTGAAGAGGCTGAGGTGGGGGGTTGTCTGACAATTTACAAACATACTGTTGCAGGCTTAGCTGTGTATATTTTGAACCTGACATTTCAGATATCAAGTGGCTCACAGCTAAGGAAATTCTGACTGCAAAGCTGGAAGGGTCTTGAGGATTTTCAAGAAATAACTGGAATGACATCTGTCAGGGATGCTTTCGGTGCAGCATGGGCCACTGTAGAATAGCCGGTTGGATTCAGCAACCCATTGGGTCTCCTTCCAACTCTTCAGCCATGAATATTATTAGGTTATTAGCCTTTTAATCACATCATCCTACATACAGAGATGCTTGGCACTTTGCTGCAAGTTAGAAACCAGAAAATCTGGCACAAATATACTCCCAGACATTCTGTTAACTAGAGGGGGGGAGGGGAGATGAAATGTTTGTTTATTCATCTAAAAGGGTTTTTTTATCCTGACTTTCTATAAATATATATAGTCAAGGCAACGAACAAATAAAGCTGTTAAAATAATAATGTAATTTGGGGTTGGCAAATTACAATAAAAATAAAATCCATTTCAATTATAGTATAAAAATAATAGCAGCTAGAACCCATTTTAAAAGGCAGAGTCTAAAATAGCTGGGGGGAAAAGACAGATCTTAGTTGCCTAATAAAAGGCAAGTGGTGATTGAACCAGAGAGACTTCCTTTGGCAGAATGCTATTTTTTCTTGGAACCACCACTGAGAAGGCCCTTCCCCTCATGCTGACCCACAATGGAACAGGGCTACAATGGTTAATATCAGGGATTGGACAGCTTCATATCGGCAGATGTTTAATATGTTCCAATCCTGGTCCATTCAAGACTGTAAAAGTCGGGTGTTGTATTTATTGCATTGTAAGCTGCTGACAGACTTAATTTTATGTACAGTGCTTTGTAATAAAGTGCTATATAAATTTATTATTATTATGTATCTCTTTCTCGCTCATGACGGTTTTTCTAGATGGACATGACGGGCTTTGCCAAGTCATGCTGTCTTTTATTGATTCAGGAATTTCCTGACAATTAAGCATGTTTTCATTATGACTGCTTTCTGGATGTTGGTGTGGATGTATTTGGTAGGCCCAGTTTCTGGAGGTTTTCTGTATATTTTTTTTCATGTGATGCCAGTGACTGATGTGACTAATGGAATAATTGTGACCTTTTCCTGTTGCCATAGTTCTTTGACTTCCATGGCCAGTGGTGTATATTTGTCTCTCTTTTCTTCTTCCTTTTCTACAACATTTTTGTCATTCGGTATTGCTATGTCAATGAGGTATGTGTGTTTTTCTTTTTGGTCTATGACCATCATGTCTAGTCGGTTGCAAAGTATTATCTTGTCCGTATGAATTGTTCTGTCCCAGTATATTTTATGATCTGCATTTTCCAGGATTCTTTGGGTGAATATGTATAGTATGGTGTAGGTTGTTTGATAAGGCTGAATTTGATGGCCGGTTGTTGGTGAATAATTTTTGTAGCTGTATTATGTCTGTCTGTATAGTCCATTCCTGCCAGAATTTTACATCCTCATGTTATATGGTCTATTGTTTCTCCGAACTGATGGCATTTCCTGCAAAGGTCTGTTGTTACACTTTTGTCTTTTATGACATATTTTTGGTAGTTCTTGGTTGCTATAACTTGATCCTGTATAGCTATTAGGAATTCTTCTGTTTCTGGAAATAGCTCACCCTTCCTGAGCTATTCGTACGATTGTTCTTTGTTTATTTGTTCTGTATTATGTTGTAGTGCTTCCCCTGGAGTGCTTTTTGCATGGACCCCCCCCCCCCCCCAGATCGGATCGGGACCCAGATCGGGACCCAGATCGGGACCTCCAATTTTGTCCTGGATCAGATTGGACAAAATTGGAGGCCCGCCGGACTGGATCGGGACTGATCCCGATCCAAAAATCGGACATCCGATTTTTGGATCGGCTGCCATTTTTGTTTTCCCCATAGACTTGCATTGGGGGAAAGCTTTCTTTCCCCCAATGCAAGTCTATGGGGAAAAAATGGCGGTGGGTGGGTGAGGGGGAGCCTAACTCCCTCCTCCCCCCTCGTGGTTCTTACATCCCAGGGCCGTCTGCTGTGGACGGCCTCGGCAGGTAAGCCCCCTCTCCCGCGCTCCTTACCTCCCGGGGCCATCCGCTTCCATCCACTGGCGCCCACGGGCGCCAGTGGATGGAAGCGGACGGCACTGGGGGGGGTAAGCCCCCTCTCCTTCCGCCTGCTTACCTGCCGGGGCTGTCCACTCCCCTCCGCCGCTGGCCGCTACTGCGAGCAGGCTTCACGGCCTGCCCCTGAATAGCGCGCCAGGTGATGACATCACCTGGCGTGCTACGTAGGGGCAGGCCGCGAATCCTGCTGGCAGTAGCGGCCAGTGGCGGAGGGGAGCGGACAGCCCCGGCAGGTAAGCGGGCTGTGGGGCCCCCTCCCCCCTGCTTAGGCAGGTGCTTCCCTCTGGTGGCGCCACCGGAGGGAAGCAGCCACACTGGCAGGTAAGCCCCCTGCCCGTTGTCTGCTTTCATCGGCGGGCGCCCGCTGGCGCCCGCCAATGAAAGTGAACAGGCCCGCCAAGGAAGCCCCCCCACCGCTGTCCGCTTCCATCGGTGGGCGCCCGCTGGCGCCCACCCATGGAAGCGGCGGCAGGTACCAGCAGGCGCCCACTGATCCTCCGATCCATTCCAATCTGGATCGGGTCCTTTCCGGATCAGATCGGATCGGACCATCCAGCAGGGTGGTCGGAAATCGGATAATTGTATCTGATTTCCCCTGGATAGGATCCGGATCGTGGATCGGACCCGATCCAGTGCACACCCCTACTTTTTGTGCCTATTTTCTTTTTTCTCTGCGAGTGTAAGTGGTTGTGTTTGATCTTCATTTTGTAGTGCTAGGTTGGCTTTATGAATGAGGGTGTCTTTGGTTTGGAAGAATTCTCTGAGTGAGTTTATCTGTTTAGCATGAATTCTGTTAATGTCCAGCAGACCTCTTCCTCCTTCTTTCCTGCTGATTGTTATTCTTTGAATGCATGAGTTGGAATGGAGCATGCGGTGTTTTGTGAGTTCTGTGTGTTTGAGTCTGTTTATTTCTTCAAGTTCAGTGTGTGACCAGTGTATAATTCTGAATGAGTATGTGAGGATGGGTAATGCGTAGGTGTTGATGGCTTTGAAAATGTTTTTCGAGTCGAGTTTAGATTTTAGGATTTGTGATAGGTGAATTTTATATTGCATTCGTAGTTGAGTTTTTACTGTGGAGTGATTGATTTTTGTGTTTTGTTGGAATTCTAAGTGTTTGTATGGTTTATTTTCTTCCAAGTTATCTAATATTTCATTATTTAGTGTTTCTGATGTTGCTTCTTTTTTCCATTTTCCTCTTTCTATGTGTAGCATCTTGCATTTTCCTATCCCAAGTTCCATTTTCATGTCTGTCGTCAGTTCTTCAGTGATTCGCAGGAGGCCTTTTATCTGTGTTGAAGTTGAAGCATAGATTTTGATGTCATCCATGTACAGGAGATGATTGATTCTGTGCTTTGCTTGTTTTTGGTGTTTTATGTCAATGCTGTATGTGGTGTTGTTAAGGGTGTTGGATAGTGGATTCAGACACAGGCAAAACCATAGGGCACTGAATGCATCAACTTGGAATATGCCATGTTTGATATTTATTTTTTCTGTCTGTATAAGCCTTCACAACGTGCTCGGGCTTTTCCGGGTGCATGGAGACTGTTGCGGGTGAGGCCGAGAAGAAGAGAGGGCATGGAAGCCTGCCATTGGCGGCTTCAAACAGATCCACCACAGCAGGGAGGGGTGGTGAGAGTATAAATTTAACTCCCGTCTCCCTGCAGCATCTTCTTCACGGTTCCCTCCTTCTGTGTAGGCATTGTGGGTTTTCTGGTTGTGTTTTCGGGGGCCAAGTAGGATTTTTTTCTTTTTTTGCTCATAAACACTTTCTGTCTATGAGTTTTTTTCACCTACTGCACACTGCAAGACAGGTTTGGAGTACTAAATAGGTTAATATAATATATAAAATACTAGTCATAATAAGATTTTGGCAGGCAGGCGCAGGCATCTGGAGTGGGACAGTGCAGGTGAGCGTTCACAGGCACTGGTAATGCCTGAGGGCTCCCAGCTGTGAGTTTTATGGGCTCAGCTGGTGGGATAAGGGTTACCTTTGAGTCCAACCTTCCTCACCCACCCAGAGCTGAATGGTGCGGGGTGGTGTGGTGACAACGGAAGGTCTCCCCACCCCATAAGGGGCAGCCTGCATAGTGGCAAATTGTTTTCCACCACTTCCCAGGTTGTGAATGCCTCACCTGAAAAGATAGATGCCCGCTTAGGTTACCCAATCTGCAGATCTTTTAATAAAGTGGCCCTGTTTAAATCCATGTACTGTGTCTGGTCTCTTCTTTTATCTGACATCCACTTCCGCAAATGGTCCTTGTCTGTTGTTGGGTGTATTGTCATTCTCCATGTCTCCATGATTCTTGTCAGAACGTTTTGGAACGAGGGATGTATTTTGTATATTTCCAGTATTTTTTTCAGCCAACTGTGTGGGACGGAGTCGAAAGCCTTTTTATAGTCTATGTAGCAGGTGTGGAGGTTTCTTTTCTGTTTTTCTGTTTGCTTCATGATGATACTGTCTATTATTAACTGTTCTTTGCATCCTCTGCAGTTCTTTTTACTTCTTTATTATCATCCATATTATTATTATTATTTATCTCTTTCGCACTTGTGGCGGTTTTTCTAGACGGGCATGATGGCCTTTGCCAAGTCATGCTGTCTTTTATTGATGCTGGAATTTTCTGACAATTGAGCATGTTTTAATTATGACTACTTTCTGGATGTTGGTGTGGATGTATTCTGGTAGGCTTAGTTTCTGGAGGTTTTCTGTATTTTTTTTTTTTTATGCCGGTGACTGTTGTTGTTGTTGTTGTTGTTGTTGTTATTATTATTATTATTATTATTATTATTATTTTATGCCTTTCTCTTCAATTGGGGTACCATGAAGGATACTCTGAAATAGGTATGGTATTTTTACATTATCTAGAGAACTGAATTCTCAAATTTTACCGCATAATAATTTCTGAGAATACTTATAATATAATCTACCTCATTAATAGTTCACCTTGTAGCCAAGGCACACCACAGTACAAGCCAAGTCACACATGGGATGTAATGTTGGCTTTTAGGTATCCCATTGGTCCCTCACACACTTCAATCAGGCTCAGATTGGGAGGTGTGAGGCATCAATAAGGACCATGTATCAGCACTTTCAGAACATAAGATGAATTTACCAGAATGCAATTTCAAAAAGACGTGTTCGCAGCATGCACTGGAGTAGTCCTTTGAGGACTAGGCTGCTTGTTTTCCTGGTTTGTATAAAGCACATCCTTAATAAATTTGGTCTATGCATTTGCCCACTCTAGTCCTTTGTAAATGCTTGGGAAGAGCAAGATGGGATAATGGCTTACTGATGAATCTGTGGCTGAACCAAGATCTTGAACCCAAATCTAAGAGCTTATACACTAGAGAACAAAACGGATTCCTACGTGTGTCAACATGCAAATACTGACATCTATTTGATTGATTGTATTTTATACCACCTAATGGCCAAAGGTCTCTGGGACGTTCACAGAAGTTAATGCCAACAATATGATAAAACATAATATAACACTTTTAAAAGTTTCAAATTATAATATGAAACCAAAGGAAAAGGAAGCATCACCATAAAGATATGAATATAAAATAACATTTCAAAACAACAACAAAAACTGAAGGACTACAAGGCCTGGGAGAATGCCAACAAAATGCCTACAAAATATAGTGTCCACATACACACACATGACCCACCAGCTGCTTTTTACTTACATTCCTACTGCCTTGAGATGGTTCTAACCATTCATCATAGCCTCAAAATAGCCTCAAATAAATAACTATGAAAAAATGTATATTCTCCCATATTTTAGGAAGTGCCACTTGTTAGTGCAGCATTATCACATCATAGCTTCACAACTACCTTGTAGGTTAAGCTAAGGAAAATTGGCCCAAGGTCACCCAGGAAGCATCATGGTTAAGCAAGGAGTTGAACCCAGCTTTTTCTGGTCTATGTCCAGCACTCACTAAACCACAGTGCACCTGTGCACACTGGAAGCCAAGGCAGAACAATGTGAGGATTGGTCTTGGTTTTGTTCTTGTTAACAACAGAGAGAAGTTTAAATGTTTAAATTTAGAGCTCCATCACACCAGTAATTTAGTGCACTCTTGCCATGTCTGGTGTGCGGATTTGCAGCACGGTACTCAGATGACACGGTGCCTGTCCTGCTGACACCCCGCCTCTTCCCCAGCCTTTTCTGCTTAGAATGCTAAAAGTCTGGATTATTTCCCCTAAGTGCGTTTAATGCACCCTAAGCCTCCGTGTAGTTTTAAAGGAGCTCGGGGCTTGAATGGATTGCATCAGCTCCTGGAAGGGAAAAGTGATCTCTCCCAGCAGCCGACTCCAAGCCTCAATATAAAACCCAATCCTTGCATCCCAGGCTCAAAGGCGTTTTTAAAAAGCAAACGAGCGAAGGAGTGAAAAAGCGAAAGAGCAGCTGTTCAGGTGAAAGGGATCATAAACTTTATGCGCTTCTGCATCAGAGGTAAAAAAAATCACAGGTATGATGGAGGTCTATATATGACTATGGGACCACTGGGGACCATCTCAAGTGGCCTCCAAAAAAATCCAAAAATAGAATTCAAATGGAAAACATGGTTTTGGATGGTGTGGTACGTGATAAAACTCTACCTCAGACAAATCTGCATAACATGCAACCCATCAGCCACATGTTTATGGTGGTTTTACAAGACCCCTGTATTTGCAATCTGCTTACTACTTCAAAGACAGGAGGTTGCCCAATCATGGAAGGTAGACTGCATTTAGTTTTGTGGGTCAGAACATTGCAAGCCTACACCTTGACTTTAGGGCAGTTTGGGATTTGGTAGGTCAAAAATGGAACACGTCTGCCCTTGAGAGATGTAAAACAGGGCCATACATATTCACTGCACCACTGTCTCAACTTTGACTACTACAGCATCAAGATAGGCAAATTGGTGCCCTCCAAATGTTTTGGACTATAATTCCCAGAATCCCATGGGCCATTGTCCATGCTGACTGGGACTTAAAGGAATCGAAGTACAAAACATCTGGAGAACACTAGGTTGCCTATCCCTGCCATAGCACTGAGAAAGGCATAGCACTGTGCACACATCCCCTCCTTTTTTAAAACAACACCAGTGCCACTGGAAAAAAGTGCATACAATAAGTGCCTTATTACTCCAGGTTCAAGCACTGGGCAGCCGGTATAAGGAAAATCTGTGTTAGAGATAGGTATCACGTGAAGCATCCTTGAAAGGAAACGGTGCAGATGGTAAATCGACACTACTCTCTGGCTCAGTTCAGACAACATATTAAGCAACGGAGGGGTAAATAATGTACTGACCGTGCGTTAGGCGGGAGGAGCTCCACAGACGACACACTGCAGCCGGCGCTGCTCAGAACCGGCAAATGCCCCGGCTGCTATGAACTTGCGGTGGCCATTTTGGTTGCAGCTTTTCCTCCGTGTGTCCCCCAGCTGTATCCCAGCATGCACCGTGAGTTCTGCCGGCTGCATAGAGCGGCTGGGGTATTTTGGCTGCTCTATGCAGCAGAACTCTATTCCAAAACGGAATAGTCCACGGAGGGGGGGGGGGGCTGAATTCGGATGACACTTTAAACAACGGGGCTTCGGGCTAAACAACATGCAAGCCCGTTGTTTCGCTCCGTTGTTTAAAGTGCCTGATTAACGTACTGTCAGTTGTGTGTGCGTTGTGTGCTGCCCTCCAGACGACACAATAAGCAACACAACTGATGATTGTTCCCCCCCTCCTCCGTTGCCTAATGTGTCATCTGAACTGAGCCTCTTTCTCTTACAATCTGCACACATAGTGAGCCCACATAGATTTACTAAATTACAGCAGGGTGAACAAGTATTTCAACTTCAATCAGCCCCAGCCAGCATGGCCAATGGTCAGGAATGATGGGAGTTGTAGTCCAAAATATATGGAGGGCACTAGATTGGAAGAAGGCTGCTCTATATCAACCTGCCAAGTGGTGAGGAGGAGGTCCCCACACATCTGGCAGAGTAAAGTGTGTATGAGGTTATGAAGTTAAAATGGTTGAAGGGAGCTCTTTATCTGCACTTATGTACAATTTACATAACTTATATACATTGCACATAGATGTACATTGTACATTGTACAAAGAAATGTCTGGATTTAGCCAGAAGGCGGCAAATCTTGGACTTGGATTTTTGGCTCCTTTGCTCACGTCCCAGCACCCAGCTCTTTATATGCCTTCGTGGAAGTGAATTTGTGGTTGACTCTGTTACTTGCTCACATTCTGTGCCCTTTGAAGGGTAATGCTAAGGAGCACTAAAAGCCTTTCTATGGGCTAGGTAATTGGGTAGACTTATTACTTTAAAGAAAGCAGGCAGATCTGTTCATGTCTCTAGAGGGAGAGATTAAAAACCTGGAGAGCTATAAAATATCCTCATCAAAGGAGGGGAGGGAAAATACCCCCAAGGCTTCTATAGAATGTACATAGAAGAAGCTTTTCTTCTTCTTCTTCTTCAGGAAAATAATAAATTGTTAATATAAACTAAGTATCTATCTTATAGGGGAACAATTTGAAAGCAAAGACATAATGGAAAGCAAGGTGCACATAACTTTATATAGTCAATAATGGCTAATACAAGTCACTTTGAAGTATACTTGTCATGTTTACAGCTCTACATTTTGAGTGGCGTCTTTGTGTCCCTATGCTACTTGGTAGTGTGCAACTGCAATGAAATGGCAGCTTTGAAAAGCAAACTTCAAGGGCAAAAAGTCAAAGGTGACATTTAAAAATGGAAGTTACGCACATTGATTGGGGGCAGAAATCTCTTCTTCACTGAAAACAAGGAAAGTTTTTTTTTTGGTCTTGTAGGCTTTAGCCCTGTGCAATCATTCAAAGCCTCGCGTGATTAAAATTGTGTGAGGGGAGAGTTGGGATGCACTAGGTGCCCTCATTTCCTCCATGATATCCCAGTTGGCCTTGGTCTGGCCACCCTCAATGTTGGAGAGACGACTAATTTAGGCTCTCTACATGACTACACTAGGCACCATACTTAGATCTTCTCCTCCAACATGTGGATGCAGTGGGATTGGGTAACAGGAACATGACAGAGGGGGACAGGTCCAGAGAGCATGTCCACCCTCCTCATCATTGTGTAAGGCAAGAAGGACTGAATAGAGCTTCTGTGACTCCAGGTTCAAATAACTGTGTGATTCAAACAAGTCTTGGCTATCACCTGGACCCATTCCTGCATTACTTAGAAGGTTACATGGCAGGTTGAAACTGTTAGGAGAGTCACTTAATATCCAGAGGGACATTTATAGTGGTGTGGTGGAAAGCGGCTAACAGAGAATTTCCAACACTTTCACCAAACTATAATTCCTAGGATTTTTGTTGGGAAGCCCAAAGGGCAGGGTAAAAATGGGTTAAATATACTTTTAAACCAATGCAGGTTTTTTTTTTTAGTAAAGATCTGCATGGCAATAGAGACAGTGTGACATAAGGGTTAGTGTGAAGGATTAGGACGTGGAAGATCCAGGTTCAAATCCTCACTCAGCCATGGAGATCTCTGGGTAACCATAGGTCAGTCACTATCTCTCAGCCCAACCTATCTCACAGAGTTGTTGTGAGGATAAAATGTTGTGGGAATTCCATAAATATAAACAATCCATGACAATTATGAGTTAGCAGCAACAATATTTCCAGCTAGTACGCTAGTTGCACAGGGACACAATAGCATCTGCCAACCATACTTGCTGGCTCCTGTATGAAGAGGGACATGACATATATCCCAGTTAGAGCTAGGACTCTGTAGCCATGTTGTTTTATAGCTCGAAAAATATTGGGTGTTTGCTTGAGGAACCAACTTCCATACGTACAGGCATACCTATCAAGAGTTTTGCATCTTACATACTAGCTCTTCAGCTGAAGGAAGGCACTGAGCCAACTTTATCATGGAGCAATGAGGAGCAGTTACTTCAAGCACTTCATGCCTGTCCCTCCATCAGTACAGACATGTCCCTTGGCCCTATTCTCATCCCAAATGAACAATGTGATCATGTGACTTCATTAATCCTTGTTACAGCACAGGATCATTCAAGTCAGTAGCTGCAGGATAAAGCTCCCTTTTCGGGAATTGTAGTAAGTAGCTGCACGATAAGGTGAAGAATCTCTGGAGCAATAATGGTAAGTGGCTGCAGGGCCCAGGATAAAAGGTCACAGAATGAGGCAAGTAGCTGCAGGACTAGGATGGATGGTCGCTGGGTGATTTGGGTAAGTAGCTGCAAGGTCAGGATAAATGCTCACAGAGTGAGGTAAGTATTTGCAGGATCAGGCTGGATACTTATAGTGTGATATGGGTAAGTATTAACAGAATCAGGATGAAGGGCTACACTGTGGGTAAGTAGCTGTGGGGCTAGAGTGAATGCCCACAGAGCAATACAGGTAAGTAGATGTAGGGTTAGAGAGAACATTTACAGGATGATGCTAGAAGTAGATAAATAGCTACAGAGTCTGGACTGTCTGTTACTGAGCTTGCTGTGGAATTGAGCAAGTCTTTTCTTGTCCCGCTTGTTCCTGTGCATTCCTGACTGCTGCTGACTGCTGCTGGAAGGTCTCGCCTGTGTTTCCTAGCAGCAACTCTTCTGCTTCAGCTCACTGGTCTCCTGCCACTTTCCCTTCCTCCCATATCCTTCTTTACCCTCTGATCTTTGCTTTCTTCACTCCAGTCGTTTGCTCCCTGAGCTTTAAGCAGACAGGCTTTTATCCTGTTCTTCTCCCGTTTCAAGAGTGCCTGCTCTGATTCCCTTTCTTTCTGTTAACCAACCCTAACTGTGGCCGCTACTGTTGTTGGGCAGCAAGGAATACCTGGGGGGATTGTACAGTGACCCCCCCCCCCAATGGCTCTTCACAATGCCACAGTAGCTCTTAGATGTTATATCAGGTATTAGATGACAGAGCTTCCTAGATTGAGAGTTGGCTACATGTTAATTTGCTGTGGGGATGCTATGGCGAGTTCTTCCCTTCACACTGTCATGTTTCAAAGCTCTTGCTGTTATGACTTTCCCCTATCATATAGTAAGTATTCCCTCCATCCCTCTGGCTTCACATCTGTGCAGCTGCTGATGCAGATGGGGAGAGTCACTAGAGGTCAGAGTCAACTCAGTGTGTTGAGTTGCCAGTTTTGGTAGCAATCGTGTAACTTTGAAACTGGTTTCCCTCGGTGACATGGTCCAGGACCCTAAAATCTCATCTTCAGAGGAGCCTGACCACTTGTCCTCCAAAGAAGAATCTTCTGAGTTAACAGAAGATGACTCGGTTACAAAAAGGTGTCATGAATAGGGTGACCAGATAAAATCCAGGTCAGGGCTCATGTAACTTTAACAGTTGTAGAGAAAAGGGAATTTCAGCCAGTGTCATTTGTATGCAATTAGGACCTGGTGAAATTCCCTCTTCATCACAACAGTTAAAGTTGTAGGGGCCCTGCCTTTTTTTGTATATGGTCACTCTAGTATACTGCCTGCAACTTTAACTGTTGTGATGAAGAAGGAATATCACCAGGAACTAACTACATACAAATGACACTGGCTGAAATTCCCTTTTCTCCACAACTGTTAAAGTTACATGAGCTCTGACCTGGATTTTATCTGGTCAGCCTAGTCATGAAGCATCCTCCTCAGGACACAGTTCTCCAGGAAGACCCCAGAGACCTGCCCCACTGTGTCTAGAGGTCATATTGCCATAATCAGACTCAGAGCACTCTAGCCACAAAGACACCAACATGACACAACCCACCTTTGCCTTCCCAGCTTGAAGCTACTAAAACTAGGCTGACCATCTGAAAAGGAGGACAGGGCTCATATAACTTTAACAGTTGTAGAGAAAAGGGAATTTCAGCCAGTGTCATTTGTATGCAATTAGTTCCTGGTGATATTCCCTCTTCATCACAATAGTTAAAGTTGCAGAGCCCTGCCTTCTTTTGTATATGGTCACTCTAGTATAGTGCCTGCACCTTTAACAGTTGTGATGAAGAGGGAATTTCACCAGGAACTAATTGCATACAAATGACACCTGCTGAAATTCCCTTTTCTCTACAACTGTTAAAGTTATATGAGCCCTGTCCTCCTTTTCAGATGGTCAGCCTACTAAAACAGACCAGGTCCCTTTAAGAAAAAAGTCCTTAGTCAGTGTAGAAGTGGTGGTAACCAGCCTACTTAAGGCTCAGTCACAATCTGCTGCTTGTTGGAGCAATGTACAGACAAGCTTGTCTGGTTTTCAGTCTGAGCAGTACTTGGAGCATTTCATGGTTCTGTCTTGTTTCCATATCACCATTCCTGGGTTGTCCAAGACCCTGGTGAAAACCCAATCCATGCAGGACACACTGTAACCCAGGTTTTACTAGTGTCCCATGATTCTAAGCCTTCACTATGACAGAGGAAGAACAGAACACTGGGCCTCTCATTTTACAAGTTAAAACTTTGAACAATATGCATTTATTCTGGCACATTCTACATGCAAATATAAGTCATGAAATACAACTTTTATAGAAGCAGCATTTCTGCAGAAATAAAGATAAGGGAAATACACTGAAATTGATGTAATCCTTTAACAGAAAAACAGTGCACACTTATCTGATGGGGTGAGGAGGAATGTTAACAGCATAAATTTGGAATGCAAATTCTGCGGGAGTTAAACATTTCAGTCCTTGGGAGATTTGAATTATGAACTCGTGTTTTATTTCCTCTAATCCATTTTCAAGCTGTTTTCAAAATGTATACGTCTCTCTGAATTTTCACTTCTTTGTACAGCTTTGGATTGGAGAGATCTCTAGCTGAAGTGAGGCTTACTGTAAGTGATCAATTTAGCTGAATTCATGTCAAGAATTAATACCAAAGACTACTTTGCTAATATTGTCTTCATCAAAAGAGAACATTGCAGAATGAACTTTAAAAAATTATTCCTTTTTTGCAGTATTAGGATATAGAAGTATTAAACAGCAATTACACATTATCTAGTATGTAGATTGTGGCAATTTGAATATATGAATAAGGGATGTTTTAATATAGCAAAAAGAAGTGCAGCCCTTTCTAATTAAGTAGGTGTCATAAAATGCTGAGAATTACATGGTTTTTAAATTTTATCACAGAGGATTTAAATATTTGGATGGAAATATTAGGATAAAAGGGGCAAATTCCCAGAATCATAGCCTAGCAGTTCTAGGCTACAAATCAGTAGGATGTGTATGCACTACTTCTACATGGGGCAGAATTTTACAGAGACTTTCCCTTTTAGGAATCCCCCCCCAAGGCACAAACTGAGCCTTTGTGAATTCTGTAGTGGCAGCTGTTAAAAGCAAAATATTATGGTCCCTCTGCATGTGCAGTCTTATACATTTACAGGTCAAGAAAACTGTCATAGCCTTTGGGCCAAATTATATATGACAAGGTAGCCACATCTATTTTATTCAACTATCTGTTCCCAGGCCCAATTGAATGTGCTGGATTTGATCTGGAAAGCCCTTCACAGCTTGGGACCAGAGTCCCTGAAGATTGCAACCCCCATCTCTTTATTAAAATTATGTATTGACTGCCTTTCCTCATAAAAGAGAACAATGTAGCCACTACTACCTTAAGAACTTCAGAGGACCTTCTTTGGTTGCCTCTACTGGGTGAAGTTTAGCAAGTGGCTAATGAGGAAAGGGCCTTCTCAGTGGTGGCATGCCAGTTATGGAGAGATCTGCCTGGTGCTTATCTTGATGCTATTTTTTGTACTAGGTGAAGACCATTTTATTTTCCCAGGACTTTGAATCTGTTCCAGTTCTAATTGGTTTTATCTTTGTCACTAGTTCCTATGCTGCTTTATGTTTAATCATTGACCTGTTTTATTGCATGCATTTTAAATGTGCTTTTATTGTTGTAGTCTTCATGAGAACTTGGTCATGGGCAGAATATAAATGCCTAAAATGAACAAATGAATAAATAAATAAATTTCCTATTCACACACAAAGCTGTTGTCAAAGGGGGATGTCTATTGTACATGAAAAGGAGGGTGCAGGGAGAGAAGTGAAGTTTGACCCCCTCACTTTATCTCATGTTGCTTCACTGCTTTAAGCCGCGATGGACAACTTGTGGCCCTACGGATGATTTGGCCTACAACTCTCATCACTCCCCACTATTGCCTATGCTGGCTAGGGCTGATGGGAGTTGAGGACAAAACATCTGGATGCCAAAACATCTGGCTGGAAGCTTAAAACAGCAGAGTGCAGTAAAGTAAGGCAGTAGAGGAGGCAAGTTTTACTCCCTCCCCCAACATGGTCCTTTTCATGAAAAGGATAGGCATGTAAGCAGCCCTGCCCAGAGTGACCAGATACAAAAGAGGTCAGGGTTCCTTCAGCTTTAACTGTTGTGATGAAGAGGGAATTTCACCAGGTGCTGCATGCATACAAACGACATCTGCTGAGATTCCCTTTCTTCACAACTGTTAAAGAAACAGGAGCCTTTTCCTCCTTTTCATATGGTCACCCTAGGTTAGCCTTTCTATGCTTTCTTAGAGAACAGCTTTGGCTTTTTTCAAGAGTTTAAGGGCATTAATGGACTTCCAGACCTTAAGATGCTGCCTCTAACATTGACAGAAACCTCCAGGCCACCAACAGTAGGTTGTGGAGAAGAGGGGGAGGGTTGGCATTGGATGAAGCAGTTACAAGCCAGGCCCAAACTATAGGGCTCAACTTCTAATGGCTCATATTTTTTTACCTCCGCCACCACCAATGCTGAATTTCAGCACTATTACACTCCAAGTCTAGTTGCCCAGACTCTGTATTTTCTCTGTATAATCACATTTTCTGAATAGTTCCTATTTTATCCATGCCATAGAACTTTACAGGTAATGATACTAACAATGAACATTTTGTACTCAATCTAACTTTAGAACCATTTGGCTCAAAATCAAGTAAATGTAACATTATTAAATGCCTAATTATTGGAGATGAATGAGTATAAAGAGGATCATTGTCCTTCATAACCCATCTTCTACACTTGCTCATTCTACTCTTGATATTCAGAGAACATGGAGATAAAAGGCATACTGTTCGTGCTTGGAATATTGCTAGAATACTTCTTTTTAATCTGCTCAATATCAAATACTTTCTGCGCAGTTTACATACAGCTCTCCTCTCTGGTACATGTCTATGTCACCAGTACACCAAGATGGAACATAATTAACAAATGTGTCTGATGTGGCAGAGGGGGTGAGGTGACTGTAATTTAATCTCCACAAAATGTTGTGAGTGCTGGGAGGGGCAGGGTGAATGAGGATTGGAAACAAGACCAGATCAATTGGTTTTTGGGATAATTACCCCAATCGGGGTAATTCCTGGATCTGCCCCAATTGCACCACTCAAACGTGGGGCTTTCCTCTGGCCTTGATATTACTGCTGCCCCTTCCTCCTCCGCCATCACAATTACAAAAAAATGGCAGTGGGGGAATTCAGCAAGAGGATGACGTGATCTGTGGGTTGCCCACATGCCGCTTACAGCATCCAAGATATCAGCTTTCGGTGTCTGAGGTAAAACTGTAGTGTCTCTTCACACAGGGACACAGGGATTATCTCATCCTTTGCTGGGAGGGAGACAGGTTTGACCCCTTCTCTGACGGTTTTTCAGGTTCAGAACATTCCCCCAAATGATCCGATATCAAGAAGTAATTGCTTAACTATTTAATTCTCATGGCAATAGATTGCTTGTAGTTTACCAAACACAAGCATGTGTCTGGCCAAACCTCTCTTGTCCAATCCCCAGGCTTACTTTCAGCCAATTTACGGCCATCAAAATGCAACACAGTGTAGTTGATCTTCTCAACAACCCTCACACAGGATGACATTTTGAGGAGGCTGAGCTATGTCACATCAGTCAGTATAGTTAATGGTTAGAGCAGTGGACTGGGACTGGGGAGACCTGGATTCAAGTCCCCACATGGCCATGAACTTTGGGTCAGTCACTGGTTCTCAGCCTAACATACCTCACAAGGTTGTTCTGATGATGATATAGAGAGGAGGAGGATTATGTATACCAGCTCAGGCTCCTTGGATGAAAAAGCAGGATATACATGTAACAAGTAAATCAATGAAAATGTCACTATGTCTATGAATGTCTATATAAGGCTCAGGGTGCCAGTCAGCTTATATCCAAGTACTTTGGGTTGATATATTTCTCTTGATTCAGCCAAGACCTAAAAATATCTGAAATAAAGCAGATTGTATGGCATTTGTGACTTGGAAACAGATGACAAAATCCCACAAGAATTTTCAAAGCCATCTTTTCAGTATGGAAATGTCAAAAAGGGGTTAGATATCTATCAGAGCAGGAAACATTTTGTTATATTTCTACTATCTGCTCCTGCTTTTCCTATTGTTCAGTTACATATTCATTTGATCTGTAGGGCAAAAAAACTCCTTCAGACAAAGTCATACAACTTGAAAACTGGATTTATTTTTCAATCATTCGAGACCAGCTCACATTCTCTTCTGGCAATACTTTGAAAAGGTGGGTTTTTTGTTTTGCTTGAGGATGATGGGTGAGGACTTGACAGCGGAAGGTCAGTAGATGGGGTGAAAAGTAAGCTACATCTCAAGGCTTAGGCTCCCTCTACATGAGCAATTTAAGGCTCTTTCAAGGTACATTACTGATTTTGCCTCTACAAGAGCGGAGCGCATAACAGGAGTACAGGCGCTTTTTATCTCCTATTATACGCATTTTCGCATTCGCGTTAAATAGCGACTTTTTCTTTACCGCGGGAGTTAGAGCGCCTTATGTCCATGTAAACAATTTCTGAGAAGTCGCATTAACGATCAGAGTGGGCAGACTGTGGTCGTGATGTCATGCATGAAGAAACTGCCCCTTCGCTGGGAGCACCTCCTACTGGTCACTTCCTCCTTGTTCTCTGTCTTTCTGGATGGAAGCTCCAGGAATAGGTGACCCAATGTGAACTGAAAATAAAGTGTCTTTTAACTCCCCTGCTGGAATATTTTTTTCATGGAGACACGGGGCCAAATGGAGGTGGTTTCACAAGAAGCAAGGGGGGGGGGTTTCAGTAAGGATCTGCGGATGTGCAGATCATTAGCTATCCACTAAGACAAATCGTCCCCTCGCTTGCTGGGATCCTGACACTGAGCTGCATGTGTGTTTGTGCGTGTGTATGTTGTACATCACCAAAATGACAAGGTATTACTGAGAAGGGAAGAAGGGAAAACCTTTGATCTTGCTGGGAAGAGGAGGAGGAGGAGGAGGAGGAGGAGGAGGAGGAGGAAGGAACAAAGGAGCCTCCCCCTGTCTGTTTTGGCATGCTTATGTGCATCTCTCTCCTCTCTCACTCACTTGCTCCCTCTCTCTCTGGCAAAAGGTGGGGGGAGAGGCAGCCATGACTAAAAATAAGTTGTAAAAGGTCTCGAGGGGAAGCTTGCGAGGCACATTCCCATTTCAAATGGCGATCGAGACTTCAAATGGCGATCGAGACAAAGGGAACAGGTAAACCAAGTGATTACCGGCAGGTAACCCAGGTAACCACAGGCAGGAGATTCTGGTGGGCGAGGAGAAGAAACAGCGGGAAACTGAGGGGGCAGTTCCTCCAGCAAAAAGCGCTTTACTTTCAGCAACATTTCCTTGTTCCTTCTCCGCATGTAAACAACTTTAAAGCGCCTTGCAGAGAGCCTGTCATGCGCTTCGACGGCTCTCGTGTATAGGTATTAGGTGTAAACGTGCTTATCAGGAAATGCGCACAATCGGAGAATTAGGTGTAAAAGCGACCTCTTGTAGAGGGGGCCTTAATCCAGATCCACGTAGGTCTGGACCATCTGATAATGGGGCACAATTGTACAAGTGAGGGGCTCACTTTTCAAAAACCCTCTCCCTTCCATGTATGTATGTATGTCCTGTGTGTGATCTTCCCATGGACATCTGGTTGGGCATGGTGGGAGCAGAATGTTGGCCTAGATAGGCATTTGATCTGATCCTGCAAGGGTCTTTTTCCGTTCTTATTTCTTGTTGAATGTTTCATGTTTCCCTTGGAATCGTACCGTTCAATTTCAGTTAAAAACTAATACCAAGAACAAAATAAAACAAAGAACAAAATCACAAAAAAACCCCACCCATAAAATTGAACACAACGTAACACCAATAGACATATACTGTCACTGCGTAAAACATAACATGGATAGAAAAATGAAAAACACTATCAGGTACAAGAGTTAAAGCCACATGGCAGGGATTTAAATAGCAAGTACTAAATATACTAAAGTACTTATAATGCTGAAGAAAACAGAAACGTCTTAGCCTGGCAATGACAATAGAACAATGTGGGTGTCAGGCTAGCTTCCCTAGGATCAGATCTACACCAAGCAGGATATAGCACCATGAAAGCGGTATATGGTATGTGTCTATGGGCCCCAACAATTGTCAGCGCATTTCAATACTGATATAAAGCAGTAGTGTGGCTTGGGTGACCATATTTGGGAAACAAAAAAAGAGGACACCCAGTGGGGTGTAGGGAAAGCAGCTTTCCAGAGTCTCCGGAAAGCACGTCACTCCCCCCTGCCACCTTAAAGGCGTCGATTGGAGCAGTGCAGGGAAGTGGGAAAGCATAGCCACCATTAGCATGACAAGGGGGGATGATGCGCTTTCTGGAGGCCTCAGAAAATGTTCTTTTCCCTGCTCTTCTCCAATTGGGATCTTAAAGGTCCCGATCGGAGGGAAAGCATGTCATCCCCCCCCTTTCACCAATCGGGGCCTTTTGTATCATGTCTGGGAATGACACATTTTCCCCTTTAAGGCCCCGATTGGAGCGGTGGGGAGGAAATGATGCACCTTCATAAAGCACATCATTCCCCTCGCCGTGCTAATAATGTCCTGGTGTGTCATTCCAAGACATTATAGAAAATTACAGAAAATCCCCCCTGACACACAGGATAGAACGAAAACTAGGACAGATCCGGGGAAATCCTGACAGTTGGTCACCCTAAGTGTGGCTCCTGCATGGTGTAGGTTGGGCCTAGGTCTCAAGGATTTGAACTTATAATTTGCCAAAATCTACAGTTGGCATAGCCATATTCTTACATTCTTCATCAAACCTGCCTTTGTACCAGAATGTCTTTATAATTCTCTCTTTGTGTGTGTGTGTGTGACAGAGAGAGAGAGACAGAGAGATTCCCCACATGTTATGTTAGTCCTTTGTTAGTAACATTATTTTTAAAATTTTTGTTTACCATTTTGCCTTTAAGGCAGCCAGTGGGAGCACAGAAAAGCATTGCTCTCCAGAGCTGACGTCAACATTTTGTAAGTTAGCCAACATGAAACACCGGCTTCATGCGGTGTAGCTCTTGACTTATAAAATCAAAGCAGTATTTTTTTTGAAGTGAATGGATGCACACACAAATGCTAATATCTTGGATAATCTTTAAAAAAACTGGAAAAAAGAAAACCTTAAAATGCTGGAAGGGCTGTAGCAAAATGGAACAGCATATGCTTTGCATGCATAAGGTACCAAAATCAGTACCCAATATTGCCAGTTAAAGGATTTCAAGTTGCAGGGCTGGAGGGTTTAAACTGTTTATCTCCAGCTATGCTTGACCTGTGTAATTGTCAGTAAACACAAATATTACCAGGGCCTAATCCACACCAAGCAGGATATAGCACTATGAAAGCGGTTTGAAAGCAGTATATGGTATGTGTCAATGGCCCCCAACAGTTGTCAGTGCACTTCAATACCACTATAAAGCAGTAGTGTGGCTCCTGCCTTTTATATACCACTTTCATACCGCTTTCATAGTGCAATATCCTGCTTGTGTGGATTAGGCCTTAGAAATGTCATGCCAATTAGATTCCAGTGACCTCCTCCCAAGGGAAGCAAAATTGGGTAAGTGATGTCTCTGTGACCCTGGAACTTTGCACCACCAGTAGAAATGGGGATGTGAGTAATAATGATAAACTAGATTGATCAATACTAGGCATAACTTGGCATAAAACAGCTTTCTGTTTTCTAGATGGATTTTCTAGATGGTCTGAATCAATATAAAGCCACATCATATAATACCAGCCAGGGATGCAACTTTGGGCTTCCTGGGACCATTTTCACACATCCTGGACCTCTGCCCATTCCACAGCACGCACTGTGCTGGGCAATGTGCACATTGTGGAAAACCAGAAAAAATATCACTGCTTTGCTGCTAAGGAAGCTAAGGAAGTGTCAAGTGCAACTTGGAGATTTTAAGCTTCCTTAGTGGTTTGACAGTGAAATTTTGTGGTAAAAGGATGATGTTTTTGCTGACACAAATTTCAGTGGCAGTGGCTGCACCGGGGGAGGGGAGGAGGGCTGCATTTGGCCCATGAGCCACATGTGGCCCACCCCGATATAATAGATCCTTTAACAAATATTTTGTAAAACTAAATCTACATGTTAGAAACACTGCCATATTCCCATTTTTAAAAGCAACATTGAGCGGGTTTAAGATAGGCAGTTCAGTGCTGCGTATTTACCCTGCATCAAATAATAAATAAAATTTTACAAGGGAAAAAAAAGTTTAACCTGACTTTTCCTTAAACCTGTTAGAAATATGAATGTAAAAAGGTCATTGGTGAGACTGGACAGTAGTTTTCTCCTGCATGGTGCATCATTGGTTGACAACATTCACAAATGGTGCAAATAGTTCAGAGCACCTCAAAGATTCTTTTTAGTACCTCATGAAAATGAGCTAAATTCTGGGCCAGAGCATCCCAAATTCTGTGCAAAACTAAGCCAGATTTTACCACCTGAATAAATACATTTTATATATTTGCATATTCTGCTTCTCATTGCCATGGGAGAGGGACAGTACTGTTGCAGAATACTGAGGCCCTAATGTTTGGCAACTGGCACAGCCATGCTCAGCTGCCTTCTGTAATTTTTGCACACATGGTCCATACGTTCAAGATTATCTCTGCATCATAAGGACTAGAAACCTTTTAGCAAGAAGTTAAAGTTGAGAATCTGGACTCTGTGCCAGATGCCAAATTCTGAGGTCATCTTCTGAAGTCCTAATTACTCTTTGAGAGTTACTGCTAGCATTCCTCTTGGCTAGTTCCTTAAAAATATCAAACTTTGTCTCTCACTATACTGAAGCTGAGCAAATCAAACTTCGGACACTATATAAAGACATGTGGGCCTTGCTCACTGATCCATAAACATAGGTACTTCCACAACACATGGGTACTTCCACATGTGTTGTGGGTACTTCCACAACACATGTAAGGGGCACTGTATATTAACAAATACTGAGGGCAGTATACAGCACTGCCATTGCACTAATGGGAAGGGCCAGCAGTGCAACAGAAAACTAGTGCTGGCGGGCACAACCAGAAATTCGCTGAAATTATCACTTCCCAGAGAGGGACAAATCAGCAGTCCTTGCAGAAGGGAACTCTCCTGACCTGTCCCAGTAGTTCCTGCTAACACATGTTTAGCACTGGCAGATTTCTAGCTCTGGATACTGTCCTGAGATACCCCAGAGCTGAGAGTGATGAAACAAAACAGGAGACGGCTTGAGGGCAGATGGAGACGAACTCCTGATGGATGCAATCAAACTGTTGTGTCTACGTCCAACTCCCTGCTTCAAAGGGATGAAATCTCAGATAGTGACTCGGATCTTGGTTTTGGAATGCAAGAACCGGAGGAGTTACTGCAAGAAGAAGAGGAAGAGCCCTTTCCCACGGCTGGGCAGGAAGTTAATCCCCAAGGCAACCTTAACGAGAGAGATAGTACTTTCTCTTCTGGGACAAAGGGGTTGAGGAATGCTGTGGCGAGGCGGAGAGCAAAGAGGAGGGACTTCAAACTCAGGACCGCCCGCCGCTCAGAGAGGCTAGCAAACAAAGCACTACAGGCTAATTTGTCTTAATGATATGACTCTGCTCTCTCTCTCTCTAAGTTAGCTCAACTGAATGCCTAGGGGCTAAAGAACCTTTGTCTTGCTGGAGGAGGGAGAACGATCGTTTTTGTGTATAATAAAGGATTTGTATTTTCCCTTCAAGAGGTCTGTTTGTTGTCCTCACACTTTTTCGTTAGAACTTACAGAGTCATGACAGCTTGAGCTAACTTAGAGAATCTTTTTTTTCTCGTCCTTCGTCTGCAAGATGGAAGCGGCTCTTGATCAATTAACCCGTGATAATAAAGCGCTCCGAGACCAGGTGAATCAATTGGTTGGGGCGATTGCTACATTACAAGCCGCACCGCAGCAGCAGGTGCCCCCCCCCCCCAGTGCCTCCACGTCGGAAATGCCCAATAAGTCTTCCAGAGAAGTTTGATGGAGATAAGAAGCTTTTTACTGCTTTTCGTGCTCAGGCAGAGCTTTACATGCGTTTGAGGACTGACGATTTTCCGACTGACCAGATGCAGGTAGGATTTCTCATTAGCCTACTTTCCGGAGCGGCCGCGAAATGGGCGTCAGCTCTCCTCATTGCAAATAGCCCCTTATTGACCAATTACCAAAATTTTGTGACTTCTATGGCGACCTTTTTTGGAGATTCTGTTCGGACGGAGACTGCAACCAGAGAAATCCGCCGTCTACGCCAGGGAAAGGATTCTGCTGCTGTCTACATTACCAATTTTCAGTTACTTATACAGGACTTACAGTGGAATGATGCTGCCTATAAGGCCCAGTTTATGGAAGGCCTCAACGATGATATCTTAGATGAATTGGAGCGGTCTCCGCTCCCGGCGACTTTGGCAGAGCTTACCGCGTCCTGCTTGCGTATAGATGCTCGCTTGGAGGGTCGCAGAGATGCCAGACGCGCAGCGATCGGCCGGCCCATACCTCCTCCTATACCTCCTAGGGCTTTTCCTCCTCCTCAGCGGTCTCCTCCTGCTGCAACTGATGAAGTTCCCATGCAAACCGGGGCCACACACTCCTTGATTTCCCCAGTAGAAAGGACCCGCCGGCGTGCGGAAGGATTATGTTTCAAGTGTGGAAGAAAGGGGCATTATGTGAAATCCTGCAGATCCCCAGTGTGGAAGACAGAGCCTACTCCTGTGACAACTTCTGCTCCTCAGGCATGACTAGACCGAACCCCAAGTCTCATGGGGGTCTATAATCAGGAGGTCCCAGCAACGACTGGGGTAAGTCTTTCACACGCGTCTCCCTCACCCCACCTCGTCCTTCCTGTACGTCTGCACACCTCTCATTGGAAGGGTGGAGATTTTTTGGCCTTACTAGATTCAGGGGCGACCACAAATTTTATGGATGTCCAATTTGCCAACCGCTACGATGTGCCTACTCAGCCCCTGCCCCGTCCCCTGTATGTGGAGACAATAGATGGCCGTCCGCTCCTGTCAGGAGCGATAACCCAAATTACTTTTCCCATCACTGTATGTTCCCAAGGGCATGAGGAACAATTACAATTCCATCTTGCTAAGATGCCTCAGTACCCACTTGTACTGGGTATGTCCTGGCTCACCAAACACAACCCCCAAATCTCGTGGGAACATCACCAAGTACTTTTTACGTCTCCTTATTGTCGCCAGCACTGTTTTCCAGGGACCTCCCTTCCAATAGCTCAGGATCTGACTCTTCCGCTCCCGGTTTTAGCAGCTTCCAGCCACCTCAGCTCCTCCACCCTTCCTGCTCTCCCAGAGAAATATGCCGCCTTTTGTGATGTTTTTGACAAGACAGAAGCGGATCAGCTACCCCCCCACCGGCCATATGACTGTACTATAGATCTCATCCCGGGGGGCCCTATCCCTGTGGGAAAGCTGTATCCGATGTCAGGCCCTGAGTTGGAGGCCCTTCGGGAATTCCTGGACACAAATTTAAGGCGCGGTTTCATCCGCCCTTCGAGCTCCCCTGCTGGGGCGTCTTCCTTTTTTGTAAAAAAGGCCTCTGGAGACCTCCGTCTGGTCCACGACTACAGGCAGTTAAATTTGGCCACGATCCGTGACACATACCCCCTCCCCCTCATCCTGGAAATGTTAGAGCGTTTGGGACAAGCTTCGATTTTCACTAAATTGGACCTAAGGGGCGCTTATAATTTGGTCCGTATCCGTGAGGGGGATGAATGGAAAAGTGCCTTTTTTGACACAGTATGGTGCTTTTGAATATTTGGTCATGAGTTACGGCCTTGTCAATGCTCCAGCCACATTTTGTCGTCTCATGCATGACATTTTTAGGGATTTTTTGGACAAGTTCTTAATTATTTATCTGGATGATCTGCTTATCTTTTCTCGAGATCCCCAAGAACACCAGCTCCATGTAGAAGCCGTCCTGCAACGTCTTCGGGAGAACCATCTCTTTGCTAAGTTGGAGAAGTGTGCTTTCGATTTGTCTACATTGGACTTTTTGGGTTATCAGATTTCCACACATGGCATTAAGATGGATCCCGCCAAAGTACAGGCAGTTTTGTCCTGGCAACCCCCAAGGTCCAGGAAGGATTTACAAAAATTTCTGGGATTTGCCAATTTCTATAGAAAATTTTTACCTAACTATGTTAACCTTACTGCCCCCTTGTCTGACTTGCTCAGGGGCAAACGCGCTACCTTTCACTGGCCTCCCTCCGCTCAAGAGGCTTTTGACAAACTAAAACATTTGTTCAGCTCAGAACCCCTCCTCCACCATCCCAATCCACAAAAACCTTTTGTTGTGCAAACTGATGCTTCCAATGTAGCCTTGGGAGCAATCCTTTTACAACCGGGCGGGAAGAAAGGAGACCTGCAGCCCTGTGCTTATCATTCTCGAAAATTGACTGATTCAGAAAAGAACTACACCATTTGGGAAAAGGAGCTTCTAGCCATAAAATCTGCTTTGGAAACCTGGAGACACCTCTTAGAAGGGGCCCTCCACCCAGTGGAAATTAGGACCGATCACCGCAATTTAGTTCATTTACAAACAGCTCGAGCTATGAATCAAAGACAAGCTAGATGGTCATGGTTTTTCTCACGCTTTGATTTAAAAATATGCCATGTCCATGCTTCTGAAAATCAACAAGCAGATGCGCTTTCCCGCAAGCCGGAATACTTTGCAGAGGGAGAGGAGACACCACTACCTCCGCCAATTCTTCCTCCTCAAACTTTGGCCGCGGTGGGGGACTTACATTCCTGGCAGGAGGAACTCCGTCGTGAACAAGCTCAAGATCCCTTTGTACGCCGCAAAGTGACTCAGCTTGGATTGCAGGAAGGGGCTGCCCCATCCTCCTTGTTTTCGTTGCGTGGCGGTCTCCTACATCACAGACACCAACTCTATGTCCCCTCAAAGACTCTAAGAGAAAAGATCCTTCGGCAATGCCATGATTCCTGCACAGCTGGACACTTTGGAATTTTCAAGACCTTAGAAGCTGTAACCCGAGACTTTTGGTGGCCTCAAGTACAAAATCATGTCACCTCCTATGTAGCCTCTTGTGATACCTGTCAACGAGCAAAAACTGTCCCAGGTAAACCCACGGGTTTACTTCATCCATTGCCTACGCCTGCGGGACCCTGGAAAGTACTTTCCCTGGATTTTATTACTGATTTGCCTTCGTTACAAGGCAAAACCACCATCCTGGTGGTTGTGGATTTATTTTCTAAAATGGCTCATTTTATTCCTTGCACGGGTCTACCCTCGGCCAAGGACACTGCTAAACTCTTTGTCACGCATGTTTTCCGTTTACATGGTTGGCCAGAGGGATTAGTCTCCGATCGTGGCATTCAGTTTACTGCCCATTTTTGGGGGGAATTGTTAGAACTGCTGCACATAGAACTTCGACTTTCTTCTGCTCATCATCCCCAGACGGACGGACAAACCGAACGTACTAATGCAACTTTAGAACAATACCTCCGTTGCTATGTTAACTACCAACAAGACAATTGGGTTGATCTCTTGCCTTTAGCTGAATTTGCCTATAACAATGCCTGCCACTCCACTACACACCAATCCCCATTCTTTGTCAACTACGGATATCACCCCAGAACTTTCCCATCTTCTATCGGCTCTGCTACAGTTCCTGCCGCTGATAAGTTCTTGGAAGAGCTACACACTCTACACAACATTCTTCGAGACCAGATTGAACAGGCTAAACTTTCTTACAAGATAGCGGCAGACCGTCACCAGTGCCTGGGGCCCTCTTTATCGGTTGGAGATTGGGTTTGGTTGTCTACTCGACATTTTCCTTCACGAATGTTATGCAAAAAACTTGCTCCCCGCCGCACGGGTCCCTTTCAAATTATAGCCCAGATTAACCCAGTTGCTTTCAAGTTAGCTCTTCCTCCTTCACTAAGAATTCACCCAGTTTTCCACAGGTCTTTGCTCTCTCCGCTCATAACAGGCGACCCTCATCGTTCAAATGTGGTTCCTCCCCCTCCGGTCTTGGTGGAAGGAGAGGAAGAGTTTGAAATAGCTGGCATTTTAGACTCCCGTTGTTTCCGAGGAAAAATTCAATACTTAATTGACTGGAAGGGTTATGGTCCTGAAGAACGTTCCTGGGAACCTTTAGAAAATTTGCATGCCCCCCTATTAGTCCGTGAATTTCACCAACGTTATCCCCATAAACCTGCCCCAGGTTTGGGGCGCATTTCTCCTGGGGGGAAGCGTTATGGGAGAGGGGATGGTGTTGTGTCTACGTCCAACTCCCTGCTTCAAAGGGATGAAATCTCAGATAGTGACTCGGATCTTGGTTTTGGAATGCAAGAACCGGAGGAGTTACTGCAAGAAGAAGAGGAAGAGCCCTTTCCCACGGCTGGGCAGGAAGTTAATCCCCAAGGCAACCTTAACGAGAGAGATAGTACTTTCTCTTCTGGGACAAAGGGGTTGAGGAATGCTGTGGCGAGGCGGAGAGCGAAGAGGAGGGACTTCAAACTCAGGACCGCCCGCCGCTCAGAGAGGCTAGCAAACAAAGCACTACAGGCTAATTTGTCTTAATGATATGACTCTGCTCTCTCTCTCTCTAAGTTAGCTCAACTGAATGCCTAGGGGCTAAAGAACCTTTGTCTTGCTGGAGGAGGGAGAACGATCGTTTTTGTGTATAATAAAGGATTTGTATTTTCCCTTCAAGAGGTCTGTTTGTTGTCCTCACACTTTTTCGTTAGAACTTACAGAGTCATGACACAAACACTGGTAAGTGCTTATGGTAAGCTGTATTCAGGGGCAGTGAGGGCAGCAAAAAAACAATACTTTGCTGCCACTATTCAATCATCAACCTGCCGCCCAGCGGAGCTTTTCAGAGTTGTCCGAGGGCTTTTACATGCTGGCCCCAACGACATGGTAGAACCATCTAAGGCCCGCTGTAATACATTTGCTGGGCACTTCCAGAATAAAATCTCTGGCATCCGTCAGGACTTAGACTCCAGTGTTATAGCAGATGAATCTAGTGAGGTATCCAGAGCACAGGCTTGTCCTGTTTTCTTGGATGAGTTTCAGTTGGTGCAGCTCGAGGATGTTGACAAGGTGCTTGGACAGGTTCGTGCAACCACTTCCATATTGGATCCTTGCCCCTCTTGGCTAATAAAAGCTAGCAGGGATGGAACAACTGGCTGGGCCAGGGAAGTGATTAATGCCTCTTTGCAAGAGGGAGTGGTCCCAGGCCTCCTGAAAGAGGCAGCAGTGAGACCACTCCTAAAGAAATCTTCCCTGGACCCTGAAAATCTTAATAACTACAGGCCAGTAGCAAATGTTCCATTCCTGGGCAAGGTCCTGGAGCGGGTGGTTGCGAGCCAGCTCCAGGCACTCTTGGATGAGACTGATTATCTGGATCCATTTCAGTCGGGTTTCAGGCCTGGTTTTGGTACGGAAACAGCCTTGGTCGCCCTGTATGATGACCTATGTCGGGAGAAAGACAGGGGGAGTGTGACTCTGTTGATTCTCCTTGATCTCTCAGCGGCTTTCGATACCATCGACCATGGTATCCTTCTGGGATGACTGGCTGAGTTGGGAGTGGAAGGCACTGCATTGCAGTGGTTCCGCTCCTACTTGGTGGGTCGGCTCCAGAAGGTGGTGCTTGGGGAACATTGCTCGGTCCTGTGGATTCTCCAGTATGGGGTTCCGCAGGGGTCAGTTTTGTCCCCCATGCTGTTCAACATCTACATGAAACCGTTGAGTGCAGTCATCCGGAGTTTTGGAGTGCGTTGTCATCAGTACGCTGATGACACGCAGCTCTATTTCTCCTTTTCATCTTCATCAGGTGAGGCTGTGGATGTGCTGAACCAGTGCCTGGCTGTGACAATGGACTGGATGAGGGCTAATAAACTGAAACTCAATCCAGACAAGACTGAGACGCTGTTGGTGGGTGGTTCCGCTGACCGGATGGAGGGTGTTCAACCTGTTCTGGATGGGGTTGCACTCCCCTTGAAGGAGCGGGTTCGTAGCTTGGGGGTTCTCCTAGAACCATCTCTGTCACTTGAGGCGCAGGTGGCCTCAGTGGCACGGAGTGCCTTCTACCAACTTCGGTTGGTGGCCCAGCTACGTCCCTATCTGGACAGGGATAACCTGGCTTCAGTTGTCCATGCTCTGGTAACCTCCAAGTTAGATTACTGCAATGCACTCTACGTGGGGCTGCCTTTGAAGGTGGTTCGGAAGCTGCAGCTTGTGCAAAATGCAGTGGCCAGATTGATAACTGGAACCAGTAGGTTCGAACATATAAGACCTTCTCTGGCCCGCTTGCATTGGCTGCCTGTATGTTTCTGAGCCCGGTTCAAGGTGCTGGTTTTAACCTATAAAGCCTTACACGGCTTGGGACCACAATACCTGATGGAACGCCTTTCCCGACATGAACCTACCCGAACACTACGTTCAACATCTAAGGCCCTCCTCCGAGTGCCTCCTCCGAGGGAAGCTCGGAGGTCGGCAACAAGAGAGAGGGCCTTCTCTGTGGTGGCTCCCCAATTGTGGAACGATCTCCCCGACGAGGCCCGCCTGGCGCCAACATTGTTATCTTTTCGGCGCCAGGTCAAGACTTTCCTCTTCTCTCAGGCATTTGGCAATATCTGAGGAGCCTGGGTTTGTTTTGTTTTGTTTTTGTAGTTTTTTGAAGTGTTGAAGTGGTTTTTAAATGTACAGATTGTGTGTATGTTGTATGTTTTTGCTGTTTTAATTTTTGTATATTGTTTTTAATTGTTTTTAATCCTATGTAAACCGCCCAGAGAGCTTCGGCTATGGGGCGGTATACAAATGTAATAAATAAATAAATAAATAAATAAAAATGGAAGTATGATATTATGGAAAAATAGAGGCTTGCATTATATGGGGCTACCGAAGAACATAATCCATAACATGACAGATGTTTAGATGAACACCGTGGAGTTGCAGTCTGGATATTTGTTTTAAAGAAGTGGCCGTAGCTTGGATGTTATGAAAGAATGAGCTGAGCAAGTTGCATCGTAGGGAACCAGAATAATATAATCCATTAGATGACTATATTCATGAGAATTGATTGCAATAGATCCATCTTTCCTCCATGTATCGTGACTATGTGCACAGAAGCATTTCTCTGAATCCAAGTGACTGATTCCTAAGACTCATAGGACTCATGGTACCATGGGATTCATGGTAGGCACCATGTTAAAATACTTTATGTGCAGATGAAATAGGATTTTCTTATGGTGGGCTTAGAAGGGTCGTCTTAACACATCCATTAGGACTGCCAAGTTTCACTATAAGTTATACAAAAAGGTATATTGTGAATTGACTCTCACTTTCAGCAGTTAATGCAATATTTCATCCTAATTTAGCTACTAGTGTCTGCACCTCACAGTCTTTCGTGGGAGTTTAGACTGAAACCCATTAACCCTTTCAAAAGCAAACATAATTTCAGATAAACCAAGCACGTCTATCAATAAATCAAATTGTTCTACACCATATCATCTCATTTTCTCCAATTCTTTTTAGGCTGACAACAAACAAGGCCGAACTGCTACCAGCCCACTATAAAGCCATCTAAAAATACCCCAACGAAACTCGAACGGGCAACCACAATTATTGCACAGTGTGTGGTTCAGGCTTTGAAACCATTTCATTTGGCTTTCATTAAGTTTCTTCAGTGATTAGGCCCTAAGGTAATGTCAACACTTAATCCAGCATACGGCATTAAAATAGTGTGGTAGATTTGGAGGTTTTTTTTCGAAGGGGAAGGTTGTTAAGATGATTACCATTCTCCCAAATGATCTTTCTTTTTTAGCACTTTCATGCTACCTAAGCAGCTGTTAAATACCAGAGGCAAAGTCAGGCATGAACAGAGGAAGGGACATTTATCCATAAAAATGAGATGCAATAAGACAGTGGTAAGTGGGCCTGGATATACACACTCAGAGGGAGAGACTGCTTTGGGGCAAGATGCAGCAGTGAGATATTGGAGGGCCTTGCATATGCACCCAAAGCTAACCTGCTGCCCCATTGCCAATGTTGAAGTCAGATTCACCAGCCAATCTGGTTGGCTCCTGTATGTAAAATAGGGGTGGGGGCACCATCTTCTCTTTTACCTTAGGCAGCAAAATATCTTAGGCAGGCCCTGCCTATCACAGTGCCAAGCCATCACAAATACAGGGCCAAACAGTAAAACTGTCCAATTGCTGCACATGTTATGTCCCACATGTCTCCTAAACAGCAAAAAGGGAATCTGTGTGCCTCCTGCCTTTTTTCATGCCCAGACCCTCTCATCTGGACGGACAATCAAATGAATTCACATGGCACAAAATTGTCTCTTGGATGGCTTCCTCTTGAGCCAGTTGAGGGGAGAGAGCATTTCTCTCCCATCTTATTGAGTGACTCTATATGTTTCCATGGTTACAAACGGGGTAGGGAACACGTGGCTTGCGAGCTTCATGCAGCCCCACTGGCCTTAAGTGCAGCCTCCACTGCCTCACCCCCCAACTACCAAATTTGCTGCTGTGGCTACAGCAAATAAGCTACATTTGGCATTTTTAGGCCACCATCACAGTTTGTTGCTGGAATTCTGTGGTCCTTGGGAGTTGAAATTGGCACCCCCAAAGTTGACCATCCCTGGTTAAGATGAAGCAAGGCCATATTTTTAGCCTTGAAAATAATTCATTTAAGGTATTATTATTATTATTAATTTTATTTTGAGAGAAAATGTTCTGCTGAACTGACATAGTAGAGGCCCAAACTTGCATCATTTACCTTAAGTGATAATTGTGCAATGATTTTGGTGGAAAGTTGATTATTACCATTATTATTATTATTATTTTAAAAATCAGGGCTCTAGTTTCTCCTACCTCATTATTAATCAGGCTTACTACATCATTTTTGTTCACTTTCTGAAATTAGCTTTGGAAATAATTAATCATAATTGGTGCCCATTCTAAAACATCCAGGGATATTAATTGGATGTTTGACAATAGCCTGAGGGATCTATAGACATACAAATATAGTGGTTACAGAAAAATATTTATTTTTCCTCATTTAAGATATACTGTATTTTACTCCTCAACAGCAAAAGTAAATTTGATAAATCACTGCAAAGTTTTTTTTTTTAAAAAAAAAGAATAATGCAGAAGATGAGACCTCATGCCAGGCTGTAAAGGAACTAAGGTTTGGAAGGGTGAAACAGATGTGTTCAGGGGAGGATGGGGATCCAATTTCGATGGCATGGAGATTCCATTCTGGGTTTTAGTTACAACTAGCCAGTAGTCTAGAGGAGCTATCCAAGATGCTGGACCCATTTTGAGGGTAGGCTTCAGCACCTTAGATAGCTCCTTTACACTTCTGGCTGGTTGTAACTAAGACCCAGAATGGAATCTTTGCCCTACCGAAAATGAAGCCACTAGCCTTCCATGGATATGTTAAAATAGTCATAGAACTGTTTAGCCATCTGAGTGTTGATGGGCATGAGATCGTTAGAGTATATGACACATATACTGCATTGGTTACCAGTATGTTTCCAAGCCCAATTTTAAGTGTTGGTATTTTGACCAACCTTTTTGACCCCGAGAAATCCTGATACAAATTGATCTTTCCTTGCTGCTAGGAATAAGGATCCCTGGGGGAGGGATCCTTATCTCCACTCTCTCACCCAGTGATTGTGCAACATCACTCTTTCCTTGCTGCCACTACCATGTCATTAAAACAATGAATCAAAGATACAGAGTCAGCAGATAAAGCAAACACAACCGCATAATTCAACAAAACATAAATGCAAAAGAAAAAGAATAAAAAGAGCAGCCTGATGGAATAAAACAGTCTTCTGCAACTTGTGGAAAATAGTGAGCAAAGGGGCCAACTGCATTTTGTGGAACAAGATGATCCATAATCTAGGTGCAACCACTGAGAAGGCCCTCTTTATCTTCCCAGTCAAATGTGCTTCCACCCTGTATGGAGTACCAAAAAGGTCCTCTCCTTCTGATCTTAGCAAGTGGGTAAGTTGATATGGAAGGAGGTGGTTCGTAAGGTATCCTGGGCCAAGCCATCTAGGGCTATAAAGGTAATCACCAACACTTTGAACTATGCCAGGGAGCAGATCGCTAACAGTGCAGTTATCACAAGATTGGTGTAACATGGACCTACCAACATCCTTGCAGCTGCCTTCCGGATCACCTGAAGCTTCCAAAGAGTCTTCAAAGGAGCTCCATGTGAATAAGCCAAGCTGGATGTAATTAAGGCATGTGTTACTGTGACAGGTCTGATCTCATCAGGAACAAAGCCATCACCTGGTTGTCCAAGTGTAAAGCCATGTCTGGAAGCACCTGCAGATTGTGATCCTGATTCTTGAATGGGAGTTCTATCCCCTATCCAAAACAGATTGAACCCTTATTCTAGAGACCGGTTTTCTAGAGACAAGACGCATCCACCATCACCTTCAACTCAGAGATTTAATTCATATAGACCTGGGGTAGGAAGTAGAAATGGAAAAATGGCAAATCTAGCAATTCACTCTAACAAAACTGTAATACAGCATCTTCAAAGGCGAAACTAGGGACAAAAAAGGGCAATGATTTACCAGTGTCAGGGATCATAAAATAGGTATATTTGGAGCACTTGCAAGGGAAAGATACAGTGTCCAAGTTAGTGCAGCAACTTTATATCTAACCATCCATAAGAGCAGTATTGGCCAATCCCCACTGAGCAGCATGGATTGCATATACTGAATTAGCAATAAGACATAGCGTTCAGAGTGCTCTAAAACATATCACACCAATATCATCATCATCATCATCATCTCCTCCTCCTCCTCCTCCTCCTCTTCCTAAGCCTGCAATTCACAGAGATCTTTTTTTCTCTTTAAAATCCCTTTGTTTACTCTTTGGCCAGATCTACATCAAGCAGGATGGTTTAAAATGGTTTATAACAGTTATAAATAGTTTATAATGGTTTAAAACCATTATAAGCCATTATAAAGCAGTAGTGTAGATCTGCCCTTTTTCAAGCCACTTCTGTTGTCGGTTCCACTTCCTGATAACCACATGCTTCTAGATTTTCTTTGTCACCAGTTTTATCCAATGCTTTTATAAAAGGTTTTCTGTCTTTCAAAATTGTCACTTTAAACATTCAGTGAAAGGGGAAAAGGGATCCTATGAGTGAATGCTGAATAGAAAACTTAGGCCTTTTCATCTCAGAAATGCAATGGTATCCTGAGAGAATATTCACTTAGTATTTTATGCCATGACCAAACACTAGTTAATTTCATTCTTTGCATTTACTCTGTATGCAGGAATTATTTGAATGTGCCCTACAAAATTGTACTCGAATTCCCTAAAGGCACATGGCAAAATATCTCTATTTTACAACCATGGATTCAATTTTGTAATGGTGCTTTCTATGCCAAGAATAATGGAAGCCCATCAACTCAGCAGCAGTTTCCAGCCAATTTTAATGGTTGCTGGCAACTTCTCTATAGCCTGTTCCTCACCAGGGACCTGTTTGAAAGCTTTCCCACTACAGCTGCTGACACTGGTTCTTCCAGATTCGCCTTTGCACTATAAAAAAGCCTAATGCAGATAGGGGGCCAGCTGCCACTGACATTATAGCATTGTATCATTCAGCTTTGCTGGAAAGATGTCTAAGTGGCATCGTACTTGGTCTCATGTTACCAGTCTGCCTGTTCTTCCGGTATTATGAATGGTGTAATGCCAATCACCTGTTGGGAAAGGATGTGTGTGTGCAATCAATGTGAATGAGGTCAATCATCTGCTTGGCAGTGCACATACTGTGCAGGAGTACCACATGTATGCTTCCATCCTGTATAGAGTGCAAGAGAGGTATGCATTTTGGAGTGGCTGGGCTGCCACCACATCCTCTAATGTGTGAGAATCCAGTTTGGAACTAGCATATTGGTGCTTTTATAGGAGGAACCATCACATGATTGAATATAGCTGTTTAAAGTTAAACTCACACATCACGTCCTCTGGAGCTGAGAAAGCTGGGACACAAATTGAATAAATCAAACATGAACTAAATAATAAATGCGCCAACAGGGGGGGGGGTGTCAGAGAACTCCGCAACAGAACCAAATAAGTTTGGATGTTTATGAATTTGACCCACAGATTCGCAGCGGACTGGCTCTTCCCCATTAGGCAGATTCCGCCAACTTGTGGAACTTCAGGAATTTTGCACAAATTTCATGTAGAAAAATACGCAAAATTTAATAAGCAGCCAAAAATGTGCATTTCCTCAGAGGCTAAAGTGTGAAAAATTCCAAATTTTTGAATGTGTGAATTCACATAAATCTTGAAACTAAAAAAATATACACTATTCAGTTGATGGACAAACAACAGAACAAAAAGCCTGGCAATCCACAAAACACAGGCAGAATGGATTTTACACAATCCATACATTCCTAGTTCCACCACACTCAGTCAATCCTTCATGTATATAGTTGTCATAATGAGCTAAGATAATTAATGATAGGGAATCACTTTATTCACCAGTATAACCATTCTTTGTCTATTTATGATATTTATATACTGCTTACCCTATCTAAAACTGTATCTCTTCATGGTTCCAGGCTGGTGCTATAAACACATTGTGATTATCGATTGCTTGCAATGACTCCTCACAGAATTACATACCTAAGTTACAGCCCTCCTTCTCTTTGTCCAAAACTGTATCAACCTACCAAGAACATCTCTAATGCATAGGCTGAGCAGTAAAGATTTAGGGGATACAGTACATTAAAACTACAAAAAAGGAGAAGTCATCATTCATCATGCCAAGAGTGCACAAACTAATTAGTCCCTAGAGAGCCTGTGACATCAGGGTAATTTTTCTTGCTGGCTAAGTTTAGTTTCTCCAGGATTTCTGTGCCAGCCCAGATAAATGGGTTTTATCCTCCCTTCCAGCAACTAAAGATTGGAATCACACAGAGCTGTGACGCTGTCATTCCAGCTGCTTAAGAATGCTGGTGGGCTAACATGCCTCCATGATATGCATGACTGAAAATAAAGAATAGAAAGGGAGCGATGCAGTCCTGAAACCTCTGGCATAAGTAATATTTTCAGGTGCTGAAAATCTTGAAAGATATATTTCAGAATCCTTCCTGAGTCATGTTCAGCTCCAGAATGCTAGTCATTGGGCTAGAATGGCCTTCCTCAACATGATGCACACCAAATGATTTGAACTTTACTTCCAGCATTCCTGAGCATTGGCCATGCTAGCTAGGGGCAATTGGAGTTGAAGTCCAAAACATCTGGAAGGAAGCAACCAGGCTGGGCCAGAATGTTATTTGTCAGAAGTCTCCAAAGTCTTCCTTTTAGAGACCTAAAATCCACCTATCACATAAAGGCGGCCTGTTCAACCTCGCATATTAAAAGGACAACCTTAAAAGAAACTTGGAACCCAACTGTTTAGTTCTGTAGATGGTGCCATAAATGCCACTCTGATGTAGAAAAGCTTCAGGCAAACGGTATATGAATGAAAAACAAATTGGTTGAAAGGAAGGCTTAGTGGCTGCTGGCTCTGAATTCACTTGCAATGAAAGCAACAGAAGGTTGGCTAACTGTATTTGCTTGTTTAGTCATCAACTTAACTGCAAAACTAGGTGAATCGCAATATGTTGGTTGGGGATGGTTTATTCCAACATTTAAAGGTCTGGAGCTCCAAAGATTGAAATCAACAGGGAAAGAATACCGTGAATGTCTGAAGAGTCAGACTATTGGTCCAGCTCGTCCAGTAAGGTCTACTATGATTGGCTCTTGGGTCTGAGGTCTGGTTAACTGGAAATTGATCATGAAACCTTCTGCATACAAAACATGTGTGCCACTAGAAGTGTGCTATGGGTTCTTCCTTGCACTCAGAAGAAGTATATTGTTCTCCTGCTCCCAGATACAATAAGCAGCATCATTCTGTTAAAGCTATGAGACTTTAAATTCTTAATGAGCATTCATTTAGCTATATAATCTCTTATGTTCTTATGCCAAGTAATTACACTTCCTTCTTTCAAGTGTCTTCCGAATAATCCATTATTGTCTCCATTTTTCAGGTTTTTATTTTTCCAAGGCCATTGCTGTAGCGGTACTGGAATTCAGATCTCTGGGGTTTAAATCCAAAATCTGTACAAAAATGACTATTTCCAGCCCCATATTCTTGAAGGATTTTTCAAAGGAATGAAAAGACTCCAGAATTAGTCGGCCAGCCTTCCCAATCTGATGAAATTAGGTGGCAAAGCATTACTTTCCTCCCTACCTTTTCTTTATCGGGCATGGCGAGAGGCAATGGGGATCAGTGGGGGGGGGGGGGTAGCGGGGACTGCATATTTCCCATGAGCCCTGAATTGCCCACCCTGCTCTATGGCCTGATTTCCTCTTCCACCTTCTAGTGGATGAATGGGAATCATCACTGTACAAATATTTAGAATCACCATTCATACCCTTTCTCTACTGATGTGACACCTCACCACATAGTCAATCAATTCTGGCCACAGGTAAGTGCCATAAATAACCATAAACGTTTCTCAGGCTTGGAGTCTACATTTTAACCTTTCAAAAGAATTGGTTTTGTGGCCAGGGCATAGAACAATAGAGACCCAGCTGCGCGTAGAAGGATTTTCACTGACATACACTTTCCACTTTTGCGAATGACATCAAATTATTCAGGATGGTTAAATCCTAAACAGACTGTGGAGAACTCCAAAAGGGCTCTCTCCAAATTGGATAACTGGGCAACAAAATGATAGACAGGATTCTTTTAGCTTCAGATATATGCTGATGGTGCCTAATCAGGGTTTGACATCCCCAGAAACAGCTCTTGGTTTCACAGTATAACTCTCCATGAAAAGTCAGCTCAGTGAGATTAGGGCAATGGCAAATTCAATTTTAGGAAACAGACATTATCATGTATCTGTTGAAGCGAACCTTAGTCCAAAAAAGCTCATGCCATAATACACCTGTTAGACTTTAACGGGGCCACAAGGCCCTTTGTCTATACCTCTGGAAGGAATCCATAGAGATGGGATTAAGTCCTACAACTCCTAGTATGTCCCAGCCAGCATACTGGATATTGTAGGACTTTTTTTCTGTCTAAACATGCATAGGGTTGCATCCTAAAATGATTAAGGGGTTCGTGCATCATCCCTATGAAAAAAGGTTTTATTTTTTTAATTTTAGAAAAAAGATACTTCTAAGAAGACACGTTCCTTTTAATAAGTCGCATGCAGTACATTCATGTTTTTGTCTTACTCAAAAGTAAGCGTGCGGGACTCAATTATGAGTGAGAACATAGGGTAGTAGGCAGGGCACTTTAACTCTCTCCCCCCCCACCCCACTGTAGTCCCGAAGTTATTCAGACCTCCTACACATGCAATTCTCATGGGGAAAAAGACTAAACTTGAAGCAAATGAGTAGTTTCAGGCACTATACTAGAATGACCATATACAAAAGAAGGCCTGCACCTTTAACTGTTGTGATGAAGAGGGAATTTCACCAGGAACTAATTGCATACAAATGACACCGGCTGAAATTCCCTTTTCTCTACAACTGTTAAAGTTACATGAGCCCTGTCTTCCTATTCATATGGTCAGCCTAGTTAAAGATACATGAGCCCTGTCCTCCTCTTCATATGGTCAGCCTAATTCCCCCCCCCATGCAAACGGCAGGTACAGCCCCCTCCTGCCCCAAACACTATTGGGACCACAATGTGGGGCAAACAGCTAAAGTGCCCTGATTCAGATCAGGTCCTCACACTTAATTTTGAGTAAGAAAAAAGCACAGATGTAGCTGCATGCAACTTATGAACTGTGTGTAGTTTGGCTCTTAGGCTCTGAATTTCAATGCCTATAAAAATATTTCTGCTTCCTCCCATGGGCAATATTGTTCAAATGTTAAAAAATGAATGGCAGTTTGCCAGTTCAGCATGCTTATGAAGCATAAGCTTAAGAAATGAGGGCTTGTATACACTCGCTTAAAGTGGTTACAAGTGATTAAAACAGATCTATCTTTGTTGTAGGCTCTTGGAAAAAAACACCTTATAGCATCCAATAGTTTTCCAAGCAGCACCACAAACTGTAATAGATGTTCTTGAATCTGGTCACCTTCCCGTGAAGCATTCCCTTCAGGGTTACTCATTTATTTTCACAAGCTACTACAAAAGTTTGACAATTAACAATAAAAATGTCTTCTCCGAAATGCCATTCAAGCTCCTTAGTCTAGTTGCAGAAAACTAAAAGACATAGAATGTGCAAGCCCTGGGACAGTTTGCCTTTATCATCTGGTATCTTGGATACCATGGGATACAGTTTTGTATAATTTTGCATCCAGAGACTGCTGCAATTGTGACAGACATACAAACAAAGAGAATAAAGAGTTAAACTAGGGAGGAAGGCAGAAGATGGCTGTGGATACACTTCTCAATAGATTAAGAACATATGGAAAAATATAGTGTGTGTGTGCTGTATATATATGGAGAAGCTTTCAGGATTGCATTCCAGTGGTAGGCACAATCAAAGGCAAAAGGGGCAAGGCCCAAACCCCAATAATAATAATAATAATAATAATAATAATAATAATAATAATAATAATTCTATACTGCCCCATAGCTGAAGCTCTCTGGGCGGTTTACATAAGATTAAAACAATTAAAAACTATGTACACAATTTTAAACCACAAAAACATACAGCATACACAAAAACATACATATAAAAACAACTATAAACAACTATAAACTGTCAGCCAAACCTAAAATCAGATCTGGGATCAGGTAAGGTCATCACATACTGCTAAATGCCTGGGAAAAGAGAAAAGTCTTGACCTGGTGCCGAAAAGATAGCAATGTTGGTACCAGGCAGGCCTTGTTGTGGAGATCATTTCATAACTGGGGGCCACCACAGAGAAGGCCCTCTCCCTTGTTGCATATTTTAGTTTAAAATTCTTACTGCCAGTAACTAGGTCTTCGGAGAGGCATTTCAACCTTTTAGAATGGGGGAAAAACAACACAAAAGTGGGGAAAATACAAAATGATTGGTGGCTGGGTGAAAGGGGGATGAGGCATGGGAAAGGGGGTGTGGCTTACTGGGGACCCCCGGAGGGATGAATTTAGCTCCTGGGTTTCAGGTTCTCCACTCCTGATTGGTATAAACCTACCTGGATTGGTATAAACCTACCTGGGCCTTATGATTGGCCTCGGAGGCCTTACTCATACGCTTGCCATAAAGAAGTAATTAAACTGGCAGGCACTAGAGATAGGGTCTTTTCAGTGGCAGCCCCATGGTCATGAAACTCCCTTTAAAAACAGCCACATATAGACCTTTCACTGCAGTTTTTTAGTTGGTTTTGAACACTTTTATTTTTTTTTCTCTTTTAATTATTTCTAGTTTGAGCTCCTATTAACTGATTTCTCAGTAATGATGTGTATTTAACTGTGCTACTTTTAGTCTCATGCTTTTGGCTGCTTTGATTTTATAATATTACAATGGTGGGATCTACAATACTGCTTTAAAATGGTTTATAACAGTATTGACAACTCTTAGGGCCCATGACACACTCCATATACAGTTTTCAAACCATTTTCAAAGTGTTATATCCTGCTTGGTGTGAATTTGTCTTAACTCTAGTTCGAGTAACGCTTGGTTGATGTTTTGTTACTTTGTAGAATGTACCTTTATAGGTTGTATTATATTGTAAGGAATTTTATGTTTTAATATGTTGTGAGCTGCCTTGAGAAATGACTACTATTACAATATTTATTTATTTATTACATTTTTATTCTGCCCAATAGCTGAGGCTCTCTGGGCAATTCACAATTAAACTACTGCAAATAATAGTAATGCCTTGAGATCTGCAAGAGGAATGCTGAAACAGTAGTTTTCTACCATGGCCAGATCTGCACTAAGCAGGATATAGCAGTATGAAAGCGGTATATCAAAGACAGAAGCCACTCCAAGTAAGATATAACAGTATATAGTATGTGTCAATGGGCCCCAACAGTTGTCAGTGCACTTCAATACTGCTATAAAACAGTAGTGTGGCTCCTGCCTTTTATATACCACTTTCATACCGCTTTCATACTGCTATGTCCTTCTTGGTGTAGATCTGGCCCATGTTGAGACCTGGTACTCATGAATGGCCATGAAGATAGGCTGACCAGATAAAATCCAGGTCAGGGCTCATGTAACTTTAACAGTTGTAGAGAAAAGGGAATTTCAACCTGTGTCATTTGTATGCAATTAGTTCCTGGTGAAATTCCCTCTTCATCACAACAGTTAAAGTTGCAGGGGCCCTGCCTTCTTTTGTATCTGGTCACTCTAGTATAGTGCCTGCAAGTTTAACTGTTGTGATGAAGAGGGAATTTCGCCAGGAACTAATTGCATACAAATGACGCTGACTGAAATTCCCTTTTCTCTACAACTGTTAAAGTTACAGGAGCCCTGACCTGGATTTTATCTGGTCAGCCTACATGAAGATCTATTCCAAAATGCCTTGGGCCAAATTCTCCCTTTGTTGTCCTTCTATGGGTACCCCTGCCATTGAGATGGGTGGCAAGTAGTTACCCAGTAGATGGTCTTTACTGTAGTAGTGCCCTCCTTTAATGGTTTTATGAAGAAGGCTCTGTAATCTATTGATCCTTCTAGTTTGCCATACCAGGAAGTTCCTGATCAGCAGTCTGTCCCATGGCCTAGTCTCAGCAATCTTTTTATTTCTAAAGTTGTTCTTATGGGCCATTCAGAGGCTCTTTTTATTGCACCACTTTTCCTGCACACAGCAGGAGATCGCGGCACATTCTGTTTTTTTTTTTGTTTGTTTGTTTTTAAAGCCAGATTAAAAGGGGTCTATTTTGCTACGGAAAAACAAGCGGAAAGAGTGGAGGCGCACGGGAGGCGGACAATGTCATCTAAAGGACACGTGCACATCCCTAAGTGGGCAGTAGCAAGCGTGTAATAAAACGCTCGTCTTTTATGTGTTTTCTTTTCATTATACATTTCACTCCCTTTAGATAGTAATGTGTATTATTTCACATACTTCAAAATGTGGGAAGCCATCCTCCCGCCTATTCTGCTAAGTGAGACCCTAGACCTTTAACCCCCAAAGTCCTGCCCCAATGTCACCACTGACTCCCACCAGCTGTCAAGGTTCAAGCTCACAGGAAGGGAAAGATAAAACTCTCCTTAAGTGCAATGTGTTACCACTACTCAATTTATCATCAATTAACATTAGCATTCTGCAGTGGTGCATTTGGTATTCTGCCTCATAAGGTAGTTGCAATGTATCTGTATCTTCATTTATTTGCTGGTTTTGTTTCAAAAGAAAGGTAATTTTATACACAGCCCAAAATGTAGATAAGGAACAGGAATCACTAGAGAGCAAATGAGGAATGAATGAGGATCTATCTCTTAATCGAGAGCAGAATCCCCTTGAACGTTTCTTGCTTTATGAGCATTTAGTAAGACCCCAGCCAAATGGTGGACAATTTTCTGTTTCCTATGATGGGAATAATACAATACAGAAGGCAGCAGAGTTGAGATAGTCAAAATAAAATAATGCTAATCAGCACACAACGACTAGAACATTAAATGATATCCAAAGAATAGGGGTAAGTAAATGTTTTATGTAACATATTAATTGTCCCATATCGCATATCGAGCGTAAGATAATTAACAGAAACTAAACAAGTAGTTTATAGCAAGAAACTAAACAATTGATATAACAACCTAGCAGAAATGGTTTACAGAAACAGAAAGCTAATTCAATAGTTGCAGTAACTGAATGAGGGGCTACAGGCCACCGGCTTCTGTTGCCTGTTTCACAACTGCCTCATCAGACTATTATAACAGTATCTTATTGTTTTTGGTTGGGGAAAAGGGGGGATTTGTAGACTACATTCCTTGGTTCAAAAAGACTTATTAGTCCTCCAAAAGGATTGACAGAAGATTAATGTTTTTCTGGCTGGGGATCCATTTAATGTTCTAGTAGTTGTGTGCTGATTAGCATTTTTTATTTTTCCTATGATGGGAAGTTACTGTTTAAACATTCAGTATTCTGTAAAGCAATGCCAAACAACTTTGCTAAATATTTTTTCCCTTGAAAGTTTACATCTGGTCAAGAGGGCAGGGCTCCTGCAGGGCTCCTGCAGCTTTAACTATTGTGATGAAGAGGGAATTTCACCAGGTGCTGCATGCATACAAATGACACCTGCTGTGAAATTCCCTTTTCTATGCAACTGTTAAAGGAGCCCTGTCCTCCTTTCCATATGGTTACCGTAGTGTATTTATTTGTGAGCAGGGATCCACAGACCTTTATAGTCCTGCCATTTGAAAGAGCACTAGCTGATCCATTTACAGAATTAATCTTCTGTTTCCAAATCTCATTGCTGAACATCCCAGGTTTGAAGCTTAGGCTGGGATACTCCACTTCAGATACAGCCTGTTAACACTAATGAGTTCCAAGGCAGTGTTTTATCAAAGCAATGTGTCAAAAACTCTCTGTTAATACCTCTTGTTTTGATGTGTTAGTGTTAGTTATTAAAGAGGAACATACATTCCACCCCCCTCTTGACAGGGTGTGTGGAGGGCTATCAGCAACAGAAAACTAAAATATGAACAGCTGGCATGCCTTTAATGATGCATTGTTGCATTGTTAACATAAAGTTGTTACATGCTTTGGTAAACACATAATGGGTCTCCAGAAATTAAGAGAAAATTAAAATGTAAATGTTTATACAAGTCATGTTACTGTCACACCTGCAACCCAAGTGTAAATGAGATGCAATGTTTGCACGATGCTGCCCTGCCCTGTATAAATCTCTTAATAACTCCTGATTACAAGAAATTTATGAGCAAACCACAGACTTTGGGCACATCTGGATATGTCAGGGAAAAATCTAAATATGACCCAAAACAATCAACCGAAAGAAGGAAAATAATTGGAAGTGACGGAATCTGCCTTGTTACACAGGGATGGACGAAACATTAATTCCAAAGTGATGATCTTAAAAGATAGACAGGTGCACACAGAGGCCTGGGTAATGCTGTTACAGTAAATAATCGGAGTCCAATCCAAAGTTACAGGTTCTACAGATAGCCTTTATTGCTAGCAATGCCAGCCCAGGATAGCTCCACAGACTGGCCCCCCTTAATGGGTGAAGCAACTAGTTATACAGCTCAAACAAGCAGGAAAACATGCATGTCACGTCACATAACAGGATGATGCGCGCGCAACCCAACGGTCTGGCATGCAGGTGCACTCTTAAATGTCAGAGTAGCTTTTCAACTAGGTCAGGTTGTGGTCTGCGGTCAGCCTTTGCTCCGAAGCTGCAGAAGCTGTCTGTGACTTACCAGAAGAGACAGAGGAAAAAGGGGGGGGGGGCATGAAATATGAATCACACATTGAGGACTGGGTTTGAGGAAATATAAGATGGAGTCAGTTAGGTTAAAGCAATATTCCCTATCATTCCCCCCTTTGAAACTCCTATGTCCAATTACTAAGGAGTTTCACTATCTTCGTCTGCCATTGGTACAGGGTGGTAATCACGTAAAGCCATTAGGTGGACAGCCGTGCGCCTATCTGCTATCTGCTCCACCATTCCACGGAAACTCTGTAACAACAAGGGCATTAAACAGGGCAGGAGGATACAAATCAAGAGCCCTACAATGACAATCGCGATGATCCCTTTTAGCCCTCCCATCCATGTGAACCAGGAGCCCAGTCCTTGGGCCCACTCAAATCCTTTCCAGGTTTGCACGGGAACATGAGCAAGCTTAATCATTTTATTAGTGATCTCTTCAATAACCTTCCCATTATCATCAATATGCAGGCAACAATTGGTGAGGTTGAACTTTCCACACACACCGCCTTCGGTGGCAAGCAGGTAATCAAGAGCTAAGCGGTTCTGGTACACAGCATTTCGCAATTGGGTCTGGGTTTTGGATAGGATATTTAATGCTCTTGCAGTTTCATTGGTTATTAATTCTAGCACTGCTTGCAAGCGTATAATTCTATTAAGCATATAAATGGGGGTTCTGTACCCCCAGGAACCATCTTGTGCCCAAGTAGCAGGGCCATAATACTGAACAATCCTCTCGGGGGGCCACTCATCATCTTTCCAGTTACTGATTTTAATATTTGGAGATATGCTGCGTTTGTTATACGCTGGGTGACCCAGACGCACACCGTCTGACAAGGGGATTAAAAAGAAAGAAGGGCGGATCTCACCCAGGGTGCACGTGCCAGCCCAGGGCTCAGGGAGTTCAGAGTAAGCATACTGCCCGCAGATCCAGTACAATCCCCTGGGGGCCGGCCAATTAGAGCTCTGGCTTTGGGTGGTGTTTATTCGGGTTTGGAGGTTCGCTGACCACAACCGATTGTTGGGGATTGTGGACTGGTTGGGCCAGTAGGATACTTTAGAGCCATTCAAGGTGGTGAGTGACTCACAGGGAGTCTCTCCAATCTTAGGGGCTGATGGGTGTAGGCGCTGGAGGCACCACCGACCCACAATGGTGTCTTTTAACATCCACTGGCTATGGGGGTTTGGATCTTTGGTTTCGTTATAGGGTTGGCTAACATTTAACTCAGCTGCTTCCCACGGCCACTGGTCTCCTAATTGGGTACCTCCACATACATAACAGTTACTGATATTGAGGGTGTTAGCAACAGCTTCAGCAAAGGTGACAAAAAGATTTCGTGCAATCTCAGGGACTTCAAAAGGGTTTTTTACCTCTTTCCAAAAATCTGAAAAGAAATGCTCTTGGATAGTATGCCCGGTCTCAACATATTGCGTGATCTGTATGTGGAAGAATCCAAGAGGATCCGAACCCTGACCATGGATACGGATACCCATTTGGTTCCCAAACAGGGAAATAAACTGTTGTGGATTGAAGAGGGTCAAGTTAACTAAATTGCACTCTTGTGGCATGCAATTGCTTAGTACTGGGACCTTAGTCAGGACTGCATAACTTCCGTCTTTATTCCATGTGGCCCACCACACGCAGCTCCACGTCGGGCACTCGTTTATGCAGCCTCTGGAGCCACCGGGATATCTCTGGGGGCAAATATACTTATCATTATGGGTGTAGGTTCTTTCCCAAGCTAGGCTCCCGCAGAGGTGGGGCCACCTGGCGTGGCGGCAAGGGTCAATTGTTAAGGTCACTCTGGTAGTGGGACTTTTTAGGGGCAGCTTCTGGATTAGGGTTCCCCCACTGTGATGGTCCCTGACTTCTAGATACCACTGGGTTGGGGTTTCTCTTGGGTTGAAACAAGTGGTGGCACTGTTCTGTATACAAGCAGAATAGGTGACATTCTGAAAAGTGCATGACTGCACTTGGCCCTTGCACTGAAGCCTGCTCTGATAAATGAGCGTCTGCTTAATCTGATTATTCAGTTTAACAGTCTTAATACATGACTGACAGGGAGTGACATCACTTGTGGCCGGGGCAAGGATTAATAGAAGTATTAATACTAAGAGTCTTTCAGGAGTCTTCGGGCGGTGTCCACTTCCTCTATCCGGGATGGGAAGGGATGCAGCGCCCCCAGTCACTTCGCTCTCTCGGGCACCTGCCCTGGGGAGGCTTCTCCCGTCGCGTCCAGCGATGCGGGCACCTTTTTCAGCGTCATTTTCAGTTGGTGGTGCTTGGCAACCTGCCATTGGTCTGCTGCTGCAGCTTTTGCACGGCTCCAATGGATCCAGACGGGGTTTCCTTCGACCTTTAAGGCAGTAGGGGTAGTCAGTAAAACTGTGAAGGGGCCATCCCAAGTTTTTCCTAAAAGATCTTCCTTATAGCTTTTGACATATACTTGATCCCCAGGCTTAAACCCATGGACTGGAGTAATCAGCCCAACTGGCCCCTGCTCAGTGTACTGTCCCAATTCCAACATTGTTTGATTCAGCTCTTTGAGAACTCTGTTTAGTCCAATCTCTCCTCGCAGTGGCAGGGTTTCAACTACGCTGGGTAACGGTGGGGGTCTTCCGTAGACTAGCTCATAAGGGGTCAGCCCATTGGTCCTTGGTGTACAGCGCATGTGGAGTAAGGCCACGGGCAACATGGGCATCCATTTCGACCTGGTCTCTGCACAGAGTTTTCGTAGATGCAATTTGATAGTCTGATTGGCTCTTTCTACTGCCCCGCTGCTCTGAGGTCTCCATGCGCAGTGTAGCTTCCAGTTTACTTGTAAGGCCTTGGAAAGTTTCTCAGTGACTTCTGCTTGAAAGGCTGCTCCATTGTCACTGTTTATTTGCCTGGGAATCCCATAGCGAGGTATCAGATCTTCTAACAGATGCTTTGTCACTTCTCTTAAGCTCTCTGCTTTCGCAGGCCAGGCCTCTACCCATCCTGAAAACGTACAGACAGCGACTAGGAGAAGCTTGTAGCCAGCAGCTGGCGGCATGTGCGTAAAATCTAGTTGAATGACTTGGAAGGGCCGGCTGCCTCTGAGTATCTGACCAGGCAATGGGGCTGGACCTTTCCTTGGATTGTTCTTTGCACATATGATACATCCTCTGGAAACATCTGCGCAGAGGCTAGCCAGCTTATCAATGTACATGGTTTTCTCAATGAGGTGGCGGAGAGCTTCTTTGCCTAGATGGCACTGGTGATGCATGTGGAAAACAGATGTCCTGGCTAGGCTTCTGGGCACCCAGATTCGGCCATCTGGGAGGACATAGAAACCTCGCAGCTGACTGTAACTCTGGCTGAGTGCTTCTTTCTTCTCTTCTTCGTTGTAAGGCACATCTCTAGTGGAAGGAAGTGGGGGAAGCGTGATGACCAGTGCTGATGGGAGACAGGGCATGAGCTTTGTTGCAGCCTCTTTGGCGGCGTGATCTGCTTTTTGGTTTCCTCGGGCAATGGGGTCGGACCTTCCTGTGTGCGCTCTGCAGTGGATTACGGCTACTTTCGCTGGTTTCCAAACAGCTTGGAGAAGCCTCTGAATTTCTGTAGAATGGGCAATGTGTTTTCCCTCTGCAGTTAGGAATCCTCGCTCTCGGTACAGTGCCCCATGGACTTGGAGGGTTAGGTAAGCATATTTAGAGTCAGTGTAGATAGTGACCTTTTTCTCTTTTGCCCATTCTAAGGCGGTTATAAGTGCTATTAGCTCTGCTTTTTGGGCGGATGTGCCTGGCGGCAAGGGCTCTGCTATTAGGATTTCGTCTTCAGTGACTACTGCATAGCCAGAGTATCTGGTTCCGTTTCGGACAAAACTGCTTCCATCTGTAAACAGGACAACGCTCCCAGGGATTGGAGTGTCTTTAAGATCAGGACGACTGGAATGCACGGTTTCCATAATTTCCTGGCAATCATGGACAGGGGCTTCAGGCAGGGGCATCAAGGTAGCAGGGTTCAGAGTGGCACAGTCTTTCACATGTACATTTGGATTCTCGCACAGCAGAGCACGGTACTTTACAAGTCGTGAATTGGTCATCCATCTAGGCCCATGAGTTTCAAGCAACGCTTTCATCGAATGGGAGGCGGTTACTTCAATGGTTTGGCCATATGTGAGTTTTATGGCCTCAGTCAGGAGTAGGCACGCAGCAGCGATGCAGCGGAGACAGCCAGGCCACCCACGACTGACAGGATCGGTATTCTTGCTCAGGTAGGCAACGGGGCGGTTCCAGGAGCCTACACGTTGGGTTAGGACCCCGACAGCAGTTCCTTTTCTCTCATCCACATATAAATGAAAGGGCTTGCTTATGTCAGGCAGTCCTAGAGCTGGGGGACTGGTGAGGGCTATTTTCAGGTCTCAGAGGCTATAGGTGGCCTCTGTTGTCCATTCCAGTGGGGCTGACTCTGGTAGGTTGGTTTTCAGGAGTTCATAGAGGGGCTGTGTTAAGGCAGCATAGTTCAAGATCCAGATGCGACAGTAGCCGGCCATCCCGAGGAAAATTCTGAGTTCTTTCTTGCTGTTGGGCTGTGGTACGCAGTTGATGGCCTGGGTTCGACTGGAGCTTAGGAGGCGCGTGTTTTTCTTAATGATGAACCCCAGATATGTGACTTCTTGGCTGCAAATTTGTGCCTTTGTTTTGCTGGCACGGTATCCCAGCTTCGCCAGGAGCTGGAGAAGTTTTATGGAGTCTAGGAGGCATTCCTTTTCGGTGGGGCGTGGCAAAAGGAGGTCGTCTACATAGGCTAAGACGAGTCCGCTATCATTTTGGAATTGTTGGAGATCTTTGGACAGTTGTCTGCTGAAGAGAGTCGGAGAGGATTTCCACCCCTGAGGAGTTCTGGACCAGGTCAGCTGCTGCTTCCTGCCAGTGCGGGGGTGCTCCCAAGTGAAGGCGAAGATTTCTTGTGAGGCTGGATGCAGTGGAATAGAGAAGAATGCATCTTTCAGATCGATGACGGTGTACCAGAGGCTGTCTCCAGGTATTAGGCCGATGAGGGAGTAAGGGTCTGCCACCGTGACTGCAATGTCTTTAGTCTGTTGGTTCACCTGGCGGAGATCTTGGACTGGCCGGTACTGGTCGCTATTAGGCTTTTTAACAGGCAGCAGAGGTGTATTCCAAGGAGAAGTGGCTGGCACCAGGACATTCTGCTGGAGCAGTTTCTCTATGTGTTCATGCATCGATAGCCTTGCTTCGACTGGGATGGGGTACTGGGCTTGGTTGACAATAACATGGTTAGGTTTCAGTTCCACGATCACAGGGTCAGCTGTCAAGGCGAGGCTCCCTGGGTTGTCTTTGGACCAGACCTGAGGCACGGCTCGGATTACTCTCTGGGCTACTTCAGAGACTTTCACTTGTATTGGTGCGCAGAGACCCATTGAGGGGCTCATGCGCCAAGCTTCTCGAAGGGGGCAGATTATGGCCAAGGGGTTGCCTTCAGCACTGCCGGTTACTTTTCCGTCGGGATGGAAAGTCAGGGTGGCCCCTATTTTACACAAGAGGTCACGGCCAATGAGTGGAGTGGGACAGGAGGGTATAAGGATAAACTCATGTTGGGTTTTGCATTGTCCAATCTGAGTCTTCAATGGTTTGAACCTGGGTGCTTGCATCACACGTCCTCCGGCTCCAATTATGGGCACTGATTCATCTTTACTGAGGGGAAGATTCATTTTCTTAGTCAAGATGGAGCGCTGCGCTCCGGAATCCAAAAGCCCAGTAAATTTCTGACCTCCCACTGTTATTTCCATGACGGGGTCGGGAGGAGGGGCGCCCCGCGGACATCTTCAGTCTTCTTCATCATAGCAGTCTTCCATGGTCATTGTGCGGGATGGCATATGGGGCGGGTAGAGTGGCGGCGCCATCGGATTCAGCAGCCTTGGTCCTCTTCCTCTGCCTCTACCTCTATTTGGTTCGGTATTCGGGTCGGACCTGGCTCGGCGGGCCGGGCAGTCCATCCGCCAATGACCAATCTCCTTACAAAAAGCACATTGATTCCGGCCCAAGAGGGGTCTTTCTGGGGTCTGTCCTCTCCCTCGGCCTGGTGCGGATGAGTAGGGCCGTGGGTGATCAAGGTACTGCTCGGGGAAGCCTCCTGGGCGAAGGGCAGCGGCAATAAGACTGGCCTTTTTCTCCATTAACTTAGTTTGCTCTCTCTTCTCTTCAGTGTCTCGGTTTAGGAAGACGCGGTCAGCTAATGCTTTCAACTGGGTGATGGCCATCCCTTCAAAGCCTTCAGCTTTCTGTAACTTCTTTCGAATATCAGGAGCAGATTGGGAGACAAAGGACAGGACAACGGTCTGGCGGTTGTTGGGGTCTTCGGGGTCGATGGGGGTGTGGTGACGATAGACTTTCATCAGGCGCTCTAGGAAGGCTCCGGGGCTTTCTGCCTTTTCCTGTACAATCTCATGGATTTTCTGCATGTTCATCATCTTATGTCTGCCTTTCTTGATGGCATCGATGAACGCTTGCTGGTAGTTACGCTGGCGACCACGTCCCTCCGTGGTCTGTATGTCCCATTGAGGATCTAACCTCGGGGCGTAGGTGGTGATGCTCTGATTGGGGTCGGGGATGCCTTCTCTCTGGCCTCGTTCTGTTGCTGCGCCTTCGAGGTTAGCTTGGGTCTGCAATCGCTGTTCAGTGGTCAGCAGATATCCCATTAACTGTTGGATATCGGCCCAGGTTGGGTTGTGGGCAGTGATGACGCCTTCAATCAGGTCAACAAATTTTTCTGGCTCATCGTCATAGGACGGCCCGTGATTTTTCCAGTTCAGGAGGTCGGAGGACTGAAAGGGGACGTATGTGTAGGTTGAAACTGTCTGGTAGGTAGGGACTCCGGCTGCGTCTCGACCTCCAGCCAGAAGGGCGGGTGCCTCTCGGACAGGGAAGACCTTCATGATCTCAGGGTCACTTGGGAAACGCTTTAAGAGCAACCGGTTGGAGTGCCGTATGTTATCAGTCACTGGCTTCAGAGTACTGACAAGTTGTTGTAAATGTTCAACACTGGCATCAAAGACTGAAGTCGGGCAGGACCATGCTGAGGGCGGTTTTAGGGGGCAAACTGAAGGCGGTTTTGGCATTGTTGAAGGAGAAGGGGAGGCTGGAAACTGGGCCAGAGTCTGGGTTGAGGGCTGATCCGGACCAAGGGCTGAAGGTTGACCCGGAGTCGGCACTGCAAACTGAGCCAGAGTTGGGGCTGGAGGCTGAAGAGGAGTCGGCGCTGGTTGAGCTGGAATCTGGGCTGCAGGCTGAACTATTGCTTGCTGAGCTGGAACTAGGACTGTAGGTGGCGCCAAAACATAAGGCGGGGGCATCTCCTCGGGGGAGCTTGGCAGGACCGGTGGTGCTGCTTGAAGGCTAGAATAAGTGAAGGGATCCCGTGACTTTGTAGGTTCCTGGCGGCCTGTCTTGGGTTTGGTTTTCTTTTCCTTTTTCGCTTGATTCATTAAAATGAGGGCTGCATTTTCTACGGCTTTTCTGGCCCAGGGTGGCGGGTGTTTGGCAACTTTGAGCCACCCTTCAGCGTATGGGATGTCTTCGGGGGACAAGGGTCCTCCCTCTATTATGGCCAGGTTGTAAACTCGGGAAATATATGGTTCAGAGAATGTGCCTTGGGGTGGCCAGTCCACTAATGGGCCCAGGGCTGGCCAATCATAGTAACACTTAGCTTCCATATCAGTTACATTGCACTTAGTCTGATCAAAAACTTCACTAAAATGCTTGATCATAAGATTCAGTGGAGTGGAAGAACCTCCCCCCATCCTTTCCTATCTAAATCACAATATAATTCACCAGACAGACAATACACAGCAGGGAAGATTGACAGGGAACCGTCTGACTGTAGGAATTGGGGGAGTCAGGCGGCTGATACAGAGGAATACAGTCTCTTCACTACCAGCCCACGCTGCCGGAAACTCAAGACACCCAGAGGCGTCCCAGGGCGACTGCCCAACGGTCAGCAATGGAAATCAGGCAGTCATACACACATCAAACATCCAGGACGACACCCGTCCTCCCAGACCTCCCAGTTCAGAGAAACAGAAACAGATTTACGAGGAGTCGGTCACCTCCTAAACAGAAACAGTTTTACCGTTACGGGGGGTTAATCAGAACCCCCCCCTTCAACTCAGAGGAGTCGGTCACCTCTATGAGGGTTGATTAGACCCCCCTTCGACTCATAAGAGTCGGCTGATACAAAACAGAATAGGAAGCTTCCCCTTATACTTGCCTGGTTCAGATGTCCCGGCGCCGGGCAGAAGGGTATCTGCACTGAACTTCCGCTCGGTCCGATTTTGTTCCGCACTGTCCCCGGACCTGCCACAGAACCTGAATGGGCACCAGCTAAAGGCTGGAGGCGCGCTCCCAAGGAGGGCCACGGCCGACCGGGGGCCGCGGGGAACCAAGCGGAAGCAGGGGAAATCTCCCTGGTAGGGTTCTCCGATTATCAGGCGGGTTTCCCAGTGAGGGAGATTCCCGGCCAATGCACCAAAATGTTACAGTAAATAATCGGAGTCCAATCCAAAGTTACAGGTTCTACAGATAGCCTTTATTGCTAGCAATGCCAGCCCAGGATAGCTCCACAGACTGGGCCCCCTTAATGGGTGAAGCAACTAGTTATACAGCTCAAACAAGCAGGAAAACATGCATGTCACGTCACATAACAGGATGATGCGCGCGCAACCCAACGGTCTGGCATGCAGGTGCACTCTTAAATGTCAGTGTAGCTTTTCAACTAGGTCAGGTTGTGGTCTGCGGTCAGCCTTTGCTCCGAAGCTGCAGAAGCTGTCTGTGACTTACCAGAAGAGACAGAGGAAAAAGGGGGGGGGGCATGAAATATGAATCACACATTGAGGACTGGGTTTGAGGAAATATAAGATGGAGTCAGTTAGGTTAAAGCAATATTCCCTATCAATGCTACAGTTGGACGGTTATCCTCTCCCCCCCCAACATATTTTTATGGGGCCATTCATGCCTTGCAGAAGTGCGGCACATTTGTGTGACTTTTGGGGTGGGGAGATGCCCAATGCAGTCACCTTTTCCCACTCAAATGCCTTATGAATAACACTATATGCTGATTTTGAGCCCCATCACATCTACTTTTTTTTTATTGGGATGTACCCACAGTTTTGATATCCATTTCCCTTTCGTGATTGTAGCCATACCAAGGCCTCCCTTTTCACTTATGGGCTCTTATGGGTGGGGGGTTGGCCCTGGTGGCAGGAAGGGAAGGGGGCAGGCAGGGAAAGACGAAGAGGGGGGAATCCCGTGTGCTGGAGGATGAGAATTGGACTGCCCTCCCCTTTCCTCATCAACAAACACGCCCCCAACAAAGGAAAAAGCAAGAGGGGGGGGTATTCCTGACTTTCTCTGCACCAAAATACTTTGCAACAAGGGGCGGAAGGGGCACGATGAGAGCAGGACCGGGACAACGTCATGCAAGTACTTCGCGGCAAAAAACACATAAAAGGCAGGGTGAGTGTGCAGTAAATCGCTGGTGTGATGGAGCTCCTCGTGTCGTTCCTATCAGGAAATTCTGCAGCAAATGGAAACACCACTGGGTTGCATTAGCTACAGCTCTACTGCTGCTTGAAATAGTGGCAAAGTGTTTCTTCTTGTTTTATGGGGCGGGGGAGGGAGGAGGAGGAGGACAAAACTTTCTGCCTCCTCGTTGTATTACAATAACCCTCCAACCGAAAATCAACAGATTTTGGACAAGAACCAAAGATTATTACAATCTCAGGGGAGCCTCATCTGGGTTCCCAATCACAGGAGGACTGTAAATGCATGCAGCCAAAGGCATTTTCAACTGCTTATCAGATATTTGTGTTCAACGCAGAAAGATTTGTAACGTAGCTGGGATGGCTGCTGCCTTTCCCCCACTTGCTTCATTTCTATAAAAGGAAGGAATAAATTATGGTAGCCCTGGGGTAGCAAAATGACAATAGAAACACAGGTTTTCTTTATACAATTTCATGATTCATGTATACGCACGGGCACAGACACACACCTAAACGCGCACACACATACACATTTCATTCATTCATTCTATTACATTTCCATACCGCCCAATAGCCAAAGCTCTCTGGGGGTTTACAAAGATTAAACCTTAAAAATAGTACAAAACCAAATGTACAAAAATATGACATTTTTAAGAACAATCAACTGTAAATCCCAGGAGCCATTAAAAACCTTCTCATATGCTGTCAAATGCCTGGGACTAGAGGAAAATCCTAACCTGATACTAAAAAGATGACAAGTGTTGGCACCAGGTGGGTTTTACTGGGAAGATGGTTCTATAATTGGGGGGGCGACCACTAAGAAGGCTCTCTTTATTGTTGCTGTCCTCTGATCCAAGAATCCTAGAATAGTAGAGTTGGAAGGGGCCTATAAGGCCATCGAGTCCAACCCCCTACTCAATGCAGGAATCTACCTTAAAGCATCCCTGACAGATGGTTGTCCAACTGCCTCTTGAATGTCTCTAATGTGGGAGAGCCCACCACCTCCCTAGGTAATTGGTTCCATTGTCATATTGCTCTAACAGTCAGGAAGTTTTTCCTGATGTCCAGCCGTAATCTGTTTTCATGTACTTGAGCCCATTATTCCGTGTCCTGCACTCTGAGATGATCGAGAAGAGATCCTGGCCCTCGTCTGTATGACAACCTTTCAAGTATTTGAAGAGTGCTATCATCTCTCCCCTCAATCTTCTCTTCTCCAGGCTAAGCATGCCTTAGAGGGCCTAAGATGATGATGATAGTGTACAGGCAGGTTCATACTAGGAGAGGTGTTCTACCAGATATTGTAGTCTCGAACCATGTAAGTTTGTATAGATTTATTGAACTCAGAAACATGCAAGTTGTCAGTGCAAGCAGGCCAGAATTGGTATTTAATGTTCAGCCCTTCTGGTCCTTGCTCTTAATCTGGCCGCCACATTGTGCACAACTTGCAGTTTCTGAACAGTCTTCAAGGGCAGCTACTATAGAGCGCATTGTAGTAATCTAACCTGAAGATTACCAGAGCATAAACTACTGAAGCCAGGTTAACCCTGCCCAGATAGGGGCATAGCTGGGCCACCAACAAAAGCTGGTAGAAGACTCTCCGGGCCACTGAGACCACCTGTGCCTCAGGTGATAATGATGACTTAGAATCCCCTAAGCTGCAACCCCATTCCCTAAGAAGAAGGCTGGGTGGGGCAGGCTGGGAGTGTGTGCTGATGGGTGCCACTCCCTGATGGTGCACAGAGTACCATCAGGCAGCATCGCCTACCTTTGCCTCTCTGGGCTAACCCTGTTAACAGCAATATACATCTTGGCAATAGAAACTCATCACACAATTCGTAGAATCCATGTGCTAAACTTCTCTATATGTCACCTCCCCCAACCACTGTGGTGCTTCCATGTGGTTGGAGTCATGTGGAAGACTGGGACATCTTTATATCCTGTACAGAAATTAGCACATGTTAAATAGATGCTAAATAATATTATAACTAAGCAGTGGTAGCCAATAGGTCACACAGCACATCCTTTTTCTTTTCCATGTGTCAGTATGCCCTTTTCCTTATTAAACAGGAGTAGCTCCTAAGCCAGTCTTTGTTAAAAGCTGCTGCTTTTGAAATGGCACGTTTCTCTCCCCACCACACACACACATGCACCATTTTAAATTGAAAAGGCCTTTTGCTTGTAATGCTGGTAATTACATGTAAATTATGTGCTATGCTTTCATAAATGTCCTCCTTAACAAGAATGCCTAATTCATTTTCAGAGCCACATGGATAATCTCCCTTGATCCATGAAAGCATGTGGATTAGGTCACAAAAAATGATAATATTTAATAATTTGTGTCAAGAGGTAAATGAGTTTGTGCCTGTTGGCTTTTCTCCTCTGCCTCATTTTAATGTAATGCACTGTGAATAGCCTTAACATAGTATGCAGATTCGCTTTCATCATTGTGAACTCACTTAAGCTTTGATACTTGAAACTGATAGTTGCTAATTCTTTCATAATCCCTTGCAAATGGTTCTCCTGAACCAATAGGAAATTCCATATTTTACAGCTAAAACTCAGGATTTTGTTATAAGTGACATTTAGAATGGCCTTTTCTACTAAATGTCGCTAATGGGGCAATGCAACAAAGATTATTGTCACTGAAAAAGTTGAATTATGATCTCTAGTTTAAAAAAAAGGAACAGAGGGCTGTCAAATGGAAATGCTGTAGTGGAAGGATCATTTCAATTAACCAGATATGAGGCACATTCTTGCAAAAGTTGCTTATGACTAAATCCCATTGAAAGGAAAGATGTGAGATTTAGTTAAAACTATTTTTTTCTGGATTTGACCATAGTCTTAAAAATGTGCATTGTCAGCCACTGACCATCATTATAAACTTCAAGAAACCCCAGGCAGGAGAAAGATAGTCATGTTTCAGTCCCACTGAAATCCGTGGGACGTCAGTTAAGATTAAATTAAGCCTTATTGGTTTCAAAGGGTCTTAAGTGGAATTACATGTTTTTTTTTTCTCTTTTGCTTCCCCCAGTTCCAACTCAGCATTTGTAATAAGTTGCCTCCTATGAATGCTTATGCCATTTTATAATACATTGCTTCTAAAGAGTTAATTTCTTTCTCTTTTCTTTCTCTTTATCCTAGAAACAAACATGGTTTTCACATTATATGTGATCTCTGGATTGGGGCCGTCATGAGCTCCTGGTCGTGTCCTCAGGGTGTCAAATATAAATATCAAAGGTTCTCCATGTATCTTTGGGAAGTGGTGTCCTGTTGAGTGCCACTCCCTGATGGTGCACAGGGTACTATCAGACAGCATAGTCTTCCAACATTTTTCTTTGACCACCTTTGCTGCTCTGAAGAGTTGTTGGTGAGATTGCGGAGAGTAGGAATAAACAGTCAATTCTTGCCATGGATGCAGATAAACAGTGGGTTCCCCCAAGGATCTGTCATGAGACCAGTGCTTTTGAACTTGTTCATAAATGATTATTCATGAATTGATGAATTTGCTGATGCCATCACCTCATTTAGGTTGTTAAAACAAAGAGGGATTGCAAAGACCTCTAAAAGGATATCTCCAAACTGGAGAAAAGGGCATTAAAATGGCAGATGTATTTTGATATGAGCAAGTGTAGAATGGGGCACATTGGGGCAAAAAAGCACCCTAACTTCATGTATATGCTGATGGGGTTCAAGCTGATGATGATTGACCAAGGAAGAGTTCTTGGGGTTGTGGTGAAGAGTTCATTTGCAACAGATGTGAAAAACACATGTTGAGCACAATTAGAAAAAGGATCCAAAATAAAACAGCTAATATCATAATACCCTTATACAAATATATAGTGGGATGATACTTTACATACTGTGTACAGTGCTGGTCACTACAGCTTAAAAAAGATATTTTAGAGATTAAAAAGGTGTAGAAAAGGGCAACCAAAATGATCAAAGGGCTGAAGCAACTCCCCTATGAGGAAAAGTTACAACGGTTGGGACTGTTTAGCTTAGAAAAACGGCAAGTAAAGAGGGACATGATAGAAGTGGACAAAATTATGCATGTTGTGGAGAAAGTGTGTGTGTGTGTGTGTGTGCGTTGGGAGGCGCTATTGCTTTCACATCTTTTGTGGGCGTCTTCTTGGCCACTGTGCAAACAGAATGTTGGACTAGATAGGTCTTTGTCTAGGGTGACCATATGAAAAGGAGGACAGGGTTCCTGTATCTCTAACAGTTGTGTAGAAAAGGGAATTTCAGTAGGTGTCATTTTTATGCATGCCAGCAACTGGTGAAATTCCCTCTTCATCACAAGAGTTAAAGCTGTGGTAGCCCTGCCCTCTTTTGTATCTGGTCACACTAGGAAGGGTTCCTGCAGCTTTAACTCTTGTGATGAAGAGGGAATTAAGCACCTTCACATTAGCTCATTGAGTCTAGTATCTTAAGATAGTGGTAAAAATAAACAAAGAGAACACTTAGATTCACTTAAACTCAGAATAAGTCTTCAATTTTAGAGTAAGCATATTTACTTGGAGGCAAGTCACATTAAGTTCACGGGGGCATTTTCTAAGTAAGATGTGCTTAGGACTGCAGCCTCAAACACAACTTGCAATACTTCTTACTGTACCACCATTCAAATAATGATAAAATACTATGTCTATTATTTATTGCAGCAGTAGTTTACCTTGTATCACTTTGATGCAATCAATACATTGTTCAAATTTATATTTACTACAAAAAGAAATCTATTCCAGCTACAGAGAAATGATAAAGAAGCATTTTGCACAGTGACATGCAATAACAAGATTTTATAGTCATTTAACGCCTGGGATCCCGAAAGTTCTCCACACTCCCAAATATATCACTATGCCACCAGATAAAAAGCATTGGCACCTGCAAGAACATTACAACATTACAGCAACATTACAGCCCAGCAGCATGACAAAAGGCTAGAAGGGTGTCATTAGCGCTGGGGCACTGGCAACCAGGAAAGCAGGGTGCTGGACAGGTTCAAGCAGAATGAGACTGGAGTTATTTCGATCAGCACCTAGGTAGAGCTGGAACAATGTGTATGGGGAGCATAGGAAAGTACCGTCTACTGACAGCTCCATCAGATGAGTGTTTCATTGCATGCTCGTTACTGGGCACTCACGGATTTTCATGGGTCACTCTCACTACGTCCTCTGACTCCCATGCACCTCCTGCCCCTTTTGGCCTTCTTCATATGACAAAAAAAAAAACACCCCAGCAAGTCCGACGTATTTTTAAAGATGGAAGTTGCTGCTATCTCCTGCTGTGTACAGGAGAAGCAGCGCAATCAAACCAGCCCACTGAATAGGCCACATGCACGTTGTTTACTTCCTCTTTCAAAAGAGGAAGTAATGAGGGACAAACGCATGGGTGGAGAAGCGACGGTAAGCAAACACGATTTCCCCCATGTGATGACACTCTGAGTTAGACTATCAGTTCATCCAGCTCCGTTTTGCAGCTGGCTCTCCAAGGTTTCAAACAAGACTTTTTCCCTGCCCAACCTAGAGATCCTTGGAGAGGTACCTGGAACCTTCGGTATGCTCTTCCATTGAGTGATGGTCCTTCCTAGGATGGCCACTGATGCATGGCCAAAGGAAAAGGAAACACATCACCCAAAAAAAGATGACACAGATTTGTGTAAGCTAATGTATAGGTGCAAATTTAGAAATTATTACTATAATTTAAATGGAAATACTCACCATAGCAGGGTAAACTGACCAAGTGGTTTGTGTGCCTGCTCAGTCCACTAATGATTGATGCACAGCTTCAAGGCCCCTGCTCTTTATCTTTAATCCAGATTTGGATGGTCCAGCCCTTTAAGTAGAGTGGGGAAAGTTATCTGGTGCCCTCTGGATGTTTTGGGACTACAACTCCCATAAGCCCCAGCCAGCATGGCCAGTGGTTAGGGGTTATGGAGTTGCAGTCCAAAACATCTGGAGGACACCATGTTGTCCATTCTTGAAATACAGGAGCCCTTTAAATAGAGGGATCTGTCTGTCTATCTAAGGGCACAATCCTATGCATGTTTAGACAGAAATACAACTCCCAACATCCCCAAGTCTAAACATGCATAGAATTGTACCCTAAATTTACCTAACATTGTTTCTAGACTGCTTGTAAGGGTGGGATGCTCTCATCAGAGGACTGACCTCTATAAAGCAGGACAGATGGCCACCCTAGTCCTTTCCTTAGAGGTTCGGCAGATTGGGGAATAGCCAATAAAGCGCAGAGGCTTGGTGAGCATCTAAAGATCTTTGCCAGTGAGTATGAGGGGGCCTCTCAGTAGTGGCCCCACACTCCTAGAATCAACTTCCATTATGGGTTTGTCAGGACACTTCTTTGCAGGTCTTCAGGAAAGCTCTGAAGACCCACCTGCTCTCACTAGCCTTTCCTTAAGTCTGGGCCATTGGTTTTTACTGGTAAGTTTATTAGCAATTTAATTTTTATGCATTTTATTGAAACATTTGTCATGTTTTTTAAAAAATTATCCATTTTTTGTGGTTTTTATCTGGTACACCTCCTTGAGAGGGTTTCACCCATAAAGGCAGCATTGAAGTATTTTAGATAGCTAAGTAGATCTTAGACCAAGGCCAAAAACTGGTTGTTCCCCAGGCAAAGTAGGAGGTCGGAACCAGAGGTATTGTGCTGGGCCAGGTCAAATCAGGCCAGTAGGACCCAGTGGGCTTCCTTGGTCAATGGAGCTATGCCAGAATCTGGAACGATAATACCACTGTTTTCAGTATTCTGTTTACAGCCGTGACTGTGAGTGGCTGGTTATAATTGGCACCAGAATACAAATCAGGAAACCCCTGTTTTAGCCCCAGTCATTTGTGACAAAAGATTAAGAATATTGCGAAAAGATGACAATGTAAGGGCGATTTATGGAGACCGAATGTGCAGTAATTATCCACCCTTGAATTTGAGGATGATGCTTAAATTATATATCCGTTGCAAAAGGTGACAAAAACATTAATGCAGGCTAAAGAAATAAAGCAGTTGTAGTTTTAATGAGCCCAACTCTCCTTCTGCCATTAAGTGCAATTTGCATCCATTTGAACTTTGTCGTTCAAGGTTTTTGTTGTCTCTCCCACATCTTCTAGGGCCAAGCTGAAAAACGCCCTAAATGTAGTTAAATAAAAATGATTTTTCAGTATTGAACACAGCCAGCAGATAAAATCTTAAAGAGCCATACAAGATTCATCTTTTTCCATTTGCAAAGTTTACACGAACTAGCAAACATTTTTCTTGGCCCCTGCTCAGTAATGGGTAAGATAAATCAAGTCCTGATTGCCTATTACACTCCCGAGATTACATTAGAATGAAGTCTAACAGGAAAATGCCTAAACTTAAAGAAGCTCTCGACATACCTGTACAAGAGGCATTCATTCGAAAAGCATTTAGCAAACGATGGTATTTTTGAAGCTTCAAATTGTTATCAACCCATGTTGAATGGTAAATTGTAAATGTACAACATGGAAAGAATTTCTACCCTCTATCGGTGGAGTTTATAGAGTATTCATTAAATTCTGTATGAATTTTATTCTGAAATGAAGGAAAGAAGAAATCAGGCAAAACCAACAACCACCACAGGAAAATATTCTGCTTTTTTCTTACCAGTGGGGTGGGTGGGTCATTACACACATCTACATATGAAGAAGCATAAACCACAATGATGAAGTCTATTTCAAACAAAATTGCTTCATCCGTAACAGGATTCACAATGCCATAAATTCATTCTCTCCCTCTTTGATCCTTAATTTCCCTTTAGTATACTGAATCACTGGAGATTCCAACTTCGTAGAGCTAGTTTGCGTTTCTGTGGGCTCCTCAAAAGTTTTGTCAGTTATCTCCAATTATTCCCAAATTATCCTTATTCAGTCTGTCTTATTTGATGTTTAGTTATGTTTTCATGTTTTGGCAAAAGCAATGCCAGCTTGTATTTTATTTTATTTTATTTATTACATTGCATTTCTATACCACCCAGTAGCTGAAGCTGTATATAAAACTTGTCTCTATTTAGCCAAAGAACACCATTGTTTACAATATTTAATAAACATATCAAACAGTCGACTCCCAGATTAAGCGGAATATTTTCATTTATTAAATGAACCATCATCCTCCAATAGTTAGTTGTCTTCCCACACTTACACCATATGGAAGGCCACATTCTTCCAAATAAGGCACTTCTGATGCGGACCAGAAATAGATTGATCCGTTCATCGCTACTTTCACATGATATAGGACAAATCACCAATTCCCCAGTAGCATCAGAACAGAAAATATTGGAGTGTGTGGATGGAGCAGTCTTTCTATACCTGGTGCTTTCCAGATGCTTTGGATTACAACTCCCATCACCCATGACCACTCGCCATGCTGCCTGGGGATGATGGGCATTGTAGTTCAAAATCTGGAGGGCACCAGACTGAAGAAGACTAGGTTAGAATGTGCCTCCCCATAATACAGCAAATCAAGACTGGCCCATGTATGCAGGTCATTGGTTTTCTCTACATGGCTCCTGTCCACGTGATGACTAACAGTAGAATGTGTCAACAGGTTCCTTGGGAAAGTGTTGCATGTGAGGTGATAGGAGGTGACCTGAAATTGTTGTTACTTTTGTGATAGCCCAGTTGCACAACTGAATCTTTTTTTAACGTTGCAGCCATGCATGTCAGAATCAACTCTCTGTTATGGTCATAGGATTGTGCCTTCTTTGATGATTGACTCTAGACACTGGGGTGATTGCAGGCTGAAGAGACAACATGGCTTCTTAATATGCAAGGTTTGACACTTAGTTCTTTTTGTGAGCTGCTCTGAGAATATTGATATAAAGTAGTCAATAAACACTGTAAAATAAAGAATTAAATAAGTTAGCAGAGGGCTCATCAGTGTCTTGATGAATAGTTAGATTAATTTGTTTATCATCAAGGGCGACATAAAAAATTGTTATAATCTGGAGCGCTGCAGCTCATTCTACAGCTTAGCTGAATATATGATATGCAATTTATGTTAATGAACAATGCAGACACTGAACTACAGCTAGTGGACATGTTGTGCTTCATATATAAGTATCCTTATTTTGAAAATGCTACCTTCAAACATGAAAATGCCTGAATTTGCCTTTGCTATCATAACAACTACAAAATACAACATACTTAGAAATCCTACATACTACCAAAACATCTGAATTGGGCCAAATTTTAGAGGATAAAGATGTTTGTCTTATAGCAATAAAACATAAAAGGGGCTGTGGCACCTTAGTTTATTGTACCATCAGCTTTCCAGGGGTGCCAAATTCAATTTTAAAAAGCTTATATAAGAATATGGCAATGTAAGGTTTATTACTAGAGATCTATCAGACCGAGTTTGCTCACTTTTGTTTTAAACTGAAGCTTGAGCAGTGTAGACATACAGAAAAAATTGAAACTTCAAAAAAGTTCAAAGCTCGAACTTTGGGCAGCTCAGGAAGGGAGAGAGAAGAGGGATGAGGTGAAAGGGAGGTTAATGCAGATACCCCACATTGTACATATAATGTAACACGTGGCACAGTGTATGTATGCACGTGTAATGCTGCTTACTCCTGTAAGCTCTTAGAGTGCTGGATCAGTGAAAGGACAGGCACAGAATGTTGGGAAAGGGGCTGAAGAAAAGTCAGTTGGTGAGAGTTAGAGAAGTAGGATGAGAAACTGAGGAGAAAGAGCTGCAAGGACACCAGAAGGAGAATAGAGAGAAAAAAATCTTACATCACATGTTTTCTACCTCAAACTTCAAGAAAAGGTAAACAATGTTTTTTAAAAGAAAATGTTCTGGTTTGTTTACACCCTTGGTGGTTTATTTGCAGTACATTTATTTTAAATGTGTAAAGTTACTTCAGTTGCAAGTGAAATGGGCAAACATATTTTTATCCCATCATTCTCAGATTACTAGCCCCCACAGCAACATGGGATTTGCACTAGTACTGAAATATTTGGTGAAGATAGCAAGGGGCAGATCGAGAAAAATCTTGAACCTGAACAGAGCCCAATGGCTTATGAGTGGAGCTAGGCTGGAGTCTAGAGGGAATGGGGTGTAGCTAGCACAGGTTTCAAAATTTTCAGACTCCATTACCTTGTGGAATGAAAGATTCCAGTTGTATTGAGCAGGCCAGTAAATACTGGCTAGCTGCAAAAGAAGGTCTGATACACGTAACCTGTATATGCTACTAATCAAAACAGGGGCCCATTTTTCAGCTATCTGTCAGATGAGCAGCCTTTGGAGCATTCACTATGACCTGAGACAACTGCATTCTTCTTGTTGACAGCACAAGTTGGAGTAAATGCCACAGACAAAGTTCAACCCATCTCCAACAAGTGTAAAGCTTAAAATTGATTCCCTCTTCCACCCTCGGTGTTTTTAATGCCATTAACGACTTTGTTATGACTATAAGAAAAATGCCTTGCAATGATGAAAGCTGGAACTTTAATCAGGTATTCTGCTGGCCATAGTTAATGAGATATGATCCTTAGAAGACAGGGGGGAAATGTAATATTTTATAGTGATTGAAGCACCGAAAAGGTTAGGACTAAAAATCAGTATAATATTCCCTCTTCATCACAACAGTTAAAGTTGCAGCCACTATACTAGAGTGATCATATACAAAAGAAGGCAGGGCCCCTGCAACTTTAACAGTTGTGATGAAGAGGGAATTTCACCAGGAACTAATTGCATACAAATGACACTGGCTGAAATTCCCTTTTCTCTACAACTGTTAAAGTTACATGAGCCCTGTCCTCCTTTTCATATGGTCAGCCTTTTTAGCCAAGCCTTCCACAACCTGCCTCCGTTGGCCATGGTGGCTGAGAATGATGGGAGTTGCAGTCCCATCCAGAGGGCACCATATTGGGAAAGGCTGTTTTAACCAATAACCCATACACAACACTGGCATTTTTGTTTTGTTTTGTTTTAAGAAGGGAATCTGAAGGAGGGAATCTCATCTGGCTGGATTATTGAGGAGGAAAGTGATCATGTACCTTTAAAAGTAGTGTAGAAAAGTACATTTTGGAAGGTGCAATCTTCCTCATCTTACATCTCAAACTGAACCTGCTGAAACTTTCTCTTCTATAAAGCCCTTAAATTTATGGGGTGCTTCAAGGCTCTCCTATGGTGTTGAAGTGACCATAGGTGAACCTCTGCTTCTCCAATCTTCCATAATCCTTATGGGCAGTGTAGCAATGAGGCTCTCCTTTGAGTAGGGAAAAGGGGCTGGAATTTGGAAAAGAAGGGCAAGGGGGGGGGGAGAAAAAATGAGGATGGAACAAGAGGGATTTTTTATCTGTGTTTTGTTTCTCTAAATGGATATTCTATGTATGATCTTGTCATATGTCCTTTATCTTCAATGAACTTTTGAATATGCCCCTTTTACATTTTCAACGTGGGCTGGAAAGTGAGATTGCAGTGGCTGTTCAGAACCTTATTTTCTTTGAAGATGCATAGATGGCATTCACATAAAACTGTGTGCACAATGTATCTCTCTCTGTCTCTGGCAACAGGGAACCCTCGAAAAGTACTGGATGTCTGAAACATCCAGTGCATTCCAAAGGGGCTCTAGAATGCAACCAGTGGTCCTCACCGTCCTTTCAACACAGCAGCCAAATGCACCTCTGTATATCTTAACAGCTCTTCCTCCCTCATTTGGCATCCTCTTTTATCTGCATCTTCCATAAAAAATAATAATCACAAGATCCCCTGCTGAGCACCTTCTGCTTGATGTATAAGACAGGCTCCTTTCCCACTTCAGTACAAGTAAATGAAGTCTGCAAAGGTTCCTTTGGTGAGGAACCAGGAAAGGAAGCCTAGCATACTTAAAATAATGTGAGAGCATGACAAAACTGCTGATTAAAATCCTCGTTTGGCTAAGCATGTGCATATTTATTAGGCTGACCAGATAAAATCCAGGTCAGAGCTCATGTAACTTTAACAGCTGCAGAGAAAAGGGAATTTCAGCCAGTGTCATTTGTATGCAATTAGGTCCTGGTGAAATTCCCTCTTCATCACAACTGTTAAAGTTGCAGGGGCTCTGCCTTCTTTTGTATATGGTCACGCTAGTATAGTGCCTGCACCTTTAACTGTTGTGATGAAGAGGGAATATCACCAGGAACTAATTGCATACAAATAACACTGGCTGAAATTCCCATTTCTCTGCAACTGTTAAAGTTACATGAGCCTTGACATGGATTTTATCTGGTCAGCCTATATTTATTACATATGGAGAATAGTTTCAGAGAGGGGAAAAAGAAAAAGGAATTCTGGGCACTGTCTGTTAATTGTAATGTCTGGTCTGGGAAACCCTCGCTAGGCCCTTGAGGTGCATGGAGGCTGGTTACAGTTTCTCAACGGGGACGGAAAGGCAACCTTTACCATTCAAATACTCTGCACAGGTTGCAAAAGGTAGGGTGACCAGATAAAATCCAGGTCAGGGCTCATGTAACTTTAATAGTTGTAGAGAAAAGGGAATTTCAGCCAGTGTCATTTGTATGCAATTAGTTCCTGGTGCAATTCCCTCTTCATCACAACTGTTAAAGTTGCAGGGGCCCTGCCTTCTTTTGTATATGGTAACTCTAGTATAGTGCATGCACCCTACAAAAGAGCCGTGGCAGGGAAAGAGTGGCTTATGATAGCCCTGCAGGGAAGGCCGCACAGAATACTGTAGTCCAGGCTCTGAGTGGATTACAGCAAGACAGGAGTGTTGTCTGGAGATATTGCACTCATATTGTGAGTTGTGGGTGGGCTGAAGCTGAAAGAGTAATTTGCCAAACGAAATCCACCCTGTAATCAATTTTATCCACGAGGGAGTGACCGTATACAATAACCATGCAGTGTATGCAGTCACTCTCTCATGGAGCTGTGCACACACACACAGAAAGAGAGAGGGGGGAAGGGAAAGGGAAAGGGAGGTTTGTGGAAGCCCTGTGCACATTCCGCTGTTAATATTGCAGGTCAGAGGTAGGGCTGAGCTAGTTTGTATTCCCCTCCCCCCCAAAATCTCCCATATCTCTCAAGCTACAGAAAAAGTCAATCTATTTAAATTGCCCCCCTCATATGTTTTCTCAGGGTGAATAGCGCATCTCAAATTCTCCACTGACCTGACATGTGGACTGGTTGCACTTCCAAACCTTCACAAACCAAAGTCCTTTGGAACGTTTTAAAAAGTATTTTAAAACGTTCCAAATAGGTGCGTTCTAAAACGTCTTAGGCCACATTACTGAGTACTCACGTTACAGGAGAAACAGTCTTCAATCTTTAAAGCGGTGTGTGCAGTCACACGCTGTTCTGCCCTGTCTCTTTCTCTTTCGTTTTTTCAATGAGTTTAGGGCAAGGCATTGTGGGGGTTGTAGTTCAGTCACCACTTCCTTCTTTGTTCCTCTGTCATTCCCTAGCGAGTATAGGGCTAGGCATTGTGGGTGTTGTAGTTCACTCACCCACTTCCTCTTTCTTCCCCACCAATCAACTGCTAAGCATTTGGGCGCTGGTCAATGAAGCACTGCCCCCAGGAATCACAAACGGTAAGGAAGGACACATTGTTTTACTTAAAATGATTTATTAAAAGTGAAACCGTTGTATATAACTGAAGGGAGTTTTAAAAAACCTCAGATATACAACGTTATAGGGAGTGCGTCATGTAGCCCAAAGAGTTTTCATAACCCTTATAAAATGTCAAAAACCTCGTATGTAGATCGGCCCTACAGACAGACAGACAGACAGACAGACAGACAAAAAAATTGCACAGGAAGTAAGAATCATATTAGAGGAGAGACTCCTGTTTTGATGGAACTTTTGTTTTTTCAGCATCCTTATCAGGTTAACATGCGCAACCATGCAACATTTTCATCCTAAACTCATTTTCAGAAGCCCTTCTCTGGGTGGCCCCACCAACAAGTTGAGGCACGTGGCTAGTAAAGAGAGGGCCTTCTCAGTGGTGGCGCCTTGAGGAATGCCGTCCCCAGAGTGGCTTGCCTGGCATCAATGTTGCGGTCTTTCCCATACCAGTGAAGACCTTTTCATTTTCCCAGGCTTTTTAGTCCTTCAGTTTAAAAAAAACGTATTAGGGTGCAATCCTATGAATGTTTAGACAGAAAAAAGTCCTACAACTCCCAGTATGCCCTAGCCAGAATGGGTTATGCTGGGAGTTGTAGGACTTTTTTCTGTCTAATGATGAATAGGATCACATCATTATTGTGTTTTAGATTCCAGACATTTTAAGACTTGCCTTTAGTGCTTTTCATACTGTTTTGCCTTAAATTTTGATTTTACTACGTTACTGTATCGTATGGATTTACATTGCATTCTGTGAACTACCCTGAGAGCTTCTGCTATTGGGCAGTATAGAAATGTAATAAATAAATAAATTTTATTGTGGATTTGTGGTCAAAAGAAACAGAATTTCGAGAGAGGCACAAACCATGCACATCGAAAGAGCTGTTAGAGCAGTAGGTGGCAAGATTTCTTGGAACCTACTGAGGAGACATTTTGACATGACAGAGCAGCAGTGTTTGCAGAGAAATTCAACATACTAGTAGTGGTCTTCATTGAACAAGGAGCAGAATGGTAAATCTTGGTGATTGCTGCCAACTTGATGTACTGCACAGAGACAATGAGGGCTGGAAGAGATGACTCTAGAACATAGATCATGATGGGTCCTCACCTACGTTCCTTAAACTCACTTTAGTATTCTTTCTTTCTTTCATTTAAATGTTCCACTTTTTTCTGCTAGGTGTGGAACCTTTCTCAGCCTGAGAGCTAAAAATACAAAAAAATATTAGCTCTTATTGCCAGTAACTAAGTCTTAGGAGAGGCACTTTGACCTTGTAGAATGGGAGAAAAACTGCACAAAAAGCCGGGAAATCACCAGAATATAGGTAATTGAGGTAAAGGGGGCAGGAGCAGGGCCAAAGGAAGGGGTGGCCAGGTGTCCTATTTTGCAGAGGACAGTCCTCTGTTTGAAGGCACCCTCTACTTGAAGGGATGTCCATTCCAAAGATAAAGAACCATAAGAAACCATATGGAGGGTTAGTGCCTGGTAAGAGGCATGGTATTTTTATGTAACATATTGCATATATACATACAATATGCAAATTTTATGCTAAAACCTGTAACCCTTTCCCTTCTTTTTTTGGCAATCCATAAATGGCCACCCTAAGGCCAGCTTGTGACCTCTTGGCAGAGGCAACAATTCAAACCAGGAATGTCTCAGTGTTTAGGTGGCACTAGGAGCCTATCTACACTACTGCTTTAAAATGGTTTATAACATTAACCGGTTTAAAACTGTTATAAACCGTTTTAAAGCAGTAGTGTAGATAGGCTCTAGCTCTAACTTGAGTATGGAATAACTACAAGAAATTTATTTAAAATAACAACACAAGAACAAGAAAAGGCCTTGATATTATTTAATGCCTCGGCTATTATTTAGTACCAGCCTATTTCCTAAGGGTAAAAAGCACAAATGAAAGCCTCAGTAAATTTTCTTCAGTTTCTGGTTTAAGAAGAGCTAACCCTTTCTCTGTGGATTTGACCTTCTTTAGCTCATCTCATTTCCTGGCTCAGAAAGGTTAATTGTGGTGTGCCATAGTGATAAAGTTAGGACAGCAGCCAGCTAGTGCTACTATACATTTCATTGGTTAAACAGGACAGTTGAGTTGTATTGAGACAAACCACTCCTGGTGGCAAACTTCCCTTATGCCTTTGCTCAGCGCTTTGCCATAATAGAACTCTTCAGAACATCTTCCAAAATGCAGAGTAAGCCACATAATTCAGAAGTCAATTAATAATTTGCCACGTGCAAATCAACGTATATCAAATGTATATCAAAAATCTGAGCACATACATATGAACATCTTTATCCATTTCTCCAACTTGGAGGTAGTGGTTTGGGGTAAAATTCTGACTTAAGCTGCTCTCTGCCTTGCTGCATTGACTAACTCATTGTTTCTCTTTTAATGCCTTCCTTGAAGCAGAAGAGAACCAATTATGTTTTGAAAGCATTTTAGAATGCTTGCTGATGCACTCTGAGCTAGGGATGGTGGTTCACGAAATTGTAATATAGAAGTAAATAAGCACCCCTAGGAAATTCCATCTTCAGGTTCTGATAACTAACCATTTAACCTACAGCCTCATCGTTGATGGTGTGGCTAAGGGCTATTAATGGAATTAAAATCTTTTGTAATATGCCTGCTTATCTTGTATGCCGTGGTCTGTTTAAAGGAATTTGTGAGTTTTAAATTAAATTGAAAAAAATTACTCGAGCAAAGCAATATACATACTTAGGAAATAATAGATAATTAAACCTCAAATCTCTCACTTGCAGTCTTCCCATGGATAGACTAATGTGCAGTTTGTTAGGAGAAGAAAGCCATTTAGAGTAACGAGACGGCCATGCTTGGGTATAAAATTCTCTGAGGGCGGCCTAAGGTTCGTACGGGAGCTAAACCCACATGAAATATTTTGGTGTCATTTCTATGGCGCCATAAATAGGACTATGCAGAGGAGAGATTGTGGGAGGAAATATCTTTCTGGGGCTGTGAGGAATAAGGAGTCTGAGAAAAGTAAATAAAGAAGGAGACTGCGAGTAGTGTAGTAATATCTTGTCACTTGGAATGTGAGGGAAACTTCAAAATGGAAGGAAAATGGAAGCAGGGTATCAGCAATCTAGTTTCAATAGATATAGACTGTAAGCTTGTGAGCCAGGCCAGTGTCATTTTTTATGTTTGTATAGTGTCCAAAATTTTTAGGAGTAATATTAATAAACAAGAAGAGCAACTCGCCCAGGCCACCAGCCACCTAGCAAATGGCCACCTATTATATAAATATAGATATAGATATCTCGTGATAAAATACGCCCAAATTGGGGTATAACCAATAAAACGCAATATGTTCAGTCACGTAATTGAACATGTAAATCCTTCCCCCTTGCACACAGGCTGAAGTGGAGTTTGGGGCTGATGCCTCTAGTACTAGATAGGGGGAAATATCCCTGGGATCCCTGCATCTGTGAAACTTTCTCAAAGGAGCACAGTCACATCCTGTAATTTTACTTTTAATAGAGCATGGTCAAAGCTTCCAAAAGCTGATTCTTCCTCCAACACCATGTCCCTGACAAAAGCTAAACACATTTGTTTCTGCTTCCTGACTTCCTTGCTTATCACATCCTGTATTTTAGTGACTAAGGGTGCAGTCCTATGCACGTTTAGAAGAGGAAAAAGTCCTACAACTCCCAGCATTTTCCAACAAGCATGGGTGGCTGGGGGATACTGGGAGCTGTAATACTTTTTTTCTGTTTAAACATGCTTAAAGATTGAGCCATAAGTGCACTCAACCCTTGCGCTTATAATGGTGTAATTCTATACACACTTACTCGGACTAAGTCACATTGAACTCAATGGGGCTTACTTCTGAGAAGACTTGTATAAGATTGCACCGTAGATTTACCAAATAACTACATAGCATCCTATAAGATGTATGTCATTTTAAGACAAGCAACCCTAACTTGTGAGAAGTGAAACCAAAGAACTCTTAGCTACAAGCTGGAATAGATGTCTGTGCAGTTTGTCTAATAAAGTTGTCTTACAGCTCAATCGTATACAAGTCTACTCAGACATAAAGCCCACTGAGTTCAATGGGCTTTACTGCAAGGTAAGTGTGCACAGGACTGCAGTCTCAGTATCTGAAGTACTGGAATGCATCTGAACAACAATTCATGAGCACAGTTTACTAACCACTATTTTCAAAGTCGGGGAAACGGGAAGGAAAATTTTGGCAATTACAATTGCAGAAAAAGAGACCCCAACAATAGCCTCTGGGCTTATGAAAGATCCTAAGAGGAGGGGGCAAATATAGAACCACCCACTTGAAATGGAGATACAAGCCTAAAGACCAATATGAGTGTCTTCTGTATACCGCATATACACATTTATCTCCCATAGGATACAATTGATGCATACCCCATTCTGATCTTATAGACTGGAACCAGAGTTCTTGGACATTTCACCGTGCAAAGTTTTACTTGGACTTTATTTATTTATATTTATTTATTTATTGCATTTTTATACCGCCCCATAGCAGAAGCTCTCTTTCGAAGCTTTATGGCCAGTTTATGCTTAAATCAGACCATGTCTCTCGAGCGTTCACACCAATAAGACTCTTAAAAGGATTTGTATCTCACTAGAAATGGAAAACACATTTCCCCAGAAAACCAAAGGAGCAAACAAGACTTAATAAAGGCAGACATAGCAGAAAATAAATTCATGGTTTTGTGCAAAGGCAATTAGTGAGAATCAAATTGATCTTTATTACTACCTGATTTGCTCACGTATACTTAGGTTTTCTATTAGAGTTCTAATAAGTTACATTGGGATGCATGATGTTCTTTTTAAATTACGAAGAAGAGATGTGTTACCTCTTATAAGAAAAGCATCCAGAAATTAACAATGGCATTTCTATCAAGAGTTGGAGAAACCTGTGATGTAAGATGATGATTGTTGGAGTTGGAGACAAACTTGTCTCTACTATGCAATGGGATTCTTGTATTTTCCACAGCCGGGAAATTTCATATAAATATGTACCACATTTTGAACAAGTGAGGGGGAAAAGAAATTTCTCAGGTATGAGTTTCGAAGTAAAGTATATTACAATTCTTGTTGTATTTCCATCTAACTCTATGATATAGGACATTGTTGTTTCCATTTTCCATCTTGTTCCGTTTCCATGTAACCTATGACATAGGATATTACTGATTCCTCTGGATTAACCAAACCTGGTATAAGCACTAAGATCCAGGCATTCTGCCTTTGCCCGATCAGCAGAGCAGTATTTTCTGCTTCATGGGCTGAGCTCAGGAAACCTGAATTGGAGAACACACTCCAGGTCTCGATTCAGGTGCAGCCTTCTACAGTTCTGGCCTGGCCCTATCACAACTCTTTTTCCCCAAGTTGCCCTTTCCCAGGATTCCAATTTCCTCTATAGATTCCATACCAAAGAAAAAGGAGATTTTGTAGTCAGTAACAGAAGAGAAGAGGGGAGGCTGGTAGTTCCTATGCTAGTGGAGCAGTGAATCCACTCTGGGTTTCAGTCAGAACCAGTCAGAACTCTATCCAAGGTGCTTTGCAGAGTTTTGACTGAAACCTGGAGCAGATTCACCATGAGCCTCTACTGGAAGAGATGGGATGCAATGTGTTCACTAGCAAGGAATACAAATCATAGAATCATAGAGTTGGTAGGAATCTTGGAGGTCATCTGCTGAATGTAAGATCTGCAACATAGGGTGCAACATAGGGTGCACCCATGACAGACAGCCTTCTAGCTTGTGCTTAAATACTTCCTGTGTAGGAGAACACAATGCTTCCTGTCTTACTGTTAGAAAAGTTTCTCCTAATGTTTAAATAAAATCTGCTTTCCTGTGATTCCTGCACTGAGCAGAGGGTTGGACTCAATGGCCTTATAGGCCCCTTCCAACTCTACTATTTTATGGTTCTATGATTTCCCACCCATTGGTTTGAATCTTCCCCTTTTGACTAACAGAGGACAAGTCTGCACCATCTTCAGCATGAAAGCTCTTCATATAAGGCAGATACCATGTTTTCCCTTAATCTTCTCCATGCTAAACGTACCCAGGTCTTTCAGCTTTTCCTCATAGGACTTGGTTTCCAGACCCCTCAACATGCTGGTCAACCTCTTCTGGACATACACTAGTTTGTCAGTGCTCTTCTTAAAATTTGATGCCCGGAACTGGACACAGTACTCCAGATGGGCCCTGATTGGAACAATGACTTCTTGTGTCTTGAACACTGTATATATCTAGCAGCCTGAGCGCAGACTCCCAAACCTGTCATTATGTGAGAGGCTCCAGCCAGGCTCCCACCTGTACCAAACATTAAAATAACTTATAAGCCCTCTTGCAGTAAGTCTCTTTCTTGCCTTCTCAATGTATATGTGGATCATGAGTGAGAGCAGTGGAGGCTGGTGGTTCCAGGTTCAGAAGAAAGGTGATTTTAGTTAGAACCAGCCTTAACTCAAAAGGTTCTATCCAAGGTGCTGAACCTACCCCCTTAAATGGGTTCACCATCTTGGACAGCACCTTTCAAGCTCTGGCTGATTTAACCAAAACCTTGAATGGAATCACTGCCCTTCCGAAACTGGAGCCAACAGCCTCCCCTGAGCAGACACAAGTTCTACCACCACCATATTAAAAACTCATGGCCCTGTATAAGTGTCTGCAGGTTGGCAGAGCTCCATGTGATGGGGAAACCTGTCTTTTCAGGGTCCCTGTTCATGTGGAATCCTTCTCCTGCCCAGGCATGCTCTTTGCAGATGTGTTTTTCCTAATGTGGAGCGGGGGGGGGGGGGAGAGCTGCCACATCCCACCATCTGCACACACAATGAACATGCAGGAAAAAAATGCCTTGGTGTATGAAGGGGGCAATGGAAAGAAATAGACCGGAGCTTGTTTGCCATTGATTCGGTTGCTGCTTGCCTGACTGCCATAGAAACTTAAATTAGAGCTCAAGTGGAAAAGCCTGATTGCTCCCCAATGGCTAAGAAAGTCCCAGTGTGCCCAGCTAAGTACCATTTTTCCACTTCTCTGTCAGACAGACCAGCCACATTCATCAGTCTTGGAAGGAGGTAATTTGTTCCAGCTGCTGACCTTCCTGCTGAGGAGTGGATGCTGAGACAGGCATCCAACCCTCTCAAATCCATGAAAACCTGTATTGTGGCAATAATAGTATATATACGCTGTTTTTTTTTCTAACTCAGCCTTCCCTAGTCTGGTGTCCTCTGGATGTTTTGAATTTCAACTCCCATCAGCCCTGGGCAGCATGGCTGATGGTCAGGAAACCTGGGAGTTGTAGTCCAAGGACATTTGGAGGGCCACATATTTCCCACTTCTGATCTATGTGAATGAGGAGGTGAGTTGTAGTCAAAACATCAGACTGGGGAATGGTGTTCTAAGCACTGAAAGTGCTTCTAGTGCATTATCTTGGTCATCCTTTCAACAACCCTGAGAGGCAGCCTGCAAGGGCAGGCCAATATTATTATCCCCATATTATTGACAAAGAGATAAGCCGGAGAGCATAAAATGGCTTTTCAAGAGAGCTACCCAGTCAGTTTGTGTCTCTCTACTTCAACCCTCAATATCCATTATGGGGTTTTTAGAGTTGGAGTGAAGTATTCAGCCCAGAGATTTTCATACGTTCTGGTGGGAGGGGGCGGGATGGTGGAAAGAGTTTTTGTAACCTTTGGGGGTTGGTGAATTTTTTTAAAAAACAGAGGGAGGAATTTACAAGGTGATAGATATAAGGAGGCACAGAGTTCTAGATAGATATAAGGAGGCACAGACATCTATGTTTTAAACCAAGAATGCTCCTGGGAATGACACTGAGGCCAGATCTACATTATGGGTGCCATCAGGCGAGCATTTTATTGCACGTGCATTACTGGACACTCACGGATTTTTGCAGGTCCTATTCACATCGTCATCTGTGTTCCGTGCGCCTCCTGCCCCTTCTAGCCTTCTTCATGTGACAAAAAAAGACCCCGGTAAATCTGAATTATTTTTGAGATGGAACTTGCCGCTATCTCCTGCTGTGTGCAGAAGAAGCAGCACGATCAAAACAGCCCACTGAATGGGGCCACATGCATTTTGTTTACTTCCTCTTTCAAAAGAGGAAGTAATGAGGGACAAAAGCGCAGGCGGAGAAGTGGCAGTAAGGAAACGTGATCCCATCATGGTAACACTGTATCCCTCCTGGGAATTTATATCTCATAGGACATACAATGACATTTGTTGCAGTATTTTGGGTAACGTGGAATAAAAAGCAGGATACAACACTACAAAAGTGGTATATGGAATGTGTGATGTGCCCCAACAGTTTTCAGTGTACTTCAATATCAGTATAAAGCAGCAGTGTAGATCTGGCTTGAGCTTTAACATACCATGGTTTCCTTTTGGACTTCTCAAGAAGGAAAGCTGCTGCTTCTGATTGGAGATCTACCACCACTTGAAGCAGAGGCAAAGCTCTCTCTCTCTCTCTCTCTCTCTCTCTCTCTGTCTGTCTGTCTGTGTGTGCATGTGTGTGTGTGTGTGTGTTACAAAAGACCAACTATAATCCTTGAAACCTCATATCTATCAGATAAGCCTCTCCCACAATTTTTTTGGGGGAAATTTTACCCTCTCCAAAGTCTCTGCAATTGACCCCCCCCACACACATACACACACACACACACACTTTAAAAATAGTCAAATGGCCCCGCAAAAGTGGGTGGGAATTTTTGGCCCCAGTCTTAAATAAAACTGACCATAAAAGGCGGTTGTGAAGATTATAGCAACAAGAGATGTGAAGCTCTCTAAATACACAAACCAGAAACTCTGTTTACATTCTTCATTACTTCAGTCTTCCCTAACCTGACACCCTCCAGATGTGTTGGGCTACGGCTTCCATCATCCCAGGCCAGGCTTGATGGGGATGATGAGAATTGTAATCCAACACATCTGGAGGCCCAGATTGGAGAAGGTTGATTTACTTTAGGGCACAATCTTATTGAGTGTGCCCTTGATGATCCAAAGCTCCTGAACTTCCAATCATCCAATGCAGGCAAGGTGTGGTGGAGGCGATCTTCACTTCCCCATCCTCCTGCCCTTCATATTTCACTAGATGGTGCTTTAGTGAGGGAGAAAGGAGGCTGGCAGAGGCTCAGGATAGCTCAGATCCTGGCCTCCCTTGTCTGTCAACTGGAACACCCCCTTTTCCCTATAAGGGGGCATAGGAAGGGGGTAGGATAGGAGGGGGAATTCCCCAGTATCCTATGGTCTCTCAGACAACGCCTAGGGCTCATCGGATTGCTCCTTCTAAATATGTTTATGCCATCCTTCAATAACATATGGGTTATGACATAGTAATAAGATAGACACATGCACACATGCAGACACACTATAGTCAACAATAAATAAAAACCAACAGCAATTGACCAATTGAGCAAGAAACAGAAAGCATCACTTAACAGCAAACCATAACATTCAGCGCAATAGATCAAACAAAACCTATGGCTAGCCTACAGATCAAAAGCCCAAGCAAACAGAAAGGTTTTTGCCTGGTGTTGGGATGACATCAGAGTTGGCACCAGGCAAGCATAATAACATTTTGCATTCCATTAATGCGAAGTTTATTATAATTTTGGAAAAACCAAAATGTTTGCTTGTATTTCATACTCTTAACCACTGCATCACACAAGTTGTATGAAGCATTATGCACCACCGTGCATGTGTGGGGGTTGGGAAGGCAATGCATGTAGCTGGATCTTAGTTTGGCAGTGGGAGCTGCAGCGATACCAACATCTAAAAAATCAAGTGTTTAAAAAACTTAACAGTGGCATATGTCATCAAAAAACTCAAACTGCACATATAGAATAATATAACATTCAAATCCTCCCACCCAAACAATTCAGACAAGAAGAATCTGCTAGAGAATTCTCAAAGTTCATTTTAGCTTTATCCAAGGCTCAAATCTCCCATGAAATGATATGGATGGCCAATGAAAAAATGTAATGCGGTCATTGGAGGAAGATTCTTAGGAAGGAAAAGTGCCCTGTAAACCCCTAATAGCAGGTTCTCTGAATCTCTAACAGCCTTTGTATGCAGTGAAGCTGCCCAAATTTTGTTCTCATGTCTGCTTGTATGCAAGCCAAGTGTTTTATGATGCATGGAGCTGTGGTACAAGTAATTTATGGAGCTTACAAAAATGGCATACAAATAGTGTTGCTGTCAGACTGTCATTTGCAATTTATAAAAATAATCTTAGGAGATAAATAGGGTGCTGATCTGTAGTTTGCTTAATATGGTTTACATGGTGTTAGCAGCACTGCATTGCTAAAACTGATTAAAAAGCTCGGATAAATATAATTGATGGCAATGCAAAATAAAAATGGTAGTAATGGCTGTGATAATGACAGTGTTGATATGGGAGTGGGGAAACCCAGATTCAACCATGAAGCTCACTATTCAATCAGTCACTCTGTCTCAGCCTAAGCTACCTCACATGGTTGTTATGAAGATAAACTTGTACCATGTATGGTTCCCTGAACTTCTTGGAAGAAAGGCAGAAAAAATGAAGCCTACAAAGAAAAACTACAAGGAATCAAGGCTGGGAAAAGATACGATGATAATTTCATACAAGAACTTCAAACTGATTTGGACCAGATATAGTCTGATTTGTCCATCTCATCATCTTGGAGGCATTTGGCTGGCTACTGTGGGAAACACAATGCTGTATTAGATAGATCATTGGACTTGATCCAGTGGATCTGAGACAAAGCAGCTTTTCAGATGACATATTGTGGTGATGAATGCTTCTGGGGAAAGGTGAAATTGCAGTAGGCGGCTGCACCCTCAATCTACTCATGTTTGTTAGAATGTCTGTGGTAAGGAGCCCCCATGCATACAACTCCTTGAATGGAGGATTCTGTGTTGTTGGGATCCCTACATTTCCCTACAGTCCTCCCAATCAGATGGAGAGCTCCTTCCGCATGTCAGCTGAATGTGCAGGAATGCTCCTTCCGCATGTCAGCTGAATGTGCAGGGCAGGTCACTAGTGCTCCCTTCTGCTAGCTCCGCTGACCTGTTGCATTCCAGAAACTAGTGTTCCGACTCATTTACGGTTGCTTTAGAAAGCACTAATTTTCCATTATGCCAGTGATAGGGCCTGCTGGCACATGGAGGGCACTGCCCATAAGCGCTTTGATCTTGAGGTTGTTGATCTTGAGGTTGATTATCATTTTTGGAGCTATATCAGGTGCCAAATTAAGTGAGTCACTCAGAGGAGTCATCTACTCTCATGAACAAAACATTAGAAACAATAGTTTCCAAATCCAGTCGGTTCTATGGCTTTCCCAATATTTGTATCTTGTTGTTAGCAGCATAGCAACACAAGAAAGTATTCCCTAGTCTTTTGTGCTTTGGCTACAGCTTCCTAAAATGTGCCTACAAACATCGTCCACTTAATTGCTGTGACATTTGATTGGCACCTTCTTGTATAACAGTGCTTGTTAAGATACATTTAGAATTTTCCTGCATGAACTAAATTAATAGGGCTTCAGGTAGGACCTGAAAATGACTTTCAAAGAAACAATCTTGGACTTGGGCTTTATAAAGCGTGCATCCGTAATGAGTACATCAAAAAGCATTTGAGCACTGCGAAAGGCTATTTATATGAGGAATTTGTATGTTTCCCCACTGAGCAAGGTCTGCAACCACAGCACAAACAAACATGCAACTCCACAGGAGAAAAGTTCTTTATGGACCTTTTAAAGCTGGGTTTAAAAACAATTCGACAAAGAGGTTGATTTCGAAGAGGCACACCGCTGTGTGGCTTCATTGATGTTGGCTGGCATCATGTGACTAAATCTTTTGGAAAATACAATTCACCTTTCACTGAACAACGCACTCAGGAAACATTATGTGTTAAAAGTTTTCAACGCTCACATTTTAAAATGTTAACTAGCTTCATAACCTCCAGGAACACATTTGTGTGCAGTCTGCTGAAGATTTTGTGAAGCTCAGAACTGTGGTTCATGCTCCTTGATAATCTGAGTTCAAATTGAATTTATTCTGTAGTCCGTTTAGGGAATAAATTGTGGCAATTAATTAGAAATGTCCACTTTCAGCATATATAGAGTTGGATCCAGACTAAATTAGCTGCACTTAATTTCCACTGAAATTAATGGGACAGGTTAGTCATGACTTACCTTAAGTACTGTTGATTTCAATGGGAACTGAATACAATTAACTCATAAACTGCATTCAGATATAATGAAAAACTATGGTTTACTGTTATTAGTATCAGCTTATGCAACCCTTAGGCTTTTATGTTCCCCCCTCCTTTGCCCTCCCTCCCCTGGTATGGTCATGAAGAAGAGATTGGAAGCTTTCACTTCAATTTTAGGTAAACCACAGTTGAGTCTTCTGTCTGAACCTCAAACTGTGGTTAAACTTAATTTACTGAAAAAAGCCAATGTCAAGATTTCAAGCTGGCTTGTTTCAGTGAACCATAGTTAAGTGTAACCATAGTTTGCTGGCTTAGGACATAATACTAAACTGTGGTTGGCACAGACATCAGACAGCTGCACCAAGGCCAGCTCTCCAGGGTAGCTCACTGGGCACATGCCATCCACCTCTGGCTCTTTCTCTTCTCTGCCATCATCACTCCTAATTAACCCAAGCTGATGTGAGTAGGGTCCATCTGGATATCAAGGTGTTTACTAGGGAGTAGGAAGACAGCCAGCTAAGCTCCCAGTTTCTGCTAACCAAGTGATTAGCTTGTCCTTCCCTCCCTTCATCGGTGAAGTGCATCCAAATGGTCTAGACAACAAACCCACCCTTGATGATGCAAAAGGAATCATGTTATGGATTTGGCCAAACCAATTAAGTAAAGTTTACTAATGTAAAGATAAAAACAGGATAGTGAAGGAAAGCAGTGAGTATGCACTGGCCCAGGTAAAATGAATCTTGAAAAGTAAAACGAATCTCTTGACGAAGTCTAAGGACATTCAAATGTTGCCATAGGCAGTTCAGGCTTCATTAGTGTATACGTGTACACACTAATGCATTACTTTATATGAATGCATTACTTTATATGAATACTGAATCTCGGTGATTAAAAGGAGATGTGAAATTAACTGAACCTCTGGTGTAGTTAATGTGTGCTTTTGTACTTTTTATTTTATTTTAAAAACACACACGTTTATTTCCTATTCTAAAACAAATAAAACTGCCAAAACTTCATGAGAATGCGATGCTCATCTTTGGCAGAATCCAACAGCCAATTGCAACAGTCACATTGTTTTCATCAGTGCTAGTCATGCTTATTTATTTAGAATATTTTTGAATGACTTCTCCACTCAATGACCAGGGGCTCCATTTGGCCTTTTCAGGGTACAATTTGAATTGCAAGGAAATGCACAACACCACTGACCAGAGATCATGGCAATAGAGGTGGAAGAACTACAGAGATTCTCCTAACTACACTTTGAAGCCTGGTTTGCCTCACTCCCATTTTTTTTTGCTTGCAACCAGTTTTTTTCTTTTTGTTTGAATAGGAAAAAGTATGCATTTCAAACAGGAAAAGTGCTCATTTCTCTGTGTATTTTTCCCTTTGACTAAAGATGCTGATGAAAGAAAACTCTTGCACATCTTTTGTGCACATGGTAGCACACAAAAATGAATGTGTGTACCATGGGCAACGTCAGTTCTGCAATATTGTCTCCCAAGCCTAGTTCAGATGATTGCTATGGCTTAAATGAACTATTTGGGTTCCATCACTTGTCAGGCAGCTTTTGAACTGATATCTTCCGGCAGGCATATCCAGTTGAATTTTAAGATATCTTTTAGTAATGTATTCATTTTATATGCTTTTAATTAGTTATATATGCATTTTATGGTGTTTTATTTGTTGTTGTACCCCGCCTCGATCCAGAGGGAGAGGCAGGTAAGAAATAAATACATTATTATCGTTATTATTATTAATTTCAGACAGCCATGACTTGTCATGGTGTCCAAACAGCAGAGGTGGGCTTTGTGAGGGAGAAACAACCCTTGCCAAACCCATGGCCTGTTTTATAGTTTGGATGACATGACAAGCTACAGTTGCAGCTTGAATATTTTAAATGGGTGTCTGTGTATGCCGCAGCCCATTGTGGCTTAAATAACCCACTGTGGTCTGTTCAATCATGCAAACTGGCCTAATACATTTGAATGTTGGAGAGCTACTGAAGGGGTTTGAAAGGAGCCTTCTGGAACCTTCCCCAGCCTCAAAGAAAGTGGAACATCAGACTTAAGAGAATTTTACAAAATCCTCCTGCAGCTTCCTTTTGAGATTCAAGGGTAGCATCGCTGGCCTTTGAAAAAGACTATTAGTCACTAAAAGCCAGAAATTGGTTTACTTTCCCCATGGTTATAGCATAATTAGGCCAAATTAAACAAAATTTTAAGATGCAAGCAAGAAAACAGCAGCATAGACAAAGCTGTAGGCAAAGTTAATGGCTTGATCTGTTTATGTAGATCTAATTTAGAACATCAACTGAACCCCAGCAATCTCCATTTATTTCCTTTGGGGATTATTTATTAGTACACTATGTAATTTTAATGGTCAATCTAGCATTAGATAGCCGGACTCCATTGTGGGTGCCTTTCTATTCCTCTTTAGGTAAGTGTGAGTTGATATAACAGTTAGGGGCTGCAAGGTCCTTCTCTGCAGGTTCTGATTCTTCTAAGGTATTTAGCACTTCCCCATTTATCCTCACTAGGTTGCCTCATTTTGGGAGGTCCAAAAGAATCTTAAGCACATAGAGAGTAATGCCAGTACAAAGTCAAGAATCAGCATGGCTCCAGATTTTGGGGGCTTTGGCTTGCTGCAGCAGGTCTCCATCTGAGAGCGTTACTTTCAGCCAGCCCCTCCCTTGCCAGTTCAGCTTTCTGTTAGCAATGCCTGACCTGAATGTAAATGTGTGGATGGAAACAAGAGAAATGGACTGAAAAGCACCCTTCCACAGGCAGAAGGTGTCTTCTGCTTACAGAAGGGGCTGTTATACTTTGGTGGACTTCTGTCTCACATTATCACCAGGCAGCATAGTCAATTTTAGCCTTTCTCAAGCTGGTGCTTTCCAGGCACTCAAGATGCAGCTGGACAGGTATGCTTCAAGGTGGATTCCTGCATTGAGCAGGGGGTTGGACTCGATGACCTTAGAGGCCCCTTCCAACTCTACTATTCTATGATTCTATGAACCATAGAACCTGCTTATTAAATCATGAGCTTTATTTTGCACAAGTATTTTCAGAATAGGGGCTATTTTCCTTCGGGTCTTGGGGTCTAACTCAATGAGCTTCTGGTTGCTGACCCAGATTGGAATGAAGCCTAGGATGGAATGTGTTAGCCATGGATGCATCAGTCCTTGGTCAGTTTGCTCACGCGCATAGCCCACTAAACATCCATCATTTCCAGCATGCTTTCTGTTTCTCCAGATGTCTACAAGTGGGGCATTTATTTATTTATTACATATCTATACTGCCCAATAGCTGAAGCTCTCTGGGAGGTTCACAAAAATTAAAACACAAAGTGCAGCATAAAAATGGTATAAAATATAGAAGCTTAAAATTGCAATATAAAAATACAAGCAGAATAAAGCCAAGCAGCAATGCAGAGGTTTAAAACAGCAAAGCTAAAAGTCTAGAACTTTAAAATGCTGGATATAGTGGCTAAAGTGTTGGATTGGGAGTTGGGAGATCTGGGTTCTAGTCCCCACTTGGCCATGGAAACCCACTGAGTGACTGTGAGATAGTCACAGACTCTCAGCCCAACCTACCTCACAGGGGTGTTGTTGTGAGCATGAAATAGAGAGGAGATGGATTACGTACACCAACTTGGGTTCCTTGGAGGAAAAAAGGCAGGATATAAATGCAATAATTAATTAATTAATTAATTAATATTTAAAGTTCTGGCATTGGAATAATACAACCGTAGGCACTAGGCAAATCTCTCTAGGGAGCTCTTTCCACAGCCAGGGTGCCACAGCAGAAAAGGCCCTCTTCCTAGAAGCTACCTGCCTCACTTCTTTTGGCAGGGACTTCCAGCGGTGACACCTTGGGTAGCTCCTTTAGAGTTCTGACTGAAATCCAGAGTGGATTTATTGCCCCACTGACATCAGAGCCACCAGCCTCCACCTGCTGACCTCTGAACCTGGAGGCTGCATATGGCCATCATGACTGGTAGCCGTTGAACATGCATAACAACCCAGGTTTGTATCTAAAGATTTTTTTTTACCCTGCCAGTGGATCATAGGAAGATACCTTGATTTTATTGCATACAATCATAAAATTCCCCCAACTGTAGCGATGTACAATCAGGAAAATCAATGTCTGATGGGCACCCTCTAATATTTATTCAGAACTTTAGCATTTTTAGAGCCATGCGATTATAAATAAAATGACTACATTTTCATACAGCTTAATCAAAGTGTAAAACTCATCAGTGTTATGACTTGTTCTGCATACAGAGCAGCAAGTGCAATTAAAACATTGCATTAGCTCAACAATTATGAATTTGGGCAATAAGTGTGCAGAAAGAAAGGACTCTTGAGATACATAGTTGGGGCCAGAATTGCTTTTTTATTCAAGATGAGCTTTATTACCATGGGACCTGTATGAACGGCAGCAAAGCTATCACAGTCAGGCTAATTACTATAACAAGGCTTGCCTTATTTAAAATTAAATTTAAAAATGGGTGCTGGAATACAGCCGTACAGGAGTGTTTATCCTTTATATGGCATTTTCTGTCCTCCTGTGGTTTTGTAAGGAATAGTTAATTTCAATGTTAAAAAAAATGCAAAGAAAAATTACAATAGTATTAACCCTGTGTTGACAGGTGGGGATGGAGTAAAATGTACCCCAGTAGCACTGTGAGGTATTTCTCAACTTCAACAATGAGGTTCAAATTTTCTTCCTATTTTGGACCAAAAAAAGAGAGGGCCTATAACGTAGCAGGAGGTTACTGTAGTCTGAAACAGCTGGTGATATTAGTATTGAAATATGGAAACTATGTAACAGGAAATCTGGAGATAAATTCTTTTCTAAAAGATGATCCATGAGTGCTGAACACAGTTTCTGAATAATGTATGGTTACTTGCCATGTAATCTATACTTATCATTCTCAAGGTTTAGCATTAACTTCACAATATTCAGCAGGGAACCGGAATGGTACAGCTGTCAAAAGGCAACAGTTACTATATAGTACAACATACAAAGAAATATAGCATAATCTGCTTTGAAGTATTAATAAGACTTCCCAAAGGATGCATTTTCCTGTCACAGAAAATCACTATGATCAGCACCCATACCTTATAGTGATTGTAGGATTATTTTTACTCTGTTTTCATTCTCTGCTTCCTGCAGTGTAACATATTGTGTGAATCGCAGGCTTCACCATAAATCAGCAACATGTCCTATATTTAAAGCACTGGAAGACAATAAAGTGGCTAGCATTTTGTTCCATGAATCTTATGCAGTGTACATAATTTTCTACTGTTACTGCATATAAAGTTAAAGAATTCCATGGTAAAATCTTCTAAATGCCCATTATTTCCTACTTTACTGTTGAAATACCACTGTTGATATACAAGACACTATCTTGGTTACTTCTGCCAATGCCATAGCTTAGTAACAGATCACATGTTTTGCATGCAAAATGTCCTAAGTTCAATTCCTGACCTCTCCAGTTAAAAGGATCTTGGGTATCAGGGCTGAGAAAGGCTCCTGCTTGGGACCAGTGGAGACTGGTGGCTCCAATGTCAGTGGGGTGGTAAATCTGCTCTGGGCTTCAGTCAGAACCAGTCTGAACTCCAAAGGAGCTATCCAAGGGGCACCTTTAGAATACTGACTGGTTCTCACTGAAACACGGAACAGATTCACTGCCCCACTGACATCGGAACCACCAGCCTCCACTGCTTGGGACATTGGTCAACCACTGCCAGTCAGGATAGACACTATTGAATTAAATGGACCAGTGGTCTGGCTGAGTGTGGACTAGATCATTGAACCTCTCTCAGCCTGAAGACCAAATGCAATTTCATAGAAGTTCTTGAGGTGTGGAGAGTGCATTCCCGTGGTTGGTGGGGTGTAAGGTAAAAAAGGGTGAGGACAAAATGAAAAAAAAATGACCCTGTTCAGATGACACACTAAGCCACTGTGGTTAAACATTCTGGGCAAAACATTATGGCTTAGCATGTCGTGTGAACCATAATTTAGCAGGCCTGTTCAGAAGACACCTTAACCCTGAAGGTTAAGGCTTTTGGTTAAGCAGCGGGGTTTAAGGTGACTTGTGCAATGCGTTTTACTAAATGCTGCTCACTCACTAACCACAGTCGGACTGTCTGCAGCAGGGTTAGCGGTTCTAACCGTGGCTTAAATTGTTGTGTTCAATAGCACGGTTTGTGGTTAGTGCTAACCCCAGAGAACCACAGTTTCGCTCACCACAGAGCCTGAAGTGTCATCTGAACAGGCCAGTTCAGTTTCAGGCAGTTTTGCTCTATTTTAACATTTGTAAACATCCTAATGACGGTATATTGAAGGACAGTATAAGTATCAGATGATAGATAGATGATAGATAGATAGATAGATAGATAGATAGATGATAGATATTGCTCAGAGGCACTAAGATTGGAGGATGAGAAGACAAAAGGATATCCAATTATGTGAAATAAATGAGATTCTAAAGAGCTTTCCTGCTCTTAATTCCAGTTTAGTGATACACACATTTTGGTTCTTCAGGTAGCATTGGTATAAGAAGTACCTTTAGCAAAAGCCAACAGTTACAGGATTTCCATGATAATAGTGACAGACTGTTTATTAGCTACTTTTCTCTCTCTGCCAAGTAAAGTATATTAGTTGTCTCTCAGCAAATGTTTACACTGAACTACAGCTTGTACTCATTTTACAATTATCCTTTGAAAGACAAGGTAATGCTATGTCAATAATTATTTCAACCGCAAGTCCTACTTGCACACGCAATTTCAGGTATCTTATTCCAGCCGGTTAGAACTTGCCGCTTTGAAAAATGAGACACTGAAGACTGAATGAATGAAAAGTTACCAGACATTTCACGCATGAGATGAAGAGTTATAAGCTTGCTGCACATGCAAAGTGCTCTAGAAAGTACTGTCAATGAATGGTACTAAACAGACACTGACAGGGTTCCTTCCTATGACCTGGGCCCCCTGAGCAATTCCTTAAGGATCTCTGCCTCCTTAAGAATCCCACCTTCCTTCTTTTTACCACCCCCTTCCTAGTAACGTGGGGTTTAGGCTGTAGGCATGGGGTGAGTGACACGCCAGACACTTGTAGCTCAACACAACAGTTTACTAGAGAATTAAAACAAACAAAATTACAAATAAAAGTATTTAGTCAATAGAGCTGAGTGATACAAGCCATTAAAAGATATTTTTTTTTGCATAAGCACATTTTTTTTTACCCCTAAGCTGCATCTAGACATCAAGCTGCATCTTTCTGCTCCTTCCTTATGGCATAACCTTTCTCTGGCTCTGTCTTCTCTGGCTCTCCTGTAGCTGACTCTCTCACTCTCATATATCCTCTTCCCCTAAAACTGAGACTGCATTCAGACAACACAACAGTCGATGGAGGATTAATAGTTAACTCCACGGTTGATTATCTAGGGGGTACTCACACAATTATACTCAACCATAGTGTGGATTAAAGCTAGCATCAAGTTGACTATTAGTAATGGTGTGTTTGATTGACACATCCCTCGCCCTTTCTCCCCCACAGTCATCCCATTGCGAGTTCTGCTGGCTGGACTAGAACAGCAGCTGCTGCTTTGGTCACTCTTCCCAGGGGACTCTGTAGTCACTGAAAATAACCAACTGTGTGCGACAATATAGTCAACAGTGTCTGACACATGGCATGATAATGATAACCAACAATTTTTCAGATAATTGACTCTGCACAGCGTTGATTCTTTACGATGATTATTTCGGCTGAATAACCAACCATGGTGTGACAGATGACACAATAAGAATCTGTCTATTATTTAACCCACCGTTGACTATTTAACCCACCCATTGGTTATCATGACATCCGAACTCAGTCTGAAAGTACTGTTCCAACTTTGAAGAAATTAAACCTAATTGGAGAAGTAAAACTTAACTGGGGAATGAATCTTGACTGGAGAAATGAAACTTCTCCTCTCAGGGATACCCCCTCCCAACAGAAAAAACTCCAGGCCTCTAAGGCCTGAATTTATGTTTTGCTTGAATTCTGCAAACAGAAATGTTTATTTCTGTTACTGGAAGTCCCCCTTTCCCCAGATCGCTCACTCCAAATCAAAATCTGAAGCAGCAATAGAATGCCTTTCTTTTATTTCTTATATGTGCCCTTTTTATTTTCACCTCATCAAATATTCATAACAAAGTTCACAGTTATTAATGTTTCACTTTGAATGCTAACTTCTAATACAAAGTTCTTCCCAGTTTTGCCTGCCAACATCAAAATTTTCATTTGATCAAAGATGAGGGGAGAACAAAGCAAAAGAAACAACCAATCACCACATGTCAGCATCGCTTTTCTGAACGGCTGATACTACCCTGCGACCAGCATCACATGAGATCTCAGCTGCAATCTGGGGATGGGATACGATCTGAAGGATTTTGTGAAGGGATCAATTATGTAAAGAATTATTAGTCGAGGCTGGAAGAAATTCGACTAATTTCATCTAAACAATAAAGTGAAGTGTGAGGTCTGCTGTGGGCTAAAAGTAAAACCAATCATCTATGGATCATTTCTATTTCCGCTGCTGGCAACCTTTGTGCATGGCATTCAGAGAAAGAGCTTGAGTGTAAAATCTCACGCATTTGGATTTGAAATTGGTAATTGCAGGTCTAATTGGGCTAGCAATTACGAACGCTTTGCCTTTGAACAGTTGGCTGAACTTAAAAGCTGAATTTTGAGTAGGAAATTGAACATAACATTAAGCAGGTTTTCTGGAATTAGCCTCATGGTTTCAAATAGACATGTTGAAATATGTACTAAAAAGTCTAGTTAAAACAAACAAAACAGTGTTTCTCAGTTCTTTCTTTTTGAATTACTCCTTTGGATGTCCAGATTATATATAAAACTGGTTTTCCCTTCCATCTTGACCATGGGCATCCAGTTTACTACTGAAAAGTGTCCTGTTTTCTGCATCGGAGTTGCTTTCAATACTCCTATTTTTTATTTTTTATTTTCATTTAGAATTGTGGTATAATTTCCTATAATCTGCTTTCAGCACTAATCCTCCCTCCTCCTTAGGAAGGCCAAGGTATGCTCTTTATATAACCCTTTCTTTATAGTAAAGGCAGGAAACAACGGGCTGGACCAATATGTAGTCATACTTAGGAGTAGATACATTGAAATAATGAGCTTGTTAGTCATGACTAAGGCTGTTTCTACACCAGGCTGTTTGCTTGGGATGGTTCCCTGCTGGTCCCTGTGAGTCCAAAGGATGCACAGGGACTCCCGGGGGCATGGGGGAGGAACAGCCATGGGATTTGCCAGGGATAAGGGATCCCTGGAAAATCCAGATTCTTCCACAGTCCCGGGAACTTCCTGAGACCACGGAAGATGCGGCCTACCATCCTGGATGCTGCTGCGCTTACTTGCGAGTAAGCACGGCAGCAGAAACGGGCATGGAGCTGCACCACATGGCTCCATGCCTATCAAGGGAGGGGGTGACACCAGTTTCACCACCTCCGGGAGGGCAGGTCAGGGGGTGGGGGCCTGATCATGCACATTTAAAAAAAAACATACTTTTTGCGTAGGAGCGCTCGTGCGCTCTCCTTGGGCCCAAAACCAAAACAAAATGGTGGGTGTGACGAGTGTGTCGCACCCAGGAGGAAACGGAACTTCCACTTCCTCGTGAAGAAAGAAGGGGATGATCCCAGGAGCAGGATAAATCTGGGATGGTCCTCTTGCCCTCCCTCTACACCCTGTGGTGTAGAAAGGGCCCCACTCTCATGACTTACTGAAGTTGCACTGATTTCAGTGAGTCTACTCTATGTATGACTATGTCTGGATCTACCCCAATGATTATTGGGCACACAGAAAAGAGCAAGTTTGTGGAGAATCTTTGCCCCTTTAAGGTGAAATTATTACTGAAAATGGGGCATTAGCAGACCCTGAGCTAGCAGATAAAAATTGAGACAAATGGTGAAGGAACAGAAACTGCTCCATAAATAAATAAATAAATAAATAAAGGAAGTGCAGTTTAGTGCTAGAGCAGGGGTGGACAACTTGTGACCCTCCAGAAATTCTGGCCTACAACTCCCATTATTCCCTTACCATTGGCCATGCTGGCTAGGACTAGAGCATTGGATGTGGACCAGGGATTGCCAGGGTCAAATCCCTCCACAGGCCAAGAAACCAGTTAGGTTACCTGGGGTCAGTCATGTTCTCTCAGCCTAATCTACCTCAGAGGGTTGCTGTATGGAAAATTTTGAAAGGGGAAGAGAACCATGTATGCTGCTGTGAGCTCTTTGTAGAAAAAGTAGAATATAAAGTGAGTAAAGGAAATAACTAAATGGTTTTTAAGTTGGCTTGTTGTAAACAAACCACAGTTAACACTAACCATAGTTTGTTGGTTTGGTAAACAAAATAAACCATGGTTACGCAAAAATGGAAATGGAGGCCTCCAAACTCCTCATGATCCTGCCAGACAAGAGGCTGTGGCTCATTCTTGTTATTCTTAACCAGGACTGGACAACCTGTGGTCTTTGAGATGCATGTAGCCCTTAGCCCAATTTCCATATCCCCCTGCAAGCAGTCAGTTCAGACCTCTGGCAAAAGCAATCTATCCTCACCTGGCAGCCTACTGGCCAAGAGGAAGCGAAAGAGAGAGAAAGGAAGAAAAAGAGAGATAGCAGTGAGTGTCAAGAAGAGATACAGTATGGCTTGGACCCAGGATATCTAAGTTCTCCCTTTGGGCCTGTCTGTAATTTGAGGTCTTCATCAGTGTCCCACCACCATGAGAGGTTAGGTTGGTGAATATGTGAGAAAGGGCTTTTTCCATAGTCACACTTCAACGATGGAACTTCCCTTCCATGGGAGCTCAGGCCGGCTCCATCCTTTGGAGTTTTAGACAGGCAGTAAAAGAAACAAGAAATGGGGCTGCAGGCAGAGTGGGAGAAAGTGAAGGAGGCATGTTCCCCCCCCCCCACGCACACACACAGAGAGAAGGGGTTCGCCACACAATGACCAGATGACAGCAGTTAAGCATTTTGAGCTAAACATTATGGCTTAGCATGTTGTGTGAACCATGGCTTAGAATGCCATGTGAAGCATCCCTAACCATGGTGGATACATAACCATGGCTTAAACACACTCACTGACCATTTGCTGCAAAAGGGTTAGCCTAATCATGGCTTAGCGTGTTATCAGAACAGGCCCTATGTTGGCTCTGGCTTCACCCAGCTCCAGATTCCCTGAGGGAATGTGGCCTTCAACAGAAAAAAAAATGTTTTCCACACCCCTTGCTAAACTATGGTTTAGCAAGATTTCTGAACTCTCCCAATATGTTCCTGTGGCCTGGATATTGCCTATATACTGTGAGCCAGATCATTTCTACATCAAATATACCCTATTTATTATCTCTCCCTCCTGATGAAGCCCAAGAAAAAGCAATTATTACACAGATTTAATGTTCAGGTCTTAAATATAGTTCATCATTAGATCTTATTTCTTTTTTTAAAAAAACACAATGTAAAGCCAACTTTGTTTGTTTGTTTAAGCAATGATATACACGTAATATAAATTTTACAAATACCTACTGTACCTGTTACGTAATAGAAGGAGCCCAGAAATGATAAAACAAATAAACAAAACTGCAAAAATAAATAAATAAATGAACATGCATTTCATTAACTTTTTTTGTGTATTAGCAATTTCTGAGCCATAGCTTCAGACGGTGGTAATTAAATCACTGCTCTCTAATACAGGTATTATAGAACCACTGATGCATGCTGGGGACTAAATACCTAGGACAGCCACATTCCTAGGCAGCTGGAACTTTTAAGATGCTGTAAGGCATGTCACAAAACAATAAACATGATTGAGAGGCTTGTTTGTAGGGACTGTTCAAATGTTCCCAGTCGACTGTGAACAACAAAAAAGGGGGGAAATGCCTTAATTGGCTGCATTATGACTATCAGAGAAACTAGCTAGTACATTTTTAAAGAAGAAAACACTACTGTGTGATATTTTCTTGGATTACAGTGAAGTTTGAGAGGGGGGTAGTCCCTCTTTAATTACCAGTTGTTGTTTTGATACTAATTGGCTTCAGAGTTCAAGGGAACATATATACCCGTCTCCAAAGAGCTTCTTCAATCACCATTGTAAGACGGTAACATATTGCAGGCAGGGTTTCAACTGGGCTATCTGCCCGCAACACCTTTCTCTCCCCATGTCTCCCTTCCTTCCTTTAACATTGAGCTGAGGAAGTTCTATGAAATTCAAAAGATAGCTTCTTTGTATTACCTTTTTTAAAATTTGTACTTTTAATTTCTTTTGGATATTTCTTCATGGACCAATAGGACTGCCTGGATTTTATTTTTAAATAAGCTTTTTTGGGGGGCTAATGGGTCCAGGGTAGCAATTGCAGAAAGCCTCGGAGTCCTGAGTTCCTTCCTTAATTGTAGGGATAGATTGGCTTAACTAAAGCTAGAGCCTAGTGCCGTAACTGTGCCAGAGATGAATTAGTTGCATGCTTTTCTACAATTGCTAAAATGTTATACCCGTATTCTGAGCTTGGCTATGAATGTAGATCTTTTTTTCCACTGCTCCATATCTATCAGTTTGTGTAGGCAGCATGGGGTTGGATTGTAAGGTAGGTAAGCACGCCGTGCCCCCCCGCACCTCCCCCCCCCGCTTACCTTTCCTGGCCGTCTGCTCCTGTCCGCCGCCCCCTGCCCCCGTTGTCTGCTTCCATCGGCGGACGCCCACTGGCGCCCACCAATGGAAGCGGTGGCAGGTGCCAGCAGGCGCCCACTGATCCGCCGATCCATCCGATCTGGATCGGAACCTTTCCGGATCGGATTGGATTGGATCAGCTGATCCAGCGGTGAAATCGGAAATCAGATAAATCGGATAATTTTATCGATTTCCCCCTGGATCGGATTCGGATTGTGGATCGGATCCGATCCAGTGCACATCCCTAGTGGCCAGTATATGCCAGATTTTCATTTCAGTCAATTTCGATTGTCCAGTTCATTACCATATTAAGATGGCTACCTCCATTATCTTCTGTCACTCTTCTCCCCACCATGAGATAGAGTGACTTTGTCTGGCATGAATGATTTTCTTACCAATCTACAATATTATAACTTAGTTTAATATTGTTTTAAGTCACTGCTGAAGCAATTAAATAAACCCACTGGTTCCTCCCTCTTAACAAATACAGAGGAACAACCACACTCTGCTTTCATAATTGTTACATCAGGGCTGACTAGGAAACACTGGAGCAAACCTTTTTGAAATATGTTGAGAATTAGTTAAATATCTGCTTTCCCCAGCTCCCCTTTGTGCACCATTTCAAGTTCAGTCCAGTCAACCGAATTAATGTCTTATTATTAAATATCTTGCCGAGTTGGTGTAGTAAAGTGGAGAGTTCAGTCCCCTGGGGCACAGCACAACAGGAATGCTCTCCCGGGAAAGCCCCACCGAAGTTAATGGGCGTACCTTACAGGGTTAGCATGAGCAGAGGTATCAGTTAAAGCGGATAGGTATAGCAACTTGTTCCTCTTCCTGCAGATCTATTTATTTATTTATTTATTACATTTATATCCCCCTTTTACCTCCTTGAGGACCCAAGGTGGCAGATATAATCCTCATCCTCTCCATTTTATCCTCACAAAAACAACCCTGTGTGGTAGGTTAGGCTAAGAGACTGTGACCGGCCAAAGTCACCCAGTGAGCTTCATGGCTGAGTGGGGACTAGAACCCAGATCTCCTGACTACCAGTCCAACACTACACCACACTGGCTCTCAGATGCACATATATTTCTGGCTAGTTCTCTAGTGCCCAGATATGCAAATCAAAAACAGTAACTAGCATGTCATAGACACAATTCAATTTGCTTATAAAAGAAAAAGAAAAACAAGAATTGCATAACAGATCTCACAGTTGCTATAGTTATTACGTAGTACAAAAAACTGAAACACAACAAAGTTTCTCAAAATGAAGTGCTTTTCTCCCTAACTTACATCCAAAAGTTGACTGTGCCCTTCTAACCTTTGGAAGAACTCTTCTGGAGTGGAAGGGCCAACTCTACTATTCTATGATTCTGTGATTCCAACTCAACCTTCTCCTTTGGATCCTGTTATCTTTAGTGATCATGATGATCTTTCAGTATTATTCCCTTATGCAAACATTCACTTAATAGGACCTCATAATAGAAGATAAAATAATGTTTTACAAACAACATGAAAAGAGCAAAATATAGTTTAGCCTTGATTTCACAATCAACTGACATCCATGCAAGGTAATTTCTGCAGCTGTTTTTGCTTAATTTAACTGTGGAAATTAGAAATAAATATGAAAATTAACAGTAAAATCAATAAAGTAGCCAACTGTGATAATTAGATAGCATTTTCCCATCTGTTGGAAGGGTTGCAGGCATTTATAGGTTGGACAGATGTTTTGGTTAAAAGAATCAGACACCCACTATCCAAAAACAGCAGCTTTATCTTCCATAATTTCATTTATTTAAATTATGGATTTATTATTTGTTCGTATTCCTATTGTGAAGATTTAAGGTAAGCAACTACTCACTTCCACACCTTTGTACCCTGACAGAACAGCGAGAACCCTTACTCCATTTATTTATTATTTAGGGTGCAATCCTATGAATGTTTAGACAGACAAATGTCCTACACTTTTGAGCATTCCTGGCTGACATGTATAGAATTGCATCTTTACTGAATTCATCTACCTCTTTTAATTGTTGTCAAAGAAGTTAGCAACCTAAAACATCTAATAGAGCCAGTGTAGTGTAACGGTTGGACTGGGAGTCATGAGATCCAGGTTTTAGTCCAATAAGACATTAACAGGACAGACAATACAATAGAAAGATAAAACGACTGGTTCAACAACAATACTTTTGTCAGTCTTCGAAAGACGCAAGCACTGGGGCTACACATACCTCCTAGGGGAAACTATTCACAACATCAGGGCAACTACAGAAAAGGCCCTGCTCCTGGTGGACATAGATTTTGCATTCATAAATGATGGTGCTCTAAGCAGGGCCACTTTAACAGATCTTAAAGTGTGTGTGTGTGTGTGTGTGTGTGATATAGTACTATAGGTATGAGGTAAATGCAAATAAACAAGCAATATCCCCCCAAACGATACATCTTGGGTGTCCAGTGTGATGCCCATGGGGCGCCAGTGTGCCTCTGGATACCATCCTTGGCATTCACCAGGTTCCCTGCCCCTCCTGATTTTTATTTTATTTCTTGAGATTATTTTTAATTAAAAAAATAACTGGGAGACTGGCATGCTGTCAAGTGAAATGATGCCTCCTCTAGTGCCAACTTTATTTGGGTTCGAAAGAGTGGTTTTGAGTTTGGGCACTGAGGTCCCACCTCTGCCTTGTACTTAGTCTCTTGGGCAGATCACCACTTTGCCTTCTGGGAAATGAGTGCTTTGTGACTGGCCTTGCCTGCCATGGTAGTCATTTTATGAATGGGAAAACCACCTCCCATGACAGCCATTTTGTGAAAGCAGCCACAACACTCTATAAAAAAACCAAATGTGCCCACTCATCCAAAAAGGCTGGGAACCCATTCTATAAACCTCAAAGACCTGGACTAGCTGCAACCATACTTCCCTCTCAAAAATGGTAGATGGGCTGTAGCACCAGAACAGACCTAAGAGGTGTCTGCCTCATTACCTGGAGTGATCAAGCTGGTCCCAAATAACTGGATCATTCAGACCCCTTCTCTAGCCTGCAGTCCTATAAAGAAATAAAAGTGTGGCACCCCTGAGGTAGAAAATACTATGCCATTTTCTTCATAATATCTCTGAAACAACGCTACATCATGATATAGCATCACACAAGGGAGGTATTGTATGGAGAAAATGGTAGCTGCTAAAAGAGAACCACAAATGCTCCTGCCATTTGCCATGATGGTAAAAAATAAAATTAAAAAGGGGAAGGAGAAACCATCACCACTCCCTGAAGCATTTGAAGGATTTTGTCCGCCCCACCAAAAAATAAATAAAAAATCACTGCTCAATTTCATCTCCCAGATTTCAAGCCAAATATTCTCATTTCAAGCCAAATATTCTCATATCAAGTTTCGCTCAGCCTAGCTCAAAAAAAGGATAAACCAGAGTTGGGGGCTTGGGACATTTTTGTATTTGAGGTAGACAATCCCATAGTGGTAAAAATATAAAACCCTCAGACAATTTCCTGTAATGGGACATGGAAATCTGCTACCTAAAGTGGGCCATTACATGTAACTTGGAACAAGAAAAAAAAAAGGAAGGATCAGAATCTCACAACACAATGATTCACTTTAAAAATCATCAGGGGACAGCGACCTATTGCAGCATGAGACCTCTCTGGCAAAATGCAAAACAAAACAACAAGCAAATTAAAATGGCAGTAGAAATAATTAAAAATGCAATAAAACCCATGAACAGCAGCATTACCAAATTTCCCCAAAGACTTGCCAGAATAAAAATGTTTGCTTTTTAAAATGATTTTTGCTGACTGTAATAGCCAAGCTGCCAGATGGGTCTCTGTGTTTAGATTGGGGAGGGGAAGAATTCAGATATTCCTAGATAGCAACTGCCCATCTTCTACTGGGAAAAGGTATCTTACAATATTGACCACAATGGCTCTGTTCTTGAGAAAGACGAAACATGCTGTGAGAGGTAGAAACGTTTTTGTCCTCCTCTTGTTACTCATGATACACTCGTTTTCCTTCTTTTCTGCTGCATTTCGGTTACTAGTAAACTGAGGGCCTGTTCAGACAACACACTAAACCATGGTTAGGCTGCTCACCCTTTTCCAGTAAGCAGTTAGTGAATGTGTTTAAATCATGGTTATGAAGCCACTATGATTAGGAATGGTTCATACGACATGCTAAGTCATGGTTCACATGACATGGCTAAATCATAATGTTTAGCTCAAAATGCTTAACTGCTATGGCTTAGCATGTTGTCTGTACAGGGTCAAGGTTTCACGGGTTTTGCAATGTCTTAAGGTAGCCTGCCAATATCTAAAACCTCTTCCATGCCACCTTTCCTTTGCCTCATCTCACTGCCAAGGGCAACCAAGTCCTATGAAAGAGCTGGGTATATTTAGTCTGGAGAAGAGAAGATTAACGGGAGACCTGATAGCTGTCTTCAAGTATCTGAAGGGTTTTGCACAGAAGATGGAGCCGACATGCTCTCTGTTGCTTCTGTAGGCAGGATTAGTGGATGAAAATTGCAGGGAAGTAGATCTTCAGCTTTAAGAGAAACTTCATAACAGTAAGAGCTGCTGAATAGACGGTCTTGGAAGATAATGGATTCTTTTTCACTGGAACTATTTAAGCAAAGGCTAGAAGACAGGGATGCTGTAGTTGCATCCATCCATTGAGCAGAGGAGTTGGACTATATTATCTCCAAGGCCTTTTCTAACTCCAAAATTGTGCTTAATATGATTCGACTATACTATACCAACCCACTTTACCATATGACTGCTCCTGTAGCACTTTATCTATAATAACAGAAGAGGATGTGTGTCTATCCATTCATCCATCCATCCATGCATCCATCCATCACCCCCACAGTGCCAAGACCATGAAGCCTAAACACCTGAAACTTGGCATGCATATTAAAGAGAGCCTGGGAGTTTGCATCTTGGGGTTATTTTGTTTTTGTTTTTTAAATACATTTTTTAAATTTTAATTAAATTTAATGTGCCCATGTGGTTGAAGCATGCAGTAACATCTTCAGGCACGAGGGGGCAGACTTCCCTAATTAGTGCATAGCTTTGCAGTCGATGCAGTTTGAAGGCAAGGGAGATTAGCTTGGCTGAGAGACAGAGTTAGGCAGTTTCTCCTTCCCTGCTACTGTTGGGCAGCTCCCTGGAGGGAATGGAGTGGGCAGACCCCTCCCTTAGGGGGCTATAGAAGTACATCATGGCAAGGTTCATGCCTAGGGGTACTAGCGGACATGTCGTCACTCAGGTGAGGCAGGTACAATATGTTCAACTCTGAAAGCCATGCATATTTTCTTTTTTAGGTTTTACCATATCAAACTAAAGACTATTCCAACCCAGGTTCATTTGCTAATACCTAAAAAAATGATAATGTAAAGCTCTTCCTATCTGGCTACTAATTCCTCCTATTTCAAATACATTTTTCTAAATGTTTCTTTGAGGTATGTGCCTTCCCCCTCTCCAGCACTGCATTACTGACTTCCTTTTCTTGCAGGAGACAATGGGCAGTTCACCCACTGCAAGGTTATCCCAAGTGTAGCTGTTCTCCCCTCCCTTACATTGGGACAGTTATCACTCTACCATTGCAGATCACAGCTAGTGCTGCTAGAGCAGTAAGGGGAAAGCATATCTTACTGCACTCCAAAAGTGATCATCTATACAGGCTGTCAATATCAATCTGTTGGTTGATTTAAGCATCACAGAAGCACACCCCCGTATTATGTTTAAAGAGCAATGAAAGTCAATGCGCAAATGATCCAAGGAGAAACCAGCATTGATTTAATCCTCTCCAGGTTGTTATAATCAGAACAGGAAAAGCCAATGTTCAATTAACACGCGGTGTTACGTTTTCTAATTGTCCTGACTACATATGTTAACCTTAACCAACAAATTAAATATTGACTAATGGTCCATGGGAATACAACACTTGTAAGAACCAATCACCTAGATATATGTATTTATATATGCAAAGAAGTAATTTACATGAGATTTCTTTGCCTCGCCTCCTGTACATTGTGAGAAAAGCCAGCCTCAACATCAGGCATTATTCCCATTCATTTCCACTACCCAACCCCAACAATGATGCACCTGTATTGTTCCAATTCAGTACCATGGAGAGAGATTTTTACAAGCTGTTCACAAAGCTCCCTTATCAACTTCCTGTCTTAAAGGGCAAGTTGGAACTAAACATTGTGGCAGACGTGGGGCTACTGCTGCAACTCACTCTCCCTTCCCAATGATGGGATGTCATTGTGACCCTGCATGCAGTAGCCGATTAAGTGAAGCAGGGACCCACAGTCTGATGGTGTCACTAGATGTACAGGAGCAGAGAGGGGGGAAGAGATGCAGCGCTTTCAATAGCAGCCACACACCTGATGTGGTATCTAGTTTCCGCTTAACAGAATTGTGCGGACATCATGCTTTGCTGCACTGTGTTGGACTTCTAGGTCAGAAACTGAAGTGCAGGCCTAGTCCTCCTGGATATTCTTGTCTTAAACAGTTCTTGGTTTTGCCCAGGCAATGTGGTGAGTAGAGGAAGTGCTCAAACTGAGGCCCCAGCCAGGCCAGACTCTGAAGTTTAATAGGACAAGGTGGAATCCTATTTGCTCTTGAGTCACCTGGCCCCCTGTTGGCTTGGTAGCTTAGTACCACTTTTTGGCCATCTACGCTGGTGGTGGTAAAGCAAAGAAGAGTAAAAGCCAGCAGCTTCCTCTAGGTAAGAATCCTCAGTTTGAAACTCCTGGCACCTTACATGTGGCAATAGCTCATACCACCCTGGTTAGCATTTGAGTCCAGTAACTTTCTAGGTGGGGTCTTTACAACTTAATTGGCCACCCAGCCAAGTGGGATGGTAGCAGCTATGTGGGAGGGACCCCACTGTTGGCACTGCCCATGCGGTTGCTCAACTCAGACACTGGAGCAGTGAGGGAATGTTGCTATAGGAACTGCCCGTGGGTGCAGGCCCCTTCACATCTTAGTCACGTGAAGGAGAAAAGGTGTGCAAAGGTTTTGCCTTTAAAGGTCACACCTTGAACCATGCCCCTAACATCATGTGGTTCCACTCCCCCCCCCCCCCTTCAACATCCACATGCTCACATGGATGTCTGAGTTGGGGAAACTTTCACCCGTAAACCTCTAGTCCTATTCAGGCACTCTGATTCTGTGTAATGTAGACATGCAAGGAGAGTAACTGTGCTAGCTCCGCCTCCTTTACTGTTGCGTTTGTCACCCTCTCCACATGGATGGTGACTTTCTGAAGAGCAGAACTTCATGTATCTGCAAAGGCTCTCCATGTTTTTCAGAATTCTGGAAAATCAGCTTTCTGAATCGTGTGGAGGGCCTCCAAGGATACAGGGAACTTCTTCAGAAAGCCACACTCCACAAGTGACAATGCTTCCCCTCTCCTTTCATGTTTACTCTACACAGAATCTGAATGCCTGAACAGGGCTTTTGCGTGTAGAGGTCTACCATCAAATGATTCCCCACCAAAGATCACAAACACCAACAAACACGTTGGCAGAGAGCTGTGTGTGGCTAAAGTTGTGATCCCACTGTTCTTTTGAACAGGGTTTGCTCTGTGTGCAAATAACATGTGAAGAGAGCTTGTGAGTCTCCCCAAAAGTGCCTGTATCCAAGCCTCCTGTCCTTTATCATAGACAACGAAAGGATCAAAGAGTTATTCTCTTGACTTGGGGAAGCTAAATAAATTTGAAAACCTCTGCTCTACAGAGGAGAAAGTTACAGCCTTCCATGTGATTACGAATGCTGTTCAAATCTTCATAGCAGTCTGTTGTGACACTTTATCACATTTCCAATTGGCAATTCACATCACTGCGAGGGCATTAAAGATTACTCATATCTAACTCCTGATGGAAGTGTAATGTAAGAGACACATTCCTTAACAGTGTGGATGGCTGTTTCAAGCTTTAGGGGGTAAAAACAGAATTCTTTGCTGGTGTTGACCTTGGTGATTGATGCTCCATCAGTGACTTTGCTTGGAAGACAAAGGAGAAGGGCTTACTCCAGCATCCATCAGAGCAAGCAAACACGACAGAGCTTTTTGTTCATATTTGAATGCAACATATAAATAATTCCTCATCAGTTATTTAATCAACACACATTCATAGTCTAAATGAGCTACATTGGCCATTTAAAATTGGCCCTGGGCACCTCACAAAGATTTTCCAATTTCCAGCTTGGTTGAATAAGGTCCACCTTAAGCAGTTTCAGGTATTGTTTCAATAGAGATGATCCTAAATCAATTACAAAGGTATTGATGTACTCTGTGCAGAGTTTGTTGCTCTCACATTATCATGAATTGACTTAATTAGGACTTCTCAGTAAAAAAACAAAACAAAAAAAACCCCAACAACAACTTTATTGCCATTTTAATACCAAACCATTACATGAGTTGATTGAAAACATGGTCATAGTCCATGGCAATTTAATGTGCAATGCAATGAAGTTTTTTTCAGAGCGACATTAAAAAAACCCTTCCAACTTATTTAAGAAGGACTTTCAGCAATAGACATTGCTATTAGGCTAAATTGTATAATTACTGACACCGGAGGATATAAAAAGATGTCTCAAAAAATTAATTAGATCCTCCTACCCTTTGGAGATAAGCCTGGCTAGTTAAACTAAGGTTGCTAATGGGGGCATTTTCCTACTCCAGCCAGTATAACTGGGTTCTATTATCAGCTAACCAGCCCTGGGATCTCTGAAAAGTTGGTCAGATCCAGATTCTACTAGACTCTAGCATCTTACAGATTTTCAATGGGGGTAAAATTAAGCTGCATAAGGGGGAGCAGCACTGCAAAAACCCTTCCCCTACAGCTGCATGTGCAGAGAGGTTTCTCTACATGTTCAAGAATACTACAAAAGCAATTTCCCTATGTGCATACTACATACAGACATTCTTATTGCTGTGGGTTGTATTCAATACAGTCCGTCAGCCATCAAAATGGAAACTGCTGGTGGAATGGATTTCCCCTCCCCATTGCAACCTGCCAAGCATACCCAATCTCCTCTGGAGGGTGGGGGATCCCCCAGAATGGATTTGGGGGTGGGATGCAGGGAGATGCAGGGAGGAGGAGAGCAAGGGGAAACTTCATTGCACAACCGGATATCTGCTCTCACAATCATGGATTTAATCCTATGTATAGGCTATGGGTGAAGTCAGTTGCTGCAATGCTGCATCCCCATGTAAATTAATTTTACTTCTATTGAATGTCTGTAAAGTGCTTCCACCTATATCCAGTCTGATGTTACCTACTATCTGCCAAGTTTTGGCCTTCCTACACTCCTGACCCACCACATCCTTTCCTGCCTCCATCCCCGATGCCAAATTTGGTCTGGCACCACTCCTGATCTGCCTGATACCACCAGCTTCTGTTCACCAGGTGTTGTCCCAGCTGTGCCTCTGAGCCACAAAGTTGTGACTTGGCTCCCCCTGTCTCAGCCCCATCCTGGGATCCAGATCTGATATAGATGACTTAACTGAGGCAGAGAAACTGAAGGCATGTACTAGGGATGGATGATTCTGTCACTTTCACTTTTTTCTTGCATCTGAATTTTGAAAATCTGAAGTTGTTTCCATCCCATTTGTCAAGATATTTGTGAGTGGGTTTTTATAACAGGCATTTGTGTATATCCTTATTTAAAAAAAACGAATTAAATTCTCACCCAAATTCAATAGGTACAGCTTATTCCCAGTATGTTGTACCTGACTGCCATGTAGTTGTTTAAAATGATGAGTATTTCAGAAAAAAAGAGATGGCAACCATAATTCAACATCACAAACATGGATCCAAACCCAGGCTCTTAGGAGTTAAGGACTCAAAACTAGGGGTGTGCACGGACCCCCCGGATCAGATCGGGACCCGGATTGGGACCTCCAATTTTGTCCCGGATCGGATCAGACAAAATCGGAGCTCCCCGGACTGGATCGGGTCCGATCCCGATCCAAAAATTGGACATCCGATTTTTGGATAGGCCGCCATTTTTGTTTTCCCCATAGACTTGCATTGTGGGAAAGAAAGCTTTCCCCCAATGCAAGTCTATGAGGAAAAAATGGTGGCGGGTGGGTGAGGGGGGCCTAACTCCCTTCTCCCCCCCTGGACCGTCCGCTGTGGACGGCCCTGGCAGGTAAGCCCCCTCCCCCGCGCTCCTTACCCCCCAGGGCCATCCGCTTCCATCTGCTGGCGCCCGCGGGTGCCAGCGGATGGAAGTGGACAGCCCCGGGGGGATAACCCCCCCTCCCCCTGCTTACCTTCCGTGGCCGTCTGCTCCCGTCCGCTGCTGGCCGCTACTGCAAGCAGGCTTTGCGGCTTGTCCCTAGGTAGCGTGCCAGGTGATCATCACCTGATCATCATCAGGTGGTGATCACCTGGCGCGCTACCTAGGGGCAGTCCGCAAAGCCTGCTCGCAGTAGCGGCCAGTGGCGGATGGGAGCGGACGGCCACAGAAAGTAAGCAGCATGCGGGGGCCCCTCCCTCCTCCCCCCTACTTACCTTCGGGGGACGTCCGCTCCCCCTGCTGTCTGCTTTCATCAGCGGATGCCCGCTGGCGCCTGCCAATGAAAGTAGCGGTGGGCGCCAGTAGGCCCTCGCCGATCCTCCAATCCATCCGATCTGGATTGGGACCTTTCCAGATCCGATCCGATTGGATCAAACGATCCAGCGGTGAGATCGGAAATCGGATAATTGTATCTGATTTCCCCTGGATCGGATCCAGATCGTGGATCAGAACCGATCAATTGCACACCCCTACTCAAAACCCTTCATGGGACAGATGACTCTGCAATTTTGCTTTCTCCTGCATTTAATTTCTTTTTTAAAAAAATCCTCAAGTTCTTCTCATCCTGTTTTTATGAAATTTATGGATTTGGGTAAATTGTTATAAAAAATGAATTGAACAATATTCTCAACCCATCCTTAGCTTGCAGATATGTTCATTTTGATTTTTGGCTGCTATATCAATAGCACGCTGGCAGTTACATCTAAGCAGTGCCTTGGGGTGATTTAACAGATGTCAGAAAGGGATAACTTAGGGTGACCAGATAAAATCCAGGTCAGGGCTGATGTAACTTTAACAGTTGTAGAGAAAAGGGAATTTCAGCCAGTGTCATTTGTATGCAATTAGTTCCTGGTGATATTCCCTCTTCATCACACTGTTAAAGTTGCAGGGGCCCTGTCTTCTTTTGTATATGGTCACTCTAGTATAGTGCCTGCATCTTTAACTGTTGTGATGAAGAGGGAATTTCACCAGGAACTAATTGCATGCACATGACATTGGCTGAAATTCCCTTTTCTCTACAACTGTTAAAGTTACATCAGCCCTGACTTGGATTTTATCTGGTCAGCCTAGGATAACTGATGACTACCTCTGGCACAGATGTTTAAGGGTAAAACTAGTTTTCCTGGGGTAAGGTGAGATGTCTAACATGCGAACACACAACTGAGGTGATCAAAAACAGCTGTAGAGGCCACAAAAAAAAGAAAAAAGACAGGTGTACAAGTAAATTGGTTCCTGAAACACCACAGGATATTATTTTATAAAGAGACTATCTCAGAATGTACCAGGAACTAATCTACTGGTTAAATTGTCTTTTTCTTTTTGTAAGGTGATGTGTCCCCAAAATGTAATGTTTTTACATCCCCCCATACAGCTTGAAACTAGGTTACCTCAATGGCTGCCTGTTCCTTTAAGAACCAGGTTATTTAATGACACCATTCTTCAGAGATCCACACCTACTATGGTGGCAACCTAAGGCTGGACTTTCTCTCCTCTTTCTTCAGGATATGGTGTTGATTTATCTGCCTATTGCTTTTATGGTGCAATCTTGTGAATGTTTACTCAGAAATAAATCTCACTCTGTTCAATGGAGCTAACTTCCAATAAGTGTGATAGAATTGCAGCCTTGCTTGCCTGCTGCTTTTACAGTCCACTCCAATGTATGTTTACCTGGAAGTAGGTCCCACTGCGTTCAGTGGGGGTTACTCTCTAGCCACAGCCTGCAATCCTATACTTGGGAGTAAACCTCACTGGACTAAATGGGACCTGCTTTTGAATAGACACATATAGGATTGTATTAATATTTTTATCCTCCCTCTATTGCTATTATTAATGTTTGATGTATATTTAATGTTTGAAATTGTGTTAGCTGCTTCGCAATAATTTATTGGCAAGAATCTACTAAATAAATATATGTATATATTGTAATAACCTCAAGGCCAGGTGCCAAAGGATGTCTGGAACTTTCTTTTTAATAATTATTTCATGTAAAACCATTCCCAGTATTCAGGGTATACCAGGAGCATTGTCCTATACAGCTATTTCAATAGTACCACCAACTCTGTGGAATACCCTCCATAAGGACATCCACGTGGCATCAACACCAAGCTTTCAGACATTATGCAAAATCATAGCTTTTAAAGGAAGACCTTTGGAGTAATTTGCTTCTGTTTTACCCTTTGTATTGGTTGCTCTTTCTGTGCTGTTTATTACTGTTGGCTTTTGAGTTTCTACTGAAATGATCACATCCATCTGTTCTGCTACTAAGTATTTATCTTGATTTTACTGTAGTCGTTTGATGTTTATGGTTTATTTAAAAAAATGCTCTTAAACTACAATTCCATGCATGTTTAGATAGAAAAAAGTCCTACAACTCCCAGCATTGCATGCTTAGTCACTCTGAATTATCTGCAAGGAAAAGTTTGATGTAGTTTTTAAAAATATAGTAACAACAGAAGAAAAGAAAAAGGAAGCCTCAATCCTCTTTGGATCCTGACCAAAATGCTTTATCAAAATCATTACTAAAATTGCATCTATCTCTAGACACATCCACTACATACAACTCCATCCCATTTTTTTTTCATTTGCTATAACGTTTTTGTCACTATACATGGAAAACTGAGGCTTACAAGGGGATTAGGAAAATTCATGGAGAATAGGGCTATCAGTGGCAAACAACAGTGGGCTGACCATATGAAAAGGAGGACAGGGCTCCTGTATCTTTAACAGTTGTAGAGAAAAGGGAATTTCAGCCAGTGTCATTTGTATGCAATTAGTTCTTGGTGAAATTCCCTCTTCATTACAACAGTTAAAGTTGCAGGGGCCCTGCCTCCTTTGTATATGGTCACTCTAGTGTAGTGCCTGCAACTTTTACTGTTGTGATGAAGAGGGAATTTCACCAGGAACTAATTGCATACAAATGACACTGGCTGAAATTCCCTTTTCTCTACCACTGTTAAAGTGACATGAGCCCTGTCCTCCTTTTCATACGGTCAGCCTAAACAACAGTGAATAACAGTTGCAGGTGAACAACATTGACCTCATGTCCTGCTTCTGAGCTTGCCATAGGCATCTAGTTGGCCGCCGTGTGAAAAAGAATGCTGGCTAGATAGCTCTTGGGTTTGATCCAGAACAGTTCTCCTAATGTTCCTAGATGGTGTATTAGCCACCTGCATGCTCCACTATCACAAGAACAGTACCCAAATTAGCACACAATGGCTTTTCTAAGAACATAAGAGCCCTGTTGATCAGACCAACAATCCATTTAGTCCAGCAATGTCATGCCGCTACTGGAGTAATCATCCTCAGGGGAGGATCTAGATGAAGAACAGAAAAACCTGTGTCAGAAGACAAGGCAGAGTCCTGGTCCTCTAAACAGATGGTTGCAGATCAATCTCCATAAGCTGCTAGAGGCAGAGGCGGAGTAACCTCCTAACCCCCATAATCATTGCCATCTCAAGAGGCAGGCCAGAGGAACCTCTGTGAAGAGGAGTGTAATTCCTCAAGGGCAAGGGCCTCCTCAGGAGCAAATCCCTCCTCATGAGTAGGGCCTGTGATAAACTGTAGCTGAGCCCTGGGTGGAGCTCTGGAAGCTCAGGCTACAAAAGCTTTCAGTTCAGACCTACATGCTGCTGGAAATGATGTCTTTCTACCAGTTCTAGTGCCTTGCATCTTTGACCTTGCTGCATAACTGATTCTCTGTGCTGCTGACCTCTGAACCCATCATTGGCACTTGGACGGCAATGTGTATTGGACTGCTTGCCTGTGCTTTTAATTTTGGCTGTGCCTCAAATCTCCTTTTGAACCTTTGCCTGTTTACGGACTTGCTATCCAAGTTGCCCTTAGTTTGCCCAAATGCTGAGCCTGATCAAGCCATAGCAGGATAAGCATCCTGTTTCTCACAGTAGACAACCAGGTGCCTTTTGGATGCTCACAAGTTTGTGGCAGGACCTCAGTATACAGGAGGGGTTTTTTACTGTATGAAAAACTGGAGATAAGGAAGATAGAGGCTATGATAGGATATAAACCTCTATGGGGTCATTAACAGGCAGTGAAAAGAGCTTGTGTAAAGTCTTGCCCTAGAGTGGCTCTCTAGGGTTTCTGAGAGGATTTTTTTTTTGCCATTCCTACCTGGAGATGTCAGGTAAGCAAGAGAGGCATGCAAAACAGGTGCTCTATCACTAGCCTACAGCCCTTCCCCTATGTGAACAATACAATTTTATCGGGGATGCGGGTCAGTTTTCTTATGCAACACTCTTCTAGTACAGGAACAGCCCTTCTCTGAATATAAAGGACTTTCTGCTAACAGAAGGCCACCACTGGATGCAAGACCTTATAGACCTAAAGTCTGATTCAGTTGCCTGTGATAAGCATGAAAAATCTCACTAAACTAGAAGATTAAAGACACAATTTTCTCTGCAATCCTGATGGCTAGAAACTTATTTTAAAATGGATGCACACATTTTTTAAAATTCATTTTTTCTGGCTTCTAATAAAAGTCTTCAGGTCACTTAAAATTTATCAGCAGTGGTTGCAGGGGATCATAGCCTGTGTCTTTCCCTCCACCTGGCTGCTGTAAAGCAATTGCTATTCTTTGCAGATAACCTGAAACCCAAAAACTGCCAGAGATTTCTAGCCCACCAACTGAGAAGCAATGCAGACTATAAAGCAGACTATTGGGGATCAATGCAACAAATCAAGAGATGTGCATTTAAACTGTATATTTGTCCATTCAGGCATTGACCAACGAGAGATAGTAAGGGATAAGCTGCAAGGAAGCTTAGTACTTGTCAGGCTGGTGCCATGAAGAACTCATCGACTGGAGCATCAAAATGATTTCTAGCTAGTGGCCTGTTGAGAATTTTGTGTTGAGGCTCCAAATGGACATAATCTACCACACCAGAGTGAGCAGTCTTCCAATATCTTCTTATGCTCTTTGTGGAGGAGAAAAGCAAGGACAATGATGAACATAGATCCTAATTTCCCCAAGTATTGATTTAACCAACATTTTCAAATATCTGTTGGTTTCCCTGAATAATGTTAGTGTGGCATTAGTCTTTCATTCCTGATAACAATCCTGTGAGCTGCATCTCCAAAATATATACATGCAAATCTTCCAGTTGGACACATGAAAATAGATTTCCTTGGAAGTTTAGGCCCGGGTCTTACTACATCTTGATGTGACCTCTACTCGACTTCTTTTGCATGGTTGACAACTTTTAATGCAATCTATGTGAGCCTGTCCTTGAAGACTGTCTACTTATGCATTACACTAGGGATGGGCAAACAAGCAATGTTTGAGCTTGCCAGGATTCTTTGAACATCAGCTCATTGCTTGTCTCTCCTTGATTTGCACTCACATTTGCAATAGCTCTTTCTTTTGCACAAACAGGAACACTGCACAAAATGAACGGTTATCAAATATGGAAGTTGCACCAAAATTCCCCCAAATTTGCATGCATTTCCAAAATGTACTTTCCCCCTATAGACTAAAGCATGGGAGATTTAAAATTTGTGCATTTTGAGAATCTTGTGCAGTTTGGAAAAGTTGGACATTTTTGAGCATGCATATTGCAAATGCAAATTCAAGTTCTAGAATTTGCGAACATTTTCAGAGAAAATGTGCTCCTATTCATGCTAGCATTTGGGATTGCAAACTGAAACGAAACTCTTATACATCCCTACATTACACTCAATGGCTGAATTCGGACAACACATTAAGCCACTGGTGTGGGGGGAAACAATCGTCAGTTGTATTGACTATCATCTCATCTGAATGCTGCCATAGTCAAAAGCGTTGATCCTAATCCACACCACGATTGATTATTTATTACCATGTTGTGTGGGGAGTACCCCCTAGATGAACAACTGTAAAGTTGATTATTACCCCACCACTGACTAATGTGTTGTCCGAATTCAGCCAATATGTGGCTCCTACAGAAAATGCTATCCTTGCACTGAGTTCTTCCCCCACTCTCTGTAATGTATATGTCGTTTACCCCATGCTATGACATCCTGATATTGTGCATATCACTGCCTCTGTTATACTGCTGCTGGCAACAGCAGAGAAATGTGATGATTTCACAACATGGTATAAATGAGAGGGAGAACTGAGTGTAAGGACATCATTTCAGTGGCAGCTATATATGGAGTACTTCTGCTCTGCTAAGAGGCTGTAGTTGAGTAGGATCACATTATCCTGTCTCCTGACAAGGAAAAGCTATTGAGTATGAATTCCATCAATACCCCAAGCTCCTGCACCAATCTCATATACCCTACTGGGCGTGTTTGAACAGCAACATGGCTGGCATCAGCACTTGGCTTTCTTGGACAGCTCCCTTGGGCTGTGGTGCCCCATCATGGCCAATCACTGACACCTCTGCTGCCCCCCCCCCCCTTCCAAATTTCTGGCCTAGACTCTGAATATTGCCAGACAGTTGGGTCTGTCTACCATTTTAATTTCCCACACTGTGGGAAATTAAAATGGCACCTTGACCCAATTACTGGGTGCTGTTGAGTCTCCTGCTGCTACTCACTGCTTCCTGGAAGGTAAATCTGTTATGGCCCACCAACAGAACCAGGTTGTTATCAGAAGGCACTTAATCTGGGCTAGGGATGCATGAGAATTTTGTTCTTGTCTGCAAAACATACAAGCATGCCCTGTTTGCAACTTCGAAAGTGATCATGATCACAAACAAGTATCTGTCCCAAATTTATTTCCTAAATTTACACAAAAAAATCCTAACTTTGCACTAATTTTGGAATGTGTGTAAATTTCCCCCATAGACTGAATCAGTCTCACTTTATTCTATGGAGGAAATTTGTGTCAATTTCGGAAACGTGTGCAAATTGATTTTAAATTGAACAATTTTAATTTGCTGCTTTAATGTTTTCATATTTTCATTGTTGTATTCCTATATTTACCACTCCAGAATCTATTTTAGATATGGAGTGGTATATAAATATTGTAAATAAATTAATAAAATAGGGGAAAATTTTCCTGTTCAGAATAGGAATTGGGGACAAGATGAGTAGTAGCTGATGTCTTAGAGAATTGTGGCATTCTCAAACATTGCTCATTTGCCCATCACATGCTTGCCCAGTTCCCACCCCCAAACCAGGAACTGCTCCTGACTACAACCAAATGGATGTGTGAATAATGTGAGCTAAGCACATGGTGAACCATTCATATGATTGCTTCACTATGTGTCCTGCTTCTTGCACAACCTATATGGGAGGTTGTGAGCTTGGCATATGCTGAAGCATTCACATCACTGCTTTATTGTATGCCAAACTCTGCACAGAACTCCAGTGCCACGGATGTCTCTTTATTGCTTTTCCAAATTGTGCACCAACTGATATTTTTAACACACTAATTTGATTGTATATTTTGGCCTTATATTGGCCCATTTCTTAAATACTTCATTCATGAAACAAGACACGTTATCTCAGCAGGGTGGGAACTATTTCGCTATAGTATTTTTGCACACCATTGTGGACACTAGGAATCATGAGGCTTGAACTGTAGGTACTATCACCCAATTATCCTCCCTACTAGCCAGGTGAGGATTGGATGGAAAAGGCCTATGTCCTTTGGTCTGCCCACATGGGTTCATGGGTTCAAAATTTGTTGTGCTGCCATGAGAAGAAACAGCTTCTGCACCATTGCAGTAACAAATGACACACAGAGAGAGAGAGAGATGTACATGCATACATGGCCATACCCTACAATATAAAGAAAGGAAGATCTGCTGAATGTGCCTTTGTAGAATCGCAACACAATATATATGTGTGTGTGTGTGTATGTATGCATGTATGTATATATAATAGGATATGTAAGAGTTCCATAACTTGCTCTTTCTTATGTGTGTGTGTGTGTGTGTGTGTGTGTGTGTTCATATGTATATCCTATTATATATACATATACATATATGTATCTATATGCATAGATACATATGCATATATATACATATGCATGTATGTATATATAATAGGATATGTAAGAGTTCCATAACTTGCTCTTTCTTATGGCAGGAGAGGACACCTGCTATACATTTTCACTCAGTTACTTTACGTTAGGTGTTGCTACAGGTATAGGGGAATAGCTAACCATGATGCTGAAATGCAAAACATCAGCGTATCAGTTCTGTAGGCGATGTTGAACCGAGGAGAAACATTATTAGGGCAATGATATGGGACTTGCATCTCTGACACAAGTTGTTATTCTTGAGTCTACTGTCTTCATACATTTTTCTTACATGAGTTTCTTCAGGGGGATGTCAATTGTGTGAATTTTAGCTGTAACTTCGGAGTGTTTTGTATGATGCATGTTTTTAATACATATGTGTCTTTTTCTTCTCTGTATTTGTTTAATTATTTAACTTTATTTTTATATATTTTTATTTTAAATCATGTTTGTGTGTGTATCTGAGGGGAGAGAAGAAGAAAACACCTAGAAGATAAGAGGCAGAGGGGGATTGTTTATGTATACAATCAAAATATATTTCAATAAAATGTTAATAAAGACACTAAAAAAACAATGAGTGGAAATGTGGCTTCAAGTGATGCAGAGCTGCATTCAGTCCCTTAGAAAAAACATTCCAATACAGGATTTTAATAAATTGGGTTTGAGTCCTTCCACGAAGAGAAGCATGGACACAACCAGCGGGTGAAGCAGTCCCAATCATCAACACTAAAGCCTTTGCTTCTGAAGAGATTAGAAATTATCTGCATGGCTGGGGAAAGGCTATTTCAAAGCAGGAGGCATCCTATTAACATCCGCCAATCTGGCCATTCATAGGAACAAACCCAAATTAGAAATGTGCCCTGTTGCTTCTGAAAGTTCATGACAATGGTATTATGACCATCAAACTTTCAGAGTTATACTATATTACCCCCCTTGAATGAGGTGGTTGCAATAAAGATGGCTTCAGGACTCACTCGGTATGTTATATTCATAGCATTCAAAATGCTTTAAGGTGTAGGGCATACGCCAGCTCAGTGGAGAGCACCTGCTTGGCAGGCAGAAGGTCCTAGGACAATCCCAAGGATCTCCACTGAAGAGGATCAGTTAGCCAGCGATGGGACAGACCCTTCTCTGTAAGACCCCAGAGAGCCACTACCAGCCAAACAGACAATACTTGGCTGGATGGACAAATAACGTGTACAGGATGGCTCCAAACCAGCAGCATACAGGCATGGCAGCTGGTTCTTAGGGTGGACAAATCTGTCCTTTTCAGTTTCTTCTATGCACAGTTTTTGCACTCAAAGCAAGCTTGTATCACATAGAACTAATCACTTCTACCAAAATAAAAAAAATAATACATCTCATCAAGCTTACAAACAACAATGCATATTTGGTCACAAGCTGTTTGAAGAGGGGACTGAAACCATGCTCCAGCTTAGGCTAGAAGTTTATCTTCTCCTAGCCTAAGGGGAGAAAATCAACATGGTCGATTGATGTGTTTTAAATGTACAAATTTGCATAACACTTCAGTAACAAATTTGTGTTAAGTAACTAATATTTCATGTTCAATAACTAATGTGTAGTCATATGTGCCCTTAGTTACTTAGTTACATGCTGGCTGGGGAATGCTGGGAATTGTAGGGCCTTTTTTCTGTCTGAATATGCACAGGATTGTACCCTAATATGTGTTAAGAACGTAAGAAGAAGCATGTTGGATCAGACTAAGGGTCCATCTAGATTAGCACCCGGTTCACACAGTGCCAAACAGCTGTCGACCAGGGACCCACAAGCAGGACATGGTGCTGTTGTTCCCCAAGAACTAGTGTATACAGGCTTACTGCCTCTGATACTGGAGGAAGTTCCTTTCTGGATGAGATGTCTACATAGTCCAGCAACCTGTGCAAAAATCCAAACAAAAAACAGCAATGACATAGTGGTCTACCAGAAACTGGCCAATGGTCCACACTTTACTTTCTGCCCATCTTTAGCAAATAACCCTTCTACCTGATTTGTCAGTTTTCTATAAGCAAATAACGTTTCCCCTTGTGCGAGCATTCCCCTTGTGCGAGCATTCCCCATGGGGAGCATTCACACGCTGAAGTAATAGATTCCAGGAAAAGCTGTACTAACCTGATCCTGCTGCATGCAAAGCTCAGCCCTTTGAATAATTCCCCTCTTTTCAAACATTCGGTGGTAAGTTCACAATGAACACATGCCATTCTGAACAGTTTTCAGCTCCCTTGCGTTATTCCTCAGATGAAACTTTCAGCCTCGGCTGTCAGATCATATCACTTAAAAAACCCACTTAGGTGGTCCTTATCATGCAAACAGGGATAATCTGCCTTACCTCTGTTTAGCTCTGCTTGTTGTGCCTATCCCTGCAGAATAATATGCTTCAATAAGCTGAGCTCTTAAGAAAATGGGAGTCAGCTTATAGAAAATTATTTTCTCCCCATCCAGGATCTCCAAGAATTCAAATTAAGTACCTTAAAAGCAGCAAAGTGCACACCTGGCTCACATTTGCTGTCATTTCCTCCAATTGGTAAACCTTTCATCCCCTGAAGAGAAAATTATATCAGGTTTCTTTAAAAAGTTAATATTTGCAAGCATCTAAATGGCACCTTTCAGGGACTGCAATTAAATGATAATTTAAGAAAGCTCCATTTAGGAAACACTGATTGTATCTCCTTGCAAGGATCTTCTAGCACATAAGCTCCACTATTACAAAGCCTTTGTGAATTATTTTGTGCATAACATCAATGTAGTGTAATGCACAAACAATACAGAATCAGATACCCAGCAAAATCTCTCTCTTTCTTTCCTTCTTTGAGCTCCATCAGTTCTAAATGCAAGCTTCTAATCCTTGTCCTTAGGCTTGGGTTTAACTAAGAAAAAATGCCCCAGCTAGATGGTTTATGCTGGATCTGACCAAGTGTCATTCCAATTCAAAATTTTGCACCCGTAGAAAGCATATGACAGGGGTGCAGAACCTACAGTACTGTTGGCCTTATCTGGCTCCTAAGACACCCCAATCCATACCACAGAGCCCCTTGTGGTCCTTCCAGGGTCAGGCTCTGAGATGCACCCTCTGGGGAAATCCTCTCTGAGGACATCCCCTGCTATTAGCTCCAAACTGAGGAAACAGTGGGGGGATGCTAGATGGCAGGATTCACCTGTGCTGATAAGAGAACGGCCACTCTTCCTGGCACAGGTGACTCTCATTGTCCCACAATCTGTTATTTCCAATCTGACACAGGAGATAACAGCGGGAGTTCCACTGCTAGCAAACAGGTCCAGACAACCCAATACAGGGACTTGCTTTTAATTAGATCTCTCTCTCTCTCTCTAGCTATCTATCTATATTATGGTGTTTTGTATTTGTTGTTGTACCCCGCCTCGATCCAGAAGGAGAGGCGGGTAAGAAATACTATTATTATTATTATTATTAATTATTATTATTATTATTATTATTATTATTGCCTGTGTTGGCAACAGCTGCTTCAAGCAAGTCTTACCAAGGCCAACCCCATCTCTCACTACTCCCTCCGATCTCTCAGCTTTTCCCAGCACAAGTAAGTCATCTCTCCTACCCCCCCCCCCCAATTCCCGCAGCTATCACTGATCTGAAATTGCTGATAGCAGTGGGGTTGAAGGCGGTAGGACTTGGTCCATGCAGGGAAGAACAACTGCTGTCCCTGGTATGGGCCAAATAGCTCTGTGCAATGCCTTGTGTCCAGGTGGGTGCCAGGACCTGTGCAAAGCCAGGTATACCACCAGTGCCAGGAGGAACAGCTGCTCCTCCTGGCCCTGGCTGAGCTCCTTTCTACGTGCTTGGAGGAGGCCCAGAAGTCCTGCATCCTTTTAACATGGAGAGGGGGCAAAAAAAAGGGGGGATGATGTCAAGTAGTGGGGCCTTGGCCCCCCAATGACATGATTGGGGGAAAACAATTCTGCACCCTTGCTCTATGAGATGGGCTGTTATGATAGGGGCTACTGGAAAAGGTTTCAGGGGTGTGGGACCAGGAGACTTGCCACTCCTCAAGTGTAAAGTAGCTGGAGGAGAGGTCCAGGAAAGACTCCTGTGTGGCTTTGGTGGCAGTGCCTGGAGCCAATGTGGCTCCCCATTGAAAAATAGGAAGATCAATGTACTGGGCTGTACCATGCTTATCTGAATATGGTAATTTTCTATGATCTGTTCCTGGAAAAACTGGTTTTAAATCAGGTGGCCTGGTAAATCCTTCATTTAGATAAATACAGCCCTGGCCCAGCTCACTTGTTACGTTTTCCTCATGCACCCTTCAAGGTCAGGGGCAAAGCAGTGTAACACAGGGTGGGCCAGTGGCCAGGTTCCAGAGCAGTCAGAGACTAATACTTGCTCCTGAGGATGCATAGATTGCAGACTTAATTGCAATTTTATCTCCCAGTTTCCTGGGAATAAATTCAGTGGTACTTACTGTTGAGTAGACCTGCATAGGATTGCACTGTTTGTTTTCAGGAAGGGAGGGAAAGAAGGAATACAGTGAGAAACCACGGCAAAAGTGGGAATAAATTTGCAGCCTACTGAAATTGTGATTTTAACCTAGGCTGACCATCTGAAAAGGAGGACAGGGCTCATATAACTTTAAAAGTTGTAGAGAAAAGGGAATTTCAACCAGTGTCATTTGTACGCAATTAGTTCCTGGTGAAATTCCCTCTTCATCACAACAGTTAAAGTTGCAGGGGGCCTGCTTTCTTTTGTATATGGTCACTCTAGTATAGTGCCTGCAACCTTAACTGTTGTGATGAAGAGGGAATTTCACCAGGAACTGATTGCATACAAATGACACTGACTGAAATTCCCTTTTCTCTACAACTGTTAAAGTTACATGAGCCCTGTCCTCCTTTTCAGATGGTCAGCCTATTTTAACCTGAATGTCCATCAGGAAGCACCACTGGACCCAGTTCCTTCCACCAATTTGAAGGAGCCCTTCCATTATGATGGGGCTACTCCGGATCCAACCCACAATATGCATATTTGTAGCATATTAACAAGGAATTCCACATTTGTAAAATGGGTAAAAGCCAAGGCAGAATATATATATATATATATATATATATATATGTGTGTGTGTGTGTGTGTGTGTGTGTGTGTATGTGTGTAATTTTATTGAGTTTTCATAATAAAATACAGTGAAAAAACCAGCCAAACAACAACAACACGAACAAACCCAAAACATTCCCTCCCCGTTCCTTCCCCACACTTGGTTTGTTTCAGAACTGAATAGAATAACTATGGCAAAAGCTTACAGAAATTTATGGGACTCATGAAAGGAAATATATATATATATATATATATATATATATATATGATTTTATATGCCACCCTGGAATAGGGAATAGGCAGGGGAAAAATATTCATTTACAGCTGGAGCATACTAATTTTCTAAACATTTCTGTTGTCTTCTGCTAACCTAACATAGGTGAAAGGTTAAATACTGAGACCCCAAGATAACAATAACTAGGTATGCAGCCTACCCTGAATTCCATCCCTGGCAGAAAGAGAGAGAAGTACCATAATTCAGGTTATCTGAAAAGCAATTCCAAGCATACAAGTCAATAACGGAGGGAGGGCATTTTGCCAGCAGAAGGAAGTAATAGGATATGTTAAAATGAGTATGAAGTTGAAATATATTATTATTGTCTTTACATTCACTTGTAACTTCACTTGTAATATTTTATATATAACAAATGTTGACAACATTTTGCACTAAGAAAGAATTATAGAGAAAAAAGTGTAAAGATGTTAAAAAGCAAAGGCAAACAAAGGATGGTGAACCAACTTGGACATTGTTCCAAGACAATGGATTTTATTTTATTGTATTGGCTTATTTGAAGAAAAAAGAAAAAGGGTCATCGATCCAAAATGTTCCTGAATAAATTCATCAGCAAATGCTGTAATGTTGACACTGCCCGAGAAGCTTGAGAGACGCATCATTTCTTGTGTACAAAAAGCCAATCTTTCACTGACACAACGCTTGAGTGAACTTGCTGTACATCTCCCTTTCTTTTCTGGTCAGTGCTTGCTCTGCTTTCAGCTTCTGTAAACATGAGTTCTTTTTAGAGGAGGCTTCAAACGCCTGAAATAAAACCTCCAGGGAAATATAGGAGCCTTGTAAAACAATAGCAGGCGGGTTCAACCATGTTTCCTTTCAAGAGCAAGCCTGTCTTAAGGAGCAGGGCTGAGGGAGCACTGGCAAGCTAATGGAAGTCTAAAAGATATTGGCTGAGATGGAAAATCAGGCTGCAGAAGGTATTTTTGACAAAAGACCTTTCCCCCCAATGTTGGGGAAGGTGTGAATGTCAAATTATTCTTTGGCAATGGCATTTCTCTTCACCTGTCTAAGAGCTCCATCAAACCACTCTGGCTGCGCCTGGTGTGCAGATTTGCAGCATGGTACTCACATGACGCCGTTCCTGTCCTGCTGAAACCCCGCCTCTTCCCCAGCCTTTCCTAAAACGCTAAAAGTCTGGATTATTTTCCCTAAGCGCATTTAATGCACCCTAAGCCTCCGTGTAGTTTTAAATGAACTGGGGGCTTGACTGGATTGCATCAGGTCCTGGCAGGGAAAAGCGATCTCTCCCAGCAGCCGGCTCCAAGCCTCAATATAAAACCCAAACCTTGCATTCCAGGCTCAAGAGCATTTTTTTTAAAGAAATCATACAATGCCTGAATCTCTGCAGAGACAGGATTGTACTCCCTCGATGCCCCGAAAGAGCCAGACTAAAGGGCCGTTCCATTTTTGCCCGGCAGAAAGGCAGTCTGGTTGAAGTACTGACAGGACCTGACTGGAGGGAGAAAGAGAAGGGGAGGGTGGAGTGAAAGAGCTAACTAGTGAAGGAGCAAAAGAGCAGCTATTCAGGTGAAAGGGGTCATAAGCTTGATGTGCTTCTGCCTCAGATGTAAAAAAAATGTGGAGGCAAACCAGGGGTGGGTGGGTGGATGGGGTGGAATTAGATGTGATGGAGGTCATGGGCACGATCTACACTACTGCTTTAAAATGGTTTATAACAGTAGTGACAACTGTTGGGTCCCAGGACACACTCCATATACAGTTTTCAAACCGTTCTCAAAGTGTCATATCCTGCTTGGGGTACTTCCGGCCTCAATGTCAATACCTTCTCAGCACTCAGCTCTCTCTAACTCAGTGTTTCCCCAAACTGTGTTCTGTGGAACCTTGATATTCCATGCAATTTGATTATGGGTTCCATGAGAAATGTTGATGCCAGGGATATTTCCGCCTCTAAAATATAAAAATATGTATCTATTAAAAATATTTAGTTGAATAGTACTTAGATCAGGGGTCTCCGACACAACATCCATGGATGCCACTGTGCCCATAAGTCCAGGCTGAAGTCTCCCCACTCGTCAAGCTATTTTCCTGCTCTGCAAGTGAATGGAGCAATTCCTCCATCAATTGTGGGGGAAGAGTCCTCGTTGCCAAAAACAGCTTGAGGAATGACGAAATCCCACCACCACCACCATGGGCAAAAGCATCCTTGGTGGAGAAAATAGGCTTCATTTCCTCTGTATATTTTGCTCCAAAATTTCCCCAACCCTTCTTTATCCTGGGGGTATCCCAACTCCCCTCTTCAAACCCCAGACTAGCATTTATGGGTTCCACCAATATATTTTAAGCCTAAAAGTGTTCTGTGGCCACATTAGTTTGGGAAACATTGCTCTAACTGTGTGGCATATAGTAATGTACAATGAGTGATCCACATTAGTGAGTTTCAGACAATGCAGAAGAACTGAAAGGTCTGAAGACCAAATCAAAACCAGACCCTAACCTAGACATTGGCCAGCACCAATGCCAGATTTAGTGCTGCCACCATTGGGACCCCCCACCTAGGCCCACTGCTTACTGTCACTTCACTCCCCTTGGACGTGTTTATGTGGTGGGTGGTGGCAGCTCTTTCAGAGGGGAAGGAGCCAAACATCTATGAGCAAATGCCATCTTAAATTACCCAAAAATGCAATGCCTGCCTGCAATGAATGAGAATTAACCAGTGGCTTGGCTTCCACCTATCCCAAGGCACCACTGCTACCCACCAGGTAAACATGTCTAGAAGAAAGTGGTGAGGAACCATCATTCAAAGCTGCTAATTGCTATCACTGCCACACCATTCCCTTGTTCTCCTCGATGTGTTTTCCCAGTTGGTGTCAGTGACACTGTTGAATAGGAGAGACCTGAGCTGCTACTGAGCCTGCATCTGTGACAGATGGCTGCTGCTAGGTAAACACGTGAAGGGGAGGGGGTGGGTGATTGGAGGCAGTAGCCGCAAGAAGCAGCCACACTGGACAGGGGCATGGATAGCACTGGCAATGCTGGTGGGGGGCTGATGATGGGGTGAGCAGGGCTGGTGATGGGCCTTTCCAAGCCCCAGGGCCATCAGCAGGTGCCTGTCCATGCCCATCTCTGACACTGAGCCTGGAGATGTCAATGTAGTTTAGAACATCCATTGTCTCAATGCTAGTTATCCAATAATTCTATACATTTGGAGACAAACAACAGGGGAAAGCCCTCTTCATGTCTGTCTGTAACATCCACAGGCATCTGGTTGGCTATTGTGAGCATTTCACCAGGTTGTGGGCAAGTTGTGCTTGCTGTGGCCTTTTAAGCTGCTTCCCCCTTCTCTGCTTCAAAGCCCAAGAACTTACATTTGAGACAAGGGAAGGGGGAGACACATTGGTGGTTCTAGGCTCTCATTAGAGCCAAAGGTGAGAAGGGGATTACCAGCATCCCCAGCAAAAATCTATTCAAATATCATCATTTCCCCATTAAGGTTGCTGGGAATGGTACATTTGGAAAATGTGCAGAGAAAATGTGTACATATCCAAAATGTGTACAAACACATTTTAGTCTTTTTTCACTTTATTATTATGGCAACCCAATTAGGGTTTTTACACATTTTAGTCAATGGGCGCATTGTGTACATTTAGTCAAGGGGTGCACTGACTAAATGTGTACATTTAAAAGTGTGCAGAAAACCCACATACATGAATGTGTGCATCAATGTGTACATTACAAAAATATGTACAAATTTCCATTCAGATTTTTTCCATCTGGAAAAGGGACCTCAAAAAACTGACAATTATGGTCAGACTAAGATTGACAGATTCATCCATCCCTACTGCAATATATGTTGGTCTGGGTCTACCAAGGGTTGAGGAATGATAGGAGCTAAAGGAGATTACATTTGATTCTCTGAAGCAGGGTTGTGTGAAAAAGAATTTAGAGACCCCTCAATTAAATTGAAATGCTCTATTTCACTTTTCCCTTCCATCTCCAGTGACGCTTGTCATGCCAAGCTCATCTTTACCCTTGCTTGGAATCATAACACTAGATATGAATTCATAATCTTCCAAAAGATTAGAGCTTACAAGTGAGTGTTCCAAATATTCTTTCAAGTTAGCCTTTTAATTTGCTAAATTATAAAATACCTGCGAGCCAAGTGTAATATAAATACTATATTACTTTTGTTAATGTACGTTGATGAAAGTCTGGTTGAATATCCAACCTTTCTTCCCTCTTGACATATGATCTGAGGGCATCACAGAGTGCTAAAATATCATGAGAAATGAAAATTCAGTGGGATTTGATATAAAACACCTGTACTACATTTCAGGAAAGAGTAAAAGAAAGTAACCTTTTATCCTGAGTTTTATAATTCACTTAGAGCTATAACACAAAGAGAAATCAATTTCAGACAGCTGTGGCTTGAACGGCTCTATGTCTTTCGGTAGGTATGCCTATTTCAATGAACATACAGAAAGCTTACACTTGTCTATAGTTCCATAAATATTGTAGTCTGCAGTGATGAGTAATGGAACACTGTCTCACCTCATTTGCTGTATTGGCATCTAGTCATATTTCATGCCTGTTATCACAAATTATCATGCAGACTGCTGAATGTATGAAAAATTAAAGGGTCTGGTTTAACCCCCCCCCCCCCCGAAAAATACAAGTCAGGCCTTCAGATTCAGAGACCACAAGAACATATAAAGGAAAGATCAGTAAATGAATGTGTTACAAGGATGGGGGTGGGGGAGGTTTTGAAGGTAATCATGAGGGATATCTTGGAAGCAAACCCCACCAAAAATAAAAATAAAAATACCCCACCCTCAACAAATTGCCACTAGCTCTTCTAGACAGCAATCAGTTGTCAAATTTTCACAACTCTTTGCAACCCTTAACTGCAACCCACAACCTTCTGATGTGTACAAATATCCCCATTTCACAGAGGAGGAAGATTTTGGTAAAGAGTGTTATTATCAAGGAGATAATACATCGCTAATTGGAAATTAAAATTAGACATATTCCACTTTCACGATGTCAGAGGAAATTAAACTTAGGTTTTCATTGCAGCTAACCACACAGCCCATGCTAAAGGAGCTCACTCATGACAACCACTGACACAAGAGATAAGCTAAACAAAAGTGGTCATAAATGCCATATATGTGATCAGGGGAGTGTCTATATGCATTATTTATCCTGTCGTGGCTGCGTAGTGGTGCTGCATTGTTTATATGATGCAGCTGCCAACTCACAGCCACATCAAGCTTTCCTCACTGAAACTGCGGTTTTTGAAACTGTCCGTTTGCCATGACTTTTCCCTTTGCTCCGAGGTCACCACATTGTGTCTTCATGTGTCAGTGGTGGCCTCAGTTTGGGTTACCTCGTCTGCCCAGAGCTACACCCACTTGGATAACCCAAACCAAGTGGCTGTAGCTCTGGACAGACTGGGTAAGTTGGAAATGCAGGGGGAGGGCTTGGAAAGCCAAATGGTTGGCAGCCCTGCAGTTTTTCTGGTCAGATAATCCCCGCCTCCTCCTGCTGTCCAACTTTATTATTCTTACCTTGCAGCAGAGATGCTGTGGGGTTTTGAGGGAATCAGATACCAATGCGGCCTCATATAGACACCCCCTGGTATTGGGGAGTCAGTACTGAATTTTACTTAAAGAAAAATAAGGAGGGAATTTTATCCCTGCTTGACTAGGATGTTTGAGGAATTTGGAATGAAGCTTAAGATATTTGGAAAGAGTTGCCAGCTTTCTTTCTGGACCCAGCAACTGCACACAGTGCACAGAAGGCATATCTGGAGCTACTGATAGATCTCTGGATGATTTGCAGCAGATCTGCAAAGATTTTGTAGTACCAATTGATTAACAATAGCAGTAACAAAATGACTCCACCCCACCCTAAATTATGCTGTTGAAGTAAAGAAAGTTTGAGATAACCAGGCGTCGATTTTTGTATGGGAGGACTGTGCACCTCATTCAGTTCTGGTGCTCAAAACAAATTCCTGGGCTCAGAATCCCTTTAGTTCTAAGCGCATTTGTTTTACAGCAGGCTCAGGTTGGTAGACTCCAGAGTTCTGGCGAAAGTCAAAATAGATCCCACAAGCTTAATGCTTGCCTACCACTGGTATAGACTTGGAACCTTCTCAGTCCTGTGCCATTGCAAATGTATAGTACAATTGCATACATGCAGAGCTCAAGCTTGGGAGGGGGGTTACACTTTACTGGGGGGTCAAGAAATCTGGGGGAAGGTGGCCCAGTTGCAACCGCATTTCTATGGGGAAAAAAATGAGGCTAAATTGTACATTGTGCTTGAGGATATTTTTGGGAACTTATTTCCCTGTATCTGTGCACCTATTGTCCAGATCTTGTGAAATTTGTCAGAGCCCATCAGAAGCCATCTTAGAGCACACCAAGCAACATTCTGAACAGCGAGATGCAGGACCTGGACCTTCTCTAGAGCAGAGAGGGTGTGCGTGCACAGTTAAACAAGGACTTCTAATTTGAGGGAAAAGACAAGAGACTTGTGCTTTCCTAGGAAAAAGGGACCCCCAGCCTGTGGAAAACTAGTTGTGGAGAAACAAAGCACCATAACATCCAGAGACTTGGGCAGGATCTAGTATCAAAATGCACTGACAACTTTTGGGGTCCAGGACACATTTCATATACTACTTTCATTCTGCTTTCATAGGGTTATGTACTGCTTGGTGTAGATCTGGACTTTGTTTGATCCCAGCATCAGTGGAAGCCAGTGAGGATTTAGACACACACACACACACACTATGTTGCCACATCTGGCTATAACGCAAAATACAAAAAGGATATGCACTACCTCTACTCATCTTATGAAATTGGATTTGCAACTGCAACTAATTTTCAGTGCACATAGCTGTACAGTGCACACTGTCGGTGACTGTAACAGAAGTGGAAACGAGTTGCAGAAAGCCAGCACTTATCAAAATTGTAAGCATTCAACTATGCAGCAAGAAGGGTTAGGTCACTCAGTTGTTTTCATATATTGAGTGTGAATGTGCAATTGAAATGGACTTTGGAAGATAATTCATGATTGATCTTGCAATAAAGGAGGCCAGAAAAATAAAGCTTTAAAATGCATTGGTCTGTTTATAAAATGTTTGCAGCCACGTTGGCTCATTGGAATGAAAAAAGCAAAACATTGACAGAATAATAGGTTTATTAGGACCAATGAAAGACTTATAAAATAGCAAGCTTTGTGGGACTCTTCTTCAGGCTGGATGTTATAGCCAGATAAAAAGGAAAAAAGGGCATGGTAGAAATGGTTCTATGTGGCTATGGTGTCATTTCAAAAATGCAAAAAAAATTAATTTCAGTATTAAAATAGAAACTTTTCTTTCATGACTCATGAAACTGTATGTATAGGATGGGGCTGTGTTATGTGTATGCATGGGGGAGTTCATGAGCCCCCCAAATGATGGTTCGGGCCTGCATATATGTCTGCTCAGAAATAGGTCCCATTGAAGTTAATGAGGCATAATCCCAAGAAAGTGGATATAGCATTGCAGCCTTCATTTCAATGAGGCTTATGTTGAAGAGACTTGGCCATTCTTTTGTATGAAAAGTACGACTCTTTCCTTGAAAATGTATTATACATTCTGCAAGAGATAGCACAAATTAAACATTTAAGCGAATGCATCAATTAAAATGCTGTGAAGACAGGATGAATATGCAATTACTTACTGTTATTAAAGAATGAACTCCTGTGATTTCTGTTTATTAGTGGGACATACTCATTTAAAAAATTTTCCTGGATGTTCTCTGAGAGCATATTTTAACAGAAAGGAATCAAGAAGGAAGTAGCATAAGCAAAAGTTTATTTCTGCAGCTCCATGTCTGCAGTCATTGATATTGCAGAATAGACAGGCAGAAATCCCTTTGCTTGTATAATGCGATTAGTTACAGAGTCCATTGTTACCATAGGGGGGTGCCCAGGCACACCTTAATGTCTCAAACAATAAGTGCCGAATTGAGGGGGTCATTGAGTAGGGAATCCAGAGGGGGATCCAAACACAGGAGGAACGACCCTCTGGCTGCTCTGCCACCACACTGAAGATCCTCTGCCTCCAGGAGAGCACCATTGCTCCTGGCAATAGGAGCAAAAAGAAATCACTCTCCTGGGAGCCTCTCTGCCGGCAACCGTGTTTCAAGGAGGCTAGGTGGAGGGCACCCGAAGGCTAATACTGCCCCATAAGCCCCTCCTCTGGCCAGTGTCACCACAAAGCCCCACCAATGCTGGAGCTTGAGGAGCATCTCTTCATTCCCATCCCCACCTAAAACAGTCCTCCCGTGGTCAGACAACCCAAATGTGGAGTAGGGCATCAGTGTCTACAGCATTTAATAAATCAATCAATAAAAATAAGGCCCTTTAGGACTGAGTATTCAATCAATGTTTACCTTTAAAAAAACCAACCTTGGATGCATCCCCTAATGAAATGTGCTGCACATACTTATGATTATCACCTGTATTTTTTGGCCTTGATTTTTTTTTAAAAAATCTTTGCTTCTAATGTATGTGATTTCCTCCCTGGTTTATAACTTTAATTGTGTTTTCTACACCACACTCTACTTCTTACAGGGTCATTATTGTAAGGCTTTCTTTGCAGAATCTTTCAGCAACCTTGCTAACAAGTTGAATGAACAGCTCAAGGCTAAACTAGACTTGACTATTAAATGTGCCTTTTGCATTTAATGCTACAGGTTTTTTAAAAATGCAAAGAGCATCAAAGGGACTGATCACATTACCAAGATCACAGCAGGCATGGAGGAGGAATTTAACTTCATTCTTCCCTGCTGCAGTCCATTTGAAAATCCCTCCACTGAATATGATGGCCACTTACGCATGGTCAAGAAAGCAGGAATGCATCACCAAAATGCATATGTAAATGTATAGGTACAAATTTAGAAATAATAACCTTTTGAAATAGAAATATAAGGCATCTCACCACAGTGAGGAAGATTATGCAGGTGCTAGCTATGGATGGGCAAGTCCACAGATCCTGCTGCTCTCCCCTTCTTAGGGTTCTTTGACTTTAAGACAGAGCTGGACTAGGCAGGCCATGAAACACAGGACACCTTCAAAGAGAGGATTGTCCTCTGTAAGGTAGGACACTTCGCTGAAGGTGGCATTGTAATGGAAGAAGAAGAAGAAAAACCATTGATGCTGATGAGGGATCAGCACCATTGGCAAAAGAGTCCCCTTAAGACCACAGCAGGGATGAAATAGGGTAAAGTCCTCTTCTGCGCCTGAGGAAATCCTAATAATGAACAGTCCTCCTGTGTGCCCAATTGAGGCCATTTCTTTTTCTTTCGTTTTTTAAAACAGCACTTTAAATCCAAAGATACTTTTAATTGTTTGTCTAGTTCGGTCCTCAGCTCAAGAGCAGACAGGACAAGAAAGACCAAGTGGAAGACTCTCTTCTGCATTACACCTGGATGGAATCTTTGTGTGTGATTCATTCTTCTGTGTATAACAGTCTGGGCAGGAGAGGAGATCACCTCTCCTTCCTTCTTTCCTATCAGCCCTCTGCCAGGCATGTTCAAATGTAGTAGGCAGGCTATTATCTGCAACAGGAGGCTCAAATGCATCTCCTATTAGGACATTTGCTCCTCGCCAGAGCTGTGCAACTCACTTAGGAAGCAAACACCATGCTCAGGGATGCAGTGGAATGAATGCCCTGGTTGGATCTAAATATGAAGGTGATAGCCAAAGTGCAACCATCTTTGCTTACAAGTACAGAATGCTGGGAACGTCTGCTCAAGGCTGAAGGAAAGTTTAAAGTGCGTGCATGGCAGATAAGGCCTTGCCGCAATTCTGGTTTCAGCTGGTTATAGCATTTGTCTGAAGAGCCTCCTAATGCAAGGCTATCAGCGCACCTTATCAGAAGCTACAGAATTTAACCCAGTAACAACTGAGACATGCGCACTGGCTCTCAGCAGTATGTCAAAGGGCAGTGACTCTCGTTGGAATGCATTGGGTTTTGCTTGCACTTGCGCTGTATGAAGTAGTGACATAGATCTTATACTGTACGATATAAAAGGGATTGCTTGTGCATGTGTGGTGTGGCTTTTGGTGGTGAGAGTCCCGAAAGTTCACCCGCTCAGCTGATTGTACTGGAATAAAAGTAGTTGTGCTGGACTGGATTTTTGGTTCTGTGTCCCTTAGAGGGAAATTGGCAATCCTCTTAGGGGAAGGACCCTAATTTAGGCAACAAAGGGCATGTATGGGCTTGCCAATGGCCAACAAGGAAAGGGAGGGAGGGGAAAGGGTGCTTTTCAGTTCTGTGGGGATGTCCTCCTGCATGCCTGGTTTCATATGCAGAAAAATGTGTAGTGTCCTGCAGGTTTCCCCTTGAAACCTAGCAATTATTCTATTTCCTTCAACAATGCCCCTTCGCACCACCAGTTTATCATTTAGTTGCATTGTTCATTGTTCAAAGGTTCTGGATGAGTTTACCTCATCTGGCCCTTCCTCAGATTGTATTTGCATTAATTAGTATCACAGACTCAAATCACATTTTGTTGAAAATGGTCTCTGCCTTGTTTCTGGAGAGAGAGAGAGAGATTTATAACTTGGTTAGATAGTCACTCTTATGACTCTTACATGTAATGTCCTATTTTCTGATTGTTTTGAATTCTGTGTGACTGTTTCTAGTATTTTGAGTAGTTAACCTCACACGTGTAGATTTCTCTACATTCAGTAAGTAGCGGCCGCTCTACCCATTCCATTATATTATTAAGCACACTTAAAGAAAAAAACATGCTTGAGATGGCCATTCATATTTTGAGGGGAAGTAGCCATGGGGGGTTGGGCAAGCCAGATGCTTGTTTTCTGCCCCAAATCCCCTGAAGTGGCAGATATTTGCCCTTTGAAAGCGCTGTTTGCAGTAAGCACGTTTAGATAACGTGTCATTTGTCTGACTATGTGAATAGACTGTTGAAAGGCATTATGTCTGCTATGAGGTGATACTCATTTTTTTGTGTGTGATGGTATGCAGATGTTGGTCTACTCAGACATGCAAGTAATCAGGTGATGAACATGCATGTGTGAATCAGCAACAAACAGGAGGCAGTGCACTATTGTACAAATATAAATATTGTTAAACTTTGTATTGCCGGTCCTATTGTTTATTCAGGTTCTTGTATAATATTGTCAACCACTGCCTCCTGTTTGTTGTTAACTTGTGTGAATCGGCAAACACATGTTTATAAAGTGCAAGAGCATATCTGCTTCCACAAGTGAAAGGAAACTTACAAAGATATAATTCTAAAAGATCTTTGTGCCATAGGGTGAGCTGTTAAGGCTCTAGTCGTCAACGGTATTTGACGTTGTTATAGGCTCAGACCCAGTTTATCTTGCAAACATATTAGTTTTGCATGCTTGTCAAGTCACACGTTTTGCCTTCCAGGAACTCTGAGATGTCAACTGCCACTCCAGAAATGCATCACTTTATAGCGATATTCCCCAAATAAACACATATTTTTCAGTTCCTGCTTTGTTTTTGGAAGGGTCATGAAACTTTTCCCAAAAAAATTGTGAGAAATGTGTGCTAAATAATATTGTTTGTTAGAAATCCATAGTCCCTTTACGTCTCTATTTCCTCTACTATGGGATGACTTCCAAACCAATTTAAGGTTGTGTTTATTTATTTAAACTACTTACGTACTGCTTGATAACATAAAACCTCTAAGCAGTTTATGAACTGTTATATAGATATATGCTTAAGTTAGAGACTAGTAAGGTTGTGCAGGAGCTAAGCCTGTACTTAAACAATTAGAAAAAAGAAGGGGCTGTATAATACTATAAAGTTAGAACCACTGCATATTCCTCTAACTTATCTCTAGACTTATTAAACTATTATCATATTAGCTTATCAGAATTCTTATCAAGTTATTAAATGAGGATGGAACCTTATGCTTCATCTATTACTGCTAATACTACCACTGCAGCAATGTTTATTTTGTATTTCTTGGTAAGGGGCTTTAACAGTAGATCATGTTGTCTTTAAGATAACCTTCAGCATGTGTCTTGTAATACTAAGATAAAGAATTTTATATTTAAATAAGGAACAAATGTGAGAAAAAAGATGGTCTGCATTATCATTCTTTTAATAACTTGTTTAATCCAGGATATTGCAAGATAACAAAAAGTTACTCCTTTAAGAGGACATCCCTCTGCTTCAAAAACTGACTTTTATTGGTACTGAAGGCAAGAACATCCACTCTAATATAACAATTTAAATGCATAACAGTTAAAACAAATTATTTAACTATTCCCTCCATGTCCTGACATTCATCATGTTGACTACCAAGACATCACTTATTCATAAAATACTTGGTCACCGGTGGCAGGAGGAAGAATTTAAAAAAGACAGAAAAATTCTGAATGATTGCAGGATGGTCTATAATATCAACATTTAAAATGGGATTGTACTAGAGGCAGAAGAGGACATCGTTTCACATTGCTCCACAGATGTCATGGACTGTATTTTTTTGCAGCGGTGACTCTCTTTTTACAAACAGCATCTATCTGGTGGGATCATCAAGACTGCTTCCCCTGCTTTCTTATATGACCTTGAGGGGTATAGGATCCAGCCTATGAAAACTTACATTTAACTTACATTTATATTTTAAAGGTAACAGAGGGAAACAGGATAGCCTATTACAAAGCCAATCTGAGCTGGGGAGGAAGGTGACCCTCAGTGATCACTGCCCTTTCCTATATGAACTTCTCTTTCCATGAGCAGACTTTTCCTTTGTAACAAAGCATCTACTTTGTAAAAATCTCAGAGAACTCTTATTCTGTTGGTTCCTGCACACCATCTTCCAGTGGAGGCTGTGAATCTGCTCTGGATTTCAGTCAGAACTCTAAAAGTGCTACCCAAGGTGCTGTACCCAATCCCCCAAATGGGTTCAGCACCTAGGATAGCTCCCTTAGAGTTCTAAGTTGGTTCTGACTGAAACCCAGAGTGGATGCACAATCCCACCGAAACCAGAGCTACCAGCATCCACTGCCTTCTTCTTTGTTTCTGGGTTCTCACATTTGCTGGCTGCTCATCTCTCCATATTTTTCTTACTTAAGGCCAAATCATACATGAAATGTGTGTCCAGCAACTACTCTTTTTCCTTTCTTTTCCATTTTTACTCCATGGAAGGCACCGGGCTCCAATCTGGAACAGACCCCAGCATGAGGGCGGGAAGCTTTTATGAACTTGATGAGCCCCCCTGCACTGAAGCAAAAATGAAAAGAAGATGTAGCTGCTAAACACCCATTTAAAGTAACGGTTTTGCATTTAGCTCATTGTGTAAAATAATCATTCCATTCAGAAGTGGGCACGTTAGTTGTCACTTCGTATAAGAACAGATAATATTGACCAATGCCTTATCTGTGACTCTAGATGTCAAAGCTTCAATTACAGTCCACCAAGATGTTCTTCAGTGCAAGCCCAAGCCTCATTGAAGTGAATGAAACCTGTGCGGGAGCTCTATGGTGCACTGTGGCATTAAATAAATATCCCTTTCAGACTATATACTGAAAACTGCACATGCACCCAAAGCGGAGTAGATAATCTGGTTTATGGGATAATATGGGAAGAAATGTGCAAAGAGTTTAGTATATTCAGAAGTGTGTATATATATACACACACACATTTACATACACATAAACACACATACTGCAGTGTACTAGCAAATCGTTTATTTGAAAGAAAGCACTCCCAGAGCAGGACATGTTAGGAAAAGATTGATCAAAGGAAGGAGATCCAATCAGCCTAATCATTATGTTTTAAGCCTGAACAGTTCATTATTAAGTGAGAAGTGAAGACTATTTATAAAGAGAAAAGCCTGTGAATTGGAAAGCAATTTATTTGTGTCATCAAGAATCCTCAGGTTTTTATAGAGCTGTACCATATGCCTTAGATAACCGCTCTGTTTTTTAGTACAACAGCTGCTGTAGCACCTAACACTCGATTGATGTAGAAGGGTCCAAAAACAGATTATTTATAGGTTGGAGGAGATCTTTTCAATACTTTGGGGGGGGGTAGGGGGTAAATTTTACAAGAGCACAGACACAGGCTTTGTCAAAAGCTAGATGTTTCCTTTTACACATATTTAGGACATTATTAAGAAGAAAATAACTGCAAATGTTGTGTATCATTTTGATCTTTTACGTATTTCATAAGAATGCCTAAAATATCCAAAAAGTATCCTTGAAACTAAATGTTCAGCATTTTATTGTGTTATGATTTTGTGATATTGTTGATCTTTTAAGTAGGGATATGTGAATCAGGAAAATCCAAGCGGGCCAAAATTCTCCAAATTCCATCTCGAGCCTTGTTCAGACTCGAGTCCATTCCAGATTGTGGGGTCTGTTTTTTTCTTTGCACATAAAATTCCATGCATATTTTGTGCATATTTTCCCCAAATGTATGCATCAGTTGCATGCATCTTTCAAATATATGCATTCTTCTCCCATTGATTAAAGCATGCATTTTTCAAAAGTATAATTTTTAATGCATTTTTTTCAAATGCACGGATGTTGCCTGCGAATCATATTGCAAGCTCAGAAATGTAGGGACTTCAATGACAGATTGCGTCCAAGACCATGTTCTACCCAGAAGGTGCAAACTGGGTAAATCCTGATCAAAACCAAACTGAAACAAATTTCTCATATTGCTGTATTTTAAACTCTTTGATTTTGCCTATAAGCTGGGATGCACCAATCGGAATGAAATGAGAGCCAGCAGAGAAAATATGCATGCATCATTACTATAAATTGGCTCAAGTTGAATCCTTTCAAATATTGCAACCTGCAGGAACGGCAGAAGGATAACATCTCACGAAGCATCAGACAGATAAAAGGAAGAACCCATACACAGCACACGCATCTCATACTAGTTCCTGGCCGGCACCATTTAGGATTAAATCCAGGATTGCCTCCCCTTTTTGGCTACTAAGCCTGATGCCTCTGTGCTGACTCCAGTATCATAAGCCTATGTACTCCAATTGCTGGGTGAACGTGAGTGGGAGAGTGATGTTGTACTCATGCCCTGTTTGTGGGTTTCCTGTCAACAGCTGGTTGGCTGCTGTGTGAACAGAATGCTGGATTAGCTGGACCCTTGGTCTGATCTAGCATGGCTCTTATGTTTTTGTGGGTTCCATGACCAACTGTTTAAGGGCACGGTCATTTAGGGCATTACAAAATTTAGCTTCTTCACTGTGACAGAAACATACATTTATCCAGTCAATGCTGGGGTAGTTGAAGTCACCTGCTATTACAGCATTTTCTCATTTGGAGGCTTCCCTGATTTTGCTTTCCATCTCAAGATCACACGGAGCATTCTGATTAGGGGGACAATAGCATGTTCCTTGTATGAAATTACTTCTGGAGCCTGGTATTGTTACCTACAGCGCTTCTGTGGAGGAGTCTACCCCTTTTAGATTTTTTAGTCTGCTTGACACTATACCCCCTTTGACATACAGAACAACATGTCCAGTGCACCCTTCCCTGTACTTCCTGTAGAATCTTTATCCAGAGATGACTGTATCTCACTGGTTCTCTCTATTTCACCAGGTTTCCATAATGTCTACTATATCTAGATTATCCTTTAAAACCAGACACTCCAACTCTTCCATTTTGGTTCAGAAGCTTCTAGCATTCGCATAGAATCACATATACAAGGTATCCATCCCCAGATGTGCATCTTCTGCTATGTGCATCTTCTGCTATGGCCCTTAGCCTCTTTCACTGGCTATCATGTTTCATCATAGCCTCCTGGCATAGTCCCTCCCTGTCCCCATTTGGGCAATCAGATGAATAAAATGGTTATATATTTTTTTATTTTCCATAAGACACCATGAACTCTTATGGAACAAAAGGGCAAGGAATCAAATATTGTAATAATGGCAACAAGGCAGAGGGCTTTCCCAACTGTGGAACAATCTCCCTGATGAGGCTTGCCTGGCGCCGACATTGTTATCTTTTCAGCACCAGGTTAAGACTTTTCTCTTCTCCCAGGTATTTAAGAGCATATGTTGAGTTTCTTAACTGACTCCTGGATAGTTGATATGTAGTTGGTTTTTATGGTTTTTATTGGTTTTTAAATGTTCACTGTTTTTAATCTTTGTAAACCTCCCAGAGAGCTTCGGCTATGGGGCAGTATAGAAATGTAATAAATAAATAATACATAAATAAATAATACATAATTAACAAAATAAAGGTATCTTGTGTGGAATTAAGTAGAGTTACCTGTAAATGGATGGATGGAGGAAGTTATTTACATGCTAGCATAGCTGGTGTTAGAAAGAAACTAACATGACAAAGAGTTTGGCTCATATTCACCTACATTTCCTTTATTAACTGATGCCAAATTTTATATATGACACATTAAAAAAGAAGACCTAGGCCCAAAACACTCATAAACAACTAATGCTATAAAGATGGTTGTTTAATAAATGGAGCTCATTATGTCATTTTAAATAAATGAGCAAATCTGCCATGTTTATGCTATTATATATCCTCCAGAATTTTGACTGGAATGGCCAGGTTTATGCACATTACCTCAGTTTTAAAAGAACTCCACTGCCTATTTATTTACTTCTGGGTCCAATTCAAAGTGCTGGTACTTATCTTTTTAACCCCAAATGTCCTGGGACCCAAACATCTGAAGGCATGCCTCTTTCAATCTCAGCCTGTCTGTATGAAAAGGCTCTGCTTATGGTGTCTTCATCAGAGGTAGAATATGTGACTACAAAAGTAAAGGCTTTTCTTTTCTAGCAGTAGCACAGTGATTAGGGAACCCCATCCCTACAGAGGGTGACCTGGTGCCCACATTGCAAACTTTTCAGCGACAGGCTAAAACAGATTTATTCACCCAGGCATTTTAACTTATGTATTCTTTTGAAAGAGTTCAATCCCTCTTTCCTCGAACGATATTTGGTGTGTCCAGGAGTGCTAATGCTACACCTAATTCCTTAAACTATTTGGCTTGAATATATCCTATTCATTTTTTGGCTTCATTGTTGTCCTTTGTTTATCCCCGATTCCTTTGTATGCTACGTAATGACAAATACCTAGAAGTCTGCCTAGAAGAAGGAAGTGGTACAGAAAATTATTTCAGCAAGAAGGGCCAGATCTACACCAAGCAGGATATAACACTATGAAAGCGGTTTGAAAATGGTAGATGGAATGTGTCCTGGGCCCCAACAGTTGTCAGTGCACTTCAATACCATTATAAAGCATTAGTGTAGATCCTGCTGTTGTCTCCTTCCTATTTCTTATCTTTGAGTAGCACAAGTTCCATGTTCACCTTAGTTGTTGGGTTTGCCAGGCCCAAACTTCAAAAATGAGGTGAATTTTTGGTTATCTATTCCCAAATACAGGATAGCTTTTTCCCTGGCTCAATGCAATGTTCTACCCTCTAATCTTCTAGACGGTAGATATAACAAAATTCCAGTTAATATAAGATGTTGCCCCTGCAACAGTGAAGAAGTAGAGTCTGTTCTGCATGTCTTCTTCAACTGTCATTTTTATCAAGGGGCTAGAGATAATTTAGCTTAATATATTACATAATCTTTTCCAGTCCTTGCTGATTATTTTACTTGAGGGTTTTAACATTTCAATTACAGAGCAAGTTGCTATTTTTTTAAAATTCAGCCATCTGGATCTATTATTGTTTCTTGATTCTGTTCTCAACTTTTTATGTACTATTTTTTTTAATACATTTTTTATATTTGTATATTTTTTTTATTTGTATGTATGCAGTCTGTAGACCGTAACTAATAAACCACTACATCAGCTTGTGTATGTTTTAATTGGTAAGGGTTTTGTCTGTATTTATGCTGTGACAATTGACTCTATACTGCCCTGAAATTCTAAACAGAATGAACGGTGGTGCAAAATAAATAAATAAAAATGTTTCAATAAATAAAATAATGGATAAATAAGTTAGAACTGAGCTGAAATGTCCCAAAAGACCTTTTTCTGACAAAGGTTCAAGATTTATCTTTCTTTCATAACTCCTTGGGTGGGGGTGGGGGAATCATTTTTTTTTTTAATCCATATATTCTCTACCATTTTGGGGGGATGGCAGCCACCAACGCACCCGCCCTCCACAATGTCCTGGAATAGTTCTGGGACTAGACATTGTGATGCTTGCAGCAAAAAATATATATAAAAATACAAATATAAGGACCCTCTGGGGGAAGAGAAAAAAGCTGAGCTACTCCCACCCCAAGAAACTACTGGAGAATCCCTTCTCTCCCTCAAGATATTTGATGAAGGGGTCCTCACAATTTCTCTGCTCAGAAATAGCATGGAGAACTTTTAACAGGCCATTTGTGCACTGCTCTAAAACCAATAAATAGCAGCAGCTAAGACTTCTATGCCATTTCATGCTGTGGAACAGTAGCATGCATTGCATACTTTTGTATATATTGAGCTTGCACAAACTGATTTGTTCAGTATTTGTGTTGCAATTCAGGAAATGTGCTAATGGTTTCAAAGAAAACAGGCTTTCTTACACACTCTCACATAATTTATCATGGTCCACAAAACAGCTCTTCTGATACAATGTACAATTACAATGTTCTGTGACTCAAGGTGTTAACAGTCACGGAGATAAGAAGCAATGACATAAATTGAGTGTCTTAAAACATTACTTTTGGAAAACTGGGAAAGTGACAGCTGTGTGTGACCAAGCTAGAGAACAAACTGGGAGAAGAAGAGAAGGCAGACATCTTCATCTACAGTCATATAAATGAAAGCCAATGTGGTGCAGAGGTTGGAGCATTGGACTAGAATTGGGGAGCGTGAAGTTTAAATTTCCACTCATCCTCTCAGCCATAAACCCCTAGTCAAATCCTCTTAGTCTAACCTCCTGACTGGATTTGCACAACACACTCACCCACACTCAGTGGTTGAGTATGGGTTGTTGTTGAACCATGGGCTCTTTGTTAAACTGTGGGTTAGTGTGTTGTCTCAACCCAGGACATTTTCCTCAGGGTGGCTTGTTAACCAGGTAGTGTGGCTTATTTTTCTCCAACAAGCCTCCTTGAGAACCAATGGTTTGTTGTTGTGTTGTTCAGGGTGGTTAACAAGCCACAATGTATGGTTGACAAATCACCCTATGGAAAAATGTCCTGGGTTCCGACAAGTCAACAAACAACCCATTGTTCAGCAACAACCCACACTCAAGCACTAGGTATGGGTTAGTATATTGTGTGAACAGCCCCTTATAGTTCCAGGATTCAGGAAGCCTTAGGCTGCCAGTTAACCATCTATAGTTGATTAATTCACTTCAGCCAAGAGTACACGAAGAACTGTTTTTAGTAAGTTCTATTCTGGTTTTGTACTAACAAGAATTAGTAAGAGAAACATCTCTGAACTCATTTTTCACTTTTATAATAAACATACATTTCTTCCAATAAAGTATTGACATCATAATATAGCATAGCCTAAGATGGAAAATGGTAGTTGGCTTTAAACATGTCTTATTATAGAACATTTCAAGATCTTGATAGTTCAAAGGGAGAAGCTTTTATCTAAGTCTCAAGGCTTACCCAGCTATTGTATTAAAGTTGATCAGCTAGAAGGTATAGAGAAAGGAGCTTCAATATGTTATGAAGCTAATATGACCAGACATCAGAGCACATTTATGCCACTTGTGAAGAGTGTATAATCCAATTGTAATAATTTTCTATCTGTCCAATAAATTAGGCTCATATTCTTACTATCGCATTGTTGCTAAACATCCCTAAGAGATTAGACATATAAAAAAGAATTAGCACGCAAGCCCTATGCAGGCTGGGAATGCTGGAAGATGTAGACCTTTCTTCTGTCTAAATATGCATAGCATCGCACCTTTAGAGCACAATACTTAGACAGAATATTTAGACAGAAATAAATCCTACAACTCCCAGAGTTCCCCAGCCTGCCAAGCTGGGAGTTGTAGGCCTTCCCATATGTAGTCACCAGGTGAAAACCTTTTTATTTACTCAGTATTTTAACAGGTTATCAACTTAATTTTTAACTTTGTTGTTTTAAATTTGTATTTTAAATCTGTATTTTAAATCTGTATTAATTTCTGCACTGCTGCTCGGTTTTATCCTAGTTCTGTTTTTAGATTGCATTTTATACTATACTGTTGTTTGTTTTATATTTTGAATGGTCTTCATGGTTTTAATTTTTTGCAAACCGCCCAGAGAACTTTGACTATTGGGCAGTATAGAAATACAATAAATAAATAAATATAAATAAATAAAAGTTAAACTATGCCAGTATTTTTGGTATTTGGGCCTCACCTGTTTTGCCTTCAGCTCTGGTCCCTATTGCCTTCAGCTTCTCTGAAATGGATCTTGGCCCTCAGGCTAAAAGAGGTCCAACACCCCTGGCTGTAGAAGCTTATAACCTTCAGTGTATTGTCATGCTTGACATGACGAACTCTCCTTGGGTGTTAGAGTTTTGGGGTGGGGGGGGCAATGCATTCAACATTTTGAAGAGAGAGGCTATAATAGCAGAACAACTTGAAGAAAGTAAGAAAGGCATGTTTTCCCAATATGAACTACTGCTTCTGTGTGTTTAGATGTATACTTACATATTTTGTTGTATATATCAGTGTATGTGTATGTTTTACGCCACCACCATCCCCGAATAATTCCCCTGGACATCCAAGTGGCTGGGAAAGGGGAGGGAGGAAGTAAGAAAACAGACTCAACCAAAGGAGCCCCTGTGAAGGAGTGGTTGCAGCCCACGGCTCCAATGGCTGGGCATAGATTGGACCAACCATCAAAGTAGTTATCAACCACAATGATAAGCATCATAGTACTTTGCTGAGAACCTTGAACGTTTATTTAGTTCCATCCCTGGCTGAGACCCTATCAGAGTAGATAGTACTGGGCAAGACTGGGCAATAGTCTGATGTGGTATTATGTACTTCCTCTGTCTCCCTGGTTCTGGGAAAGAGAATCCAGAAACAGAGGCTGATATTTCAAGCATTATAATTAGAATAGGGACTTTTTACTTGCTCTCACTTCAGCCTCAGAAGATGGGGCACTCATTTGTACTCCTCTGCAACTGGTCTTCTCCAATAGCAGGCTCTCTAATTTGATTGTACAATAGAATCAGAGGGCAAAACAAAAAAAAAAACAGCAAGCCTGTAATTCATGCAGGTTGAACGCTAGACAGGGCTGGGCAAGATTTTTGTGTCTTGCCAGATCTACACCTTGTGTCAAATCATTATGAATGTGGAATAAAAAGCAGGATATAACACTATGAAAGTGGTATATGGAATGTGTATTGTGCCCCAACAGTTATCAGTGCACTTCAATACCGCTATAAAGTAGATCTGGTCTGAGTTAGAAAACTCAAATTAATTGAAATTCTACTAGATCTCTAACAGTACAGGACACTAGCTATCCCACTTATTCATATCAATGGGGGGGGGGGCTTTTCAGATGCTTCTCAAGCTTGTTTGGAGATATGACCAAGTTGTTTTTTCTCTCCAGCTACAGCACAAATACTTTAGCTCATTCTACGTTAGTTAACAAGCACATTCTGAAATACTGTATTAAAGCCCACTGGCATCTTGCAAATCAGTTTACAGCTCTAAATATCGGCAGCCAGAGCTAAAAGTAGTTATTTCCCGTAATTGTGAATGATATCAGTTAATTTTATGCATGGCTAGTTAAGAAACCAAGGGCTATAAAATCATAGGATAACGGGGGGGGGGGACCCTAGTCCTAATAGCTTTTATTTATTGCCTCTGCTATCATCGAAGACCACAACCACTATTATAAATGTATATAAACAATACCAATGAAGGCTTAATGCTTTTTATCACCAATCTCCATTGTCTGGCGCCTACCGAGAAGAAGCTTTGTGCTCAATGTATTGTGTAATTAAGATCCTTTTTACTGGTTAGCAAAGCTAAGACTGTTATCAAATAATTTATGTAGGAAATGAACAGCAGCGAGTGCAGTAACACACAATGTGGCAGTAAGAATCCTGTAAATATTAGACACTCATATTAATTGCTACCATGAGCGACTAGGCAAGCAGCTAAGATATAAAATGATTATCACCCCAGCTGGTGTCTTCTTGGCGACGCCAAGAAGCACTCTGGAGCTGCGATAATCAGGTATCAGAAATTTTCCCTCGCCGGCTGACATGGCTCAACTGCTTTCACAGGGCTGATAGGTACAGAGGTGGAGGCTGCAATCGCTGTGTGTTGCCAAAGCGTTATCAGCAATAATAGAAAAGGTGGTGGCTTTAAGCGTTGTGAAGGGTTACGTAGCAGGTGAACAAATCACACCACTCCCCTCACTACCACACGTAATGGATCAGACTGGCTTGAATATCAAGAGGATTTCTATTTTAAAATCAGCATGAATTTTTACCTCAGAAAGGGGTGGGTGGGAGATCTGGTCATTTCCCCAGGCTGGCGAAAACATTACAAGGAATTCTGTGGCTCTTTCCTCTGCAGAAAGAGGAGGAGGAGGACTTGTGGCTATGCTGTGAGACTGAGTGGAGGAAGGTCAGGGGAGGTTGCCTAATCCCTTCCCCTCCAGTCATTTTTCATTAACAAGCAACTTGGCAAGGCAGAAAAGGGTGAAGCAGTCTATTCCTTCTGCTAAACCCATCCCACCTGGGCTGGCATCAGCTTCTAGCATCCTTGAGCATCTGCCCGCACCCTAACACACTGGCAGGGCTCACTATTGATGCCTGATACTCCAAACACCACCAGACAGCTGGGCCCTGGAGCAATGCTATGTTAGGAGCATTGTGGGCAATTAAAATGGTAGCTAGGTTCTAGGGGTGTGCATCGGATCGGATCCGATCCACGATCCGAATCCGATCCGCCCCAAAAATCGGAAAATCCGATCCGATCCGATCCGATACACCATCCGATCCGATCCGATCCGATCCGGCGAGGTCCGATCCGGATCGGATCGGATCGGCGGATCGGACGCCATTTTAAATGCGTTTTTCCCATAGCAAAGTATTGTTGTTTTACAAAAACGCCTATAACTTTTTCATTTTTAACGACAGAAGGATGAAACTTGGGCACATTGTACACTGGTTAGGGATAGGTATCTGTGAGAAATTTCAGAAAGATTGGTGCATGCAGTTTGTGGCAATTAATTTTTTAATAAATAACATGGAATGCCTATAACTCGGTCATTTTTAAAGTTACACACATGAAACTTTGCCACATTGTAGGTGGAACCTTGGGACCCACGTGTGTGAAATCCCAGAACCGTGGGTGCTTGCCTGGTGTGGCAATGAATTTTTGAAAAATGGGTAGTAGTGGGGTAAATGCAGTTATGCCTCCCATGTTTTTATTTTTAAAGATACAAACAGGACACTTCGGCACATTACAGGGAACACTTCCCTTGATATGTGTGTAAAATTTCAGACAGCTAGCTCCAGGAATGTGTTGGCAATGAATTGTTGAAAATTGGGTAGCAGTGGGGTAAAATACAGTTTTGCCTCCCATTTTTTTATTTTCAAAGATACAAACGGGAAACTTTGGCACATTGCAGGGAACACTTCACTTCAAATGTGTGTGAAATTTCCGGAAGCTAGGTGCAACATTTTAGTGGGAAACGAACGTTTATTCATGGCATTTCACATGGGATTTATGGGTTGGTTTTAAGAGCTACAAACCTCTAACTCGCTCACATGGCACAGGACCTATGCCCGCTCAAACGCTGGAAATTTAACAAACTTTGGTGCAATGCTTTAGTGGGAAAACAAAGGTTTATGCATGGCATTTCACATGGGATTTATGGGTTGGTTTTAAGAGCTACAAACCTCTAACTCGCTCACATGGCACAGGACCTATGCCCGCTCAAACGCTGGAAATTTAACAAACTTTGGTGCAATGCTTTAGTGGGAAAACAAAGGTTTATGCATGGCATTTCACATGGGATTTATGGGTTGGTTTTAAGAGCTACAAAACTCTAACTCGCTCACATGGCACAGGACCTATGCCCGCTCAAACGCTGGAAATTTAACAAACTTTGGTGCAATGCTTTAGTGGGAAAACAAAGGTTAAACTTTATTATTTTAAACCTTCAGGAAAGGGAGGGGGAGGCTGTGTTTGTGTGTGTGTGTTTGACAGCTTGATCCACCAATTGTGCTTTAGAATACATGACTGAATCACCCAATCCTGTGAAGACTTTCTTCAGCCTCCAATCGCAATGCTGGAGGAGGGCACCAGTATATATTCTCTCAGCCCTGCCCTTCTGGCTCTTTGTGGGTTGAACGTGGAGGAGATTAGGGAGTGTTTTGGAGCTGTGTTGGAGAGACTGTATTGATTTGATTGTATTTGGAGGTGGTTTTGAGGAGTTTCTGATCTTTTACTTCAGCTTTTCTTGTTCTCTCTCTTGGCTTTCCTTTCTCTCTTGCCTTTCCTTTCTTAGATAGCACGTTTGTTTGTCTGTGAGTTCAGTTTGTCTTTGCAGTGAGTGTGTTTGTTTGTTCTACTTTCGCTTTCTGAAAAAAACCCAAAAAAATAATAAAAAAATATTTCTATCCTCTCTCTCTCTCTCTCTCTTTCTCTGTGTGTGTGTGTGTGTGTGCGCGCTTGTGAGTGAGTGTGTGTTGCTGGGCTGTGTAGCCTGCTGCTACAAACACAAAAAAAGTCAGCAAAGCACACACTTACACAAAAATAAATAATAATAAAAATAAAATGAAGCGTGGCACTCAAAGGGGGGGTGCTCCCAAGGCAGCATTTGGGAGAGGCCGCTCTGGGCATGGCGCTGCTGCTGCTGCTGCTGGGACCAGCAGCAGGCAGCCTACTTCCACACCCCCAGTTAAACTGAGGCGTTCTCCACTGGGGCAGCAGAAGCAGGCAGAGGCAACTCAAAGTAGTGCCTGCAGGGCACTCTTTCAGCAACATGAGGCAGGTGCTGGGAGCAGCAGTGGGCATGAAGAAGGAGCACTATATTATCCAGCTCCTTCTTTGGTGGGTGAGCCTGTGAACCCGCTGACTGATCTTTTCCCAGATCTTGTGGAAGTCAGCGAGGTTCAGAGTGAGAAGGAGGACTCTGATGTGGGGCAAGAGGAAGAGCAGGCAGCACCAGAGACTTACTCTCCACAATCCGTCCTCTCTTCCACTCATTCCCTTGCTCCTGAGGTGACACCACAGAGCGAAGGCGCCGGCAGGCCGTCTGTGTCACCCCAGAAGCGACAGGCAAGCAAGGTGTGGGACCACTTTGAGGTGGCAGTGGATTCCCGCTTTGCTGTCTGTCGCTACTGCAAGATGTCAGTGAGCAGGGGAAAAATGCCAGGCCACTTCACCACCACGAACCTCACCCGCCACATGCAGAGGCACCACCAGTCTGTTTTGCTTGGGACCGAGGCGGGCACCTCGCAGCAGACTGGTGCTAGCGGCAAGGGCAAGCAGAAGGCTCCTGCAACTTCTGCCAGCTCTCGACCTCCCATCCCCAAGAGGCTTCGCCAGGCCACCATGGAAGAGATGGGGTGGGGGAAGTATGGAGCCACAAGGTGGCGTTTTCCAGCGCCCAACCAGATCACCAATTGCATCGGTGAGATGGTGGCGTTGGATGACCAGCCATTCAGCCTCGTCGAGAACGCAGGCTTCAAGAGGCTGATGGCTCTTGTGGTTCCATACTACAAGCCGCCGTGTCGCACCACCCTGAGCAGGCGTGTGGTGCCCTCCCTGTACCAGGCATGCAGGGAGTTAGTTCTGGGTCGTCTGTGCCAGGCAGAGGCACAGAAGGTGCACTTCACTTCGGACATCTGGTCCAGCGAAGGAGGAGTGCACGCTTACCTGTCCCTGACGGCTCACTGGTGGGGAGCCTCAGGGCAGGAAGCACCCAGGACTTCTGGGACTGGGAAGGAGGGCTGCCGCTGGGCCCTCCTTCATACCGCAGTCATGGACCAGTCCCACACGGCGGAGGAGATTACGGAGGCCATGAACCGCATGGTGGCAGGGTGGCTGGGCGGGCACCAGCACACCCGCGGTTACATGGTCACGGACGGGGGAGCCAATATGCTGAAGGCGGTGCGCGATGGCGGATTTGAGGGCATCCGCTGCATCGCGCACGTCTTCAACCTGGTCGTCAGGGATGGCCTTGGAGGCAGCAAGGCCCCTCTCCCTCCCCAAATCCGTAATCTCCTAGAGAGCTGCAGGAAGGTGGCTGGGCATTTCCACCACAGCGTGAAGGGCAGTCGGTTGCTGCGGGAGAAGCAGCAGGAGCTGGGACTTCCGCAGCACCGGCTAGTGCAGGACGTGGCAACACGTTGGAACTCCACCTACCACATGCTCGAGCGTATGGTGGAGCAACAGCGTGTTGTCCACGAGATGTTCAGGGTCGGGGACATTGGCATCCAGGCCCCACTGTCCAGGCAGCAGTGGGAGGCCATGTCCCAGCTTCTGGTGGTCCTCAAGCCGTTCCTTGAGGCCACCGAGACCCTGAGCAGCAGCACTGCCCTTCTCAGCCAGGTGCTCCCCGTGGCCAGGCATCTCCAGAATCAGATGGGCGAGTTTCTGGAGGCCGGGGATGCCGTCACCGGCAGGCGCTTCCTGCCAGAGGTGCGGGAAGTGGTGACGAGGCTGAGGGAAAGCCTATCCCGCCGGGTCCAGCCTCTCTACAACGAGAGGCAGTACATGTTGGCCACCATGTGCGACCCGCGCATCAAGGATGGGTTATGTGGGCAGACTTCCCGGGCAGGTTGGGTGGAAATGCTGGTGACGGACGTTCGGGCGGCCCGGGATGCCAGGATTGGGCAGGCAGAGGAGGAGCCCACCGAAGCCCAGGCGCTAAGTCCGCTGAGCACCACCAGCAGCGGCGGCACCAGCACCACCACACCCAGCAGGGGGACAGGCCAGGGGTTTTGGGACAAGGCTTTGCAGGCTGCGGTTGGGCATAGAGGCACTCAACCCAGCCGCCGCCAGGATGACGCTGCAGCAGCAGTGCAGCGTTACCTGGCGGAGCAGATGGAGGACGGCTCCATCGAACCCCTGGCCTACTGGTCATCTCGGCGCCAGATGTGGCCTGATCTGGCGCGGGTGGCCATGGACAGAATCAGCTGCCCACCGTCCAGCGTTCCAAGCGAGCGGGTGTTTTCCATGGCGGGCGACGTGGTCACACCCCGCCGCTCTCGCTTGGACGCTGAGATTGTGGAGCAGCTGGTCTTCCTCAAGGTCAATCTGCCCCTGCTGGGATACCCCACCCTCATGCCCGCGGGGGAGTAATTGGCAGGCACCCCCCATCCATCCCACACCTTTGGGCAGGCACCGGCAGGCCCTTGATTTTTTAATTCTTATTTTCGGTTAATTAATTTTCTTTACTTTAATTTACTGGCTGTGTTGTTTACAGCTCAGTAACTCAACTCTGAACGATGGATCCCGAAGGGATCTAGTTTCTTCTCCTAGCCTCTTACATTGAGGGGATGCACAAGCATCTCACACATTCTATGTTGTTTGACTTGAACCAATGTGCTTGCACGTGTGCCTCTGAAATTGGACTCCGATGGCTCCCTCCAGGCCTTCTGTAAGGTCCCACACTTCCATGGGCGTTTCTTCTTGTAAGACCACGTCAGAGGCTCATGAGAACTTTGGATAAGAAGAAGGCTTAATTTTATCGCCAAGGAACGCATGCACCTCTCTGACTATGAACGAAGGACGCGATAGGATTCCTCTTCCAGGCTCCTACATTGAGTGGATGACAAGCAGCATCCCACACTGTTTCTGACTGTGTCTTTTGGACTTATGTGGCAGCCTTGCAGGGCTGTCACTGTGTGTTGTGTTTATTTTGGCTATATGATTTAAAAAACTGCCTGCCCGCCTGCCCGCCTGCTAGGTTGCCGCCATTGTGAAGTAGCCGGAATGCGTGGGCTGGTCTCACGGTTTCATTGCTTACTTGTGCAATGCGCAAGCGCCTGGCATCATGCCCGCCTCTGCCTCTGCCTCTGCCTGCCTGCCTGCCCGCCTGCTAGGTTGCCGCCATTGTGAAGTAGCCGGAATGCGTGGGCTGGTCTCACGGTTCTATTGCTTACTTGTGCAATGCGCAAGCGCCTGGCATCATGCCCGCCTCTGCCTCTGCCTCTGCCTGCCCGCCTGCCCGCCTGCTAGGTTGCCGCCATTGTGAAGTAGCCGGAATGCGTGGGCTGGTCTCACGGTTCTATTGCTTACTTGTGCAATGCGCAAGCGCCTGGCATCATGCCCGCCTCTGCCTCTGCCTCTGCCTGCCTGCCTGCCTGCCCGCCTGCCCGCCTGCTAGGTTGCCGCCATTGTGAAGTAGCCGGAATGCGTGGGCTGGTCTCACGGTTCTATTGCTTACTTGTGCAATGTGCAAGCGCCTGGCATCATGCCCGCCTCTGCCTCTGCCTCTGCCTGCCTGCCTGCCTGCCCGCCTGCCCGCCTGCTAGGTTGCCGCCATTGTGAAGTAGCCGGAATGCGTGGGCTGGTCTCACGGTTCTATTGCTTACTTGTGCAATGTGCAAGCGCCTGGCATCATGCCCGCCTCTGCCTCTGCCTCTGCCTGCCTGCCTGCCTGCCCGCCTGCCCGCCTGCTAGGTTGCCGCCATTGTGAAGTAGCCGGAATGCGTGGGCTGGTCTCACGGTTCTATTGCTTACTTGTGCAATGTGCAAGCGCCTGGCATCATGCCCGCCTCTGCCTCTGCCTCTGCCTGCCTGCCTGCCTGCCCGCCTGCCCGCCTGCTAGGTTGCCGCCATTGTGAAGTAGCCGGAATGCGTGGGCTGGTCTCACGGTTCTATTGCTTACTTGTGCAATGTGCAAGCGCCTGGCATCATGCCCGCCTCTGCCTCTGCCTCTGCCTGCCTGCCTGCCTGCCCGCCTGCCCGCCTGCTAGGTTGCCGCCATTGTGAAGTAGCCGGAATGCGTGGGCTGGTCTCACGGTTCTATTGCTTACTTGTGCAATGTGCAAGCGCCTGGCATCATGCCCGCCTCTGCCTCTGCCTCTGCCTGCCTGCCTGCCTGCCCGCCTGCTAGGTTGCCGCCATTGTGAAGTAGCCGGAATGCGTGGGCTGGTCTCACGGTTCTATTGCTTACTTGTGCAATGTGCAAGCGCCTGGCATCATGCCCGCCTCTGCCTCTGCCTCTGCCTGCCTGCCTGCCTGCCTGCCTGCCTGCTAGGTTGCCGCCATTGTGAAGTAGCCGGAATGCGTGGGCTGGTCTCACGGTTCTATTGCTTACTTGTGCAATGTGCAAGCGCCTGGCATCATGCCCGCCTCTGCCTGCCCGCCCGCCTGCCTGCCTGGAGGTGCCCATGCAGCTGTGACTTTGCCTCTGCCAGTGGGACTTTGCCTCTGCCACTGGGACTTTGCCTCTGCCACTGGGACTTTGCCTGGAGGGAGCTGTGCCAAACTGTGACTTTGCCTGGAGGGAGCTGTGCCAAACTGGGACTTTGCCTGGAGGGAGCTGTGCCAAACTGTGACTTTGCCTGGAGGACCCTGTGCCAATGTGACTTTGCCTGGAGGAGCCTGTGCCACTGGGACTTTGCCTGGAGGGAGCTGTGCCAAACTGTGACTTTGCCTGGAGGGAGCTGTGCCAAACTGGGACTTTGCCTGGAGGGAGCTGTGCCAAACTGTGACTTTGCCTGGAGGACCCTGTGCCAAACTGGGACTTTGCCTGGAGGGAGCTGTGCCAAACTGTGACTTTGCCTGGAGGACCCTGTGCCAATGTGACTTTGCCTGGAGGAGCCTGTGCCACTGGGACTTTGCCTGGAGGGAGCTGTGCCAAACTGTGACTTTGCCTGGAGGGAGCTGTGCCAAACTGGGACTTTGCCTGGAGGGAGCTGTGCCAAACTGTGACTTTGCCTGGAGGACCCTGTGCCAATGTGACTTTGCCTGGAGGAGCCTGTGCCACTGGGACTTTGCCTGGAGGGAGCTGTGCCAAACTGTGACTTTGCCTGGAGGGAGCTGTGCCAAACTGTGACTTTGCCTGGAGGGAGCTGTGCCAAACTGGGACTTTGCCTGGAGGACCCTGTGCCAATGTGACTTTGCCTGGAGGGAGCTGTGCCAAACTGTGACTTTGCCTGGAGGACCCTGTGCCAATGTGACTTTGCCTGGAGGGAGCTGTGCCAAACTGTGACTTTGCCTGGAGGACCCTGTGCCAATGTGACTTTGCCTGGAGTAGCCTATGCCACTGGGACTTTGCCTGGAGGAGCCTGTGCCACTGGGACTTTGCCTGGAGGAGCCTATGTGCCACTGGAGTCCTCCGATCCACAGCCGCCGCACGAATAAGGTAAGTGTGTGCAGTCAACGCAGGGACACCTGAGAGTGTCCAGAAGTGGGGCAGTGTGAGATCTTACTTCCGAGTAAGCAAGCAGACTGCCCATCTGCCCCAGCCACGGCCGCATGGAGGTGGCCCCTCGATTCACGTCGCCCCTACGACTCAGGTAAGAGTGCAGGCAGAGTGGCCATATAGAAAAGAAGGCAGGGCCCCTGCACCTTTAACTGTTGTGATGAAGAGGGAATCTCAGCAGGAACTAATTCCATACAAATGACACTGGCAGAAATTCCCTTTTCTCTACAACTGCTGAAGTTAGGAACCCTGACCTGGATTTGATCTGGTCAGCCTAACGTAGGGTGCTATTAGGAGTGAATGAATAACCCAAGGACAAAAGAAATGGTGATTCTCTAATGATCCGGTAAGCTGTGTCCTGCCAGACACAAAAGGATAGCCAATCCCTCTAACAATGGGCTCAGAAGAGTGATTTAGAAAGGGAGGGGTGCAGGAGAAAGAGGATTGCATCACAAACCAGAGAAGTGTGCCGGTGGGAGACTAGTTACTAGGACTTGCATGTATTAATTAATACAAATCTTTATTTATTTTCCTTTCTTCTTTTGCAGTATAAAAGTATTTATGTAATATTCATTATCCCCCTCCTCTTCTTTTGCAGCCTATGGCACTCTCACTGCCACAGTGCCCGGGAAAGGAGAGACTTTGCCCATTACATGCCAGCCTGCCCGCCCGCTGCTGATGCCGCCTGCCGCCTTCCAGATCGTTCCTGCGAGGCGGGCCAGCCGCCTTTCTTGCACAAGCCATGGGACTAGGGGTCCTCCAGGAGAATCTCACCGAGTCCTCAACGCCCTCAGGACTATGGTAAGTGTTCTGTGAATGGGGGGGGGCACCTTCCACCTAACTGAAGGTTGGCTGTCTGCCTGCTAACTTCCGAGTGAGCAGGCAGCCCCGTGTGCCTACTGGGGCGTGGGCACTCAGGACCGGGCAGATGCCAGTCCTGGGTGAGAGGGAGCCAATGGTGGAAAAGTATGATTTATCTCATGTTAATTCTTTTCCCCCCCCCCCTCCTTCTTTTGCAGCCTATGGAACTCTTCGCCACTGCGCAAAGCGTACCCGTGAATCCAGACTGCCCATCTGCCCCAGCCACGGCCGCATGGAGGTGGCCCATCGATTCACGTCGCCCGCACGACTCTGGTAAGAGCCTGTCAGAGAGCTTACCCACGAGTAAGCAAGCAGGCAGCCCCGTGTGCCTGCTGGGGCGTGGGCACTCAGGACGGGCACATGCCAGTCTTGGGTGGGAGGGAGCCAGTGGTGGAAAAGTATCATTTTCCTCATATTCTTCCCCCCCCCTTCTTCTTTTGCAGCCTATGGAACTCTTTGCCACAGTGCCCAGGAGAGACGGTAATGCAGACTGCCCACCTGCCCGTCACTGCCCGCCTGGAAGTGGCATCTTATCAACAACGCCCTCAGGAGGACTACGGTAAGTGTTCTGTGAATGGGGGGGGGCACCTTCCACCTAACTGAAGGTTGGCTGTCTGCCTGCTAACTTCCGAGTGAGCAGGCAGCCCCGTGTGCCTGCTTTGGCGTGGGCACTCAGGAAGGGCAATCCTGGGTGGAAGGGAGCTGGTTGTGTTGAAGTGGTCAACTAATATTCATTCTTTTTCCCCCCCCCTTCTTCTTTTGCAGCCTATGGCACTCTCACTGCCACAGTGCCCGGGAAAGGAGAGACTTTGCCCATTAAATGCCAGCCTGCCCGCCCGCTGCTGATGCCGCCTGCCGCCTTCCAGATCCTTCCTGCAAAGAGAGCAAGCCGCCCTCCTCGCACAAGCCATGGGACTTGGCATTCGCCCTCAAGGAGAATGTCACCCAGTCCCCAAAGCCGCTGTTGGACTTTGCCCATTAAATGCCAGCCTGCCCGCCCGCTGCTGATGCCGCCTGCCGCCTCCCAGATCCTTCCTGCAAAGAGAGCAAGCCGCCCTCCTCGCACAAGCCATGGGACTTGGCATTCGCCCTCAAGGAGAATGTCACCCAGTCCCCAAAGCCGCTGTTGGACTTTGCCCATTAAATGCCAGCCTGCCCGCCCGCTGCTGATGCCGCCTGCCGCCTTCCAGATCCTTCCTGCAAAGAGAGCAAGCCGCCCTCCTCGCACAAGCCATGGGACTTGGCATTCGCCCTCAAGGAGAATGTCACCCAGTCCCCAAAGCCGCTGTTGGACTTTGCCCATTAAATGCCAGCCTGCCCGCCCGCTGCTGATGCCGCCTGCCGCCTCCCAGATCCTTCCTGCAAAGAGAGCAAGCCGCCCTCCTCGCACAAGCCATGGGACTTGGCATTCGCCCTCAAGGAGAATGTCACCCAGTCCCCAAAGCCGCTGTTGGACTTTGCCCATTAAATGCCAGCCTGCCCGCCCGCTGCTGATGCCGCCTGCCGCCTCCCAGATCCTTCCTGCAAAGAGAGCAAGCCGCCCTCCTCGCACAAGCCATGGGACTTGGCATTCGCCCTCAAGGAGAATGTCACCCAGTCCCCAAAGCCGCTGTTGGACTTTGCCCATTAAATGCCAGCCTGCCCGCCCGCTGCTGATGCCGCCTGCCGCCTTCCAGATCCTTCCTGCAAAGAGAGCAAGCCGCCCTCCTCGCACAAGCCATGGGACTTGGCATTCGCCCTCAAGGAGAATGTCACCCAGTCCCCAAAGCCGCTGTTGGACTTTGCCCATTAAATGCCAGCCTGCCCGCCCGCTGCTGATGCCGCCTGCCGCCTCCCAGATCCTTCCTGCAAAGAGAGCAAGCCGCCCTCCTCGCACAAGCCATGGGACTTGGCATTCGCCCTCAAGGAGAATGTCACCCAGTCCCCAATGCCGCTGTTGGACTTTGCCCATTAAATGCCAGCCTGCCTGCCCGCCTTCCAGATTCTGCTGTGGAAGGAGAAATAAATAATACTAGGTGCTGCAAGAGACCATGTGGATTGGCTCTACATCAAAGCAGCCTTCTGGTTTAGAATTACATAGTACACAAGAAAAGAACAATCACTTATCCTGCAAGATCCCTTCCCAGGCTAGGATCTGAATAATAGCTATTAGCTAGGATCTGAATAGCTATTACCTGGGATTAGCTACTAGTGCATTTGGTAGCATTCCTGCAACCAACACCTGTCTTGTCATGTAAATGTATGGGTCCCTAAAGCAATTTACAATCACTTTACATTTTACAAATGAATAAGTGAAACGTTCTTCCCTCATTACCAATCCACACCAGGCAGGCAATGTCCCCTTCCTGAAGGTTTAAAATAATAAAGTTTAACCTTTGTTTTCCCACTAAAGCATTGCACCAAAGTTTGTTAAATTTCCAGCGTTTGAGCGGGCATAGGTCCTGTGCCATGTGAGCGAGTTAGAGGTTTGTAGCTCTTAAAACAAACCCATAAATCCCATGTGAAATGCCATGCATAAACCTTTGTTTTCCCACTAAAGCATTGCACCAAAGTTTGTTAAATTTCCAGCGTTTGAGCGGGCATAGGTCCTGTGCCATGTGAGCGAGTTAGAGGTTTGTAGCTCTTAAAACCAACCCATAAATCCCATGTGAAATGCCATGCATAAACCTTTGTTTTCCCACTAAAGCATTGCACCAAAGTTTGTTAAATTTCCAGCGTTTGAGCGGGCATAGGTCCTGTGCCATGTGAGCGAGTTAGAGGTTTGTAGCTCTTAAAACCAACCCATAAATCCCATGTGAAATGCCATGCATAAACCTTTGTTTTCCCACTAAAGCATTGCACCAAAGTTTGTTAAATTTCCAGCGTTTGAGCGGGCATAGGTCCTGTGCCATGTGAGCGAGTTAGAGGTTTGTAGCTCTTAAAACCAACCCATAAATCCCATGTGAAATGCCATGAATAAACGTTCGTTTCCCACTAAAATGTTGCACCTAGCTTCCGGAAATTTCACACACATTTGAAGTGAAGTGTTCCCTGCAATGTGCCAAAGTTTCCCGTTTGTATCTTTGAAAATAAAAAAATGGGAGGCAAAACTGTATTTTACCCCACTGCTACCCAATTTTCAACAATTCATTGCCAACACATGCCTGGAGCTAGCTGTCTGAAATTTTACACACATATCAAGGGAAGTGTTCCCTGTAATGTGCCGAAGTGTCCTGTTTGTATCTTTAAAAATAAAAACATGGGAGGCATAACTGCATTTACCCCACTACTACCCATTTTTCAAAAATTCATTGCCACACCAGGCAAGCACCCACGGTTCTGGGATTTCACACACGTGGGTCCCAAGGTTCCACCTACAATGTGGCAAAGTTTCATGTGTGTAACTTTAAAAATGACCGAGTTATAGGCATTCCATGTTATTTATTAAAAAATTAATTGCCACAAACTGCATGCACCAATCTTTCTGAAATTTCTCACAGATACCTATCCCTAACCAGTGTACAATGTGCCCAAGTTTCATCCTTCTGTCGTTAAAAATGAAAAAGTTATAGGCGTTTTTGTAAAACAATAATTTGCTATAGGAAAAAGCATTCAAAATGGCGTCCGATCCGGATCGGAAAATCCGATCCGCGGATCGGAATCGGATCCGATCCGATCCGACACACGATCCGATCCGATCCGATCCGATCCGACCCCCCAGGTCCGATTCCGATCCGCTATCCGATCCGATCCGGGGGGTCAGTGCACATCCCTACTAGGTTCACCTGCCTGGTACCAGAAGGCTGCTGCAGTGTGGATGCCATTGCTGCCCATGACTGCCAGCAGTTAAGCTATCAGGGCTGACCAATGGAGGAAGGGGCCTACCTATAGAGGAGGGGCTCCACAAAGAGCACTTTGTTCATATACAAACTGTACTTAGACTCTGTATATAAGGACTGCACAGACAGTTAAGTGGACACACCTAAGCCATGGAACAGGGCTTGTTGCAATGATCCTGCTCTCCCCAATGTGTATTCACTGCAGAAGACATGTATTCAAATGATGACTATATCGTGAAAGGGCTGCAATGCCATATTTGTTTTTTTTTATCCAAATAAATCTTCGGCGTGGAAGAAAATACTCAGGCAGGCCATCTTTATTCCCTTCTGTAGCTATTGTAGTGAAAGCCAACACAGACTCCTTAATAGGCCACCGGAACAAAGTTTTCTATTTTCCCCATGCAAAACGATCTATCACTAGATGGAAAATAAAACACTTTTAGGGTCCCCGGGACACCTCTAACTCCCTCTCCAACAAAGCCTCTTTCAACAGTGCTGGAAGCTTGGCGCAGTAAACTGCAGGATCTTATATATTAACAGCAAACTCATTCTCTGCATGTGGCTCCTTACGTTGCCAAAATGGGACTATCCATGCACAAGAAGGAGGTACCAGCAGGGTAAGTTGGGAAACCTCCAAGATTTGCAGAACTACAAAGAGTCTTGGGAGAGGGGGGATACTCCTAAGTGGTGGGGGAGGGGTTTAAAATAGCCCAATGAAGACTGAGCATGCTAAAGGGCACAGAATACTGAGTGTTAGGGGGAAAATAAGGAAAACCAGGAGAAAGGATGAATGGAATGGAGTATCCTGGAAGAGGGCACAGCTACCTTGAGAGCCATTGTTTGGGAGAACGGTAGGGTAAAAAATAAAATAAAAATTTAAAATAAATAAATAAATTGTCAGCGAGCTGGAATCCTGAATAGGAGCACTCCAACTGCAACATTTTGTCGCAGGTTCTACTAGTCAGGCTCTAAAATAGATTTGCAAAGGACATGTATTTCACAAACAAATCGCTGGGTGTCAACAGACTCAGTGTATTTGAATAAATATTGAAAAATCTCTCCATACTTAATCAATTATTACCCTGTTGGTGATGAATGATCATTGGCATTTGTGTCTGTCTCCTGTAAAATATGTCAACTATACTGTGTGCTGTATCTGAATTGGTTACTAACTCTCATATCTTGATCAGAAAATGGTGCTATGCGCTCAGATATTATTAGTCATCTTGTGTACACTGCAGGCATAAATCCCTTAATTTACTCATTTGTGAACTATAATAGGAGGCTTTGCCTCTCTGTCTTCCAAATTAATAAAGAATAACAAGGAGATGAGCAGATTCCATTTCTTCTGGCTATTCTTCAGGTTATTCAAAACAGTGTGTTTTTAGCACATCTCAATAATCTGGCTCTAGAAGCACAGTGTAAGCATTATCATTGCCTTAATACTGATCCTAGCACTGCAAATCCTCCCATTTCATTTGCAACTCAATTTTCTTAATTTAAGCTTCTCACATCTTTGGTTAAATTAGCTGTCTCGTTCTAATTAACAGTTTGTACACTTGAGAAATATAACCTCTTGTTTAAAGAGTAATGTCTCTTTCGTATTCTGGGTGCCTACTTAATTTGTTCTATGTCAGAGAGTGTAGAGATGGAAACGTTTAATTACAGGAAAAGGTAAGTTTTCAGCTTCCATGTCCAGCATTTATTAGACATTTCCTTGAGCAAAGGTATCTTCATGGCTTACCTAATGAGATAGTCAAAGATCTACTGCCATTTCTGTTAAAGTGTTACAATTGATATTGGTATGCTCAGCATATCACTGAAAATGTGGCTTGAAAATTAACATAATGTTAGTAATTATTTCTTCTTCTTTTTTTAAGGTACCAGGACAATGTAAGAAATCCATGGCAAGACCATCTCTCCTGGACATTATTGGTTTCATAAGCACATACTGACTGCTAAGAATAAGATTTTTGAAACTCTTTACTAAGGATATTCTACTGACCGCTAGTATCACTAGCTAATAGTATGAACTGTGAACCAGGAAATTCCTCATTCAATAAGTAAAACTTCCTTAGGCATAACATGTTCTCTAAGCCTCTGTTCCCAACCTCTCCCATTCTGGTATGTGTATTTGCATGTACATATATGTAACCCTTGGGTCAGCACCAAGGGCTGGGTTCTGTGCCTAGGGGTGGTTTGTTTTTCCTCTATGGATCTCTGGCTCAAGCCCCCACCCAGGAAACTGAGATACAATTTAGGACTGTCTGAACAGCAACCTCACTCACACACCTGAGGTATAAGTACTCATGTTTATTCCAATTTAGCAATAGCCCATGGTCTAGGTAGTAGGCCAATGGACCTAGGGAGCACTGCAATAAACTGGACTGGTGGGTAACAGCAACAGGAACTGGGGAACTTTGCAATAAGGGGCTCAACAGGAACTGGGGAGCACTGCGAGGAACTCTACCAGCAGGTGGCAGCAACAAGAACTGGGGGTGCATTGCAATGAGGATCTTTACCAGCAGGTGACAGCAACAGGAACTGGGGTGTGTTGGAATGAAGATGGCAGGTGGCAGTAATACGAACTGGAAAGGATTGCAATGAGAATCTCAAATCCAAAGATAATTGTTAAGTTAGCCCCATATTAGAGTAGTGTAGCACCTACCTTCCAAATAGTGATTTCAGGAAAAAATGATTGAATTTATGAAGGTTTGAGGTAAAGTTGAAGGATTAAATATAGAGTTAGTTCTGCTCTTCTGTCTTCTCTTCATCCAAGAAATACTTTCGAAAAGGTAACAGAATTTGTTCTTTGTCTAGTTAGTTAAAAACCACTTCTAGCAGGAGACAGGTCAAGTTCAGTTCCTCTCTACACAGAGTGAATCCATCCTTTTCCTCCTAATTAGAGTCCTGACCCCTGTTCTCCAAGGGCCCGTTAAAGTCAGGGCAAGCCAGCACCCAGTCTGCACCCATAGTGTGGATGGCTGACAGAGATGGAAACACAAGGGTCCCAACCATCCCTTTTGTCTCTTAACTTATCTCAACAGTCCCAGAAGGGTATATGCACAACTCTGCTCCATATGCAAATGAGCTCTATGCATGCTGGAGCATATTTTTCCTGCTCCCCCCACCAGGTGGTGTATACTCTTTTCCCTACCATTTTACATATATAATCATAATAATATGTACAACTAGTGAACTCAGATGCTGAGTTACAATGGCTATGTAGAGGAAAATGGGGCTACTGAGAAACAAAGAGGTATCAGCATGGTCAGAGGTACCCCAAGATTTGTACAAGATGACAAATAAAAGTGCCCCGTGAGTATGAACCCTTTACTGCTGATTGTATTACAGAGCTTACCCATGAAGTAATTGGTTGGTGTGAAGTTATATCATTAAACAAAAAACCTATGGTTTACAAAAACAATGTTAAGGCTCTACAGATTCCACCCAAGCACCAAAAAGCAGGGAAATTGGGAGTTAAGGCTCACAAGCCTTAATGCCACATCCTCCCTAAGGAGGCAGAAAGTGCAAGTGAAATTCTCATTCTCCCAAAGCAAATAAACCATGAGGACAGGGTGGAGAATAGGATATGCAGAGGTGACTGTGGGGTTGTGGAAAACTGATCACGAACAACTTAGGGCCACCTACTCTTTTTTTGTTTAGAGCAGCCCTTCCCCAACCTGGTGCCCTCCAAAGGAGTTGAACTACAACTCCCATCATTGCAAGTCAGTATGTCCCATGGTCAGGAATGCTGGGAATGACATGCTTTCTGGAGGTGTGTCATTCTCTCCCACTGCTCCAATCAAGGCCTTAAAAGGGAAAAATGTGTCATTCCCAGGCATTATAGAAAAGGGCCTGATTGAAGCGGTGGGGTGGGGTGAGAATGACATGCTTTCCCTTCCTCCGCTCCAATTGGGGACTTTAAGGTAGCCCCAGAAAGCCATTTTCCTGCCCCCCCACTAGGTGTCCTCTTTTTTGGTTTCCCAAATATGGTCACCCTACTCAGTTCTTGCACAGGCTGCATATCCATCCCTAGATATTTACTCAAAAGTAAAACCCATTGAATTTCCTTGGTTCTTGATAAGCAACACACTTGCTTTTAGATTTGCCAGTCTCAGCATTCTATGTGTGCTATGAATGCCTGCTCTGTCTGTCCCTATAGTTTCCTGCAAGGTCCAGCCAGGGGAAGCCAGTAAATTAAACCCAGGGGTGGAGGATGGGATTCCCTCAGGTTCATCTGACAGCAGGTGCCATAGAACATGGACCTTCCAGGAGTGTTGAGGCTGGATTTCTGGCAGACCCAGCCAGGCAACTTTATGGTCTGTTAGTCCCTCCATTTGGTAGCCCGCAGAGCACCTGCCTCATAAGGCAAATGGCCACATGAGAACTGTTATTATGGCCTGCTACTTTGTTTGTCTTTAGTAGTCTGTGGTCCAGATCTCTTCAGAAGGGGGAATAGTGTTTTGTGGTTGGGGTCAGTCTAAATTATCTCCAGGGATCCCTTACTCAGTGCCTCTGATAGCAAAGAGATTGAGGATTTTCCCCAACTCTGTTACTCTTGAAGTTACTAGGCCTGTTGAAAATAGATTTTATAACATAAGCATGAAAACAATGAATACCCCTTTTAACTTGTTAAACCAATGAAAATATGCCACACAAGTGTCATTTGTATGCAATTAGTTCCTGGTGAAATTCCCTCTTCATCACACCAGTTAAAGTTGCAGGGGCCCTGCCTTCTTTTGTATATGGTCACTCTAATATAGTGCCTGCAACTTTAACTGTTGTGATGAAGAGGGAATTTCACCAGGGACTAATTGCATACAAATGACACTGGCTGAAATTCCCTTTTCTATACAACTGTTAAAGTTACATGAGTCCTGTCCTCCTTTTCATATGGTCAGCCTAAATATACAAAAGTTAAAAATATAATTAAATACTTTTCAATATTAAAGCACTTTAAACATTTGAAATACATAACAATTTAAAAGTCAAAGGTATAGACAGAGGTCCAGATTATTTGCCAAAGGCCTGCTGGAACAAAAAAGGGTTTGTCTGCATCCAAAAACACATCAAGGAGGGAGCGAGTGTAGACTGCAAGGATTAGAAAGAAAATCCATGTGTGTACACTATGCAAAATAAACGACAGCTCAACTGTTTCTAAACCTTATTAGAAAAACAGGGTGACTAGGCCGAAACCAGCGTTGTAGGCCCAGAAGCACTTTGAAAGGTTTCAACGTTGTACTTAAAACTTAACACCGGCCCAAACTAATTAAATGAAGTGTTTGAAGCTTTCAACTTATAGCAGTATGGACCAAACTCTTAGAAAAGAGGAAAGGAGCACTGTGTGTGAGTGGGGTGGGGGAAAATAAAAGAAAGGTATAGCTACCTATTCCCAGGAGAGATCTGAAGATCAAGTTACCATGGATCCAGAGGAACCACACCCTGCTTCACCAGGGAGCAAAAGAGCAAACTGGCCTTATGAAGATAGCCCAAAATACTCTCAGAGCCAAAGGAATGCATGTTCCAGAAGAGAAAAGAGAAACTCTTCTTCTTCACTCAAAAGGTCTGTGCTAGAGGCAGCAGCCATTTCACTCACCCACCCCACATTCTAAGGCAGGAGGGAGGGGGGAGAGTGTGTCACATTATGAGGGAAGATGGCCGCCTCATTGACTTGAATTAGAGGTTAAAATAGTCCTTAAAAGTCAACTGAAGGGAATTTTAAAAAAACGAAAACCTTTCCGTCAACTACAGTCAAGGAGGAAGAAGACCCCCACCACTGGATTACTTAATAAGGCTCTAGAAATTATGCAAATTGTGAGCACAAAAAGTAGCAACCCAGAAGTAAATTTTACAAAAGCAGGGAGACAGGTTTGTATTCCTTTTCTAAGGCTGCCTCTACAAGAGAGGTTTAAAGCTCTTTCAAGGCGCTTTAAATTTTTTACCTCTACAAGAACGGAGCGCAAATCGGGCGTAGAGGCGCGTTATCTCTCCGATTATGCGCATTATCGAATGCGCGTTAAATAGCGAGTTTTATTTTGCTCCGGCCGTTAAAGCGCATTTTGACTATGTGAACAAGCGCTTATGTGCATTAACTACTTGTAAAGCGCATTTTGGTCATCCGTTAATGCGCTTCGCCGCCTCTCGCCGCCTCTTGTGCAGAGGTATTAGGTGTAAATGCGCTTCAGCGATTATGCACATAATCGCCTAACCGGGCGCAAAAGCGAATCCTTGTAGAGGGGACCAAACTTAAACTGCTCTCCTTCCCTCAATCTTTCACCAATCTTCTTGAAATTTTCAGGTAATGTAAAACAAACATTTCTTTCTGGCACCTGTAAATTTCAGAAAGGTTGATGAAACATTTTCGATTTTATGGCTGTTAGAATGACCTCCCCCCCAATTATCACTTTAACATGGCGGAATGTGTTTTTTCCTGACGGCCCTTAACAATGGAGGCACTGCTGTGCCTCCATTAATACTTCTGGCCTTTGGAACTCTTTTTGGAGACCCCCCCTCCAAAATACAGAAGTTCTGTTGCCTGTAGTTCAATATGATGGCTAGATTATTGGGCTATGAACAGGGAGACTTGGGGATCATCTATACCTGCAGGCCTTTTGCGATGGAGGGAGGAATCTCTGGCTTTACAGCTTCTGGGATCATCCCCCAGGGTGCACATGCCAGCACAATATCCCGGAAGTCAAGAGGGACATTCCTACTGCGGATCTTTTTTTTTTTAAGAAGGGAGAGGTTTGTGCAATTGCGTGGTCACAATCCTGCGCCAAAGGTAAGATTTTTTTGAGGCGGAAACCCTTCAAATTCGGCACCCCAACATCCTGAGAGCCATCTTGGGGATGGTGAAAATGTTGCCCCCCTCGATGGGCATGGAGCCCCCATGCACAGCTCCATTCCTGTTTGAAGAGCCCCACTACTTGCAGGGAGGAGGGAGGACCCGGGAGCCTATGCCACACCGCCCACGGTCCTTGGGGATGTTCCGGGACTATGGGGAAAATTGGGATAGGTGGAGTCCCAGTTATCCTGGGACAACTGAGAGGTCATCCCTGATTGACCACGGGATGAACTGTGCATCATTTGGATGCACAGGGACGACCTCGAGCTGACCCCGGGATAAATGGCTGGTGTAGACATGCCCTTGGTGTAAAACTGCTCTCAGCCATAAAGCTCATTGGACAACCTTGAGCCAATTGCTGTCTTTCTCAGTCTATCCTACTTCATCCCCATTCTATGAGGATAAGAGAGAGGGAGAGAGAAGGCTATCATGGCCATGTGTTCTGATGGCTATGTGCTAACTGTAGCATCAGAGGCAGTATGCCTACGTACACCAGTTGCTGGGGACAGCAGGAGGCAGGAGGGTACTGCTGCACTCATGCTGCTTTGGAGTTGACAGCTGGTTGTTCACTGTGCAAACAGAATGCTGGACTAGATGGACCTTTGGTCTGAACCAGCATGCTCTTCTTACGTTCTTATGAGAGACAGAGAGATTATGCAACCTTGAGCTCCATGTAGGACTAATGGGAACTTTAAAAAGTAATCAATAAATAATAGCACGTTCCTATGCACATCTACTCCAATGGAAGTCCCACTCATTTCAATGGGATTTACTCTCAGGACAGTGTGCACAGGATTGCACCCTAAATGCCTTTTGAATTAAAGTGCATGTTCCTATCTTTTCATTTCCATTTGCAGTTTCAATCAGTTCAATTTATCCTGCTCAGACAGGTTGACAGATCTTCAGGTTTTACATTCAACGACTGGCATTTCTCGCAGCAGCTTTAATCGTGACATCACACTGAGTAGCTCAGGGAAGAGTGAAATTTAGAAGGAGAAGAAACACACAAACACACACACACACACACACCTATATTGGTGTTTTACATTAAGAACCTTGCATGGTAGACTTCAAGTTGGATACTGTAATTTGTAGGGATGTGCACTGACCCCCCGGATCGGATCGGATAGTGGATCGGAATCAGACCTGGGGGGTCGGATCGGATCGGATCGGATCGGAGGCTGGTCGGATCGGATCGGACCAGATGTCCGATCCGGATCGGACGCCATTTTGAATGCTTTTTCCCATAGCCAAGTATTGTTTTACAAAAATGCCTATAACTTTTTCATTTTTAAAGATAGAAGGATGAAACTTGGGCACATTGTAGACTGGTTAGGGGTAGTTATCTGTGAGAAATTTCAGAAAGATTGGTGCATGCATTTTGTGGCAATTAATTTTTTAATAAATACCCAGGAATGCCTATAACTTTGTCATTTTTAAAGTTACACACATGAAACTTTGCCACATTGTAGGGGGTACCTTGAGACCTATGTGTGTGAAATTTCAGAAACGTAGGTGCTTGTCTTGTGTGGCAATTAATTTTTAGAAAAATGGGTAGTAGTGGGGTAAATACAGTTACGCCTCCCATTTTTTTATTTTTGAAGATACAAACAGGAAACTTGGGCACATTACAGGTACCACTTGCCTTGATATGTGTGTGAAATTTCAGAAACATTGGAGCTTTCCTTGTGTGGCAATTAATTTTTGAAACAATGAGGAAAGAAACACCTATAACTTTGTCATTTTTAAAGTTACACACATGAAACTTTGCCATATTGTAGGGGGTACCTTGAGACCTATGTGTGTGAAATTTCAGAAACGTAGGTGCTTGTCTTGTGTGGCAATTAATTTTTAGAAAAATGGGTAGTAGTGGGGTAAATACAGTTACGCCTCCCATTTTTTTATTTTTGAAGATACAAACAGGAAACTTGGGCACATTACAGGTACCACTTGCCTTGATATGTGTGTGAAATTTCAGAAACATTGGAGCTTTCCTTGTGTGGCAATTAATTTTTGAAACAATGAGGAAAGAAACACCTATAACTTTGTCATTTTTAAAGTTACACACATGAAACTTTGCCATATTGTAGGTGGTACCTTGGGACCTATGTGTGTGAAATTTCAGAAACATAGGTGCTTGCCTTGTGTGGCAATTAATTTTTTAATAAATACCCAGGAATGCCTATAACTTTGTCATTTTTAAAGTTACACACATGAAACTTTGCCACATTGTAGGCGGTACCTTGGGACCTATGTGTGTGAAATTTCGGAAACGTAGGTGCTTGCCTTGTGTGGCAATTAATTTTAGAAAAATGGGTAGTGGTGGGGTAAATACAGTTACGCCTCCCACTTTTTTATTTTTGAAGATACAAACAGGAAACATGGGCACATTACAGGTACCACTTGGCTTGATATGTGTGTAAAATTTCAGACAGCTGGGTCCAGGCATGTGGTGGCAAGGTATTTTTGAAACAATGAGGAAAGAAACGCCTATAACTTTTTTATTTTAAAAGTTAGAAGTCTGAACATTGCTCACTTTGTAGATGGGTTAGGGGTAGATATGTGTCAGAAATTTCAGAATTATAGGTCCAGGCATTTGATGGCTATGGAATTTTTAAATTACATGTTTCAAAAAGATTTCCACAGAGGCCAGGTCTTCCCCTCCCGCTTCCCGCGAAGAAAAGGAAACACTCTCTCGTCTCGATCCCTTTGATCCTTGCTAGTAGTATCCATTACAGGGCTCGTGTTTCCTTTCCTACTTTCACTTTTCAAGCAGAACGGCTGAGCCTAGCTGAGTTTTGCAGCCATGCGTGCAAGGAAGGATCACTCTGGTCTCGATCCCTTTGATCCTTGGTAGTATCCATTACAGGGCTCGTGTCTGCTTTCACTTTGTACTCAAGCAGACACGAGCCCTGTAATGGATACTACTAGCAAGGATCAAAGGGATCGAGACCAGAGTGATCCTTCCTTGCACGCATGGCTGCAAAACTCAGCTAGGCTCAGCCGTTCTGCTTGAAAAGTGAAAGTAGGAAAGGAAACACGAGCCCTGTAATGGATACTACTAGCAAGGATCAAAGGGATCGAGACGAGAGAGTGTTTCCTTTTCTTCGCGGGAAGCGGGAGGGGAAGACCTGGCCTCTGTGGAAATCTTTTTGAAACATGTAATTTAAAAATTCCATAGCCATCAAATGCCTGGACCTATAATTCTGAAATTTCTGACACATATCTACCCCTAACCCATCTACAAAGTGAGCAATGTTCAGACTTCTAACTTTTAAAATAAAAAAGTTATAGGCGTTTCTTTCCTCATTGTTTCAAAAATACCTTGCCACCACATGCCTGGACCCAGCTGTCTGAAATTTTACACACATATCAAGCCAAGTGGTACCTGTAATGTGCCCATGTTTCCTGTTTGTATCTTCAAAAATAAAAAAGTGGGAGGCGTAACTGTATTTACCCCACCACTACCCATTTTTCTAAAATTAATTGCCACACAAGGCAAGCACCTACGTTTCCGAAATTTCACACACATAGGTCCCAAGGTACCGCCTACAATGTGGCAAAGTTTCATGTGTGTAACTTTAAAAATGACAAAGTTATAGGCATTCCTGGGTATTTATTAAAAAATTAATTGCCACACAAGGCAAGCACCTATGTTTCTGAAATTTCACACACATAGGTCCCAAGGTACCACCTACAATATGGCAAAGTTTCATGTGTGTAACTTTAAAAATGACAAAGTTATAGGTGTTTCTTTCCTCATTGTTTCAAAAATTAATTGCCACACAAGGAAAGCTCCAATGTTTCTGAAATTTCACACACATATCAAGGCAAGTGGTACCTGTAATGTGCCCAAGTTTCCTGTTTGTATCTTCAAAAATAAAAAAATGGGAGGCGTAACTGTATTTACCCCACTACTACCCATTTTTCTAAAAATTAATTGCCACACAAGACAAGCACCTACGTTTCTGAAATTTCACACACATAGGTCTCAAGGTACCCCCTACAATGTGGCAAAGTTTCATGTGTGTAACTTTAAAAATGACAAAGTTATAGGCATTCCTGGGTATTTATTAAAAAATTAATTGCCACAAAATGCATGCACCAATCTTTCTGAAATTTCTCACAGATAACTACCCCTAACCAGTCTACAATGTGCCCAAGTTTCATCCTTCTATCTTTAAAAATGAAAAAGTTATAGGCGTTTTTGTAAAACAATACTTGGCTATGGGAAAAAGCATTCAAAATGGCGTCCGATCCGGATCGGACCTCATCGGATCGGATCGGATCGGATCGGAGGTTGGCCGGATCGGATCGGATCGGATTTTCCCGATTTTGGGTCGGATCGGATTCGGATCGTGGATCGGATCCGATCCGATGCACACCCCTAGTAATTTGTCACTACGCAAGGGATACAGCTGGAGGGCATGAACTATGATATGCTTGGATTAAACAGCTCCCTCTAGCAAAAGAATATGACTTTAGGATTATGATGAGGCCATTGCACTGTACACTGGAGAGAAAGTGAATGTCTGGTTGGCATCTATTCTTGGCTTTTTGCCAAAATTCAGAAGGAAACCATAATCACTTGCCTAATCAGAAATATATGATTACTCTTTCGGAAGTAGGGAAGTCCCAAATTGGTCTGCAGCTAAATGAAAATGGGCTTGTCCCTTCAACATGCACGCTTTCAAGGATAAAAAACAAATAACAATGAAAATGGCAATGTCCTCCTTATTATAAGGTATTCTTATTAAATGAATAATAAGTGCAGATCAGTGAATAATAAGTGCAGATCAGTGAAAAGTTTAGGGGCAGGAGAAATCACCCACATCGAACTTGTGTTTCCCCCCTCCATCGCTGCTGTCTGCTCCCACTTGTCAGGCTGGCCAAGGTTGTTTTGATGCTTGGCTCAGCCTGATGAGTTCTTGGCAGCTATCTGTCCTGGCTGCTGAAATTGCGCACTTTCCCCCATTGCATCAATGGCAGACACCACTGGCACAACATGGGAATTGTGCAATTTCTGGAGCTTTCAGTTTTGGCTTTCAGTTTTGGCTTTAACTATGATCTACTATGGGAGACTTCCCCTAACTGGTGCTCTGCAGATATTTTGGGCTTGGATTTCAACTACCGTCAGCCCAGCAAACATAGCCAATGGTCAGGTTTACTGGGAGTTGTAATCCAAAACACCTGGCAAGCATGATGTTGAGAAAGGCTGACCTACAGGTTGCAATTCCAGAATTACCCATTTTTCCTTGTTGAATTAATATAATATGGATGCCAGCTGGCTGTTATATTCAAAATTTCCTTACTGTTGAAATGTCCTTGCTAAAGGAACCATGTCAATGTCTGCAGAAGAAAACATCATGTGGGGATTAGCACATGTATTTTCTGTATCTGAATCCATGAACACAGCCAGATAGGTAGATCCAGTTCTTGGATCCATTTAGGTCCTACATAGACAATATTGGAAATGCTATAGTCCCCATGTAAAGTAAGTGTTCACCTGTTACTTTCCAAAACTGACTCCACAATTACAAAAATATTGCAACTAGTTCCAGGAAACAATTCTTAATTTTCTACTGGCACACTAAATGTCCTCATGGCTGAGAGACATCTGGGCTCATTTTCAAATTCCGTAATGATAGTAATAGCTATCTTTTCCAATTTCATCTAGTTTTAGTTTTATATCACATTACACATGCTTCTGTTAATGCCCCCAAACAACCTATTCTGGACATGTCTTAGATTTTAAAAGAGTATTGGGTATTTCTGTGCTTCTGGATCTGAGTTTTCATATGCCATTGCTTCAGCTGATTGGTATCAAGTTCCCAAAGGACTCAACTGGGTGGTGTAATTTTAAACTACAATCCATCATGTCCATTACACTAGTTAGCTCTAATGCTTCAGAAAGCACTTTTCTGGGTTTATTATTGAGTATTATTTATTCATAGCTGTAAATGGTCATTTTCAGCACTGAACCAATCCTAGTGGAATATATCTGTCAGCTAATTTAGTATAATCAAAATATGCTATGCTATTACTCACGCACTTGGCAGGCAGAAAGTCATAGGTGGCTACCCATTTTCTTCTGTTAAACTACAAAGAGATGGCTATGATTGGTTTTCATCCTAATCATGAGTTGAGAAAAATTAACTTTCAGTTTGAATGTTGATAAATTACTGCAGATCATATGTTGTTCAGTTAGAAATCTTTGTTCTATTTTTCATTCTAAGTGCTGTTTGAACAGCAAATTTGACAGGTTATTAATATTTTAGTATCACTTTGGAAACAGTTTTCCAGGCTTTTGTTATGCTTGCATCTAAAATTCAGATAGGTTAATAAGTTCTTCTTCTTCTTCTTCTTCTTCTTCTTCTTCTTCTTCTTCTTCTTCTTCTTCTTTTTCTTCATCATCATCATCATCATCATCATCATCATCATCATCCAGATTCTTGCTCTACAAATACACGGGCTCTCAAACTTGATTTTGTGTATTTTTCTAGAGATATGATACTAATTCAACAAGAAGGGTGATTTTTAAAAATCTTACTCTGAGCTTGTCTCAGGGGCCATGGAATATAGAGGATTTCCCTCTCCAAGGATGGGCAAAGAAGTCTGTCGTCTGAGAGAGAGGAATTAACCTTGGATACACCCACCACCACCCAGCCCCTGCAGAAACCTCTTTGGTGGCTTTCTCCCCAGTGTTGGAACTCTGACCTCAGGGAGGGGAAGGAAATGTGTCAGGGGAGTGCTGGTGGAGGGGTAGAGGATAGCTATGGAGCTGAAAGTCACACTAGCCTTGGAGCTGGCATTGGAGGCATTTTTTTCCAGCCCAAAAATTGCATGGGAGAGAATAAGTATCTTTTCCACTCTGGTGGCAAGAGCCTGGCAAGAGGTCTTAGGATAGATCAAAGGCTCCAATATTGGAGCACTCCCCTCCACCAGTGATAATAGGATTGTCCTCTTACAACATGTATATAGATGCACTATAAGACCAGTTCTCTGAGTGACCTACAAAACAAATATAGCATTAACATACAATATAGAACAATAAAAACAATTAAAACCAAAGCACAATTAAAAACACATCTGCAGCAGTTGTGGGGATAGTATGCATCTTATACTGGGCATTTTGGATGCATGGGGAGTAAAAAATGGGGAGTGTGATAGAAGAGCCTCTAGTGATGGTGGAGTTCTCTACCATTGCAGGGAAACTAGACCTGGGTAAGGATGACACATATGCTCTTGCTGTCATGCTGCCTATTCCTATGAGCCAGTTCCCAGGACACAGTTTAGAAAGGCATAGATATGTTCATACAAAGTTTTAAAAAAGAAAGTCTCATAGTGTGGAATGAACTGCCAAGCACTTTATGAAATCAGCGTATTTGAGAATGAACTCTTTTGAAGCCAATGGAATTAGGACAATTCCTTCTTCTTCTTCTGTTCTAAGTAGGGATGTGCATCGTATCAGACCCGATACCTGATACTGATACAAAATGGTGGAAATTGGGCATCCGATGGCCGATTCAGATGCTGGCCACAGGAGGTCCGATTTCTCCCGATCCGATTTTTTAAAATCCGATTAATATCGGAAAAAAATGGAAAATTGGGCCTCCATTTTATGTGTTTTCGCCATAGGCATGCATTGAGGAAAAGAAAGCTTTCCCCCAATGCAAGTCTAAGGGAAAAACATGGCAGTGGGTGACTGGGGACCTCCCTCCCCCCCCACTCGCGCTCCTTACCTGCTGCCTCCTCACTGCCGCCTGCTGCTTCCGCACTACTGATAAACAGGCCTTGCAGGCTGTTCCACAATAGAGTGCTGGCACGCTGGGTGATGTCATCACTCGGCGCACCGTCGCTCTATTGCGGAACAGGCCGCAAGGCCTGTTTATCAGTAGTACGGATGCAGCGGACGGCAGCGAGGAGGCAGCAGGTAAGGAGCGCAAGTCGGGGGGAGGGAGGGAGGGAGGGAGGGGAGAGGTCCCCCTTTACCTGCTGGTATCCCGCGCTGCCGTCCACTGCTTCCGTACTACTGTTTATCAGTAGTACGGAAGCAGCAGACAGCAGTGTGAGATGCCGGCACGTAAGGAGCTTGAGTGGGGGAGGGCAGCCATTTTAGGTGTTTTTCCCATAGACTTGCATGGGGGGAAAGCTTTCTTTCCCCCAATGCAAGCCTATGGGGAAAACACCTAAAATGGCAGTCTGATATCAAAATCGGAACTTCCGATTTTGTATCAGTATCAGTTCCGATCCGATAACACGAACCTCTGATTTTTCCAATCTGATATTTTACAAAATCAGAAGTTCCGATTCCAATACCAATACAATTTTTGGGGTCCATGCACATCCCTAGTTCTAAGTGCCAGTACTGAAAGGAACTCACAATCTTTCCATGTACAAATCCACTACTGGTTACCCCAAACTTTTTCACATCAGCAATATAATTTAGGGTAGTGGTGGGAGTCATTTTGTTGCTGCTATAATTAAACTATTAGGAGTCAGAAATCCTTGTTGATCTCTACTGATAGATCCAGATGTACTTCTGTACCTGGTCTAGCCAATCCAAGTAAATTGCAGAACATGTGCAAGCAAATCCAAGTCAATTGTGTGAATGGGTCGACTTGAGTTGATGTCCCTTTGCTCATGAAGAGCTGAAAATGGCAGTATAAAGTAAATTCACCCTCACTAACAGCTCAATGCATTAGGGACACTGTGCTGAGAGACTGAAGACAGTGCAACAGTTGTATGAATGTAGTTGCATCTTGAATGTCAATTATGTGCCATTATGTGCTCATCTACAAAACTTGGCAAAGATTCCACAATTTGTGTCAGTGGGAAATTGAATTCCCACTTTCTGAAAGAAGAAAAGCATTATCTGATCATGTGTAAATATAACTTCCCTGATTGTTAATGACAAGATAGATGGAGCGTTGTGCAGACTATTCTGCTCTAGCCATTCCCTGGCTTTTTCACCGGCAGAGTAATCAGACCAGGCTGCTCAGCAATAGATATATTGTTCCTTTTGGATTATAATATCGCTGATGCTTGCTCCATGTCTCAGACATTTTTAAAAGTAGAATACTGGCTCTCTCTATTAAACGTGCTCTTATTACTTAACATTTGAGAACTTTTAAACCACTTTCCTAATAGTAAATATTACATAATAGTAATTATTAGTTTTGAAAGACCAGGAAACCCAGAAACTATAAGCCCTATAAGAGTCACAGCCCTATAAAAATCACAGGCTTCTGCACATTCTTCCATCACCCTCCCCACCGGCCCTATGAGAAAGCAGTATCTCCTCCTGGTTCTACAACTTGTACATATGAATGCATTTCTTCCTGATCTGTCCCCAGAAAGAAAGGATGGGGCTTTCATCACAGCATCAGGGCCAAATACAAATAAATATGCTACAGTCAGAATCAGATATTAATATGAAGAAAATAATACGAGCATGGTTGAGAAGTCAGGAGAATTTGCATAGAGATGACTCTTTTACAGCTGAAGAAATCTCAAACTGGCCTCTCCTATGAAACTAACAAGAAAGATTCCTGGAGGTTATTCCTATTATGATTTGGGTATCATCATCTTCTAAGATCATCATCAAGTTGCCTTAGTAAAAGTCATAAAAAATAAAATTAAAGGAGCATACACCAATGGAAAAACTGGAACGTTATATTACTATTCTTTCAGCTTCTGTCCTCCTTCTCTTCATCCACAGTGTAGATCAATATTCCTGTATCAAAACTCATCATGTACCCATTCTTAATCCATGAGCATTATAGAGTTCCTTCAGGTGGGGGGAAATTGTGTTCCCTTACTGTTGGCTCTGAAGCTGCATCCCTTCCTCTTGCAGAGCGGAGGGAGATAATAAAGAGATGATACACAGAAAATGGGTTTAAACAAGGGCCACATTTTATTGAAAGATCTGCAAAGGGAGTCCTATGGGGCATCCAGTATAGGCCTATGCACAGGCCCCTTATTTCCCCGAATTGGGCGAGCCATTCCTGCCCCGTTGGTAGGCGCTATTACTTTGCCTCTCCACGGGCTGCCCCTATCGGGATAGGGAGACCTTCCAGTGTCACCTCTCCCCAGGCCACATGGCTCTGGGTAGGTGAGAAGGGCTGGCCTCAAAGGTAACCCTTATCTCCCAAACTAGGCCATGGGGAGCCTCGGGTATTACCAGTCACTGCAATAGTGCCTGTGAATGTTCACCAATATTCATTCCCCTCTGGATGCCCCTTCCTATCCACCAGATTCAAAATGCAACCAAGTTGAGCAATTAGGCAAATTACCTATTTAACTGCACCAAGACCTGTCTTACAGTGTGGAGTAGGCGAAAAAACTCATGGCCAATTCAGATCATGAGAAAAAAAATCCTACTCGGCCCCAATAGGCAACCAGCAAACCCACACTGCCTACAGGGAGGGAGGGAGGGAGCCACACAAACAAAGAGGAGGATGGGGAGGTTGGCCTGCGCCTTTATAGTCTGGCCACCCCTCCCTTCCCGGTGGCGCCACATTCCGCTTACCAATAGGAAGCGGGCACATCTCATCCTCCCCCCCCCTGCAAAAGCCTCCCCATGCCCAGGCCCTGGGCCGGGCATGGCAGAATGGCGCTTCTGTAATAAGCTCCTATTACAGAGGAAGACAGCAGGAAGAGAAGCAACTACAATGCAGTTTAATGGGACAGCCTCCTCAGGTGGGCATTTTATAGTGGAACTTCTCCTGCACATGGCAGGAAATGGCAATGTATATCAGAAGAGTCGGCTTTTCTGAGCCTTTTTTCAAATCTCTAAAACCGGGAAATTACTGCGTCGTCAAACTGACCCACGAAGATCTGTGAGTGACCAGTTGCAAGCATGTGAAAAAATGCTCATAGTATAACATAAAATATAACATATAGTATAAACATAGTATAACATAAAGTAATGTCCATTTAATGCTCTGGATGGGAGTTTTGCTAAGACCACCGTTGAGTCCATCCCTATCAAACACATGCACCAGGCACTAGATCAGGGGTGGGCGGCCCTTTTTCTGTTGAAGGCCATATTCCCTCATGGGTAATCTGTCAGGTGGGGGGGCATTGGGATGAAGACATCAGTAGGCAGTTCCAGAGCCAAACAAGGATGGGCCACTCATTTTTCCTTCTCTCCCTTTTCCTCCCCACATAGTGGGCTGCCAGGGAAGAAACAGATTGCTTTTGCCAGAGGTCTGAACTGCTCTTATTCAAAGGGCTTTGGAAATTACGTTGAGTCACACATGAAATTAGGCTGAGGGTTGCATGTAGCCCTAGGATCACAGCTTGCCCACCTATGCACTAGATTCAACTTTCCAGATCAGCAGCCTCTGCCCATTTTTTTTAATAGCTGGGCTCATAAATGTCCTCTAGATTGAATCTTGTGCCAGCCTATGTTACAACGTTGTTGTGAGAATAAAGTAGTCCAGAAAAGAATGGTGTACACTGAGCTCACTGGAGAAAGGATGAGAGATAAATAGAAACAACAATAACAACCCCGGAGGTAACTGATTTGGATGAGTGCTGAAAGCAACAGTGCTGATATTCTCATTGTCTTTGAGCTCTTTGATATCTTACCAAATCCGAGAAGCCTTGGAGGATGCAGTGAATCAGGTCTACACATTCCCTGTGATGGAATGTGTCAGTGAAGGTTGAGGCACCCAATTTCAGGGATGGGAGGCAGATTTTGCCTCCATCACAACAATGAGCCATATCCAACGCTGCCCGTGGGCCTCCGCTGATCATGTTTCACCAATGCTTCCTTACAGTAACCGTGAAAATGAGCTAAAGTATTCATTTTCTGAATGGGACAGGTGAGCTGAGCTCCCTTCTGGAAGTTACACTGAGCTTTCCATTCCGGAAAGGAGCTTGTTGGCTCATTTTCAGTTGCTTTAGGAAGTGCTAACTTCCCATTGGATCAGCAGTGCAAGCAGGATTCACTACTTCCCAAAGTCCCAAAGGACAATGCCATACATTTCCTCATAGAATAAGAGAAGCCATTTACTCTAGGAACATTACAACTCTTCACCACTAGGGTGGAGATCAAATCAAATTCCCAGCTTTAAGAAAGTCAAGCTACTTCCAATCTGCATAACTTCACCTTTTCGTTTCCATATCCCTAACATGAGTTCTGTTTCCCATGAATGTCGAGCTCTGTCATATATACGTTCAAACCAGCAACAACTGAGAAATAAGGTCTACGTTGCTGAAACACTCTACAATATTTTAAAATCAATTTTTAAATTTAAAACAAAACAAAATCAGACATTAACAAGAATGACAGTTTGGGAATAGTCTCCAAGACAGTTAGAAAGCAGAGAAGCAGTTTTGTTTTGCAATTCCTTGGCTTATTAAATTTTGAATAAGTAATCAATTTGGAATACAATGTAAAGAGTTTATGTTTCATAATTTCTCTTTATTGCTGAAATATTTATGCAAATTTTCAGGCTCGGAAGAGACAGCCAGATGGAAAGGCAATAGTTGTGGATTTCTTTCTGCCACTTTTGACAGAACATATAATATTGAATAGTTTTATGCTAATGCTTTCCACCAGAATACATGTTTTATTGCTACTTTGGAATGTGAATTTTAATAATTGGAAAAACCTTATCAGCGGGAAATAAACTAGTGTGGAAAGTGATAGTTAACAATGTTAGTTACAAGAGTGTCGCTGGTTAGAGTAATGACATCTGTTATGCCTCATGTCCTAAAACGTTACCTGAATGCATTATTTAGCCTAGCATTACAAATTGCATTGGAATTCATTTGTTTCTAAATAAATAAAAAAAGATGGGAAAGATGCAGCTAACAGTGCTTTATTTTCCCTACAAAAAGAGAATCCTGTAAAGTCTGGTGATAATTTCCCCATGTTCGAGGATGAGTGTAACTAAAACACCAGCAGACTTGGGGGAACTCTGAGGTTTGAACAAGTACATCATTTTTTAAAAAAGAAAGAAAGAAAGAAAGCGGGTCAAAGCCCCTGAAAGTGGGGAAAACAGACTGTGCATACATTCACTCTAATGCAGAACTGGGGAGGAGGGAAGGAGTGCAGAATGCAAGTCAAACAAGGCCATGCTTTCAAGGACCCCCTTCAGGCAGACAGGGGCCAGATCTACACCAAGCAGGATATAGTGGCATGAAAGCAGCATATAAAAGTCAGGAGCCACACTACTGCTGTATTGTGGAATTGAAGTGCACTGACAACTGTTGGGGCCCACTGACACATACTATATACCGCTATATCCTGCTTGGTGTGGCTCCTGCCTGTTATATATACCGTTTTCATACCGCTTTCATACCGCTATATCCTGCTTGGTGTAGATCTGGCCAGGGTTTTCTGCTCAGGACAGCACCTCAGTTTGAGAAGGGGGAACAATGAAGGCACATCTGGATAGCTGACAAAACAGCATTATCAGCACTTTGAAAAGCTCCAAGCCATGGAAAAGCTGGATGAATCCTACTCCTATCTATTCAAAGTAAATCCAACTGAGTTCAATGGGACTCACGCCTGGGTAAGCAGCCTTAATGCTTCTGAACGCGGAAGTTCCATTTCCCTTCACTGGACAATAGCTGGTAATCCATCCTCCAATCATTTGTATCATTCCTGTTTCAAGCAATCTTAGCTAATGGCAATCACCACATCATGTAATACAAATCTCTTGGTGATATTGGTCCTGAATAGGGATGTCTGTGAATAAGGTTCAGTTGATTTTAAAAACAAAAACAATTTGATAAGAACTCACCAAAAGTAGCAAATTTCTTCATAAATGGGAGAAAAAGAAGTTGAGATTATTAAAAAATTGAATGTAGGAGAAAGTGAAACTGATGGATTCATACATCTAGGCAGAATGCTTTGAGTGCTGATGAGTGCAAGCATGTTTAGACAAAAAAAAGGCGCTACAACTGGCTGGGGTATGCTGGGAGTTGTAGGACCATTTTCTATCTAAACATGCATAGGATTGCACCCTAAAAGTTTGTGTTTGAACCCCTATGCATTCAGCCATGTTTGTGGTGATGAATTAGGGTTGCTCCCCATGTATAACACGTACATGATGGGCAGATACAACATGATCTCTCCATGTTGGGAATAGCTGTGCCTACCAAATTTGGTCAGTGCAAATGGGTTAGAATTTCATTCAGTTTGTTATTTTGATCAGAACTTACCAAAATTGGCAAATTTCTTCATAAATGTGGCAGAAAATACTTCAGATTAAATAAAATAATAATAATAATAATAATGATGATGATGATGATGATGATAATAATAATAATAATGGAAGAAAGCAAAATGCCTAGGACACCACAATATCACATCACAAAACTATTGAATTAAAATAAAAGACCCTAATTTCCCTCATTAATGTTGTCTATTAAACCCATAGTGGCTGCACAGTAGTGCTACATTGTTTATATGATGCAGCTGCCAACTCGCAGCCATATCAGGCTTTCCCCCCAAAAAACAGTGCATTTTCAAAGTGCTGGTCTACTGTGACTTTTACCTTTGCTCCGAAGTCACTATGTTATTTCAAAGTGTATAGACACACACACACTGTTCAGTTTGGGTTCTCCAGTGGGCGTAGCTCTGTAAGTGTGGGAATGCAGGGCAGGGAAAAGGCTTGAATAAGGGAACGTCCACCATTACTATGTTTTTTCCTAACCAGATAGCCCTTGCTCTTTCCTGCTCTGTCTAGATTTTACGATTTTGTCTTTCAGAAGCAATGCAGTAGGCTTTTGAGCTAATCAACTTCCAACACTGCGTCGTATAGGCACCCTTTGTCTTTCTCGCAAAGCCTAAGAGCAAAATGGATGGCGTTGAAACAATAGCTTCATAGAGATACTCAAATCTAATTGAATTCTGCACATTTGGGATTTTCCTGTCCACACGTAGACATTGTATATGGTGTGCAGACTTTGGCTACTTGAAAATATGCCAGCAGTTGTTGTTGCTTTTAGAGAAGTAATTTAAGTCCTTTATGGCTGAAGAGATGAACTTGAAAACATGTGGGCTGTGCCTTTTGAAAACACCAAAGACAGATAAGGCAAAGCTGGATTTTCAGACTGGGACATCAGGGCTTTTCATTCCATGGCTAGCAGACATGGAATAAATTATGCAAAGAAGAGAATATATGCAAATACCTTTAATCTGTATTATTTAGATAACAGATTTTGGCTTTTCCTGTTGCCAGAAAGTCTTGGAATATTTTTAATAGATCATAAGCATAACTCAGTAGATACACTAGCATATTTCTAAATTTCCTGCAGTATTCAGTATGCAAGAAATTCTCCCTTCTAAAAGTTGTTGCTTTTTGAGATAAAATGCGGCAGCCAAATAATAGAGGGTGTTTTTATTTTAAAGAACAGTTTCTATTGTGGATGTGATTTTAAAAACAACAGCAACTCTGGATAAATATGTTTGTTTTGTTAACTCACAGTGTGATGGTCAAGTTTGCAGAAGAAGATGGTCAAGTTTGCAAATTATTCAGGATGCCCTAATTTTAAGGAGACTATGAAGAAATCCAAAAGAATCCCTTCAAAAGGTCCCCTGCCTCACTAAGCAACAGAAGGACAGATAAAATTCAGTGCAAGTAAATGCAAAGTATTATAATTGGTGCAAGAAATTGTCAAATGTCACACATGTGCTGATGTAGTGTAAATGAACAACATAATGATCCAGCAAAGAGATTTCACAGATATCATGAGCATCTCACTAAAATTGTCAGCTCAAAAGTAGTCTAATTCAATTTTAGGAATTATTAGGAAAAGGATTTAAAATAAGATAGATAAGATGATAATGGAACTATATGTCTATAATATGAAATAGATCCTTTTTTTTTGTTACAATTGGAAACCCATCTATACATCAAAACTGGCCCTGAGCTGCTTTTGAGAGCATGCTAATGAATTCCAGAAAATAGGCATGGTCCAAGAGTTCAGCTAAGTGGTTTTAAGAGAAATCTATGAGAGGTATCCTACTGTTGTACTTCCACAGCTGAAAGTCATTCATCAGTAGATGGGGGATAGCCTCCTGCTCCATCAACTTCCATACTATTCCAAACTCCTGGAACAGTTGGGGGGAATGCACTGGGCCACATGGGAAGGGGGAATTAACAAAGGTCATTCCCTTCCCACATTCTTCATAGATAGTCATGGGGAAGGATTGTCAAATCCTTCCCCATTTAAGGCCTAGCCAAAACGAGGAGAACATTTTGACAAAACCCAGTGTACACTGTGGTGCTTCTTTTCTGATGACTGCCTTCTTGTATCCACAAACCCTCAGAAGTGATGCTATATGATGATGTAGGATCACGCCCAGAAGTTTTTGTGTAAGAATAACAGGCATTCAGCATTTGGCACCTATCAAGGTAGCGACTTTTCCCATCCTCAAATTGAATAGCGGATTTCACTTTCCCTCCCTGAACGGCCCAACTCTGAGCTAAATGTTCTTACTCAGTAGTAAATAATAATATTCCAGGAAGGGAAAGTGTTAAAGCTGATGTTTCCTCTGGAAAGGGACAACTTTAGAGAAATGACATTAAACCTAGCATGCAGGCCTCATTGGACAATTATCTTAAAGCAAAATTTGTGAAGGGCTTTTATGCTATGTAATAAGTGTTTAGATTCTCAATTGAATGTTTGAAGTGAACAACATAGCATATTTTAGTGGTAGTTTATGTGTTGCAATTCTAAACACAAGCAAAATGCCAGATTGCAATATGGTGATATGACCCTCAAGTCAACAGCTAGTAGTTACAATCAAGCAGGTTAGCTAAGAATTCTATTCATCTGAATTGTTTTTCTAACAGATTATAAACCAGTTCATATGACTAACATAAGTCCCATTGATTTCAATTGATCTGCTCTAAGTATGACAAAGCATGGATCCAGTCCTGAGTCGACATCATCTGGAAGACTATCACCTCTCAGAATCGTAGAAAAACCTTCTACAAAATGGGCTGACTTCTACCCTGTTACACCTGTATCATAAGAACATAATAAGAGCCATGCTGGATCAGACCAAGGATCTATCTAGTCCAGCAAGGTATTCACATAGTGGTTGACCAGGAACCCACAAGCAAGACATGGGTGCAACAGCATCCTCCCACCTATGTTTCCCAGCTACTGGTATATAAAGGTTTACTGCCTTTGATACTGGAGGTAGCACATCACCATCAGGACTAGTAGTCATTGATAGCCTTCTCCCCCAGAAATTTACCCAAGCCCCTTTTAAAGCCATCCAAATTGGTGGCCATCTTGTAGTAGTGAATTCCATAATTTACTGATGCACTGTGTGAAGAAGTACTTCATAATATTATCTTGTATTAAAATGATTAAAAGTCAAAGTTTTAAATCTAACCTAGAGGGAGCTCAACTTCCTGACTCTTATGGAACCTGCACTGACAGGCCATGGTATCCATTTGGTGAAGGACTATAGCTCAGTGGTGATGGGCCATATGCTTCACTCTCTGGCATTAAAAGGCACAAGGGAGCTGTTTATGTAAAAGACATCTAACACTGGAGAGCCACTATCAGTAAAAGTAGACAATGGGAGCCTATCCACACTACAGATATAAAACGTTTTAAACCAATATCTCTAATGTTGTCCAAATAAGTGAGTCTGCCCGATTTCCCAGAGGAATGTACACATTAATACAATGAAGTACAGTACCATTTTTAAAGATTATCTTAACTATAAGCACCCCATCGTGGGATTGCATTTCCACCATCTGCGAGACATTTTCCAACTCAACTGAGATAAGAATTGCCAAACCTCCACTCACGCGTCCACATTTTTTGCGCCTTTTTTAGCAAAAACTCTATCTACAATATAACATGTTTTAAACCAATATAAAATGTTTTATTTTGCTTTGAAACGTTTTATATTGGTTTAAAACATTTTATATTGGTTTAAAATGTTTTATATCTATAGTGTGGATAGGCTCTGGATCATATCCAGTTGTGTTGCTCCACAGCAAGTTCTTTGCTCCAGTAGAAGCTTCCGTGAAAGGAAGGAAGGAGACATTTCCACTTCCACAGTGTTCTAAATTCCACTTTCTTCTCCAGCCTTCTGACTCAAGGGGCTGAAAAGCGAAGAAGGAACCAGCAAAAATCACTCCCCCTCTTCCATTCACAGAAGCCTCCACTAGACTGAAGACCCTTCCATGAACACAGGGACACATTTGAATACAACCCCAGACTTGATAGAGATGGAGAAATGATCTGATCTAGTGTGAAGCATTATCTACTTCCTAAGGCAGGGGTGGGCAGAAAGCGGTTCTCTAGACATTTTGAACTTCAACTTCCAATATTCCTCCCTCTTAGCCATGCTGTCAGGGGCTTCTGGGAGCTGAAGTCCAAAACATCTGGAGAGCTACCTTCTGCCCACCCCTGTCCTAAGGTAGAAGACCACATATTTGTACTTAAGGGAACAACTTGGTCAAATTGGGGGCCAGAACATGAGATTTTACTGTCTAGCATTGTTCCCCTGTCTCCTTTATCTTGGATCTTCTGCAAGGAACAAGGAAAATAAATAAATGGAAGAAATGCTGTGCCTATGTAAATGCTATCTTGTATCAAGCAAATATTTTCCAATTAAATAACATCATTTTAAAGCCTTGCAATTGTGTCATTGAAATGACAAATCCAACTATGACCAGAAGCAGAAATTGTACAAATTGCTTTGAAAATTGTACCATGGGACATGACGCGAGCTCATTTTAAAATAGCTTAATTTGGGTTTCTGCTGAGCATTTTGACAGCAATATGAAGTTGGAGTGTCAATTAAATGTGATGATCATTCTCAGAAAAGTACAAGTGGAGAAAGGAGGTTGGAGTGACATTCCGAACGCCAAAATGCAAGGGGAAAACAGTATTAGAATCACTGTCTGTCTCTAACCAAGGTACACACTGTCCAGTTCAAGAATTTACAAAAATCCTATTCACTTTGCACCCTAATTCTGTGCTTCAGTGATTCTAGTAGTTTTGCCAATAAGGTTTTGAGAGACAAAACACTTTATCAGCTTTCATTTAGTATGTAAGTTACTGGATTATATCATTGAGGGATTAGTCTGAGTACTCCCTCATGTCAACTGCCCCCCCCCCCCCCAAAACCTCTCTCAACATTCATAAGCTAGCATGTCAGAGAGAAGAAGAGGCTAAGGCCTGGTTGACACATCCAAGAACACGGAGGTGGTAAGAGTAGGCTGTACCACTTCGAAGTGTATGATATTAACTGCATACTTAGGTGACCATATGAAAAGGAGGGCAGGGCTCTTGTATCTTTAACAGTTGTATAGAAAAGGGAATTTCAGCAGGAGTCATATGTATGCATGAATAGGGTGACCATATGAAAAGGAGGACAGGGCTCCTGTATCTTTAATGGTTGCAAAAGACAGGGCATTTTAGCAGGTGTTGTGTATGCATATATAGCCTGGTGAAATTTCCTCTTCATCACAACAGTTAAAGCTGCAGGAGCTGTCTATTGACCATGTACAAAAGAGGGCAGGGCTTCTGCAGCTTTAACTTTGTGATGAAGAGGGAATTTCACCAGGTTCTGCATATATACAAATGACACCTCCTGAAATTCCCTTTTCTATGAAACTGTTAAAGATACAGGAGCCCTGTCCTCCTTTTCATATGGTCAGCCTATGCATGAAGCACCTGGTGAAATTCCCTCTTCATCACAACAGTTAAAGTTGCAGGAGCCATGTCCTCTTTAGCTAGAGTGACCAGATGCAAAAGAGGTTAGGGCTCCTGCAGCTTTAACTGTTGTGATGAAGAGGGAATTTCACCAGGTGCTGCATGCATACAAATGACACCTGCTGAAATCCCCTTTTCTATACAACCGTTAAAGATACAGGAGCCCTGACTTCCTTTTCATATGGTCACCCTAATACTACTTTTATACTTGCAGGGAGGGACATGTTTTAAATGTAGGGAATCATTTAAGAATGTGATTCAGAGCTCCAGCAGCCAGAAATGGTACTACATATTGTACCACTTCAAGATGTAAGACAGAGTGGCCCTCCAGATGTTTTGGCCTATGACTCCCTTCTGCCCTAACTAGCATGGCCAATAGTGAGGGATGATATAAGCTAAATCATCTGGAGGGCTATAAGTTTCCCACTCCTGAGGTAAGAATGTAAGAGCCATGCTGGATCAGACCAAAGGCCTATCTAGTCTAGGCTGACCAGATAAAATCCAGGTCAGGGCTCATGTAACTTTAACAGTTGTAGAGAAAAGGGAATTTCAGCCAGTGTCATTTGTATGCAATTAGTTCCTGGTGTTACTCCCTCTTCATCACAACAGTTAAAGGTGCAGGCACTATACTAGAGTGACCATATGCAAAAGAAGGCAGGGCCCCTGCAACTTTAACTGTTGTGATGAAGAGGGAATTTCACCAGGAACTAATTGCATACAAATGACACTGGCTGAAATTCCCTTTTCTCTACAACCGTTAAAGTTCCATGAGCCCTGACCTGGATTTTATCTGGTCACCCTAATCTAGTCCAGCATTCTGCTCTCACATGACCAACCGGTGGGAAGTGGACAAGAAGGGCATTGAGTGCATTGGGGTTCCACAGCAACTGGCATCGAGAGGCATACTGGCTCCGATCCTGGAGGCAAGATATAGCTACCACAACCTTATCCTCTTTGGATTTGTCTAATTCCTTTTTAAAGCCATCCATGTTGGTGGCCGTCACTACATCATTTGGAAACAAATCCCATAGCTTAACTATGAGCTGTAGGAATAATTACTTGGCTTTTTCTGTCATGGATCTCCCACCATTCAGCTTTATTAGATGACCCCAGCTTCCTATCCCTATCCACAATACACAGACATATTACATGTATGAAACTTGACCACACCGACAACTGAATCTTACTTAAACAGCCTCCGCTGCCCCTGACACCTGAGAGCAGCAGGCTAGCTTCGGGGCTGCAGGACAGGCCACATGGAGCTGAGCTCTGTTCTCCAGAATTTCACTGCCACTTGCTCTCTATTCAACCTGGGAGCTGTCTTGATGAAGGCACATTGGTGACTTGAGTCCCCCAAGCCCTGCGCTTGTGCTCCTTCAGGTTATCCCCACCTAAGGAGAGAGCTTGGGGTTTGCATGCAAGGAGGAGCAGCCGTCCTGTGCACCGCTACCTGTGCACCAGAGCACCTGCGCTTCCTCGTGCCCTTCCAGGTTTTTTTCCTTTGTTTTGTTTTTAACCTTTTTTGGGGGGGGGCAAGCATCCTTCTCCCCACATTCGAGGAGGTGCAGAGGTGGCCATTTGGTTTGCTGACCTGTGCAATGCCTCCCATGCACCTAGGCGCCCGTGCCTCTTTGCGTCACTCCAGTTTTGTTTTGTTTTGTTTGGAACTTTTTTTTTCAGGGGCCAAGCATCCTTCTCCCCATGCTGGAGAAATGCATTGGCCTTCCAGTGGCCATTCGGCTCACTGGCCCACCCCCTCTCCCCTGTCCGGGCAGAGGGTGACAAAGCAGGTTCCAACGTGATAGAAGGGAAAAGCACCAATGGTAATTGAAAAACTAAAAGAGCACCAGAGACAGTCTCTTTCAGTTTTTCAACGACAAATCAGGTTCCACCATTTGCCTGGACATGCCTCCGATGCTACTCCAGAGCAAGATGACAGAAGGCAGATGCCATCTTCATCTTGCTGCAAGAGAAAAAAAAATGGAGTAAGTCCCCAACTTTTTTATTTCAGATATTTGCGTGAAAGCCCTGGGATGGCTCTGCAATGGCTCCTGCATCATATAAATGACCTAGCGCCACTGTGGAGCCACCCTGGGGCTTTCTCCTCATCAAGTCAAGGCCCCAGTGCCTGCTCCTTCAATTTCAGCAGACCAATTCTATCAGATGAGCAGAGCAGAGCAATGCATGCATGCCCCCTGATGGAGTGCATAGCTTGGGCTAGGGTGACCAGATAAAATCCAGGTCAGGGCTCATGTAACTTTAACAGTTGTAGAGAAAAGGGAATTTCAGCCAGTGTCATTTGTATGCAATTAGTTCCTGGTGATATTCCCTCTTCATCACAACAGTTAAAGGTGCAGGGGCCCTGCCTTCTTTTTTATATGGTTACTCTAGTATATTGCATGCACCTTTAACTGTTGTGATGAAGAGGGAATTTCACCAGGAACTAATTGCATACAAATGACTCTGGCTGAAATTCCCTTTTCTCTACAACTGTTAAAGTTACATGAGCCCTGACCTGGATTTTATCTGGTCACCCTAGCTTGGCCTATCTACAGTTTTGCTTGCCATCTGGATCAATGGTGATGAGCTGATTCGCATGATCACCACAGCCCACCCTAGCTTATTGAAACAACTGTGGTTTGCAGTGCATAAAGATAGCCATTGTAAATATTCAACCCCTGGCAGGGTTTGCCATGGTTTGTTGTGTTCTCCGAATCAGGGAAGCAGAGGTTGTTTGAAGGTTAAACAATCCTGAAATAAACCTACAACAAACCTACCAACAACTGCTGCCACTTGGGTTCAGATGACAAGCCACAGCCTCAGCTTGTATAGGCAATCTGGTCATGTCTTGTCATTGCTTAAATAAGCCATGGTGGGCTGTGGTGATCATGCAAACCACATATTGTGAGAAGGGAATTAGGAAGCCGGCCGGCCAGCCAGTCCAGTCCAGCAACCAACAAGCAATGTTGCCTACAGGATGCCAGCTCAGGAGCATGGAAATGACTGGGGGACTCAGGGAGAATGGCAGGGGGCTGGCATCAGCATTTGCCATCTGAGGTGACTGCCTCCTTCTGCCTCATGGTAGAACTAGTCCTTCGAGCCCTTTAAGATGTAGTTTACTATAAAACACGTTATATACATAATTAAATCCTCTGCTGTCTATGGAAGAAGAGGCCCTCCTTGCCTCCCCCCTCAACACATGTTCCTTTCATTAAGAAGGGACAATTTGTCAAATTATTTTTTCATAACCAAAACACTATCCAATCAACCTCATCTAATCAGAAAAGAATCATGTTGCATCCAGCACACTAGAGGTAAATTAGGAATCACCATCTGGCAGAAAGAGTTCCTCAGAAATTGTTCTCCCATTTTAATTAAAATATGTTTTAATTAAAAACAGGCATGTCAAGAAGCTGTGGGTATCATTTTTTTAACTAAGTATCCCACCCCCCATTTGTTGAAATCTACACATCAGTAGGAAAAAATCATAGTGGTTTTCTCTTGATAATACTATCAACTCAACAAGGAAATTGAAGGAATAAAATGTTGGCATACTTAGGCTCATCCTCCTGCATACTTAGCATAATCCAGTTGAGAATCAGATGCCATGCCAATGGAAGAAGCCATTGTTTGTTTATTTAGAAGCAAGGTCTGATGTGTACAATGGGCCTTACTCCCTGGTAAGTATATTTACAATTGCAGCCTGAAAGATGCAACATTCATCATAGAGTGGGAGTGGATAATTAGTGTTCCCTACCCACATACAGAAAGATAGTTTTTTATTACTCTTTCACCCAATCAATTGAAAATAAATTTTGCACCCATGAGCCCAATTTTGATCTTGTTATAACATCTTCATGTAGACTGAATCAACTCTCACAGATAACAAGATGCAAAATATTCCATCACGTAACCAATGGCACATTTCTAGAAGAATTAAAGGGAATTATCAAAGCATAGTCATAGCCTGTATTTTAATATTATAGTCTTGCCTTTCTAATGCGATGGATGTGCCTTTTTTCTCTTCTGGTTTTGTGAGCAAAGTTCTGTGAAGTTGGCTATCAGCTTTAGCATGTCACTCTCAGCATCCATTCTGCTTCTGTTTTCTGTATAGTTCTTTTGTCAAGTTTTCTGCGACCCACCTGAATGGAGCTCACAGACTACAGTTTGAGAACCTCTGGACTATGTAAATGTGTATTTATTCGTAAAAGAGACAACATTGCTAGATGTAATAAATGATTCTGCTTTATAACAATTACCACTTTATAACAATTACCTCCTGGCGAAACAATGCTTTAATTTTGAGTAATGGAAATAACCTGATGCAAGAGGTAAGTGTTATCAGATCAAATTCAGATTATGTAACAGGAAAGTTGCTCAGAAAATCAAAGCTGATCATATTTGATTTCAAAATAGGAAATGTCTAAAAAATGGATAAACAATTTTGATAATGGAGGGAAGTAAGCAGTGGAGTCACCCTCTTTTGTACATGGTCAAGAGACAGGGCCCCTGCAACTTTAACTGTTGTGATGAAGAGGGAATTTCACCAGGAACTACTTGCATACAAATGACACTGGCTGAAATCCCCTTTTCTCTACAACTGTTAAAGTTACATGAGCCCTGTCCTCCTTTTCATATGGTCAGCCTAGTCCTGAGGGATGATGACCTTATAGATGCCACTGAGCAGGCATAGAATGTTTTGCCCGAGAGAGAGAGAGAGAGAGAGAGAGAGAGAGAGAGAGAGAGAGAGTGAGTCTGGCTAGTTGCCACTACTAGCATAGTTGAGGTGCCTGCTCAGGTATTTCCCATTTGCAGGTGTTCAATAAATGTGTTCCTAGCCTTATGCCTGTCTCGTCTCTTTATTTCCCCCGTCCTTTCACCAGCAAATAATATTTGTACATTTACAGCAAAGTATGCATTGCAAATTTAAGAAAATAATTACATAACAAGAGCCATGCTGGATCAGACCAAGGGTCCATCTTGTCCCGCACTCCGTTCACACAGTGGCCAACCACCTATTGACCAGGAACCCACTAGCAGGATATGGGTGCAAGAGCGCCCACCTGCCCAATGTGCAACTGGTGTATATAGGCTTATGTCATAAATGATTAAACTGGGGGGGGGGGAATTGCACTGAAAAAAACACTTGTACTTGGACAATATCGTAGTCCATGGTCCATTAGTTTTAGAGTATAAATTTGCAGAGTTATTTTTTAAAAAATGCTCATGAAATGCAGTTTGGTGAGAAGCTGACCAACCCCACTTGCATTTGCCAGTAGGCTGGGTTCCCATTCAGATGAGGAAGACTTTACCAAGAAAGAACTCCCAGTACCCTCCATGTCCCACGACACAAGCCCTTTCAGCAAAGCTCACTGATCCAAAAGTCATGGAAAGCAGCATTAGGTGGGCAGCATTAAAACCAAAGCCTTATGCCATGATGTGTGTGCAGGCCCAGAAAAATCACTGCAATCCTCTTTAGGAGATTACACGTGATCTGCTTCCTCCTATAACTCTGGGAGTCTGTCATTTAGGCCATTTCTACACCAGACGTTTTGCTTGGGATCACCCCTGGCTGGTCCCTGGACTCCCGGAGATGGGGGTGGGGGACAGGCACAGGATTTGCAAGGGATAAGGGATCCCTGGCAAATCGCAATATTTCCACAGTCCTGGGAATTCCCAAGACTGCAGGAGATGTGGCCACCTGTCCTGGCTGCTGCCACGCTTACTCGTGAATAAGTGCAGCAGCAGAAATTGGCACGGAGCTGCACCGCATGGCTCCGTGCCCATCGGGGAGGGGGTGGCAGCAAATTTGCTACCCCTGGGATGGCAGGGAAGGGGGTGGCCCCCCGATTTCATGCAGTTTTTTAAAAACTTACTTTTGTAGGAGTGCTTGTGCGCTCTCCTCAGGCCGGCAAACAAAATGGTGGGCACGACGAGCGCGTTGCGCCTGGGAGGAAGCCGGAATCTCCGCTTCCTCGTGAAGAAAGAAGAGGATGATGCTGGAAACAGGTATGTCTGGGATTGTCCTCCTGCCCTCCCTCTACACCCCATGGTGTAGAAAGGCCCTTAAACTATCCTTCCAAAAGCCATCTCTCTTGGGATGGATAGGAGATAATTTTAAATCGAATCTATTTGATTCATAGGTTTCTAACCCACTCTTCAAATTTTATTGGGGTTATGAGAAAAAATCCCAGCACATTTTCTAGATAAAATGAAAGAGGTTGGTCCTTGTCCCAATTATGCACCTGCAACAGAGTGTGAGCAAATCTGCCAGTACTGGCCAATGCCAGGAAAGGACAGTGAATGTTTATGAAGCATGTTCTAATTTATTTATTTTTACCTATTTTGCAATTCTGTAACAGAGTTTAATGTGTTAATTACTTAATTGGGTAAACTAATTGCACTTAATCAATGAAATCATCCTTAGTGAAAACTCTCAACTGTTGGGGGAAAAACACCTTCCACCTTTTTATACAAAAAAATAACATTCAAGATGATAGTTTTTACAGTCATACTTCACTTGTGCATTAACTCATTCCGTAATGGAAGAATAATACATGTAATAGATAATTTGTTTATTTGAATGCAGAATAACTTGCTTGCTTGTGTTCTATGATGGTCGTTGATTAGTCTGTTCATTATACACATATTATAGAAAAAAACTATTGCTAGATGTCTATATTATGATATCTTAGAAAAAAGAATGGCTCGCTCTTGTAAGGGAAAACTCTGTTTTGGATTTTGTTCAGTGAATTTAGCACATGCAGATATATATTTTTGAAGTTCTAATAATAACTTATCAGGAAGATTATTGGAAGGCTATTGTATTAGTACACAAATAGGCATTAAACACCAAGTACAGCTAAATCCATCACTGGGCATCTGAAGATGTTTCCCCTTAAGCCATACATTTAATAGTACCAATAGGAATGGATCACTCTGTGACAGTGGCATTCAACTGGTCCAGACCTGAGACCCACCTCAGACTTCTAAGCAACAACATGGGACCTACTTTCACAATTTCACAATTACCCAACATGTTGGCAATAGCTTTGCCGCAACCCATCTGGACTGATCTTGTGACCCATTTTTTGAGTCGTGACCCAGTGGTTGAAGATCACTGCTCTATGTCAGTTTCATGTGTGTTCATTCATTAGTCCATTAAGTTCAGCTTCTGCATTAATGAGTGAGTGGGGCGGTATATAAATGGAATAAAATAAATAAAATAAATAAATAAATAAATATTTTTTAATCATCAGACAAATTTGTATTTAAATATCATTTATTTATTTATTTATTTATTGCATTACTATACCACCCAATAGCCAAAGCTCTCTGGGCAGTTCACAAAAATTAAAACCATAAAATACAACTGAACTTAGGTATAAAATTTAAACCACAATATACAAGTAAAACCAGAATAAAACTGAGCAGCAAGGCAGATATTTAAAATACAGTTTAAAACAGCAAGTTAAAAGACTAGGATGGTAAAATGTTAAAATGCTGGGAAAATAAAAAGGTCTTCACCTGCCGTCAAAAAGAGTACAATGTAGGTGCCAGGTGAACCTTCCTGGTGAGCTCATTCCACAGCTCAGGTGCCACAGCAGGAAACGCCTTCCTCTTGGTAGCCACCCACCTCATTTCAAATATATATTTTAACATATCTTTTACAAAATACGCATTTTTATATTAATTTAACCCTAAAATATACAGTTGCATATGCATTTTACCCTAAAATATTCATTTGTATATAACGTTTTACCCTAAGATATGCATTTGTTACACATTTTGATATGTTTCTTTAGCCATGAACGGCACCACAAAATTCTGAGAAATGGGCATTCTAATCCACACATTAGTCTGAGAGATGTGGACCAAAAAGTAGAGTAATTCTCAAGCACCCCTAAATACAAAATGAAGGGCCAGGAAGTGCAACTGTGGCCGGTCACATTGCCAACGCCCCCAAAATACCAGGATGTATTGAATGGGCAATGAGTTGTACATCAATGGATCAGCTATTGAAATCTGGTGAATGAAACATATTCGAAAATAAACAAATTAGAAAATACGGCTGGAACGGGTGTACAACGGCAGTTGCACAAATTCTGAATTACTTAACAAAACATATTTACTGTTCAGCTCAGAATGGGATTTGATGTTCACAACTATATATAACATATGGCTAGATGGGAGAAACAGTGTAATACAGACTACCCAGTATGCTTCATAGCTTACATTTTTATCCCACCCTTCCCCATACCACCAGCACACAAACAGTTATCCTCACAACCACCCTATGAGGTAGGTTAGGTGGAGGCATTTGAACCTGTCTGTCTACTTAGAGTGTTACTACATTAAGGGGAAATCAGGTTGCTTATCCAGGGCTTTTGCTTGCTGCTTCTTTGGTGTGATTGTTGTGGTCTGCATTACATGGGAGGAGAGGGGTGGCCACCTGCTTTGATTGGAATACTTCCCCTTGCTTCACTTCTATTGAGACAGTGCCATCTAATGGCAGAAGATCCTGCTTTTTACCACATCTTACCACATTAAAAATAGTTATTTTCATACCGGGATTCCAAGGGGATACCTCAGGAGAAGACCTGATCATTGATGATGTCATGTCATGGATTCAAAAACTTCTGTGAGTGGCCAATCATGAAGTATGCAATAAATTGCATGTTTGGAGGACCCCTTAATCTAATGAAATGTATAAAGAAAAAAAAATGGACTGAAAAAACCATAGAAAGTTTATGTTAGATCTGATACTTACAAGTCTATTTGAAACACATTTTTCCCAACCTGGTGCCCTCCAGATGTGTTGGACTACAACTCCAGTCATCCCCAGCCAGCATGGTCATTGGCTAGATTGTGGAAGACTGCACTATGGGATTGGATTTCTGTCTGAAACAGCTGATTTAAACAGCTGATAAGATATGGCAGATGCCATATTCATTGCGTTATCATTTTATACCGCCTGTCTGTAAAACCCCCAAAGGAGGATGTACTGCCTGGCTCTGAAAAATAACCTCTGTGGCTTACGGAAACCACAACAGAATTTTAAATACCTTGGAAAATCCACAACACCTTCATTTAAATTAGTCCAGAACAACTTTTCTAGCAGAGGAGCCAGACTGAAGCATACAAAGAAGTAACACACTTAAAACAGTCGCCTTAATGAGGATCTGCAAACAAAGGTTATTTAAAAAAATAAAAATGTTGAAAGCCCCAAAAGATTCCTTTAAAAAGAAAATCAAACAATGAAGTAACATTCCTGCACATGATATGGAGAATACATTTTTTTTTAAGACAAGACAGTAAATGTCAGATATAATATATGGCAGCAATCTCCTTTACTTCCACTATAGCTCTTTTATTTCTTTACCCCCTTGTGTTGTCTGCTGTTACTGTTCATCTCCCATCAATTTTATCCTCATTGCCAACTAGCCTGGTCAAGCATTAAGGCTGTATCAGTTTAAATACTTGCTTCTACTAACAAGGCGAGTTCAGGCAAGTCTTAAGCAACAGCTGTCATTAGATAAGCAGGTGGTAAAAAACATTTTTTTAAAAAAGCTATGTTGCTTTCAAGTGCCATTTATATAAATTATTCTGTATTTTGTTCCGTTCTACTGTGAATAATAGTGCTTTGATTGCTAGTTCTTTACAGTGTGCACACAAACAGCCCTTCCTTTTTGATGGAGGCAGTGTACAGTAATGTTGACTCTATCAAGATGAACTAATAAAAAATATTGACATATTCTATTATGGCATTCATCCATCAATATTTTCTGCTATCAAAAAAAGCTTTAACTCATCTTTGCAAAGAGCAATTTCCTACCTAATTCACAAAAGCACGCAAGCACACACACATGATAAGAAAATCTTTGAAACGGAAGAACGATTAACTCAGACATGAAACTAAAGAATTTGCTAGCAATGTGCCAAACTGAAACGTAAAGATGTATTTTAAACTCATACATTTGAAAACCACACATTCCCTCCTTCTACTTAGAGCCTATCTACACTACTGCTTTAAAATGGTTTAAAATGGTTTATAACAGTAGTGACAACTGTTGGGGCCCAGGACACACTCCATATACAGTTTTCAAAACGTTTTCATAGTGTTGTATCCTGCTTGGTGTAGATAGGCTCTTCATCATACGGAAGTTCTTTTCCACTGTTTTCTGTTTTACAGTGGGTCCTTTTTGATTTCATAGCAGTGTTTCATTCGATGCATTTTATTGTTTTCTTTTAATAGTGTTTGTTATAATTTTCCTATTTATCTTTCAGCCTAAAGAAAGTCTGTTGTAGGGCAGCCTATAAATTGTATGTATGTACATCAAACATTCACTCATAAAACAGAAGCGGGGGCGGCGGGAATCCCATAAAAGCAACATCTCCAGCACAGATTTCCTAAGAACCGAAGTACACAACATGAATTGTGTACCTTGTAGCTGAGTCCAACAGTTTTATTTCCTATTGTGTAAGCATGCATGGCACTGATTTGGATTAGGATCACTGTGTTCCTGGAGGTGAGGGCTAAAATCTACCCCCACCAAAATTCCATCGGAGTCAATGGAGGCTTCCCCCCCTTTTGCTAACTGCCCCGCAAGGGTGTGTGTGTAATATCAGGGAGAAATCACTTGACACTCCAGTCACTTGAACCTCACAAACAATTTGGCAGCTGCATTCTGCACAAGCTGAAGCTTCAAAGCCAGCTCCATGCAGGTAATGATAGTCTACCAGTCCATGAAGACTTCTGTCTGACTCCTTTCTCTCTGACTCCCATAAATCTCCACTGAAAATATGTGATTATTCAGGTTGGATTTTTTTAAAAACAACACAAGATGACCTTGTTTTCTAGCTGTCCCATGAGTAGATGACTATGGATCTCAGCACTATATTTGAAATACACTCTTCCCAGTCTCTACCACACATTGGGGATTGGGCAAATTTATTGGTCATGGTATGGTGTACGTCTACTTTCAAATACTTGGTGATTGGTGAAGTTTTGCCTCGCAGGACCCTATGCCATGCCTCATTCCGATCACATATAATCAAGAAAAAGTGACTGAAATAAATCACATATTGTGGGGAACGTTACTATGGATCTGCCATCAAATGTTGCAGTTATTTCTTGCTTCCCCATGGCAGAAAATGCAGGTTAAGGCTCCTAGGTATAGAGAATGAGAAGGCATATATGCATCCTGTCCTAGAGAAAAGCGATATATGCATATGAATTCTCTCTGAGAGACCAGGGAGCTGCAAATTTAGCACCCAAGCATAAACTTTGAACTGGATGGAATAAGAATACAGCATATTCCTTGCTTACGTTTTTAAGCAATTATGGCCAGATCCACACCAAGCAGGATATAGCACTATGAAAGCGGTATGAAAACAGTATATGGTATGTGTCAATTGACCCCAACAGTTGCCAATGCACTTCAATACTTCCATAAAGCAGTAGTGTGGCTCCTGCCTCTTATATACAGCTTTCATACCACTTTCATAGTGCTATATCTTGCTTGGTGTGGATCTGGCCTATGTCTGGCAAATTCATCATCATCTGTTATCATTTTTTTCCCATGCAGTTTTTCTATTTAGAAGTCAAAATTTCTCCATGCATCCCAATATGACAAACACCAAAATGATAAGAGTGCCATTGCTTACAGGAGTACATTAAAAGCCCAAGGAATAATGCATAAAGATATTAGTATGTAATGGTTTCCAAAAAGTACTACTGTAGTTCTGGCCACAGGGGAGTATACTTCAAGAAACAAAACAGGGTCTGTAGAAATGAGAGTTATAATGAATATGTGTTGCATCTCTACTGATTTATATTCAATGTCTTTTTTTGTTTCGTGATCCAAAGCAAATTGTATACTTCTGTGTGGGCAGAGGTCAGTGAAAATTCAACTGGTAAACAGGGCTGTTACCTAGGTTGCAGTGTAAGATGACTAATAGTATTATATAACAGCTGCTTTTATAGGTTCTTTTATGCCATCTATTGAGTAAATAATGACATCATTACAAACAGATGGATCCCTTATTATTTCAAATGGCATGGTCTAAAGTTCATGGATTTATGTGACTTTGTGAATCATGTTTGGAGCTAACTGATAGATATAAGTAATGTTACAATGTACCACCTCCCTTAACTGATTGAGGAATATTGAGATGGATCCAGAGTACACCCATTTTAATCAATGGAACTTGAGTTACTCATGAACTCAATGGTGCTTGCTTCTGAGTAGAAATGTGTAGGATTACACTTTAAGGGCACAATCCTGCGCACGTTTAGACAGGAAAAAGTCTGACATCTCCCAGCATTCCCCAGCCAGAATGCTGGTAGTTGTAGGACTTTTTTCTGCTTGACAAGCATATGACTGTGCCCTAAGGGATTTTCCTAGCTAAGTCCTGTTTATTTATTTAAAATATTTCTAGGTTGTCTTTCAAGCCAGGAGCCCTCCCAAGGTGGCCTACAGCATTGAAATTCATACAATAACAACTTTAAAAACTAATACAATAATTAGGCAGCAAACTTTCATAAAGCAACAGATACCAGCAATAAAACATGACTAAAAACCTACAGTATAATTGCAGCCACTGAGCAAAACAGTCAAGCAAGACATAGTCAGGGAAGGCCAGAGTACACAAATTGGTCTCCAGGGCCTTCCTAAAAGTCAGCAGTGATGGAGCCTGACGGAACCACACCCCCCAATAGCAAGTCATTCCAGAGATGTGGGCCCAATGCAGAAAAGGCACTTTCTCATATACTTGCCCACTTACTGTCCTCAAAGGTGCGCAAGTGATCAGCCTCTCTTGCTGATCTGAATGTACAGGCAGGCTGATATGAGCCTTCCAGAAATTCCATCCCAAACCATTTATAGCTTTAAAGGTCAACAACACACTAGCAACAACTGCAGCTGGCACAGTATAGGCGTTATATGATCTGACCATCTCGCCCCCACCAACACTCGGGGGGCTGCATTCCACACCAGCTGAAGTTTCTGGACCATCTTCCACAGTGCATTATAGTAATCCAGATTGGACATTACTAGTACATGGATAACCACGGCAAGATCCATCCTTTTCAGATAGGGCCATACATTCTCAGCTGATAAACCAAATATCTGGACACTGCAGCCACCCAAGCTTCCCAGTTAGCGCAGAGTCCTAATTGCAACCCCATGTAAAAGCCATTGTAAACCTCCATCCAGAGCAGTATCCCAACCTACAATACCTCTGTCTTGTCTGGATTAAATCTCAGCTCGTTCACCCTCATTCATGCCAAAACAGCCTCCATACAGGGCCATGCAGAGCTGGTAATATGCCCAGGCCAGATGGGAAGTGTGTGCCCCCCCCCCATTTCAAACTGCTCATTAAGTATTTTTAATCAGTGGCACTGATTCAATGATAAATACATATATGAAGTAGAACGATTTATAAAAAAAGGTAATGGGAAGCACTTTTATTCAAGATGTAAGACATTAGTTCTTCACATTCAGCATTTTACGATGGATGGCTTCTGTGCTGCTTCTGCAAGGCGGGCTCCTCGCTTCTCAATGGGCCAGTTACTCTATGGAAACAGTAACGTAAGCTAGGGAGGGACCTCCTCATGAGAGTGCCCCTCAAAATCGTGGATCCCAGGCCAACTGCCCCCCCTCTGCATGGCCCTGCCTCCAGACGCTGCTTCAAGAGTTCCACAGCCTCTCTGGGATATGTAGATAGAAATGAGGGACAGAGCTGAATATCATCTGCATACTGATGACACTTCAGCTCAAACCTCCTGATGACTTCCCCCAGCAGTTTTATGTATATGTTAAGAAGCACAGTGGAGAAGAAAGAACCTTGAAGCACTGAACAGGCTAACAGCCATGGGATGGAAGAGATGTCTCCCAGCTTCTTCCAGGAAGGACTTTAACACTGTGTCTTCTAGGTCCAACCCAGATAGACAATCCAGAAGGATACCATGATTGATAGTATCGAAAGCTGCTGAGAGGTCCAGAATAACCAATGGGGCTGTACTCCCCCTCCATTTCCTGGCCTAAGTCATCAACCCTGATAGGAATGGATCTTAATAGTATTATCCAATGCTTCCTGGAGGTGTGAGGTCACCACCCATTCCAGCACCTTGCCCAAGAATGGCAGATCTGACACTGGACAGTAGTTATTGAATATTATAAATCAGATTTCTTCAACAAGGCCCTCACCTCTGCTTCCTTCAAAGCTGCAGGGACCTCCCCATCCCTCAAGGAGGAAATGACTACCTCGGAGGTCCAGATAACTAGCCCAACTCTGGCACATTTCAAAAGCCAGGATGGACAAGGCTATAAAGACCACATAGTTGGCCTCAGTCCTGTAAGAAGTTTGTCAATGTCATCAAATTGTACAAGTGGAAAGGTATCCATAACATACCTAGATGGTACACTAGCTTCATCCATCTCAGACTTTGTCAAAACAATGACATTCAACTTGGCATGAATACAAGCAATTTTTTCCCTGCAAAATGTAAAGCAAATTGCTCACATTGGGCCTGTTGTATCCTAGAGCCGCTTCATCACAACCATTAAAGCTGCAGGAGCTAGAATGACCAGATACAAAGGCAGGGCTCCTGCAGCTTTAGCGGTTGTGATGAAGTGGGAATTTCACCAGGTGCTGCATGCAAACAAATGACACCTGCTGAAATACCCTTTTCTATACAAGTGTTAAAGATACAGGAGCCCTGTCTTCCTTTTCATATTGTCACCCTAACTTGTCTATATATGTACAGCCATTTAGGAGGGGAAGTTAATTATCTGTCAGAAGTGCTAGCCATATTTTATAGGGACAAACAATTTATTAATCACAAATTCTACTTGTGCTAACAATGTCATATCCCATATACAGGGGAAACATTCAAACAATATAAAAAGCTATTTATTTGCTGTTTATTTGGATATATTTATAATTGCCTGGATACCAGAAGAGCAAATCAAATTGTTAACAGCAGGAGGACAGGCTAACACCCCCCCCCCCCACAAAGAGTTATTCATTCACTTTCATTCTTCACTGCTGAAAGTTCTTTCTTAATATGCTTATAAAAACAAAAATAGCTATGTCCTTTGAGAAAAATATATGAGCAGACTGCTTTTTAGGAGGTGCACCATGCTTTGAATAAGAGACATTTCTAAATGATGCAACCACCTTTCAATGTTGGTATGGCAACTGCTATAATTAAAATGAAGCTTTAAAAAAAATGTATTAATAAGCTTTTGGTCTCACAAGTGTTAAAACTCCAGCGATGTAAACATTATTTCCTTGTTGAGGAAAAAGAAAGCATTCTGTGATCATTTTCATATTTAATTTCCTATTTCACTAACCTGATTTTCTTTCACTTCCAATACCAGAAGATCATTCAATACTGTTGTAAGCGATTAATTAACCTGCTGGTCTCACCTGAACTTGAAAAGAATCTATTGTGTCACATGTTTTCACCATGCCCGGTGGTTTAAAAACAACGACAACAGACAGAAACAAAAGCTGCTACACAGAGAATTTATCAGCAAATTTCAGCAGATTTTATTTTGCTCCCTTCCTTCCACTGAGGCAAAGAATGGAGACAAAAGGACCTTCCTAATGCACAGCGGGGGAAGGGCAGAAGTAGTTTACTGGGGAGTGTCTCAAGGCAAAATTAAATTAACAATTACATTCAAAATGGATCCCAGCGGTAGTGAAAAGACATAATTCATGAATATTTTAGTATGGTAAAAGGACGACAAGCTCACTGTTTAAGGCCTGGACTCTTTACTGTCAATTTCAACTCTGTCTCCATCTGTCTATATGGTTTCTATATGCCCAGTACACCTCGTCGTGGCTGTGCAGTGGTGCTGTGTTGTTTAAATGATGCAGCTGCCAACTTGCAGCCACATCATGCTTTCCCCCCGAAACTGCGCTTTTTCGCGGTTTCGTTTTACCACAACTTTTTCAATTGCTTCGAGGTCACCACATTCTTTCTTCTTCTGTCAGTGGTGGCCTCAGTTCAGGTTCAGCAAGTGGGCATTGTTATGGGCAGATCCATGTGCAGAGTAAGCATGGGAATGCAGAGCAGGGGGCAGGCTTAACAAGCCAAATGGCTACCAGTGCTGCAGTTTTTCCTGGTTGGATAGTCCATGTTCCCTCCTGCCATGTAACTTTATTGATTCTGCCTCGCAGCAGCGATGCTACAGGGAGTTGAGGGAATCAGCTACCAAAACAGTGTCATGTAGACACCCCATCTCTCAATCTCTCTCTCTCTCTCTCTCTCTCTCTCTCTCTCTGGGTGCCTCTACAAGAGCGATTTAAAGCTCTTTCAAGGCGCATTAGGAAATTTACCTCTACAAGAGCGGAGCGCAAATCAGGGGCTCAGGCGCTTTTTCTCTCCGATTATTCACATTTTCGAATGCGCGTTAATTAGCGAGTTTTAATTTACAGCGGGAGTAAGAGAGCCTTATGTCCGTGTAAACAACTTTCTGAGGAGGCGCATTAACGATCAGGGGGTTGGACTGTGGTCGTAATGTCATGCATAGAACTGCCCCTTCGCTGAGAAAACCTCCCACTTTTTGGTTTAGTTTCCTTTCCTCTCTCCTCCTGGCAACTTCCTCCTTGTACTCCATCTCTCTGCATGGAAGCTCCAAGAAGAGGTGATCCAACGTGAACCAAAAATAAAGTTTCTTTGAAGTACCCTGATGAAATATTTTTAACATGGAGACACGGGGTTAGATGGAGGTGGTTTTATGAGAAGGAAAGGGGGTAGGAAGGATGTGCGCATGTGCGCATAATTAGCCATCAGCAGACATAATTTCCCCTAGCTTCTTGCTGGGTTCCTGAACTGAGTTGTGTGTGTGTGTGTTGTGTGTGTGTGTGTGTATGTGTGTATGTTTTACAATTGTTGAGCTCGCTGGGAAGTGGAGGGGGAAGGAACAAAGCAGCATCCCCCTGTCTGTTTTGGTGGGTGTGTGGGTGGGTGTGCGCGCGCGAGGCACATTCCCATTTACTCCTGAGGAGGTGATGGCACTCGGGCGAAGGAGGGGGGAAGACAGGTAGCCGAACATGTTAATGAGCTCATTCCTTTCAGGTAACCAAGGAAACCAAAGGCGGGAGATTCTGGTGGGCGGGGAGAATAAAGGGAGGGAACCGGTTTGGGGAGTTTCTCTGGGACAAAGCGCATTACTTTCAGCAACATTTGCATGCGATTCTCAGCATGTCAAAAACTTTAAAATGCCTTTCATACAGCCCATAATGTGCTTCAACGCCTCCCATGTATAGGGATTAGGCGTAAAAGCTATTGAGAGAAGATGCGCATAATCGGGGAACCAGGCGTCAAACCGAAATCTTGTAGAGAGGGGCTCTGTCATTCCACATTAGCACTCATCTCAACTTCTCTGACAACAGCAAAATTCTGCTCACAAAGCACAGCAAGCAAGATAGTGCAGTCAGTTGCAGGCTGCAAGGAAAGGGGGTGCACCTTCCCCTCTTCTTTATTTATTAGCCTTAACTAAAATATCAGACTTTTGTTTTAATCATCCCTGGGAGGGGATCAGGTCTCCATCAATCTTAAGGGAAGCTCTAGGCCATTCTGCCCCCTCCCCCAACATCCTCCAGGATCCCTCCAGATGGATGGATGATTTTTTTTTTGGCAGAATATTCAAACTCCAATATTTCCTGGGGAAAATGTACATCTATTTTGTGCTTGTTCACTGCCACTGTTCCCCTACCCTTTGGCAAGTGCTTATTTCTCTTTCATAGAATGATCTGCATCACCTAATAACAAATTAGATTTGATTACATGATGATATCTCAAAGAGAAACACATCTGACATAATGAGTTAGGTCACAAGGATGTCCCTATTAGCCAGTCAGGAACATGAGGGGGGCAATTTAAGCCTATTCAGAGTGAGTTAAATCACAAGCCTATTCAGGGTGATGCTTCCTGGAAAGATAACTACTTTATTTATTTTATCAGTTATCACCAAAGGGGAGGTGCTTTTCACTGCTGATGAAAATTTTCATAAAATTTATGTAATCTGTGCCCCCACCTCTGCACACACACTTTTGGCCTGATTTTAAACCATTTTTCTAATTGTTGCTGCTCTTACCCTGATCGGACCATGTTAAACATTGTACAAAATCCAGACAGGGTCTGTTTGAAGATACTGGCTTAACTTGTAAATTACACAGGACAGGTCTGGTTCACACATGCATTCACAATACTTGATTTCTCTACATTTGACTTTTCCATACCTGATGACTAGCAGCAGAAGGTGTGAAATGACTATTAAAAAGTGTTGTATCTGAGGTGGTAAAAGAAGATTCTATTGTGGTGACTCATGAGATGTGTGGGTACTAGTCAGGGAAGCCAGAAATGTACCTTTCTGGTGTACTTATCTGGACTATGCCACAGTGTGTAGTGTGAAATACATTGGTGTGAAATGGACAAGGGCTGATATTTTTGCTTGTACAATAGCACAATACAAGAGAAGTGTTTAATGCCCTTCTAAGCTGGGTGGGGTGGGGTGGGGTGGGGTGGGGGAACCAAAACGACCCTTTATGATCTCCAGCTTTAGCATACAATCCAAAGGTCTGATCAAGGGAGGTGAAGAGTTGAAGATGTCTTTGCTCATGCAGAAGTATACCACCATATATAAGAAGCCCGATCCCCAGCCAGCAGGAACAGCTTGGGAGGGGGGTGTCATTTTTTGCAGGCAGGGAGGAGCGGACGGAAGAAGCCTGTACGCATGCTCTGCACATGTGTAGGCTAGCGTGGGGGGCAGAGCCAGGCTATAAAAGCCCGCCCCGCAAGAGCAAACGGCCTCTTTTCTTCCAGCCCCACCCTCCCTCCCTCCCTCCCTCCCTCCCAGCTAGTATGGGATTAGCCAGTCCTTTTTGGGAGGAGGCTGAGTAGGAATTTTCCCTGACATTAGATTGCAAAGGTTTTGCCTACTCCATACTGGATTCAATCTTAAAATGGAGGATAAATAGGTGAATTTAATAATCAGGTGGATGGTGCGGGAATTTTGGGGGGGATGAGGATAGGAATGGTGAGCACTCAGGCACCTTTATGGTGATTGGCAAGTCAGAGGCCCTGCTCCTCGGGGGCTGTGCAGCTCCCGTGTCAGGATATGGCTTGCCTTTGGGGACCGGCTTGTCTCATCTACCCTGAGCTGTGCAGCCCGGGGTGTGGATGACGCAGATGGTCTCACCAAACACTTGAGTGTTGTTTGAATAGGGGGCCGGGTACCCCCAACCCCTAGGTTCAACAGAGTGGCTCGCCCTAAAATGGCAGGCTACCGCCTGAGATAAATAAGTGAAATTCCCGCACGTCATGCTCAGAACCAAGGAGGGAAGAATCCCCTACGTAAATAAAGAGGCCCTAGTTTATCCCAAGCTCTGGTGTCCGTGTCTTATTTTGTGTGTGCTTCCTTCTCTGTCCACAAAATAGAAAGGCCTGCATATACAGACCTTGTTCAGATGACAACCTAAGCCATGGTGATTAAGCACTTTGAGTTAGACATTATGGCTTAGCAGGTCATGTGAACCATGACTTAGCATGTTGTATGAACCATACCTAACCATTCTAGCTACATAACCATGGTTTAACCACGCTTTCTAACCTATTGCTGCAAAACGGTTAGCAGCCTAATCATGGCTTAGCGTGTTGTCTGAACAGGCCCACTGCCATTCCATTATTATATACAACCTACCACAATATAGGCACTTCAAATTCTTCTGAAATCAAGGGGAAAGTAGAGTTGCCTGAGGCTGTGATCCTGAGCCCACTTCCAGGTGAATAAACCCCACAGAAGTCAATTGGACTTACTTCTGAGTGAACATGCTTCAGACTGAGCTGCTTGCCCCATTGAGTTCAATTGAAAAAAGGTGTGATTATATTTCTCTGGCCTGGGAATGTAATCTGCATTGTGAAGCAAATGATGAGTACCTCTGCATGTGTACCTTTGGGCTTCTTTTTGTTTGCATGGTGCTCCCTGCCACTCAAACAAGAGCTAAACTTTAGCATACTTCTCTAGATGCCACAGTGAAAAGCAGCTGGAATATACAGATCATTGCCTTGTTTGCAATCTTATTATTTAGGCAGAAGATGAAAGAGTCTTCTCTTTCTATCCCTCCTTTAAAAAAAATCAACATTTCATTTAAATACTTCAAAAAGTGAAGTAAATTAGAGGACTCATGTAAAGAGGTCGATCGCGTCCAACCTTTTTTTTTCATGCAATGAAAGTGGAAAAGAAGTAATTAGTTTGGTAATTAGATTGAAGGGCTTAAGAGGTGGTGTTCCTCTTGTTAAACATTTACCAAACTTTAGCTCAATAGAACAATGACAAATTCAATAGAACAATAATCAGTTCAATGCTATTCTGAAAGCCCCAAATCTTTGGCTTTGCTGAAGGTTGGAAAAAGAAATGCCTAAAAGGGAGCTTTTATCCTTCTGCATACCTCAAGATTCATCATGGGAACTTCATTTTGGTTCAGTCCTGTTGGCCTGGGAGCACTGAGTAAATTATTAGAGGGAGCAATGATTATAAACTTACTTATGAAGATGGTTGTTATATTTCAATATAATGACAAATGTTATTGGCCATGAGCAAGCAAGGCCCTTCCAAACTGTAGAAGAGATCACTTAGGTTGCATCAAACTGCAGCAATCCAGCTAGCAGTTGACTCTGTTGAAAAGCTTTCATTCCAGGTGATATGGAAGTTCTATCTGTGATAACCCATTAATATATGCAAGGCATCACTTGATAATGTATTCATCCAGTAATGAAGATGCAGATGTGAAGGAGCCCTGAGACAAATAGGGAATTCCTACAATCAAATTTATAAAAGTGTACAATCAGTCAACACGGGGTCTGGTATTTATCGGGAGATGTTAAAGAGGAAAGTCTATGCCAACACACCACCGACTAATAACTACCTTGCCCTGCATTTGTTACTGTTCACTTTAACAAGACCTTAAAAGTCTGCCTCAGGAACCAGATTGCTCAACCGATATCTGTCAGTTTTATTATGTGTGAAATTGAATTCAGTTTCTCCTGCTTCATTCGGACACACACCATGAAGTCAAAAGAGCCAGGGCTGTGCAAGTACAATTAGGGAGGATTCAGATGACCCACTCATCACATGCAATTTCCTGGTGAGTACCCCCTCACCTTAAGCCTGTTATGCATTTCAGAGGGAGCCAAATGTGACAGAAATTCCAAAAGACCAGGTTATCACTTGACAATGTGAAAGACATGATAATGTGATTGCAGGCTCTCATGTTCTATCACATTTTACCTCTTCCCATCTATAAAACAAGAGAAATTCAACACACCATAATAAAATCCAAAATTAAGTTTAAAATAGCAGCAATTGCTCAAAAATGATAAGTTCCATGCAATATTCCTCATACCTATTGAGACCCCCTTCCAACCCTGCACCAACCATTTCTTTGGCAAATATGTAGAGTAGGTATGTGAGAGAATTCCACTTGGTCCACATTTTAAAGTGAACACACCTAATTGGAACATCCTCGGCTAATAGGCAGATAAGAACCAAACGTATCCTTCAGACTGCATTTTTTCAAAACTTGCTGTGCAGTTCTCAACTCACAGCGTATGCATAAAATACATACAAATAATAGGGGAAGATACAGAGAAAAATGTGTATATTAGAAAAAGTTGCATGCAAAAAATACAAGTATTAGAACAAGTTGTATATATGCCACTGAGCTCTTCTTTCTCTCTCTCTCTCTCTCTCTCTCTCTCTCTCTCTTTCTTTCTCTTCAAACTACTGCTATTTTCAGCAGCAGCTAATAATTACACCCTTGCAGATAGCATGTATTCTCTCTGAGGGTCCCAACAGGTAATTTGAGAACTTGGGTCCTAAGGATTAGTGACCCAAACTTTAGTTCTTATACTATTTAAAATGAACACATGAAATGCTTAATACTGCAGTTCAAAAGCAGTAGGTGCCACGTTTAGGAAATCTAAACCCAACAGTTTTACCTGAGCTGTTTATGAGCGGAATGTCTATAACTTTGAGTATCCTTACTGCAATACTACTGTATCTGTAGAGAGCACAGGTCATGTTTGGAAACGTATACAGTGTTGAGAATATATTAAATATAGAGTATATAGATAAGTAGATTACAGGGGAATATTTCCATGTGCAAAAGCTAGTATATTTTATTGCCTATAATATATTAATCTGAACTAATTTATCAAAAATATTACTAGTTGGGCCACTGTTTTCTCAAGAATTCAGCACTTCTCGACAGTTTAATGTCACAGATTTTAACGAAGTCAATTTCAAGTGCCTTATGGAAATACAGAGTCATCATGTTATTAAAAAGGTCTTATTAAGTCCAACCAGGTTATAACAGATGCAGACATATCATGCTGAGTCAGAGGAAACTTATGCAAAGGATTCTTACCAAGGGGAAGATAACATTAGTAGGAAAAAACATGGCCCATGCTTTGTCGTATTTCTTCCTGGAAAAGCAAATGGCAGAAAGAGTAGCTTTGTATTATTTCGAACATCCATATTCTCAGACTTGGACATAAAACAAAACGGTGTGCAGAGCAAAAGATTAGATCAAAGGGACTCTATTCAATTTCTGTGAATAGATCATAGGTACATAACTTCCAGTGAATCAAATTAACTTACATCAAATTTAGAATCAATGAGATGCTCTAAGAGTGGATAATTAGAAGGCGTAATCCTGGCCCCATAGATCTAAGGACACACCTAATTCTGATTTAATGCAATAGTGTATGTTTAAAGCAAGGATGGGGAACCTCCAGCCTGTGAGCCTAATCCAGCCTTCAAAGCCACCTTAGATTCCTCCAGGGACCTTTATCTCTGCCCACGGAGGACCCCTGCTGTTATCACCAATCTGTGCTCAGGGGAGGGTTAGCATCACTGTTATCTCCAATCACAGATCAGGGATAATGTGGATGGCAGGGGACTCAGCCAGCACTGGAAGGAGCTGCTTCTCTTTCCAGCACTGTCCGAGTTCATTTGGGTGCTGTGTGTTTCCCCCATGGCGACAACACATGGTGTGCAAGGCAGGGAACTTAGCTGGTAGTGGAAGGCAAAGGCATGTTCCTTTCTCTGTGCTGAGGAAGTCCATGCATTTCTCAGCATGGATCAAGGTGAAGTGGACAGGGTGGAATTATAATGTCAGCGAGGGTGGCCATGCCAACTAATATCATCCAGTCTGTGGAGGACAGGATGGGAGGTAATTTGGCCTCTCACCTGCAACATGTATCCCACCCCTGATTTAGAGAGAGGCCACAATTCTGTAATTGCCCACATGGTACATGGTCATAAGGTCTACATTTTATCCACAGCACTGTGAGTGAAAGGATTTTAGCAGTGTTGAAAAATACTCTGTGAGGACTTGGAGAACTTCTTGCTAGGGAAATCATCACTGGATTGGATGGGCCAAGTTCTGACTCCATCTAAGGCAGCTTCATATGTTTATCTGAAGTCACTACTCTTGAAGCATTTCACTATAGGAACCAATTATATAAACTGTCATTTGGTCTGCAGTGTTACTTTATAACTCTGGCTGTAGTCCCTTTAAGAAAATCATCCACAGCATTGCATTTACAATGCATATCTTTTGCTTTTTTGGAGGGAAGTACTCCAGTCCATCAAAGACTTTGTATTTGTGGGTCTGAGAAGATTGAGCATGTTTCCCACTACTTACTAAGATGCCCCCTCTATGACTATTCTAGGCATAAATTTCTTGCTATGATTCTCCAGTGCCTAACAAATAGACCCATCTTAGAACAGATATGTGCTCTTCCTTCTGGCACTGTTTATTTATCACTGCCCAGGTAGCAAAATTTGCCTGGGCAGAAAGAAAAATACATCCCAAATCCCAAACAGCATGGGGGGGGGTGATTCTGACCTTGTGGGAGATGTGTACTTCTGAATCCAGACAAGATGGAGGTGCTTGCTGTCAAAGGCCGCATCCTGGGTTTGGAGGTGTGTCAACCAGTTATGGATGGGGTTACACTCCCCCTGAAAGGCTGCGTTCACAGCTTGGGGGGGCTCCTGGATCCGTTGCTCCAAATGACAGCCCAGATAGATGCAACGTCCAGGAGTGCCTACTATCAGCTTCGGCTGATACGCCAGCTGCGCCCCTTCCTAGAGTTGGAAAACCTAAAGACGGTAGTGCATGCGCTGGTAACTTCAAGGCTCAACTTCTGCAATGCACTGTACATAGGGCTACCTCTGTGCCTAATCTGGAAACTTCAACTTGTTCAAAATATGGCAGCCAGGTTGGTCACCAGTACACCTATGGGTGACCATATTACACCAGCTTTAAATTCACTCCATTGGCTGCCAATTAGTTTCCGGGCGAAGTATAAAGTGTTGGTTACTACCTTTAAAGCCCTACATGGTTTGGGTCCAGGTTACCTGCGGGATTACCTTCTCCCATACAATCCACCCCGCATGCTCAGGTCCTCTGGGAAGAACTTACTACAGTCAGCCAAGACTAGGCTGACAACCATTACCCAGAGGACCTTTTCTTCTGCTGCTCCCAGACTGTGGAATGACCTGCCGGAGGAGACTCGTCAACTTAACAGTCTTTTAGAATTTAAGAAAGCTATAAAAACTGTTCTATTCTGGCAGGCATATCCAGTGGAATTTTAGAATGTTTTTAGGATGTTTTCCTGCAGTTTTAATAATGTGTGTGATGTTTTAATCAGTCTTATGTATTTTATCATATTGTTGTTCCCTGCCTCGATCCAAACGGAGAGGCGGGTAAGAAATAAATTATTATTATTGTTGTTGTTGTTGTTGTTGTTGTGATGATGATGATGATGATGATGATGATGATTATATAAACATGTGATTGCACTGTATTGTTGTTGTTGTTGGTTTCTTTTTTCTCTTTATGCATATTGTGGTGGCCTATGGCTCTAAACAATAAAGTGATGGCTACTATTATAGGAAACTTGCTTTAAGCCATAGTTCAGTGATAGAGTCTTGCAGGCATAAGGTCTCAGGTTCAACTCCCAACATCTCAAGTTAAGAGATCTCTGCCTGCAGCCCTGCTTTAGGTAACATTGGCAGAACTGAAGTAGATGGACCAAGGCTTCATGTATTCATAGTGTTCAAAAAGCAACACCATACATTCATTGTGTTGCTAGATCATATATATATATATATATATATATATATATATATATATTCCTCCTCCTCTCCATTTTATCCTCATATGTTGGGTTGAGAATCTGTGACTGGCCCAAAGTCCCCCAATGAGCGTCCATGGCCACGTGGGGACTTGAACCCAGACCTCCCAACTCTCAGTCCAACACTCTAGCCAGCCCCACTACCCATATGTGCGTGTTTGTATTTAAGATATTTCTATTCTATTCAAATTGGTCCACAAACCTGTTTTAAAATGGCTAATAACAGAAAGTATGAATATTGTCCACAGTGATTAAAATAGATTCTCCTCCAGTGTATATAAAGCAATCAAGTTTCCACACTGCCAGCCTACTTAGTATTTATATATCATACCATTTTTCTGACATATTCAAAGCTCTTCCCAGCAACACATTACAGCTGGCCGTAATTATTATTTCCATATTGAAAGTAGGAGGCAGAGAGGGTGCAGCTTTCATAAGGCCTCCCAACAAGTTCTCATTTAAACCTCCAGGTCCCTTGAGATTCTTTTGCTTCAACAATTGCACAGGCTTGCTCTTCGCAGCCTTGGTACAGAAAAATGTGGTACAAAATACTTTTTTAAAAAATGCAAAAGTGGAGTGGAAAAAAAACACAGTTGATTATATTGCCAGAGAATGAAAAGGGGAAACATTTGAACAAAGTATATGAGGGCTAAAGTTTCAGGCTTGCTATACAGCTGTTTCCAAACCATGTTGATTTCCCTTGATCTTTCAGTGGTGTTGGGTACCAGGGTAGGGTCTTGCCTTAGCTGTAGACCTCCTGTGTTGCATGAAGGTCCCAAGTTCAATCCTGCTTGAAACCCTGGAAAGCCATTGCTGCCAGACAGTGTCAACAATATCAAACTAGATGGAACAGTGGTCTGACTCAGTATAAGGCATTTTTTATGTTCCTATTATCAACCATGGTATCTTTCTGGATCAAATCTGTGGGTTGGGAGATATGGTGATGCAATGGTTCCATTCTTATTCAGATGGTCAGTTTCAGAAAAAAACACTGGAGAATTTCATGACCCTATGGTATCCAAGGACACCCAGTTCTATTTCTTTTTGTCCTCAGGGTCAGATGAGGCTGTGGAGGTGGTGGACTACTGTTTGGACTCAGTAATGAGTGAGATGAGGGCCAGTAAACAGAAGCTGGATACTGAACAGAGGGGCACACTGTAGTGATTCCCAGTCCAGGAAGTTGGTGTATTTCCTATTCTGGATGGAGTTGCACTACCCCAAAAGGAGCAGGTGTGTATCTTGTGGACTCTTCCTGATCTAACATTATCACGAGAGGACAAAGTGGTTCAGAGAACCTTTTCCCTGCTTCGGTTGGTTCATCTCCTGCAGCGAGTACAGAATTTGCCTGCTCGACTTGTAGATGGAGCCAGGTTACATCAATTCTGAAGAAACGACACTGGTGGTTACCTATTTGCTGCCAAGCCCAATTCAAGATGCTGCTGTTTAGCTTTAAAGACCTAAATGGTTTGGGATCCAAATATGTGAAGAAGCGTCTCCTTCCATGCCAATCTGGTCATGCATTAGGATCACCAGAAGAGGAGATTTACATTATGCCTGTACAAAAGAGAGGCTCTTCTCTTGGATGGCACCCTCCTGAGAGAGATATGCCTGCTATTTTTATTTGTCCAGGCATTAAACTGTTGTATTTTCAGCTGGCTTAATAGTTAGTCCATTCAATTTTATATGGTATTATTTAATGTTTGGCATTTTTAACTGTAATGCAGATATCAAATTATTATGTATGCTGCCCTAGGATCTTTTATTTTTATTTTTAATGAAGGTGCAGGTGACAAATTCTTCAAATAAATAAAAAATACGTATCACATTCTCCTTCTCTGTGCCTCCTGCCATGCTGCCCCTATCATTGAAATATCTTCTCCATCTGTGTTCCCCAAGGTACTTCCACCACCTTCAGGTCACTCCCTCAAGATAGCCTCATCTTTTTTGTACCTTCACTGCTACCTCACCTTCCTCCATCTCATCCCCATTACATATTTGACAACCTGTCCCTGAATTTGACTGCTCTCTCTCCACTGAATTTCTCATCTAATGTAAACTGTATACACTCCAGATAGGGATCTCATTCTAACTTATGCACATTTAAAACAGGAATACTTTTAAACACGAACACACACACACACACACACACACTTTTTATCACCAAAATACCTGAAAAGATCCTCCTCCCACAGAATGCTGCACTCTCCAGAGCTGTCCATGGTACTGAAAACTAAATATGCTCATTTGAAGGCATTGGTTGTTTACACTGTCTGGATTTGAAAATAAATAAATCCATAAACCTTCAAGCAGTTAAATAAACCAAAGAATCACACAAATATACACACCCAGGAAATAATTATTCTCATAAGAATTAGCTGGAAGAGAACATTAAAGAACCTAAATCTTAATACAAAAGTGGCTATTGAAATGCATATAGATTTAGGTTTTCACAGAAAGGAATAACTGAACTCAAATACCCAAAAGAAAAAAAGGCTTGTGAGTTACGTTTTTCACTAAGCAAGCTTCTTGTGTCTGAAGAGGTAAGTTAATTTTATCCCCCTGTTAAGAATTTGAATTAATTTTAGAAGACTGCTGTTAAAAAAAAACACCATACTGTTATATCTGCTGCCAGTTTTTGCTCATCTGTTGGGGATTACCACCAGCCTCTCTGTGGCTTTTGGAGATTATGTTTGAACCATTAAAAAAGCTGCACGACTCCACCTGATTTCATCTACCTGATGCAAATCACAATTGTAAATCACAATTGCAGCCATATGTAAATACAAACTCTCTGTCACTCTTTACATCCTGATCAGAAAATAAGTGGTAGTGACTGCTTCATTATCTTAATTATGGATGAACTTACTCAGCTGATGATGTCTAGTGGTATAGTAGTATTATATTAGGGCTATGGCGAATTCAGATTTGGCCTTGGAATTCTGAGGCTTCGGCGGCCATTTTAAAGAGCAGCCGCCACATCATGCACAGCCCTTGTGTCACTATCAAAAAGTCCTACAACTCCCAGCATGCCTTGCCAGGGAGGTTGGGGCTTAATGGGCTCTGGGAGCGATGGGCTCTTGTGGCCTCACCACTGCTGTCCCTGGGGGATTTCCCACCCGGTCATGAGATCGGGGCTGTGAGAGACCCTGCATGGCTTGCCACAGGGTCTTTGAGCACCCCACAGCTGCCAGCGTCCCCTCAGAGCTGCCAGTTTCTGGCTGCTCCTCTCTGATGCTGGCCCTGAAAGCATGCAGAAAGAATCTGACGCACAAGGGCTGTAAACCAAACACAGCTGGCCAAAGACCACAACAAAGATACTGAACATCACTGCCCCTATCTAGTTACCAGCCATATATGAACCCCTCACTAGATGAGAAGTCATGTGCATTGCAGTTCCACATTCACATGACGATCAAACTACCTGGACTTTATGCATTGAACTGTTAGAAAATCAGTGACGGTATGGATGAGCTGTTTGGAATGGGGAATCTTGATGATAACAACAGTTTAACTATTGAAAAACCTATCCCATGTTGGAAATCTTCAAGTAGAGGCTGGACAGTGACTACTGGGAAGCTCTAGCTCTGGATTTTCTGCCCTGAGTAGAGCTTTGGACTGGATGACCTACAAGGCCCCTCCAACTCTTTGATTCTACTAAACACATAGTTGCAATCACACAATTAATATCATATCTAGTTTGTCCTTAATATCTCTAAACATGAACATAGACAACATTGTTCAGTCAGGGTGGGGAATTCAGGCGCAAAGAGATATATTAATAAATTTACATTTATTTCCAAGTCTTTCGTTCCCCATCATAAAATGGAGTGGAGTAATTCAGATGTATTGCTTTAAGACAAATACTCAGTTGAGTCATTTCCTTTTAAAATTAAAACTTTTTCATTTATGTAGCCTTCCAAATCTTATGTTCTTCAAATAAAATAAGCCAGATTTAAGGTTTTTTCCCCTTTTCCTTTTTAATAAACAATCCCATTCAATCTTGGCTTTGCACTTGGAAGGCTTTCTTCAGAACTTCTGTTACTGTTCCAGTTCCCTCCTCTGCCCACCTCACCAGCTGCCTTCTTTAGCCAACTCCCAGCAGCCTTGGCTCCAAGATGGAGTCTTGGAATGGGGCCAAACAATTTGAGGACTTGACCTAAGCAGCGGGAAACACAAACAGTCCCCACCCCAACTTTCTCACATTGAGCATGAGAGTCTGAAGAAAGCTTCTAGGTGTTCCCAACCATGGGGAGGCTTGTAAGGTCTTTCAGATGAAATCACTTAGAAGCATAAAGGTTGCAAGGGGCATGTTCAGATGAATGAGCTTTGAAGACCTCTTCAGACTTTGATAGTGCAAAGGTCAGAATTGGAGCTGGCATGGCCCGGGGTGTCAGAGGAAGGTTTGTATGTATGTCCCCTCCCCTCCCCATTTAATTCACACATGCATTCACTTGGATGCCTATCCAGGGCAGGTCTTGTCTATTCTATGAACTGGGAGCCAGAGTCATAATAGTAGCATTTAGAACCTCTATGAAAAAAAGTTCATTAAAAAAAATAATCTTTGCTGCCATCAGCAGTTAACTTTATCATTATGGCTGCGGCTGCCTCAGTTACTGTGAATATGACTATTTACTGGGCAACTAAATGAGTGGCCAGTGTTTTTTTTTTAATCAAAGAATATGAATGTTCCTTGATGGCAATCTACAGTACCAGGAAAAATGTGTATGTTTTTAAAAATGCACACAAAAATACATAAATTAGGAAAATGCACACCAAAACAGTACAAAGTTATATACCATTTATTTTTTTAAAAAATCATAAGCTCATGCAAAAAAAAAAAAAGAAGAAGAAGGTAGAGAAAGCTATGCCATAAAAATCCAACAATCTCTGTGAGACTGAGACTGACAGTTCCATCCATCTCTTTCTCCCACGATTCAGGGAAGTTGGGGCTTAATGCACTTAATACTGGTTTCAGAGCTGGGCTGTGGACTGTGGCTTAGATAACAGCTTCTACCATTCAAAATAGGTTAGCATTTAGGAGTGGAGCATTGTATTTTGCTTTCAACATGAGGATGCATCAACAGTGGCATCCTTGTGTTCTGGTGTCAGGATCAGTCCCGTTCTCTCTAATGTGGGGGACGGGATTTCAGAGCCTCAATCGGACCCGGAGACCAAAGAAGAAGAAGGACAAGGAGGAGAAGAAGGAGACATACACCAGTCCAGACAGGAAGTGGAGGAAGAGATTCTCCAATACTCTTCAGGAGTCAAGGAGGAATCTTCCCAGGACCTTATCGGACAGGACGCCCAGGCTCAGAGATCCCCCCACTCCAGAAACTCAGTCTTTGTCAGTGGGTGAGGGAACACTGGAGCTGACAGACCCCAGAATCTGCCACAGTGTCAAGCAGGCAGAGTTGAGAGGAGGTGGGAGGTGGTCTGCTAGGTTAGCCACTCAGCAGAGGCTACACCTTGAAACCCCTCCCTGAAAGAGGGATTCAGAAAAAGGCTGCTGGGCACTGCAAGAAACTGTCCATTTAGTTGACAGGCAACTGCCTTGCTTAGTTAGCCTAATTAAGCTTAGAGGATCATTTCTAGCCTTCACACTCCCTTCAGGTGTCTGTTTACTGAATAAAGCTTCATGGATTGCATGGCAGACCTCTCCACCATAATGCTTAGGGGCTCCTATACATATCATTATCGTCATGACATAATGAGTTTTCCTACCCTTATCAGTGGTTGAAAATTACATGGAGTGGGGACAGGATGACAGCGCAGCACACGGAGAGAACTCAGCATGGGGATTCTATTTTAGGCACTATGCAAACTTTGGAGGAGCAGGGCCAATAAGAATTAGGAAAGGTGTCAAAGATATATTTGGCCAAGCATATGAGGGGCAGAAGCACCAAACACGACAAGAAGCAGACAGGCAGGCAGGCAGAAATAATGTTAGCTTCTCCAAATTCAGAATTTGTTGTTTTACAAAGTGCAATATTGGGTATTTACAATATCGTTCTTTTATCCTATGCTGGAGAACGTATCTATCAAAGATATTTTACCCTACGGATAGCATTATGTCTAAGTCCAAAGGCAACTGCAGTTCACTGAATTCTGTATGAGTTCAATAAACCTGTCAATTTTCATTCTGGTCTGAAGCGTTCCTGTGCCCTAATCTACTGCTTGTCCAACTCCAACAGAGCAAAGGTCTGCTTTGCTGATTTTCCTCAGCATGAAGCATGCGAGTTTGTCACCTGAAGTCATGCAAATTACGTAGAATTACTATTCCATATAAACAGTCATGTTTATATCAAACCGGTCTACTATCTGATCATCCCCAGAATACAGCAGACACCTTCTCCTACCCCTTGCTACTGATTTGTCTAAGCAGTCTCAAAACTGGGGGGGGGGGGGAATAATGGTATGCACACTTATCAAAATATGACTTTTGGAAAAGTTTTATCTTTTCCCTCTTTGCTCAGAATGTCACACAAAATGCTGCAGTGTGGAGTGTTCCTGTTTAGGAGCAGTATCCATCTCTGTCATTCTTTTAGCACAAATGATGCTGCACTAGCAGAAACTAGGTTCTGAACTATGCACAAGAGGAGAATGCAACTAAAGTTACATTTGTGCAAGCGCAGTTGCGCAAGGAGTTGTGCATTACGATTGCGCAACCCATTCTGCGACTGTTTGTGCTTAACATTTATGTAATCCATTGTGCATCCTGTTGCACATTCTGCTTACATAACCTGTTGCGCAAACAGTTATGCAACTGTTTGCACAACCAGATGAGCAAATGTAATGGGCAACTATTTGCACAACAGAAAGATTCAGCAGAGCTCCAGCAGTGCTATATGAATTTGTGGAATGACACCGTTGGATACTGCCCCAGGATTCCAGCCAGCTAGCCATGTCCTTTTTCAGGATACTCCATTCCTGCCCCATTCTCTGGTTTTCTGCCCTGCCACGCAACAGTCATTCAGCATTCTATGCCAACAGAAAATGTTCATTGAGCTGTTCCACCCCCTGCCCACACATACACACAGATATTTTTCTAAATATTTTTTGACTTTGCAAAACGTGGGGTTTCCCAAAGCCTGCTAATACCACCTTGGTTTATGGATCATTTTGCCATTTTGGCAACACTAGAACTCGTACTTGGAGTATGAGTTTGCTATTTTTATATAGCAGGGGTGGGCAACTCGTTTTGGCCTACAATTCCCACCAGTCTTAGTTAGCATAGACAATGGTGATGACTCATGGGAGTTGCAGGCCAAAACACCTGGAGGCTACAAGTTAGCCCTCTGATATATGGGATGTCAGCTATTCATAAAAATGCACGGCTCACCTTTTCTCATGTGCATTTGATGGCTAAAAATGGGGGGAAAGGAAAAGATTGGGGGATACTTTGTAATTTTATCTCTCTGTAAGTATATCTATTGGGTACTCTATCCCTCTTTTCTTTCTCACTACCACTCAGTAGTAAGTCCCACTGAGTTCAATGGGGTTTATTCCCAGGTTAGTGTACCTAGGATTGCAATCTGAGTCCTTCCTATTTTATCTGGTTTGAGGGGTGCAGTCTTGAGAAGCTAGAAGAATTTGATCTCTTTAAATTATTTATTACATTTAAATGACCTGATCCACATCTCTCAGTCAAACATGTGGATCCAAAGTTGGCCACCTACTGGTTATTGCACTTTTTACAATTTTGTGGCACAGTTCTCTTAAAAAAATCTGCAGATTAATCTGAAGATGGACTGGAATTATACGTAAAAACATATGAAAGTGTGAAAGTGACAGAACCAGTAACAGATACATTTGTCCATCTAAGGACAGAATCCAAGGGGGTGCTTCCACCCCCGCCGCTTCCCTTCCACCGACCCCACCACCCAATTTTGCGCTTGCTAGAGACAGGGAGATATAGAGCTTATTCAGACGAGCATTTTAAAGTGTGCTCATGACTGGCCATTCATGGATCTTTGCGGGTCATTTCCATGATGCCGTTCCTCCTGCATGTCACCTGCTTGTCTCCCACTCCTTCCGCCCTTTTTTTGTTATAAAATAACCTCCATTAAACATGACTCTTCTGAGCTGTAACATTATTTGTCGCAATTTCCTGCCCCGTGCAGGAGAGGTTTTGCTATAAAACACCCACTAGAGGGTGCTGTCCCACTAGTCTGAATAGGTCACATGGTCACTTCTATTCCTTCTCTCTTCCTCCAAGTAATTGCAGCTTGTTGCAGAAGCGAAAGAGATGCAGCTTCAGAACCAACAGTAAGGGAACATGATTCCCACTCACCCACCCTGTTTGAAAGAGCTCATCTTGGCTTGCCCCCGGAGGTGCTAAATTGCCACTGTGCAAGTGGTAGAGGCCGCTTTTGCAAAGGAATCAGTGGGGCACAGAAGAACTGCCAGGGGCATAATTCCCCCCCCCCATTGGATACTGGCCTGAGCTACCAGTTGTTAATACAGAAAGAAGCACAAAGTCATAAAACAGTATCATTTATGTCATATATCTCCAGATGTTTTGGACTACAACAATAGAAGTTGCAGTCCAAAACATCTGGAGAGCACCAGATGGTCTACCCTTAGTCTTTAATAAAAGTCTAGTCAGTATGTGTGTGTTTAGTCCACTAGTGTTCTCTCTCAGGCCTACATTACCTGTAATTACAGTTCCTTAACACCTAGAGCTGCATCTTCATTTTCATTCTAACAAAAGCTGGCACCAGGAAGAATGAGGACAGAGATGTCAAGACTCCAGAAAATAAATGGATGCCTTTTTCTACCATCTGCTACTCATCAGCCGGCCAAGGGAGGCACAATGCACACCTGCAGGCAAAGAAGCTGAAATGCCACCGAGACAAGTGGCTTTAGCAACTGGAGCCAAAAACCACAGAAACAGATATGCTGAACAAAACAAAACAAAATAAAACAGGAGTTTCACATCTTCTTACCTCCTTCCTTGTCCAAGATGAGAACGCAGATACTTTAGCTAACGGACCTGTCTCTTAAATGCTGCCCAAATCTTACCTACAGCATTGGTTGCACAGGAATTAGGAAGGAAAAGCGTACCACTGGATGGAGAATTTGTGTACGAAGGACTGGGGAAGCAAATTTCCTCCTGCATCATTCTGGCTTCATTCTCTGCCCAATCCTTTCCCTCCCTTCTCCCTTAATTCATTCCACCTGCCTTTTGTGTCTTACTTAGTACAGGTCTCTCTAACAGCAAATTCAGCTGGATGTGCGTCAACAGACTTTGAGTCAAAAAGGGACCACTGAGGACTCATCTAGACCTATGAGCTTTCCAGGATGTGGGGGGGGGGGAGGATCTTGACCTTTCTGGTTTCTGCGATCCTCTGCCAGCATCCATACGCAGCTGTGTCATTCCGGAAGCCAACAGGGATGTTCTGGTGCAGCTTTTCATTTTTTCTTTTTTTTTAAAGGAGAGCCTTAAGGTAAGAAAAAAAATGGGGAACTCAGCAGTGCCATCCAGGAGATGGCAAAAATGCTGCCCTTACCCCACCCCATTGGGCACGGAGCAACCCTGTGCAGCTCCGTGCCCATTTGAGGACCTGGGAGCCCATGACACACCAGCCGCGGTCCTCAGGGTTGTCCCAGGACTGCCAAAAAACTGGGACATCTGCGGCTACAGTTATCCCAGGGAAAGTCTCTGGTAGTCCCTGGTTGACCCCGGGATCCCCTGTAAATCATTTGGACACACAGGGACACCCTAGAGATGACCCCGGGATAACTGCATGGTGTAGACATGGCCTGAGAAACAAGAGTGAGGCAACAGCATGTTTTAGTGAACCGCAAGGTATGTAAAAAAAAACCCAACACACACACAAAAGGGGGCAAACCATACCTGTCAAAACCCAAATGAGGGCTGAACATGCACAGCAGACTCCAGGGCCCATGTGATATTGAGTGTCTGTTGGAAAAGAAATTTTGCTTCATTGCTTTCAGTTCTGGAGTATACCACAGAGTCAAATGAACTCTACTCCAGAAAGGGCACTCAGGAACAATTGTGTCAACCACCTGGCCTTGGCATGAATGTTAATGTCTCCCAGAACCAAGAGTCTGGGGGACCTCAAAAGCACACCTGAGACTACCTCCAGCAGCTCAGGCAGAGAGAGACCGTTGAGCAGTGGTCTGGGCAGTACACCAACATAATTCCCAGTCTCTCCCACAGGCCCAATGCAAGGTGCAAACACTCCAGACCAGTAATCAGATAGACAGGGAGCTTGCAGAGGGAAATTGAATTCTTATAGACCACAGCAACACCCTTCCCAGCCCTCAAGTCTAACCCGATTCTGAACCAAGTGCCCCAGAGGGCTCAGCTGGGAGAGACTAATTCCTCCCTGTTCACCCCCACCCCAGGTCTCTGTTATACATGTCAGATTGGCCACCTTATCAACTATTAAATCATGGATAAGGGAAGTTTAATTTGAACAAATCTGGTATTTAAAACCGATAGCCGGAGACCCAAGGGCAGGTTGATAGGGCAACCACCAAACCTGCGAACGGAGACTGAGGGCTAGAACACAGTACAGCCATTAACAGTCTGGATGGTGTTCCCCTAATCTGGCTAACCCTCCTTCCAACACCACATCTCTCTCTACCCATGACCACACTAACTGGGGCCCAATCATATCATAGAAGCAATATCTATATTTTTAATCACATGCACATCCATTGTGACATTGGGGAGATTAAGGCTCCCTGTAATTTGTACATGTCATCAAAGAAGAAGAAGAAGAAGAAGAAGAGGATAGTTCTTATATGTCCTGGAGAATATCTGTAACTACACACAGTATACAGATGTATGTCTATTTCCATAATTCATGAAGGAGACCTAAGTGGTGACAGGCACTCCTACATCTGACGCTTGGCTTACCACAGGATTTGCGTCTTAGTTAACAGGGGGACCTCTTTGTCTTTTTCCTTTTGTCTTGACCGACACTGGTGACAAGAGCAGTTAAAAAAAAGGGCAATATTCCATGGCTTAAAAAAATATATGACATGAATTCCCAAGTCTGAGGCATTGTGATCGTCACCAGGTAGAGCAAAGATTTTATCAGTTTTGGCTGAGTGTAGGTAGTGCCTCTAAAACATGTTTTTAATTCTGCACAGTGGAACACTATTGATGATTTATCAGGCAGAAGAGCTTTGTGATGGAGAGGGGAAAATAGCACAAGATTGTTTTTTATTCTCTGAACTGGAATAGGGTTAGATCAAGTTTTCTATAAAGCTGCTTGCTTACAAGTAGATAGTAAATCATTGCTTCCCCCCCCTCTCTTGAAGATGTACAAGCAGCACACCACCAGAAGGAACATCCCTATCACTCTAAATAACGCACCAGTGATCAAATGACTGATTACATGTCGGCCACATCATATTGGCTAGGGGGAAATTCAATTTTAGTAGCTCGCCCCAGCTCATGAAACCCTAATAGCCTTTAAAAATCCTTATAAAACCACCCAAATGAAAGCTGTGATATGGCTGACTAACACAAAAGTCAACCCACTGAATTATAGCTGGAGCTACTGGTTTCATGGGATTAAGGAGAAGGTGATCAACATGTTCTGCTAGCATCTTGAAGATGTTTTTCTATGTGGCAGGGTGTGACATATTATCCCATGGATGAAAGAAAGCTGTTTGAGGAGCATAGAGATTTTACACATAGCAATCAGCTTCCCATCTTGTGATATTTTCTATCCTAGAGATATCCAAGTGTGAACATCCATACCATATAAATGATAAAACTCATGTGCAGAAGTGTTGTGCTATACTGGACAGAATGTTAAGAATTAGATCAGAGAGAGTTGGCTTCAAATCCCCACCCAGCCATGGCGCTCACTGGTTGACCTTGAATTTTCAGACTGGACTATACCATTGGATTGTGATGACAATAAAATGGGAAAGCCATGACCCCTTGGAGCAGTGGTGAGATACATCTGTGATATGTTTTGGTGGTTTTGTTTCTGCTAAAACATATTGGTCAAGACAATAAATTGGATGATGATGATGATGATGATGATGATACAGCTTTTCCCTTTCAGAGTGGAGCTTTTTCCATGAATGTTAAAGTGAAAGGCCTCATTTGAAATTTGAATGCACCTTCAGAATTTACAGTGTTTTCATTTGGTACTTAATAATCTGTATCTGAATACAAATTATTTTGTAAACCCTAAGGATCAAATCACACAACACGTTTGTTTTATTCAAATGCTGAACTTTTGCTATACTAATTTAACTTACAAACATCAACAACAGAATTTGCTGTTTGTCAGGGACATTTCTTTAAGAGATAAAGTAATTTATTGTAGATATTTTGGGTCCGTAACCCCTATTATTGTGGTCCAACAAATGTTGAATTCTATTTGATTTATATTGGACGATACATGTATCACCCAGTAATAACCAATTATAGTGGCAATAACAAAAATACTTGCTCAAACACTATAGGATATGACTGGGTGAACGGATAGTTTTGCTTATTTGTTATATTTCACTTCTTCCTTCGTTAGGTCAGAGCACTTCGCAATGGTCAGGAGCCAAAGAATTGTGCAGCTGATGCCCTGCTGCCAGGAAGACTTTGAATGTGTGTTCCATGGTGCCCAAAAAAACTGCTTTTGAAATTCAGGATGCCAAAAAGCACTCTGTGATGTTGCATGGAGGTCTCTCATTCAAAGAAAAAGTGGGGGGGGGGGGAAATCACAGTGGTCTTGAGCCAGCAGCAGTCAGTAAACCAGTTCTTGGTGGGAATCTGCCACTGCCCACTGCAGGGAGACTGAGAACAGGGGAAGATACACTGCTTCCGTCAGCAACCATCATGAGGTTGCATCAACAGGGCTTGACTCAGTGCAAGAACATGGCTGCTGACTGGCTAGCAACCCCTGACCTCAGCAGGAGTTGCTAGTTAGTCAGCAGACATTCACTTACACAGTTCTGACTGAGCCATTCCCTCCTTACACTGACTCCCAACATTTGTAGCCTGTCCGCCATGATCGTTCCCAGGCAATCCTCATCAGAAACATAGGTGGGATGGACGGTTCCAGGCAGGCAAGGCTTTCTGCCAAGTTTAAAGGGCTATCTCATAAGCAAGGTAAGCCCAAACTCTTCTGACTAGCCAAAACTTTGGTTTACCACCACCTCACACACAAATGGACCAGAAAATCCACCCCACTTTCACAGGGAAAAAACAGTTCCATGAAAAAGGGAAGGGGAAGAGATTTCAGTTCAGCACTGCTTCATACTGGTGGATTAAGGAAACATCAGGCTAAACAAAGAGAACTGGAAGAATTCAGACCCAAACCCATTGCTTCCTTCAATAATATTAAAACGGTGTTAAAAAACTGGAACAAGAGTTGTAAGCAAAATTCTTCACCATATTTGCAGATAGCAAATCTGGGAAAGGGAATTTCATAGAATATTCGCAGGCGGGGGGCTGAAATTCTCCAAATGTTTAGAAGGTGGAGCCTGAAAAAGAAAATTTTCAGAAACTTTAGCAGGGAATTCTTTTCTGAGAGATTTTGGAGCAGGTGTGGAAACTATCTCATGACTAATCTCAGTTTTTGACCAGATGTTTCTAGAACTCCACAATTACCTTTGGGACAATCCAAAAATGATAGTGAATGTCTCAAGAGACATTTCTCTAGACTTCTGCCTAAGTGCACTGAGATTTGTCCCTAATTCTGTGTTTGAGTCTAACACAGAGACAGGCAGATATAGATGATAAAATATGGAGCAAGGAGACAATGGAGCAAGAATATCAAGAAATTATACATTTTAAAATCTTTTCACTAACGTTTACATAAACACAAATAATTTTAAAGTTAGCAATAGAGAGAGCCAGAAAGCTATCAAGTCCTTATAATATTACAATAGTTATCATGCACTTTCATTATTTAAAATTGCAAATTTTTCAACATTCAGAAACTCTGAATGCAATGTCCATGAAAATGGCATCATCTCACTGAAGGCATTAGTAAAATGTTATGGGTTTTGATTTGAATCCTTTGTTATCACCAATGTAAACTTATTCTTTATATATTCAAGGACAAGCTGCTTGTATGGTAGAAGAGAGACCTCTTGTGGCATTTTTTAAAAGCATATTAAAACTATCCAATCAACTTCTCAAAAAAAAGCCAAAATGGATTTCACTTTTTTCAGAGCACATTATTGCAAGGGGAAAGAAATAAGGAGCCAACTATAGGTATGAGTAAACAGGCTATAACTTTATGAAAAAGGAGAATGTGGCATAAAGTGCCAAAAATGGCAAAATAATTCTGCCAAAGTTTATACTCCAAAGCTCTATGAGACTTGAGGCAGAGCTGTTGGGGTTTTTTTCCTCTTGGTACCAAAGATCTTATGATCTGAAACTGGAATTACGCATCACATATTTCACGCAGCTGCAGGATGGGGACAGATGAGAGATTTCCATCAGCTCTGCTAAAACCAACTGCCATTTAGCTCCTTGCTTCTTGTAAGTGTCTTCTACACTTCCATTGTGTAACTTCATTATGTAATATTATGAAAAAGCTGGTACCTGAATTGGCTTATTTCTTCTTCCTTTCTTTTTGTATCCTGCCTCTTAGAATTCAAAGCATTCTTGTAAATGGCAGAAAGCCTCGAGCATTTGGCTGAAGCTCTTCTCCAAGGACCTTCCTTATCAGAATGTTGCACTATGCAACAACAAAGGCAAGGGCTTGGAAGTGGTGGCACCTCAGTCAAGAATGTCCTCCTTAAATAGGTGTGCCTGGCACCTACATTACTTTTTTTTCCAGTGCCAGGTTAATACATTTTTATTTTCTCTGGCATTTTAATTTGATAAACATCTTAGTCTGCTGTGTGTTTTTAGTTACTGTCTCATTTTTGCATTAATATTTACGTTTCATTGTATATTTTAATATATTTGTTATTTACTACTCTAGAATCTATTGGATAATGGATTAATGACAAATGATTAAAATAAATAAATAGTGTGTGTGTATACACACACACACACACACACACACACATATATATATATATATATATACATACATATTACCTTATTAGCTACCTCTGGAACATTCCCAACCATAAGCAAAACATTCAGCAATATTTATGGTGAAATAAACCCATAAACTATAACCACATAGCCTTCCCAGGGAGGGGGACAGACAGACACAGGACTCCAGAAAAGTATGGACTTGAGAGAAACCCAATTTGAGGCTATCACTCCACAGATTGCTGAAACATCCAGTATAATCCTCCTGCAGCATCTGAGTGTCCCTGCAGCTCTGTCTCTAATCTCACCGGATCCATCCAAAAACGCATCTATTGTAGTCAGCCAGGGATACATGCCATATTAATTCTTCCCTCAGTTTGCTAATATAATTCTAATTCCTATCTTTTGTAACTGCATATAACTGCATATAAGCAGCTATATAAGGCATGGCATGTTTCACACCCACATGCCATGCAAAAGTTATGGTGGGTTTTAAAGGTCTTGAAAGTGCCACAGGATTGCCTTATCCTACCATTCTACCATTCATTTGCCTAGTCTCCTTCCTCAGGATGCTTGACTCTTCCCCTAGCCATCTACTTGCCATGCCCTAGGTCAGGATGCACAAGAATGGGTCCCAATAGCACCCTGCATACATATTTAAGCCAAGAATGGAAGAAGGGGCAATACACTTTCCCTAATGCATTTTGCTCCCAGCACATTTACTTTGGAGTTTACTTGCTCACTGTGGGTTGCCCCTGGCCTGCTCAGTCCTTCAGAGATGGTGACTATCAACCCTCAGCCCCATGCCAGATCTGTCCTAAGACATAGTTGTATGCAGAGTTCCAGCTTTTTGCTCCACTACGAGGTGGGGTGCAAGGAGGCTCTTGTCCAAAACATTTCGTTGAGTCTGACACAGGCAAGTTTGAGTTCTTAACAGGGAAGTATCAAATTTTCATCTACAATCAACAAACATGTTACAGTGAAAGAAGGAATTCAGGGGAGAAGTTTCACAACCTCCCCTTGACAGTTTTGCATCATTTTTTTAGAACACACACACACACACACACACACAGGAGGAGCTACTGCCTGAGACAATCCCATACATATTATATGGTGTTGTCGTGTAGCCAGATCTGGCTGCATAAAAAACATGACCAAGCTAAATCATAGTAAGGTCAGGAACTATTGCTCTCACTCTGAACAGCCTTTCTGACAAAGCTAATAGCCAATCAGATAGCTATGATTACATACAAAGCCAAATTAGACTAAAAGCATTGCTTACTGTCCTCTCTCTGAATGTGCTAAAAGTTTGTCCTTTTTTAAAAAAAGTTTCCTCCACAATTTCTGAAATGGATGAGTGTCATGGGAGTTTTGGTGGGGAAGGGCAACACATTTTGTGCAATGTTTTCCCCATCTCATTTCAGCCCTAGTTGTTCAAACCCTAGTTATATGGTGAACAGAGAACTCAACACAAAATTACTCCCAATGTCCACATTATATTAATGATGTCAAAACTTGCTCCTCCAACAATTCAACAAGTGGCATATCTTAAAAACAAATTATGTCATACACTTAGGATCTTTAACTACAGACAATTATAACAATTGGCAAAAATCACATTAGTTGCATCAAATGCTACCACTTCTACAGCTGAATAAATATTAGTCTTCACTGTAAGAGCTAGTTGGCAGAGAAACAACTCTCCTTCAGACACTGGAATGTTTGCTCCTGATGTTTTGAAATAAGAATAGTGCTTCAAAGGGATTCAATCTTAGAAGTTTCTTGAGATGATTTGTGTTGGTTATAGCATTGTGATACAATACACATTTTATATAACTAGGCTTTTTCTGCATCTCTGTTCCTCTAATTCCTACAAAAGTTCCAACCCCCATTCTGTAGTGGGACACAGGAATTCCTTCCTAGGCCAACTGCAAATTGGAATTACCCCATTGGCGTAGATCTTACATTTCTTGTATAACTATACAGCAATAGTATTTACTTCATTCAGCAGCACCAAATTGTTTCATGGGACCAATTCTATTTGAAAAACAATCAGCCACTATGTAAGCATAAGGATCCATCCTAACAGTAGATTCTACTTACCCATAGCATTCCGCCAAGTGCTGATTTATGTTTGCTCTTAACCTAGTGTCTCATCACTTTATGACTTGCATGGAAACTCTCCTCCATTGAAAAACATTGTGCTGAGAGTAGGGCAGGCATGAAAGCACTGGTCTGGTTTGGATGATAATTCAAGGTTATGACCTGACCCTACATGGCATCAGATCTAACTCTACATGGAGTGTAGGGATCTGACCCTACAAAGAGCCAACATGTCAGCCCTGCCTCTGTCATCCCTGGGAGGACCACCTGCCCAAATGGGACTTATGCACCAAGGTTTGTAAAAACGGAGGCCTCATTCGAATGGGCTGACCCAATAGGAACACTAGAGGTGAGGCTGGCGAACTATCACCATGTGTAAACCCTATCACTAAATCAAGCCTCTGAAGAATCTCTACTGCTTTGTCTGTGATTACTGTCTCACACATGCCTTGATGTTGCAGCCATTGAGAGATGAGCAGGCATGGGTATACTCAACCAGTCTAAGATATTTTAAGTAACAAAAACATTTGTTTACCCACGTTGCTATCTGGGTAAATAGTTTCATGTAAGTTCCAGCTAGTGACATCTCAACTCTCTTATATACATAAGCAGCTGCTTCTGATTGGGGTTTCACATTTGATCTTCTATCTTCCTGAAATATCTTTCAATTCTTTGGTAGATAGTGGTGGGGTTTTATCAGATGGATACAGTAGTTAGTCACTCAAGAAAACAAGGCTCCTTTTCCCCCTGCACTGCAACAAGATCTCTTTAAGCTATGGATTCTACATCACTGCACTTTTGATAGCCACAACGTACATAAACACAAATCCAATAGTTGCTCTCCCAGACTGAAACGCCGGTAAGCACAATAACCAAACAACAGGAATACACCCAATACATACAAATTCTTTGCTCTCGTGCTACTGCATCTAGCTTAAAGCTCAAACATAATTCCTCAGTTTGCAAAATCCCTAGGCAGAGCAAAGAGCTGCGGAGTCATCTGAGAGCTAATGTAGTGTGCAAAGTGACCCTGAAATGCACAGAGATTCTTTATAATAGTTCCTAGTCATGACATTTGCAACAACAGCAAAATAACTTTGAAGGGGAAACCATACTTACGGGAGTGCTGCTATCTGAAAAGGTGTTCATACTGATAGAGTTGCTCATCTTGTCAGATGACAAGGAAGGAGGTGATGGACTGCGCTTCTCCAGGTGGTCCTGGTTCTGTAAATCCTGACGCTGTAGATATTCGCGCCATGCTCTTTGAATGCTGCATGAAATTTGAAATATGGGTGAATATAGTCACACCTCATACATTCACACAAAGCTGAAACATTTCTCTCCAGTAGGGGAGAGGGGCTGATGGAAGGCAAGCTTGTAAAACTGGAATGAGATTTTGAACATGGTTGGAATTTAAATTCAAATATTTTCAAATCTCTCTTTTGAAATTTGACATTAAGAAATGCTTTTCAAAAACATGGCTCAAGGAAGTGTCCCCTCCAACGCCAATGGGAGAGAGTTAAACATACACAGTCCTATACACACTTACCTAGAAGTCAGTCTCATTGAAATTAGTGGGACTCACTTCTGAGTAGACATATATACAATTGTGCTGTTTGTTTCGTTGATCACATTTTAAAACAATAACATTAAGTGTCAATTTGCATAATTCCATACTACATAAGATCAGCTGTGCTAAATCAGACTAAAGGCCTAACTAATCCAGTATCCTGTTTCTCACTGTAGCCAACTAGATGTCTATGGGAAGACCACATGAGAACATGAATCAATAGCCTCCTCTTACTCCTGTTATCTAGGCTGACCATATGAAAAGGAGGACAGGGCTCATGTAACTTTAACAGTTGTAGAGAAAAGGGAATTTCAGCCAGTGTCATTTGTATGCAATTAGTTCCTGGTGAAATTCCCTCTTCATCACAATAGTTAAAGTTGCAGGGGCCCTGCCTTCTTTTGTATATGGTCACTCTAATATAGTGCCTGCACCTTTAACTGTTGTGATGAAGAGGGAATTTCACCAGGAACTAATTGCATTCAAATGACACTGGCTGAAATTCCCTTTTCTCTACAACTGTTAAAGTTACAGGAGCCCTGTCCTCCTTTTCATATGGTCAGCCTATGTTATCCATCAACTGGCATTATCCATTAATAGCCTTATCCACCATGAGGAAATTGGGAATGCTGAGGGGAGAAAGGAAATTAGCGGAATAAGAAATGGAATTGATACAAATTTGAGCTAGGAGGATTTTCTGGAGATTCCCTCTCCCCATCCCCTCCAAAAATTGTTTTAGCTCTACAAAAGAATCTGGCTTTTCTACAAACAGTGCAGAACATCCTCTTATATTTTAGATCAAGAAAAAAATCAATGCAATCTCATTCAATTCATACAGATAGGTGCACATTGTAAGATTTTTTCTTCATTTGAAATTTTACTAAATATGTGTAAGAGTGGGGTTATAAAAGTTTGTTGGTATAGCATAGAGAAAGAAGCTTTTGGGGCATGGAATGGGTTTAAATGGATGTAATACTACAGGGGCAAGTAGGCATAGACACATAGAACACTGTATCAAGGGTTAGATGCTTTAGTTTAAATAAGGCCTGATGGAAAGTGATTTGGAAATATGATTTGAGGTTGTTCAAAGACATTATTCATAAGGACTTGTACCAACGATATTGCTCAAAGACTTTGATCATGAGAACTTGTGACATGTACCAACTGTAACTAGGTGAAGGGTCCAGGATGAAGAACAGGTGGGGTTGTAGTTTGAAAAATGCCCATGTCCATAAGAACAGAGAAGTAACCCAGAGAGTTGACCACATGAACAGCAGAAGTAATGCCCAGTTTTGACATCAGAAAGGATGGAATATTCTGGGAAGGAGATGAACTAAATTGATGATGTGGACGAATAAACTTGGAGATATTAAGAGGGAGGTCTTTGTCTCTGAGAAAGGTACTTAAGTCTGAACACAGAGGACAAAGATGTGTTTCCTTTCCCTCAAGCACAACATCTAGGATGTTGCTCTGAGCCTAGCATGTAGGCCTCAGTGACTCCTTGGTTGCCTGGGAGAAATGGAAGTCCCTCTGTGAAGAAGAGTTCCTTTGCAGAGTCAGTATGAATGGTGCAGAATGTATGAGTATACAAGTATTCTTCTTTTTTCTCTCAAACCATCAAGACCTAAGCGGACTTTCATCACTGGCTTGAGCCTAGCTGCTGGGCCTAAGACCATGGTCTTTCTGGAGAGGGGAGAGAAGAACAATACTGGTGTTGTCAGTGTTCTTATTGTGAATGTTGCCATTGCTTATCATGTTGTTGTGTTGTCATTGGGTGTGTGTGTGTTTCTCTGTGTTTGTCTTAGCAAAGATCTTGTTCTTCAGAAATCTGCCAGACTTGTGAGTATATTCTTCTAATTTGCTTCGCTGAATGGAGGTTTGTGAGTCTGTTTAACTTTTTAAAATTGTTTTAATAAATGTTTTAAAGATAGAACAGTTTCATTGAGTTTGTGAGTCTGAGTGAAATCAATCATTCTAGATGTCTATCACCGGATCTTCTTTCACCTACTATAGAGGGGAATTTAAAGAGATATTGATGTAAGGTTGCAGGAACCTACACTTCCAGACAACCTTTTTTCAGTGCCTATTAAATAAAAGACCACCATTAATCCCCTTACAATAGATAACACATAACATAGCATATATATGTATTTGATTTCTACCCTTTGAAGTATTCTTGATATTCACAAGCTGAAAAGAGGTTTCCAAATCAAAGGCAAATATTCAAAAATCAGAACAATTGAAAAATCAAGTGTTGAGTTACAACTCTGAACTTGACACCAGATGGCAGTGTAATATCAAATAAGGTCTTGATTTTGAATAGGTTTGTGAGAAGCAGTATAGTTACAGTGTATACATTTCAGGGAACATACATGATGTTCTGATACAATCAATAAATTCTATTACCTTTTCTTTACCCTGTTTTCCATATACTTCTGCTTTTCTATAAATTCTTCATTGAAAAGTACATGCTAAAGCAGGGGTCCCCAAACTTTTTGGACCCATGGGCACCTCTGGGAATTTGAGACCATACTGTGGGCACTACCACAAAATGTCTAATGAAAGGATTGCCACTTTGATGTCTACCTGTCACGTCTATGGTTTTTAGGCTGCATCTTATTCAGCAAAATCTTTTGTTTCTTGCCCATTGGACACTGCAACATTGACTAATTGCTGGTAGTGTGATAAAGCTATTGTAGCAATGTCCAATAGTTGCTACTTTGGGGGAGGAGGTAAGTATACAGATAAATTTTGTACTGGAACAGTCTTTAATATTCATTGATGTAGATGGTCTTTTAAATTATTTATCTGCTTCAAGGAAATTAACAAATGGTCAGTGTAAATGGATTCTCTGCAACCATTTCACAGCTTACAACATTGGAAGGATAAACACTCACCTCCTCTAACGCAATGGATTGAGGATCTTACAGTGCTATCAGTATATGAATGGGTGGCATATAGATGCCATCTTCAAATGGATACCTATTTGGATATTTAGTTCACTTTTGTTGAACCCCATGTATAATTGCTAGAAAGTTGTTTGCATTTCATACAAATCCATGTATGTGCACAAAAAAAATGAAAAGGGGGGTTCTTGTGGCCATTACATTGAGGACCCACTCGCAGGCACCACCCCTGAGTTAAAGGATGGGTAAACATGCCCCTCGAATGTAATGGATCAGCCTAAAACCCCACCAACAGTACTCCTATGCCTGCTGAGATTTCCACATGCTGCTAGGGATGAGTGAACAAGCAATGTTTGAGATCACCAGGCATCCAGGGGGCCAAACCGGGGAAAATGCACTGAGCTCGATTCCTGCAATATCCCCATGCAAATCAAACTGGGCATTGGGAGCAAGATGAATGCAAGCATGTGTTTGGCAATGTATGAATTAGGGATGTGCACTGGATCGGACCCGATCCACGATCCGAGTCCGGTCCAGTGGGAAATCGGATAAATTATCCGATTTCCGATCTGACAGCTGGATCGGCCGATCCAATCCGAACTGGTCCGAAAAGGCTCCGAACCGGTTCGGCGGATCGGCGGATCGGCGGGGGCCCACTGGCGCCCACCGCCGCTTCCATTGGCGGGCGCCAGCGGGCGCCCGCCGATGAAAGTGGACAGCGGGGGGGGAGGGGGGCGCTTACCTTCCCGGCCCGGCCGCTCCCGTCCGGCGGCGGCAGCTACTACCAGCGGGCTCCGCGGCCTGTTCCAGGGTGGCGCGCCGGGTGATGTCATCACCCGGCGCGCTACTCTAGAGCAGGCCGCGGAGCCCGCTGGTAGTAGCCGCCGGCCCCAGACGGGAGCGGACGGGCCGAGAAGGTAAGCAGGGGGTGCGTGGAGGGGAGGAGGGGGCGCGCGGAGGGGGGAGGGGGGCCCTTACCTTCCCGGCCCGTTCGCTCCCGTCCGGGGCCGGCGGCTACTACCAGCAGGCTCCGCAGCCTACTCCAGGGTGGCGCGCCGGGTGATGTCATCACCCGGCGCGCTACTCGAGAGTAGGCCGCGGAGCCCGCTGGTAGTAGCCGCCGGCGCCGGACGGGAGCGGACGGGCCGAGAAGGTAAGCAGTGGCGGGGAAGGGGGTTTACCCCCCCCGGAGCCGTCCGCTTCTATCCGCTGGCGCCCGCGGGCGCCAGCAGATGGAAGCGGACGGCCCCAGGGGGGTAGGGAGCGCGGGGGAGGGGGCTTACCTGCCGGGGCCGTCCACAGCGGACGGCCCCGGGGGGGGAGGGAGTTAGGCCCCCCCTCACCCACCCGCCGCCATTTTTTCCTCATAGACTTGCATTGCAATGCAAGTCTATGGGGAAAAAATGGCGGCCGATCCAAAAATTTACGATTTTTGGGTCGGGATTGGACTCGATCCGGTCCGGGGGGCCTCCGATTTTGTCCGAACCGGTCCGTGACAAAATTGGAGGTCCCGATCCGGGTCCCGATCCGATCCGGGGGGTCCGTGCACACCCCTAGTATGAATATATTCGATAGACACGTGCTCACGCTTGTATCTGGAGCTTAAAAACACAATTCTCATACATCCCTACGATGCTGCCTTGCTGGTGGAGCTCTCCTCAACCTGATCCAAATGCCTCTCAGCTGGCCTTCAATGAGGGTTCGGATTGCTCTCTAAGCCCTTTACTTCATGGAAGCCAATGTACTTATCTAATCACATTATTTTGTAGTTTAAGGAGAAAATCCAACATATATTTTGCCATTAAATTCATCTCCAGGTCAGACGAAACTGAGGAACATCCAAATAACCTAATTTGGGGGGGGGAGGGGGGAGGCCATGGCCATGTCTAAACTATGCATATATCCTGGGGTCATCTCTAGGTCATCCCTGTGTGTCCAATTGCCACACAGGCCAAGCAGGGACAACCAGAGCCTTTCCCCAGAATAACTGCAACTGTGGTTTTCCTGGGTTTTCCTGCAGTCCCGGGACAATGCCAAGGACCGCGGGTGATGTGGTGCGGGCTCCCTGGGCTCCCTCCTCCCCACAAGTACAAGGCCTCAGCAAATGGGCATAGAGCAGTGAGGAGGGGGACTCCATGCCCATCGGGGGTGGGAGGCAGCAGTTTTACCAGCCCCAGGGTGGCTGCTGGTGCTTTTCGGTGCCAAGTTTTTCTTTCTTTGCTTTTTGTTTAACTCACATTTTTTGCAGGATCGGGGCCGCATAATTGTACGACCAGCTCCTGCTTCAAAACAAAAAAAAGAAAAGAAAAGAAACCACAGCACGCCAGAACATTCCTCCTGACTTCTGGGATCCTCCCCCCCGTCCCAGAAAGCTGGTAGGTGAAGATGAGCCCAAAGTCTGAAGATGTAGAAAAGTTACATATTTCGAAGAATAAATAAACTTCAAGGAATACAGCTCTCTTTTTTCTACCTCTTGAGGCTCTGTCTCTTTTTTCTATCGGTTTAAATTAAAGGAGTAATGTATTACTTATATTTACTGACAGGTCAGCTCTTTCAGTTGGAATTGGAACTGTCCCTCCAGTTAAGTGTTTTTTATTTTATTTTAGAAAGTCTCAGTGAAAAAACATATTTTTCCCAAGGCTTATAAACCGAGTGGTAAAGTTGCTGCACTATATTAAATTGGTTTAAAATTTCATTTCTCCAAGTTCTGGACAAAAATGCTCAGTACTAAAAAGGCATTCAGTTAAAAACAAAGCAATTAAAGGCATTTTAGGTCATAAAAGGATATCTGGAATTTCCACACTACATCACTAATTTCTATCATCACTTAAAATCTTCGTATTTTTTCATCTTCCTACTCTCTGCCACACTCTTGGTGTTAATTTGAAGCATCATGTCCCATAAATATTCTATTAATATTTTAATGTTCTCTAAACTTTTTTAACTGGAACATTCTTAGCTGAAAGTTGAATTCGGTGGGAAGACTGCAGCCTTGAGAAGTAGCTAAGAAATACAATAAATAAATAAATAAATAATAGTAATGACAAAGTTGCCTACGCAAAAGCTGCACCAAGCTTTTGTAGCGCCATGCTGAGGCTTACATTGTATCTGATAGCAGTAGAACTCTTTGGGAGAGTTCAGACAACACATTAGGCAATGGAGGGGAGAATAGCACACTGACGGTACGTTATTTCAGTGGCGTCCACCACACAACATGTTGCCCCTCCCCCATCGAGCGGCTGAAAGTCCCAGCTTCCTTCTGGGCTGCTCCCCCTCCCCCTCCCTCAGTCCTCCGGCCCTATCCCATCATACACCACAAGTTCGGCTGGCTGTATAGGAGCAGCCAGGGTTTTTTCGGCTGCTCCTGCAGGGGAACTCTATGACCAACTGGAATAATAATAATAATAATAATAATAATATAATATTTATTTATTTATTTATTACCCGCCTCTCCCTCTGAATTGAGGCGGGGAACAACATCATCATAAAACACACAAAACTGATTAAAAATACATAAAACCAGTATATCGTTAAAATACCAACAAAACACCAATAAAACACTTAAAATTCATCTGAGTAGACCTGCCGGAAGAGCTCAGTCTTTATAGATCTTTTAAATTCCTGAAGACTGGTAAGTTCACGGATCTCTCCCGGCAGGTCATTCCAGTACACAGAGAGAGGGGGGTTCCTAACACATGACACATTTAACAATGGATTTCGGGATAAACAACTGAGCAGCCCATTGTTTTTCTCCATTGTTTAGTTGCCCGAAATAGCGTACCGTCAGTTGTGTGTGTGTTGTGTATTGCCCGACACATGACACAATAATCAACACAACTGATGGTTGATTCCCCCACCCCATTGATTATCGTGACATCCAAACTGAGCCTTTGTGTAAATGCTCATCAGTCTCCTCCCTTCAACTGCTTATATGAAGAGGGTGAAGATCAAATTCATAGAGCAGGAGAGGTGCTGCATCCTCTCCTTCCTGCAGCTTACCTCTTTGCTACTGCAGCAGCCTTCGAAAGAACCTTTGCCACTGGGCTCCCTCACACAGCATGTTACTGATCAGTACTCCAGAGAAGGGCGGGACAAGGGGGAGGGAGGATTTCCTCTCTCTAGACAGCTGTTAAAAGGTAAAGTGGAGTGTGCTGGGGGCCTTCTGGAACAGCAGCAGCAGGGATAGGTGGGTCAGTAGCCTCTTCTAATTTGGATTCTAATCTGAGCCAGAATAAAGAATTTGGGAGCTTTAGTTTAAAGTGCTCTTCTCCTTCAAGGCAGGCTTTTCAAGCACATGAAGTTCATGAACAGTCATGGCTTAGCTCCCACTCCTAGTTTAAACAGACAGTCCTGCTGTTTTCACACGTGGATTCTAAGCAATAAGAAAATGCTAATAATTCCCCTTGTTTTATACTGTTACAGCTCATCTAAATTTCCAGGATCTTCATTTCTATTGCAAAACTGCTAATTTATGCACATGTACTTGTGACTAAGCCCTACTCACCTTTGGGTAAATACTCATAGGATCCATGCGTTACCAATGCAGCGTTCATTACATGAACATACTACACCCATGCCTAACCCGTAAAACTACCTATGTGCTTATTTAAAATTTAAATGGGTGTGTTTTGAGACTGCTTTCCAAAGTACTCACACTTTGTTGTTTTTGTTGTTGTTGTTGTTATTATTATTATTATTCAGCAGACTTTTACATTGTTTTGAAGGTACTTCCTGAGGTAGAATGACTTCACTTCCTCTTTGTTCTTAGTCGTTGCATTGGGGCAAAAATCCGCCAGGTGCATCCGCCTGGGTCCATGAGTAGTCCAGATTGGGATTGCAGCTCAGGGAATAAACCCTTCCTCCCACATTTGTTTCTGTGAAAATCCATTCCCTGAGGTAGTTATTCTTTCGCAAAGCTGCTACTTGCTACTGTTAGCAAATAGAAGCTGGGGGGGTGAGGCGGGTATCATGATAATTCATCATGATACCTATATAGATCTTTCGCTCCATGGCTGCTACCAAAGAATGGATAATCTACAGGAGATGTGAAAAACCATGGCAGCTGTTAGTTTCGCAAGCAGCCAGCATGTTCATTTTTATTTATTTTTATTTTTTTGGCAATCAGCCATCCTACAATTCGCTATTAGATTATAAATTTTTGAATGAGAATAACAATCATGTCGTTGAAGCCTAGGTTGATTCCATACACTTACAGAAAATTAAACATTACCACTCCCTCAAAGCAAAAAATAAACAAAAGTGGGACATAGGGAGAGTAAAATGACCATATTTTTTAAGCCTCACATAGTCATTTTACACATTACACAGAAGCCAACATAGGCATGTCATCAAGCACATACTCAGCAAGGAGCCACAGCCGTTCCTGGCCCTCTGAAAAGTCCTGTGAATCACAGGTGTTTAACAAAGGTAGGGTTGGGCACACTAGCAAGGTTTGGGATCACCAGGACTCTCTGAACATCACCTCGATACTCGTCCTGTACGCGATTCCTATTCCTGTTTGTGATTGCTGCTCACTCTGCATAAATGGGAAACTTATGCAAATTTGTGCAAGTGTCCCAAATTTGCACAAGTTTCCCCAAATTGCTTCAAAATTTTCCCATAGTTTTTATCTGTATGCTGCCCTGAGATCCCAGTGATAATAGGGCAGGATACAAATGTTTTAATAAATAAATAAATACACAAATAAACAAACAGACTAAAGCAGGGCTGATTCTGTCCACAGTGGAAATTTGCGCAAATTGACCTGGGAATCGGGAACAAGACGAATGTGAGCATGCATTCAACAATTTGCAAAGTTTTTCAGCAGACACAAGCTTTCACTCACATTTGGGGTTTGAATGGGACATGCTTGCATGCTTAGCGAACAAAAATGAAATTCTTCAAACATCCCTGTCCAAGGGTCTTATCCAATAGATCCCTTCCACAGCTAGAACAGCTTCTGTCAGCATAACAGGGAGAGGAGCAATTGCCTTCTTATCCTGCTCTGGTTGGTTGGGGGATCTTCTAAAGCAGTTAATGGGGGGCATGAGATGGCTGCAGGGCAGAGAAGGGTTCAGGAAAGTAATGTTGCATGAGCAGAGTACGGCTCAAATAATGTTGGATTTTGCCTAAAGGTCTCATCTCATTTACACTTTAAAATCTTACCTAAAATGTCACAAGTGAAGAAGCCATTCAAAACTTGACAATTAGTGACATTTCTTTAACGTTCTCTGGTTTTTCACATCTATTGTAGATTATCCATTCTTTGGTAGCGAGACCATCCAACCATTTATCTGTCTGTGGGGAAGGGATCTAGGAAGCTTTTGCATTTTGTAAAACCAGCCTCTCAGCAGCAATAAAGCAACTTTGGCCCATCATCCTTACCTATGTGCTGTCCAGTATCATACTGACATGGGTCTTACTTAATGACAATTCATGGGTTGTTTAACCCATGGATTGTCAAGGTCGCATGAGAGCAAATGAGCAAGCGCACTGCCTCGCCACCACTCACTGTTTCAGCTTTGTTTCTTGATTATAAAGCAACCCAGGAACACCCCATTCCTGCATTGTTTCTGTGACATTTTAACCTGGAACACTGGGTTGTTCAGGGAGAAACAATCCAGAGTTCTAACTCACAGCAAACCATGAATTAAAACTCTGGGTTGTTTCTCCCTGAACAACCCAGAGATCCGGATTCACATGTCATGGAAACAACCCAGGCGTTTGTTACATACCCACTGGGTCACTGACTCTTCTCTGTCTCCCTCCAGAATTCTATAATAAGCTGCACCAAAAGTGGTATGTGAAATCTCCTCCCTGAATTGTGCATTGCATTTACCACCAATATGCTTTTTTTAAGGTTATGGAACTCAAATGGGGTCCATCCAATATGCTGTTGTTACCATTGTCTTAAACCTAAGTAAGAAATATGAAAGTACTTAAAAATTCAAGCTAATCAACCAAATAAAACATCTCTCTAGAGCTCAGGTAATATTGCTATATTTCTAAAGCAAACATAAAAGAGTAGATTTTATATCACTTACACTTTCACTTTTGATTCCAAGGGCTGTAAATTAATGTGATATTTCTCAATATTATTCTCCACATCCATAGCCAGCTGATGGCTGTAAAAGAGAGGTTATTCATTAAAATCTATTTCAGTATGACATTTCTACAATCACTATGAACATCTATCCAGTTAAAAGGAAACATGTTCCAGCTGCTTGCTCTAAAATGAACAAGTTGTATTGGAGGAGGGGAGACTCTTTGGAGGTCTAACAGCCAAGCTACCCTAAAACATTGACAAAAGCAACTTAATTTGCCAGCCTTGCAATGACTTTTTCTTGGGTGTCCTTCCTCAATTTTTTTTTTAAAATGCTGGTATACCTGTGTGGTGTGTTTTTAAAGGTGAGACTTAACTGACAGCTGCTTCTTCTGTAATTACTAAACGTGATGTCACCACACTAGAATTGGCTGCTCTTTTGCCTTCAGCATTTGCCTTCAGCATTATCTTTTGCCTTCAGTATGAACCAGGAAACATTAACGTATGCAAATATTCTTCAAGACTTGTTACATCATCATCATCATCATCATCATCATCAACAACAACAACATTTCTCTTTACTCTGATTATGAGATACCCATCTTTAAATCTAGAACTCAGCACCACCACCCCGGTCCGCTTTGGAGGCCGATTCAGAGCTTCCAAATTGGCCACAAAATGCCTCGTCCTGATCTGATCCCAATCCAACTCACTTTGGATCTGGATCTGAAACGAGACACAGACATCCAAAGTAGTTGTTTCCTTTACAGCCCCATAGTTTCCAACATTAGGTTTATGACAATAGAGCTCCCATCTTCATTAAAGATGGAGGCTGTCGGGTGGATGGATGGCTGCCAGGTGCAAACAGATAGGTCAGGTAAGTCCCGGCTGCTCACACAGCTTGGCAGGTGGGAGACAGCATGTTACCATCACCCAGGATTGGGCTGAAGAGCTCTGAAACTCTTCGGAACCAATCCAATCCACTTTGGGCTACTTCGGGCCAATCTAGTACCAGTCCAGATGCGGAACCAAACTGGTGCACAGCCTTACTTAAATCCTTATTCCGACGCCTTGTTTCTTCCCACATACTGCACAACCTCTTCATTTTTACCTTTAAAACCCTCCATAACCTCACTGACCCTGATCTTTCTGCTCTTATATCCCCTGTGTGAGTGACATTTGCTTGTTGAGCTCCACCACTGACAGCCATCTGAAGATCTCCTGCTCCCTCAAAAGACTCTGCCCTTTCACCCTTGCCTGAGGCTGCCTCCCATAATACCTCCATGACATCACATCTCGTACTTCCTTCAAACGCTTCTCCAAAATGCATCCTTTCCATGAAGCCTTTGGCAATAGCCTACTTCAGGGATGTCAACCCTCTCTCATCGCAAGGCCAAGTCCAATTTTGTAGAAGCTCTCGAGGACTGCATTCCAGTGATGGGCGGAGCTTTAGGCACAAGGGGGTGCAGCCAAAAGAAGTAAGGTCCAAAATACCAAAAATACTAGCGTATTTTAGGTCAACACTCTGTCTCCCAGTAACTAAGACTCAGGAGTAAGCGGTGGGGCTCAGGAAAGAAGGCATAGCCTCCTGGGGAGGACTGAATTATGATCCTAAGTGGAGCAGATCCCAGGTAGCTTGTGGCCCTGAGGGTTGACACTCCTGACCTATCCTGAAAGACTCACATATTTTCTCCTGTTTTTACCCCTATGCCTATTTTCCTACTTTTCTTCATTGTCTCCCCTGGATGAATTTATAGATTGTAAAGCTCTTGGGTTGGAGACCTGTCCTCTCTCACATTAAATAGCACCATCTATGGGTATAAATGAAAATAGTCAAAGAGTTGAAATATGTCTTTATTTATTTATTTATTTATTTGCTTGCGTGCATGGAAATAATTTCACCTTAACTCATATTAAAGTGAGAGCTGTCCCTTTAATTTCATCTCAGCCTACCAGTTAAAATTGTTTCTCTGGCCCTGATTAATCAAGTAAAGCTTTAGCTGACTAATCTATCAGCTACCCTGGACAAAGCTTGAAACCCCTATTTAAACAAATCTGTAGAAGCCATTTATTTGGAAATCCAAAAATGTCAGTACTTACTTTTCAAGTAAATATTTCCCATCACTAATTTGCTCCAAGGTCCGCTGCAATCTTTTGAGTTCTTCCTGCAGAGTGAGAAAAACAACAACAGCAGCACTGTAAGCTTCATTTACTAAATACTTGTCTTGAAGCAGGACACTGAAGCAATCACAAGGATGGGATAGCCCTACCAGCTGGATTTGTGGTTGCTGGATCCATTTTTTAAAATATTGAAATAATATGTGCCTTGAGTGTAAGGCATCATGAATCGAGGACTTTGGCAGGCCGGGCATCTTCCTATCTCACCATGAGAGCTTGCTAGAAGGCAGAGCTGCTGGCCTGCTCTTGGCTATGCATAGCCACTATAAGTGCAGGTACCCAGCGGCTAGTAATACAGCTTCTAGTTCACAAGTTGTGAGATGAAACATGGAAGCAAGTAGGGCCTACCAAGCATTCTGCACAGTCTTTCCTGATGTACCAACACTGTGTCGATCTTCCTGAGGTATGTTCCTCACATACAATAGCCTTTCTTGCCTTCCCCAACCTTCTGCCCTCCAAACGTTTTGGACCACATCTCCCAGAATTCCTTACCACTGGCCATGCTGACTACGGCTGATGGGAATTAAAGTCCAAAACATCTGACGGGCACCAGGTTGGGGAAGGCTGATCTAGGGATTGGTGGCGGGCCCTCTATTGGAGTGTCAGCCTTGGCAGGTGCCCAATGATGCCACCCCTGACACAGCCCAGACAAGCTGCTTTCAGGTGGTCCATGCCCCATGTATACTCTCTGAGTGTGCTTTTTCTCGATACTGCCAACCTGGACCCTGAACTGTAAAGACCATGATCTATACATCTTCATAGTTCCAAAGGGGGGGTATCAGTATTATTTTGCATTTGTTTTGCACAGGAACTACTCACTGATCAACCTTGATTAAGAGAACCCACACATAGTCAGAGGTAGCTTTGGGGTGGCCAATTACACATTGCCCCCAAAAGAGGAAATACATCACCCAAAAATATGACAAGACATGGATTGGCCACACTAACTCAGTTCTGCCAAGACTGGCGAGCGCCCATTGTCCTTTCCCACTCGGTTAGGGTGACCATACTTCGGAAACCAAAAAGGAGGACAACATGGCAGGTCCCCAAAGGGGCATCCCCACCAACATGTCCACCCCAGGGAGCGTGTCCAGCACCATGGGGGTGTGCCCACCTGAACATAGCCTTGTTCACATGTCTGATTATATACCACACAATTAAGACTAATCTGTTCTACGTAACATCTTAATGTAAAAAATCACAGAAATAACAAGTGAGACATTCTATGTATCTGAAATTAACTTCACTCACTCCTACTTTTGTAGCTTTTGCTGTACTTTGTTGCTATACCCTATGTGATACATTCTCCCCATCCCTCAAATATATTTTCTGATTGTATCCTCACTCTGCTGCAAGCTGCTGCTTAACAGGGTTTGCTGCTGGCTGGCTAGCTGGCTTTTTTATTTTTAAAGTTCATTTTTTTAAAAAACTTGTGTATGATTGTCACAGGTTTCTCTACTCTAACATTAGGGTGGGCATTATGGGTGGCAGACACTATTTCACCCATTCACACTTCTCACTTTTATACATTAGCTCTCAAGGGTTTCGCGTTGGCACCACTTTTCACATCCAGACTTTGAACTCCTGTCTACTTCCTGCACAAACAAGCGACTCTGAGACCCTCATTCTAATGCCCTGCGTTGCATGCCAGCACCATGGGGCTAAGTTACAACAGGTGTCTCTGGGTTGTCTGTGCAGCCTCTCTTGACTCTCTATCTATGTCATGGCAGCCAAACCAAAGCCTCCAGCCTCAAACAATCAATCTCCTTCCCTATTCCAAAGTCTCCCAATGGTCTAGCTGGGCTGCGCACTTGTACCCTGTGGCCAGAGGGAAGGGTGCCAGCTTATTGTTTGGTCATGTCTGGTGATTCTTACATTAAAAACCACCTCCGCCACCAGCTGCCTCTGCCTGCACCAACACTGGACTCTGAGACACCTTAAAAGGTTCTGTGTGGCGCGCCAGCCTCTCAGGGCTCAGCTGCAGCCATCTCTGAGTTGTGTCTTCAGTCTAACTCTGTCTCTAAGAGATATGCCAGCCAGCCAAAGACGCAAATCTATCTATTTTTCTCTGACATGCATTTCAAACATTCTGTATTGCATGCCAGCAGTGCAGACAGAGCCTAGCTCACAAGTGAACAAAGTGAAGTGAAAGGGAAGGGATAGCGAAGCGAAGCAACAACATTAGGCTGACCATATGAAAAGGAAGACAGGGCTCATGTAACTTTAACAGTTGTAGAGAAAAGGGAATTTCAGCCAGTGTCATTTGTATGCAATTAGTTCCTGGTGAAATTCCCTCTTCATTACAACAGTTAAAGTTGCAGGGGCCCTGCCTTCTTTTGTATATGGTCACTCTAGTATAGTGCATGCACCTTTAACTGTTGTGATGAAGACGGAATATCACCAGGAACTAATTGCATACAAATGACACTGGCTGAAATTCCCTTTTCTCTACAACTGTTAAAGTTACATGAGCCCTGACCTGGATTTTATCTGGTAAGCCTATACTCAGCCCCCAATAGAGCAACCAGATGAACCCACACTACATACAGGGAGGGAAGGAGGGAGGGAGCCGCAAAGAAGAGGCTGAGGGAGCTGGGCATGGCGAGCTAAAAATGCCTCAGCTGCCCCACCCCCCACCCCATCCAGTGGCACGCTCAGATTGCCCCATAGTGATCGGGCACATCTCTGCATTCCCCCCCACCCACAATAGACTCCCCACTGGACATGGGGGAAGGGCATTTGTCTATCCCTGGAGAATTCATCTTTCATTGTCAAGGGAACTTTGCTGATACGCTTATTGTTACACCTGTTTTAGCCCCAGATTTTCCAAAGGATTGGAAAACAAACATATCAGCTATATCTTCATATATCTAGCTGTTCCTGTTTGGGGGTCAATCATATGCTAAGTTAACATGAGGTGGACTTGAAGGCAATTTAAGATACTCGGGCATTACTTTATGTTTTCTTTTAGTTCTTTAACTTCAGAATATAATGTAAAGACAAAAGCCAATCAGACCTAAGCAGGGTTTGAGAGTAAATTGGCTTGCAAGGTAAAAAAGAAACAAAACCTCAAGGTTGGTGGGGTTATGATAATTAAAGAGATAAAATGAGGACATTTGCATTGTACCTTGTTCCAGAGCTGACCTGGGAATAAATCAAAGTTCTGGGTTTTTCTGCAAGAGGGCCATAGTTCAGACATGTACGTGTTCTGCCTCCTGAATTAAAGGGCTAATTTAGCATTGTCCATAGGTCACCTGATACCGGAGATACAGAATGGCAGAAAAAAGGCAAGTAATTGGGGACAGAATAGAGTTGTATTAAATTATACATGGTGTGGCAGACATAGATAGGGAAAACTTCTCCTCTCATAATACTAGACCCCTCCTTCTCTCATAGTACTACAAAGATGGTGATTTGGCCAAAGTAGGAATCTTATACAAAAGTACCTTATACAAAGTCAGAACATTGGTCCATCTAGCTCAGTATAGTCTATAGCAGTGTTCCCCAACTTGGTGCTCTCCAGATGTGTTGGACTACAACTCATCTGGCATTATTAGTTGAACACATCTGGAGTTGGGGAAGGCTTGTCTACACTAACTGCCAATAGCTCTCCATGGTCTGTCCCAGCCCTACCTAGTTTTGTTGAGGAATAAACCTGGGACCTTTTGAATGCAACCCATGTACTTTGATGCTGGGTTTCCCCAAATGAGCTTCATGGCTGAACAGGGATTTCAACCCAGGTGTCCTTCTGGCCAATATTCTGGGCTTCTCTAAATGAGTGATTTATAGCACGCTCGTGATTGGCCACTCACAGAAGTTTGTGGGTCAATTACATAACATCATGAACAACTAGGACGTCTCCCATGGTATCTGTTGCAAATTCTGCCATGAAAAGATCCACTAGATGGCACTGTCTCAATTGAAGTGAACAGAGGAGATGTATTCAATTCAAAGCACGTGGTAGCCCCTCTCAACCTATGTAATGCAGCCCATATCAATTGTGCCAAAAAGCAAGAAGCACAAACGTCCTGGGAAAGCAACAACTGCCATAATTACATTCTTGCTTCCTAGATTTCTGTTAGGAGCAATATTGGAAATAGCCAGTCTGAAAAAGCTCCCACTCCACCTTGCAAGAGGTGGAAAAGCAGAATTTTTGAATGCACTCTTTCTCAAAATTAAAAAAAAAATGTCCTTGGCATCACAGTCAGTTACAGATTTATTGATAATGCAATTTACATTTCCCTCAAAGTTTGGAAACTCTGATTTCTACCTCAACATTATCTTGTATATAAAGCAGTTCTATCAAAATGTGTTTAAAAAGACACCTCCAACATTTTCTTATTCTTTGAATAACACACCCATCCCTTTTCAGCAAAATGTTTGAAATGCTGCAAGATTATTTTAAACACTAATCATTACTGACTAGTTTAACAACTCATCTTCTGTTTCCACCTTTCTTTAAGAAGTTTCTCTCTGTGGTGGTGGTGGTGATGGGTAGGCTGACCATATGAAAAGGAGGACAGGGCTCATGTAACTAGGTCAGCCTAGTGATGGGGGGATGTTTACATGGCAAAACTTAGAAAACTCCCCAAGTTTTCCTGAAAAATGACTTGCCTGTAGTGTGGTTGAATCTAAAAGATAACCTTTTTCATTTTCTGAAGCACTCCAGTGGTCAATTTTGTTTTCAGTATATCCCAAAGCAACATAAGGTAATTTAGAATGTGGAAACAATTTACAATTGACTTTATACATAGCCATGGGTGACAAAACCTGCATGACTTACATAAATCATTTTGTGAATGTGTTTGACATCATTTTATATTAACCTAAGGGAAAGACTTAACAAAAAGTTTTAAAAAATGTCTGTGACATTTTTTTGCCCATTCAATCATTCAATTAAATATTATTGGCTTCTTCTTTATGGGAAGCTGTAATAAGACAACTACAAAGGGGGCTAGTAAAGTTTGCATAATTTGGAAGAGCAGAAGACATAAAATCTATACTAATTTTAGTTTTGCGTCATTAAACATGAAGTATTGATTATTGCTCCTTGCCACGAAATTTATGAAGCTAGCTATGTTGCTGTGTCCACATAAAGTGATTTTGATGTTTTGCCCTCAGACCTCAAGTACCGTAAATGATAGCTCCTGGTGACAAGCTACAGCTGAGATGCTGTTGTTCCAATTCACAGCCTTAGGAGATACATCTCACAGATTATGCCTGGAGTGACCCAGCTGCAAACTCTAACTTCAGAAAATTAAATTGGAAGCGATCCAAATGTCTGTTGAAATACACAGTGAATTACGATGCCTCCATAAACTTGTTATAATGTAAATGTACTGTAAAATTCCATGCAATGTTCATTCTTCCCATCCCTACTGTTGAGGATCGACATTGTTAAAAGAAATTGAGGGCCAAAAATGCAAGCTTGCTTTTTGAAGCCCAAAATGTGACTTATTTCTTGTGCATGTATACACAATGTTTATGGATCCTGTAGATCTATCTCAATACGGAATGATATTGCACTGCTGTACTTAAGTGTGGCTTGCCTAATCTATGAAGAGAAATAGTAAGCAAAAGGCCATTACACTCTCCTCACAGCTACTTATATGAACCTTAATATGCTCTAACCACAGCTCTTTCACATGATTGGACATGGCCATGTATTGTTGAGCAGTGTGAGATCACATCCCCATAGCTTGAATCCATGTTGCTCTAGTAAACTTTCAAGTCCAGACTCACATGGGATGGGCCAAATATGCTGATTCTAGTTGTTGTTCTTCAAAACATTTTTGATTCACCCTTCATCAAAGTATGATTCCATACCAGTTGACAAATGAATACAAAGACAACATATGACAACCACAGCATATAATAAATAGCCACCAGAGATTTAAAGATACCAATGGCACTGAAGAACACAAGAAGAGGCTTGCTGGATCAGACCAAGCGTCCACCTAGTCCAGCACTCTGTTCACACAGTGGCCAACCAGCTGTTGACCAGGGGCCCACAAGCAGGACACGGTGCAACAGCACCCTCCCACTTATGTTCCCTGGCAACTAGTGTATACAAGCTAACTGCCTCTGATACTAATAGCCACTGAAAACTTAAAATGCCTTGGTAAATAAAAGGCATTTCACCTGCTATGTTAGCACTGAGTGCCTGAGGCAGAACAGCAAATGCCCCTGCCCTCCAGCCAAAATACATAATATCCAAGGCTAGTCACAGTATTGGCAACTGAGGCAGCAAATCCCATGTCTCTCCCGTTGCACAGCAATAAAAATAAAATAATAAATGAAAAGACCATCACTTTGCTGCCCTTTCACGACACTGAAAATCAGCTGCCTGAGAAAGCCACCTCATTCTGCCTAATAATATTTATTGATTTCATTTTATTCCAATTATTTGTATGCCACCTTTCAGGATAAAATCCTACCAAGGCTGCTTACAAGGAAAACAATAATGTATTGATAAAACTACTATAAACAGAATTGAAAATAGCTTGCAACATCTATTCCACAACTTCTGTCTCAATATCTGTACCATTTGTTGATGGCAGAATGCTCCGTGGAGAAGAGAAGGACAATCCAGCTGGAGTCGAGGACTGAGGTCATCTTCAACTGCCTGCCTGCCTGCCTGCCTCTCTCTTCTGGGATCCTTACTAGAGTTGGCCCTGGTTTCCATTGCCATAATATCTAGTTACTTCATTCATTTAACACATCTTAAACTGCCCTTCATCAAAATGTGATTCCAGGGAGATTTACAAGAGAATAAAAGATCCCCATTATCCAGGGCTGCTGTTGCTTGCATATACCCATGTGATCGGCTAATATCACATTACTCTGGCCTTCAAACTTTACCAGAGTGGTGTGAGATCAGGCTACCAGCAAGAGGCTCCCACACCAGTCCCACAGCATAAAAGCCTTCAGTGTGGAGTTCCTGCATTCCATGTTCCCACTCTAGTCTACATTTTATGATTTTAAGAGTTGGAAACTCTACCATCACTACAGCACTCTGGGAGAAGCCAAAGCCATAGACCTTCTTTCCGCAAACCTCTCAAATGAATATTATGCAAACTGGCTCCCCTACCAATTGCCCAGCAGCAGAATACTACATTCCCTGTAGGTTTTCACTACATCAGCCTTTCCCAATTGGTGCCCTTGAGATGTATTAGACTACAACTCCCATTATTCCCAAGTAGGGTGACCACATTTTGGAAACCAAAAAGGAGGACAACATGGTCAGCTCCCAAGGGGGCATGCCCACCAACATGTCTGGCCCCAGGGGGCATGTCCAGCACCAAAGGGGTATGCCCATCTGAACATAGCGTTGGTCACATATCTGATTTTACAGCACACAATTAAGACAAATCTGTCCTACATAACATCTTAATGTTAAAATCACTGAAATAAAGAACAACATATCTGAAATTAATTTCACTTACTCCTACTTTTGTAGCTTTTGCTGTACTTTGAAGCTTTTGTTATACTCTATGATACATTCTCCCCTTCCCTCAAATATCTTTTCTGACTGAATCTTCACTCCACTGCAAACTGCTGCTCCTTTTAACAGGGCTTGCTGCCACCTGGCTGGCTGGCAGGCTTTTTTATTTTAAAATGTATTTATTTTTAACCTTGTGAATGATTGTCCCAAGTTTCTCTACTCTAACATTATGGGTGGTCGACACTACTTCACCCATTCACACTTCTCATATATATATATATATATATATATATATATATATATACATATATATATATATGCTTCTCAAAGCTTGAGTGTTGACACCACTTCTCACATACAGATTTTGAACTCCTGTCTACTTCCTGCACAAACACATGACTTGAGACCCTCTTTCTAATGCCTTGTGTTGCCTGCCAGCACCGTAGGGCTAAGTTACAAGTGTCTCTGGGTTGTCTGTGCAGCCTCTGTTGTCTCTCTAGGTCATTGCAGCCAAACCAAAGCCTCCAGCCTCAAACAATCTCTCTCTCTCTCTCTCTCTGTCTGCCAAAGTCTCCCGATGGTCCAGCCAGGCCGCACACTTGTGGCCAGGGGTATTGCTTATTGTTTGGTCATGTCTGGTGACTCTTACTTTAAAAAACTCCACCGCCAGCCACCTCCACCTCCTCTGCTCCTGCACACCTCCTCAACTCTAATGCACTCTTAAAACACTCTGGGTGGCAAGCCAGCCATTCAGGACCAAGCTACGGGTGAATCTGGGTTGCCTTCAGCCTCTCTCTGCCTTATGCCAGCCAGCCGACGTCTCCAGTTTCCAGCCTCAAACAATCCCCCCCTCTCTCTCTGCCAAAGTCTCCCAACAGACCAGCCAGGCTGTGCACTTGTACCCTGTGGCTGGGGTAGGGTGCCAGCTTATAGCTTGGTCACATCAGGTGACTCTTGTTCTTAAAAAACTCCGCTGCCAGCCACCTCTGTCTGCACCAACACTGGACTCTGAGATGCTCTTAAAAGGCTCTGTGTGGCACGCCAGCCTCTCAGGGCTAAGCTACAGACATTTCTGAGTTGTAACTCTGTCTGAAACTGATGCCCACCAAAGCTTCACCACTTTATCTTTAAAAATGGCAGAGCTATAAGAATGTTTGTTAATTCTCAGTAAAGTAGAGCTGCCCATTGGCTGGGGAGGATGCGGAAAATCCAGATTTTTCATCAAATTTCATAATTCCCCCCCTTCCTGGATTTGTTACCAAAAACCCTGACAAATCCAGGTTTTTCTTGTATTATGGTCACCCTACCAACAAGCATAACTACTGGCCATGCTGCCTGGAAATGATGGGAATTAGTCCAATGTATCTCAAGGCACCAGTTTGGGGAATGTGGCTCTACATTGCAATCATGTTACTGTTGAGTACGCACTCAGTCTCTTTGAGTTTGGCATAACCAGCAGCAAATGTACACACATGTTTTCTTCATCCAGAAGAAACTCACATTTAGCTTTTTGGTGTTCTGAAATGTAAAAATCTAAAATCTCAAGCCAACAGAATCTAACGGGTAGCAAATTAAGATGAAACTTTCTTCCTGTCTCTAACCTTCGTCTGGTTTGTGGCACTTACCTGGTTAATTAGTCCTCACATTTAAGGGTGAGTTTCCATGGTGATGGTTCAGCAGTGAGATGGAAGGACTGGTAAGAGCGCACAAAGTGCTGCTATTTCCCAGAGACTGATAGGGCCAGTAAACTTTGTACTTTAAAAATGGAAAAATAAAAGGGACATGGATGTCCACACTCGGAGAATTGAAAGAAGTAACTCTTTTTATTTGTGCTGTTCCTCCCCATAGACTATCCCTCTCACACAAATGGTGCATGTGCTTCGATATGCCCACACAAACACACACCTAGAAGCACAGAGAAGGAAGATGTGATGTTCTGTTTAGAAATGTGAATGTGTTATAAACGTTATTGTTTAGAGTTGCAGGTCTGGGTGAGTATGAAATGAGTGGTGAGAGCTGATTGGTTAGTTGTTTGGAGTGCCTGGATTGGTGGAACATGTGAAAGTGGGAGGAGTTGGGGAGCATCACAGAAGGTGCTACAAAAGCTAATTTTTGGACTTGCTCAGAACACTCCTTCAGAATTCCGTGGAGATCCTATGCTGAATGCCCAGATGTTGGATGAGGCCAGGTCAGCTATCTCTGTCCTGCTGATCATCAACATGTACAGTATACATGGAGTTACCCTCCATGGGGTCTGGAAACAAAGCCCTATGAGGAGAGGCTGAAAGAACTGGGCATGTTTAGCCTGGAGAAGAGAAGACTGAGGGGAGACATGATAGTATTCTTCAAAAACTTGAAAGGTTGTCACACAGAAGAGGGCCAGGATCTCTTCTCGATCATCCCAGAATGCAGGACACGGAATAATGGGCTCAAGTTACAGGAAGCCAGATTCTGGATGGACATCAGGAAAAATTACCTCACTGTTAGAGCAATACGACAATGGAACCAATTACCTAGGGAAGTTGTGGGTTCTCCCAAACCAGAGGCCTTCAAGAGGCAGCTGGGCAGCCATCTGTCAGGTATGCTTTAAGGTGGATTCCTGCATCCAGCAGGGGGTTGGAGTCGATGACCTTATAGGCCCCTTCCAACTCTACTATTCTTTGATTCTATGAAGGGTGAAACCACTTAAATCTGTGCCAGGCCTTATAACATAGACTTAACTGGTTTAATAGTAAATCTCTTTTCTCTACCCCAAACTGTGAATTGCCTTTCTGAGAGAAGAGCTATGTATCATTTTGGAGTGGGGACTGGGAAACCTTTTCAATGGCCAAATTAAGTACATAAGAAAAGCCATGCTGGATGAGACCAAGGGTCCATCTAGTCCAGCACTCTGTTCATACAGTGTTCAATCAGCTGTCAACCAGAGAACCACAAGCAGGACATGGTGCAACAGCGCTCTCACCCATGTTCCCCAACAACTAGTGTATACAGGTTGACTGCCTCTGATACTGGAGGTTGCATTTAGCTATCAGGACTAGTAGCCATTGATAGCCTTCTCATCCAGGAATTTATCCACCTCCCTTTTAAAGCCATCCATATTGGTGGCCATCACTACATCTTGTGGTAGTGAATTCCATAGTTTAACTATGTGTTGTGATAAACATGCAAATGTAAACCTAGGAAAGAGCCTTTTAACAGGTCAGACTACTTGTCCATCAAGCTCAATATCATCTGGCTGGCTCCATTCTCCAGCTTCTGTTTGCTGGTGCTTGTTCCTCTCTAGCTAAGGAGTATCAATGTTGCAAACAGCAGAAACAGTTAATACTGGTTGGCCACTGTGTGAACAGAGTGTTGGACTAGATGAACCCTTGGTCTGATCCAGCATGGCTCTTCTCACATTCTTACGACAACACAACATTAGTATTCTTCCCATTTTAGGATGTATTTGTGCTTTATCATATTTATTACTTTTAGCAGTTTGCTTTAAAAAGCAGGCAGCAGGTTGCAAAGCAGAGGATTAGCATTTACCTTTAAACACAATGACCAAGCAGACAAAATTGGAACTGCGGCTGCTGAAATCATTCCTTTTCCAACCCGTTTTGCCAACCTATTTACAGAGGCAATTTTGCCCTGCTGCTGAGGCAGGATGGGCAAACCAAAGGGCCAGGAGAGGAATGGGCAGGAGCACCTACTGTTGCCTCTCCTCCAAATAATTTATACATTTAAAGCTTGTTCATTTTGTGGATGAAAACCCCAGTTGTTGTTGCTGTGGTTGTATTAAAGGTGATAAGAATATGCAGCCAGGCACATTTGGGTGCTTCCATGCATGCATTTGTCTTTCTAAACAATATACATCAATCAAACACCAATGAAAGTCAGAACAGAGGAAGGTGTCATGCCGTACAGAAATTAAGCCAAGAGCAGCAGCTCGAGGGCAGGAATAATTGGAGGCTTTCAAACTGGAAAGATATAACTGCTAATTAGAACACCGCTGGGATAAGCATTAAGCTTTGTGGAAGCTTAGTGGAAATGGTTAAATGATGGCATTGCAAGCAACATTCCTAAATACCTACCCGATAAATGGAACACACTTACGGGAGCAGTCGCCACTAAGCAATTAACTCATACTGTTTATTGCTCTTCGTTTCATTTTTCTCAATTCTAGCAGATGCTGCAGTTCAATGTGTGTCCTGCGTATTTTATTAGAGACTGTTCACAGGGCAATAATCAAGAGTATCGCTACCAGTCCAAAACGCTTTAGCATCTCGCTGCACAGAGTACCGTGTGAAACAAAAATAAAATCTGTAGCCTGAAGTACTCTTATCTGTTGTGAGACTATAGCCCTTTGGATCACAAATGAAATTTATGAATGTTCTCTTGCGTTAGAAAAAGAAAGTAGTTGCACTATAAAGCTAGCGTGTCAGAGTGAAGGTCCTAGGCCAGCCTTTTCCTTGACTTTTGGTGTGTGTGTGTTTGTGTTTGTGTTTGTGTTTGTGTGTGTGTTAAAGTAGAGGAGACATTTTGTCATTGTTTGCATTTGTCCATTCCAAGGGGGCATTCTTGGGATTTGGATAGAAGATGGTATTTCAGAGTTTGTACAGATGACCATTTTAGTACAAATCCTACCAAACATTTTACAACACACATTCTGAAACAGTGTGAAGAAATTGGCTAGGGCTGCAAATCCCCAAGCACCCTTAATGATGGGCAAGCTCCATTGAACATAGTGAGATTTCCTTCTGAGTAAACTTGCATAGGATTGTGCTGTAAATCCTATACCCATCCATGTTGAAATGCCATTAAATGTGAGTATGTATGTGTTGAATCAGATGCATGTGCAAGATGGCCAAGTCTTGCCATTTCCAGTCAGAACATGCATTAGATGCCACAGCATTCCCACCATGCATGTTATGCGAAATGATGTAGCAGCTAAACAGAGAAAAGTGCACCACCACACACACAAAAACCTGTGGCATTTTGCAAAGAAGTTGTGCATGTAAATGGCATTTGTGTAGAAGTAGGAAATATGAGGATCAAACTACACGATGTGTGAGTTCAGTAACTGGATTCTCAACACTTCTTTTGTTGTTGTATTTATTTATTTATTTATTATTAAACATTTATCCCGCCCTACATCACAAGGATCTCAGAGTGGTGTACAGATTAAATATACAGTTCTAAAACAAATTAAACCATTAATATATTAAAACCAATACAAAATTTTAAAAGAGTAAAATCCAATTAAAACAAGACAGTGTGCAGACTGGTGGATTTAGCCAGATTTATTAAAAAGCCACGTCTCAACCTGGTACTGAAATGAAGCCAGTACCGGGGCCAGTCAGGCCTCCAGGGGGAGGGCATTCCACAGCAGGGGTGCCATAACAGAGAAAGTCCTCTCCCATGTCCCACCATAGCATATATCTCGTGTTGGTGGGGCACAGGGAAGGGCTCCTCCAACAGATCTCAGGACTCAGGCTGGCAGATATAGGGAGAGGCACTCCCTCAAGTATCAAGGTCCCAAGCCATTTAGGGCTTTAAATGTAATTACCAACAGCTTGAATTCTGACTGGAAACATATTGGCAACCAGTGCAATTTCTTTAAGACCGGCGTTATATGGCCTCTATGTGATGTTCCAGTCAGCAGTCTAGCTGCTGCATTTTGCACTAGCTGCAGCTTCCGAGTCATCTTCAAGGGCAGCCCCATGTGGAGTGCATTGCAGTAGTCCAATCGGGAAGTTACCATTGCATGTATTAATGTGGCTAGGTTATCCCTGTCCAGGAAAGGCCATAGCTGGCAGATCAGCCGAAGCTGACCCCAAGTACTCCGGGCCACGGAGTCCACCTGGGCCTCCAGTGGCAAGGATGGATCTAGGATAACTCCCAAGCCACGCACCTGCTCCTTCAGAGAGAGTGCAACCCCATCCAGAACAGGTCGCTTACCCAATTCCTGGACTCGGGAACCACCAACCTACAGAGCTTCCGACTTATTAGGATTCAGCTTCAGTTTATTTGCCCTCATCCAGCCCATTACAGCCTCCAGGCACTGGTCCAGCACTTTCACCTCCCCAGCTGACTCCGACGACAAGGAGAAATAGAGCTGAGTATCATCAGTATACTGATGACACTCAACCCCCAAACCCTAATGACCTCTCCCAGTGGCTTCATATAGATGTTGAATAGCATGGGGGATAGAATAGAGCGCTGTGGCATGCTGCAGCTCAATAACCATGGGGTGGAACAGGAATCTCCCAATACCACACTCTTGAGTCGGCCCTGCAAATAGGAATGGAACCACTGTAACACAGTGCCTCCTATTCCCATTTCACAGAGCCAATCTAGTAAGATACCATGATCAATGGTATCAAAAGCCGCCGAGAGATCCAGGAAAATCAACAGCGTAGAACTCCCCCTGTCTTTCACTCGGAGTAGGTTGTCGGTCAGAGCAACCAAGGCTGTTTCAGTGCTGTGCCCTGTCCTGAAACCAGACTGAAATGGGTCCAGATAATCAGTTTCTTCCAAGAGCATCTGAAGCTGCCCGGCCACCACACGTTCAAGTACCTTGCCCAAAAAGGGGATATCAGTGATGGGGCAGTAGTTCTCACATACCTTAAAAGCAGTCATGGGGGCAGGGGGAGAGGAATTGCAGAAGGGTTAACAATCATCCCCACCCATCACCCCCACCACCACCCCACACATCATTTTCTTGATTTAAATTTTATATCCCTCTCTACAACACCTGCTATTCACCATGGTGGAGAGAGAAAAAAGTCAGGTACATATGTCTGGGTTTTTTTTTTTTTTTTTGTATAGTTTGTACAATCGACAACCTACAGTGAGATTCATGGCATCCTGGGGCCCCTGGGACACTGTCTTGGGGCCATAGGATTTCACTCTCAGTGCTGTTGAATCTGCCTTCTGGAATACTTTGCTCCTGGAATCAAAGCATGTGGCAATGATTGTGAGTTTCAGGCACATGCGAAATACATTTCTTCCCACTCAGGCTTTTCCAGATTCATTTTATTGATTGACTATACTACTGGTTGCGCTTGTAGATACGTGTATATGTTGTATATGTTTTTATGATTCTCACGTTGTATTTCATTGTATTTGAGATTGTGTCTTTTATTGTACAGCACTTGGGTAAATTTCTTTGTTAAGCAGTATATGCATTTCCTAAAATAATCTACAAGTAAGAATATAAGAATTGCCTGGCTAGTTCAAACCATCGAATTTAGCATACCATTTCCAACAGTTGCCTGCCAGATGTCTCAGAAAACTCTCAAGGAGAACATAAGATGGTTTGATTGATTTTGTCAATAAATAGAGAGTGCAAGGTGATGTTCTCGCCCTCCCCATTTTATCCTCACAACAACCCTGTAAAGTAGATTAGATTGAGAGTTAGTGTCTAACCCAAGATCACCCAGTGAGCTTCATGGCTGGGTGGAGACTGGAACCTGGAACTCACTCCCCAGTCCTAGTTCAAACTGCCTGATACTGCATCAGACCATTGGTCTAGCTCAGTAATGTCCACACGGGCTGGCAGAAGTACTACAGTATTTCAGTCAGGCCTCTTTGCCAGCTCTACCTGGAGATGCCAGGTGCTAAAACTAGGACTGTCTGCGTGTAAACCACAAGCCCCAGTACTGAGCTACAGCCCTTCTCCTATATATCGCTTCTGAACATGAAGAATCTCTTTACTTATCAAGGCTACTAGCCCTTGATAGACCTATATGCCATGAATTTAACTGGCCCCTTTTAAAAGTCATATTTGTGGGATCCAAAGAGCTGCTTAGCCACTAGCCCAGTAGAACCTTTGACATTTTTCCTTTGAACACCTCACTCCTGCCTGCTCCCAGACTTTTATCTCAAAATGCTTTCCCTTTCAATGCCATGGGGCATTGTGCTGCACTAGAGAACGCTACTGATCTCACAGAACTGGATTTCTTAGTTTTTGGAGACTGGCCATGATGTTTTATCATCTCCCTCTTAGATCTTGCATGATTTTCATGGCTACCACCAATGATGACATTGGCAGTGATGATACAAACCTATCCTAAGTGGAGCTGCTTTCACATTGTACGACAACAGAAACGGCCTTTTCATCCCAAATTACATAGTTCTCCACTCACCAGGATCTGGTCCACATCTTTTTATATGACACAGATTCATAATTAATAACAACAAAACAGCAATGAATAAATAAATAAAACATAGGAAGAGATGCAAAAAGATCCCTTGGAGATGTCTTCCCTGTAACATAAGGATGGCAATGGAGAGTGAACAGATGACATTCCTTTTATAACAGAGCATGAACTAATAGAATGAAAATCTAAAGAGCATTTCCTTATTTAGATCCCCCACCCACATGTGTCTCTGTATTATGACATGCTGTGCTCTGTCCCATTTCTTTGGCTGTTAATAAGATGTTTCCTTCCATGCCGTTAGGTTCAGTAGCCTGAAAAGAAATCAGACTGCCCTATTGTTCTCTTGGTAATGAGATACCCAGTAGATTTAAGAGTTCTAAAAACATACTGAAAGGATACAAAGAATCACTCAAATGCAGGATAGACTTGTTTAAAAAATAGTTCTTATTTTCATGTTAGCTACAGTGGTACCTCTTCAGTGGTACCTCTTCATCTTGTAATACAACTGCTTCTTAAAGCCAACTAAATATAATACCTTTCTTTGGGTTTAGGGTTTGTATATGTTGAATGTTTGCCATTTAAAATAAAAAGGCATGCAAGTTAGAGCCAGATATGTTGGTATGCACATAGTAGATGCACTGCATTATGGGTCCCATCTTGGACACCACACCCAAATCTGCTTGTTAATAGACTCATAGGACTCTCGTGAATGTTGGAAAATATATATATTGTTCTGTATATCTCTCATATAAAGCTATAACTTTCATAAAAAGAACATATGAACTATTAGGTATACTCTCATATTAAGACCGAACCATCCTGACTCTAGCAAAGGTCCTATTTACTCTGACATGTCTTAACTTTTCACTATATATTTTTCTTCTCACTTCTTAGTCTTCCATTGTTAACCAAAATGAAGAAGTGAAAAACAAGATTGAAATAACATGTGATTCAGATAGGAATTTGAAGGAAAGATGGCTGGTTAGGTCGTAAAAGATAGTATTGTTGATGTTTTCTGCTTATGACTAAATTAGTGAAGATGACATGAAATATTTTGGGAATTGGATAGAAGTGAAAACAGTTCAGAGATAAGCTAGCCCCAAAACAAGAGAGGTCGAGGAAAGGAACTCAGATGTGACTTAAAATCAAGTATCTGTTTTTGGAATTTAAGGAATTTTTTTGTGCAGCAGGGCTGCTGACAAAAAACACAAAATTAATACATTACTCTCACGCCATAGATGGGAATTTTGGCAAAATGTGTTAAGTATCACACGTAACCGTTTTTTCAGGAATTATATAACCATTAGGGACAGAACTGAAAGAATTCAGGATGTGAACATCTGCCCTAATCTTGATTTCATTACTCCTTTGGGGACAGCTGAAAAATGTGATATGGGTAACACATTTTACTATTCATTAAAGGAAGGTATGCTCCAGAAACAATTCTTAGGAAGGTTTTTGAAACGTGTGTTTTTATTTTTGTATTATGTTCAATGCTCTAAAAACATGTTTTGTTATCCTGTAAAGATTGTTTGATACTTTGAAGTAAAAGATGGAAAGACAAAATTGATGTCAGAGTCCTGTATAATAGTTTACGTGTGCCTATATCAGGTTAGAACCTATATATCCAAGATGACACGTCGCTCTGGGAAAATTGTGTGTGAACAGTTAATTGTTGTTGGTCTATGAATAGCTACATGCAGATATCATAACAGCTAATTGTCAATACTGTGTGGAAAAAAATAAAAGAAAGAAAAGACAAAAAGAAAGAAAGAAAACAGACAGAAAAAGGAAGTCTTCTGTGACAAGGAAATGCATGAGGCATGAAATGATAGAGCTCAAGGGTCTTAATTAAGATAGTGTATGGCTATGCCCATGCCATAGGATCAACTATTACTTTTATTATTACTTTGTGGGGGGGGGGTAGCCATTGCAAAGGTAAAGCAATGTCAGGAGAAGCTGGATGGCCACCAACTAGTGATGCTGTAGCACTGGATTACCTGCATAAATGAATAGAATAGAATAGAATTTATTACAGTCACAAGACTAGCAAAGCATAAATGTGTTGTTGGACTAGATGATCTTTGCGTTCCCTTCCATCTCTATGACTGTATGATCAGCAGTATTATTACATTCAACAGGTGGTATATGAACTTATACAACATAGGAGTCACAAAGTTAGAAAACTGGCCCAGATCCAGGTGACAAAGAAAATTAGCAATATGGTTCACAGATAGAGGTCATCTCCACTCATTCAGTATCAGTGAATTATATATACATCATGGATGGGATACACATGGCATCCCCTGACACTGAAAAAAATGGAGCAGCTACTGCTTACAGATTTCTGTTCATCTATTATAGCCCCCATCTGCATACTGGGCAACTTGAATAGGCCTGATTTAGCATACTACACATAAACAGATTCTTTTTCTTGTTTGTGAGGGCATGCTGTATAGATTTCATATTACATGTTCAGAGTGCTTTTTCAGCATGAATGGCAATTTCAACTGTCAAAAGAGACAAGCCAGGTTCAAATCAAATAACAGTTTGTCTCTTTAACTGTGCTGAAAGAAACAAGCAAAGCTCTGGCTCTGGATGTTTTTATTAGTCCCTTCCACAAGCTAATATTCCTTTCCAGAAACTCAGTTGGATCTTGTTCAATGTGTAAGTGCATTGTATCACTTTAAGTTAAAGCACACACACAAAGTGAGGAAACTGCCTCGTTCTATTGAAAAGACCATGCTGAAAGATAAAACTTATATTTCCCTTTTGTACTATCAAACTGAGAATATGAGTATACTTTGTGCAAGATCTGATGAAAGCTAGTCTCTTACGTTATGATCAGAGCATGTTTAATTTTACATTTCAGAGCTCAGTATTCTGGAATCATCAAACCACATAGCATGTTCTTCTTTCTAATTTTGATTTTTAACTGCTCCTTTGCAACAGCATGACACAATTCAAAGCTATTGCTAAAATCAGCAAACTATGACAAGACTCCCAACATGAACACTTCAAATAACTATTCTAGAATAGCTTTCCCAATTAGTTACCCTCACTCTATTTTAATTATGAAAGCTTTATCACTTGTATCCATAACTGTCATTGAGCTCTCAAACAAATAAAATTTCCCAATTGCTTCAGTGCCATCAGATATGCTCCCATTTTCTTGACTCAAAGCTATTTTCAGTTAAAGAGAATTTAATCCCCTGAACACATTATCTATAGAGTACATAGATTACAGAACAATGCTACCAGCGGATGGAATTATACTGTAGTGTAGATGATAGGATTGTACAGTTCAGACATCTTCAAGACAACAACTTCTACAGATGACCTGCATCCAGTTCTGAATTTACTTTTGAAGTAGGTCTCATAGGTTTAAAACAGGGCTGCAAAAAGTAATCAATTTAATTGGATGATTAAGCTATAGCTTCAGCTGAAGTGTACCCTTGCCTCTTTTTTTAAAAAAAATACATCTCTGAGGTGCTCCTCAAACAGGGAATGAAAAAGAAATCATTAATCTGAGTGATAGTATTATGGAGGGAGCAATCCTATGTCCCCTAAACAGCATCTGGGGGAACATAGGATTGTTTGGTTTCCTGGCTCCAAGTTGGTAGACAGGACTCCGAGCTGGGAGCCAGGAAACTGCGCTCCCTGCCCCCTCCCTCTTCCCCTTGTAGCCAGCACAGAGGGAACTGTGTGGGCTACCTCTCTGTGCTCAAAAAGTGGAACGTAGAGATGGGGGAAAGGAGGCATTCCCGGAGGCAGGGAGGGAAGAAGGCCAGAGTGTCAGCCATACAAGAAATCCTATGGCCAGGCCAGCCTCTTTCCTTCCCTGAAGCCTCCGCTAGCTTAAATGCAGAGCAGGAGGTGGCTCGGAATACTCATAAGCCTCTGAGTTCGGAGGCTTTCAAGTAACCAGGGTGCATGCCATAGGACTGAGCACTTAGTTCATAAAATTGTCAGTTGTCTTTCATTCAGTAGAGAAGCAATAAAATATACATTTTTAAAAGATGAAAAAGGGGCATCTATCGTGTAGGCTTATATATACATACTCACAGGTGATTAAGCAACTAAGAAAAATCATCTGTATGCGATGGGAAGCCTTAATTGAAATGGAATTTATTTCAATGTAATTGTGCATAGGAACATAGTCTAAATTCTCTTTCCATCATATGCAGGATATAATTTAAGTTGGGATTTGCCAAGGCTCAGTTTTTAAAACCTATGACTCAGGAGTGTTGGTTACTCCTGCTAGTAGAGGAAATTCTTTAGAACATGTGCTATCATCCATTTCAGACATTATTCTCTGTGTTCTACATCTAATATATCACACACTTGATCATAACTATCCTCTGGCTCTATATTAGGGTGGCCATTTACACACTGCCCAAAAGAGGAAATGTGTTACCAAAGCAGAGGCTAAACGTGGATACAAATTTGCACAACATCTGTATCTTCATATATATATATATATATATATATACACACACTATTTAAATAGAAATACATCTCACCATAAAGGAGAAGGCTGCATTTGGACAAAACAATAGTTAATGGGGGGGGGGGGTTAACAGTCAACTCCATGGTTGATTATCAAGGGGGTATCCCCACATGACATGATTATAATAAACTATGGTGTGGATTAAGGCCAGTGTCAAGTTGACTATTAGACAACAGTGTCCCCCCACTGGTATCCCATCAGCCATTGAGAGTTCTACCTGCTGGACTAGTGCGGCAGCTGCTGCTTTGGTCCCTCTTGCCAGCAGACTCTGTAGTCACCCAAAATAACCAACTGTATGGCAAACACATGACTCGATAACCAACGGTTGTTCAAATAATCAACTCTGCACAGCGTTGGTTATTTGCATTGGTTATATCAACCAAATAATCAACCGTGGTGTGGAAAAGTCCTTACAGATGACACAATAACCCACCGTGGACTACTTAACCCACCATTGACTATTTAACCTACTGTTGGTTATCGTGTCATTGGAATCCAGTCGAAGACTAACCAGGTGACCTGTGTGCCTGCTCAGTCTGCTGTCCAGGTGCTAACTGTTGATGGGCAAGTTCAAGGCCCTTCTCTCCCTCTTTATGGTTGACTTTAAATTGGTCTTGGACTAGATACCTCTTCAAACAGAGGACAGCTTCATACAGAAGACTGTCATCTGCCAGTTCACCAGAAGAAAGGACTATCTCTGAAAACTAGGGCACCTAGGCACCCTATTAAAACTTAAAAGATTTTATAAAAAAGCTGTTCTGAGTGGGTCTCCATGGGCCTTTCTTCAGCCAGATGCCTCCAGGAAGTATATTTGCAGGGCCTGGAACAACACCCTTCCTCTGTTTTTTGTTCCCAGAAACTGGTTGTGAAAACTGCCTTACTGAAAAGACTAGCATTTTGTCAATCCTTGAGAGAGTTTTTAAAAAAACAGCCTTGACCTTGATTTAGGAAAAACTGACTCATCACAGAGGTCAAAGCTTTTACTAAAACTCCTCCCCAGTTCAGTAAATTTATCTCCTTACACTGTAGCCTCCACCAATCCCCAGAATTGGTCCCTGTTATGGGTAAGTCAGGGTAGGGTACCCTCCAAACTTTTGGGTTACACCTCCCATAAGCCCCAGCAAGCACGGCCAGTAGTTAGGGATTATGGGAGTTGTAATCCAAAACATCTGGAGGGCACCAGTTTTCCTGCATGTGGCCTAGATTAATTCTCTGAATTTAATACTTTAATTGCATTGGATCACTTTTGTTGTTATTGTTGTTGTTGTTGTTGTTTATTCTAATGACTTTTGGATGCTTCCATTCACTCTTGGGATAATTCCTTTGTCTATTTTCCACATGACAGAGGTCTAGTTGTTTTATTTGTCTTCTAAATGAACCTGTAATTGGATGTAAATATCAGTCATGATGAAAGCAGATTCAACACTGTAAACAAGCATTCATGATAGAGTTGTTGAAGCTTCATCTGTGTGTGGTTTTTACTCTGTATGCAAAATGAAATTTCCAATTATTAAGAGCCCTTTAATAATAACCTTCAAGAGCCTTCCATTAAAAAGTGTTCCATTAAACAATCCACTGATCCAATATAATAAACTTGTAAACCTTTGAAAACTCTACTATCTAAGCTCAGGTGCAACAAAACATATTTTTAGGCTGTAATCTTATTGTTAGTGGTTAGGTGTGCAATAGTCTCATTAAAATCAATAGCACTTATGAACACATTACTGTGTACAGTATTGTTGCTGCAGATCTGAGGATGGATTGTATGCACCTGTAATTCCAGGGTTATTAGGTAAACTAGAACCCAGCCTGCTTTATTGTGGTCCTAATTTTTACATATAGGGTAATTTTCATGGAATAATCTTATGCTGTAGCAATATCATGAAAAACCATCTCTCCTGATCTTGAAAGTAATGAAGCCATTCAGTCATTTGGATTACTTTAGCTAAGAGATACCTAAAGAACCAACCATCCGTTAATTATTGCCAGCCAAAGCAGTACTGGATCGAATCAACCATTTCTATTTTTACACTTTATCCTTTACTGTTTCCTTGCCTTGCCTTCTCGTATTCAAATGAATTATGCTCACACTATGAATCTATAGAAAACACTCTAAAATTTAATATCTAACAGCTGTTTAGCTACAGATGCAAACAAACCCCAGTCTAGGAATGAGGAGCTAAATAAGGAAGACGGTCATAATGAATGGAAAAGGCTTGGAGCTATATTCCTGTGTGGGGTCTTTGCTGAGCAATGCTATTCAGAATCCACCTCACAAACATCTGGCAGTATTGACAGGGAGAAAAACAAAAGTAAAAAATTATTTGTGCATATGCTGCACAAATAATTTAAATAACTCATTAGCTCCTTTAAGAGAGAAAGTTTCAATACCACTATGAAGTAGCACTGTGTGAAAAACAACTGTATGTACTACATACCTCAGGCCTGTGTATGTACACTGAATTCAATGCCCACTGTAAAAAAAAAATCCCAGCCTTTGGACTTCCCCCTCCCACACTTCCTTTGGCCTAGAACAGGATTGGAGAACTTGTAATCCAACATCATCTGAAGGGCCACAACTACCATCATCCCTTATTGGCCAAGAGTAGTCTATCTGAGCATGCTTTGCATGCAAACAATCTCAAGCTTAATCCTGGCATTTCCATGTTGGGCTGGGAAACACACCTGTCTGAAATCTTGGAAATCCGATGCCAGGCAGTATAGACTGGGCAAGATAGACCAATGGTCAGACTCAGTGGCCCTGTTCAGACAACACATGATGGCCAAGAATTCTGAGCTAAACATTATGGTTTAGCATGTCGTTTGAAACATTCCTAACCATGGTGGTTATATAACTCACTAACCATGCAAAAGGGTTAGCAGACTAACCATGGCTTAGCATGTTGTCTAAACAGGCCCAGTATATGACAGCTTCCTATATGAGAGCTTGGACTTCCCTATGACAGGTGGGATTTTCTGCGTATCGTGCTTAAATTAGGATGGCCACTTATGAATCACCAAAAAAGAAAAAAGGGCACTGCTTTGCATAAAGTCTATATATGCTAATTTATATGTATAGGTCAGTCTTTTAGAGTGTGAAAACTACTACTCTTGCTTGTTCCCAGTTTGCCACAAATAGTTTGGGCTTATGACTTTGAATGGAGCGAGTCTGAAACTAGATGCACTGGTTACTAGTATGTTTCCAAGCCCAATTAAAAGCGCTGATTTTGACCTTTAAACCCTTAAATGGTTTGGGACCAAGTTACCTGAAGGGCCGCCTTCACCCATATCAGCTTGTCTGCACTTTAAGATCAGAAAGAGAGGCCCTTCTCATTTGCCACCCATGACAGCAATGAGGTGGGGACATCACACATGAGAAGGCCTTTTCTGCAGTGTCCCAACACCTTTGGGACAAGCCACCATCGGAAGTCTGCCATGCTCCGTCATTGCAGGCTTTCAAGAAAGCCTTGAAAACATATTATTTTCCCATGGCCTTCTCTTGATATGACTGCTGTTATTGCTGCTATTGCCACTGCTGTTGCTGCTGTTGATTTTATTGTTAGTTTTCATTGTTGCTTTTATTGCTATTTTACTGTGTTTATGTTTTTAATGCTTTTCATGTTTTAACTGGAAGCCTCCTTGGGAGGGCTTCTGCCCTGAAAGGCAGCCAAGCAATATTTTAAATAAATAAATATGCAATCTTGAACAGTTTGAGCCTTTTCAAGCTACGTCCAACCCCCTTTAAGCTGGTCTTGACTCAACATGCAGCTTGCATCCCGTCCCTACTGTTACTCAGCCCTACTTGCCGATCCCCTCTTACTTTCCCCAAGCAAAAGAAACTGTCCCCTTAATTAAGGAGGAAGAGCAAGTAACAGGCTCATGTCTCACTACAAACGCTTTGAAGAGCAGTGGTTCCTGCCACCAATCACAGGATCTATAGTTATTGACAACCATCTCTGGTAGGAAACAATGCTCCATGACTGATTGGTAGTCCAAGGGAGGCCTTGCAGGGCCTCTCCTGTGTGGGAGTGAGCCCTCCCCACTGCCTGCAAACATCTTCCTGTTCACCAAGGGAAGACTTCTTCCTTTCTTTTCTTTTTTTTTTGCTTCAGGGAGGGCAGAGGGAAGGACTGGGAAGGAACGAGGAGGCTACACTCAAAGCCGTGCAGAAGGGGGACTAGTGGGACCAGTTGGCCTGGGGCCCATGATTTTGAAGGGGCACTCCGACGAGGAGGTCCCCCCAGCTTACACTACTGCTTCCATAGCATAAGCAAGGAGCCTGCCTTGCAGAAACAGCGCAGAAGCCGTCCGTCATGAAATTCTGAATGTGAAGAAGTGATGTCTTACATCTTGAATAAAAGTGCTTCCCTAGGGTGACCAGATTTTGAGACCCAAAATCCCGGTCCCCCCCGCCCCCCACCTAAAACAACCCCCCCGCGTGCCCGCGCGGCCCGCCCCCCTCGCGCGGCCCCTCCGCCCCCCCGCCCACGCTGTGGCGCCCGCGTGCCTGCCCCCCCGGCACGGCCCGCCTGCCCCCCCTGCCCACGCTGCGCCACCCACACGCCCCGCTTGCCCCACGCTGCTCGCGCGGCCCGCCCGCCTCGCGCTCCTTACCTGCTGGGGTGTCCCGTCCGCTTCCCTCCGGTGCTCGGAATCTACTGAGAAACAGGCTTCACGGCCTGTCTCTCAGTATCGTGCTGGGTGATGACGTCATCACCCGGCGCACTACTGAGGGACAGGCCGTGAAGCCTGTTTCTCAGTAGATTCGAGCACTGGAGGGAAGCGGACGCGGCCTGCACAGGTAAGGAGCGCAAGGCGCGGGGCGCGAGGCGCGGGGCACTTACCTGCTGGGGCGGGGGCTTCCCGGGCTCCTCCGCCGCCACCGCCGCCGGGTCTACCGCCGCTCCTCGCTTGCTGCACCGCCGCGTGACCCCCCGCCACCCCGGTTTGCCCCCCCCCGCCCCCCGGTTGGGCCGGTTTGCCCCTGGATTCCCGGTTAGGACCGGGAAATCCCGAGCCATCTGGTCAGCCTATGCTTCCCATTACCTTTTTTATAAATTGTTCTAGTTCCTATATGTATTTAGCACTGAATCAGTGCCACGGATTAAAAAATACTTAATGAGCAGTTTGAAATGTGGGGGGCGGGCACACACTTCCCATCTGGCCGGGGCATATTACCAGCTCTGCACAGCCCTGGCTATTCTTTCATCAATTGGGCTTTTCACGCTCTCCTGTCAAACACTCCAGAACCCCTTGAGGGTTTTCGAGTATTCAACAGTAACACTCAAAAAGCACAAATGATTTGTGGGGCAAGCTGGAAGGAGCTCACAATTCATGAATGCCTACTTCCATATGAACCTGCCCAAAGTTTAAGATCAGTGCCCTACTTCGAGTTCCAACTCATTAGTCACCACAAGAACCATGGCCTTCACAGTTGCATTGTATGGAGTGGCTTTCACACTTCCATTTCATATAAGTTTTGCACCTCCCTCTTCCTTTTCTCCTGGTGTCCTGCTGGTAAACAAAAGCATTTGGTTTTTCAACGTACCTTTTGGACACTAGCCCTTATTCTTTTGATGCCTGCTGCCTCCGACATTTATTTGTACTGTGCTTGTTAGCTGAGTTTTGTTGTCATTTTATATGTTTAATTCATTTTTTTGTAAGCCACTGTAAAACCATGCAGTGAAAAGTGATTTCACTGCATTGTTTAGCTTGGAAAAAGGGAAGGTAAAGGGAGATATGATAGAGGTGTACAAAATTATGCATGGTGTGGAGAATGTGGACAGGGAGATATTTTTCTCCCTCTCTCATGATACTAAAACCTGGGGACATCCCATGAAGCTGATTGGTGGGAATTTCATGACAGAAAAAAGTGCATAGTTAATTTATGGAATTCATTACCAGAAGATGTAGTGACGTCTACCAATCTGGATGGCTTCAAAAGGGGGGGTGGATAAATTCCTGGGGGAAAAGGCCATCAATGGCTACTAGTCTTGATGGCTATGTGCTACCTCCAGTATCAGAGGCAGTAAGCTTATATACACCAGTTGCTGGGGAACATGGGTGAGAGGGTGCTGTTGCACCTGTGTCCTGCTTGTGGGTTCCTGGTTGACAGCTGGCTGGCCACTGTGTGAACAGAGTGCTGGACTAGGTGGACCCTTGATCTGATCCAGCATTGTTCTTCTTATGCTCTTATGTTCTTAACGGTGTGCATAAAATTAAATAACGTTGAACCAGTAGGGTTGGCACAGCATGTGCATGACTTGCAGGCACCGTGCTGAAGCAGCATGCCTGACACCCAAAACAGCTTCCATCTGCAAGCAGCTTAAGTAGCAAAGAATCTCAAGAGTTTATTCTAAATTCATATTGCTACTTTTCTCTTTATCCACTCAAAGCAATTTAACATTATTATTATTATTATTATTATTATTATTATTATTATTATTTTAAAAATCCTGCCTGGAAAATTGAAAGGTTCTAGAAAAAATTAATGCTAAAACCAGTAGCCGAAGGAAAATCAGAAGATTAGGTAATGCTTGCGAAGTGGTGGCCATTCGATAATGGCTACCTATGTGTTTGAGACTCTTATTTAATGATTATGTCTATGGTGCTTGAGAATGTGAAGTGGGAGCATTTACAAAGCAAACATTTCATGAGCTATGTAATCCAAGTACGTATTAGCTACGCCACAAGCCATTATCTCATTGCTCTGGAAGAATAAAGCTAAATGCTACACTCACTACCTGAGAATGAGCCCCACTGAACTCAATGCGGCTTTCTTCAGAGTACCTACGTATAGGGTCACACTGCAAGTGTTTCACCAACTCAGGCATTCATCAAAATAGAAATGTTAGCCTATACGCATGAAATTACCACTGCAACCCTCAGCAAGTCTACTCAGAAATAAGTCCCAATGAGTTCAGTAGGGATTATGCCTAGGTAAGTGGATAAGGACTGTTCATTGGACTGATTTTGACTGGCTAAATCATATGCAATCATTTGAATTGCTCCCCAAACAATATGCCATACCCATTGTATTGATTGAGTAAGGACAAGACCTCTTTCTTCACCACATGTACAGATTGTTGCTATGCACTAAATTTTAGTTACTAAGGGGGCAAGTCTATGTATATTTAAACAGAAAAAAGTCCTACAACTGCATGGATTCCATGGACTTGAGGACATTTTTAAAAAACTTTCTGGATTTTTGTGCAAATTTAGTCGTTGAAAAATATGTAAAATAAAAAAGTCAGTGGAAAATGTGCATTTCCCCCATAAGCTAAAGTATGAAAATGCACATTTTGGGGGGGATTTGTGCATTTGGGGAGGGAGAATTCGTGCATTTTTGCAAATGCAAATTTGCTCAATTGTGAATTTGTGCAAATTCGTGAAGTTGGGGGGGAAATCCAATTCTGCCAATGAGGGGACAATGGAACAAAAGACACTTGACAATCTGTGAAACGCAGGTGAAACGGATTTTATTAAATTTGTACCTCCCTAATTGCAGACAGTGACACTTCCTCATTGCCTGCCACAGTCAATTCTGCCGCTGCCCAGCAAACCTGCTGAGGGGCCTGGGGGGCCATGGACAATGGGCCACAGAGGGCAATTTGGCCAGGGCCCCCTAAAACCTGCAGCCAATTGTGTATGACATACATTACTTTAAATGTGTGTTTAGCAGCTATCTCTTTTTTAATTTATACTCCAAAATTGGCAGGGGGAGGGGTCAATCTGGATCTTAAAAGCACCACTGTTCCCAGGACACTAGAGTCCCAATCAGGGGTTCTCCACTAACACTAGAGTGAAAAAAATGTAAAGGGGTATCTGGTACATATTTAAAGTAATGTGTGCTTTGGCCTCAGATTACTGTGCTCTTGTTCAACTCCCATTTATTTCAAAGGACAACTTGCCAGTGGATTGTACCCCAAGGCCGTTTGCAATGGCCAAGGTGATGTATAAAGGAGGAGAGACTCTACTGACAAATCCTTTACTATAGTAACTCTGACTATAATATGGAATCATACTAATTAGGTATGCCATAAAGAGACAGAGCACAGCAATCTCACAGGTGAAATAATCTAATTTTTGCTACACTCTGACTCCATAGTTAATCACTTGATAACAGTCATTAACATGATTGTTCAATCCACTGTGGTCTCTTTACAACCTGCATATAATTTTACTATACCATTTAAAAAGATGGCCAGAGATTAGACGTGGAGGCAAATTACCACTCTGTTCAGCAACGTCTTTTAACATCTCAGCTGCAGTGAAATGGATTTAAGAAACATGAGAAGTAACAGATTGTGAAGAAAACATGGCTATTTAAATGAGCCAGCCTAATTTACAGTATCATTTTTTTGAAATTTATTTAATTGTAATTTGGTAGGACACTATGTTCTCTGAAAGACAAGCTACATATATTTTTTTTCCTTTTCATGAATAGCAACAAATTACAAGTACTAAAATACCAGAAAAGGTATACAAGCTTCTTTGATTAAGAACAGGCAAGGATGAAGCAGCTTAACTGCTTGGGCTAAATTTCCATTGTAGTTAAGTAGACCAGTAATTTCCATTGTATAAGTTGTATTAATAGTAACTTAAATATTCATTCTTTTCACAAAACGAGAAAGAATTAAACTAATGAACACTGTAAAGAAGATATGAAGCAGGGATGGGGTCCCTCCCTAAATATTTCCTGTGTGCTGTATTATTATTAGCTGTGTTCTGTACTATTATTAGCTTCGAGAAACCAATGCTAGACGCATGAGTTTCAAACACCATTTTCTTTCTTAGACTGCAACCCTATACCCATTTACCTGGGATTAAGCCCTCTTGCAATCAATGGGACTACGATAGAGTTGATCTGTACAGGATTGCACTATCAACAGTGTACAACTATCCCTCCTAGCCTTCTGTAGTAGTTTAATATACTTCCTTTCCCTCTGCTCAGAGAACAACTCTAAGATAGGCTGACCATATGAAAAGGAGGACAGGGCTCATGTAACTTTAACAGTTGTAGAGAAAAGGGAATTTCAGCCAGTGTCATTGGTATGCATTTAGTTCCTGGTGAAATTCCCTCTTCATCACAACAGTTAAAGGTGCAGGCACTATACTAGAGTGACCAGATACAAAAGAAGGCAGGGCCCCTGCAACTTTAACTGTTGTGATGAAGAGGGAATTTCACCAGGAAATAATTGCATACAAATGACACTGGCTGAAATTCCCTTTTCTCTACAACTGTTAAGTTACATAAGCCCTGACCTCCTTTTCATATGGTCAGCCTACTCTAAGACCTTTTAGATGTTATTATAATTCCCTCTAAGACAGAACTCAGGTGTTGAGTGCTAACAGAATTGAAGTCAGCATAAAAACACTGAGAAACAAGGGGGAAGTTGCTGGGGGAAACCCCAGGGTTTGCAGAAGTCCCAAAAAATCTTGAGGGGAAAAAAATAAAATAAGGGCAACTCCCCTCCCCCACCCACCCACAATAGCTAGATGAGGACCAAGCATGCTCAATAGCCATGGAATGTTAGTGTCTGTTGGAAAAGAAAAATGGGAGAATGGATGGGAGGGTCTCTTGACCAGATACAAAAGAGGGCAGGGCTCCTGCTGCTGTGAGGAAGAGGGAATTTCACCAAGTGCTGCATACAGGAGTAAAAGCAACTGGGGAAAGGTGATTTCTCAGCAGGAAAATGGCCTAACGGAGCCGTCTCTCCCAAGGTGGTTTCTTCTTCAAATTGCAGCTTCAGCAGTTGCATTTCACAAACTGAAAGTGTGTAAAAATAACCAAGGAACTACATTTTACGTGTATTTCTTCCCCCTCACTCTTGAGAGTGAGTCCATTTACTCGAATATAGCTATTCCAGAGCACTCAATTTGAAAACTATATTGAAAACAGAACAGGAAACAAAGAAGTGAAACAGAACAGGAAACAGCTGAATGATTTGAACTAGGGTCATATTTATTTAACATTCAACAGGAACTGCAGAGGTGACTGTGCAGGAAACAAATTTCATAAGGCTCCTGGTGTTCGCTAGCCTGCACTTCATTCAGGCAACTCTGCCCCTATGCAGAGAGGGGGCATCCCCACACTTTCCCTTAAGCCACACCTCTACAGGTGAGTAAGTGGACCTTCCTGGCTATCCCTTTTCCCAGGTTACCATAACTCCAGATGTGTGGGACAAATTAGTCCCAAGGCTGATGCGTGCCCTGAGCCCATGACCCATCAACCAAAGTGGCATGTTGACATATATCGTAAAGGTCCCTCTGGGTGCCAAAATTCACCTACTTAACAGTTCCTGGTGAAATTTCATCTTCATCCCAACAGTTAAAGTTGCAGGCACTGTACTAGAGTGACCATATACAAAAGAAGGCAGCGCCCCTGCAACTTTAACTGTTGTGATGAAGAGGGAATTTCACCAGGAACTAATTGCATACAAATGACACGGGCTGAAATTCCCTTTACTCTACAACTGTTAAAATTACATGAGCCCTGTCCTCCTTTTCTTATGGTCAGCCTACTTGAACCTAATCTAGGAATGGGGATGAATTTCATTCTGTTTGCATTTTGATGCACAAATTCGTACTTCCCTGGTCAAAATGTGAACTGGAATGCAGTTGTCTTTCAGTTTCACATTTCTCCAGATTTTGCAATGCGCTATTCTGAACAAAATGTGAGTACAAAAATGTGCATATTGGGGTGAAGTGCACACACAAAAATGTATATATTAATGAAAGAAACATACAAAAAAGCATTATATAAGGGGAAACTACAAAAATGAATACAGTAGGCCAAAATGCACACAAAAATGTTTAGATTAGGAAACATGGATACTAAAATCCATAGACATCTCCATGCGGACATTTTTTAAAAAATCACAAACTGATTTGGAAATGAGATGGAATAAACTGGAGGTTGAAAAAATGAGAAAATGAAAGAAGTCACTATAACCTCTCAATATGCAGTGTAGAGTAGGTAGGGAAAACCTGCCCATTGAGCCAATTCATGGACAAGTAAAAATGTTCTACCAAGGGCAACTACCTGATCCTATACTGAACTAAAAGGAGGAAGGGTGAGTAGGGTGGCCATGTGCTCTCTTTTACAAAGGGCCATCCTCTCTTTGAAGGGGTCCTCTACTTGAAGGGCTGTCCTGACTCCTCTCCAAGTCAAGTTTAAAGATAACCATAAGAAAGGAGAACAGGGGCCCTGAAGTTGCCCATCAATAGTTCGCACCTGGACAGCAGGCAAGCCAAGCCAAACAGGCAATTATACAGGTCACCTGGTCACAGTCTTCCCACTATGATGAAATTGCATTTCTAATTAAACTATAACCATTGTTTCTGAACTTACATTTATACATATAAATAACCACATGCAAATTTCCTGCACCTATGTGCCCTCTTTGGTCCTCTCTTTTGCTGATGCATTTCCTTTTTGGGGGCAATGCATAAGTGGTCACCCTAGTGTTGGCAATGGAAAGAGGTCCAACAGGGGCAGGGGAGGTAAAGCAGATTTAAATACTATCCAAGTTACACACACATGCACACACAAACACACCGACATTCACATGATTAGAATCTGCACATCAGTATCCTGCATGCCCTGCCTCGTCCCTGCCTGCCAGTAAACATGTCTCCACCCAAGACCTTCTTGGTTGGCAAAAGGAATATCTTTATGACAGAAGCAGAGAAATGGTAAGAAATGTGAAAGTCCACTATAAGGGTTCCTTCTATGAGCAGGACACCTTGTGCAACTCTTTAAGGATCTATGTCTCCTTAATAGTCTCACCTTCCTTCTTTTTACCTTCGCTTCCAAATAATGTGGGATTTAGGCTGTAGATGTGGAGTGAGTGACACTCCAGACACTTGTGACTTAACACAACAGTTTACTAGTAAAGCAAAAAAAAAAAAAAAAAAACCACCTCACACAACTAAAGGTATTTACAAAGGCATTAAAAGAAAATAAGAGTTGCAAAAAAGCACATTCTTTTACCCTAAGCTGCTTCCCTCTGCTCCCTCCATAAGCTCTGGCCTGGTCTTCCTCTGGCCCTGGTCTTCCTCACTCTTGTATACCCTTTTTCCCCAAATCAGAAAATAAAGTTCCCATTTTGAGGAAATGAAACTTAACTGGAGAAATGAAATTTAATCAGGGAATGAACTTAACTGGAGAAATGAAACTACTTCTCTCAGGGATACGCACTCCCAACAGAAAAACTCTCAGCCTCTCAGCCCATTTCCTTGCTCTGTGTAGGCCTCAAACCTTGACAACCACATTCTTCTCCCTTATGGACCTAGCTGGGTTTTAAGGTCCTCAAGAGAGCCTCTTTTTTTCTGTCTCTTCACCATCAGAGGCACATTTGGTGGGAATGATCAAAGGGCCTTCTCGGTGTCTGCTCCCAGACCCTGAAAATCACTGACTAGTGTGTCAATTTTTAATGTCTGCCTGCTGGCAGGGAAAGACATTTTTATTGTGGGAGTGCTTTGGCATGATAAGCTGTTTTGTTTGCTCAACTACGTTTTAAGTGGGCCATAGCTCAGTATGATAGAGCACAAGCATTACATGCAGAAGGTCCCAGATTTGGTCCCTGGCTTCTCCAGGAAGGGCAAAGAAAAGAATATCACCTGAAACCCTGGAGAGCTTCTGCCAGTCAGTGTCGACAATACTGGGCTAGACGGACCAATGGTCTGACTCAGTATAAGGCAGCTTTCTATGTTCCAATGCTGTTTATTTCTTACTTCTTTTTAACTGATGGGTTTTAATGGGTTTTAACAGAAGTGTTTTCACTGACGTGATTATGTTTTAACTCTGTTATATTGTATCTGTATTTATTATTGTTAGCTGCCTTGAGCCATATTTTTAGCAGAAAGGCGGGCTATAAATTAATTAAATAAATAAATAAGCAAGATAGTGTTGCATTACTTTCCTGTTGTATAATCTCTTTTAATTTGATCTCTGAGCCTCAAGTGATAGCCTTTAGGCTTAAGTGACCTGAGTCTGGTTCAAAGGCAGTTGCCTGGAATGCAATTCGACTGAAACTGAGCTAACAAAGAGTTGGCAAGAACTGAGTAGGAGTAGAACAATCTCTGGCAAGGAAGGAAGAAAAAAGACACTTGTACAGGCAAGCATTTTGATACTTACAGGACAAGAGGGAGCATTTTAATAGTCTCGCAGATTACTTTTGCTATCCGGACAAAAGAACTCAAACTCCCTCTGGCAGAAAAAGCTTCTGATTCCAGCCTTTGTTTGTCTCAGTGGGAAGCTTCACTTTTATGAAGTATCCGAGCAGGTTCTTTTAAAATGATGGTTATATAAAGAGTAGTTCTGACAGGAAAGAACAGGTGGGATTTTCACCAGTGTCACCACGTAGGAGGAACAATGGCAAAGTGGATCATGGATATAGAGTACAACCCTCCTTTTAGCTAGCATCTATGCCTTTTTCTTCCCAAATGGTCTAGCTGTACAGACATTAGTCTGAAAGGAAGCACTGTGAATGCTAATCTAAAGATATTTTTCATACCACAAGCCAGAATCTAATCCTTGCTGTCAATGAGCTGTATCTGCTTGTTCACGGGTAGGCTCCCAATTTTCACTGATCGCCCCTACCTATGGCAGCCATTTGTGATCCTGAAAAGCTGCTCCCAAGGGCTTGGAGATCCTCAGTATGGGATATGGATAGGATGATTGCAGTATATCACTGGGCCTGTTCAGACAACATGCTATGCCATGGTTAGGCTGCTAAACCCTTTGCAGCAAATGGCTAGTGAACATGGTTATGTAGCCACCATGGTTAGGAATGGTTCACATGATGTGCTAGGTCATGGTTCACATGACCTGCTAAGCCATAATGTTTAGCATATTGTCTGAACAGGGTCATCAAAAATTGGGTGCCCCACTTAGCGTGAGCAGAAGAGCAAAGCTGCATGTTTCATCACAGAAAGTCACCATTACGTACAACCCTATGTGCGCATACACTTCCCAGTCCAGCAGCATCAAGAAATTCACACATCATTCCAATGGTTTTATGCAGCCAAGAGAATTCAGTTCTACACATGCAACATAATGTTGCAACCATTACTGTTCAGCAAGGGGCCAATTAGTGTAGAAGCCCTACAGGGAGAGCTTCCTTCTCCTTAGAAGATATAATTGATATTTTATGAGACTTAAATACTATCAATACAATACCTCCCTTGACAGAGACCATGCCAGGAAATGGCAGGGAAGCCACCCTTATCTTAGCCAGAAGAAAAACTGTGCGCTTTTAAGTTTGCGGTGTCATGTGACTTTTGATTGGAAGTAACAATAGGTTGACCATATGAAAAAGAGGACAGGGCTCATGTAATTTTAACAGTTGTAGAGAAAAGGGAATTTCAGCCAGTGTCATTTGTATGCAATTAGTTCCTGGTGAAATTCCCTCTTCATCACAACAGTTAAAGTTGCAAGCACTATATTAGAGTGACCATATACAAAAGAAGGCAGGGCCCCTGCAACTTTAACTGTTGTGATGAAGAGGGAATTTCACCAGGAACTAATTGCATACAAATGACACTGGCTGACATTCCCTTTCTCTACAACTGTTAAAGTTACATGAGCCCTGTCCTCCTTTTCATATGGTCAGCCTAAGTAACAACCAACAAGGAAAGGGAGCCTCACTTTGACAACTGTCCCTCTCTCAATTCCCCGGGAGTTAATCTAATCTCCCTCCCACTGCCAATAGTTAAAAGGAAGATTTTGATATGGTTGCATAGCAACTTTGCTCTGAATTACCTGTTGCTGGCAGTACAATTTTTCACCCGCAGGATATAAATACCAATTATAACCCAGAGGACCAGTTCTGATGGCAAAACTTGAGTACCCACTTAAAAGTAGATATCAGACTTGAGACTGACTGGAAACTCTCTTCCTTCACTTCTCCAAGAAGTGAAGTTATAAAGTCAAGGAATGAAGAAATATTTCAATGAACAAAAGTTCCTAACGTGGGGATCTATTTTAGTTATGGAGTGGTATAATACTGTAAATAAATAAAATCATAAAATAAATAAATAGATGAGGAGAGTGTTATTACATGTGTACAATTAACATTTTTGGAAGTGGGCAGAGCACTCCTATGATGAGGGGGAGAGAATATGTGTGGCAGGAAGACATACGTGGCCTCTTCTTAAAACTCTACTGGGCTCACACCAGACAGAGTAGAAGGAGGGAAGGAGGAGCTTTTTTCTCCCCACCCTCATATTTTTGATTGTTGAGAATGTCTTTCCCATTGCCTGCAGTGGGAAGGAAATTCTCCTTGCCAGCTCCAGGAAATATGGGGGGGGGGGGGGGGGTGGATCCGGCAGATCTAATATCTCTCCCAATTCACTCTTGAACCACCCCCTAGATGCACTCCATTTGTTTTACTGATGGCAAAGGACTACCAGTAGGGCAGCCATGGTAGCATGAAGCTCTACTGCCGTCCTGGAATGACCTCTGTGGGCAGACCTTTCTCTCTCCACCTGTGGAGGGAGAGTTCCACAATACGCCATGGACCCTGGTATGCCCTCCCAGGGACCATAGGATAGCAGCCTAAACATATTTATAAATCTGTATGCTTGACAATTTTGTAGGTCAGGGAGAGGGTCTCTCTCTTTTCTGGGCAAGAAAAAAAAATATCTGCAGTCATTTGGGTCCATAGGCCTTCTCTTCCGCCTTCTTCTCATAACATTGAAGAAATAGAAGTCAAGATGATCAGGCTGTAACTCTCCCAATCTGCCAACTTCCTGCTTCCTGGATGTGAGGTTAGGCAACATTTTTGGGCCTGCAGAGTTTGGGACAAGCAGCAGGAAAAGTGGGTTGGTTGGTGGCTGCAGTGGGGAAGGGGATCTGGCATTACTAACTCCTGGGTTAGATCTTTCTCCAATCAAAGCCTTAGTTAACAAATACCAAATATTTCCCAACCGTTCTGTTAAGGTAGCCACCCACCTCAAAGGAAGTGAGGTGAGTGGCTACCAGGAAGAGGGCCTGTTTGTCAGTACCCCTATATCACCTGCTACTCTATGGATGGTCATTTGGAGACCCCATGGGTTGTAAGGTCCTAGACTTGGCCCTGAGGTCCCACTGTACCTGTACTGCTGTTTGCAGATCAAATCAGGGTGAGTCATGTCCTTTATTTGAATGGTTGTCCTGTCCAATTTCAGTTTAAAGATTTAAAACAAACAAACAAACAAACAGTTGTCCATGAGCAGCAGTTGAACATCAGCAGAACAGGCAGGCATACAGGTCACAAGGGGGCTTTCTATGCACCATGTATGCCCCGTGGTGGCTGCACAGTGGCGTTGCATTGTTTATATGACACGGGTGGATTGAGGCCCAGGGAAGGTCACTGGAAATGCGAGTAGGCAGGGCAGAAGCAGGAGGCAGGCTCAATAAGGCCAATGGCTGCTGGCGCTGTGGCTCTTTTGGCCAAAAAGCCCATGCTCCCTCCTACCGTCAAGTTGCCATGGGGTTTTGAGGGAATGAGTGGCTAAAGTGGCAGCATTTAGACACTCTGAGGTCACAGTGTTCCACACAGGCTTCCACACTGACCTCTATTTCTGTTTAAATGATAATAATTAGTTCCTAAGTGGCTACCCTACATCAAAGCCAATACTTTGAATTAGGTGGGAAATTCAGGAACAAGGATTTGGACATTGCTGATTTGTCCCATCTCCTACTGAGATTATGATGACGACGACGTTTCGTACCCTGCCAAGAAAATGGGACCCAAGACGGCTTACAATCATTGATAAATAGAAACATGATTAAAACAATAATGCAAGGAATATATTAAAAACTCAATAAAAACACAACAACAGCAGAAGGAAAAAAGACTCACCCATCAGACCTACTTACATGCTCAATATTTGAACATAAGAAAGAGCACAATTTTCGGCACTGGAAAACACACGGAGTTTCCATCCTTCCTCTAAGCAGAAAGTTGCTTCTTCAGTTGGCTTGGGGAATTGTATAACGCGTTCATCCTTCCTTTAAAGTTGATTCATGAACTACCATTCCCATCCTCAGTCTGATAATCCCATGTTCCTATCAATCATCTCTGATATAATGTACCAAAGGATCAAAAACATATGCCCTTGATCTAACAGTATTCATCTGAAGCCAGAATGGGTGATTTCCTCAGTGCCGATAATTCTGACTCAAAGTAAATAAAACATACATTCTGTCAAGGTTTATTACTCTCCAGTGTTGGAGAGGAGGCTCACTGTCCCACAGGTCCCTTGTGCACTATGTGAAATTTCAACAGCAACACACTCTCCATTTCCAATGCTGAAACATCATTGCCTTTTTTAGCTAGCCAAAATGGCACCATAGCCTCACAAGAGGGAGATATCAACAGGCTCCAGGAAATCCCCAAAGTTTGCAGAAGCATAAAATATCCTTTGGGGGGAATCCATAAAGGGGGAACCCCAAAATAACCCTTTGAGGATTGAGTGTTCCCAGTGGCCATGGAAACTGAGTGACTGCTGGGTGGATAGAAACAGTAAAATTGGGGTCAGGGAAGAATGGAATGGAGAAGGGCATGGCTGGCTGAGTGAAACAGGAGGAATTTTGTTGAATCATATAGTCAAAAGGCACGTGATGGTGTAATGGGCCAATACCACATGTATCTGTATTCTGTTTTGTATTCTATTGTTTCTCCTTTCTCCCAATTTACTTTTGTAAGGGTTTGCTATAGTCATTGCTTAGGAAAGTGGGGATAGATGCATGTCTGGTTTTCCCTCCTTACCATGAGGCCTAGGAGTAAATATGTACGAAGACTCCAATGAAGCCCCAAGATAAGGAAAAGGTTTCAAAAGGAACTGCGAAAGAGGGCCTCAGGCTAACCACTCCCCAAAACTGGTTTCCACTGGTTATGGGTTTATTACATTTTAAAAGAATGAGATGACATCTAGAAGAAACGCTCCCCAGGATTCAAGAATAAGACAACTCTTACATGAGAAGAAGCAAGTTGGAGAATACAGCACAACCCAGAACAGCATGCACATGACAGAATTCTGGTCCTTCATCCCTACATTACATCTTAGTGTGGCCACCTTTGGGTTGTATGTTTGTGATGAATGAGTAGGTAAGTGTTGCTACTGCATTCCCTTAAATTGTGGGTGGTATCTCCACGTCATCTGTTGTTTTGATTAATAAAACTTTAAAGATGAAAACTTGGTGAGCTCTTTCAACTCTGCCTTTGAAGTCCAGGGAATTTCAGCCAGTCTCCAGCCTAAATTAGTAAAAAACTTGTCACAATGAGTTATGTAGCCCAACTTTCCTATCTGAAGCAATATACCCCTAAACCTAAACTCTACATCCCTGAAGCAATCTTACTTTGAAAACCAAAACAGGAGATTTCTCAGCTGCTGTAATGTATTAACAACAACCACTGTTTCTTATTCCCTCTGTTTCTGATGTCCAGATGTGAGTGCTGTTACTTGTGTAGCCAAAATGACACCACCCACAAACAAGGGGAAGGTTCTTGGCTTAGCGGAACTCCAGGAAAAGCCTTATGGAAAGAGGAATTTAAAAACCAGCCCAATAAAAACTGAGCATGCTCAATGGCCATAACATGTTGATTGACTTATTGAGGGGAATTGGAAAACCATGTGGGAGAGGGAATGGAATGTAGTATCATGAGAGAGGGCCTGGCTGGTTGGAACAAAGAACCAGAGCACTTCACAGGGTAACTTGTCATTGCGGGACCCTCTTGTTAACCACAGTTCCTTTTCTTAATGTTGAACGGTTGCCCAGAGATTAATTTTTGTGAACTGCCCAGAGAGATTTGGCTATTGGGCAGTATTATTCAATAATGAATCAATGGTTGACAGATAGAATCCTGCTGTATCCTGCTGTGTGGCTGAATAAAGAAAAGGCCTCTTTTTAGGAGGCTTTAAATGCAAAATTTTAAAAATTGGTATAAGAAGACATAGAGAGAAGCTGGTAGTATTCACCCTCTGAAAGCTAAGAGCTCGGTGCAGATGAATAATTCAAAAACAGCCTCCAAGAAATTATCCCGGGTCTATGTGGAAACAATGTAAACCCTCTGGAGTCTGCCACTCTTCTTATTACAGCCCAGTTTATGCTGAACATTCTCTCCTCTGGGTTTTATTTTATTTTATGTTTTTAAAATATGTGTTTATAACAAATGAGCGTTCAGGCAGGATATGCAGATGCTAACATTTACAACTAGACCCTACAGAGAAAGGGTTTGATTTGAAATTCATTTCTGAGTTGTTAATTATTCACCACCATGGTTCATGCAACTGGATAAAAATTAAAAATTAGCAAATTAGTTTTCATTTGTCTATGTAAATTATTTAGTGTTCCTCCATTTTATTATAAAAACACACAGGGATAATTTGAGGCATTCAGCATATTGGGGGAGGGGGAGATTGCACTGGCTAGTGCTTCATGATGCCAATTAATATTGTTAGGTGGTGAAAGGAAGTTTAAAAGAAGAAGGAAAAGCAGGATTGGTTTATCTAAAGGTTTTGGCTTATGCATCGGGCAGAGAAGTGCTATATTATAATAATGCTGGGGAAGATAACGCTACCAATGGAACAGCTGCCATATCCTACATATGCTCAGCCTGAGGAGGGAGGAGAAAAGCACACAACCCAAAAAAAATACAAAATGGTATAAAAATGACAAAGAAACAAACAATCAGCATCCCTGGAAACACCTTCAATAGGAAACAATCACAGACTGTGGTGGCAATGCTGCCCACATGCTACCCACACATGGAGGGAACCAATAAACCAATGACAATGGGGATATGCTCCAGGCCCCAGCACATCCGCTGCACATACAGCCCAACTGAGTGTTCCACTTGTGTATCTAGCCAGATCTACACCTTGCGTCAAATCATTACAAATGTGGAATAAAAGGCAGGACATAACACTATGAAAGTGGTATATGGAATGTGGATGGTGCCCCAACAGTTATCAGTGCACTTCACTACCACTATAAAGCAATAGTGTGGACCTGGCCTAGGTTGTGCCAGACTTGTACCTCAAATTTCGCCAGTAAAGTGGACCTTTCACTAAATCCTAAAGCCGTTGAACTAGCAGGTCTCGGGTGTAGGATTACACATTAACTTACAAATGTGCTGATCTCTTCACTGCATTATGAAAAGGAAGTCAATTTACACAGGAAGACTGAGGCTGTAGTGTTCTTTTCCACACCTATTAAACTTTTATGTGCTCTTCCTAAGTGAGTTTCTCCTCAATCTTTAATACCAAAGCTTTGTGCTCTCTTTCATCCTGTAAGAGGTGCATCTACCAGAAACTCCTGATGTCATATTGAGATGCATTCATTCTCCAATGCATGACACCAGCTTCAGTTATTATATTTTAATGGGTAACATCTAGCTCCATTGTGATCAACCAGAGTTGCATAATACATTTGTAGTCTTCATAATTGGAAATAGGTTGTGAGTCAGTGTGATATAGTAGTTAGAGTACTAGATTAGGTCCAGGATTAGAATCCTTACTCAGCCATGAAGCTCACTGAGTGACCTGGGACTAGTCCCACCATCTCAGTCTAATCTATCCCACAGGGTATTTCTGATGATACAGTTAGGATGGGGACCCACCAGGTACACTCTGAGTTCTTTGGAGGAAGAGCAAGATTTTTTTTTTTATGAAAGTAGATAAAAATAAATGAGCCATACACACCAAAGTTGTGTGGGTTGTTCACTGAACTTGAAGAGCAGAAGCCTTATGCAATAACTTCTACATGATTGTGAGATAAAGCATGCAAATTTCTTGGAACAAAGCTGTACTGCAGCCAAATGTGCCCATAGGAAAACTCTCCACTTGAGATGAATTAAGCTGGAATGGGCCAACAGCAGCAATACTGGAAGTGTGTGGAGGAGTTGAGTGGCACTGTTATCTACATGATGCCACTATGCCATGGGAAGCAAAGGCTGTAATGATTAAAGTACACCCCTATTCTTGGGAGAGATGAAGGCTAAGGAAATTCACCCAGGCCAAAATAAATTAGAATGGATGCCCATCGAGCAGTGGCCATTACAAATAAGTTCCATATATGTTAGTGGCTGTTCTTCCTCTTGTTTAACATTTTAAAAAATACAACAACTCATCACCAAAGGTTGTGCTTGCTTGAGTAGCAGCAACATCTATATCACTCTGTCCAAGAAGACAGAGGGAGAGCCTATCTACACAAGCAGGATATAACACTTTGAAAACATTTGGAAAACTGTATATAGAGTGTGTCCTGGGCCCCATCAGTTGTCACTGCTGTTATAAACTGTTTTAAACCATTTAAAACCATTTTAAAGCAGTAGTGTAGATAGGCTAGGAGACTGCAAATTCATCACCCTATGAAGGCTGATGAACGGAAATCATGACTGCACATTTTTTTTAATTTTAGACAAAACTAGTAATACGGTGGAGCAGGTAAAGAATAACAAAAGAAAAACAAGATGCACATACTTCATCATCAAATAAGTACTGTTCCTAATTCACAAGCCATAGCTTAGGTCACACCTCTAGAAATATTATAAAATATGCCAACGGCTCTGTTTCAATCAATAATCCCAACTTTCAACTCTAAAAAAGTGCATGAAGTAAGCAGGTTCTAAGAACAGGGACCAACCTGGGGCCTTTGATTTTCATAGTATGGAGCTGCTGCTTTTGAAGATGATACCAGCGCTGAAGTAACAAATGTTATTAAAATATGAGCTATGTATGTGCTATGATTTGACGAACAATAACTAGTTTATTAAGTAGTATGTCAAGACTCCAAGCAATTTTCAGGTGGTCTCTCGGGGCGTGGGGAAGTTGGGGACCACTACTTTAGACCTAATGTAGACAATTCCAAAATGTGATTGGATTGTGTGCCTATCAATTGCTTACAAGAAAAAAAACAATTTCTAAACATACATTTCAACGTATTAAATGATCAATTCCAAACCACATATTTCATAATATTTTCAAACCATGATGCAATCGATTAGGAAGTTCTCCTACACAAATCCTAGATGGGCACAAGACCTCTTGCATATCTTCCATTCATTTCAACAAGACAATGTCCCAGGGATATTGTGCCCATGCTTTCTATGAATTTGCTACTATTGCATAGTGTATGTATTTCATTATCTGAAAACACAGGCACAGTGACAAATGTAATCGTGCAACAAATTTGCACAACTAAACATGATTAGATCTATTTTTTCCTCCAACCATGTGAGGCCAAATGGATAGTGCTTCTCTCCTACTAGCTAATATGATCAAAGTCACAATTTCCATAGATGCCTGATCAGCAGTAAGCTCTTCTAATTGCCATTTCATTTGTTTATATCAACCCAAGACAGTGCTTCAAGAAGTCACTATAACATTCATAGCAAGATGATCTTGGTATCTCAACATCCTATTGGTGTCCACAAAAGCATATGCCAGAATAAACATGTTCATCTTTAAGGTATCCCAAGACTTTGTTGTTTTAGCTTCACCTGGTTTGTCTCAAATATTAAGTGGTCATTATTTTTTAAGATTTAATGCATTCCACAATTGCTATAGACTCATATCCGTATTTTAAGAAACTGTAAATGATATTAGCACAACACTATTAACAAGCATCTTCAGTAATTAGCTATGGCTCCTAGTAACACAGAACAAAATTCTGTTAAAGACCATGTAGGAAAAGTATCCAAATCACTTTGGATTGCCATCAAGACTACAAACATATTTCTCACTTAAACAAGCATTTGATGTTCTCAGTACACAGTTATATTGATACAATTTAATCTAATCACTCCACAGAGGCAAAGAACATTTTAAATCATTTTAATGATTTGAGATTCTCATCCTCTGAGAAAATGGGTTAGCATTTGGACTACAGACTTCAAGATAACTCATTTCAGAAAGTTGCAGTGTTGTATGGTCTCTTGATACAACTGAATTAATTTCATTGTAGGATTTTTCATAAAGCAGAGAAGAGAGCACTGACTGCTCAAAATCTTAATGAAAGGCCCCTGAAAAGAGATTAAGGATTTGCAGACGTACAGATGTTAGGATCAACTCTGGCCTTGGGTCAGAACTCCAAGTCAAACTTGTAGGCAAGTGGCAGCAAATGATCTAATATATGGTGCAAAACAAGGACAAGACACAGGTCACAGATGACAGAAAGTTTGTCCAGAAATGAAGAATGAGTGAGAAACGAGTTTGTCAAGGATGTGTCACAAGGTGTTAATGATGATAATACATAAGGGCCCATGATTTAGCAAAACTATTTCAGATCAGTTCTCACAACAGGCAACTCAGGCTGGCTGGAGAGATCCAGGAAAAAGCATACAGACAAGTAAAGGTCAAGTGAGCTTTGTAGTTCCCTGGTGAGTTGAATCCAGGCCTCCCCAGCCTGAGTCCAACATTCATGTTACCTATATATTTTGTCCTCTGGGACAAACAGCAGCTGAATGAGGGCCATTTGGGTATGGAAAATGGCATAATGGGCAAGGGTTAAATATGCACACATACACACCATGCCATAACCGCAGTTAACAGGTGATGCTAGTGATGGGTGAACTAATCCCAAGGGAGTTGGATATTTACTTGGAACATAATGAACTCACCCAAGTAGGCATGGATGAGCGTTCTCCCTCAAAGCAAACTCTCATTCCATATCAAAATGCATCTTTGGAATCACATAGTGCCGCCTTGGAGCCAGAGTTGATGCAGCAAGCTGCTAAATAGACTGTAAGATGACTAAAAGTGGAGGGAGGGTCCTACTCCTTCTTGCCGAGCCAGAGAAGCAGAAGCCGCAGTAGCAGCAGAACTGAGGAAAGCAGGACTGGGTCAGGCAAGGAAAGAGTTAATGCAACCAATGCAGTACCTGCACAGAAATGCCGGACTAGGTAAGGAAACAGTTAATCTACACATGGGCAGAAATGCCATTGTTGAAATACAGACTGTGCATGCCCAGAAGTTTATGATCAATTTCAAACTTAATAGCATATTTGTAAGCCGCTGGTCCAGGCTCATTAAAAAGGCGAGCATTACAAATGGGTGAGGTTTGACAAATTGAGTAGACAAATTACAGAATTTGGTGGTATCACTAATTATGACACAATTTCCATAGCACTGCTAAGCCAATTTAACATCTGTACTAGAAGACAAAGCCATTGTCTCAAGTGAGACCTAAACAAATAGAAGCAAACATCCTGATGCTCTCTATTTCAGCTGTTTCACGTTGGAGTTTCACTTTGAAGTTCTTTGATGTTCTGCCTCTACTACAGCAAAGGTTCAGCATCACTGAGGTGCTGGTGAGGTCAGGGTTGCAGAATATTTCTATGAATTGGGGTCTTCAAGAAGGTCAACAATCAGGAAGGTCAGATTTCAGGAACAGGAATGGATCAGCACAACAGAAAGCTTCACGTGATGCTGGGACTGGAATCTACACAGTCTTGTCCATATATTGCTCCAATGATGATCAGATGAAGATTGAGGCTTAAATAAGATATTACTGGCTTCTAGGTTGGTTAACTTCATGTCTACCTCTACAAAGTCTTTGACTCTTAAAAGGTCTGGTCTCTTTTAACAGTCTCAAGCTGTGGCAACATGGAAGTGCTTGCGCCTGAGTCCTCAAAGTCTGAGAACAGTAATGGAGCCCTTTTGGATGCAGGGGACCCCTGCCCCTGGGGTAGCCCTCTGGAAAACTGGGTCTTGGGGAGATTGAAGCCTGGCTTTTCCATGAGTGAATCTTCTCCTATAGACTCTGGAGCTTCTCCTGAGGATGAGGGTTTGGATTCCTCTGACGATGATGGTTCAAGGATGCTGGTCCATGACATTCGGTTGAAGAATAGTGACTTTCAGGTCAGCGGCACAAGATCCCAAATTTTTTAAAGGGTTTCCCACTGTGGTCAGTTTTTATGTTAGATTTCTTTTCATTGATTCCTTTGCTTTGGGCTGACTTGTTTATCCTTCGTGGACATCAGAAGGGCATTGTTGGCAGGTGATGACATTCATCACATTGGCGTCCTAAAATAGTATTTCCTGAGTGGATATGGGACAGAGCTAGAAACTGGGTTTGCTGAAGGGTCCCATGCCATTTATACCTAACGAAGCATAGATAAATGAAGGAAGGTACCCAGCCTCTGATGCTCACTCCACTCTTTCTACCTGTGTCTAGGGAAGCTTTTAGAATTCTTAATAGTTCAGGGGTGTCACATTCAATGCACATACAATCTTCACATTGAATGTACACTCACACTGTATATACGCTCATTGTGAGAATCTGTCTATATGCATTGCTACCTGATTTGTACCTGTAATCTAGGTTACAGATGGTGGGTACAGCTGTACCTCGGTTGAATGAATGTACACGTGAATACTCCTTTAGAGATTTACACTTAACTTACATGTGGCTACTTTTCATATGGTGAGGGTAATATATAGCAGGGTCTTGGTAGATCCATCTCCTAGTTTTCCTAGTGCAGCTTCCAATAAGACTGAATTTGTACTGCAGAAAGTAGGGACATTGTGCCTATTTCCCCAAGAAGCAGGATTTGGCACCCTGGGGTGACTTTGGTAGGCAGCTACTGTATTTACTTGAACTGAAACAAAGAGACCTGCTTTTCTTTATTGCGGTATTAAGCTAAATTTTCTTACTTGACCTGGGTCTTACTACACAAATACAACAGAATAAAATTACCGAGAGAAAAATACACCCAAGTGTAAGGTTAAATTGTTGATTTATGTTTTCCCGAGTGTAGTCAGGCACAGTGGTTAAAGTATGCTCATGCAAAGCACACCAGGGTGTTTTTTCTTTCTTCTTCCTGAATAAATGAGCTGAATCTTACTTATGCATGCTTTTCCTTGAGTATGCGAATACACCACCTTGAAGCAAAGCAAATCAGGTATGTATTCCATTCAAAGCAACAGGGCATGTCACATTTCTTTCCCTGAATCTTTAGTGAAGGGGGACTGACAATATAAAATGTAACCTGTTATTTTCAAAAGACTTTTTTTAAAAACATGAACTAATTAGCATCCATTCACTTCAGTGGAAATGCTTTTCCTTCTATAACACACCTTGTAATAGCTGGGATGGGGGGAGTGCAGAAATGGGCAACTAAAATGATCAAGGGACTATATGCACCAGTTGCCAGGGAACATGGGTGGGAGAGGGCACTGTGTCCTCGTTGTGGGTCCCTGGATAACAGCTGGTCAGCCACTGTATGAACATAGTGCTGGACTAGATGGACCCTTGTCTGATCCAGCGCGGCTCTTCTTATGTTCTTAATATATCTTATAACATGGGAGGAGCTGGTGATAATGTGTACATGAGCATCCCTCAACCTTTCCTACAAGAACATTAAGCAGAAGAGAAGAATCGATCTTATATGCTTCTCCCATAGGATCTCAGTGTTGTAATGTCATGGTGGTGACATGGAATGTCACTCATTAATCAGATTGAAAGTGTTTGAATGGGATTTATGAGAGGCAGTAAGACCATGTACACCAATTGCTGGGGAACATGGGAAGGAGGGGGCTGTTGCCCTTGTGGGTCCCTGGTCAACAGCTGGTTGGCCACTGAGTGAAAGGTGCTGGACTAGATGGAGACTTGTCTGATCTAGTATGGCTCTTCTTATGTTCTTAATTTTGTGCTTTTTTGAAATGCATCTATTTTCAAAATGTACACATTTGGAAAGGCACACATTTTTGAAATGTACTCATTGTTTTAAATGTACTCCTTCTGAAAAGGTCTTATTTTAAAAGGGACATTTTTTGAAATGTAACCATGCTGTCAAATGCTCCCACCCTTTTTTCTCATGTTCCAAGCTCAGAAATGTAGACTTCGACTGGAGATTGTATCCAAGCCTGTGCTTGTTCTGGAAGGTGCAAACTGGGTAAAATCCTGTTCATAAATAAACTGAAATGAAGTTGTGCTTCCTCTAATGATCACAGAGATTGGGGAGGGATTAAAGAGTGAGAAATTCCCTAAGATAACCTGGTCCCATGTTGTTTAGGTCTTTATATGTTAATAGGCTGACCATATGAAAAGGAGGACAGGGCTCATGTAGCTTTAACAGTTGTAGAGAAAAGGGAATTTCAGCCAGTGTCATTTGTATGCAATTAGTTCCTGGTGAAATTCCCTCTACCTCACAACAGTTAAACGTGCATGCACTATACTAGAGTGACCATATACAAAAGAACGCAGGACCCCTGCAACTTTAACTGTTGTGAGGTAGAGGGAATTTCACCAGGAACTAATTGCATACAAATGACACTGGCTGAAATTCCCTTTTCTCTACAACTGTTAAAGCTACATGAGCCCTGTCCTCCTTTTCATATGGTCAGCCTATATGTTAACAACATCACCTTGAAACTGGCCCGGTAGCTTACTGGAAGCCAATACAGTTCTTTTAGCAAGGGTGTAGCTTAGTTCGATTCTTCCATTTTCGGCCTGTTGTAGGGAGTGGGGTTGAAACAAAAACTCTCACAAAAGAGGCTGGGAGAGGTGAGAATTTTGGGGGAAAATCTCCTTGGGAAGGGGGAAAGGGATTCCCATAGCTTCTTCAGTGTAGCTGGTTGTTGAGGGTGTCTTCTTTCTATTTTTAATTTTTTTAAAAAAAAAAATCCCTGGCACTAGCAGAACCCGAGGAGTTCTTTCTGGATGCCTGTTGGAGAAGGCAAGTTCATATGGGGTGCCTCTACAAGAGAGGTTTAATGCGCTTTGAAGGTTCATTAAAAATTTTACCTCTACAAGAACGGAGCGCAAATCGGGCGTAGAGGCGCGTTATCTCCCCGATAATGCGCATTTTCGAATGCGCGTTAAATCGCGAGTTTTATTTTGCTCCGGCCGTTAAAGCACATTTTCCCCGTGTGAACAAGCGATTATGCGCATTAACTTCTTGTAAAGCGCTTTTTGGACATCTATTAATGCGCTTCGCCGCCTCTCGCCGCCTCCCGTGCAGAGGGATTAGGAGTAAATGCGCGTCTGCGATAATGCGCATAATCGCCGAACCGGGCGCAAAAGCGAATCCTTGTAGAGGGAGCCATGGTCTCCAATAGGCATTCAGAAAGAACTGCCAGACTCCTCCAAGTGCCAGGGGTGTTTGTTTGTTTTTTAAATAAAAAAATAGAAAAAAGACCCCTCAACAATCGGCTACACTTAAAAAGGTATGTGGAGACTCTGTCCCCCTCCCAAGGAGAAAATTCTCTGAAATTCTCCCCCTCCCTGCAAAAGAGGCAGAAAAAACAATGCCTTTTTCACAGGGAGAGAAAAAGTTCCCAAAAATAGGGGACAGGATTTGGCACAGTACTAGTGTAGCTTGCTGTCAGGAGGAGGCCCCTGTTAGCAACTTTGCCATTGCATTCTGCACCAGCTACAGCTTTCATACCAAGCCCAAAGGTAGCCCCACATAGAGTGCATTACAATACTCCAATCTTAAGTGATGCCTGTACTACTGTGGGCTGTAGCCTGTACTATATCAGCCAAAGCTGGTAAATGACACTCCTAGCCACTGAAGCCACCTGAGCCTCAAGTGACAAAGATGAATCCAGGAGTATCCCCAAACTATGCACCTGTTCCTTCGGGGAGAGTATAACCCCATCCAAGACAGGTCATTGACCTAGTTCTCAGATCTGTAACCCACCCACCCACAGTACTTCCGCCTTGCCAGGATTCAAGCTCAGTTTATTGGACATCACTGAGCCCACAATGGCATCCAAGCACTGCTCCAAAGCAGCATAGAAGCCTTACATTCTTGTTCATTGGTATAAATCTGCACCTTCCTTTTTTATGGGTAGTAGAACTTTCCAATGAGAAGTAGGGCAATGGTAGACCACAGACAATTACAATGGAATAGTTTAATTGCTATGATTTGTCTCAAAACCAAGGTGGTTTCCTCATAATTTCAGTTGTTGTTCATCAAACCATTGAATCGATAGATATTCTAAGAACTATTCTTTCTGTGTATCTAATACGGCCACACAATATCTGACTTCATAACCTAGTTCTTCCCTAACCCTTTCATTGTATTTTGTATCAGTAGGAAGTCTCCATAGCAACTATCCAAAATAAATCGATTCAGCTTCTATTTTCTGGATGCTGCTGCTGCTACCGAGGTCAAAATCCAAAGGCAAGTTAAACTGAAGACTTCCTCTTTGTTACGCAGTTTTCTTTTAACCTGACTAGGCTTACTGGAAAAAGTGAGAGAGGTATACAGGTTATGTCTCTCCAGTGTCATATCTGCTAACATCACTGCTGCGATATTTTCTAACAGCATGTTTGGTTAGTTTAATTTTAAATAAAATTGAACTAATCTTTAATTTTGAGGGAGAAATTGAATGTTTTGTAATTTTCTTGAAAAATTGATTTTGGAAATACAATTATGATAAAGGCCTATGTAGAAAATGGAGAGAAACTTGGACTTTTGGTAATCTAGAGTCTTGGAATTTGATCTTGGAAATGCTATTATGGTAAAACTCATAAGAACATGAGAAGAGCTATGCTGGATCAGACCAAAGATCAATCTAGTCCAGCATTCTGTTCACACAGTGGCCAACCAGCTGCTGACCAGGGACCCACAAGCAGGACATAGTGCAACAGCAGCCTCCGACTCATGTTCTCCAGCAACTAGTGTATAAGGCTTACTGCCTCTGCTACTGGAGGTAGCACATAGCCATCAGGACTAGTAGCCATTGATACCCTTCTCCTCTAGGAATTCACCCAACCCACTTTTAAAGCCACCCAAATTGGTGCCCATCACTATATCTTGTGGTAGCAAAAAAGAACTGTGTACAGTGCTCTGTGCATGCACAGTTTCCTGTAGCTTTCAGTTCATTTGTCATTACTGATGTGTACAGGAATGGACACCCACCCACCTACTCCATGATGTGTGAGTGTGTGTGTGTGTGTGGGGGGGGGTTGTTCAGGTCAAAATGGATATGAAAGGCAGGGGAGGATCGCAGACTTACCTGCTTCCGCGATCCTCCCCAGACATCTACACTGCCACATGGCGTCCTGGAAGGAAAGAGGGACGTCGCGGGCATTGCAGGCAGCATTTTTGTTTTACGCAAGAGGACAAAAAAGGAGAGCAGCAGGTTCTCTCCTTTTTTTGTCCTGAGTTCAATGCTCTTCTCCTTTTGGTTTTTACACAAGAGGAGCCATGTGGGCTCAATCCACCTGAAAATGTAAGTTAAAAAAAAACAAAAACTCCCAACCCTCCCCCCGGCCATCCTGGAGATGGCAAAATTGCATTTCCCCCCATTGGCATAGAGCCATCCCATGCGGCTCCGTGTCCTTTTTACGACCGGGGATAGTGGAAAACCCAGGATATCCCCAGTTTCCGCTATCCCAGGGTTATCCCAGGGTCATCCTAGGTTGTCCCCAGTTGCTCCCAGGATGCCCTGAGCATCATGTGGATGCACAGGGATGACCCCGGGATAAATCCTTCGTGTAGACATGGCCTTGGTCTGATCCAACATGGCTTTTGTTATGTTCTTAAGTTCTTATTCATGGCTGCCATTTTTTGCAAATTATGATTTACATAAATAGTCGAGCCTCCATTTTATGCAATATGGCAGCTTGCAAAATGGGGGGAGGCGGTGCACCCCTCAGACAGTCCAACGGCTTGCTCAGCATACCAAACTGGGGCAGGTAAGTGGGAGGGGTCTGACGAACAGCACGTGGGGTGGTCTGCCCATCCCTAATCTGGAGGTCACCAACTTAGAATGACAAAAAAGATGGAACCCAGGACCGGGCTTTTTCATACATGGTGACATCATCAATGTACTTTTCATAACTTCAAGATAACCTGGGGATGCAATTGCCGAGACCATACATGGAAGCATAAAAGGGTTTGGTATTCTCTTTTAAAATGCAGGTTTAGTGGGGGGGGGGGGTTAATGAGCCCTGGTTTTATAGTCAAGACACTTCCAACAAACTGGCATCATTCCAAACAGGAAATCAAAGCTTTAATAGGAATTTTAATATTTTATGATCTGGATTACCAGTCTTATCTATGCTACTGTGTTAATATGTCTTAATACTAGGAAAACCCACTTCATACAAATAATTTAAACAATTTCAGCCCTCATATTTACAGTTAGGATTGCAGGTTAGTCGAGCTCATGGCTATAATTCTTTCCATGTTCCCAAGACTAATTTCCTTATTTAAATAAATACTTTTACAGAAGCTTGCAAATTTCCACTCTGTAAATGAAGAAGAATTATCTCCAATGCAGAAGTTTCATGCTGTAGTTTTGGAAATTGGTTATTACAATTTGTGACATTATAATGAGCATTTCTTCAGCATCAAAGATTTTTTTAATGTAAGCATTTGGAACTTTCATAGATAACCTTTATTAAGTTCCTCATGGTGGACGAAGGTTAATTCTGATTTTTCTCTCTCTCTCCTTGCACAAGAAACCAGAGGGTTGTGGGGGGAGGGCTGGTCTCAAGCCAAGACATGCAGTAGTCAAGAGGACCCAGCACCTGACCTCATGCGCCACTAGCACTCTGCCTTAGGGATGTGCATGGCCAGAAATTTCGAAATCAGATCGGAATTTCCGCTATTAAAAATATTGGTTCCATTTTAGGTGTTTTCCCCATAGGCTTGCATTGGGGAAAAGAAGCTTTCCCCCAATGCAAGTCTATGGGGAAAAACACTCCCTCCCTCCCCCCACTCACGCTCGCTCGCTCGCTCGCTCGCTCCCCCCACTCGCTCTCCTTAACTGCCTCCGTCAGTCTGTAGTACTGCGAAACAGGCTTTCCAGCCTGTTCTTCAGTACAGAGACGCGCTGAGGAAAGCCTGTTTCGCAGTACTATGGACCGGCGGCAGGTAAGGAGCATGAGTGGGGGGACGGCGCATGAGTCAGGGAAGGGAGGGAGTGCAAGCCTATGGGGAAAACACCTGAAATGTTGGTCCGAAAATCCAATATGTCCGATAGTTATTGGACATATGGATATCAGATCCGATCAGATAGGGCCTCCTTAGGGAACAATCAGATGTCCGATAACGACCTTATTGGTTCGTTATCGGACATTGGACCCGATACGATACACATCCCTACTCTGCCTTGCCTGCCAATGACCGAGCAAGTGCTGAGCAAGTCATCACCTAGATGGCAGTAATCATCAGCTGATTCCACAGGCCAATCCTCAGTGCTGAACCAACCATTTAAAGCCTTGCCTCAGACCCTCAATCATGCCTGTTGGAACTCTGCCCTTGTCTTGAACCCTTGGGACATGCTCCAGACTCTACTTTGCCTGTTGGGCCCCACCCTTATCTTGATATCTGACAATGGGCCTGTTCGCACCTCACAACAAACCATCTTAGTTTAATTTACTTGAAAGGGCTGTCATTGAACCCAGTTTTGCATGGTGTCCATTAGCGCCTAGCTCATCGTGGCTTGCTGTGTCATGAAAACCCATACAGCAGGGGTTGTTTTAGGGTTAGACAAGAAACCAAGACCCAACTAGGGTGGCCAGCTGGTCATACATTACAGAGACCAATCTTCCATTTTGGAAAACTGGCAGAGGATAGTCCTCTATTTGAAGGTGTCCTCTAATTCAACGGTAGCCCAGTCCATGCCTGGTTTGAAGTCGAAGAGCCATAAGGAGGAGAGCAAGAGAGAGAGGAGCAGGAAGGAGGTAGAGCAGCAGGAAGTTGTCCACCAACTGTTAGCACCTGGACAATTAATTAATTAATTAATTAATTAATTTTATTACATTTGTATACCGCCCCATAGCCAAAGCTCTCTGGACAGTTTACATAAGATTAAAACAATTAAAAACAATATACAAAAATTAAAACAACAAAAACATACTATAGGAATCTGAGCAGGCACACTATTCACCTGGTCATTATTCTCTACTATGGTGATTGATATGTCTCGTATTTCTATTTAAATAATAGTTAGTATTTCTAAATGTACACCCACGCATATAAATCTGAATATACAAATTAGTGATGTATTTCCTCTTATTTTGGCAATGTGTAAGTAGCCATCCTGTATCCTGACCACATGTTTTAAATGACCTAACTACTTTGTGCCATGCACTGTAAGCCTACTGAGTTGGCAGTGGGAGGCACTGCATTGCAGTGGTTCTACTCCTACTTGGCGGGTCGGCTCCAGAAGGTGGTGCTTGGGGAACATTGCTCGGGCCCATGGATTCTCCAGTATGGGGTTCCGCAGGGATCAGTCTTGTCCCCCATGTTGTTCAACATCTACATGAAACAGTTAGGTGTGCTCATCCAGAGTTTTGGAGTGAGTTGTCATCAGTACGATGATTAGGGGTGTGCACGGACCCCCCGGATCGGATCGGGACCCGGATCGGGACCTCCAATTTTGTCCCGGACCGGTTCGGACAAAATCGGAGGCCCCCCGGACCGGATCGAGTCCGATCCCGACCCAAAAATCGTACATTTTTGGATCGGCCGCCATTTTTTTCCCCATAGACTTGCATTGCAATGCAAGTCTATGAGGAAAAAATGGCGGCGGGTGGGTAAGGGGGGGCCTAACTCCCTCCCCCCCCCCGGGGCCGTCCGCTGTGGATGGCCCCGGCAGGTAAACCCCCTCCCCCGCGCTCCCTACCCCCCCTGGAGCCGCCCGCTTCCATCCGCTGGCGCCCGCGGGCGCCAGCGGATAGAAGCGGACGGCTCCGGGGGGGGTAAGCCCCCTTCCCCGCCACTGCTTACCTTCTCGGCCCGTCCGCTCCCGTCCGGCGCCGGCGCCTACTACTTCCAGCAGGCTCCACGGCCTGCTCTAGAGTAGCGCGCCGGGTGATGACATCACCCGGCGCGCCACCCTAGAGCAGGCCGCGGAGCCTGCTGGGAGTAGTAGGCGCCGGCGCCGGACGGGAGCCGCCGGGCCGGGCAGGTAAGGGCCCCCCTCCCCCCTCCCCCCTCCGCGCGCCCCCTCCTCCCCTCCACGCACCCCCTCCTTACCTTCCCTGCCCGGCGGCTCCCGGCCGGCGCCGGCGCCGGCGCCTACTACTTCCAGCAGGCTCCGCGGCCTGCTCTAGAGTAGCGCGCCGGGTGATGACATCACCCGGCGCGCCACCCTAGAGCAGGCCGCGGAGCCTGCTGGGAGTAGTAGGCGCCGGCGCCGGACGGGAGCCGCCGGGCCGGGCAGGTAAGGGCCCCCCTCCCCCCTCCCCCCTCCGCGCGCCCCCTCCTCCCCTCCACGCACCCCCTCCTTACCTTCCCTGCCCGGCGGCTCCCGGCCGGCGCTGGCGCCGGCGCCTACTACTTCCAGCAGGCTCCGCGGCCTGCTCTAGAGTAGCGCGCCGGGTGATGACATCACCCGGCGCGCCACCCTAGAGCAGGCCGCGGAGCCTGCTGGGAGTAGTAGGCGCCGGCGCCGGACGGGAGCCGCCGGGCTGGGAAGGTAAGGGCCCCCCTCCCCCCTCCGCGCGCCCCCTCCTCCCCTCCACGCACCCCCTCCTTACCTTCCCGGCCCGGCGGCTCCCGGCCGGCGCCGGCGCCTACTACTACCAGCAGGCTCCGCGGCCTGCTCTAGAGTAGCGCGCCGGGTGATGACATCACCTGGCGCGCCACCCTAGAGCAGGCCGCGGAGCCTGCTAGTAGTAGTAGGCGCCGGCGCTGGACGGGAGCCACCGGGCCGAGAAGGTAAGCGCCCCCCTCCTCCCCCCCCCCGCTGTCCACTTTAATCGGCGGGCGCCCGCTGGCGCCCGCCAATGGAAGCGGCGGTGGGCGCCAGTGGGCGCCCGCCGATCCGCCGAACCGGTTCGGAGCTTTTTCGGACCGGTTCGGATTGGATCGGCCGATCCAGCTGCGGGATCGGAAATCGGATAATTTATCCGATTTCCCACTGGACCGGACTCGGATCGTGGATCGGGTCCGATCCAGTGCACATCCCTAACGATGATGACAAGCAGCTCTACTTCTCCTTTTCATCTTCATCAGGTGAGGTTGTGGATGTGCTGAACCGGTGCCTGGCTGCGACAATGGACTGGATGAGAGCTAATAAACTGAAACTCAATCCAGACAAGACTGAGATGCTGTTAGTGGGGGGTTCTTCTGACCGGATGGAGGTTGTTCAACCTGTTCTGGATGGGGTTGCACTCCCCCTGAAGGAGCAGGTTCGTAGCTTGGGGGTTCTCCTAGAACCATCTCTGTCACTTGAGGCTCTGGAGGCTCCGGTGGCACAGAGTGCCTTCTACCAACTTTGGTTAGTGGCCCAGCTACACCCTATGTGGACAGGGATAACCTGGCTTCAGTTGTCTATGCTCTGGTGACTTCCAAGTTGGATTACTGCAATATGCTCTATGTGGAGCTGCCTTTGAAGATGGTTCAGAAGCTGCAGCTTGTGCAAAATGCAGTGGCCAGATTGGTAACAGGGACAAGAAGGTTCGAACATATAAGACTAATTCTGGCCCGCTTGCATTTGCTGCCTGTACATTTCTGAGCCCAATTCAAGGTGCTGGTTTAAACCTATAAAGCCTTACATGGCTTGGGGCTGCAATACCTGACAGAACGCCTCTCCTGACATGAACCAACCCATATACTATGCTCAACATCTAAGGTCCTCCTCCGGGAGCCTACTCCGAGGGAAGCACGGAAGATGGCAATAAGGGAGAGGGCCTTCTCTGTGGTGGCCCCCCAATTATGGAATGATCTCCCCAATGAGGCCCGCCTGGCGCCAACACTGTTATCCTTTTGGTGCCAGGTCAAAACTTTTATTTTCTCCCAGGCATTTTAACAGCTTAAGTTGAGGTCTTTAACTGAATTTTTGGCCAGACATAAAAGCATGTCATGAGTTCCTCACTGAGAATATCAGTAATGACAGACAAGATTCCCTGAAAGGTAGCCTGCTCACCATAATTGATCTTCCCTATGTGGCTATGGGAGAGCACTGGATATATTCCAGTTCCACTCTCAGTTTACATGGGGTGAGAGTGATGCCTATCAGGTACATACACAACATGACTGCATTCATGTTAGAGAACATGCTCCCATAATTTTTTGCAATGTGGAATATCAATGCCTGAATGTACAATGTTTGAAAACCAATTATTAATGGATGTTTAATACTAAGCCTTTTTCTTTGAACAGGAATTTGTACAAATGCCGTCTTCTATCTTGTGTAAGACAAGGGAACAAGATTTCAATGGCATTCAAGAGAGATGAGACTTGAATGCTATTAAATTTGAATTATATAGGTTTTTTACATTCTCCCCCCTTCAAACATTGTCTGTGTCACACATATCTTGGGGAAACAGAGAAATATAAAGCAGAAATTCATTATTTATGTGCACATAATGCACATGTCTACGATTACAAGGAATGAACTTCATTTCTTGTTCTGTACCAAAGCCTGAAAATTCCTTAGGGCAGTGCTTTTGTAGTCAGTGACAAAAAGACACACCTAATGTATGTATATATAACTTTAAACCTGCATAATTGTCCAGAGATCAGAGTGCTTCATTCAGAACAAGAGAATATAACAATGAAAATTACTGGGTGTTTCTTTAAATAGCTATAAGATATATTATAATGGATTCTTTCTTCCCCAATGTGCTACAATATATGGGAGAGACAAAAGTGAGCTCCGAACCATGTAGCATCAGTCATCAAGTAGACAGGTAAACACGCCAGAAGCAGAACAACTAATTTCAACATACGTTTAAAAAAATCCCTTCACTGCTGGTGATGAATTTACCAAGACAGAAATCATTGCAGGATCTAAAAGTAATGAACTGCAAGAAGGTAAAGATGCTCATATCGGCATGAAGAGCTACCTTCAATTTATCTAAAACCTGTGGGGGTAAATGCTATTTGAGTTCTTCTGAATTCTTTTCACAGATGTGGATGTTTGAAACAATATTTTGGGGTGGAAGCCACTGGACTGTCTATGAAAACAGTCTTTCCTTAGTCAGTGACCCCCATCCTATGTAGCAACTAGAGCTGTGTGCAAGTGCCTCTCAAAATTCTCCACCCTATTTGTGGGTAAAGGAATTGGGGGGGACAATGTCACCAAATTTCTCCAGAGGGAGGGTTAATTCTCCAACAATTTCTCATAGGTTGGCGCCACCATTGGCAAGGGTTGTAGAAAAAGCTTCTTTCTTTCTTTCTTTCCCCCCCCCAAGGGTTGTTGTTGTTGTTTGCACTGCCACAGCAAGTGGCAACAGCACCAATTGTGTTGGCATCCTGGCTCCTATTTTGCATCCGCCACAATGGCCATATGCCTAGCATCACTTCAGGGCATTGAAGGGAGGCAATGCAGCCATCACAAAAAAATAATAATGAAGAAATATGGAGAAAATTCTGAAAAGTGTCCTTTTATTTCTAGGGGGTAAGAAAAAAAAGGGGGAACTAGGAATTTCCTGAGATATTTTCTGAGTTTGTTTGGTTTTCTGAGTCCATTTCCAAAACTGGCTTAGGGAATTTGCTCCGTCATCACTAGTAAGATAGTGGCAAGTAATGCTGCACATAACAGCAGGGGCAAAAACATCAATTGCCATGAGAGTGCTGCTTTTGGAAGCCTCCCCATAGCAATTGTTACATCTGTTCTGTCCTTAAGAATAGGCCTTGCTAAGGTCAGTTGGAGTGTTCGGGGAGATTGAAAAAGCTCCCTTCCCCTGGTCTCTGTACAGTCCTGGTTTTGGCATGTAATTCATTCCCTACTCCAGTTTTTAATCATCCAACTTTTCTCCATTCATACTGCCCTGTCCAGCCTGGCTAATGTAAACTACCAAAGGGCACCCCTTGCAATTGAGGACGTATATTATAGTAGTGGAACTGTAGGTGAATGACTCCTTGATAGAACGGTTATTATTAGTAAGTCACTGGCACTGAATTTTGTTGAAAGGTTTGGTTGCTATTGCTGCATATCTCAGTGCCAGCCTGAGGACTTTTCACAGAGCCCAAATCACTTGCTGCAGCATTTTGATACTATTTCTTGCCTTCTGTGATCTCCTAACTGATGATTACACTGACTGGAAGCAGGTGGCTTCCCCTTGCTGCATAGCAGGGCTGGCCCTAGGATCTCTCTTGGGGATTGTTGCCTTGTTACTGCAAGCTTTGTCACCCTATGAAGCTGTCTGCAATGGAGTGGCCTTCCTCTACAGCAGGTGCGCATGACCTTTCAGATCCCATGGACTGCATGTGATGCTGGCTCGGGGGCCGCATACTCATGTATCATGCAAACCTGATACAAGCTGCTCTTTCCTTGCTACTAGCAGTGGTAGCAAAAGGGTGGACTGTATTAGGATCTCTGGGAGAGGGATTGGAAAGTGTAGGGAGCATAGACATTGGCAGAATTTTGCATGTGTATGGGGGGTAAGGGCATCCTTGGGGAGCTGCAGTAAAGGTCTTGGAGGGCCACATGTGATCCCCAGGACACAGTTTGTGCACTCCTACTCTACAGCCTGCATGTGAGGATATCCATTTTGCTCAAATCATGCAGGTAGGAGCTACAACAAAATATTGCATTTTAGAGTACTCCTGTTTGGGGTTCCAGCCATGCCTTCTTCATGATATTACCTTCCATTCCCCTCCTACATCAGTCAGCCAGCATTCTGTGCACAGTGAGCAGGATCAGTCTTTGTTGGGCTGCTTTGTGGGTCCTTGCCCCACTTACTTTTTTTTCTCAAGTTCTTTTGTGCTTCTGAAAAGGAACATCTCCTCCCATATATACCTGCTGCCTGGACCCTAGGATCATCATCTCAGACCCTCCTCCCACCAAATGAGAAGAAGCAATTTGCTACAAGAAAACAAGCCTTTTCCATGGTGCCCCCTCACTTGTAGACTGCTCTCCCCAGAAGGGCTTGCCTAACACTGATGTTAAGGTCTTTCTGACACCAGCTGAAGCCCTTTTTATTCCCCAGGCATTTTAAGAACAGTTTTTAGTGTTTTTAGTCCCTTATTCTGCTGCTCATTTTAATTTGATTTTATGTGCTGTAAATGTCTTATTCTGGTTTTATCTTGGTTTTATTCTGCAGAGGTGTTGTTGTTGTTGTTGTTCTGTTTGTATTTTATGTTTTGGAGATATTGTATACCATCCAGAGAACTTCAGTTATTGGGTGCTTTAGAAGTACAGTAAATCAGTCAAATAAATAAATACTAAAGAAGCCATCCTGTTTGCCAGAAATCCAAGCTGGGGCAAAACTGCTTGAGTCTTTGCTAAATTCAATGGATTCTCCATCATCTTACACTGCTGTGGACAACTGGAAAACATTGTCAGTTGTGATTAGTGGTCTACTTTGCTAACAGAGTAAGACTCCAGAGAGAACCCTGGGTTGGTGAGAAAAATGCTACATTATTACAGCCAAAGATGTATTCCTTTCAGAGGCAGAGTTTCAATGACAGAATGTTCTGTGGCTCCAGCAAACTATCATAAATAATGTTTAAATAATTTAGACTCTGTGGTAACTCAAAGGGACACGAAGCCTTTAGCAGCCAGTTATTCTTTGAAACTGTTCGGTTTTACACAACATAAATAGGTACCCAAAATAATTTTGTTTCGCATTTTGTTGCCTTTTTTAAAAAATGAAGTTTCTATCCTGTGTTATGTTTTACATTGCCAGAAATTATGCTAAAATTAATCTTGAATGAATTCAAATAATTATAGGAAGTGAGTCAGAGCCTTCATCCATCTAGCCCAGTATTGTCAACAATGACTGACAGTTTCTCCCCAGACTTTCAGGTAGGAATTTTTCCAGCCCTACCTGGAGATGCTGGAGATTACATCTGAGACCTTTTGCATGTAAAGCATGTGTTCTACCATTGAGCAAGACCCCTTCTGCATTGAACCAGGTTCCCTTCCAGCCTATTATTATTACCGTATTATTATTATTCAACGCCTCCTCCCATATGTACCTGCCCGGACCCTAAGATCATCTACAGGGGTCCTTCTCTGTGAGCCCCTGCCAAAGGAAGTGAGGCAGGTGGCCACTAGGAGGAGGGCTTTCTCTGCTGTGGCACCCCGGCTGTGGAATTAGCTCCCCAGAGAGGTTCGCCTGGCACCTACTTTGTACTCTTTTCGTCGCCAGGTGAAGACCTTTTTATTCTCCCAGTATTTTAACAGTTAAATTAACTCAATTTTAATCCTTGCTGTTTTAAATTTGTATTTTAATCTGTATTAATTCCTGCTGCTTGGTTTTATTCTGGTTGTGTTTTTATATTGTATGTTATTCTGTGTTTTTAGATTGTGCTTGTTTTATATATTTTAAAATGATTTCATGGTTTTAATTTTTGTGAACCGCCCAGAGAGCTTCGGCTATGGGGCGGTATAAAAATGCAATAAATAAATAATAAATAAATAAATATATCATAATCCTAAAGCTCTTGGATACACCAATGGATTGGTCATAGACTACTTGGCAAGTAATAGGCTCAAATCTGCAAGGCACGTGTGAATGGGTTAGAAAGCCCCTGATTTTAGGTGTTCACATATAATCCAACATCTTCTGTGAACGATATTTGTCCAATATATGTAGGTCCATGAGGTTTGTTCCACTTTTATTACTTACCCCTCTCCCCCACCCATCCTGCAAATCATTAGTGCTTTGAAATCTGCCCAGAGAACATTGGTTATTGGATGGATTAAAAATAAAATAAACAGATAAGCTAAGGAAATCCTTGCCTCAAGTCCCTGACAATAATTTACTACATTAGTTCCAAATGAAGTACAATGAAGAATGACTTAAGAAGTTTGCAAACCTTTAGCAAAGTACATACCATAAAATGGTAGTTATTACAGTCTCTTAAACCCTTGACTATTTATAGCATCATTTTCTAGGAAAGAGTGCTTTATATTGTGAAGATCTTATGCCTTGGACATGTGCATTAAGAATTTGTATTAACATTCAATATTTCATCAAGTAACAGAAATATATGCATTATTCTTATGGTTATAGGAATAAAACGGTACTGCTGTAAGAATGCAACAGGCTGGATGACTATGAACCAGGGTCTTCTTGGGGGAGGAGAAGAACTGGGCAGGCAGGGCAACTTATACAGGGTGTTAGAGCTGGGCCATGAGCAGCAGTCTAAAGTGAGTTAGGAGAAGGGAAGTGGGAGTCAAGGTCAAAGAGCACTCATGATCAGAGGGCAGACCAGAAGGCAGAGTTGGAGCACAGGTCGAGAGTCTGGACAGAAAAGCAATCAGGACAGGAAAATAAGCCAGGAATCAGGATTGGAGAGTAATCAGAACCAGAAACCAAACCAGGAGTCATGACTGAAGAATGGTAAGGACTGGAAAACTAGTCTGGAGTCAAGATGGAAGAGCAATCAGGACCAGAAAACAAGCCAGGAGTCACAACCCAAGAACAATCAGGACTGGAGAACAAGCCAGGAGTTAGGACCCAAGAGTAATCAGGCTCAGAGGGCCAACCAGAAGGCAGAGCCAGAGAACAAGCCAGGAGGCAGGATGGAAAAGCAAGAACAGAAAGACATGACACAACAAAGCTTAGATCTTGTTGCTAAGCTAAGCTCAAGACAAGAGGCTTCTATAGTCCTTCCTGCCCAGGAGGAGCCTAGATAGAGTCAGTCCAAAAGGCTCTTCCCTGAGAAGCTATAGTGACACACACCACACCACGTGGCCAGTGGTAAGCAATTCCTGACATGGGGAAAGGAAGGTGAGAGCGTTATCAGCGCAGCAGCTTCTCCTTTTATGCAGCCTGGTAAAGAGAGAGGAATCTGACAATACGTTGAGGATAATGGCCAGAAAAGTTTTAAAACACACAGGTCAGAGGAACAAATAGGGAAACGCAACTGACAGTTGAAGGGTCAGTGTTGCTTAATTCTAATTTAGTTCCATCAACACACTGGGGAAATTTCTGAGTCAACTTTCTCTTTCGCAGTTCCAGTTTGACTCACTACCCATCGTATGAGAACTTTGAATGGGGGGAAAGGGGGCCAACCTCTCTGGAGCGCCTTCCAGGGGCTGCTGCAGGATGGCTATCATTTTCTTTTCTCAAAAGCTCCTAGGAGTAACATCACATGATGATGTAGCACTGTTCTGACAGAGATTTATGGGGGAAATGTGTCATTCATGAAAATTTTGGGGAAAACAAAATGGCAGCTACCATCAAGCAGCCATCGGAACCAGCTCCAAGCAGTGATAAGAGTCTCCACCATCACAAGTTTAGCCCCTCTGAAAAATAATCCAAAATGCCCACCCCCAATTTGCCACCTGTGAATGGGATGGTGAACTGAGTGAGCATATTTGCTCATCCCTAGCTGGGACCCCTTACACTAAGATTCCTAACAAGTAAACAGTTTAAGGATTGCAGCAAAACAACAGCCCATTTTACAAAAAAATCTTTCTTTTTTCATTTTCAACAAGGCTTACTGTTTTTTGGCCAGATTCACCTTGTATTGCTCAGTAATTTTTAAAGTTATTTCTTTGCCAAACGAAAGAAACACTAAAATCATAGAGTGGAAAAACTTTATCGGCTCAAGCTAAAGAAAAGGTCAAACAGGCAGATGAAGTCATACACCTCCTTATGGAAGTTTATGTATGTGAATGTTCTGTAAATGTTATAAGGAAGAGATATTGCCTTACATCCATACTTTACAGTCTTGGATAGATGGGAACAAGAGACACATGTCAAAATTTAACAATTGAGAGTAAAAAGGTTAGAGATGGGTTTATAATATCCTGTGTATTAAGGAATGTCAGTCGGAGAAGATAAAGGTCAACAACTAGTCCCATGGGAGGGAAATTTCTTACAAGTGAGCAAACTTCAGCAAGCCAGAAAGAAAGGTCAAACCAAATATACTAGGTATGCTCTATAAACATGTAAACGTTACATTTGTGAGGACCTGAAGATTTTATTTGGTTGTGGGGATGAACATTGGTGGTAAGCCGGTTTGATGATAGGGTGTATTTTGTCAGCAGTTGCTTTCCGATGTAACAGTTTTGAGGCTTTTCAAGATTACAGAAAAGTAAATGGATTGCTGTGTCACAAAGGGTATAATCCAGGCAAAGTTGAGCATTTTAAAGCCTCGTTGACTTCAATATCAACAGATTAAAGAAGGCTTTACAATTCCCATGTTTTTGCAGTCCCAAGCAGGCAGCAAAAACATGAGGCATATTAAAAAAGTAAAAATCCCTTCCCTGCCAAAAGAATCCCCTCAGACAGCTAAGTGGGTCACAAGTTGATAGGCTATCTTTTTCCATGCTTCCTCATGTCACTTTCTGGAAAACTGGGTTTGTCTCCAGTGTCACCATAACTGAGACCTGTGCCCATTATTTTACTACTTTATGCTAAGGACATTCAATATTCCTACTCTCCTTGGGAGATCTTCCTGGTCCTGTAGTACTGACCTGACCCTCCATTTTCAACAAGTGTACTAAAACAATACTCAGCTTAAACTGCACTAGAAATATTGCACAATGGTTAATAAATACAATAACGCTTGGCTTTTATTGTTTATTTAGTGCTCAAAGGCCTGAATTGGTATTACTCCTATTTGGGCTTGCAGTAGCTCTTTGGAAAATAGATTATGGTGTGTCTGCTCAATTTCTAACCCAAAACAGGTAGTTGTCATTCAGACCACATTATTTCTTTCACACACTAATCCATCTTCTAACAGACTGTATGCTCGGTAGAAGATCATAAACCTTTTCTTACAAAACAAAGTGATGTTGGGAAACAGTTGTGCTTTGCAAAATATTGATCATTTCAGAATGCTCCAGAAGGAGAAGCAACTGAATTGTTACCAGTGATGAGAACATAATCACCCCTAAATTTAGACCAAATACTAGGGGTGTGCACGGACCCCCCGGATCGGATCGGGACCCGGATCGGGACCTCCAATTTTGTCCCGGACCGGTTCGGACAAAATCGGAGGCCCCCCGGACCGGATCGAGTCCGATCCCGATCCAAAAATCGGAAATTTTTGGATCGGCCGCCATTTTTTTCCCCATAGACTTGCATTGCAATGCAAGTCTATGAGGAAAAAATGGCGGCGGGTGGGTAAGGGGGGGCCTAACTCCCTCCCCCCCCCCCGGGGCCGTCCGCTGTGGACGGCCCCGGCAGGTAAACCCCCTCCCCCGCGCTCCCTACCCCCCCTGGGGCCGCCTGCTTCCATCCGCTGGCGCCCGCGGGCGCCAGCGGATAGAAGCGGACGGCTCCGGGGGGGGGGGTAAGCCCCCTTCCCCGCCACTTACCTTCTCGGCACGTCCGGCGCCGGCGGCTACTACCAGCGGGCTCCGCGGCCTACTCTCGAGTAGCGCGCCGGGTGATGACATCACCCGGCGCGCCACCCTGGAGCAGGCCGCGGAGCCTGCTGGTAGTAGTAGGCGCCGGCGCCGGACGGGAGCCGCCGGGCCGGGCAGGTAAGGGCCCCCCTCCCCCCTCCCCCCTCCGCGCGCCCCCTCCTCCCCCCTCCCCCCTCCGCGCGCCCCCTCCTCCCCTCCACACACCCCCTCCTTACCTTTCCGGCCCGGCGGCTCCCGTCCGGCGCCGGCGCCTACTACTTCCAGCAGGCTCCGCGGCCTGCTCTAGAGTAGTGCGCCGGGTGATGACATCACCCGGCGCGCCATCCTAGAGCAGGCCGCGGAGCCTGCTGGGAATAGTAGGCGCCGGCGCCGGACGGGAGCCGCCGGGCCGGAAAGGTAAGGGCCCCCCTCCCCCCTCCGCGCGCCCCCTCCTCCCCTCCACGCACCCCCTCCTTACCTTTCCGGCCCGGCGGCTCCCGTCCGGCGCCGGCGCCTACTACTTCCAGCAGGCTCCGCGGCCTGCTCTAGAGTAGCGCGCCGGGTGATGACATCACCCGGCGCGCCATCCTAGAGCAGGCCGCGGAGCCTGCTGGGAATAGTAGGCGCCGGCGCCGGACGGGAGCCGCCGGGCCGGAAAGGTAAGGGCCCCCCTCCCCCCTCCGCGCGCCCCCTCCTCCCCTCCACGCACCCCCTCCTTACCTTTCCGGCCCGGCGGCTCCCGTCCGGCGCCGGCGCCTACTACTTCCAGCAGGCTCCGCGGCCTGCTCTAGAGTAGCGCGCCGGGTGATGACATCACCCGGCGCGCCATCCTAGAGCAGGCCGCGGAGCCTGCTGGGAATAGTAGGCGCCGGCGCCGGACGGGAGCCGCCGGGCCGGAAAGGTAAGGGCCCCCCTCCCCCCTCCGCGCGCCCCCTCCTCCCCTCCACGCACCCCCTCCTTACCTTTCCGGCCCGGCGGCTCCCGTCCGGCGCCGGCGCCTACTACTACCAGCAGGCTCCGCGGCCTGCTCTAGAGTAGCGCGCCGGGTGATGACATCACCCGGCGCGCCACCCTAGAGCAGGCCGCGGAGCCTGCTAGTAGTAGTAGGCGCCGGCGCCGGCGCCGGACGGGAGCCACCGGGCCGAGAAGGTAAGTGCCCCCCTCCTCCCCCCCCCCCGCTGTCCACTTTCATCGGCGGGCGCCCGCTGGCGCCCGCCAATGGAAGCGGCGGTGGGCGCCAGTGGGCGCCCGCCGATCCGCCGATCCGCCGAACCGGTTCGGAGCTTTTTCGGACCGGTTCGGATTGGATCGGCCGATCCAGCTGCGGGATCGGAAATCGGATAATTTATCCGATTTCCCACTGGACCGGACTCGGATCGTGGATCGGGTCCGATCCAGTGCACATCCCTACCAAATACAGTAAAACAATTGGAAAGTAATTGGTTTTCTATTTAAATCTTATGCCTTCCATTCTATTACCAGACAAGAAAAAGCATAAGTGTATCAAAATCAATACTCTCTGTTCGGTACAGTAGCCTTATTATTCATGGCTAGTCTTTGATAATTATTCATTCTAAACCAGTACACTGGTGTTCTAAAATAATAAATAATAATAATAATATATTTATTTATCACCCGCCTCTCCCAACGGATCGAGGCGGGGAACAACACCAAACACAAAATACAAAAACTGATTAAAAGCAGATAAAACCAGTACAGTAAATGTGTGATATCTTAAATTTTAGTAATTTTAGTACTCTTGGTGAAAAATATATAAATTACAGAGATATCTCTCCCAAAGAAGGGGGGATAGGAAGCTGGCTTTTTCTTTTCTGGATGTTAGTTTACATGTGTGCAAATTTTTAAAATATCCCACTTTGCTTTGGTCAAAAACTGTGCAAGAAAAGGAACCAGGAGAAATAAATAGACAATCGACTGGTTTACAAATGGACAGATGGCAACAGATGGGCTAGGTCTGAGCATGGAACTGACCTGGTACAGAGGGAAATCAACCTCAAGGTGCAGCAGCAAGGAGCAAGTCTTGAATGACAGAGAAATTATAGGCAGCAGGGAAGGTTCTTGCATTACTGGCTCCACTCAAAGCTCCCAAGGAATATTTGAGTTTTATCAACCATGCCCCAGGTTCAAATAAAAGACAAACATGATGAGACTCAGGAGATTCATGAAGGGTCCCCCCACCATTTCTATTTCTATTTGTTGTGGTGGGAAACTTAGAAAAGCTTGGAAATCTGATCAGGAGATCTCCAGCATCTTGCCTAGTTTGGCCCCAAGGCCTTCTATCCCCAAACTTTCATATGAAGGTGCTAAGGATTTATAGGTCCTGTGTTAGCATTCAGACATGGATTCCCATTGAAATATTAAATCCCATTAAGTTTAATAGAAGTACACGTGATTAAATAGAAATGCCTGAATTGAAAAGAACTGAAAGGTCACCTCTCCCTGGAAGACAAGACCCTCTAAACTCTAGGCCAGTAAAGAACAGTCTGCAGAGTCTAGCTCACAGTGGGTGTTCTCATGGAGCATACATTTATCAATATTGACTAGTCATGGTGTTTGTATATTACCTCCAGGATCAGAGGCAATATCCGGATCTGTGCACAGCACTCCCTCCTGCTCTCCCCACTCTCCCCCCACTCTCCCTGCTTACCTGCTGCGTCCTCTGCGTCGTCCTGCCATCGTCCTCTCTCCTCGCTGTGTGCCGCCACATTTCCCACTTGCGTCGGGTGATGACATCACCTGACGAGAGCGGGAAATGCGGTGGCACACAGCAAGGAGAGGGGATGACATGGAGGAAGCAACAGGTAAGCAGGGAGTGTGGGGGGAAGGGGAAGAGTGGGAGGGAGTGCTGTGACCGGATCCAAATCGGATCATGGATTCAATCTGGGCCCGATCCAATCCTGTTTGGATCCAGATCCGGGAGGCCCAGATCAGCCCGATCCACTCCTGAGTCGGGATCCAGATCCATGCACAGCCCTACTCTGAATATCAATTGCTGAGGAACATTAATGGGAGCCTGCTATTGTAAAACTCATATTTATTTATTTATTTATTTATTACATATTTATACTGCCCAACAGCCTAGGCTCTCTGGGCAGTTTACACCTAAAACCATAATATAACAATGCAGATTAAATCTTTAAAACCTTAAAAGTCACATAAAACCAGAATAAGTTACAGTGCAAGGAAGGCTTGTCTAAAAAGATATGCTTTTATGAGGTGTTTAAAAGATATTACATTTTCCACCTCCCAAACCGCACGAGGGAGGGTTTTCCAGAGGGTGGATGCCGCTACAAAGAAGGCCCACTGTCCAGGTTCTTCATGATGACATTCTCTTCGTCTTGGAATGACGACCAGGACCGGGGGGAGGGGCAGCGCAACAGAGCATAACCAATTAAGCACTTCATCCAAGTATATTTGGGATTGAGATACTACTACCTGCTCAATCATCTTGCTCAAATAAGCCAGGTTGGACACACAGTGAGAGCTATTCAAATCACCTGGTCAACTCAAGAGTGTGTATGCTTTCAGTAGAGGTTTCAGTCCAGCCTGTTTTCCAGCTGCAGGAACTACACCCTGATTCAGAGTAGCACCAACAGACAAACCTGGGTGTTGTAAATCACCAGTGTTAAGATAAGCAGGCTGGAAATGTCATTAAACAGTGCATGGTCAAAAGCCAAAAGTATCCATCAGAAACTGGGTCAAACAATACTGGGTTCAGGAATGTGCCAAAGAGTAGTTAGAGTCCATTCCAAAGTCAGGTTATGTTCAGGCAAGGTCAAGGAGCTGGTATGCAAACAACAAAGCCAAAGCACCAAGAACAACAATTGCTTCCAACACTCCTCAGTGCTTCTGGCTTGCCTCTTATAGGGATGTTGGCAATTGATTAATGATTGAGGCCAGCTGCAGTGGCCTGAGCTAGCCTTTGCCTGCTCCTATGATGCCCAAACACGCCCAGGCTCATCTGTGTCTCCTTTCTGCTTAATACCTCAAACTGAAGCACAACACTGGGCCACAGAGGTGGCCAATGCTGCTCCAAGAGAAGTTCCTGCAGCCATAAGGGGGACAGGATGTACCCTTGACCCAAAGGATTTGAAAAACTGTTAAAAAAAACACGCACCATTAAAAACAATGCCAACATAACATAATCAGTTCTTTTAAAAAAGACCACCGAACCTATCTTGTACCATTGTTTGCATCATTCATCTTTTCATCTATCAAATGATAATAGTACTGCGATTTTTAAAATGCACTGTGGTAGTGTCTATGGGAGTAGACAATTCAGTGACAAGTTTATCATAGGAAGTCAACTTGGGAGAAGTTGCACAGTGATGAGGCTAATTGAGATGCATTTCTTTCACTTCTGCATTGCAGCAGAAATGGATGCACGTTTTCCGGGAGCATCAAGGCTCAGATTCATTCTCTCCCATTGCTTTTTTAATTAAAACACCATGCCAGCTGAGTTAATAAGCAGGTACAGGCCTGTAGCCAGGCATTTTGTGGCGCCTCGGGCTACACGGGGGCAGGGGAGCATCATTAATCAATATGAAACTGCATAGACCGAAATATAAGCAGAACTTGTGTGTTTAAATGAAAGCTCCTTGACGTATTGATTGGTTTTAATAAAAAGAAATTTTAACGTTTAATACGATTTAAATATAAGTGTCGAGCATCCAAGCCCTTGACAGTATTGCCTTTGCACTCACTGCCAGCGCAATAGTAATCAGAAGTTCACTGGATGACTTTTGGTGAATGACAGACTCTCAGCCCAACCTACCTCACAGTGGTGGTGGATAAAAATGGAGAGGAGAAGTTGGGTTCCTTACAGGAAAGAAGGTGGGAAATAAATGTAATAAATAAATAAATTTTAAAAAATACAGTCCCCATAGTTTTCCTTATATCTCTATAAGATGTAAGTTTTCCTTATATCTCTATAAGAAAATGTAAGAGCTATCGAGTTGAGACATGCCTTAAATGAAGAAAAGAAAAATCACAAAAGCTGGATGTTCTGGAGACAGATGGAATTCTTCATCTCCCAGGTCCTGTGAAGGTATCTAATAATTTCCCCCCAAAACATTTCCAGAGTTATTCCATTAACATTCATATTTAAAAATGCTTGTTCAACTTAGAGATGTCCCTCCTATAATTCCAACTCTCCTCCCTGCCCTGTGAACTAGGATTTTGAACAATAATGAACCAGCAAACATACTGGCTGGGACTAAAAGGCAGGAGGAAATTCATGGAATAATCCATTCTCATCCCTTCCTCACCCCTGCTGTCCCCTGTGCCCCTGAAATACTTCTCCAGAGGACTTCCTGATTGTTCCGAGAGATTTGGTGGGAGGGGGGGCACAGGGGGCAAAATCACCGCCTTCCTTGAGCATCCTTCCACAATTTTCCTTCTGCTCCCAGATCTCTTGCAATCTGCTCATATAAACAGGGAAGATATATGGGGCTGGTGACTAGGGTGACCAGATGGCCTAGGGTTTCCCGGTCCTAACCAGGAAACCTGGGGCGAACCGGCCCAACCGGGGGGCGGGAGGGCGAACCGGCCCAACCGGGGGGCGGGGGGGCAAACCGGGGTGGCGGGGCTCACGCGGCGGTGACAGCAAGCTAGGAGGGCGCTGGTAGACCCGGGCCAGCGGCAGTGGCGGCGGAGGAGCCCGGGAAGCCCGGGATGACGTCATCACCCGGCGCGATACTGAGATTGAGAGACAGGCCGCGCAGCCTGTTTCTCAGTAGAATCGAGCATCGGAGGGAAGCGGACACCCAGGTAAGGAGCGCGCCACGGGGCGGGGGGGGCGCTTCCCGGGCTCCTTCGACACCACCGCCGCCTGGTCTACCGGCGCCGCTGGGCTCGTAAGGCCAGCAGCCGCGCAGAAGAGGCAGGGGAGGGCCGATTGGATCCGGCCCTCCCCCGCCTCTTCCGCGCGGCCTCTGGCCTCACGAGCCCGGCAGCGGCGGAGGAGCCCGGGAAGCAGACGGCCAGGTAAGGAGCGCGGGGGGGGGGGGGGCGGCCGCTTCCCGGGCTCCTTCGCTGCCACCGTCGCCTGGTCTACCGGCGCCGCAAGCGAACACTGGGGTGGAAGCTTTTTGCTCCTTGAGCAGCCAGAATGGGGGGGGGTGCTTTTCTGGAGGTCTGGAGAAGACCCCTTCCTTTCTCACATGTTCCCAGCACCCTCTCTGGCGCACCCCCAACAAGGGGCCTCACAAAGTGCTTGTTTGGTCAGATGCCATAGGGAAGAGTTTTTTTTTCTTCCACTCAAATGGCGGCCGCCATTTGTGTGGAAGAAAAAAAACCTTCCCTATGGCATCCGACCAAACAAGCACTTTGTGAGGCTCTTTCTAAAGTCCAGGGATGCAGGGGCAGGAGCAGGTTTTTTTTCCCAGAGGCTCGGATAAGCCCCCTCCCCCCCGCGCCGTCTCTCACCTGACCCTAACGTGCAGCATGCAGGGAGTTGTAGGCTGTTCATCGTACAGAGGTTTCTGGGGAAGCAGGCAGTGAACAGCCTACAACTCCCAGCATGCACTGCCTGGGAGGGCTGCATTTACAGAAGCCTAGGACTAGGAGAACTCTCTGGGGAATCAGGCATCTGCGGGGCTCTTGGGAAAGGTGTGGTGCCAGTGACCCCTCCATGGACTGCCCCTCCTGCATTATGCCAGCAGGCATTCATGTTGCTGTCTGTGCTGGCCACAAGTGCTGGCTGTTCCTTGGCTATGGTAAGTGCAGCCTTCCAGGCAGTGCATGCTGGGAGTTGTAGGCTGTTTTTGCTGTACAACATCCTCCCCCCCTTTCTCACTTATATATAGTCTGAAATATAGAGTTTGAAATGAATAATTTGAATTAAATGTAGGTGTTATTTCCAATTTAAGCTCTTTTTGTACAGGTTTATAGTCACAGAGGATGTAAGAATCTGATGATTGTTAGGTATAAGCATTACCAGTGTGTTACCGCAAGAGCCCTGCCCTCTTTAGCTAGTGTGACCAGATGCAAAAGAGAGCAGGGCTCCTGCAGCTTTTCAGTGTTATGATGAAGAGGGTATTTCTCCAGGTACTGCATGCATGCAAATGACACAGGTGAATACACTGAACCACCTGAATAAACAATAGGACCAGCTATACTACATTTAACAATATTTATATTTGTGTATTAGTGCAGTTTATACCCACTTCAAATATTTCAAGCACATTATTAATCAAACTTTTTTCACAATTCATGCTTCAGAATGCCACACAAAATTAACAAACTCCACAATTAAAACACCATAGTATACTAGTCACAAATACAGTACACAAATATTTTTTCAATAATATTACAATGAATCTGTAATGTTTTCTTCCATTTGTGTATAATTCTTTCCAAGTTCTATCAGCAAACTATTTAACAGAAATCCAGTATCATACATCTGTTTCTGTATGCTTCTTCAGAAATTGCTTAATCCAGCTGTGACCACAAGTTTGGAAATGAACGCTGTACTTTCAAATGATTTCAGGTGGAGGCTTTGTCCCCACATACAAGGCCATGGCAGTGACCCTGGATTTGAAATATTTGAAGTGGGTATAAGCTGCACTAATACACAAATATAAATATTGTTAAAGTAGTATTGCTGGTCCTATTGTTTATTCAGGTGGTTGAGTGTATTCACCTGTGTTCTTGTATAATATTGTCAACCACTGCCTCCTGTTTGTTTAGTTGCATGCAAATGACACCTGCTGAAATTCCCTTTTCTTCACCACTGTTAAAGATACAGGAGCCCTGTCCTTCCTGTGATGCAACTTCCTTCTGAATAAATATGCATAGGTTTGTGCTGCTTGTATCAAAGCTTCTTCCTTTTGTGTTCAAAATAGAGGCAACAAGAAAAAAAAATGCACAGTTTTTATTATTAAAGGTAAATTAATTTCATGAGAAGGAATAGAGGAGGTCTGACTCTCAAGCTTGCTTATGGATCCAAATGCTCCAGTATAGGTATGGAATATTCTTACCTACAAGAACATACTGATTCATTTCAAAGGAGGGACTAGATCCACATACACCTTCCTTTGAACACCACAATTGGATCCCTTCATTGAAATGAAAAATGACCCCATGTGCATAGTTGCTTCATGTAAGCATCTGAGCATACATGAAGTACTGGACTATGGGTTGTGTTTTTATATGCTTACCAGGAGTTTAAATCAAACTGCTATTTGACATTGTCATGAAATCTATATTGGTTGATTTTTTTTAAAAAAAAGTAGGGATGCAATGTTTAGGCGTTCAATAGATCTAAAACTTTTTAAATCTATCAAAAACTTAAGCCAAGGTGCCTTGGCTTAAGCAGGCAGCTGATTTTTTTAAATAAAAAACTTAGCATTTAGACAGAACTTTAGGATGTTCATAGCACATCATATGCATGACATTATTAGAATATAATCATTACAACAACCCTGTATGGCAGGCCAGTATTGCAGGGTGGAGGCTGAAAAAATAGTGGTTTGCCTAAGGCCATGCTATGAGTTCATACAAGTTGTGAGAGCTTATCTAGGGGCATTCTGGTTTGCTGCTCAGTTTCACAGGCATTACACTGCACCAGCTGTGAACTTTTTCTTTTTTGAAAAAATACTGCTACTTACAAAACCCATGGATGGCAGGAACCATTTTAATGGAATACTCTTCTACCTTCCTCATGGTAGAGGGAATGCATCTTTTAAGAAGGCACACTGTTGCAACAACTGTGTGCACTACCTAAAATCAAAGAAAGAATATTCTTCATCAGAACAATTGTTTTATCTAGGCATTGGAGCATTTCCTTGTGTGTCAGATCTTTTGGGGGGAACTCCTTTGTCTGGCTGGGCAATTCTGGAAGTTGTAGGACTTTTTTCTGTCTAAACACGCATAGAATTGTTTCCAAAGTTTGTTAGCCAACTGAAGTATGCCCAATTGAGCTCAATGCAGTTGTTTCTGAGTAGACATGTATAGGATTGCACTGTATCTGGTCACTCTAGCTTTGCCATAGTATCTCACTGGCAAGTCTCCCAAGAAGGTATTTCCATTGGAGTTCTACTGATGAAAATTCTGACCAGCAAAATATCTCGACCTATGCCAATACGAACAAGATTTCCTAAAACCTTTGCTGGTTTATCAGGAATTTTGAGTCATGAAGGAAATTCTTACCCAACATAGATAGTTGTTTTTAGCCATCCTCTGTGGTATGTGGTTTGGCTCGCTTGCTTGAGCTATTTATGTACCTACTTGCTCCGTAGCTCAAAAGAAGAAATGGGTCTCTAGCTGGTGCTAGAAGATAGTAATTCACCTTCCTCTCCAATTTGTTTGATATAATTGGCATGATGTATATTTTGTAACAATTGCTGATAATTTTTCATCCTTCAAAAAAAACTTTTTAAAAATTAACAAGGTTATTATTATCTCTCTTTTCTTACTTGTGGTCGTTTTTCTAGATGAACATGATACCATCATCTCCAAGGATGATGCGGATTGGGGCGGTTTGAGCATGTTGCTGGGGATGATAGGACTTGAAGTCCCAACACAATCTCGTGGGCGCTGCACGCCCCCTTTGGGCGGCCATTTTGGACCTGGATTTTGGTTTCCAAAATCTGGTCACCCTAGGCTGGTGATACTCAGGTTAGAAAGTTTTATGGACATCTTTCTTTTTCATTTCCTCAGTTTGCTAATGCAGTATTTTCTAGTCAGCAAAATCCTTAAATCATTTTTTTCCACTTGTTCCTTTAGGCTACTGTGGGCAGATCTGGGGCGATCATAGGCATTTTGGAATTCTAGGTAAAACGTCAACATGTAACTTCTATGCATTCATAGTGTTGTCTGAAAAGGAGAGTGTACATGTAGGTTTCTCAATATTTTTCATACATTATATTGGATGTATGGACATTGGCGGGAGGTACATCATGTGCAGCACAGGATATTGGGGATGAGGCCAGCCAACACAGATCTGCACCCCTTAAGAACATATGAAGAGCCATGCTGGATCAGACCAAGGGTCCATCTAGTCCAGCACTCTGCTCACACAGTGGCCAACCAGCTGTCAACAAGGAACACACAAACAGGACATCAGTGCAACAGCACCCACCCATGTTCCCCAGCAACTGCTATATATAGGCTTGCTGCTTCTGATACTGGAGGTTGCACTTAGCCATCAGGACTAGTAGCCATTGATAGCCTTCTCCTCCAGGAATTTATCCCACCAGCTTTTAAAACCATCCAAATTGGTGGCCATCACTACATCATGTGGTAGTGAATTCCATAGTTTAATTATGCACCGTATGAGGAAGTGCTTCCTTTTATCTGTTCTAAATTCATGGAGGTAACTGTGTGATTAGCCATCTTGTCAACTCTACAATCACATCAAGATTGTTTTTGGTTTTTGTGAGGCAGAGGGAGGAAAATAGGAAGATAGTGTACTCTGTACAAAATTCAGAAATAAGAAAAAAGAACAACAAAGAACTTGAGTTAGGAACAAGACCAGAGATTGAGGAGCATGACCAGCATGGTCACATATAGCTACCTGATGTGCAATAGGAGTTATTACTTTTGTACAGCTGGCACCAGTGTAAGTTGGTGACTAGGTCTCTGTGTTTAATTGCATTCATTGGATAAGCCTTCCCCAACCTAGTGCCATCCAGAAGTGTTTGACTGCAACTCCCAGCATCCACCAGCCAGCAAGGCCAATGATTGTATATATACCAGGTGTATATTAAGAGCACAATCCTATACATGTCTACTTAGAAAGGAGCCCCATTTAGTTCAATGAGCTCACTCCCAGGCATATTGGTGTAGGAGTGCAGCTGAAGGGTGAAATTCTATGGTTCCTGGGAGGGCATTCCAGGGGCCATAGCATACCATGGATCTCCATCTCCATGGCCAGAGCGCGGTCCATCCATAAAGAGGGCCATCTGCTGTGGAGGTTCCCCTGTGACCAAAGGTGGAAAGCTCTGCCATGATTCCTGCTCTGCTGCTACTGCTCCAATGATATGCCAGAGGGGGCAGACTGGGGGATCCAGAACCCCTTTGTTCTCCAGACATGGGGAAACACCAGCCCTGAATGGAGGGATAACTACAACAGCCCAATAATGTTCCATTCTGTTGTTCCTTGAAGCTCAAAGGGGAAGCTGGTAGCATCTGATGGAAGCCAGATCAAGGCAGGAAGACAATAGGACTTTGAATAGTTCCAATCAGGCCTTGCTGGCTGGAACTCTCTCCTACTAGAACAATAGGAGTATGTTGTCTCAGCATAGAGCTAGAACCAACTGAAGCTGAAGGCTGACAAGAGAGTTGCTGACTGGATTGATAAATACCCTCACCTGATTTTGTAGCCTGAGACTTCTGTGAAGCTCAGAAGATGGAGGTTCTGCTGGAGACTCATCCTCTGAACCAGGAGACAATGGCAAGGCTATGTCTCTGGCCTGAATAAGGCACTGACTGTCCTACCCCTGAGGAAGTCATCTGTGCCTCATCCTCATAAGAATCCTCTGCTGCACACTGGAAAGCACATTGGCTGGGAGATATTACAGGAGCTGATATTATTTTTCCTTCTCATTGAAACTAATGGGAGGAGGGATAAAAGAAAAGAAACAAACTGGCAGCAAAAAGGAAAAAGCTACACAACCTCACCTTTTGCCCTGGCCAGAATTGCCCCAATGGCAACTCCAATGCCACCAACTCTCCCATCGCCCATAGGATTGCTCTGTAAATAAGGCTGCATTCAGACAACACGATAGCCAACTGTGAGGTAATAATCAACTCAACAGTTGTTTATATAGGGGGTACTCCGCACACATGATAATAATCAACTGTGGTGTGGATTAGGATTAGTGTTGCATAGACTGTTAGTCCACGCTGAGTTGCCTCACTCATCTCCTGCCCTCTCTACCCCCTCAGTCCTCCCACTAGTATTGAAAGCCATTGCTTTCAAAAAATCTATCCTGACAGCTGGACTAGAGTGGCAGCCATCACTTTGACTGCTCTTGTGACTCTGTGGCTGACAAAATAATCAATGGTGGCCAAGGAAATAACCAATAGTACCTCCACACAACATGATAACCAATAGTGGTTCAAATAGCCAACTCTGTACAGTGTTGGTTATTTGTGTTGGTTAAAAATTCCCTCCACACAACATGATAACCCATGGTGGGTTAAATCACCAACTGTTGACTATTCAAACCACCATTGGTTATCATGTAGTCTGAACCCGTCTCCGTCTAGATCCAAGGCAGCTGTATGTCACCTTAAATATGCCCAAGTGTCAGAGTACTAATCTAAAGCTCCATTTTTCTTTACTAAACCCATTTACTTAAAGTTCACCAAGAATATGCTTCTTGATGTCTAGTGGCATTTCTGAAAAATGGTTTCTTTACCACCCTTTTCTACTTCAAGAATACAATTTGCATTTAAATAACCATGACTGACACATGGTGGGGGTAGGCAGTTCTTCTGAGCATAGTCCATTGAAATGTGAATGGGACTTGTACAAGAACACAGATATGAAAAATGTTGTGGGTTTAAAAATGAATTGCCCACACAGGGAATGCATTATTAACTTGCATATAGTTTAGCACCACTTCCCATATGACAATCTGAAAACACACTGCTGTGTTTTTAAAAGTCAGTATAATATCAGAATGCAAGCCGTCCCAGTGTGTTGTCACCAAACAAAGACTCAGAGTCTATCTACACTACTGCTTTAAAATGGTTTATAACAGTTTTAAACCGGTCAATAATGGTTATTAACCAGTTTAAAACTGTTATAAACCATTTTAAAGCAGTAGTGTAGATAGGCTCTTTATCTCTCAGTCAATAGACGTTATTATGCAAAACAGTTAGACTTCCAGCAGTTCAGATCTTAGTTCTTTGACTAAGCTGCCCAACCCAAACTAGCTTACTTGAAGATCTCTTTGAAATGTGCACTAAGATAGGATAGAAATTTGTTGAAAATCTAACATCATACAAACAGAAGAGAACTCGAAAGATTTTCTTAGTAGCACCCTCACGGAGGAACTTCCCCTCCCATGATGGACTAACCTGGTAGACTGCCTTAATTCCTTCATGTAGATTAGCACCTGGCCTCTTAGACATGGCTTATACTGACGTCTGCATCTGCCATGTTCCCCCCTCCCTTTCTCCAAGCTGCTGAATTCCCACAGAAGGGGAAGTGGTATCTATGGCTGCCTCCACCTCATTAGTGTGCTCTTGAGAAGATTCTTCTCTGTATCCAGGAGCCCTTTGAGGAATGCCCTGCCCTGCCCCACTTCATCTTCTGACCAACTCCACAGGCTCTGCATGGGAGCCTGGGCCCAATTCTGACAATCAGTAAATGGTATGTAGGAAGAAATCATGGTATGTAACCAGCTCAGAGCTAGTCTTGTGTAAATTACAAACATAGCAAGCTGCTTGTTACCAGATCAGACTATTTGTTCACATACTCTAGAGCCTTCAGTGTAGTGACCCCCTTCCTATGGAATTCTCTGCCTCTGGAGGTCAGGCAGACACTAACTTTGTATTCCTTCTGGTGCCTCCTGAAAACATTGTTGTTCCAGGAAGCCTTCCCTTAATGACCAGGTGTGGTTTTATTTGCACTTTGTTTCTTTTCTTTTAAAAATGTATTTTAATGTGTTTTTATTCTGTTTTTATTCTTTTATTGTATTTGACTACCACTCTGAAATTCTTGAATGAGGAGCAGTATATAAATATTGTAAATAAATAAATAAATAAATAAATAAAATCCTAGTAGGGTGGCCATGTAGATAATGTCCGAAAAGAGGAAATGCAACACCAAAAAAAGAGGCCAAGGGAGGACACCAAATTTGCAATGCAATTGCTCTGTTAATTAGCAATCAATTCTTAAATAAATGTTTTAACTATTAATTTGCACTAGCTTTAAAGGATTTTTTTTTTTGCTACTCGATAGTGTTATCTTAATTTGTTTTTACCAGGGAAGTGTATTGTATCGTTACAATGGCCGATAACAATCTGATAAGGTCATTATCGGACATCCGATTAATGATAACAATAAACATTCCAGGAGGCCCTATCTGATCCAATCCGAAATTCATATGTCAAATAACTATCGGACATATCGGATTATCGGACCGCCAGTTTAGGGCCAGCCCTCCCTCCCTCCCTCATGCGCCTTACCTGGGCCTTCCCCGCTGCCGTCTGCTGCCATCCACTGCTCCAAAGTACTGAGAACTAGGCTTTACGGCCTAGTTCTCAGTAGAGCAACGATGCGCCGGGTGATGACATCACCCAGAGCGTCGTAGCTCTACTGAGAACTAGGCCACAAAGCCTAGTTCTCAGTAGTTTGGAGCAGCGGAGGACAGCGGACGGCGGACAAGGCCACAGGTAAGGGGCACCCCTCTCTCCCTCCCCCCTCATGCTCCTTACCTATGGCCTTCCGGGCTGCCGTCTGCTGTCCTCCACTGCTCCGAACTACAGGGAACCAGGCTTTGCAGCCTAGTTTTCAGTACAGCAACGATGCTCTGAGTGACATCGGACCCCTCCCTCCCCCCTCGCGCTCCTTACCTGCGGCCTTCCCTGCCACCTCCACTGGTCAGTAGGACTGCTAAACAGGCTTTGCGGCCTGTTCGTCAGTACAGAGAGGCTCTGAGTGATGGATTCATCATTCGGTGCCTCCCTGTACTGACGAATAGGCCGCAAAACCTGTTTAGCAGTAATACGGATCGGTGGCAACGACGACGATGGAGGCAGCGGTGGAGACCATGATGGAGGCAGAGGCGACGGCGACAGCGGGTAAGGAGCGTGAGTGGGGGAGGGAGCACGAGTGGGGGAAGGGAGGGAGAGCCGGCCCAGTGATTTCCCCATAGACTTGCATTGGGGGAAAGCTTTCTTTCCCCCAATGCAAACCTATGGGGAAAACACTGTTGTCATATCGGAACTTCCGATATTTATCAGATTTCCGATCCAATCAAATCCGGGTACCCCTCCGATATGATCAGATCCGAATTTTTTTTATATTCGAATTTCTGCTAATGATACAATACGATAATTTCGGCCATGCACATCCCTAGTTTTTACATAATGGAATGTCCCCCCTCCCCGGGACATAATCAGCGTCTGTCCCCATTTCAACAATGTACATCTCATCTTTTCTTATTTCCCCAAGATGGCATGTATAACATTTTTCCCCCAAATGGTAGGTTTGGGACAGACATTCATTTAAATAATTTAAATAAATTTACTTGCATATATTATATATAAAAACAGTCATACATTCTAATTCTCCTTTTGTATGCATGCATGGAAGTTGATGGGAAATTTGTGCTCAACCAAAAACTAAATGTGATCTAGAATATGTAAGAGAGAGTCCTTAATTGAACTCCCTCCTCATTTATTCAAAAGCTATTAGTCATATCAGACATCTGACCGATATAATAAAGCAATAGGCTAGATTTCCACAAGAAACCATTTCATATTTGAGCATACTCCCAAAAAGTAATAATGAACAGCTGAAATTCAGAGTTAATATATATTAGAAACATTTTAGTTTGACGGCTGTTTTGAAAGAAGGGAATGTGATGATTACCTGGCTGTTTACACCTCTGGCTTTAAAAATAGAATAAAATGAAATGGAAAAAGCCTTTACAAGCACACAAACTGGCTCTCTCAGTGGCTAATAGTTCTCCTCAGTTCAAACACAAGGTACATTTCTTTAATAGTAAATAGCTTGAACATTTGTGTCCTTATTTAATTTGTTGTCATCAAAGTTTGACAAATAAAATTATTCTTTACTTATTTATCCAGCTTTGAAACCCACATGAATCTGTCTTTACAGACTTGAAGTAGGAAAAAGAGAATATGTAATTACATTTGGAATATGTAATTTCGGGATGTAACAAACATAATTCCAATTAGACATTTCAGAAAGAGGGTATAAGAATTGGCTCAAGCCTGGCTTAAGTAGTTTATACTCTATTCCTTTCATGACTTCCACATACAACTATGAATACAAAAACTAGCAACATTATCAAACTACCTATGATTAGTAATCTACAAAGTCTAGTTTGGATTCCTCAAGTGAATTTCATCATCAGATCAGAGAAAGCAACAACATTTTGATATTGGTCATATATTTTACTCATTTTTTTCTTTGTCATTTAGCACTTGAAAGTAAAGGCTTTGTTAGAAGACATACTCCAACTTGGGACTTGTTGAATTTAAACCATGTAAACATTAACCCACTGTGTGACCATATGATAATCTAGTGTGCATAGTCTTTCAACATTACATTATATCACATGATTTGTAGCCCTTAAGCAATACCCTAACCTAGCAACAATTCATCTGGACTGGACTAATGTGAATCACCCTCATTGACTTAACTAGACATGTTGGGGGGAAATGTCACTGCACAGATGTGTCTTTAAGAACATTGTATACTGAACTCTTCATGGTAAGAAATCCACCAACATTCAAAGTTGTACATTATCTCAGTGCTGACAGAAATATTGCAATAGAGAAACAAATAAGAAAAGAAAGCTAGAGATTAGTGGAGCTGATTAGACGTAAATAGGCTTTTTAAGAAAATCTTGCATCACACAATGGGATATGAGGCATGAAATCCATCACTGTACAGTTAAAAACTGTACAATTTGGTAAAGCTGTCAGGAACAGACAAGACAAACGGAATGCTGCCATGAAGAACCTTGGCAGAGGGCCTCCTCTGTAGTGGCACCCACCCTCTGGAAAACCCTCCCTCATGTGGTTCAGGAGGCAGAAAATGTTACATCTTTTAAACGCCTCCTGAAGATATACTTTCCCCTGGTTTTTAATGTAGCTCGTTTTACACTGCCTTTTTAACTTTTTAATGTTTAGATTTATATTGTTATTCTTATAGTTTTTAATTGTGCACTGCCCAGAGAGCTTCGGCTGATGGGCTGTATAAAGATGTAATAAATAAATAAATAAACCTGAGCTCATCCAACCAGGCAGTATGGTAGGAGATTCAGGCCAGACAAAAGAAAGTACTTCTTCACACAGTGCATTGTTAACTTGGGGAAATTGCTTCCACAAGATGTGGTGATGGCCACCAACTTACCTAGCTTTAAAAGGGGGATTAAACAAATTGGCAGAGAATAATGCTATGAAAGCTTCGTTTCATGGTGGTCATATGCTACTTCCAGGATCGCATGCCACTAAACACTTCATTTAAAAATTGTGGATGAATGTTTTAATTAATCGTACAGCAACCCTGCCAGTTTCTGAACCAGCAAAATAGCTCATCCTTCATGTTAAAAGACTTGACATCTATCACTGGCATAAACCCACATTAGCCTCCGAAAAAGAGCCAATTCTTACTGAAATGTTTGGTATTCGTGTATGGATACAGAGGTAGAAAATGAAAGTATGTCTGTCAAGTACAAAGTCACAGGTATGTGTAGAATTAGTTGTGCATACTTTTAAGTAAATTGGCTGAAGCAGTAGCTGAATGGCTCAAACTCCTGCTTCTGTGTTGTTGTTTTGAGAGATGTACACCTAATTCTACAGGCACATGCACTTCACGCTTGGAAGGACATACATGCACTATTTTCTCAGGTATGCACAACTGAGTCCCACAAGGAACTCAAGGACAGTTTGCCTGGCTGGAAAGTGTTGTTTCTGCAGTGACAACTTCTCATGTCATTGCACACAGGACAATTGCAGCTATGGTCAACAATGAGACACTGGTCTTATTGGCATTCTCTTTAACCAATATAACCAAAGATGTTAATTCTTTAAAAAAAAGAGAAAAAAACTGAACCAGCGCAATATTTTTGACAACAAACAATGCCCAACATGTTTTGGCCTGTGTCTTTTCTAAGGCCTTCTTCAAGGGGTTGTCAGAAGAAGTCTGCAGATTTTCCTCTAACACTAGACTGCATCATCTGATACTCGTTTTCGGACTTCTGACAACCCCCTGAAGAAGGCCTTAGAAAAGACACAGGCCGAAACGTCTTGGCCCTGTATCAATGAATCCTTTGCAACCTGAGAACCTGTTTCTCCCTTCTTTTCAGCTTTGGTTTTTGGTTTGACAACAAACAAACAAACAACAACGTGACACTATGTTTTCCCTAACATTGTTGCAAATATGCCTTTGGCCAAATTGCGTTGCAAAACATGATCTATTCTAATCCAAGCCAAATGCAAAAGCGTCTTTGGTAAAATGTAACAATAGAGTTCCATACCTTTTTCTGCTTCTCACATCTGACACAAATGGGGAGAGACATATTTTTGCCGACGACTAGAAAACTGTGGGAATTCCACAGTAGTTTACAAAATACTTCCCCGAGAAGCTCTATCATCCTGACTGGCATTTTATTTATTTCTTCCCTCAATTAGCAAACATGAAATCATTCAACTTCAGAAGAATGCTTTATGCTGGCTGAAGCTGGCAAACAAGAGCCATTAATTACAGTCTCTAAATTTAGTGATGTATGAAATGTTGGCATCTATGAAAAACACTCCAGGGGGGAAAAAACAGTTCCCAAGCTATATTCAAGAAACATGGCAGACAGCAGAACCCAAAGCAAAGAAAACAGCCAGCCCATTCCAGATCCCAGTATTTGCACCTCCCTGGGGAAGGGCACATGGAAACAAATCTTCATAGCCTACATTAACACGCTCTACGTGGGGCTGCCTTTGGAGAGTGTTCAGAGCCTGCCCGTGCTTTGAGATCTTCAGGGGAAGCCCTTCTCTCAGTCCCACCACCATCACAGGCATGCCTGGTGGGAACAAGGAAGAGGGCCTTCTCGGCGGCTGCTCAGGTGCTCTGGAACTCCCTTCCCAGGGAAGTTAGACTGGCCCCCTCCTTCATGTATTTCCGGAGGCATACAAAAACTTTCTTATTCCGGCAGGCCTTTGGAGAATAACGTGGACCCCAGTTATGTTTTAAGACTTTTATTTTTAAATTTTAATGTGTATTTTAAATGTTAAAATGTTTTAATATTGAAATCTATTGAATTTATTTTTAACTTTTGTATATCTTTTATTTACAGCTTTTAACTGTATATGTTTTAATTTTGTAATGCCGCCTTGAGGCCCAGCATTGGGCAAAAGGCGGGATATAAATAAAGACAACAACAACAACAACAACAACAACAACAACAATAATAATAGCAAAGTGCAATGAACACTGGATTGGACCTATGATATTTTCCTTCAATGTCCCTCCCCCAAAGCACTGGGATTGGAGAGCCCTGGTAGAACTATTCACTGTGATTAGAGGCTCGAACTGCCAGTCACAAAACTGCATACTCTTCTCTCCCTCTCCTTTCCCCCACACCAGTGATTTGCTTATATGGATGGTGGGGGGGGGGGGGGGAATGTATCAATTGTTGGAGACACAGTGTCTGTGTTTAGGGCAGACACGAGCGTCTGACTGAATTCACAAGGGCAGCAGACCCACACACCCCATATCTGCCCTTCACGGACCCAGTCAAACGTGCTTGTCCTGAACATGGTCCCTGAGCACTCGTGAGTGTTTGGGTGCAGGTCTGCCCCATCTTCCGTTATCACACCCTTTCCTTTCACTGCGTTAATGTCAGCCACCATTAACAGAGCAGAGGAAATGCACACTTTCCAGAGGATCCAGAAATTATGCACTCTCCCCCCTGCTGCGTTAATGGCAGCCACCATTAACACAGCAAGCCAGTGCAGGCAATTGCTGAGCACTCATGAGCTGGCCAAGCTGCATTAGTGGTGGGGGCAAGTGTTTGCAGGGTGATGTTGGCCATCCTCATCTGTGCCTCTGTGTTCATCCAAATCCCAAACCTTCAGGTGTGGTCAGATTCCACTTTGGAGGAGCCCTGCTTTGATTCAGCCATCTCCTGAATCCATCTGAATCAGCCCAATTCAGTTCTGGATTTGGGATTCAGGCAAATCTGATGCACACCCAATTTAGATACCAATGGCATTGGTAAACAAACAGTAATCCATAGCCAAACATAAACTTATGAAGTTGCTTTATACTAAGTCAGATTATTGATCCATCTAGCTCTGTATTATCTACACTGACAACCTTTCTATGCCCATGTGGGTAGTCAGGTGGGAATTCTGGCTCTGATAGCACTGGGGATGGAAGAGTTAAGTTCGCCCTTCTCACATGCTACATTCCCTATAAGGCTCCCAGTCCCAGGGCACACCGGTGATTAGGTATGTGGTATATAGTTGCATCCATGACCCCCTCTAGAAGGATTCGCTTTGGCTCCTGGCTGCCCAATTATGTGCATATTCGCGGAAGCGCATTTACTCCTAATACCTCTGTACGAGAGGCGGCGAAGCGCATTACGGGACGACCGAAATGCGCTTTAAACTTGTTGACATGCGGAGAATCGCATGTTTACACGGCGGTAAAGCACTTTAACTGCTGCCGCAAATTAAAACTCGCGGTTTAACGCGCATTCGATAATGCGCATAATCGGATGTTTAAAGTGCCTCAGCCCCCAATTTGCGCTCCTCTCTTGTAGAGGTAAAATTTTTAATCAGCCTTGAAAGAGCTTTAAACCTCTCTTGTAGAGGCAGCCCATATTAAGTGAATGCCTATTTTGACCCTGAGTGATCTGGTGTGATGTACCTTCCCTAGCCAAGAGTCTACCAAAGCAGGAGCTACACTACTGTTTTAAAATGGTTTATAATGGTATTGACTACTGTTGGGGCCCAGGACACATTTCATAAACAGTTTTCAAACCATTTTCAAAGTGTTATTTCCTACTTGGTGTAGATCTGGCCCAAGAGTCTACCATCTCCCCTTCTAATTCTCAATGTCAATTTTGTTTATGTATCATCTTTTTATGCTCAAGATATATTATGCTCAAATTGGTTGACATCAAAACTGAAGGGGGGAGGGACAATAAAGAAATTAATCCACAATATCCCAATTTACAGAACGCATTAAAGAAATTAATAAGGCAATAATAAATTATCATAATGTGGTCATAACAACCCATTAAACAATTTATCAAAATTTAACTCAGCATAAGAGCAATAAATAACCACATAACAAGTTAATTCGTAATTAGGAGGTCAGCCTTCCCCAAACTACTGCCCTCTGGATGTGTTGGACTGCAACTCCCATAATTCTCACCCAGCAGGGCCATTCCCTGGGAATTATGGGTGTTGCACTTCAACACATCTGGAGGGCACCAGATGGAGAAAAGCTGAACTAGATCATAACAATATTTCCAAACCATTAAATTATAAACAATAAGACAAATCAACTGAAGAAAAATAAATATATTCCAATAAGCCAAGAAATACACAATTAAGTTTAATTACAATAAAGCCAACAACCATTAAGAAATGCATATGCCTAGAAAATACGTAATTAACACCAATAAGACCAGAGGGTATATCAGAGATAGTTTGTATCTTGAACTGCCCATTCATAAACTCTGGCTAAATTCAAACAACACGATAGTCAATGGTGGGGTAATAATCAACTTTACAATTGTTCATCTAGGGGGTACTCCCCACACAACATGGTAATAAATAATCAACCATGGTGTGGATTAGGATCAGCACTGAGTTGACTATGGCAGCATTCGGACGACATGATAGTCAATACAACTGACGATTGTTTCCCCCCACCCCCAGTTGCTTAATGTGTCGTCCGAATTCAGCCTCTGTTTATACTCTCCAGCTAGTTACATGTAGTATCATATCTGAATCTCTGTGTCCATCCACCCCACAACAGGGAAACAGAACGAAAGCACACTTCCTCTTCCCTCTCACATGAGGTAAGGGGCTATTACAGCTTTATGTTGCCGTAAAGAACTGGATGCAAGATAACTGAAGCTGAGATTCCTCAGAATATAAACAAACAAAATAAGAACTCTAGGAAGAGCAGGCTGCCTAAATATCAAGGCAGAATTATCCGTTCTGAAGAATCCAGCCAATACAAAAATTGAGTCACATTCACAGAGCACATACCTTGCCTTGCTTTGAGCAATTTAGAAATGTAATGAAGCCATTTACACAATTAACATACATACTGTGTAATGCCTAACGGAAATGTTAACATCCTTTTGTTAGCTTGGCAGAGGGGAGAACACACGACAATTTTGCAGCCATCTGGGGTAGTGAAAGCAGTAATAAACTTGAAAAGTGCCATTATTATAGACATTATGGGTCCTAACGAAGCAATGTTTTCAAATATTTATGCCATGCTTCCAAATTTTTGCAGGGAGGAAAGCAAATGTTTTCAGCCTTTTTCTGCCCATTAGATGCCCATTAATCAAGTCCGTCAGTGGTGCAGCTAGGGCTGGATTTCAGGGCTGAAGTTGAGGGCCCCGCAAACTAAGGGCCCTGCAAACTAAGGGCCCCTAAATAACCACCCAGGGAGCAGCGAGTGATGGGCTCAGTGGCAAAAAGAGCCAGTGTCAACACCCAGGACAGCATGGCAATCCTAGTATCCATGAGGACTAATGTGCCTCACTGCTGCATCCATTCTTTCTTCTTATTTAAACATTTTTCTAGTTGGGGGAGGGGGGGTTGGACAGACATTTGTGTGGTTATGGATGCTTATTTATTTATTTATTTATTTACAAAATTGGTATACCGCTCCATATCTGAAACAGATTTCAAAGTGGTGAAAATAAGAATTAAAACAGTAAAAGGTACAAAAATTAAAACACCATTAAATACTATTAAAACACAGAATGCCAATAAAAACCTTGGCTGTCAGTCAAGGAATGCTTCTTGGAATAAGACTGTTCTCAGGAGGTGCTGGAAATAACACTATGTTGGTGCCTGCCTGACCTTCAGGGGCAGGGAGTTCCGCAGAAAAGGGGCCACCACACTGAAGGCTCTTCTGTTTACTTTTAAAATATATTGACCTTGTCTACAGCAAAATAGTGGTCATTCCAAAGTTAATGTTTTAGCATCAGAGCAGCAGAAGCAAACTGCAGTTTAGTCTCGTGATCATGATGGCACTATGATTTCAGATGAGTTCAAAATGTGCAACTACACATGCTCAGAATCTTTCTTTTTTAAAAAATCAGGCTTGCCAGACAGGGTTTTGTTTTGTTGTTGCTCTAACACATTTGGAGTGTAAAAGTAGTTATGAAGCATGAGATGGCGGGGGCAGAGAGAAGAGAAATGTTGGCTGTGCGCTTCACAACTGATGTAGTCCATGTGGCCATCTAAAGCCTGCATTCCCCCAGAAAACCATTAAACTCAGAATCCAAAATTACCAAGCCACACCACTGGCGGCATTAGAACGATATAGCTTATACCACCCTTCCCCAACCTGGTGCCCTCCAATTATTTTGAACATCTCCCATACTCCCTGACCATGGCAGCTGGTGTTGATAGGAGTTATAGTCCAAAACATCTGGAGGGTATCAAATTGGGGGAGGCAGGTTTACAGAGTCACAGAAGACCACTGAGGTAGCCATCCTATTCTAAAATGTAGGCCATCCAGTGGTGTCTGGTGGTTCTGATGTCAGGGTGGCTGCGAACCCACTCTGGATTTTGGTCAGAACCTGTCAGAACTCTAAAGGACCTATCCAAGGTGATGAAACTATTGGGGGGGGGGGGGGCTTGGGTTCAGCCCCTTGGATAGCTCCTTTCAAATTCTGAGTGGTTCTGACTGAAACCCACACCCCCATTGACATCAAAGCCACCAGCCTCCACGGAGGACATCCAATTATTATTTAATACTGTGACTTTGTTTCATTTGATTTTTGTTTAGGTGACAGGCACCACTAGTAATAACCATCATCTAAGGCTGCTTTGTCTCTTTGTCCCAAGAATGCATCCACATATTGAACTTAGTGGAACATATCTATCACTAATCTCGTCGCTTGGCTTATGAAACGAACATGAAGCTACTCGAAAGGACGATAAACCCTGGGTTTTAATTTAAAATTCATGTAAGGATATTCATACACTTCTTTGTGACAGGCGCTGTCACCAAGTTCTATATTTAATTGCTTCCTCCACCCCCACCCCCACCCCAAGTGAATATGTTTGCTGTCCCTATGATAAATCTACAGCCTACCCCTTGCCAAAGAAAAATTGCTCAGGCTTTTCTGTATGCTGGCACTGCAGGTCACATCTATCATGCTCAGGCCCCTGTTTTACTTTTAATTACAAAACTTCACTCAACAATGTTACTTCCCAACCCAAAGTGAAGGAAAGTGTAGGTTTTAATTTGCAGAGCGGCAGTTAAATTTTCAACTCAGACTATGTTAATTTGCTGGTACTAGGCAACCATCACAGCAAAAAAACAACAACAACATGTAGTGCAGATTTCCGTGAAAGGCTTTGTTACAAATCTACATTCCAGTCTATGTTTCCCAAGTGCATGGCACATAATCTACAGAACTGTAACAGATGCCCACCCCCATTGAAATAAATGTGATTAAATTCCATTGAGTTCAATAAGACAGAAGAGCATAACATTTTGCCCATGAGCTCCAACAACTATACAGGAGCTGGTAACTGAGGATATATGTATACTGTTTTATAGAAAAATATAGGTAGAAAAGAGAACAATGAACAATATTCATCTCTGATACTATATAAAATTGTAAGTTCCACAAAAGGACTTTACTGTATCTTTGTCGGAGTCTTAATTTTTAATTGAGTTACATATCATGAAACAAATGAACGCTGTGATCACCTCATACTCCCACCCCAAGACAAGATCCTCCTGGCAACAAGACCCTCCTGGCATTCCAACACACATTCATGCATGCATGTATACACACACACACACACACACCTGCCTTGATTTCAGCAGTCCAACATTAGGGACAGGAATATACACAGTGGCACACGCAAAAGTTTTCCAAAGTGTTTTCCTCGAACCTGCCACCCCACGGAAAAGGTCATGAAAACTCTGCAGGTGTCATTGAAGAAACCCAGAAAATGTGATTGGTAATGCCGCCACCAGACTGCTGGCAGGGGCAGAACTGGTTCAGATTACTCCAGAATTTTCCAACTTACACTGTTGCCTGTTCATTTCCAGGCTCAATTTAAGGAGTGGTTCTTACCTTTAAAGCAGGGGTGGGTAACCTGTGATCTCCCAGTTGCTGTTGGATTCTCCTTATCATTGGCCATACTGGTTGGGGCTGACTGGCGTTGGAGTCCAACAACCTCTTTAGGGACACAGCCAGGTTCCCCACTTGTGCTCTAAAGTCTTAAACAGCTTGGGACCTGGGCACCTCAAAGACCCTGTCTCCTTGTATATACATCCCTATGCACACTATTCAATCAACATCTGAAATCTAGCTTATGTATTTTTAAAAAATGTATACCCAACTTTAGTCATCCAAAAAAGGAGTCATTATTTTTTCTGAACTGCCCAGAAAGCTTCAGCTATTGGGCGAGATAGAAACGAAATAAATAAATAAATAAATAAGTAAATAAAATTTGAAGGAGCTTGTGAAATATCAAAAGCATGAAAAAATAATTATCACTAAAATACATTTAAAACAAGCTAAAGGCAGAAGCAAAAACAAAACACCAAAGCAAAACTAACAGTCAAAGTAAAAGTAATCAATAACTGGCTTGAATGCAGAGTTGAATTCTTAGGAGCAGGGCCTTCTCTGTAGTGGCACCAACCTTATGGAATGTCCTTCCAAGCCCCCCCCAGGCAACAAAATTGCCCTTTGGAATCATATTCCCTGCCTTTCTGTTAATACAGTAGGCATTATCTCCCTTTTTATTGACTACCACTGTTTTTATTCTGGGGTTATTTTGTTTATTTTATTAGCTATTTCCTTTTTTATTTTGTTTATTTTATTAGTCTCTTTTACTGCTGTTGGATGGTTATTGCTTTAATTATTTGTTATAAGCTGCTTTGAGTTAACCGAAGATAAAGTGGTGTGTGCATAGTCAAAATAAATCAATAAATAATCTGATTATTTTTCTGATCCATGGGAGAAGCTGACCATGATTACATAGTACCTAAAACGATAACTTCCTTGGTAACATCTGTGCTAAGGGTTAAATACATCAATATCAGTAGCTAAAGATTGTGAGGCATGATAGAAGTTTCCATTTAGAGAGAAATTTCTCGATCAATAACTATCACAACAGGATATTTTATTCCATGACCAATTACATGGTAGAAATCCCTGCTGTTAAAGGATTTCCTTTCATATCCTCTAAGAAAAGGCGCTGCCAACTAAATTACAACATATACTTTAGTTCTGTAAAACAGAGTTTTAACAGAATCGTCTGAACTCAGCTATGATCTTAACTTTATTTTCCAGGAAATGGAAATATTCTGTATATATTCCCTTGAAGGTCTCATACCAGGCAAAAATGTGCTAATGAGGTTGTCAGATGGTGGTGGTTCTACATGGACCTATAACCTGAATAGGTTCCACCTGGAGAAGAGTCTTCAGTGTGGTGGCCCCCTTTCTATGGAACTCCCTGCCTCTGGAGGTCAGGCAGGTAAACTCTGTGTTGTTTTCAGCACCTCCTGAAAACATCTTTATTTCAAGAAGCCTTCCTTGATTGACCAGCCATGGCTTTTATTGGTACTCTGTTTTTTTAAAACAAAATGTTTAATGTGGTGTTTTACTCTTTTTATCTTTTCATCTTTTATTGTTCACTGCTCCAGAATCTGTCTAGATGCAGAACATTGTATACATGTTGTAAACCATCAAATAAATAAATGGATGCACAAAGGCCAGAAAGACAGGCTGCTTTATCCCTTCTATATTTACATACAGCTTTCAGTGTAATTCTAGCTATGTATACTAGGGTAGGGCCATGAGACAGGGGTGTGGTAGTCCAGGGAACTCTGGAAGACTGGATTGAAATCCCATATGGGCATGATTTGATCTGTGGTCCTGAGTTTCAATACCCGGATGTATGATCACAAGTACATTTCAGTGTGTTCAATGGCGCTTACTTCCAGGAACATACAAGTAGGGTTGCTGTTGTCATGTGTAAATTGGCCCTTAGATGTTAGAGGGGCAGACAAAGGCAATATGAAGGATTCATTGCAACCTATTACAAATTTAGGTAGCTGTTACCCCAGTGATCCCTATTCTAGTAACTGTATATACAGAAAGTAAATTACCTCCTGAAGTAATAATAGTATCTGGATGAGTTTACACTGGAATGAAATATGAATATGAAGTAAATGTGTTTTAATTAACCAAGACTTGGAAATATTAATGTTACAGCTTTTAAGGATACCTTATTTGTTTGGGGGGGGGGGGGTCAAAGACTCTGGGCAGAATCCGGAGAACCGCAAGCAAAGTTCTGTTTATGTAATAGGGTTACATACACCCACCACCATCAACTCTTTCCCACTGCAGTCCTTTACACACATATATACCCCAAAGCTGTCCTGATAGCCTAGAATAGTGTGGGATGCAGTGTGAGGGATGCAGAAATCTGGGGAGGAACTCTGGGGAAAATGCTGCATAATTTTCTAGTGAGCCATATACCAGGTGTTCATATGACCCTAAGATAAAGTGATATCAACTATGCATACATTGAATTTTGCCTTATTTTTTTAGACTCCCATCCATTTCCTGTCTAAGAAGCTGTGGTTAAGCAAACAATCTTTCACAGGGTCATCCTAGGGTAAATATTTTGGAAATAATTGTATGCCAGAGGTGTGCCAGAGCTTAGAGTTGTGTTGGCTCAGAGTTGTGTGTGAAGGTTTAATAACAATTGCACTGATGCACTTAGGATGCAATCCTATGCATATTTAGATAAGAAGCAACTTTTACCACTTTAGCCAGACATGCTGATGGGGCATGCTGGGAATTGCAAGGCTTTTTTCTGTTTAAACATATACAGGATTGTGCCATTAATGTGGTAGCAGTTGTTTTCATAATGTTTAGTCCACAAAGCTCGACAATACAATGCATTTCACAATACACTGATTCTACGCTTGCACATATTCACTATTCTCCTTTATTCTCACCTCCATAATTTCATCTATTGTAAAATAAAATAGTGCATTAAGTGCCTTTTTGCCAAAAGCTGCTCAAGGCAATATTTAATGTCTAGAGTCTTAATAAACCAGCAACCAGTAAAACAAGCAGCACCAATGTCCACCAAGAAAACAAAAGTCCTTGCTTCAATTTTAACAATGGGTTGGCCTGGCAGGCCTCTTGAGCAGCTGATTCCAAATCTGTGGCACCACCACTAACAAAGCCCTGCTCACACCATCAAGCAATCTTGAAAAGGAGAACATACTTTTCTTTTTCTAAGCAGAGCCAGGCTAGGCAGCTGACAGAAGATTTTACATTTGTATACTACACTGGAAACCACATATTTTCAAAAATGGCAAGTATCATACATCAGACTATCTATAAGCCACACCAGTGATGACTCTAATAACAATATGGGAAGAACAAAATGCAAAAGTGATATCTAAGGAATTAATTATATTCCTGCTGATGGCAGCAGGTAGAGTAATACCTAAGATTTGGGAAACTGCAGAATGTTTAAATATTTAAGTTTTGGTATGTGGCGCTGTGACAAACAGCGATGGCACAAAAATTGGCAGATCAATTTAAATTAGCTAAAGGCAAAATTAGAATATTTGACTTTTATACAACATGGTATGATTTTATTTCATATACAGATCAATGACATATGAGCACCATCTATCAAACCTTTCCTCAGATTATGGGAAAGAGATTAAATATCTTTTATACATAATTCAAAGATTGGGGTTAGTTGGCCTTCCTTTCATTGAAAAGCTCTTGACGTGTAGATTCCATGAGTAACAATAGTTTCCAATATAATTCAAAGTCAGAGTGTATTTATATCTATGAAGATTAAACAAAAAAGTAGGCTATCTTGTATATGTAGTTTTTTTTTAATATAAAAAACATGTCAAGTATAATTAAACAAACATAATTAATTGCAAATTGGAGCAAAATGAAATGTGAACACACACAAAAAGTCTTTGTACACCATTATAAACACAGGCGCAGGCCAAAGTGCAATGATATGCCAGTAATATACAGCCTGCAAACAAATCATGAAGGGATTAAGTGACACCTACAGTTAAAAGGAACCCAAATAAAGTTTAATTAGTACTCAAAAATGAAGTTTAACAAACTAACATTTAAAAGTCTCTGTACGTCTTTATAAACACAGATGCAGGCCAAGGTACTATGATATGCCTGTAAACAAATCAGAGACAGGCTGTGAACCAAGCTACCATCTATCTGCCTACACCCGTCTTCTGCCATGGACAACTCTATGTTGCTACAAGTCTCCCCAAGAACCAGGGGAGGCTGGTGGCTCCATTTTTGGGGCAGAGATTCCAGTTGGGTTTTCAGTTACAACCAGTCAGAAGCAGCTACCTAAGGTGCTGAGCCCTATCCCTAAAATGGGACCAATACCTTGGATAGTTCCTGCATTACAGTTTCAAAGGTACTGCTTCAGAGAGCATCTCTACATTAAGTGGAAATCACATTTCTTACCTGGGACTTTGTGCTTCCTGGTTCTTTGGCACTATTTTTATGAGTTGCATTGCACAGGCAGAGAGGGGCGACCATGTGCTTTGAATTGAATAATTCCCTCCTTTTGAGACCTCTAGTGGAAAAAGATTCCCCTTTTTCCTGGATATTACCACATTAAAAGTAATTCTTTTCATACCAGGATTTCCGCTGGAGATATCCTGGTCATTGATGACATCGTGTAATGGACTCGAAAACTTTTGTGTGTGGCCAATCATGAGTGTGTGATAAATCGCTTGTTTAGAGGAGCCCAGAGAACAATGCCCATCGGATGTGGATATGTCCTTCTCAGTACAACAGATTAAAACATTTCCATCAGGTTAAATGCTATGTATTTTATAAAAATAATTTCCATGCATGCTGAGTACCCAAAAGTGGTATAGCACCAACTATTAGCAACAAGGAGTGTTACCGCATATATATATATATATATATATATATATATATATTAATGGAGGCACAGTAGTGCCTCCATTGTTAAGGGCCGTCAGTAGAAAACACGTCCACCATGTTAAAGTGATAATTGGGGGAGGGGTCATTCTAACAGCCATAAAATTGAAAATATTTCACCAATCTTTCTGAAATTTACAGGTGCCAGAAAGAAATGTTTGATTTACATTACCTGAAAATTTCAAGAAGATTGGTGAAAGACTGAGGGAAGGAGAGCTGTTTAAGATAGAAAAGGAACACAAACCTGTCTCCCTGCTTTTGTCAGATTTACTTCCGGGTTGTGACTTTCTGTACCCAGGATTTCCAGGGAAATTATAGACTTCCTGCTTAATTCATTGATGGGGTCTTCTTCTGCCTTCAGTCTAGTTGATGGAATGCTTTTCCTTTTTTAAAAATTCCCTACGGTTGATTTTTAATGAATATTTATCCAATTCACAATGCAACGCATGCGTACACGGCACCACAGAGCTTATTATCAGAAGGGAGGGGGGAGCTGCCGCCTCTTTCTTCCCTGCTCTGGTGAGAACGATGGAGGCTGCTTTAGGCAAAGGTCTAGGTCGCAGCGGGCGAGTGAGCAAGAGAGATTATCAGGAGGGAGGAGGGAAAAGGGAGGGGGGAACTGCCGCCTCTTTCTTCCCTGCTCTGGTGACGAGGAGGCTGCTTTAGGCAAAGGTCTAGGTCGCAGCGGGTGAGTGAGCAAGAGAGATTATCAGGAGGGAGGAGGGAAAAGGGAGGGGGGAACTGCCGCCTCTTTCTTCCCTGCTCTGGTGACGAGGAGGCTGCTTTAGGCAAAGGTCTAGGTCGCAGCGGGCGAGTGGGCACGCGAGAGAGAGAGAGAGCAAGAGAGAGAGAGCGAGTGAGCGAGAGAGTGAGAGAGAGAGAGCGAATGAGAGAGAGAGAGACAGAGAGAGAGAGACTCTCCCACAACCTGACCCAGCGGCTGGTTGATACTCAGAGCATCTGGAGGCTGCAGTTGCCAAGGCCCTGGCTCGGCCCTCTCTTTCCCCAAAAGTTGAAGTATGAAGTATGAAACAAAGAACAAGAAGAAAGAATCCTTTTGTAAGTTGTGATTTATAATTCCATTCATCAACTACTTTGATCTGTCTCAATTATGTAAAATAGTTAATGCTGAAAGTTCCTCAAATGCTCTAAACAACCCTGTCTATGCCATTAGAAGTTAAACAGCTATCAGCTAAGCTAATAAATTGTTTGGGGAAATTGGGATCCAGAATCTGCCTTCCACAAGAAGGACCTTCCACAAGAGGAAGAGCTTGGCTTGTGGGAAAGTCTCTCCACCCAATTTTTTAGAATCACCACTCCCAAACACACACACACACACACACACACCACACTTCACCCTGATTCTCTGTCTAGCATTTTCCAGAGACTGGAGGGGCTGCCGTGGGAACAAGGGGGCAGGGAAGTCCACTTTCACCAGGACAGTTGGTTCAGCTTAAATCTGTATCCAACCCATAATTCTTCTTCTTCTATATATTACATATGAAGCCCACTCTGCCTTTTCCATGGAGCTCAGGGTGGTGTACATGGTTTTCTCCCCAATTTGATCCCCATAGGCAGGGCTGAGAGGTGACAAATGGCCCAGGTTCACCCAGTGAGCTTCATGATTGATGTGGATTTTAGCCCGGGTCTCCCAGTTCTGGCTCTGCTTATATATTTCATATTCCAACAGCTAAAGCTGCAGGAGCCCTGCCCTCTTGACCACATATAAAAGAGGGCAGGGCTCCTGCAGCATGAACTGTTGTGATGAACAGGGAATTTCACCAGGTGCTGCATACATAAAAATAACACCTGCTGAAATTCTCTTTTCTGTACAACTGTTAAAAATACAGAAGTCTTGTCCTTTTTTTCCCCTATGGTCACCATATACAACTTAAATTTGTCACATTTGTTAAGGAGATTGTGACAATGCAATTTGATATTGCACACAAAACGTATTGCACTGGGTGCAATCTGGTGCAGTTCATTCTGTCTAAGCCAATAAACTTTAATGGCTTTCTTACAACGAAAGGTGCAATCTTATGCACGTTTAGACAGAAAAGGACCTACAACTCCCAGAATTCCACAGCCAGCAATGCTGTCTAAAAAAATTTTTCCCCCTGTCTAAACCTGCATTAGATTGTGCCCTAAATCTGTTCAGTCACAGCTAACTCTACATTGGGTAGAGTTCACTTAGTTCCATAGCTCTTTTGAATAAATATCCACAGATGAAAATGCAGCCTGTGGAGCCTGGAAACTTGACCACAATCTGCTACTTTTAGATCGAAACAGTGGGGGAAGCATGTAGCATAAAATGAGCTATACTAATTAACATAGTAAACTGTAACTTCTTGTAACATACCATATTTTCCTGTATCATCTTGTGTGCTTCCAAAATTAATCAGGGATTTTTTATTCCAGTAGCACAATGTTTCAGATTTTCTCCAAATACAGAGACAAAACATGAAATGCTTCCTTTTCATGAGGCAGTCATAAAAATATTATTATCTCTGGACACTGGCTATAGGAAAGTTCAAATGTTTTTTGGATTTATATCAGACATCAACATGGTGTAACACCCTGGCTGATACTGGCTTGGTTGCCAACTGTATAATATCTGGACATCCGTTACAAAAAGCCATGAAATTCATTAAACAAAAAACCTACGGTTTACAAAACCAACGTTAAGGCTCTACAGTTTCCAACCAAGCACCAAAAAGCAGGGAAATTGGGAGTTAAGGCTCCCAAGCCTTAACGCCACATCCTCCCTAAGGAGGCAGAAAGTGCAAGTGAAATTCTCATTCTCCCAAAGCAGATAAACATGAGGACAGGATGGAGAATATGATATGCAGAGATAACTGTGGGGTTGTGGAAAACTGATGACAAACAACTTAGGGCCACCTACTTCTCTTTTTTTGTTTAGAGCAGCCCTTCCCCAACCTGGTGCCCTCCAAAGGTGTTGGACTACAACTCCCATCATTGCAAGTCAGTATGTCCCATGGTCAGGAATGCTGGGACTTGTCATCTCAAACATCTGGAGGGTAGCAGGATGGGGGAACGCTATTCCATATCCTTACCAAATACAGGGTCTGCCCAATACTTTTCTCTCAAACACATCTTGCATATAGCAACATGACTGATAACAAAAGGGGAACTATTTGTTGCAAATGTAGAACCAGAACATGTGCCAGGCACTTTCAACTTTTGGTCAATATCCTGCCCTTCAAAGAGCCAATGTTTTCTTAAAATGTGTTTATATAAAATATACTGTTCACTCCCCACAATCCCTCCAGAGTACATCATCTCATCAAAGCGACAGAGAAGCAGAACAGGTTTAGTTTGGCTGTCTTGAACTACTTTCAGATGAGATTACTTTGCAATCCTGTACCACTTGGGGGTAAGCCATAATGAATTCAGTGGCACTGACTTCTGAGAAGCCATGTATAGGATTCAAGTGTAAACCAACCTTCTCCAGTCTGCTGCTCTCCAGATGTGTTGCACTATAACTCCCATGTTATGGGGAAGACAAAAATCATTTGATCATTAATTTTAAAATCATACTTACACATGAAAGTATTAGGTGGTAGCTCTACCTTTGATCTCACAATGCTGAACACGTAAGAGAAATCTTCTGTGTTAGTCCCCCAAAACCATATATGATATTTAATAAACAGACATCCTATGCCATGTGTTGAAAACTAATGTTGACGTCTGAAGGGCTGTCTGGATTAGGTATTCAAAATCCATTCATTGTTGCTTCATTTGGTTTAGACAGTTTAGATATGGGCAGAAAATAGATCCACCTTGATGTTTTGGACATCAACTCACACCATTCCTGCTCACTGCCCATGCTATAGGGGCTTTTATGAGTTGAATTCCAAAACATCTGGAGATCTATATTCTGCCTGCCCTTGCTCTAGAACTGCATTCCCCAACCTGGTGCCCATCAGATGTGTTGGATTGCAACTCTCAACATGTGGAGATGCTCTAAAAAAAGAGAAGTAGTTGGTCTTAAGTTGTTCATCATCATTTCCCACAGCCCCACAGTCACCTCTGCATATCATATTGCATAGCCAAATGTTTGAGATGATAAGTCCCAGCATTCCTGACCATGGGACATACTGACTTGCAATGATGGGAGTTGTAGTCCAACACCTTTGGAGGGCACCAGGTTGGGGAAGGGCTGCTCTAAACAAAAAAAGAGAAGTAGGTGGCCCTAAGTTGTTTGTCATCAGTTTTCCACAACCCCACAGTCACCTCTGCATATCATATTCTCCATCCGGTCCTCATGGTTTATCTGCTTTGGGAGAATGAGAATTCCACTTGCACTTTCTGCCTCCTTAGGGAGGATGTGGCGTTAAGGCTTGGGAGCCTTAACTCCCAATTTCCCTGCCTTTTGGTGCTTGGTTGGAAACTGTAGAGCCTTAACGTTGGTTTTGTAAACCGTAGGTTTTTTGTTTAATGAATATATATATATATATCCTTATAATTTCAACTACAATGGCAACTGCCTTAAGCTTTGGACAACATCAATTTGGTCCCCGGAGCAATAGCCCAAGGGCAGGTACCTCACTGAATTGTGATCTGTATATTATTACTAGATAATTCAAGGTCGTCAAGACAAATTTTAAAAACCTGCATTATCTGTCAGCTATGATGAATGAATTTCAGTGAATGCCCCAGGTCATACATATCAAGAGCTCCTGCATTGTTTCAGACTCTATTTCACAGCCACTTTGAACCTCTGTAGACAAAGAAATGCAGAAATATAACAAGAATAGAGCCCCCCAAGAGGTCCTTTTGAGCATATTAAGATTATTGGCTGACTGATGCAGTTACACAGGAACATGGGAAGCTACCTTATACTGAATCAGACCATTGGTCCATCTAGCACAGTACTGTCAACACTGACAGATTCTTGTGCATGTGCTCTACTCACTGAGCTATGGCACTTTCCCCCTAGTTAAGATACAAAGTGCTGGGCCATAGCTTTGAAGAGGACAGCACAGTGTAGATGTAGAGCCTTCTCTGTGGTAGCACCCCTTAGCTTTAAACATTGCTTGATGTCACATTAAAGCAATACTGTTCAACCAAGCTTTTACATTTGTTCAGTGTTTAGTCTGCGAATACCAACTGTTCATTTTTAGCTGCTATTGTTATTCTTTTCTGTTATATGGGAGGTTAATATATGATGGTATTAGGGTTGTTTATGTTAATTGCTTTCATAATGGAGATTTTTCCACTTGGTGTTGATAATGATGGGAATGTGATATAGAACAAACCAGAAAACTTTCTGAGCCCCCAGTATGCCATGAGAGATTGATCCAGTCTCCTTTAAAGCTGAAAGTTACTATCTCAGCAGTCCAAAATATAAACCCATTGGTTTACTCCAAGAGCCTAACTACATGTAATATTAAGGGTGCAATCCTATCGATTGCAGTATAGGGGACTAGAAAAGCCCCAACTCGATGGTAGGGATGTATGGATTGTGCAAAATGCATTCCAGCTGTGTTCTGCAGATTGTCAGGTGTCTTTCATTTCATCATCTACCCATCGATAGAATTGGCTTTTATTATATATTTTTGTTTCCAAATTTGCGTGTTTGTGAATTTGTGCAAATTCCCCCAAAATGTGCATTTTCATGTTCTAGCCTATGGGGGAAATGTGCATTTTTGGACAGTTTTTTATTATTGTTGTGCATTATATGACAGAATTTCTGCAAAATTCTCAAAGGTTAGAAAAAATGGTCGGCAACTCTGTGAAATCCATCCAATGGGAGAAAGTCAGTCCACTGCAGAATCCATGGGTCAGTTTCATAAAAAATCCAAACTCATTTGGTTTTGTTGCAGATTCTCTGACATCCCTACTTGGAGGCTTCCTATCATCCAATGCAGGGTGAGAGAAGCAGCAGAGGCAATCTTCGCCTACCCATCCTCCCACACTACATTTTTTTGCTAGACGGGCTTTTAGCTGGGGTACTTTGGAGGGGGAGGGAAGGAAGCTGGAGATGCCTCAGGATAATTCATATCCTGGCCTGTCTAGTCTCCTCCCCTTCTCACCCACCAAAACACTCCCCTTTGCTCCTCTCTCGGAGGTCAAGTTTCCAACCTCTGAGACCGGTAGACACAATTATTTATTTATTTATTTATTTAAATCATTTGTATACTGCTTCTCATCTAGATAGATTCTGAAGCAGTGAACAAGAGATAAAATGAACAAAAGATGAAAAGGAATGAAACTTGGTATTACAATTATTCTTTATAAAACACACACACACACACACACACACACACACACACGCACACAGAGTGCCTATAAAACCAAGGCTGGTCAACCAAAGAAGGCTTCCTTGAAAAATGCTGTTGAATTGGTACCTGCCTGACCTCCAGAGGCAGAGGGAATTCCACATCCTCATGCTGTCTGTGAGGGGGCACGGGAAGGGGGTCCTTCCAAGGTTTGACTGCTGTCTCTGACCTCGGAGGGGAGAATCCCCATTATCCTATGGCACCTCTGATGATGCCTTTGGGGCATAGGATTGCTCCCTAGATACGTTATTTATTACAACATTATTATTTTTTAAATTAAAACTGAGTTCAGGAATCAAGACCACAGCACAAATGAAAAAATGGCATGCCACTTGCTGAAAATAGTGATCGAACTCATGCCAAATGCCAAGATTTTGCAAGAGCCCCAGAGCCCTGCAAGAGCAGAGGGCTGGCGTCTGCTCTGAACAGACCTGCTGGCTGCTTTCTCACTGCAGCAAATGCCATGTTGGGAAAGCAGCCAGCGGGTCTCTCTATGGCACCCGCTGGAGGTGACGGTGGACTCTCCAGGCTCAGGCTGAGCTGGGGGCGGGAGAGTGGCACAATTCACCACTCTTCCTGCTCTGCCACCTCATGTGGGTGCCTCACCCTGCTTCATGGATGTGCCGGCCCTGCTAGTGATTCAGTTGCGGTGACTATGGAACATGAGATACGCGTGAAAAATATTCCAATTGTTTTTATTTATTCAGGGAGATTATGTAGTTATTATACCAAGCACAGTGCCAGCACCCTGCAACCTGGCAGGACCTACCAATGACACTATGGGACGCCTTTATAGCTGGCACATTGCCCACCCCAATGCACCAGAGTGATTCTGTGCCAGAGGCATTGTAGGAAATTAAAATGGCAACTAATTAGAGCAGTGAAACTGCCACTGTTGCTGTTCCTACCATGACCAGGTATGGCTGCTGGAGGCCCATGGGCCTAGGAGATGGCCCACCAGAGGTCAATATTACTATTGCCCTCCCCCCCTTGAGCCTAGAGCCAGCCCTGTTTGGAGTCTGTCTGACGTCATCGGTGCAATTTCATATTAATTCTACAACACACTAATATTTGCTTACATCCGACGGTCCCAGAGAGATGGCAACCATTAAGTGCATTTACTTCCATATAAATTTGCTGATGTAGGACTCCAAAGGTGCTTTGCATTACCATATATATAGTTGCCTTTTTTTACAAGATCAGGCATGTCTTTCACAGGTCACAAGAGAGAGGATCAATACTCAAGGCTCAGGCTACCAATATATATTTCTGGAGGGTTTTAAAAAAAACATTTTATTACTTACATGACTACTTTCAGCTACACAAATACAATCTGTTGCTCAATCAATATGAAGCAAAAATATATATTCAAGATGGGCTCAATTCATTGCTGCCAGATTATCTATTCTCAGATGTAGCTGCATATTACATTCTAGAAGCTTGCTGCAAGACGTCTAGAAAGAAATATGCCTGCACCCTCAGGCATCACAAAGTTAATCTCTGATCTTATTTGATACTTGGGAAAAAAAATAGCTGTAACCCAAGGGAACAAAAGAACAGATGGTCAAAAATGTGCAGGAAACCGCACTACATTAAAGGGGTTATTCATCAAACAAACACACACATATCCCACACCTATGTTGTGCATCCTTCTTTGGAATGGGAGTACTTGATTTTGTGTCTGGGGAAAGGAGTATGCTGGAGGTATATCGGGTAATGGGAATACCCCATTTTGCCTCTACTGACATTGGAGCTGGCAACGTCATCAGAAAGGGAATAGCCAAAGAAGTTTTCAGGATGGCTGGGAGGCAATTTGCAAGAGTGGATCTCCCCCTCTGAGGTTAAACCTCTCTGTCTGGCCTAGGGGGAGATCTGAAACATCCTATGCACCTGGGACACTTGTAGGATTGTAGCTTTTATTTGCAATTGGTCAATTAGCCCTAGAACCTTTTTCCTTAGGGCCTCTTAAATTGCAAACCTACACATGCTTACAGGGCAGGATAAATAGCGCCCTGGGCGAGGAATACCTTTAGTGCCCCTCCCATAGTCAGTTTTGCAGGGACAGCCAGAGGATTTATGGGGCCTGGTGCAGGTGTGAAGTCCATCAAGAACTACATTTCTCAGAACTTTGATCTTTCAGTCCCTGTGCTACAGTTTGCACAAGACAAAGTTCGAAAAGCCATGTTGTGAGCAGTGGCAGTGCCCTATGCTACACAGCAGAAGTATCACAGGTTTTATGTATAGAAATTTTTGTTTTGTCTTACAGCGATTACTAATAGTCTTTATTCTAGAATATCCATTAGTTTTAGCTTTAAAAAATCATAAAGAAAAGTTATAAATAAAAAAGGCATCCATCTGATCTCTTACAGCTTTATTTTATTATTTCTATAGTGCTTATAGTATTTGCTGTATTTGAGGCAGCATTACTGAGCACTGAGCACTTCAAAGCAGAGCTGTGTTCCACTGATTTTGACCTAGCGCAAATTACATCAAAGTGGAAATTGAAAAAGAAACATATTTTAAAGCTAACTGAAGGAAGATCATTTTTGTCAGTACCCAAACAACCTGTCGAACCTTGAAAGAAAGGTTACAGGCACTTGCTTTTTTGCCATCCTAACTCACTGCAGACAGCACATTCAAAAAATACAGCCACTGAGCTCAGTTCGATATCCCAGGCAACCACCCAGTTCGCCAACCCCTAAGGCTGGCCCTGCACACTTACATGAGTATAAACCCCATTGAACTCACTGGGACGTACTTCAGAATAATCATGCATAAGATTAGTCTTGAGATGGCTTCCCTGGGAAACATGTGGCTCAGATGGGGCTATCTGAAGGTTTTCCACAATGAAGGCTGATACAAAGAATTAACTGGACTACTCTGCAATCTGCCTATCATCTTCCAATAATCCTTTCACATCACTGTCATTTTACAAATCAAATGCTTTCCTGGCTGGATTTCTGTTTCTGTATTTAAAGGGTTTTTTTTAGTTTGTTTTTATGTTTTCAGTTATATGCAGCTTAAATCTTTCTTCTTAAGAAGATAAGAACATAAGAAGAACAATGCTGGATCAGATCAAGGGTCCATCTAGTCCAGCACTCTGTTCACACAGTGGCCAACCAGCTGTTAACCAGGGACCCATAAGGAGGACACAGTGCAACAACACCCTCCCACCCATGTTCTCCAGCAGCTGGTGTATATTGGCTTACTGCCTCTGATACTGGAGGTTGCACATGGCCATCAGGACTAGTAGCCACTGATAGCCTTCTCCTCCAGGAATTTATCCAACCCCTTTTAAAGCCATCCAAATTGGTAGCCATCACCACATTTTGTGGTAGCAAATTCCACTCTTTATGCGCTGTGTGAAGAAGTACTTCCTTTTATCTGTCCTGAATCTCCCACCAATCAGCTTCATCAGATGACCCCGGGTTGTAGTATTAAGGGAGAGGGAGAAAAACGTCTCCTTATCCACATTATGCACGCCATGCACCATTCTTCTTATTGCCTACTTATTGCCAAAGTCTGAGAACCTTTTTCTCCTGATAAGACTTCCACTTTTTAAAGAAACTTTCTTGCCCTTTCTAGCCTCCTTAACTCTGCTCATTAGCCACAGTGGCATCCTCCTGGACTTGTTTGTGCCCTTCCTAATATGTGCTATTTTATCTGAGTTTCTATTATTATGGCTTTGAAAAACCACCAATTTGAAATGCATCATTACATCATCATCATCATCATCATCATCATTATTATTATTACTATTATTATTATTATTGGGTGCATATTAGGGATGTGCACGGCCAGAAATTTTGGAATTGGAATCGGATCAGAATTTCTGATATTAAAAATATCAGATCTGATCATATCAGGGGGTACCTGTATTTGATTAGATCCGATATCCGATAAATATTGGAAGTTCCGATCCAATTACGGACTGCCATTTCAGATGTTTTCCCCATAGGCTTGCATTGGGGGAAAGAAAGCTTTCCCCCAATGCAAGTCTTTGGGGAAAAACACTGGGCTGGCACTTCCTCCCTCCTGGCACTCCCTCCCTCCCCCACTCGTCCTCCCTCCCCCCACTCGCGCTTCTTACCAGCTGCTGTTGCTGCCGCCATCCAGTGCTGCTGCCCACTGGCTCCGTAGTACTGATAAACAGGCTTTCTGGCCTGTTCTTCAGTACAGTGATGTGCTGAGTGATGACCTCAACACTTGGCACATCTCTGTACTGAGGAACAGGCTGGAAAGCCTGTTTCTCAGTACTATGGAGCAAGCGGGCAGCAGCAGGGAAGGCCGCAGGGAAGGAGCGCAAGTGGGGGGAGGGAAGGAGGAGTCCCCCCTTACCTGCTGCCTTCCTTGCAGCCATCCAACACTGCCCGCTTGGTCCGTAGTGCTGATAAACAGGCCTTCCAGCCTGTTCCTCAATACAGAGACACACCAAGTGATGACATCATCACTCTGCATCTCTGTATTGAGGAACAGGCCGGAAAGCCTGTTTCTCAGTACTATGGACCAAGCTGGTGGCAGCGGGGAAGGCCGCAGGTAATGAACGTGAGTGGGGGAGAAGGGAGGGAGGGGTTCCCCCTTACCTGTTGCTGCCCCCGCCACCATCCAGCGCTGCCGTCTGCTGGCTCCGTAGTACTGAGGAACAGGCTTTCCGGCCTGTTCCTCAGTACAGCGACATGCTGAGTGATGACATCACCACTCGGCGCGTCTCTGTACTGAGGAACAGGCCAGAAAACCTGTTTCTCACTACTACGGAGCCAGCGGACGGCAGCGCTGGATAACGGCGGCAGCAGGTAAGGAGTGCAAGTGGTGAGGGGAGGAAGGGAGTGCTGGCCCAGTGTTTTCGACATAGACTTGAATTGGGTGAAAGCTTTCTTTCCCCAAATGTAAGTCTATGGTGAAAACATCTAAACTGGTAGTCCGAAAATCCGATATATCTGATAGTTATCGGACATATGGATATCGGATCCGATCAGATAGGGCCTCCTTAGGAAATAATCGTTATCGGTCATTGGATGTCCGATAATGTCCTTATCGGTTCGTTATCGGACCCAATACAATACACATCCCTAGTGCATATTGTTAAATGATAGCTAAATTGTGTGAATTTCAGGTAATTAACTTCAGCAAGTTGCTCTAGCTCACAATGCATTTCTGCCAATAATGTACGAAACTGTTATAATGTGCTCTTGTGGATGATCATGGTCAGATCTGACGATGGAGAAACTAGTACTTTTTTGCAGAGATATCTGTGCCTTTTTTTGCTTTGTTTTGAAGCAAATCCCCTGTCAGAAAATAGAGTTCCTGAAGGGCCTCTTTAAGAAGCTAATTAAAAGTCCACAGACTCCTCACATTCAGGGGATTATACCATGGACTTCAAGGAGGTGACAGAGTGTGGGACCCCAAATGGCTCCACTTCCTCAGAAGCTCCAGAACCTTAGGATCCCACCCTGCATCCACCTCCTCAGACTGAGGAGGTCACACTGCCATTGCTAGGCTGACTATCTGAAAAGGAGGACAGGACTCATGTAACTTTAAGAGTTGTAGAGGAAAGGGAATTTCAGCCAGTGTCATTTGTATGCAATTAGTTCCTGGTGAAATCCCCTCTTCATCACAACAGTTAAAGGTGCAGGCACTATACTAGAGTGACCATATACAAAAGAAGGCAGGGCCCCTGTATCTTTAACTGTTGCGATGAAGAGGGAATTTCATCAGGAACTAATTGCATACAAATGACACTGGCTGAAATTCCCTTTTCTCTACAACTCTTAAAGTTACATGAGCCCTGTCCTCCTTTTCAGATGGTCAGCCTAGCCATTGCCCTGTTGAGTGTCAAGCCTTCAGTCATCTTTGCAGTCACACAGTGAAGATGATCTCTTAGTAAATAGCTTTTCTTATGCAAGCCAGAGCCAGATCAGCTGCATACAGCAACACAGAGTTAAGTTCTCTAGTCAGCTTTGCATCATACTAATTAGGCTACAAGAAGCTACCTTTGATGATTAAACAATGTTAGGTAGTTGCCATGAAAATTGGTGTCAGCAAACAGTATGAAGCCTGAGTAGCTTTTCCAGTCCAACCCTCAGGAAGGGTCTTCCCTTAGGGACCTCTTTTGAATGGTCAACCTTTTACAATGCCTCACATCCCAAAGTTGCTCCTCCCTCCTCCCCCAACTTCTGATTCTTGAGTCTGTTGCTCTCAGCTCCTCCCCGACTATAAGATCCCCTGTAAGGGGACAGGTCCATCTGGAAAGCCCTAAAGGACTAGATTGGTACCCCAAGTGACATGGATTTGGCCCACAGGCCTAATAATCAACAACCCTGACCAAGAACAACAAGCACTCAGGATAATATTAGCCTTGACTTCAATATGTCTCTTTCATAATGGCCCTGTTTTCTGCTAATTTAAGTTTAGCTTCTCAATTGTGTTGCTCTCATGGCTGATACGTCCACTTGACAACTCTCCTCTGTGGCGACCTTTGCAATTTCAGCTTCAGTACCCCAAAGATAATAATGAAAAATCAAGAAGGAAAAAACTGTACCAGAGAGGCAGAACTTGGAATGCAAGCTGGTTCAGCATGGATTGCAATCAAGATATATAGAAATACTCTGCAAGCAAGGAAGCAGGAGAGAAACCTGACAACGTTTAATTAGAATGAAGTGCTTCTAGCAATCAGAACTGATAGGCCAAGTACTTAACAAAATAGTCATTCTGCTACTCACCTGTGCCCTTGGAAATGGCAAATGGAAGATCAAAATTACCTCTGGTTCCTATTTGTGTCAAAGATCAATGGTCAACTCCTGTGGGTCAAGTTACACAGAATTTTATAAGGGGAGAGATCACCCTGGTGTGGTTCTTCATTTTTTAAAAAATCCACCACCAAAATCAGCCTGGACAGGATGGGACTTGGCGAAGTTAAGCAGCAGGTAGAGAGGGGCTGCTAAGCTCTTTCTCCTCTGGTGGTTCTTCAGCTAAATATCACACTCCTCAGTCAAGCTATTTTTGCTCCTCCTGGGTGCAGGGAGGGAGAGCTGAAGACCAGCCAGAGCTTTAAAAGATTAAGCATCCTCTCTCCACCAGCCCTTTTTCTGCTTCAATCCACACTTTGCCCTGGATGACGGTCCCAGCCTTTTGTTGATTTCCAATGATAGTCAATGGGAGGCATGAAGATTTGGATTTCTGAAGGGAGATTCAGATCAAGACCAAAGGCAAAGTTGGTGGCCTCCAAATTGCTCCAAGCTGTTTTCCAAATGGCCAGATCAGATCTGAACTGAATTATGTGGCTGGTGCAAACTCCTACTCTCTGGGTTTCTGATCTTGTCTGGGAAGCAAAGGCTAGGGAAGAAACACATGGTGAAACAAGGGATGTAAACATGGCATTGACCCATCTCAAAGAAGCTGCCTCTGTCCTTTTCATAATTTTTCCATTTTGTGTTGGTTAACCTATAGCTGCTTTTGCCCCATTCCAGGGGTATGGTGCTTTCTGGGGAGCAGAAGGGCCTTAGATCCTGTAATCCAAGCTCTCCTCTTTTTTGTCTTCTCTAGCAACAAAGTTCTGACACCAGCTGAAGAGCTTTACCGATCTCTCTGTCTGAAGGCAGACTTCTCTCTGTCCACCTTCAGACAGAGATCCAAAAAATCTTATGGCTCCTGAGAACCCTCCCAGGTAGCACAGGACTGCACCCTAAGTTAAATATATAATGAATACTAATTCACTTCTACTGTTTGTGATGGTACAGGAACAGATCACCAGGGTCTTAGTCAGATCAGTATCAAAGCCAAAGTTAGCTAATTTATCAGAAAAATACAAGGTAAACAACTGGTGCACTGCCATGGTTACAGAACTGGAGGCTCTTAAGCCTGAGCCTTCATAGCCCCACCCAGAGCACAGCTGCAGGCTATCTGAGACACCTGAGAAATGGACTACTCATGAGCATAGCCTTAGTCACAAGTATAACTTTACTCACAAGGAGCCCTTATTCCACAAGCAGCTGGCTGAGCCTGAACCTTGGAGCTAGGTGGCCGCTTGATATCTACCTCTGAATCTGAGAGTGGGCTAACTAAGTCACAAGGGGTAGGTCAACAGCTGTCACCCCCAAGGATCCACAATCCTCTTGGTTTGGCTCAAGATCCCTAGACACAGGCAGTTCCACCACAATGTTTGTCTCTAGGAGCTTCAAGTCATCCTCTGAAGAAGAATCCTCCAGCAGGGACATGGGAACACGGAATCAAATAGCATGCAGAAAAATTGCTAAATTCAGAGGAGGAGACTGGGGAATTCTAGGAGTTTTAGGAGTTTTTTTGTCTAAACATGCATAGGATTGCACCCAAAAAGTATTTGTGCAAACGGACCCAACCAGGAGCTTAGTGAGAAACCTAGGAAGCTGCCTTATAGCTCTAATTAGCCATACCAATGGGCATATTGCCAATGCCATAATAGGTCAACAAAACACTGCAATAAAGTTAAAAAGGTTATAATATTCTGGTTCTTTGAAATTGAATGTCTCAAAAGAAGAGCTCCACCATTATTGGCAATGTTAATATTAGCAGAAGCTGTGGCATGTAATAGAATTCACCATGTTGAACAAAAGGAATATTAATGGGTAAGGTGAATATAATGCCTTCTTCCTTGTTCAGCCTATGGCCTGGGGAATGACTACAAATTGAATAAATGGTACTCTTATTTACTGTGATTTCCATGTAGAGTAAGCGCAGCAAAATCCAGTAACCATCCATTTTTCTTAATCATTAAAGCTAAGATGATAAAAGGTCCGACTGTCTAAAGAGGGTCTAGACGTTGAAGAAGAAAAACCTAATCATACCAAAAGCTGATATCAAATTAGCAAGTAACTTTTATGGCAATGCCAATAGCACTATAACTGACTACAGTAATAGCAAACATTTCTATTTATGGGCTGGTAGATTGTTTATGTTTGGTCAGAGTCTAGCTATTTTTACAGAAGACTTTCTTCCAGCCAGTGTGCTTAGGATCACTGTCTTCATCATTTGTTTTATAGCACTGGTTTTAGTGTAAAAATAATATTGAAAATATAATTTTATAAGCAGGTGCAAAAGTAACCTGAGATGACAAATCAAAATAACCCACAGATACATGTGTAGTGTAAATACACCCATTCACCTGAAATTATTGATCTTCATGAAACTTAGTGTTGTGAATAGGTTCAACAAGAAAACCAGACGTTAATATTTTCACAGTGTTGGGGTAGCCCAACTCATCATGAGCATCCACAATGTCAGGAATCATTTAGATGTTTTCTCCTAAAGTGCCTGCAAAATGAAATTAGATTATAGTGGGGAAAATATGATAGTGTGAGAGCCTTGCCAAACAAACCTGGTATTTGTAAGGCCTACAAATGGGAGATGCCAGAACATCTGTGCTTATTCAGGAAAGCTAAAAAAAAATGTTGAAAGGAATTCAACACAAGACCAGCTTTCAAAAAGCTTAGTATGCAAATAGGAGTTTGATTTTGAAAGACAAAGAAGTGATGGATAGAAATGACCCTTAGACAGTGATGTACAACAGGAGAGGCAACAGACTGGATAAAATGGAGGCAGTTATTTTCAAGCACCTGGCTGCAAGTGCACAGGTACCATAACTCTTGCATAATATAAAGTTCAAGGTGATGTCATTATCCTCTCCATGCTATTTAAAGCAGACTTTGGTCTACTTCGAATCTGCAAGAACCCACTCCAGATGTTAGCTAGCCTTGTATGTTGGATTTACTTTTTTGTGTTGGATGCAGAGGTTCTATTCACAGAGGGTCTTGAAGACATAGCTGTCACAGACATTCACCAGTTACTGTACACTATAGACAAAAAGGTCATAAAGACCACATTTTATGTGGCTACCCTACAAACACTGGGCACCTTACTGACTGTGGTGTTCTTCACGCAAAGGAGAAGAATTTCTGTGATTAAATCCCACATGGCTGGGAACTGCACATGAATGGTGCGACCATGTGGGCAGGAGCCAAACAAATGAGCTGTTTCTGTTGCAAATGGCATCTTCCCTCATGAAGAGGGTCATAGCTCAGTGGCAAAGTTCATACTTCACATCCAGAAGATGCCTGATTCAATCTGTGGCATCTCCAGTTTAACTCGGGGGGGGGGGGGGGAATAACCTGCTTGAGACTTTGGAGAGACACTGCTCATCTTCAGAGTACGGAACTTTTAACTTAGATAAACCATAACCCCGTATCTGTTTATACCATAATTTTAGCCCAGATTCAGCATTTATTTGGGGTGCCTGGGCTGATGCTCCAATCATTTCAGTCTTCTATCTAACACACCACCATGGGAATAGATTTTCCACCAGCCGATAGCATACCACACAACATGATGGTTAACAGCTAAACAAAGCCACAGGGAAAGATCATCCGGAGCTTGTGAGTTGGATGTCTTCAATATGCTGATGTGACCTGCTAGGATTGGAAGAATCTGTCAATTTCAATTTCTCATGTTGTTAATATTAAATTAATTTAGTCCCATTTCTCTATCAGTTTGCAGTTTTCTAAATGTCTGAATTTCTTCTGATATATGCATTTTTGTAACCTGTTTTGCTTATGCATTTGGCAAACAGCTTTACCCAATATAATGCCTTTTTGTACATTACGTTCACTAATATACACAATTTTGTATGCATTTTTTGGATTGAAGAATGGCAGCACAAAATTTGGAGCAGTGCAAATATTGAAGAAAAACTGTGTTTCAGTTTGTGTATGGATTTGGGAAATGCAAATCTGGTAGTTTTTCATTAAATGAGAACTGAATTAATTTTCCTCCATCACTATTATCTACCTGTACATTTCATTAACTAAACAGGCCCCGTAGCAGCCACCTCAAGTTCTAAACCAGTCATTTGGATGTTGTGGGTGAGCAGATAAGATTAAACAAATTATTGTTGAGTTCAAACAGGATAGATGTGAAGCTGCTGGGTAACCCCATGGCTCTTGAAGGAGTTGTGATGATAGTTATTAAGGGCAGGTGATGGTATTCACCCTATCTAAGAAGTTCACTTCTTTATCATCTTCAAACTTTCATGCCCCAAAAATAGCCACAAAGGAGATCTCTATCTTAATGTATGCAGACGATGCAGTAATCCTATCACAGACCAAAGTGGGATTAAGGAGGTTGTTAAGGGCATTCTCTATGTACTGCCAAAAAGAACATCTCATAATTAATTACGATAAAACGAAGGTAATGGTCTTTGCCAGGCACTACAAACCACATAAATGGCACCTGAATGGGCACCTTATTGAGCAAGTTGAAGTATTTAAATATCTGGGAATAGTATTCCAATATTCTGGAATATGGACAGCTCAGCAAGATTACGCAACTGAAAAAGCCACAAGAAGCACTAGAATTTTATTGAGATTTTATCGAACAAAGGGACGTAATTTTATTCCAGCGGCTCTCGAAGTTTTCAAAGCCAAGCCGATAGCTCAACTGCTCTTTGGGATTCCAGTTTGGGCCGAAACCAATCTAAAAACATTGGAGGTAGTGCAGTCCAAATTTCTTAGGCAAATTTTTGCAGTACCTAATTGTGTTCCTAATGCCGCTTTAAGGCTTGAAGCTGGTGTTAATTCCATTTACACACAGGTCTGGACGAGGACACTTATTTATTGGGTGCGGCTACATTTAACTGCCACTGGTCTACTCCCTTTGTTATTGAGAGATTCCCATAAAAGCAGCTGGATGAAAGCTGTGAATAAGAGGCTAAATTTAGCAGGCTTTTCAGCTCAATGCTTATTAGGACTAGGTTTCTTTAAAGCTAAGGAAGTATTGAAACAACGGTTATCAGACATTGAATTACAAAATAGCTTGTCCATAATGAGGAAATTGTGCCCTTACCTCAAACAGTCTACATTCAGTTCCTCAGATAAGACACCAGTCTACTTACAGCAGCTTACATACCCTAAACATAGAGCAGCTTTCTCAAAAGCACGTTTTAATGTACTTCCTTCGGCAGTTCTCAAAGGTTGTTATAAGAGAATCCCATATCAAAACCGGGTTTGTGTTTGTGGAGATGGAAATATTGAAACCGTTGCCCATGTGCTGCTATTTTGTTCTTTGTATAGACATACTCGTGAAGAGTTAATTACCCCCTTACTACTGCCATATCCAGGGCATTCAACTGATTATTATGTGAACTTCCTCCTTGAGGATTCTAATAGATTGGTCACAGCACAAACTGCAAAATTTTTAGCAACTATTAAAACGAGGGAAGCAATCACATCCGGAGCTCCGAATTGAATAAATCCAGTTCCAACTGCATTTAATGCTTTTATTTGCTTGGTGCCACTGAGTATATTTATGTTGAGGATTCCCACCCCTGAATATAGGACATTTTACTGTATGCTTTTTGTATCATGTTTATTTTACTGTTATAAATTGCAATGGCTATTCGCTCGATGCAAATAAAATTTAATTTGATTTTTTTTTTGAAGTTCACTGCTCCTGAACCTTGCCTTGCTACTGGATATGCAGGCAATGATGGTGGCTTGGAGAGCTACACTTACGCAAGTCCTGCTCCTGCATGGAACAGGAGAGCTTGCCATGCTGGTCCATGCTTTTCTAACCTTGAGGATTGACAACTGCAATCTCCTCTACATGGGACTGTCTTGAAGATAGCTCAAAAACTGCAGCTGGTGCAAAATACAATGGTGCTCCCAATAAATGCATGCCAAATGAGTGTGGCTGCTACAAGCCATAAAGTTTCTAGCCTTAATAGCTAGATGCGCAGCCTCCATTTTCAGAGACAATGGCCCTGTTCAGAAGACACCTTAAACTAGGGTGACCAGATAAAATCCAGGTCAGGGCTCATGTAACTTTAACGGTTGTAGAGAAAAGGGAATTTCAGCCAGTGTCATTTGTATGCAATTAGTTCCTGGTGAAATTCCCTCTTCATCACAACAGTTAAAGTTGCAGGGGCCCTGCCTTCTTTTGTATATGGTCACTCTAGTATAGTGCCTGTACCTTTAACTGTTGTGACAAAGAGGGAATTTCACCAGGAATTAATTGCATACAAATGACTCTGGCTGAAATTCCCTTTTCTCTACAACTGTTAAAGTTACATGAGCCCTGACCTGGATTTTATCTGGTCACCATACCTTGAACCATGGTGGTTAAGGCTTTTTTGTTTAAGGTTTCTTCTGAACAGGGCCAATGTTTTTCAGACTTGAAGTAGGGGATCAACAGGAGATTTCACCATGACTTCCTACAAAGAACCTTCACTCAAGGACCTTCACTGTCTGGCCACTGTTCCTAGACACAATCTTCCTGAGCTAATTCAATTGCCATCCTGGCATGCCAGTTCACCTGGTCACGCTGCCCACTCACCCCTTCCTTGCACATCCTTATTTAGGTTGCTTTAACTGGCAAATTTCTTTCAGCAGTCCTGCCACAAAGTATTTCCCCTTGTTTCACCTGTCTCTGAATTCCAATCCCAATTATATTAACTTTGTTTTTCCCTGCTCAATATCATATCTCTAAGCTTGATGTTATTATGCTCCTATATTCTTCAGGGTTCCCATCTTCCAAATGTGGAACATGATGTCGAATTCACAAACAGCCATATTAAAACAGGCAATATTCAGGGAAGGGGAAAAATACTCCCTCACTCTGTTCTGCAGTTTGCACTGCACTGCACTGCATTCTGCATTCTTTTCAATTTAGCATGGACATTTTCTAAAATTTATGCTGGGGCTGGTGGATGTGCAATAAGCTTTCAGTTACTTCTGTTAGACTTACGGGTTTTTTTTTTTCAGTCAGGTTACCAGTGCACCAAACAGCTTATATGCACTGATGAAACACAGCACACACGAAAAGCGATGTTGGCAGACTGGAATCACATCACTGTTTCTTTTTACACTGTGTTTCATCAATGCACACGAACACTTTGGAACATTGGCAATTTGGACAAGAAAGAAAAAATGGAAATTACCAAGAAGTACTGAATTCAGCTTCGAAGTGCACATGTTGAAAAGGAAAGGGGAAACAAATGGAAGAATTGTTGATGCATTGATGCTGCTCTTCAAGCAAAGACCATGGGATTTGGAACTCCAAAATCAGGGGAGAAATTTCATAAGCATTTCATCATGGTCAAGTGCCTGCCAGCTCCATCAAGTCCGCTGCTGTGGTTATGAATCTGCCCTGTGAAGCCTGCAGTATGGGTTTGAGTCCCGGGAGCTCCTTCTCTTTTCTTTGGGAAGGATCATAGCTCAGTAGTGAAGCGCAGGCTTTGCATGCAAAATTTCAGTCCCCAGCATCTCCTGGTAGAGCTCAGAAAGACGCCACTCTGAAACCTTGGAGAGTCACTGCCAGTCAGTGCAGGTAGTACTGACCTTGAAGAAGTAATGGCCTGACTCAGCACAAGGCAGCTTCCCATGTTTTCCTACCAGCACATCTTCCTAAATATGTTCTCTAATTTAGGGATGCAAAGAACTCGTCCCTGCAATTCCCACTCAAATCAGGAAATATGCATTATCTATCTATCTATCATGTATCTATCTATCATCTATCTCTATCTCTCTTCATTCTCCAAGAAGCAATAGGTATCTTGATTATATTGCAAGCCTGTTAAATATTAAGTTTCATCAGAGATGTTCTTCAGAACTGGTTATGCTACCAGCTTGTGAAAAACCATGAGTCTCCTGATGTAGTTTGCTAAATACCGACTCTGCTTAAATGCATCCTGAATATTGGGTTGGAGATATTGGAAATGTGATACTTTAAGTGTTATTTGAAGTTCAGGTATTAAGGGACATTAAGACAGCATCTGGGGGGACATAGGATTGTTCAGTTTCCTGGATCCAAGCTTTGAGATAGGCTCTGAGTCAGAGCCAAGATACCAGGCTCCCCTCCCATCCATAGCCAGCGTGGAGAGAACTGCACTGGCTACTTCTCCACACTCGGTAAAAGGGATTCCTGGAGGGGAGGAGGCCAGGCAGGCTATCTTACACCTTTTTCTATTACCGCCCCAGCTTCCTTCCCTTCCCCTCCCCAAAGACTCTGCTAGCCAAGCATGATTGCCCATCTACCTAAAACGCAGTACACTATGAATTTCCATCTGTATTGAGAAATGCCAAACATATCATGTCTGCCCACCTGTTCCTCTATCAGCTCTGCAGTTATTCATGGAAACTACTGCAACCTGAAATAAAATTGTCAGGGCTTCGCAGTTTATTGCCTTTTAAATGAAATACACACCTTCAAACTACACACCAGGTACAAGATTCAACTCGGACCATGATTTGGTGTTTCAGGGTGCCTCTACAAGAGGCATTTAAAGCTCTTTCAAGGCGCATTAAAAAAATTACCTCTACAAGAACGGATCGCAAATCGGGCGTAGAGGTGCGTTATCTCCCCGATTATGCGCATTATCGAATGCGCGTTAAATCGCGAGTTTTATTTTGCTCCAGCCGTTAAAGCGCATTTTGACTGTGTGAATAAGCGCTGTGTGAATTAACTACTTGTAAAGCGCATTTTGGACATCTGTTAATGCGCTTCGCCGCCTCTTGCCGCCTCTCATGCAGAGGGATTAGGCGTAAATGCGCTTCTGCGATTATGCACATAATCGCCTAACCAGGCGCAAAAGCGAATCCTTGTAGAGGGGACCTCAGAAACTGACCTGAATACCTCAGAACAATTTCAAGGCCATCCACTTCAACTTGGTTACTGAAATGAGTCAAGATTCAGAAATCCAAGGCTTTGTACCTCCCATTGATTATAATGGGGGAAAAATGCTATATCCTTTTGTTCTCTTTGTTATAATTGTATGAAATCTGCAGGCATAGTAGCCCCATAGGATGGGATTACACCTGCTAAATTTCAGGAAAAAATGCTGCAGGTATTTTAATGCTACATGCCTTTTATTTCTTTTCTTTTTTTAAAGAGAGAACTGCTGTTAACTTTTTATTTATTGACAGAATTGGATGGCATGTGCAGGATTAGTTGTCCAGGTATTGATCTTGCCAAGTTTCAGATGAATAGGTGTAGGGATGGTCATTTGGCCATCTTCCTCCCTCTCCTAGAGCACAGTCATCGAAGAGCATCTCATAAAATATACCCTCGGATTACAAGGTGGATGTGTCAATCACTCATCCCCACTCCCCCACTCCGGCATCAGCAGTTAGAGAAACAAAAGCAAAAGATGCTATTTTTGGAGACAGAATGTCTGCTTCTCCAAAGCCTGAATCAGTCGTGGAGCTTCATGCAGCTCCTGCTTCAGTTCCAGTCACTTTGGAAGGAAGCCTGCTTCACTTAGGAAGCACAACAAACAGTCCAAAGGAGCCAGGTCAGGCTTTGGCTGAATCCAATGCACATCTTTTCGCAGCACATCACCCAGTTTAGAGTATTCACTCACAATTTCCGTCCTAACCATATTTTATTATTATTTTACACCTGTAACCTTGGTAGAACACATGTGGACATGGGGGGGGGGGGACTTTTACATCACCCTAAATCAAAGACAGTATTACAGATGGGAGCGTTTGAATGCCAGACACACTATTGATAGACATCCTCACCTTATTTGTTAAGCTTGTTCCTCAGTTTTAAAGCCCACAATGTTCTCCTTTTGGTACAAGGTGATTAACAGCATTATTATATTCATCTTCACAGTTGTCTCACAAACAAAGTAACAACATCATGATCATTCTGCTTTTTATTCCCTAGAAGCCTACAGCCAAAGAACAGGCTGGTTAGTGCGGAACAATGGGTGAACGTGTACCTGATTTCCTGCTCCGTGACACAGTTCTCTGCCATCACTATCTTTTTCTTCCAGCCTGCTCACTTTCCATTATCCTCCTGTTTGTCAGCTCATTGCTACTCTGAACTCTTCTTCCAGCTCTCCGTTGCTTCTGGGGCTCTCTGTTCCTAAGCTTCTGTACCTTTGGGGATTGCTTTCCAGTTCTCAGCCTGCCCTCACAGGACCTGTGTGAGATTTTAATCCTGGCCAAATTGACAGTTTTTCCTCCTTTCATACCCAGCATTTGGGCTGAAAATGCTCTGAGAGTTTTGTTCTCCAAGAAGTTGGAACGGCTGTGAAAATTCTATGCTATCACACCAGCTCATCCAATTGATTTCAGAGGTTTTACCACCATAAGCGCAACACAATATAGATAATTATCACATCTCAACCTTCTTCCAAAGATCCCAAGTCAGCATATATGTGGTGGTAGTTTTCTCACAAAAACTCTAGGATAGAAAGCAATAATAACTCCCTCAAGCTCAACCAAATGAGGTTCATGGTTGAACAGATATGAACCTGTTCAACTGCTATGAGTAACTTTCTTGTAGTGGTTGAGCTGGACTTTCCCAAAGTTACCTAGCAAGTCCATTGCTAATCTCGTATCTCCAGTGGGATTGCTTGCCTACAAAAGCTGTCTCCAGCAGACTTGCAGTGGCCTCACACCATGTATGGCAAAGCCAAAACATACGTATGGATAGCTTACTTTACATTATGTATGCATTTTGAACATAAATATCATTGCCATATCCCCCCAGCAAAGGCTATATGAGGGTCATGCATGTAGTATATGTGCCCTAGTACTTCTTTAGACTAAGTAAAACCTAGAGAAAATCCAGCATATAACCCAGTGCAGGCAATGGAAGATGCTTCTGATCTTTCAAATGGCTTAATTGGTGAACAAGTAGAGCACAATTATGGTGTTTTATGCCACTAAGCTGCCTTTCAAATAAATTATGCATTCAATATGTAATTAAAGTTCCAAGGTTGGCACTTTGTGTGTGCTGACATTTCTAATATATAGGCAACCATTAGCAAGTGGATGCGGAAACTGTGGCTGGACAATGGAGTGAATCAAAGTCTAAGCACATTTGGGTAAATTAATCATCACTAATGCACATTTTCATTTGTGTGAATTAACAAAATAGTCTGTAATTGTCTAATAAATTTGTTAGAGAATACAGAGGATTCGATTTAAATCAGTTCTGCATAGCCCATTTTTCAGTGTTTTATTCCAAGCCAAGATACAGTGTAAAATCATGCCATTGAGCAGGTACCACTGTATGTCTGAGTGATGATACAATCCTGTCTATATAGATTTTGGGCCAAGGCTGCTTATTCAGAAGAAAGGAAGACAGCTGAACCAAATCAACAAAATCCATTAAATATGAGATGCAGGCAACTAATTTTGTGTACATCATACAATGAGTTTTGCAGTCCCTGAGTCCACCAAATAAGATTGTCCTAAATATGAAGGACTCTGAGGTCAAACCCTTTTGGACAACAGCAAGAATCCAGCTTGGTAAAAGCAATGGTGTTCCACTTTAAGAAAACATGATAGGAGACGATACTGCAGCTCGGAACTGCAGGGACACCTGTGCAATTTGACTATTTTCTAAGGACATAACCAAATAAGTGATCCTCACAGCTCCAGTGCCTTGCAGAGCTTGTGAATGTGAGGAATTCTAGGCTTGTGCAGTCCCCATGGAGGAATGTTCACTGCCAATGTGAAAAAATTACATGTTTCTTTTTTTCTTGGTACGGATTCTTAGATTTCCAGTTTTGCACTAAAGCGTGGAACAAGGGGCAAGGCAAACTCCCCTATGACAAGCCTAATTCTCATGCGCATAGGAGGTTGTGGAATTGGTACACCATCTCCCCAGTTTCCTTTACTTTCCCCAGCTCTTCCCCCGTGCTACCTCTGCGAAATGTCACCGGCGCGTGATAATGCACTCTGAGGTCAGCCTAGAGCAAATCAGTAACCCTTGCAGTGAACTGCGGATCAACATGTAATAGTGGTTGTATTGTTGCTTAAGTTGTGCCACAACTTGATATGGCAACATAAAAAAAACTATTGATCAGGCTGCAATGGGTCCCAGAAGTATCCTCCAAAGGACAGGGTCAACGCAATACAATTCTGAAGCATGAATGTTGCTTCCAAAGGACAATTCACTAATGTTAATCACTTGGTGAGCAAATATTTACATCTGGACTTTATGCCAATGTGCCATTTCCCAATTGTACCATTCTACTATATGTCTTTGTTAAGCTAACAGCATGTGGTGTCTACTGCCTTACGTTCCCTACCTATACTTATTGTAAAGGCAAGTCAATATTTCCTCCCAAACGGTGAAATCTGAGTTGAACAATATATCATGAGGTGGTAGTTTCATATTGCACAATTGTTGTTGGTGTGTTTACGTTGTTAAAAGTCAATGCGTTGTTAAAAGTCAATTTTAAAAGAAATATTTGAGGTGGATATTTAAGGAATGTAGCAACAACTAAAAAGTCAGGTTTAAAAAAGAAAAGAAAAATACACTGGGTTCATAGCTGCTTGTGCAGGCCAACAGCGCCATCCTATGCATGTTTACTCAGCAGTCAATCCCACTTTTGTCAGTGGAGATTACTCCCAGGTAAGCATAAGGACTGCAGCCAATGTGAATGTTTTATGTCACATCTGTCAATCAGCAAGTAAAATGTGGAGTCCTTCTGAACCTAGGAGTAGTATTTGTATATTTTTAGTACCCTTCACAGATGGTCTTCGAAGCTATTTCACAACTGAATCATCAGATGCTAGTGAACTAACTAGTGATAATAATGACACTGGACTTTGGAATTCTCTCCCAAGGTACTTTAAGTTGAATCACTACAAAATTTCTTTAGGAATAAACTCTTAGTCACAATGCCAGCACAATTAGACTGAACTCATATGAGCACAACTGAGCTACCCCTTTACACAGAAGTATAGGATTGCCCCCATCCATGCACCCCAAAATACTTGCGGAGAAACAGTTCAAATCCTGGCTTCAGAGGTTTACATTGATCCACTTACTATTCAGGGTCTAGTATTTAGAATAGCCATAACACCTCCTGAATGCTGAAGCTCAGAAACCCTGTGAGGTTACAGTGAGCTGCAGTCACATTTTTTCTCCTACAGCAGTTGCAAAGTGAAAAATATGAAAGATATTTTTTTAAAAAAATTACAGAAATTCTGCCACAGCAGCAAGATCTTTGCTATTTCAGAGTCAAGTGAGTCCCCAGATATTTATTCAACCCTTGCTTTAAATCTATGGCTGTCAGACAAGTATCTCGTATCAGCGATGAGACATGCTGGTGCAGACAGTAGTAGTCTTCAATTTCAGTTTGCTTGGAAAAACTTATAAATTGCATGTGCACTAACCTCTATTTGCACAAGCTTTGCTCGGCGAGAAAACATCCCTTGAATGAGAATTGTTTGCACAGAACCTTTAAATACATTTAGCGTTAAAGTAATACACATCATTATGCGAACATTCACATGCTCACACACATATACATACATACACACACATGCACGCAACAGATTCCCACATCCCTCAATATCTCAAGAAGCACCATCTTCATCTTCTATTCACTCAGAAAGCTTCACAAAAATCACGAGACACAACCCTGTATGGTTTGTTTAGTAAAAGGTATATACATTACCAGATGCATTCTGAAGTTGCTGGATCACCTGCAGTGAAAAAAAAAGCTAGGGATCAGAAGCTGCCACAATATTCCTTAGTATTACACAGTGCCTGGTCTGCCTGTTACAGAATACCAGGCAAGTCTGAGACTGGGAAACCTTTGAGTTGAGCTCACTCTATAGGCATCAGAAAACCTCAAAGGGGAGGGGGGAGGGAGAGAGAGAGAGAGAGAGAGAGAGAGAGAAGCCAGGCAGCCCACAAATAGCTAGATGAGAAACTTCTGGCACCTTTCCAGCTCAGGAATGAATTCACTGTAATTTGGAGATATATAGTGAAGGAAATGAAGGGAAACTGAGGTTTACAGATGGATTTGTCCCTGCTTAACAGACTCTGCAAATATGTGCAGACTTTATCTCAGCTAATTTTAACAATGCTATTCCAGAAACAATACTGAACAAGTCTGACTCTATTCATACACACACACACACACCGTAGCAGTTCTGACCAGCTTCCCAAGATGCCAGTACTGACCTCAAATGGATCATACCATCAGCTATTTGCTGTGCATTTTATTAATCCCAGCACAGAGCTATAACAGCAAATCTAATTCCTTTTATGCCTCAAAGTGGATTCATAGCTCTTTATAATGCACTTTAGACATATAAACAGATTTATTTGTGTCAGTGGTGTATTTCAGAAGCTAAAATATAGGTTTCCTACACATACACACACACACACACACACACACACACATGCAAACAAGTAGAAAGGAATCGGCATGATCAAAATAGAAATAGTTGAACATTTTTCAGTAAACCCATCAAAAGAACAAAGAAATTGCGCCTGAAAGTAAAATCATTGTCAACAAAATGTAGAAAAGAGTTGGTAAATGTTTACATAATTGCACCTAATATGAATATCACTTCTACTAATTCAGTTCCAAGTATGTAGAGCCAAAGCTCTCAAACAGGAGCTAAAAAAAAGGAAAGGTTAATTCCGATGGACAAAATCCTACATCATGCAAGCAGAACGTTTCCTTCATTCCCTACTCCCTACAGACCCCCAACATACATACATACATACATACATATACACACACACACACACACACACACACACACACACTATCCTGTGTTTTCATCGGTGGGAGGGGTTAATTGGCACAACTCAATGGGTTGGACCACTCCACTGGCTGCCAATTCGTTTCCGGGCGGAGTATAAAGTGTTGGTTATTACCTTTAAAGCCCTACATGGTTTGGGTCCAGATTACCTGTGGGATCGCCTTCTCCTGTATAATCCGCCCCGTACACTCAGGTCCTCTGGGAAGAATTTACTTCAATCAGCCAGAACTACGCTGACAAGTGTTACCCAGAGGACCTTCTCTTCTGCCGCTCCCAGACTGTGGAGTCGCCTGTATTTATATTTATTGTTGTTCCCCGCCTCGATCCAGAGGGAGAGGCGGGTAAGAATAATAATAATAATAATAATAATAATAATAATAATAATAATATAGTTAGTCATGCTTTAGTCCCAGTGAAATTAATGGGACTCAAATTAGTCATGTTTGACTTGTCTTGTTGATTTCAATGTGACTAAAGCATGACATGTCTGGATCCAACGTTTTAACTGAGAATTTGCTTTATAAGCACTAAACATGCCTATTCTGGTGAGCTTAGATATTTTCTAACTATGCATGTAAAACAAAAGCTCTGGAATAGGGAAAAATCTCCGCAAGTACTCACCAAATTGCTTGTTGGCTCATTGCAGTAAATAAAAATAAAATAAAATACTAAATTCAAAAAAGCAACTCAAATTATTAAATCCTTTTTTCCAGTGTTGCTTTTCTTACTGTATATCCCTAAGGCTGAATTCACACAACTGATTTTCTCTTATCATGAGATTTTATTTTAAAATGACCCCATTGTAAAAAACTGAAAATTGTAAATGGCCCAACAGGCATCCAGTTCCCCAGCTAGCACACGAAACAACAAACTCAAGGGTTTTATATATAATTGAGAGATGTTCATTTTAAATACTAGATTTGATCAAAGATTCACTTCTTCAAATGAAGGGACTTTATCATGTCCTATAGCAGAACTACATCCACTACCAAAGACGCCATTCCATCTAAGAAATACTTCTTCTGTTAGATGAAGGGAACCTTTGGATCTACTCCCTGTGAAGGAGCCAGGGCTGAACCTATTGGTGTATAGATAAAAGCTCACAGAATATAGTGGATGATGGAAGATGCATCAGCAGGTCTGGAGCTTATTGTTCTTTAGACACAGTGCCAATTATTACCTGGCAGAAAACAATTTTACTATTTGTACCAGGACAACACCAACTGGTTGACAACTTAAATTACATCAGAATGCAAAATCCACGAGCAGAAAAGATACACAATTTAAACACTAGCTTCCTATTTCTTCCTATTATGACTCCTTCCCGAAACATCCACATAAAATTACATTCCAACATTATCCCCATTGGTGCTATGATATTACTGCAAAATACATACTCCATTAATATGATCTTAAATGTAAATTCCAAGACATTTATTTCTGCAGTTTTTACCAAACTTCTGTTCCTTCAAATAAAAACCTCCTTCAATTGTGGGAGAGAAAATAATATATTTTAATATATTAATTAATATAAAATAATATATATGTGAATTTACTCACATTTAGACTAGGCCCACTGAAATTAGTGAGACTTAGAGCCTATCTACACTACTGCTTTAAAACGGTTTATGACAGTTTTAAACCGGTTAATAACGATTATTAACCAGTTTAAAACTGTTATAAACTGTTTTAAAGCAGTAGTGTAGATAGGCTCTGCAATCCAATATATGTACATTCAAAAGTAAGCCCCATGGAGTTCAATGGAACTTACTCCCATGTAAAGTGGATACAGGATTGCACTGTTAAGTTTAGTCATGACTGACTTGAGTCCCATTGATTTCAGTGGGTCTATTCCAAGTATGCCTAAGTTGGGATCCAGCCCAATATTCTTACCATAAATAAGCAAGCTTGTCTAAAACAATGAATACAGAAAAAATGTATCACAAAGAATATTTCATTTTTTTATTTCTTTTGGTCCCACTGTTTTGCTGTGAGCATTTGAAAGCATGCAGTGTTCCATAACTGGCGTTGTGTCAGACCAAACAACTGAAAGGTATAAATAGCTTAAAAGCTTTCCACATGAAATGCTCGGCTTGTTCAGGAAGGCATCCAACATGATACAACCTCATTTGTATGTGTGTGCCTGGATAGTGAGTTGGTTCTTCTTCTGAGGCCTTTCTCACATTTGGAATTTACAGCACACTCTGAAACGGAGGCTTAATGAGAAACCTGTTGGAGCTGGCAGGCTTCTCCAGTCAAAGGGGTGAGGAAAGTTCTGTCATCCCAATCCCAGTCACAGAAGGGATGGGCCTGATACCAAGCCAGAACCACAGGGACAATTCTTTATCAAAAGATAGTGAAGCAAAAAGTAAAAGTAAAACTTGTCCACAATATTTTATGCACAGTGCCAGCTTTACATTTTTAAGGCCTCTCAGGGTGCCTCTACAAGAGCGATTTAAAGCTCTTTCAAGGCGCATTACAGATTTTACTTCTACAAGAGCGGAGTGCAAATCAGGGGTTGAGGCGCTTTTTATCTCCGCTTATGCGCATTATCGAATGTGCGTTAAATAGTGAGTTTTAATTTACCACGGGAGTTAAAGCACCTTATGACCATGTAAACAAGTGATGCTGCACATTTAAACAACTTTAAAGCACATTTCATACAACCAGTAATGTGCTTCACTGCCTCCTGTGTATAGGAGATTAGGCGTAAAAGTGATTGGGAGAAGATGCACATAATCAGCCAACCAGGCGTCAAAGCAAAATCTGGTAGAGGGGACCTCAGTGAGTCTACCTTCTCGCCATCATTGTCACAGGCTTACTGTTGCTCCTCATCTTTTTTTTCCTCATCATTGTAACTTGCTTCCTTGACAGCCAGAGGGCCAGAGAGCAAGTACACTGTGGCATCTACTGCTCCTGCTTCTCTTCTCACCACCTCCATTGTCTGGGCCAGTGCAAGAGGCAGCTGAACAAGCTGCTTTTAATGATGAAAAGGAGGAGGAGCTCCAGGAGGCTTTTTGTCAATGAGCCCCTGCTGAGGTGTGGGCTCTGGACAGGTGCTTGATCATGCCTACCTTTGATGTCGGCCCTGGCTACACAGATCATTTTTATTACTGGAAAACAGATGAGGGGAAAAGAGAGTGGTGGAGTCCTGCTGCTCAGCTGACTAATCGGATTCAACACACCCTTCTTCCCTACTCCCAACAATCATCTAAGCCAAATGTGAGGGTATCCTTAACAGTTTTATTGAAAAGGGAATTTCAGCAGGTGTCATTTGTATGCATGCAACACCTGGTGAAGTTCCCTCTTCATCACAACAGTTAAAGCTGCAGGCACTATACTAGAGTGACCATATACAAAAGAGGGCAGGGCTCCTGCAGCTTTAACTGCTGTGAGGAAGAGGGGATTTCACTAGGTGCTGCATGCATACAAATGAACCGTCTGAAATTCCCTTTTCTATACAACTGTTAAAGATACAGGAGCCCTGTCCTCCTTTCCATATGGTCACCCTAGATGGTATTATAAAACCTCCCCTCCCTCTGCTCTCCCTCCCACCATTGCTTAGCTGAGCAGTGGGAAGAAAATGGGGATCCTGAGAAGGGGAGAAACATGGCAGGAGAAGACAGCAGGCTGTATGGGGAGCCCCCACAAGTTGCATCTGCTCTGCAGGTTGGAGGGGGCCTCATCTCTGCTCTTGCACATTCACCCTAGTTTTCTATGGGTTCAGTTGCTGTAATAATTGCAAAACAGAGAATAGACACCCTGCTCATAAAAGCAAACGGGGGAGGGGGCAGGTGGCTCATTAACATATACTGAAGTTCCATTGAAGTCAATGGGGCACATAAGCATGCTGCGCTGGATCCAGAGTTAAATGCATGCAACTGGGCTAGCAGAAGCAGACTTTGCTCACTCCTCCCCATGTCCCTCCGGTCCATTGAAAATACTACACAGAGGGTTGAGGACCCTGCTGAATGAGATGAACTGTAGTGCTGGGGGAAAGGGGATCCCTGAAAATCTGACAAAGGCACCTTCCATTAACAAAAGGCAGGTCCTGGATCCAAACCATTTCATTTTATTTTATTTTGTCTCTTTTTTTGAAAGCAATTCTTGATTACTAGAACAGCCATGCCCAACCTGGCACCCCCAGATGTGTTGGGTTGCAACTCCCATAATTCCCTGGATGAGTGGGTGCTGTTTCACCATGTCCTGCTTGTGGGTCCCTGGTCGACAGAGTGCTGGATAGATAGACCCTTGGTCTGATCCAGCATGGTTCTTATGTTCTTAACATGGCCATTGGCTGGGAATTATGGGGTGTGCAGTCCAACAGCTGTAGGCTGGTCAAGACTGTGCTAGAAGGTTGCATTTATGCTTCCAATGAACATTGGAGAGAATGGGCCCAATCCAATCCTACAAAGTCTACTGTCTTCCATGTATTTCACTGGGGCTTGCAAGAGAGAATAAAAACAGTAGCGTTTGGTGGATAGGTCATAAAAATGCATGGAATGTGCTGCAGCCCTGCTTGGTGGATTGTGACCAAGAATTGCAACAGATGAGATGAGTTCATTCACAGGATGCTGGGATCTTCCTGTACCAGCCAACTTCTAATTAAAAAAAATATATCACCACCACCAGCCATCCTCCAGATTGTATTATTTTAGTCACATTTACTAAAACAATCTAGGCTTGGTACATAGATTGTCTTAATAAGTGTGAGGGGGAAAATAGCTGGATTCATGACGCCTAGCACTGGCAGCCCATGAAAAGGTATTCTGCACTAAATTACAAAAAGAGAGGAAAAATCAAACAATTTGGCATACCTTCCATAGAATAAAAAGCCCTGAGCCAATAACAACTGGAATACACCACACTACACTGGCCAATGAGCAACAACCTTACTTCTCTATCCTTTCCAGTCCTTTCTTCTCATTTCCCTCCTCCGTCTGAATACCTTCCTCTTTCATGGTGTCTCTCTTCCCCCTCTACCCCTTTTCCATAAGAACACCACTATAACAAGCAAATGTGCACCAAGTGAAAACACCAAGTGAAAACTGCAAAATATAGAGTTGAGGGCAGTCATTGTGGATGGGTGAGGGGAGAAACTGGGAAATTGTAATTAAATGCTTTTGTGTTGTTTTGTTTTGTTTTTAAAAAGAAACCCTGAAAAATCAGAAATAAGCTTTTAATAACAATTAAAACGATCTATAATCACAGCTACTAAGTTATAACCGCATGAAAGCAAATGAAAAAACAAAAGCCACTTATACAGGACCCTCTGAGCAACAGGATCCGAGATCAATATCAGACAGACCCATGGACACTGTAGCAGCAAGAAGAAAGAACAAACCTAAAGCTAGAGATTGACCAGGACAGTTCAGTTTCCAACAAAGAAATATAGGATTACTCTAGCTTACTCCCTCAGGGTAATGGAACGTGATAGTCTAATGCACATCAACTAGACAGACAATTCCCACTTTATCTTCCTTTTTCCCATTTTTGCTCAGAGGGAACCAAGTACAAAAAACAAAACAAGTCTTTCCTCAAATGCAAAGGGAGTTTATGTGTAAAATTTGCTGTATGTATCTTTAAAAAGCTTAGAAGCAAGGACCCTAATCCTCTCCTGAGCTCCTCCTTTGAAGCATTTTAAAGGGGCATGTGCCAAATTTTAAACATGCATGGTAAGAGGATTGTGTATTTTTGTACTGGGATACCCATATTTAGGGTGACCAGATAAAATCCAGGTCAAGGCTCATATAACTTTAACAGTTGTAGAGAAAAGGGAATTTCAGCCAGTGTCATTTGTATGCAATTAGTTCCTGGTGAAATTCCCTCTTCATCATAACAGTTAAAGGTGCAGGCACTATACTAGAGTGACCATATACAAAAGAAGGCAGGGCCCCTGCAACTTTAACAGTTGTGATGAAGAGGAAATATCACCAGGAACTAATTGCCTACAAATGACACTGGCTGAAATTCCCTTTTCTCTACGACTGTTAAAGTTACATGAGCCCTGACCTGGATTTTATCTGGTCAGCCTGCCCATATTGATTTAATTGTAACACTACCCTTCACCCCAAAATACTGGGGATCCAAATCATCATCATCACATGTGTGAGACTTGAATGTCAGCATCCACAAATCAGAGAGGAAAAGCCAAATGCCTGGCTCAGCGTGTGAGATCCAGCATTACTCTCCAACCCTCAGTCCCAGAAGTGATAATGCTGATACAAAGCCAAAAGCTACAGCTGTTTTACAGAGGGAATTCTTTTTTTTTTCAAAAGTTAGAGAGGCAAACGGCATGCGGCTCCAAGGCTAAACCTGGTACAAAATATGCCATTTTGTTTGTTCTCTTCCTACATTTGCTGATTTCACTGGTGTAATTCACCTCATGAGCTCTCTGCTGGTGACAGCATGAGTTTTGTGTTTGTTCCTGGCTGAGAAAGTTGAGGAAAGAGCATATACCATAATATAATCCCGATGATACTTAGATCTTTCTTTTCTGGCTCTGAGCAATCCCAAGAAGTTTAGGGTAATGCGCTTCCTCCCAAGTTCAAATGACTCAACCCTCACTATCCATCCACAACTGATTGTGTAGGAGAGCCGGACAGGCCTCAGCCCACAAGCAGGGTGCGTATAGGTTAAGAAGAAATATTGCCACAGTACTGCCCCATGACACATCACTCCTACTTAAACAAGTTAGATATCTTTTCATGCTCCAGCTGGCACTGAATTCCACACAGCAGGAATATGAGAAATTGTGAACTGCAGCCTGCAGATGTGCCAGAAAACAGTTCCACAAAATGTTTGAATGTGTGAGCTGACACAGGAGCTATCCTCCCGTGCTCGCAAAATGCAACAAATGATTTGGACAACGATCACGCATCAACACTCATGAATAAAAACTGTTAGGTTTTGTAGTCTTCCTCCACAAACGTGCACTTACACACTTCTTTTTTTTTACACAAAATAGCGGTTTATAGAATTTCTATAAGTTAGGATGCTTCAGGTCTTTTCATTGGCAATAAAGATGCTCATCTACCCAAAGCATGAAAAGAAAAAAAGGAGTTTGTCTCCAGGTGTAGAAATGTGCATATATATATATATATATATACTCAATTTACTACTGCTGTAAAATTGGAAAAGATTTGTAAAACAGATTTGCTCTCTTACATCTATCAGGCATAGTCAGATATAACACAAAAGGATGCAGTGGGTTTTACACTCCATCCCTTGGCATCTTTTAAATGTATCCACTTAGTTTACTGGCAAAACCATGTTTTTACTACTCTTACTAGAGAGCTAATTCACACTTCAAAAGAACAAGCTGTATTCTTATCCTGCCTCATAAATCTACAAAATTATCCACTAACTGCTCTGGTTCGGGAATCTTTATTGTTGGCAACAATGTATGGAAGTGCCTATTTTAGAGGGACTTGACTGATTGAGTTTGCCATATTTGAATTGAGGAAAAATCAGGTACTAAGTCACATGCAGAAGCATTTTCATGAATGAATTGCCACTTTATGGATCCGGATGCTAGTGCCTCCCATCCCACCCAAAGGGTCCAGCATTCTTTACTTTGAAAAGAGGGTGGAACTATACATTTTAAGGAACACACATTACCTGCACCTTTCCAGAATGTATGGTACAACTTATCTCATGACCCAATACCATTATGTCCAGAAGGAAGGAGAGCTTGGGCGGTTTGCACTAGGCCCCCACAAAACAAATGCCCCAAGCCTCATCTCCTGTGCATACTGTTAGTTCCTGGCCCAACCCCGCCACACTGTTCCTAATGGTGTCAGGTCACAAGACAAGTTGTCATGGTTACAAAGAGGGGGAGAAGAACTCAACCCTGGGCTTCCATTTTAAGTGGCAGACCTGTGTTGCTTAGCATAGACAATAGTATCTGTTACAGAATTGCATTGCTCTTCATAAGGGCCATGCTTCCACGACACCTGCTTCTCCCCAAGCAAATTGTGTACCTCTTACTCCTTCCGTTTTTTATTCCAGCCACTCTTCTGAGGTCAAGTATTCTAATCTCCCAGAGTTCCCTATTCCTAAATACCCTTTCCATTTTCACTCATCGCTATCCTTCGCTCATATTCAGCTTCATTGCAATGCCATCCTCCTCCTGTTCACTCAAAGAGCATTCCACAGACAGAATGGTTGCATGAATGCTAGGCCATTAAACCTCAAGATTTCTGTGTGTGGCTCTGGGTAAACACTGAAGTCCCTGGAGCCAGAGAGAAGAGGAACTGAACTTCAAGGCGCTAACAAGCACATCCTATGCAGCACCCCTGCCAGGCAAGAGAAGAAAGCATGACAAGACTATGAGAAAAGCTGGAATGTGTGATTACACTGAAAATATCAACAGTGAAGGGTTAGCAAAGTGAAAAGACAAGGCACTAACCTAAGGGATAGGTTCAAATATCTCTTTAAACAGGCCTTTGATGGCATATTCTGAGGAATGTGCTTCAACTGTTGATGTTGATTTTTTTTTTAATTATAAGCATGCATTTGTTTTTATTGTTCTGAACAGTCTTGGGTTATTTATTTTATGAAGCAAGGCAGCACAGGGAATCTATAAAAATGTGAAACAAATAATACTTTAAAAAAAAATTGGGAAACTGCCAAAACCATTGAGGGAACATTTAAATATCTTGAGACACTATTTTTTCATTTCAATAGAAAAATGGAAAAGATTCTGGATATATATCCAAAAGCAGGTGGGAAATGAAATCTGGCACATTTGCAAATAAACCAATATTCTGTGTCTGATTGTGGCATTTCCTTGGTAAATTCAGATGACAGCCATGTGGAAAATATGGGGTGGTAACTCTACACACATGTAAAAACTGGTCATCTGTAGCAACCTGCTGCACCATAAACTCGTGCTCCACACAGCAGTGTAGAAACCTGGGGGATAATAGGAATCAACGCTCTCCCTGAGACCCCAGCAAAAATGGAGGGAAAAGATCCAGAGATGGCCCAAAAGCTTTTGGTGCTTGAAGTGAAGGACAAAATGGCGCCCCCTCCCATTCCAGATGGATCTGGCAGATGGATCTGTCTTCAACACTGATAATTTGACAGTATCTTTCACTGCCATTGAAGGCTGCAGGCTAGCATAGGGGTGCAAAGCAGGCCGTGGGGCCCACAGCTCTCTCCTCCAACACCTTGCTGCTGCCTCCCAGCATCTGTCACCTGAGGCAACTCCTTCACTCTGGCTAATGGTAGGGCTGGCCCTGGCAAGAGAAAGAAAACACCCCACAACCAGTGGAGGCTGATGGCCTTTACATCAGTGAGGTGATGAATCCACTCTGGGTTTCAGTCAAAAACAGTCAGAACAATAAGGGAGCTATCCAAGGTGCTGGACCATATCCCTGGAATAGGTTCAGCACCTTCGATAGTTTCTTTAGAGTTCTGACTGAAACCCAGAGCAGATTTACCGCCCCCTGACATAGGACCCACTGCCCACAATTAACAGGCCACAACTTACCTCAGAATGAAGTCACACAACATTCATCATAAATCTGTCTCACACAGCCTTCCCTAACCTGGTGCCCCACAGATGTGATGGACAACAATTCCTATCACCCCTGGCTGGGGAGGATGGGACTGTAGTCCAACACAGCTGAAGGACACTAGGTTGGGGAGAAGTTTGGGACCATGTTACTTGAAGGACTGTCATTACCCGTACTAGCTCCCTTCTAACTATCTAACAGTGTGGTAACCTTCCTTCCCACCCCCATCAACCAATGGCCACATCAAAGGAACTGGCCGACCCCAAGGTAGACAAGATTACTGACAGGCCACTATCCCAGTGCTTGAGCTGGGGCTGTAATCTTGTCCCAGAATTATAATCCTACCATCCAGTCCTGTAATCTTTTGCTTCAGCACAGTGGCTCACTGTAAACACTATGACAGGTAATGAATTTATTTTTACGAATGTCCCTTTGGATTAGCCTTCCCCAATCTACTGCTCTCCAGATGTTTTAGACTTCAATTTCCATCATCATAGCTAATGGTCAGGATTCTGAGAATTGTAGTAGAAAATATTTGGAGTACACTAGGTTGGGAGAGGCTGCTTTAGATGCATATAATTGTTCCAATGTCACATTTACATAATATGTTATAGGAAATTGTATACATTTTCAACCCATCCCATTTTGCTTTGAACAAACAGATACACACACACACACACACACACACACACACATGCAGTATAGACAGTATATCAGCCAGCATCATATTCAGAGGTAAATCTAATATGAGGATGAGGATGTACAAATAATGGCTAATAGCTCCGCATTGGGAAAATCCTTCCATTTCTTAACCTTCTGAACATGTGCATTTAGAACACCTATTTATGTCAGGCGTATTGGTGCACAATCCACACTTTGCCTGGAATATGCTGAAACTGCCACAATCTATTATATTTATGTGCCATATAGTATTCGGTGGTAGGATAAAATGTATTAGGAAACACTAGCGTGCGAACGTTAGCTTAGCAATAGATTTTTATGAAGAAACTTCTGTGTTCTGTTTAAATTACACACTGCTATGTAAGTATAACACATTCAGTAGGAACCTTTCTTTTTAATTTGTCTGTTGTCTCCCAATGATTGAAGAGCGTTTGCTACTAATAGGTATAGAAAGTTGTGAAGCTGATGTGAGCATTTTTATTTTATTTTTATTTTATTTTTTGGCTTAGAGCAAATACAATTTGACCATATTTGTTGCATGACAGCCTGCTGCGCACGTCAGTTTAGCTGACATAATCCAACAAATGTACACCAGAACAGCCATAATTTATGGCTCATACACATCTCCATTTACACTGACATACAATTATGTCAGAATTCAGAATTCAAAACAGAATTCAAGAAGTGGCTGAGGGATGCTTTACTCCTAAAAAATAACATATGAGAACAAGAGAATGTCAATGTCGTCTTCCCCAGTGCAAATCTCCACCAAAGTAGCCACCAAAAAATTTAAAACTCTTCATAGGGTGACCATATTTTGGAAACCAAAAAGGAGGACAATACAGTCGGCCCTCACGGGAGTGTGCCCACCGACAACTTCGCCCCCAGGGAGTATGTCCAGCACCAAGGGGGTGTGCCCACCTGAACATAGTCTTGGTCGCATGTCTGATTATACAGCACACAATTAAGACAAATATGTTCTACATAACATCTTAATGTTAAAATCACTGAAATAACAAGTGAGACATCCAATGTATCTGACATTAACTTTACTCCTACTTTTGTAGCTTTTGCTGTACTTTGTTGCTATACTCTGTGTGATACATTCTCCCCTTCCCTCAAATATCCTTTCTGATTGTATTCCCACTCTGCTGCAAGCTGCTGTTAACAGGGCTTGCTGCCAGCTGGCTAGCTGGTTTTTTTTATTTTAAAAGTTCAATTTTTAAAAAAACTTGTGTATGATTGTCACAAGTTTCTCTACTCTAACATTAGGATGGGTGTTTTGGGCTGCGGACACTACTTCGCCCATTCACACTTCTCACTTATATACATTAGCTTCTCAAGGCTTGCGCATTGAACTCCTGTCTACTTCCTGCACAAACACGTGACTCTGAGACCCTCTTTCTAACGCCCTGTGTTGCATGCCAGCACCATGAGGCTAAGTTACAACAGGTGTCTCTGGGTTGTCTGTGCAGCCTCTGTTGACTCTCTCTCTCCCTCTACTTCATGACAGCCAAACCAAAGCCTCCAGCCTCAATCAATCAATCTCCCTCCCAAAGTCTCCCAACAGTCCAGCCGAGCTGCGCACTTGTACCCTGTGGCTTGGGGGAAGTCTGGTGACTATTATTTTAAAAACCACTGCCACTGCCAACCGCCTCTGCCTGCACCAACACACTGGACCCTGGGATGCTCTTAAAAGGCTTTGTGTGGCATGCCAGCCTCTCAGGGCTCCGCTGCAGCCATCTCTGAGTTGTGTCTTCAGTCTAACTCTGTCTCTAAGAGATATGCCATTCAGCCAAAGCCGCAAATCTATCTATTTTTCTCTGACACGCACTTCAAACATTCTGCATTGCATGCCAGCAGTGCAGACAGAGCCTAGCTCACAAGTGAACAAAGTGAAGTGGAATAGAAGTGGTAACAAAGCAAAGCAACGACATGCCAGGTTCCAACATTTGCAGCAACAGGGCATCCGCAAAGATGAGAGCCTCTCTCTCGACTGGCACTTCATCGTTGGTCATGAGGGTTTTTCTCTAAGGAAGACCCTTCATCACCCATGATGTGAAACTCTGAGAAAAAGGCCTCTGGCTCATTCTGTTTTGTCCTGTGGGTTGCTTTGACTGACCTCTCCTTTTCCACATTTTGATCTGTGGATGCCTTGCCTCTGCAGAGCTCCAGGTGCCTGAGTGCCCACCAAATCTACAACTGGAAAGGTGCCATGTTCACATAGCACTTCTTAGCTAAAAACTTCAGATCCCCTTGATGCCAAGGGCTGAAACTGGTCAAGGTGCAAGAACCCAAAGAGGAGGTTTGACAACCTGAGTTTGAAGGGTATGGCTCCAGTTATTTAAAAAAAAAAAAAAATTCAAAACCTCAAAATTTTAAAAGTTCCTAAAAATCAACGGATGAATGGATCTGTTTCAAACTTGGCATAGCTGAAGCCCTACTTAGGGTCTATCATGGTGCCAAGTTTCATCTCCTTATCCTTAAAAATGACATTTTTAAATATATATATATATATATATATAAACCTTAGTTTTTTAAAAAAATCCTAAAAATCCACAGAGAACAGATCTACTTCTAAAACACTACCTAAGTGCTACCATGGTGCCATGTTTCATCTCTTTATCCTTAAGAATGACATTTAAAAAATAATAATTTCAAAACCTCAAACTTTTTTTAAAAATCCTAAAAATCAATGGATGAATGGATCTTCTTCAAACTTGGCATGGCTAAAGCCCTATCTAGGTGCTTCTATGGTGCCACGTTTCATCTTTTTAGCTTTAAAAATGACAGAGCTGTAAGCATTTTTGTTGATTCCCATTGACTATAAAGTAAAGCTGCCCTTTGGGTTGGGGGAGGATGGGACAAATCTGGATTTTCCTTCAAATTTACCCCTTCCCGGATTTGTTTCAGGAAATTTGGGAACCTTATAACTTGTGACAGAAACATCTGCAATGTAATGTGAAAAAAGACATTTTAAAGTGTGACATCCCCCGCTACCGCCACCGCCGCAAAACGTTTGGAGAAAAATAAATTCTTCTGATGATATTCAAGAAGAAAATGTGGACTTTGACACAAAATTCCACTGCATGAACAAAATGGGGTTACCTCAAAAGTTGGCATTCAGCATTGTTGTTGTTGTTTAAGGAAAATTAGTCAGACTCCATTTCTACAAATGTTTTAGTACTTCCAAAATGTGTATACAGTTACAGTTTTCATGATCATGACCTACCGAATGTCAGGTTCTCCTTGGGCCCAGACTCTGAAACAGATGATATCTCATTCTCAGAGGAAAAAGTGGACTTCTGGCCACAGCACAACCTGGAGTATTTGGGGGGGGGGGGGAAATCCCTTACCACCAGTGCTACAGATTTTCTGCCATTACTCCAAAGGCCTCAAGAACAGAAAAGCTGAAGATGTAGATGCACATGACTTGGGACCAAGCTATTTGAAAAACCTTATTTTCCCTTCTGAGCCTACCCCACATGTTACAGTCATCAGGACAGAACTTTCTCTCTGCCCCACTACCACTGGAGGCACATTTGGCAGGAATGTGAGAAAGGGCCTTCTTGGTGGCTGCTCCCAGGCACCCTACCAAGGGGGGCAAGGCTAGCTCCTTGTCCTTTGCCCTGCAGGCAAATACATTTTTACTTGGCAGGCTTTTAGAACTAGCTTTTAAGTGGCAGGTAATGTTCATTTCTTATACTTTTTCACTGTTGTGTTTTAATGTGTTTTAACTGATGTGTTTTAATTAATTATGCTTTTATTATGTTATATTTTTATCTGTATTTTATTATTGTTAGCAACTCTCCTGACATGAACCTACCAGAACACTACAATCAATATCTGAGGCTTTCTTCTGAGTGCCTTCTCCAAGGGAGGAGAGGGCCTTTTCAGTGATGGCCCCCTGATTGTGGAATAATTTCCCTACTGAGGCCTGCCTGGCACCAACAGTGTCATCTTTTCGACACCAGATTAAGATAGCCCTCTACTCCCAGGGATTTGATGGCACATGACAGAACATTTATGTCAGTTGCTTTTATCAGGTCCAGTATCTTAGTGTACCTGTTTTAGCTGTTGGAATTGTTTTAAATTCTCTATCTTAAAGACTTTATACTATATTTATAATTTTTATTTATTTAAAGTACAATCCTATGCATGTTTAGATAGAAAAAAGGGCTGCAACTCCCAGCCGGCCCCAGCCGGCATGGTTAGCTGAGGCATGCTAGGTGTTATAGGGTTGGTTGTCTAAATATGCATAGGATTACACCCTTAATTTATTTAAAATATTTCTTCATCATAATTCCAAGCAAGAGCCCTGCCAATGTGGCATACAACAATAAACATAATCAAAATGGATGTGGCAATAAAAGCAGTAAAAACACAATAAAAACATAATAAAAAGCAATAAGAACAACACCAACAGCAAACATTCTAAAAACATCAAACTCCAGCATAAAATATAACTTACAACAGACAACTGCAGCTACAGCCCAGTCTGATAACACATATTCAGGGGAAGGCCAGAGTAAAGCAGCAAATTTTCAGGGCCTTCTTAAGAGCCTGCAATTTTGGGGCCTGGCAGACCTCTGATGGCAACTTGTTCCAGAGGTGAGGGGGGCCACTGCGGAAAAGGCCCTTTCTTGTCTGGCCACAGGTGGGCAAATGAGAAGGGCCTCTCTTGCTGAACTTAAAGTGTGGGCAGGCTGAAATGGGTGAAGGGGATCCTTCAAGTAATTTGGTCCCAAACCATTTAAGTCTTTAAAGGTCAAATCCAGCACTTTAAATTGGATAACCAGTACAGCCGGTGCAGTATAGGCATTATTTGATCAAATTGAATCTCCCCACCAACACTCGAGCAGCGCATTCTGCACCAGCTGAAGCTTCTGTACTGTCTTCAAAGGCAGCCCCACACATTACAGTAGTCCAGCCTGGGCTGGCGTACCAGCCTAAGCTGGTGAAAGTCACTCCTGGACACTGCAACCACCTGAATTTCCCCAGTTCACACCGAGTCCAGGAGGACTCCCAGTCTATGTGCTTGGTCTTTTAGGGGAGTGCAACCCCATCTAAGACTAGCTGTAAACCTCCATCGAGATTAGCTGATTTCCCAACCCACAATAACTCCATTCTTACCAAGTCACTGCCTGATAGTTGCTGGAACAACAGCTCCCTGAAAGACCAACTCCTCCAACATAGACAGCACTTCTGCCCAGGGTCGCTCCTGCTACTTGGATTTTGTTGGACAGCAGCACTCCTGCTAACCCACTTTTCTTCACTGTCAATCTGCAACTGCAGCATGGGTCCAGACCCCTGCCACACCCTGCTTGTAAATGAAACAGCTAAAACATATTTTGATGAAGAAGTTCAGCCCCTTTGTTGTTTATTTATTTTGTGTTATTTCTGTCCCCTTTTGCAGAATGAAGAGAAAACTTCCAAAGCAGCTAGCAAGTATAGTTAGAAACAAAAATACAAAACAATAACCTATATAAATTATAAATATTTGGTATAAAATATACAAAATAGTAACGAATGAAATGGAGAGACCATCTGCATCATAATCAGCAGCAATATATCAGCAATAAAACAGTTTGAGAAACATTGAGATATTATTCATTTGCAAGGACAAGATTGATGTCCCCTCCGGGCACCTAAAATCAAATAAAGTAAGTTCCAGGTGAGTGTCTCTTCACGAGCCATATAAAGTCAGAGCATCCTCACCAAGAAGACCATGGCCGTTGTTACACCAGCCTGTTTGCCCAGAACCGTCTCCTGCTGGTCACTGTGCATGCAGATGATGCACAGGGACTCCCGGGGGCAGGGGAGATGGGCATGGGATTTCCCGGGGATAAGGGCTCCCTGGAAAATCTTGCTTTTTCCCTGGTCCCGGGAACTTCGGAGACCACAGGAGATGTAGCCACCCATCAAGGCTGTTGCTGCGCTTACTCGCAAGTATGTGCTGCAGCAGAAATGGGCACGGAGCTGCCCAGCATGCCTCCATGCCCATCAGGGGAGAGGGGGGAGTAACTCCACCATCCATAGAATGGTAGGGGGAGGGGGCCCACTATCAGGCGTGTTTTTTAAAAAAAGACTTACATTTTCCGGTGGAGAGCAAGTGCACTCTTCGGGCCCACCGTAAAAAAAAAAATGGCAGGCACCAAGGCGTGATGTCCTTCCTTCCTCCCAGGACGTTGTGCCTCCTATGTGGCTTAGAGCGACGACCCCGGAAGCAGGTACTTCCGGGAGCGCTGCCCCACCCTCCCTCTACATCTGTATGGTTTAAAAATGGCCCATATCTCAAGTCACCATCCACCTAACCTTGACAGCTAGGGGCACCTGGAGCTGGAATCAAGGACACCCTGTGTCATCCCTGCCCAAGTCTCCTCAGACTAGCTTACCTGCTTTCCACCTGCCTTGCTCCTCCAGTCTACCTGCACTTCCAGCAGCTGCTCCTTGCTGAGCCATCAGTTCCCATGGTATTCCTCCATCCCCAGCTTCTGCTTCTGCCACACTCTCCCTGACCCCACATCATTGCCCCTTTGGCTCTGCCTCTACAGCTTGCCTTTGTCCATTCTGATGAGTCGCCTAGCTGTCAATGATTCACACACCTTTGCTCTTCCAACTGCCTGGGCAGGGGCCAAGTTGTAGCCTCTCAAATCATCAGTAGCATGAATTCAACTTAGAATAGTTAGGAGGCTGAATGATTCCTCTTATTAAGATAGCACCATTAAATTTTATTACTCTGTTTTTAATCAGTAACTAAACATTAACTGATGGGAAAGTAATTTAAAAACCAGGCTGATTAAAGTTTAGATTATTTATGAGAATCAGTTCCTGAAGCAGTGTTTGAGAAGGTGGCAGCTAAACCATTTTTAATAAAGTTTTTTTTTAAAAAAAATCCTCTGTTCCAAGCACTATATCCTTTATTTATTAATGCAATCCCAGATCCGGTGGGTGGGAATAGAGAAACCTCATTGTTTAAAGCCATCTGTTTCATCATCATCTAGCAAGGTGGAGTGAAGGACAGTAAGCAGCCATGGCTGAGTGGTCACCAAGCGGAGGTTGGGAGCACACCCTTCCAGATGTCTGTTCTTGGGGAGAAACAGAGGCCAGGGTCACTCAGGTAGCACTGTGCAGGTGTGCTGCTGGTACATGGCCAGCAGAATCAGCAACAGGTAGCAGGTGATGGGGAAAACCTATCAATGCTGTCAATACAAGTGGCTTGCTTGTTACTGTGTGATTAATACTTAATTACAGTGGCTTGTTTATTACTGTAAATTTCTCTGCTGTTCTTTTTCCTAGCCAGCAGCTATTCCGTCCGGCTATAGAGCAGACAGAGAGAAGAGAAGCAGGCTTAGGCATGAGATGGGCACCAACACAGAGACAAGATGGGCTATTAAACAAGCTGGTTTATTAAACTGATATTAATATTTACTACTTGCTGACACTTCATAATGACTCAAGAGACACTGTAAATACAAGCTTTTAATGACTTCTTTTACTTCAGGCCAAATTCCCGAAACCTTCATCACAGCCAAATACACTCACAACTAGGTCCAGCTCTTGGGTAGAGTTTCCCTAAAACAACCAAAGCTCCTCCTGTTGTATTTCTGGCTGCTTGGACAGTTTGTCTGGATTTTTTACTAACTTGTTGCCAGGCTCTTAGGGCAGCCTCCTGGCATAACATAGCCAGCTGCTTCCTACTCCTGGGGGTTATCCTACAGAGAAGGAATAGATTAAGATTCAGGCCTTAGTTATTCACTTTCTCCACAGCTTTCTCCTAAACTTTCTATAACACCACCCACCAACCAGCAGACCTTCTCCTTCTTTGTCTACCAACCAGCTAACTAACGTAACTGTCAACTCCTTAACTGTCATATCCCAAGTGTTGTTTTCCGCCTAGCTAGAATCTCCAGCCAAGCAGAATTGAATTTACCTCATCCAGGCCCCATCTAACAATATTCAAAGCGATGGTCTCTTTCTCTCCCCCTTCAGAACATCACTAAGTAACTACTACACAGGCCTTTGACAGCGACAAGACAAGGACTACTTAGATACATTATTGCCTCATAGAGGCACACAAAGTAAACTTTACCCAACAACAGTTATAATATTCCTGCCATTTCTTCACCGAGCTTTTGGGGCTAGGAGTAAAGATGGTTTAAATAAATATATAAATAAATAAAGTGGTGACTGGATATGTCAATTTCATAGTATCTTTCATTGGCCTAGGACAAGAGGTCCTTGGCAATTTACCAGCAGCACACTTCCAAAGTCATTGCCTGCCTTTGCTTCTTTTCCTCCTTGCTCTCTAGTTAGTGGCAGTCCCTACTTACTGCCCGCCAGTCCCCTCACCAGCTGTGACTGAAATAGATTGCACTAGATAAAGAGGCATTGGTTCTTCCCACACAACAGATCTGGCTATTTTATGGTTATTTTTCTGCAAGGACAAACATCACAATAAATTCGACTATTTCATTTTTTTAGAATATTACTTCTAGTTGTGTATGCTAGTTGTGTATGAGATCACAGAACTTGACCTATAACAACTGAAAATGGAAACACCATATGACAACACATACAATATTCTGGATTATAGTCAACATGTTTTCCTGTTTCCACTACAACCATAAGAAGAGACAAGCTGGATCAGACCAAGGATCCATCTAGTCCAGCATTGAGAGCCAGTGGGGTTCAGAGGTTAGAGCATTAAACTGGGACAGGGGAGATCCAGGTTCCAGTCCCCATTTGGCCATGAACTCATTGGGCGACTTTGGGCCAGTCACTGACTCTCAGCCTAACTTAGCTCACAGGGTTGTTGTGGGGATAAAATGGAGAGTGGGGAAGGTGGGATATAAATGCAATGATGAATAAATAAATAAATTCTGTGGCCAACCAGCTTCCTCCTGCTTGTTGTCCCCCCAGCCATTTGTGTACATAGGCATGCCAACTCTGTTACTGGAGGTAGCATAGAGTCATCATGGCATTATAATTCCTACAATAAAATTACTTGGATGTCAAACAGGGAATCCATTCATCCCCACCCCAAACCAAAAGCCAAGCTGTGGATGCATTACCTAGGACTTCACCGCATTTTTTCACCAGCATCTTACTACATGAATCATGGCAGAATCAAAAGAAAGTTCGGTGAATGAAGTCTAAGATTGCCTTCACCCATGAGAAGAATCTAGCTTCATGTGAATGATGCAATAGCTGTTTCTCAGATGGTAATACTCCCTATAACATTTATGTGTAAATTTCTATCAGATGAACATCTGGCCCATTATTACTATGCCCTTTGTCATTTCACTTTTTACCTTTACTTTGCCCTGAATATGCAACATCTTTGCAAGGTAATTTCTTGATAGGAATGGCGTGGCAGGGCACGGAAGAACCACCCTGAACTTTGGAGTTTCTTACTAAGCAAAAGCAGATTCCCACCTGACATCCGAGGAGAGGGGCTTTTATTAATTAAATACAGCTGCACAGCCCTCAGCTGGATCGTTTTGATGGTTTTCGCTTCCATAAGGCCTTACAAACAAACTTTCAGTGTAATTTGGCTTTGAAAGCCTTGAAAGAAGAATGATGCAAGATGTGCGTATTGTACACTGCAGAAAATTGTATCCTATAAATAGCATATTAATCATTTATGGCTATCAGCTATGGCTTCTGATTTTAAACAATACACATTTTGAATGCCAATGGAAAAGGGGGAGGGAAGCCTGGCTCCTTCTGTTCAAAGCTGAAGCCAGAACAAAAATCTCTCACCTCTTGGGAGCTAATTAGTGGAGAAAGACTTGCTGGGGGGGGCGGGGGATTCCAGCCATCTCTTGTCGGGTCTGTTTGCTATTTCAAATCTTAGATAATAAATCACAACAAAAGCTATTAGACAGCTCGGAAGCCCCTTTGTTTCACTGCTGTCAAGAAGCTGATTTGCGGGAATTGAAAGGATTGCTCAGTCATTTGCATATTAGGAAAATTTTGCTTTCTGAATGAATTGCAAGAACGTTTTTAAATTACAAATATCCTAACAGAATTTGGGTATATTTTGCAAATATTTATCCAAATGGACAGGCATCCAAACAATGCATTTGTTCAGCTGGATTTTTTTAAATAGATGAAGTATCAGTCTCCACATTTTCTCCAGACTTTGTGGTAAACAACCTTTCTAAAGAGACATTTTTTAAAATGGCGTTGGCACAATAAAACCAAACAGTGCCTCAATGAAGCTTTCAATCTAATTTCTGCTGGAAATGCCCAGGGCATCCATAGGGGTGCTTAGTCTATTACTTCCTCCTCATTTTGGCTATCACTAAGCCATGGTTAACGTATGAGGAATTGGCCTCTAGGACTCACATTGCCTCCACCACCCAGCCTATTCCTTCTGGAGTGTGAATTATTCTTCTCTGGCATCTTCTTGCCTTCACCAAGGGTATGTATTTCATCAGCCAATTACTGTGGCTATAGCAAAGGAGGCTGGTGGCTCTGATATCAGTAAGGCAGTGAATCTGCTCTGGGTTTCAGATGGAACCAGTCAGAACTCTAGAGGAGCTATCCAAGGTGCTCCTTGGATTTTGGAGGTTGGGTTCAGCAAATAGATACCTCCCTTAGAGTTTTGACTGGTTCTGGCTAAAACCCAGAATGTATTCATAGTCCCACCAAAATCATAGCCACCAACCTCCCCTGGGTCTGTCTCAGCCCTATCTGAAGATGACAAGGATTGAACCTGAGACATTTTGTTTATTTATTTATTTTAAATGATTTTAGGACACCTTTAAGGGTAGATTCCTCTCAAGGTGGCATACAAGATGGAAATATAAAAGCAGGTATTTTAACATATAAAGCATGTGCTGTACCACTGAGCTATAGGCACACCTCCATTTTGGTATCCATGGTATGCTTAATCATGGCTGCTTAATTATGGTTACGCAATCAAGAGCACACTATCTCCTAGGGATGTGTATCGTATTGTTAAAATGTACGATAACGATACAATATGCTCTTCATCGTGCATGCGTTTAACGATAACAATACGATAGGGAAGCCTACGATAATTATCGGAGACAATAAAAAATCCTATGATAATTAACATATGTTATTGTTTTATCGGAAGGCTCTTTCTCTTTTGCCGCCACATGGACGGAGCTAGAAGGTGGGGTGTGCTTGATGAGACAGTGACCAATCGTGCAGCAAGGATTCCAGCAGGATCCAATCACAATGTTGGAGGAGAACTAATGATATCCTCGCAAAAAAAAACCCCACACTTGGTGTTCCAGCTCTGTTGGGAGTTAGGCATTGAGGGGAGAAGGGTGGATTTTGTTGGAGCTCTGTCCTGGCTCCTGGGTCTTATAGTTACTTGGTGGCGAATTGTTGGAGATTCATTGTAGTCTTGCATCTTTGTGTCTCAGGTTCGTTTGACTGTGCATTGCTTATGTGTTTGAGTTATAGTTTTTTTTATACGTTTTCTGGTTGGTTTGATTGAAGGGTTAGGTTAGCATGAGTGGGGGTACTGTGACTGAGGTAGTGTGTTTTGTCCTCTTCCCTGTTTAACTTTATTTTTTTAAAAAACTATATATATATATATATATATATATATATATATAATCTCCCTCTTTCTCTGGGTGTGTGTGTTTACTTGATTGACTGTGAGTGTGCTGGTGTGTCCTGTAGCCTGCTACACAGGATAACACTACACAATCTGTGGTCAAAGCAGCACACAAACTGTTTGCAAAGGATTGTTATTATTATAAATAATAATTTCATTTTCAATCACTTTGTCAGTATGAAACGCAGCTCAAAGGCGCGCCTTGGGCAAGGTGGCTCTAGCTCTAGGAGAGATGCTGTTGCTGCTGGGGGCAGTTCTGGGGTGGCTGTCTCTCCCTCTCACACATTTTATTTCTTTTTGAATGACGCTGCTCCAGCCAATGTTTGCAGTCTGGAGGGACTGCTTTAGTGAGGGGTTGCAAAGCAAAAGCAAGCATCCCTCTCACATATTTTATTTCTTTTTTAAAGACACTGCTCCAGCCAGTGTTTCCAGTCTGGAGGGACTGCTTTAGTGAGCCTTGAGAGATTCCTGTATTATTATTTTTCATCACCATGTCCCTGGGTCTGCTCCTTGTGGAGTCCATTAGTGAGGGACTGCAGAAGCATCCCCCTCATGCATTTCCTTTTTTTTTTTTTTTTTTTTTTTTTGAGACTCTGGTCCTGTCGTGACGCAAGCTCACCCCAGGCTTCTGCTCACGAACTTTAGGCAAACTGACACACTCCAAAAACAGTGAGACTTCTTTTATTGTAAAATCACATGGAATTCAAGCACAACGGTTTCATTTCTGCATACACACTCTTGAAGCTGAAAACTAACCAGATAGCTTTCAGGTACAACGGCTTAATGTGAACAGCAAATCACTCAGGGGGAGACATTTAGAGTTAGCCCCTGTCCCATGCGAATAGTCAGGAGTGGCCACACACACTGACTCATCAGGAACACAAGCAAAAACTCAAAGGAGAAACCCCAGCACAGAAGTGCATGAAGTCTGACAGTAGACAAGATCATCTTGAACCAAATCAAACTCAGCCTGCCAGGGACACTGAGCTGATCACGTAAGTAAGATGTCAGGGGACGAACCTCTTCGATGTAGGAAACCTTCCCTGCTCGTAGCTTTGGCTCTGAGGAAGGCTGTCTCGCAGGTCACACACACACACAATTCCAGAACAGCAACGATCAGCCTCAGAGTTCCCCTGTGCCCGTACTTTGGCACCATGCAGGGAAAAACAGGCTATAGAACACAAATCCAGAACAGTAATCTGCAAGTCCAAATCTATGAAAAGCCACAGAGCACTTTTCATGGCATAGTTCTTAGAAATTCCAAGTCCAAATAGCAACAGAACATGTACAGAGTGCATCCAACATCTCCAAACCAGATAGAATCCCAAACACGAGTTTCTTGGCAAGCGTAGAATAGATGAACAGGCAAACAGACAACAGATGATTCCTAGCAAAGGGCCTCCCCCTTTGCTCATTCTTCTTATAGCCTGGAGGCTGGCTACCCTTTGCTCGTTCTTCTTATAGCCTGGAGGCTGGCTATTCTAAGCCACTTTGACAGACAAGGCTTCAGGCCTGTAACCCAAACTCATGTGCCAACAGGGCAGCATGGTTCAATCTCCTCTTGATGACGACACTATGTGAGAGACAACTTGTAAGATAGCCCCCCAACTTTTCAAAACATATCTTTGTTCTCAAGGAAACTCGAGGCCTCGGCTAGCAGCCACAGATAAGCACAGAACAGAGACAGACTTTCTCACAACAATTGCCAAGCTTTCAACTCACAATTCACTGGGCCAGCCTAGTAAATTGTTCATGAAGCACCTGACATCCGACAGGTCCAGGCAATGTGCCTACCTCTACCCTGAACGTGACTTTTATTGGTGAAGTGCCTACCTCTACCCCGAAAGTGACTTTTTATTTATTTGGCGAAGTGCCTACCTCTATCCCGAACGTGACTTTTTATTTATTTGGTGAAGTCCCTACTTCTACCCCAAACATGACTTTTATTTGGCGAAGTGCCTACCTCTACCCAGAACATGACTTTAATTTGGCGAAGTGCCTACTTCTACCCCGAACGTGACTTTTATTTGGCGAAGTGCCTACTTCTACCCTAAACATGACTTTTACTTGCCACTGCTCCAGCCAATGTGTGCAGCTCTAGCATGAATAACTGACCACCTGCCTGCATGGGGATGGCGGGCAGACTGGGTAATTTTAACTTTCAAGCATGTTGAGGTCAAGGCAGTGCATGAGGGTTGTTTTGATGGGATACTCCAGGTTTCCACACTTCCGGGGTATCTCCTGGCCCAATGAGGCCCTGCCTGCTAAGGCTGGCTAAAATAACGGTAAAGCCCATGCTATTCCCCTACCCCCCAATCCTTTTGTTATTTCATTTGTACTTAGACATGCATGGCCTAATCAATGAAACAAGGCAGCAGCAGTTCTGCTATTGCAGTGGAATGCAATGCATCCACTCACTGTGCCATGCAAAGGCGCTAGTGGGATCCTCCAGGTTTCCGCGCTTCTGGGGTACCTCCTGGCCCAATGAGGCCCTGCCTGCTAAGGTTGGCTAAAATAACTGTAACGCCCGTGCTATTCCCCTACCCCCCAATCCTTTTAATTTGTAGACATGCGTGGCCTAATCAATGAGACAAGGCAGCAGCAGTTCACTTCTTCTGATTAACACATTTTACTTTTATGACTGCATATGGAAGGCACTGCCTAGGTTTATCCACAGGTTTTGAAAGTTCATTGTGTTCATAAAAATATACCTATAAGTCTCAGCAGCAGCAGCAGCATGGAGTGCATTACCGGAAACCGTGCATGTTATTGAGAGCTTACTTCGGAGCAATGTCTGCAGCTGTGCATCTGAAATTGGGCACAGTTGAGTCCCCTTAAGGCCATCGGTGAGATGCCCATGAGTACTGGACGATGTCTCTTGAAAAAGGACCACATTTCAGCCACCTGAAACAGTGTATTTGAAAGCTTACTTCCAAGAAACGCTTGCACCGATTGTTCTAAAATTTGGCACACAAGACTAGCAACACTCAGTCTGCACTGTGACCAAGTTTCAAACCTGTAACTTGGAAAATTAAGAAGTTTTAGGCCTTTCAGACTCAAAAATCAACTCTCTAGGGCAAAATGGAGAAACAATATAATATCATATTTCCGATAATTATCAGAAATACGATACGATACGGTTCACCTACGATATTATCGGAGACGATGATTTTTTTGGTCCAAAATTACGATAACGATACAATACAATATTTTTGGGCATGTACATCCCTGCTATCTCCCATCTGAAGACCTTTATCTGAACTACACCATTCAGGTTTTATATGCCCATTAAAATATAGTCAAACTAAGCAATAACAAAACTAAGCACAATGCAAACTGGTTATTTCTCTCTGGAAAGATCCCCATATTGCCAATAACCAAGATATTTGGATATTCCAAGTGTGGACTAGCTGTCTTATACAGCAGACAGTTGTAGAATGTTATCAATATCACTGCATCACCTCTGTTGCTTCCATGATAACTTGTGCTTTCCTCCTGGGGTCAACTGCAGAGTTAGAATTGATTGCTATGCATTTAAAGATCTGCATGCAATGTAAAAACTAAGTATTTTTATTCAATTGAAACTTCACTGTATCACCGGGCTTGCTGCATGTTTAATGAATTGGTATAGAAAACTCATTTCAGTGCTTAATATATGCAGGGGTTATAAGGAAATGTTAGGATTTAATTAATCACAGCATAAAAGTTATTGAACTTAATTGTAGGCAAATAGTAGTAAATTATTCTTGCAACACCATAACTAACATGGTTACTCCCTCCGCCCTCATGGTTATATATCTGGGTTAGCTTGATACATATTTATTGGTATAACTAGATTCTGTACATTTATTTAATATATTGGTACATTACTAACAGATCAATCCCAAACACAACAAATTTGAAGCAGGAATACAAACCTCCAGATCCCAGAGCAGGGCACTGGGTAGTTAATTATAAGAGGAGCATCATATTTTATACAATGAAAGCAGACTTCCACTGCAAGAACAATAATTTCAGTTCATTTGCTAGAAAAGGAAGTAGGATAATCAAGACTTTCATTTTTCATATAACTCTGTTCTGCCACTCATATCCCTTTATTACATGTCATTTATAATTAACTAGCATACTCAAGATATATTGCATTGATACTGTACCTCCAATTTTATCATGGACCTGGCTTTATATGTAAAAGCCTTCAGTGTTTATTTTTATTACATTTTTTAAAATAGAGAGACTTCTCAGAGTAATATTTAATGGTGCTCAGAGAGTAAGAAATCTACCTTGTAAAATCACCTCATCTCCAAATGGTCTGTTCTTTACTGTCGCAAAAATAGTGCTCTTGAACATACGGAAGCATTCAAAATGGAGCAACTTGTTCTTAGGCCACAGAAGTAATCCTAGTTGCCATCATGAATTTATGGACCCAGTCCACTGAGTACTTCATTTGAAGACTTTGAAAGTGCACACACAGGTTTACACATGCATGTACATCCATTGATTTGTCCCCATTTGATGTGTGAACTGACTTCACTGCAACATGAAGCATTTGAGATAATCTGAAAGCTCTGGCTTGTAGCACTTGTGGTGTCTAGGGCTTCAGGTTTTGTTGATTATTCAGTGAAATCAATACATTTCAAGAGGAGGGCTGTAGCTCAGTGGTGGAGCACATTATTTACATGCAGAAAGTCCCAAGTTCAATTTTAGAGCATCTAGTGGTGATTCCTGCAAGACCTACTTCCTGTTCCTTTCTCTGGCTTACTTCCACTTGGCCTACAAAGTAGGGTGAACATATGGAAAGGAGGACAGGACTCCTGTATCTTTAACAATTACATAGAAAAGGATATTTCAGCAGGTATTATCTGTATGCATGCAGCACCTGGTCAAATTCCCTTTTCATCACAACAGTTAAAGCTGTAGGAGCCCTGCCTTCTTTTGTATCTGGTCACTCTGGGCAGGGCTGCTGCAGCTTTAACTGTCGTGATGAAGAGGGAATTTCACCAGGTGCTGCATGCCTACAAATGACTCCTGGTGAAAGGCAAAGCCCTGCCTGAGTCTAACTATGAAGGCCACCACCGCTGCTGAAGGTGCCTTGTAAGGATGTCCAGATTTTGTGAAATCCATCCCGCATATTTTTCGAGGATTGGGTGGTGTCGTTCATTCCAATGTCCGTTCACAGACAAATTCAAACTTTTTTCTGTATGCAGTAAAATACACAAATAATTCCGTAAGAATTATATTATACATCTCAACAGATAGTTGTATATTTTCCTGCAAATGAATTTGCATAAATTTTGGGAAAATTAAAAAAAAAATGTGGAACCCCCGCATGGCCTGGGGAGGTTGATCCAAAGCGGATTCCAAAGGATGGAGTCTTGGAAATCCAAACTCATTTTAGTCCATCTTGGATTTCTTCAACATGCCTAATGTCTAGAGACCATCAGGGTGGAGTCTTATTTAGGTTTCATAGCTGGGGGTAACATGGATTTATGTTCCTGCTATTTCGATTATACTTTTGTTTGGCCTTAGCATGGGTTTTTTAAATTTAGAGCAAATCCTAGCGGATTGCTGCTCAATAGAGAGAGGGCTTCAACCTCTGAGCCCTTTGGCTATCCAAAGCCATGTTGCCAAGAGCCAGACAGGGCAGGAGCAGGAGAGAGGCTTCTACAACCTCCCGTTCCTCCACTTAAAAACAGAAAATCCAGCTAGATGGTCCTCTCACCACATCTAGCTGACTTATCAAGCAGTGCAAAATATGATAAATAACCACCAATTGTGCATCCAGTTTATAATCTCGAAAATAATTTTTTTATATTAAAAAAACATATTAAAATAAATGTGAATTTTTTAGCATAAAATACCAGCTTCAGCCAGTGGGCGAGGAGGGCAAGACAGAGGCTCTTGGATCCAGCATCATCTCTCCCCTTCCCTCCCCTCCCCTCCCACTGAAATATCCCATTTTCACCTCCCTGACCTCTTCCAAGGATGTTTCTACATGCTCGGGAGAGAAGACACTGCATTTGGATTCCCCCGCCCCACCGAGGTCATAGCTGTGTCTATGCCCTCAGGGAGGGGGGGATCTGCTCCATCTTATGGCTCCTCAGATGCCATCTGAGAAGCCATAGAATGGCTCTGTGAATGTAAATTTATGTGAGATATTAAGCCTTTTTGTATTACTATTTCAATTTTGGTTATGACTTGCCATTGTAAATGAATGATCTGGAAACGTGGCTGTAAACAGCTTGGGGCCAGGCTGCCTGAAAGATCACTTTATCCCATCTGAACCTGCCCAGTTCTCAAGATTATCTGGAGAGGAGCTTCTTGGGAGACTGCTGTGTTTAATGGCGACCTCAGAGGGGGCCTTTTCGCTAGATGTGCCCTGGCTGTGGAACTCACTAAGGAAGCTAGATTCCACTGACAGGCAAAGATCACTTAGTTCAAGAAGGCCATTGGCCTATCAGCAGGTGTGTTGGGCTGGGTACTGATTTTACTCTGTTACTGTTGTGTTTTTAATTGAGTGTGTGTGTGTGTGTGTGTGTGTGCGTGTGTTTGATGTATTTGTGGGCTACAAGTGAAATGAATAAATTAAAAAGGTTATGTCATTTTCCTGCTGTTTCTGTAAGCTGCTTAGAGCCTGTTTTTTAACCATGGAAAGGCAGCATACTTATAACTGATGCTGGTGATGATCTCCAGATAGGGCTGCAAAAGACCCTTGTCTGAAACACTAGAGAGCCAGCTTCCATTCAGGGAAGACATACAATAGGGTGACCAGATAAAATCCAGGTCAGGGCTCATGTAACTTTAACAGTTGTAGAGCAAAGGGAATTTCAGCCAGTGTCATTTGTATGCAATTAGTTCCTGGTGAAATTCCCTCTTCATCACCACTGTTAAAGTTGCAGGGGCCCTGCCTTCTTTTGTATATGGTCACTCTAGTATAGTGCATGCACCTTTAACTGTTGTGATGAAGAGGGAATATCACCAGGAACTAATTGCATACAAATGACACTGGCTGAACTTCCCTTTTCTCTACAACTGTTAACGTTACATGAGCCCTGACCTGGATTTTATCTGGTCAGCCTAACATACAACCAACCTTTTATGCTGCAGTCATGAAGTGATGAGCATGCATGTGTGAACCACAACAAGCTTTCATGTTAATCCATGTTTTTAAGTTTAAAACAAGCTGAAATGAAAACAACTTTATCATAATACTTTCTCTGTGCTCTTTTGTGCAAGAGCAGAGTTGCAATCCTGCACGAAAACAACAACAACAACACACACACACAAAGCTCTGAAAGACCCTGAGACCCAATCAGAATGTGTCAACAATGCTCTCCCCCTCACCCCTGATATCCATGGGCTTGTTCCACACAGCTGGTTGACTGTTCACTGAGCCCCGCTGCTTGCGAGGAACAGGAACAGCTTTGTGAGGAGAGGGCACACCTGCTGCCCACCTCAGGATTTTTGTGAGGTGGGGGGGGGGGGAATGGGACAAAAGCTGTCAACAATATTCTGAAAAAACTGAGGGGTCATCCCTAGAACACAAGCGGGATCAGCTGTACGGTAGGATGACCTCAATACTATCCTGGAATAAATGGCTGATGTAAATAAGGTCTTGGTCTGATCGAGCATGGCTCTTCTTATGTTCTTATGAAAGAAAAATCTCAAACTTAGCAGATCTTCAAAAGCTTGCTCAACAACTGAAGCTAAAATTACTAAATTAGCACTTCCTGAGCCATCCATTTATTCAATTTGGAAGAAACCAACAGCATATTAATGCAAGCAGAACCCACAGTGGTTTTCAAGCAGAGGCTGGATGGCAATCAGTCAAAGATGCTGTAGTTGCACCCTGCATTGAGCAGGAAATTAGACTAGATGACCTCCAAGGTCCCTCCCAACTCTATAATTCTAAGCCTCATCTAGTCCAGCATTCAGCCACATGCCTCTGGAAACTCAGAAGCATAGTGTGATGGTAATGACTTCCCTTGTCAGAGATATGCTGAATGAATGCAATAGGATACTACCTCCTGCGCCGTGTGCTTGCAGGCTCCACTGTTCATGGGACAGGACATTGGTGCTTCTAAAAATAAACCAAGAAGAATGGAAATACTCATTTCCAGAATGGGGCAGGTCAGTGAAGCGCACAGAAGGAAGCTCTGATGACTTGTCCCAAGCTGGAAATGAGCATTCTGCTCATTTCCAGGGTTATTTTTAGAAGCACTAAAGCCCTGTTGTACAAGCAATGGGTCCTGCAAGCACAGCAGAACCTGTGGAGGAGAAGCAGCCCCATTGGATATTGTCCTGGGTGTCCATTTAGCAATCCTTTCCATTTACTCATCTAGTGGATTCTTTTGTTATAAATGGGAAGTTGGCGTACACTTTTCTTCAATAAATTTTATAACTAATAGCTACTGAAAGACTGGGGTCCCCTCCACAAGGATTCGCTTTTGCGCCCGGTTAGGAGATTATGCACACTATCCCTGAAGCGCCTTTACGCCTAATACCTTTGCACGAGAGGCGGCGACAAAAGGCGCTTCCCTCCCCTCCCCTTCCCTCCCCGCCGCTCCCCAGCTGGCTGGCTGGTAGGCTGTGGGCAGCAGGCGAGCGATCCTCCTCCTCCTCACCTTCCTTTACCCCCTCTTCTTCCTCCTCCTCCTCCCACCGCCCCCCCCCACGGGCGGGCGGGCGGGCTCTCTTCCCTCCTTCGCCGCGGCCAGGCAGCCCCCTCCTCATGCTGCTCCGGCGAGCGGAAGGGACAGCCGGAGGGCAGAGGGTAGTCGCCCGCCTTCCCCACGTGTCTCCCCAGCTTCAGTTCAATGCGCTTTAATGGACGGAGCAAAAAAAACCTTGCTATTTAACGCGCATTCGATAATGCGCACAATCGGGGAGATAACGCGCCTCTACGCCCCATTTGCGCTCCGCTGGTGTAGAGGTAATTTTTTAATGAGACTTGAAAGAGCTTTAAATCGCTCTTGTTGTAGAGGTAATTTTTTTAATGCACCTTGAAAGAGCTTTAAATCGCTCTTGTAGGGGCAGCCTTAGCCTCCATGAAACAACACTCCAACATGAACCAGGTTATCTGAAAGAATAAGCCCTGAGATCAGCATCAGATGCCTTGCTCTCTGGCCCACCAATAAATTATGTTAGATTGGTGGGTATCACCTCTAGAACTTCCTCCCCAGGGAAATATGTACGGCTGCATCACTTCTGATTTTTAAGAAAGTACTCAAGACCTTTTTTTCTAAGGCTCTGTTTGGTTAGTGTGCTATTCTTGAAAACGTTAGCTGCTGCTAGTTTTGACTTAATGGGCTTTAACTCAAAAATTGGAATGGAACTTATATTTCTATGTGATTTAGAATTATTTGTAATTAGCCTTGCGAAAGCAGTAAAATGACAATTGAAAGTCAGCAAAAAAAACCTTATATGGTCATATTTAACAACCTAACCTCTGTTGGTTTCCAGTGAAAACCAGTGTGGCCTAGGTTGCGTAACATTTGCATTAAAATCTCAACCCAAGATATTAACAGCATCAGCATTAATATATGGCAATAATAAATGTCTTAAGGCTGAATAGCAGACTTTAAATCTTTATAGTTCTGCTCTGGTAAACATCACTCATGATGGCATGATCTAAAAGCTTATTTATATGGCATAACGTTACATAAAATAATAATCAATTGTGCAGCAATTCAGATGATGCTGACCAGAATCAAATCAACCCGTAAGGTTGTAGATAAGTTTTGGATATATCTGCCCAGTAGCCAACCATTGAAAGAGGAAGTTGGTAAGTCTACAATTCTGTTGAAACAGAGTGTGCATGTATTGGCAAATCAGCATGTGTAATTATATATCTGCAGTTGGTTTTTGGGAGGGCCCATCCAAGTCTTCCATTTTCAGATGTGCTTTCTTGTTGCATTTGATCCTATATGTGGTCCTCCCTCGTCGTCCCCTTGCCTTTTTGTTGGTGTTCCTAAACTGTGTAATGTTTGTACTTTACCACTAGATGACACTGTAATACAAGTGTATCAGACTTGCTGCCTGAATTGACATGTATCATTAATGTTTTAAGTGGAACTCATATCTCCCCCTAGAAAAGATGCATATATTGCTAATGTGGGAACAGCTCATATGTCTCCCACAGAGGGAGGGGCACGAGACTCCACTTTGACATGGTGCATGTGAATACAAGAAGGCAGCTGAAGTGGCCTGTATTCATACATATTGGACTGCTAAATTTGCATTGCCTCTTGAAAACTACAGATTAAGCATTGAGATGTAGCAGCCTTCTATTCATTATCTCCCCTTGCCTGCTCTTTGGAACATCTGAGGCCCCACACATTACAGTGGACAAGTGTCATGGTCCCTGTCCAGGACTTCAGATAGGAATCAGACATGAAGTGGGAGGAGACAGTTGAGTCCATTTCACCTACACTCTGAGCAGAGAAGTGAAACCTAGTCTCTGAAAGCCTGGAACACAACCCCCCCTCAAGTCAGGCGCTCTTCCTGACACCCCCAAAGAATCAAGCCCCATCATGTCAGACTCCTCCCACAATTGTCTGCTCACCAGTTCAGAGGATGCAACAGGTTGAAGTAATGGAAAGGTTTCAATGTGCTCGGTTCCAAGCCTGAAGGCTGTCCCTTTAATGCAGTTGTAGGCAATGTACACCCTGTGGGCCCACACACACCCTATTTACACACACACCCTATTTACATTCTTTCCCCCTCAAAACTGGCATCTGGGCCAGATTTAACTTGGCAGCAAACCAGGGATTTGGGCAGCAACCCAGCAATTTTGGACCATTTGGAAGGTGCCCTGTGGATTGCAGCCCCGGGCAGGGTCCAGGGGGGCAGAAATGGGCCCAGAACCTATGTATGTTGCTTACCCCTCCTTTAATGATCTCTGCTCCTTGTCCATCAGAGGTAGTAAAAGGGGGAATCAGAGTCAGAAGCTGAAAGGATATAAGGCAGCCTTCCTCAGCCTGGTTCCCTCTGGATTACAGCCCCTATCAGCCACATCCAAAACATCTGGAAGGCACCAGGTTGGGGGGTTGGCTGATAGCATGTGTCAATCAATGTGAGCTGGATCCCATTGGAGTAAGTGCCGTCCTTGTGATCTGTCCATGGTCTTGCAAGCAGCCTTGCCTCTGACTTGCTTCTCCTGAACTCAGCACTTGTGTATCAGCTTGTCTCTGCCTGCAGATATACTGTCTTCCTCATTGATCCTGGTTCTCTCACCCCAATTGTTGGCTGGATTCTCTGCACACAAACACCCGCCCCAGGCCATCCAGAGGCTCCAGGACATCTGGAGAAGTAATTGAACAAAAGGGCCAGGAAAGGAGTAAGTATGAGAGGTCACTGGTATTGCACTTTTCACTTCGTTGGTTTTAAAGGGATAAAGGCTATTCCCAGACAGCAAATTGGCAACCCTATTTTAAAGCAATGGCGATATCTATTACTTCGTGGAATATATTCTAGTACTGTGCTGAACATTTTTCTCACTTTTGTTTACCATTCGCATTCAATTTGATAGAAAATAAATTTAATTTCTTTTTGAAAGTGATGGTGAAGAAAATTTCAGAGAAATTCTCAAGGCTTTTGTTTGGGGTTCTTGTACTTACCTTACTTATGAGGAGTGTGAGTTTCCTGTCTTTCATTGTATAGTCATCTCTCTGGTAGCCTGCAGCCTCCTTAGAATGCCACACTTCAATTCAAGCCCAGGGGAAGATATCATGAGGTAATTTATTCCCTAAATCTTTTTCAGTTCAGGATACACAGGCTGCAGAGCAATTGAGAGATTTGTAATAGATAGAAAACACAGAGAGGGGTGAGGGGAATCCAAAGAATTGGAATCCAAAGAAGTAGAAATGGAACTGGAAAATATATACTTTAATAAAATTAATTTAAAAAAATTACAAAGAGTTAGGAATCCAATATTGAAGAATATTTTGGAGATTTGGGCTAAGAATAAGATTAAATTAATACCCGCCGTCTCTCCATTGACTCTGGTAGAGATGATGGAGAGCTTCCCAGAAAATCTAAAAGAAGTAATGGGGAAAATATTAAGAAAACAAAACATACATAGATTAGAAAGAGTGATAAAGATGGACAATTTAAATCAAATAAAAGAAACATTAAGGGAAGAGACAGTTTCATGGATTAATTGTATGCAGTTGGAACAGTGGATAAAGAAGTGGGTAAAAGAAAATTAAAAATGTAGAGAATATACGATATTTGAAAAAATGATAACACAACGACGAGAGAAAGAACAAAATATGGTATTAAAAGGTATAACAAGTGAAAATTATAAAATATTGATGGTTGCAAACTGGTGTGGGAAAAAGATATGAAAATTTCAATAAGTAATCAGAATTGGGCGAACTTATGGGGAGCAAGGAATTTGAAAACTTTATCAGTAAGGATAAAAGAAAATTATTATAAATTAATATGGCGATGGTATTTAACACCAATTAGATTGAATCAAATAGATAAAAAATATTCGGTATTATGTTGGAGAGGATGTCAACAAACTGGCACGTATGTTCATATGTGATGGTCATGTAAATATGTACAAAAGTTTTGGCAAATGGTATATAAAGAGATAAAAGAGATAACGGGAATTGATTTGGAGTCATCCCCAAAGATTGCGTTATTATCAATATATGAGGGGATGAAATGTAATCAGAATACTAAGGATTTAATTACTATGTTACTAACTGCAGCAAGATTAATAATAGCAAGGAAATGGAAGATGAAGGATAACTATCAAATGGTTGAGTGGTATAAAGAGGTATGGGATATTGCTATTAATGACAAACTAACATGTAATATTAAAGTAGAAAAGGGAATATGTAATAGAAATGAATTTGAAAATATATGGAAATTATTTTTAGAGCATGTATTGTTGAGAGGGAAAGGACACAAACCTATGCAAGAAGTATCACAATTTTGGAAAATGTAATGAAGAAGAATTGGTCCTGGTGAGGGGTGCACTTGGTGTATAAAGAATGGAAAAGAATGGTATAATTGTAGTTAAGAATTGAAATAAAATTTAAAAGAGAGAGAGAGGGGGGGGAGAGAGAGAGGGAGGGAGAGAGGGAGGGAGGGAGGGGAAGAGGGAGCACCCTCAGCCCCTTCGCAATGATTAGATAATCTCAAAAAAAATCATAAAAATAAATTATAAAATCTCCTGAGAATGAAGCATAACAATAGAGGCCCCTTTCAGGGCAGGGGGAGAAAAAAAATCAGGTAATTGGAGGATAAATTTAGGCACAACACTAGCTCTCCTTGGAACTAGATACAACAGTGCTCCCCTCCACACACACACACCCCGCATCATGGTGGATACAAAATGGGGGCCAACCTGCCAATGCAGTTGAGGCTGTGCATCCTTATTAAAAAAAAATGGTGAGCCCTACCTGTGACCCTACCTGTGAAAAACTGTTGAAACCGTTGCAGGAGAATTGGGTGGAAATAATGAGACGACACACAATATAAATGGTTTCAAATCAGGGCCACATTTTTTAAGATCTGCAAAGGGAGCACTGGGCGGGCCCTAACTATGCCATATAACTAATAGCCATTTTAACAGGCGAAACATTCTATGCCTGCTGAGTAGCAATTAATTGCTCACCACCCCCGGGCTTACTCCTTTTGGGGAGGGGGGCCTTCCTGTGTCGCTCCCCACCCCAGGCTGTGAAACCTGGGTGGAGCAAGGTGAGTTGGCCTCACAGGTAAGCCCTATCCCCCCACTGGGGCTGCAGAACCTTCAGCAGAAGGCCCTCAAGCATCACCTGTCACCACTTCATGGTGCCACAGAATGATCACCATCCCTGTTCTCTAAATGTGCCTGCCCCTAACGCCTAAGCCAAATGTGACCAATACGTACTACCCAATGAATCCTAAGACACTCTCTCCAAACTTAAAGTGTGAAGTAGGCAAAAAACATGTAGCCACAGCCAATCAGGCTACATGAAAAAAATCCTACTCGGCTCTCAAAAGAGGCAACTGGATATCCTACACTGCATACTGGTAGGGAGGGAAGGAGGGAGCCACGATCCAAAGAGGCCGGTGGTTGTATGCGGCCGCTTAATATAGGCGCTGCTGCTCCGCCCCTGGCCAGTGGCACCACCTCACCTACTCCAATGGGAGCAAAGCCCGTATCTCCTTCCTCCCACGCTCGCAACCCCCTCCCCATGGCCACATGAGCAGGACGTGGGGGAAGGGCATTTCTCCTCTCCCTGGAAAAAAATGGTGAAATTGTACCCCCAGTTTCTCTGTCCACAAATAGGTGCATATTATTATTATTATTATTATTATTATTATTATTATTATTATTATTTACATTTATATACCACCCCATAGCCGAAGCTCTCTGGGCGTATCCTCAACAAATGGGTGTACAGAATTTTGAGAGGACATTTGTGCACAACTCTAATATATTCCATGTCTGGAAAGCTGTGAAGTTTAAACTTTGCATCCCTATAATCTGTGCAAATTGTTTGCATCCAAAGCCATCATGGGAACTATATCTTCTAGTGTCCCAAGATCTGAGACTTAATTTACATCTACCTTCTTTGCTCCCAATTCTGTTTCCATGATAACGCACGTTGCCCCTGAAATTAAGCTAGGGATGCTTGAGGAACTTCATATTTACTCATTCTGATATGAACTGACCTGATCCACACCTCTCAAACTTCTGCACCAATCTTTTACACCGAGCTTTCACATTTCCTTGATGTGCTGACACAGTCCTTTGCTCCACAAAAAAAAAAAACATTTTAAAATGCCATTTTTTTAGAGAAAAAGACATTTAGAGACATGCATTTTAAGAGAAAAATACATTTTAAAATACCCATTTGGAAACATATTTGAGTGCAGATTTTTAAAAAAATTCATAGACTTATGCAGAAATCTGCAGAACGGACCAATGGGTGAACACATACAAAAGTGACATGGAGCTGAAATAGAATAATTTGACCATCCATGCGTTGAGCATTTTTTCTTTTCCCCAAAGTGTGCATTTCACAGTAAGAAAAGCTAATACTCTCACATATTCTCTCATAATAAATAAGCGAGTAATGGGAAATGGAATGTTTCATTTGAAAAAAAACCAGTCTATTAAACTGTTCTTTTCTTCCCAGAAAGCTAGAAGTCATTACTTTGGTTTTAGGAACCATCTGCTCCATAACTCAGTCGGGTTTCAGGCCTGGCTTTGGTACTGAAACAGCCCTGTTCACCCAGTCTGATGACCTATGTCGGGAGAAAGACAGGGGGAGTGTGACTCTGTTGATTCTCCTTCATCTTTCAGTGGCTTTCAATACCATCAACCATGGTATCCTTCTGGGATGACTGGCTGAGTTGGGAGTGGGAGGTACTGTATTGCAGTGGGCCGGCTCCTCCTTGGTGGGTTGGCTCCAGAAGGTGGTGCATGGGGAAAATTGCTCAGCCCCGTGGATTCTCCAGTATGGGGTTCTGCGGGGTCAGTCTTGTCCCCCATGCTATTCAACATCTAAATGAAACCATTGAGTGCAGTCATCCAGAGTTCTGGAGTACGTTGTCATCAGTACACTGATGACACGCAGCTCTATTTCTCCTTTTCATCTTCATCAGGTGAGGCTGTGGAAGTGCTGAACCAGTGCCTGGCTGCGACAATGGACTGGATGAGGGTTAACAAACTGAAACTCAATCCAGACAAGACTGAGACACTGTTCTGCTGACCGGATGGAGGGTCTTCAACCTGTTCTGGATGGGGTTGCACTCCCCTTGAAGTTTGGGGGTTCTCCTAGAACCATATTTGTCACTTGAGGCTCAGGTGGCCTCAGTGGCACGGAGTGCCTCCTACCAACTTTGGTTGGTGGCCCAGTTATGGTCCTATCTGGACAGGGATAACCTAGCTTCAGTTGTCCATGCTCTGGTAACCTCCAAGTTAGATTACTGCAATACACTCTAAGTGGGGCTGCCTTTGAAGATGGTTCAGAAGCTACAGTTTGTGCAAAATGCAGCGGCCAGATTGAGAACTGGGAGCAGAAAGTTTGAGCATATAAGACCTACTGTGGCAAGCTTGCATTGGCTGCCTGTAAGTTTCCAAGCCCGATTCAAGGTGCTGATTTTAACCTATAAAACATGGCTTGGGACCACAATACCTGATGGAACGCCTTTCCTGACATGAACTACCCGAACACTATGTTCAACATCTAAGGTCCTCCTCTGGGTGCCTACTCCAAGGGAAGGACAGAGGTCAGCAACAAGGGAGAGGGCCTTCTCTGTGGTGGCCCCCGCAATTGTGGAACGATCTCCCCGATGAGGCATGCCTGGCACCAACATTGTTATATTTTCGGTGCTGAGACAAGACTTTCCTCTTCTCTCAGGCATTTAGCAATATCTGAGGAGCCTGGGTTTGTTTTGTTTTTTAGGCATATTGCTTTTTAAAGTTATTATCATGGTTTTCAATGTATGTGTATATTGTGTGTATATTATATGTTTTTGCTGTTTTGATTTTTGTATATTGTTTTTAATTGTTTTAAACTTATGTAAACCACCCAGACAGCTTCAGATATGGGGCGGTATACAAATGAAATAAATAAATAAATAAATAAATTCTCTTAGAGCCAGTTCCCTTGAGGGCCTTAGAATTGTTGCTGGGACTTCCTGAGATAAGTAAATCTAGCGAGGGGCTTTTCATGGAGTAGCAAAGTAAGTAGCAGTCACAACTATCCCTGCTTGGGTGGTGGGTCAAACCAGCATCCTTGATGTAGCAGAACTTCTGAATACATCAATTTATCAGAAGAACTGGATATTCTGTATTTATTCCATAATAGGGCATCATTTTAGTAAGATGGGCATCAAACAATCAAAGCCTTTTCAAAAAGAACTACATAGGCACACAGAGAAAAGGTGAGTATTTAAGGGAAGGTCTCTAAATGAGGATGCCCAGGATTCTACATTCAAATGCATTATTGATTTTAGGACCTCTCAGAATAACTCTTGATTGCCAGCAGACACAATAATAATAATAATAATAATAATAAGAAGAAGAAGAAGAAGAAGAAGAAGAAGAAGAAGAAGAAGAAGATTTATTTATTTATTTCTTACCCACCTCTCTCGCTGGATCGAGGCGGAAAACAACATCAATTATAAAATACATAAAACTGATTAAAAGCAAATAAAACTAATACATTATTAAAATACCAATAATATACCAGTACAACTCTTAAAATTCAACTGGGTAAGCCTGCCGGAAGAGATCAGTCTTTATGGCTTTCTTAAAGTCAAAGAGACTATTAAGTTGACAAATCTCCTCTGGCAGGCCATTCCACAGTCTGGGAGCAGCAGAAGAAAATGTCCTCTGGATAACAGTTGTCAGCCTGGTGTTGGCTGACTGTAATGAATTCTTCCCAGAGGACCTGAGTGTGCAGGGCGGATTGTATGGGAGAAGGCAATTCCACAGGAAACCTGGACCCAAACCATGTAGGGCTTTAAAGGTGATGACTCACATTTTGTACTTCACCCAGAAAGTAATTGGCAGCCAGTGAAGTGATTTTAAAGCTGGTGTGATATGGTCACCCCTAGGTGTACCGGTGACCAGCCTGGCTGCCATATTTTGAACTAGTTGAAGTTTCTGGACTAGGCACAGAGGTAGTCTTATGTACAGCGCATTGCAGAAGTCGAGCCTTGAAATTACCAGTGCATGCACTACTGTCTTTAGGTCTTCCAACTCTAGGAAAGGGTGCAGCTGATAGTAAGCACTCCTGGTCATTGCATCTATCTGAGCTGTCATTTGGAGCAACAGATCCAGGAGCACCCCCAAGCTGTGAACACAGCCTTTCAGGGGGAGTGTAACCCCATCCAGAACTGGTTGACACATCTCCAAACCCAGGTTGGGGCCTTTGACAGTAAGCACCTCCATCTTATCTGGATTCTGCTTCAGTTTGCTTTTCCTCATCCAGCCAATTACCACCTCAAAACATTCATTCAGAGGAGACACACTATCCTTAGCTGACACTGTTGTCAAAGGCATAGAGAAATATATTTGGCTGCCATCAGCATACCAATAGCACCCCGCTCCATGCCTCCAGATGATCTATCCCAGCAGTTTCATGTAAATGTTAAAAAACATTGGGGATAGGATGGTGCCTTGTGGTATGCCGTACAACAGCTCCTTCTTTGCGGAGCAACTATCCCCAAGCATCACCATCTGGAACCTGCCCAAGAGGTAGGACTGGAACCACTGAAGCACAGTGCCCCCGATTCCCAATCCCCTCAGGCATTCTGGAAGGATTCCATGGCCAATGGTATCAAAAGCCGCTGAGAGATCCAGAAGTACCAGCAGGGATACACTCCCCCTGTCAATACTCAAACATAGATCATCCACTAAGGCGACCATAGTGGTCTCAACTCTGTATCCTGCCCTGAAGCCGGTTTGAAATGGGTCTAGAAAACTTCAAGAACTTCAAGGAGTCCCCAAAGCAAGTCTCCATTATACCTTTAGTCAGCTGGAGCAAACATCAAGACATCTTGAGCTAAGAGATAATAGACAAGTCTCTACTACTGTCTGCAGGAATCAATAGCTAGGTTACAATGTAATGCAGATCCACGTCATTGGCAAAGCATTAGGAGCCACCACAATATTCTCAGATAAATTGTTCCAGTGTAACATGTAGCTAACTAGTGCAATAGGGCCTTCTAAAGATCCTTGTGGAGACCTACTGGCAGTAGCAGAAGTAAATTTGCTGCAATATCCTATTTTAGTGGAACATCAGGAATCCAACTATTATCAAGAGGGGAAAGCGAAATAGGTTGGGAGTAAGTATGGTGAAGAAAAACAGGCGGAAGAGAAAATGATCCCCCACGCAGCTAAAATTGTTCTTCTTTTATTGCTAATGATGATTTTAAATTGGTATTATGGTGTTATGGGCCACGTTAGGGGATCTTTGGATCTGGAAGGAGGGAATAAATTAAAGTAAATAAACGAAAAGCTAATAACCAAACTGAGTTACTCTACAATCAACAAAATATGGTTTTGTTTGTTTGTTTTAAGAGAATACAGTCAAGCAGAGGTCCATCTAGGGCTGAACGTTGAGCCCAAAGTCCAGGGTCCTGCAGCCCAGCAGCCAGCCACCCAAATGACACCCCCAGAGAGCATCAGGTGATGGAGACAGTGGCAAAGAGGGACAGCATCAACACCAGGGACAGCACCAGGGTTAATGCTGCTCACTGTAGCAGCCTTTCTTTTTTATTTGTAAAGCATTTTACAGCCAGATAGGCATGTAACTGGGTACAGATTCTCATGTTATTGCTTTTAAAATATTTCATCCTACAAACAAATTGTGATTATTTGTGAACCGCCCAGAGAGCTTCAGCTCTTGGGCGGTATAGAAATGCAATAAATAAATGAATGAATAAATTTCTCAAATAAATGTTTAAGCATCAGGCCAACATAAGTAAACGTCTGTATTCATGATGGTGCTATGATTTAAGTTGAGTTTAGAATGCAAAACCTGCACATGCTCAGAGTATTTCATTTAAAAAAAAAAGTCAGAGCTGGTAACAGTTTTTTGTTGTTATTGTTTTTGTTGTTCTCTAACGTAACAGGAATGTAGAAGCAGTTTAAAAACATGGAATGGCAGGCGGGGAGCAGAGACGTGTTAGTTGTGCAATTCACAAAATGCACATGGTCATTTAAAGTCCCCACCCTACCCCTGTAAGACCAGTGTCTAAAATTACCTAGCTGCATCACTCTATTCACAAAATAAAAATATGGTTCAAAACAAGGAATAATTTGGAATCAAACATAAGATATGCAGGGAGTTAAGTCAGGGTTATTCAAAGTAGAAAACAAAAACAAAAAAGTCCATCTGAGTTCTGATCGTAGTGTGTAATCGTTTTATTTAATATTTTATGTAAATAGTTTTGGAGTAAAAAAAACACCCAGTGATTTAAAAGATGTAATATTAAATGTGCATCAAAGGAGCAGCATTGAGCAGGGGGTTGGACTCAATGTCCTTATAGGCCCCTTCCAACTCTACTATTCTGTGATTCTATGATTCTAAATGGGTAGTGGGGGGGGTTGGGGAGAAATCACTCGCAAAAGCAGAAGCACTTTATGCTAAGGCAAAGCTGCCTCTGGATTCAACCTTTGTCTTGCACCATACAGCAGCATATTCTTCCACTGACCCTATGTACCACGGACAGTCCCGCTTTTCTGGTAACTGTCTCTAGTAGGATGGCAGATCAGTCCATTCTTGGTCCATGTCAATTTATCATGGGCTCATTCATAAATCTGTTCTGTCCCATTTCCACATTAATGTGCAATTATTATTTTATCAGCATTGAAATTATATACAAATGTGTATTTAAATATGTATTTTACAAACATATTTTATTGGAGCATGGCTTCTTCTATGGAGTGATTGGTGGAGTTTTTCGGACCTCCCGAAATGGGGAAAGCAAAGGGGAAAATCCCTATCTTCAAAGGAATGGACTGTAAGTTAAAAACTAAATTTGTGTATGGGAAGAGTAGCAGCACAGGAATGTGCTAGGAGTTTAATTGAGAACAGCGTATTTCAGCTTTGATAAGCCCCGGAAGAATTTGGGCTGGATGCCAATTGTTTTGAGACTCAGTAAAGTATTTTGAAAACATATCTGCCTTAGCTATTGTTCTAAAAAGGGATATTATGGACTTTAAGAACTGATATATGAATCAAGGATAAAACTAAAATGGAGTGCGGGCTCCGGAGTAGCTGGCTGGATGCCAGATGTATAGAGATTGCAGAGAAAGAAGTTTTTTTTCTCCGAAGTGGGCAAGGAAGGCTATACACCCTTCTGATAAAAATTTGGCACGTTTGACAAGAACGGTGTCAGATAAAGTAATCATGAAAGGGGAAGGAAAAGAAGGAAAAGAAGACAACAAAATGGGCCCGTCTCAAACCAGAAGTGGTAATCACAAAACTGGAACTAAGCCAGGAGCTGTTCCTAAGGGAACCAAACCACAAGAATGTCAACAAATGTCTTAAGCGGAGTTACTGCAAATATCAAAACTATGATAGATAATAGCCTGCACAGGCAGAAGGAAGATATTATGAAAGAGGTCAAAAATTAGATTTTTAAATCTCAGAAGGAGATATTGACAAGCTTTCAAGCTGTTAATGCCAAACTGTCATCTCTGGAACAACAAACGGAAGAGAACAAAGAAAAAAATAAACAGCAAGATATTAAAATTCAAGAAATCAACTTACGTTTAATTTCTATGGAGGATAGAGATCGAAGAGTAAATATATGAATTAGATCCTTCCAGGAACAGCAGGTGGAAAATCCAAAGATTTTGAGAGATAAGATAATGGACTGGATCAATGAGATGGACCCCCAAACAGATTGGGAAGATGCTGATATTGAAAGGAGCCACAGAGTTGGATATAAGAAAAGGGGATGTTCCCAAGGGACATAATTGTAAAATTTGCAAATTATTATAAAAAAGAAAAGTTAATGCAAGCAATTAGACGTGCCGGTCAACTGATGTTCCAATCTACGCCGATACAGGTTTACAATGATCTTTGTTCTCAAACGATCCAATGGAGGAAAAGTGTGAGATTGTGCACAGCAACCCTGCGGAAGAATGCAATTGCTTACAGCTGGGGCTACCCAGTATTTCTGAGATTTGTTTGGCAGGGGAAACAACACAGAATAACATTGTGCGAGCAAGGGATGGAGTTACTGGGGAAGCTGGGCCTGATAGAGAAAGATGCAGATGAAAGACAAGAACAAGAAGCAGAAGAACAAGGGGCAGCAGGACGCAGTCTGTGACTGAGTTTGGGATTAAAAAGGAATAGAAGAAGAGAATTAAAGGGAGGAGAGGATCTACTGAGGCTCCAGGGCGGTGAAGTCGCCTCCCCCCCCGAAGGGTTCTAAAAAGGGAATAAGGGAGCTACTGCCTAGGAAGTTCCTGGTGATGAGGGGGGGGGGAAATTGGGGGGTATGTGTGGGAGGGAAGTGGGAGGGAGGGGAAAGTAAATGTAACACAAATGCAGACCTACAAAGAGAATTAAGGTTGGAAAGATGGAAACTAAATTAAGAATTGTAACTTTAAATGTTAAAAGGCTGGGAAATGTTATTAAAAGGAAGAGGTTGGAAGCAATGTTAAACAAAGAAAAAGCAGATATAATATTTTTACAAGAAACTCATCAATTGAAAGATGGAGTAAATGAGCTTAAAATGAGGGATGTGGGTGTATATGAGAAGGCATATGGGACTTCTAAAGCAAGACGAGTAGCTATAATAATTTCTAAAAAATGTGGTCTCAACATAGTAAAAGTAAAGAGGGATGATAAGGGAAGATTTTTGATAATATACTGTAATGTGGGGGAAGAGGAATATATATTGATTAATGTTTATGCTCCAAATGAAAATCAGATGGAATTTTATGATAAAGTGTTTAAGGCTATGGGAAATATGGGGAAAGCGAATATTGTAATGGCTGGTGACTTTAATATGGTGATGGATAAATTGAAGGATAAAGATAATATATTGAGAACTTTAAAAGGTGGTGGTAAAACTTGTTTAAGTAAAGTAATGGATGAAAAAGAATTAGTAGATGTTTGGAGGTTAATAAAAGGGGAAGAAAGGAAGTACACCTTTTATTCACCGAAATATAAGAGTTATTCTAGGATTGATTATATTTTTGTGTCAAAGAATTTGATTTCTAAGATTATAGATTGTGCAATAGGAGTTATTAAAGTCACAGATCATGCATTATTGAGTATGGATATTAAAATGAAGAAAGATTATAGAGAAGCAAAAAGGTGGAGAATGGATACAAAGATTTTAAATTATAAAAACATTGTTGAGAAAATGAAAAAAGAGATACAGACAATATGGGAAATTAATGAAACAGGGTAAAACTCTCAAGCAATAGTATGGGACACGATGGGTAGTAAGAGGGATATGTATTAGAGAATTGTGTAAATTAAGAAGACAACAAGAAACACAAAGTAAAAAGATTGAAAAGGAGGTTAGGAATTTAGAGGAACAATTGAGAATAACTAAACAAATATATGCTCAACTTCAAGCTAAAAAGAAGGAACTCGAGGAAGCGGATTTAGAAAGAGTGCAGAAACATCTGGTATATTTGAAAAGGGATTTTTTTAAATATAGTAATAAAAATTATAAAATGCTGGCCAAGTCCATGCAGTCGAAGAAGGCAAAGAATTCAATAGGGACAATTAAAGATAAAACAGAGAAAAGCTGTAATTTAATGAAAGATAAATTAAACATATTTCAGGAATTTTATCAGAAATTATATGCATCAGAAGTGGGCCCACAGGCAAGGATAGTGGAGTATGTAGAGAGGAATTGGAAAATAAGGTTACAAGGGAAAGACAGGGATTATATGGAAGGTTCAGTGAGGGAAAATGAAATAGAAGAAATTATTGATAAATTAAAAGGAGGGAAATCTCCGGGTTTAGATGAGTTGGGGCCGGAATATTACAAGATATTTAGAAAGTTATTGGTACCGAGACTGAAAATATTATATAATAATATATTAGAGGGAGGGAAGACCCCACCATCATGGGAACATTCTCTGATTATATTAATCCCGAAACCAGATAAGGACTTAACGGACCCAGCTTCTTATAGACCTATATCTTTAATAAATCAAGATTCAAAAAATTTTATGGCAATTATGGCAACAATAATGAATACTTTCATAAATAAATATATTAAAAAGGATCAATGCGGATTTATTCCAGAGAGGCAAATGCCTAATTTAATTGAGAAAGTATTGAATATAATAAATGTTATTTTAAAAAGGAATATAAAAGCAGGGTTGATAGCATTAGATATTTTTAAAGCCTTTGATTGTGTGGAATGGCCAGCATTAAAAACAATTATAAAAACATTTGGATTTGGAGATAAATTTGTAGGAGTGATTAATCAGTTATATGCAAATAATAAAGCAGTTGTGATGGTTAATGATGGGTTAACACAACAGATTACCTTAGCCCAAGGTACTAGCAAGGGTGTCCACTTTCCCTGATATTATTTGCAATAATTATAGAAATTTTGGCAAATGTCATTAGGGAAGATGGGAGATTAAAAGCAATAGGAGGAAAAGAAAAGATAAAAATTAATATGTTTTCTGATGATACATTAATGACATTAGAAAATCCAATGGAGAGTTTGGAGGAGATAAAGCAACATTTGAGAGAATTTGGGGAGAATACAGGATTACAAGTAAATTGGGGAAAATTGGAAATGATGTTATTTAATTATAATAAAGAAGAAAGGGAGGAGTGTAGTATAAAATTAGGTTTTAAGATTAAGAATATAGTGCACTATTTAAGAGTTAATATTACAAAAGATATAGAAAAGTTAGAAGAAATTAATTTTAATAGTTTGAAGAAACAGATAATGAAAAAATTAGAGGCTTATTGGAAGTTAAAGCATTCATGGTTTGGTAGAATAGCGGTTATTAAAATGAAGATATTACCTAAGATTTTTTTTTGTTTAGAATGTTACCAATTAAAATAACGGAAGTAGAAATAAAGAGCTGGCAAAGTATGATAAATAATTATTGTAATGGAGATAAAAAGCAAGGATTAATAAAGGGAAATGGTATAAGACACAAAAGAAAGGAGGGTTGGGACTTCCAAATATAAAGATGTATTACATAGCTAAACAATTAAGATATGTTATAAATAGTATAGTAGGGAAAGACGATTTAGAATGGTTGGAGATGCAGACAGGAGATATAGAGTTAGAATTACAAAATATTTTTTTTAGAAAACTTCAAAAGAAACAATTGAAGGAAATAGATAATCCCTTTTTAAAAAAAACATTGTAGAGATTTGGGGGAAGTATATAAATAAATTAGAACCAGAAGTCTTTCCTCTGACTCCAGTTGGATTATTGGAGAACTTCCCAGGGAATCTAAGTAGAGATATGGAAGGGGTACTGAGGGGACAGAAAATTATTAAAGTGAAAGATTGGTTGAAAAGAACGATTAATAAGGAGCAAATAGAAGAAGTATTAAGAGGACAAAAGATCTCCTGGTTCAAATGTATACAATTGGAACAATGGACGCAGGATTGGAAAAAGAAAAATAAGGATTGTAGAGATAATACAAGATTTGAGGATTTAATAGAATCAAGAGAAAAGGAGGAGGGAAATAAAAGTAAAATAAGTATGATAAGTGAAATATATAAAATATTGATACAGGATGGAGAGCAACAGGATTCCCTTAAAACAATATGGGAAGATGATTTAACAAAACAAATTAGTGATTATAACTGGGGGAGGATATGGGAGTATTAGAGTATTAGAGATGTAAGTATTAGAGATGTTTGTTTTAATTGGGTTTTGTATATAACAATATAACTCTTTCTATTTACATATATGCTTAATAACACACATAAAGGCAAAATAAAATTCAAAAGCAAAATAAAATTTTAAAAAATGCAATATTCAACTCAGTGCTGTGTCCTCAGTATTCAAACTGGGACATTGCAAAGTAAGGCTTTTTTCCCATCTAAATTATTGAGGACATGAAGTGACACCATCGAGGGAAAAGTGTTAACACTAGATTCTGCTGAATATATAAACTCACCCCAAGTTCCAATGACTGAAACATATGTTCAGGCCTCCCATTGGAATTAATTGGCTTAGCAGTGTTTAACTTTATAATTCAATAGTAATGCCTAAATGTGTTACCGCAATATTTTAGGTACTATCTTTTTAGTTTTGGGGACTAAAACAGAGATGCGATCAGATCAAAATGACTTTTTTGTTGGGGAGGGGTGGGGGGTTTTTTTGCATCTTTTCGTAATGCTACAGAATACTGGGGAGCAGGGAGGAAGCATGAAGGTTTAGTTCAATTTCTACCACTTACATTATTTACTTTCGTCATTAACCACAGAAGCCTGGGGAATGACAATGAACCAGCCGGCATCAATTTTGTTTATAGCTCTCTGCTATTAATTTTCACTACGTGCTTCATAAATTAGCAGAATGCTGCCATATTTAAGGTGCTTAGCTTCAAGAAAGCTTCCCAACCTAAACTGGTTCACTGAATTTAAGAAGTCATGAAAATATTTCCAAGTGGATGTTTTTTTAGATGTGGCTTTTTCTCTCAGCCTAAATCAAGAATAAAACCGACAGTAACCTTTAATTGGAACGCTTTCATCATTGGAGTTCTTTAATAATGACCTTCTCGGGAAGAAAAATCAGGTGCTTAATTATCTCTGTGGCTGTTTACGGTAGGGCATTTCCATTACATCAGAATTAGCACATTCTTTCTTTGCTAACAACACTATTTCTTGTCCTGCTAATGGATCATATATCAGTGTGCTCCTTGTTGATTCCAAATTATATAAGTAGTTATACTAGCAGGCCCTACCACAAGGGAGCAGAAACTCAGGCGTAGGGTCTATATCTGGCCCTCCTGGGAGCCAATTCCGGGCTTCCTGGCCATGCTCCATTCCCCAGGCCCCATCCCCTTTCACCCAACCACAATCATTTTGTGGTTTGCCAGCTTTGTGCAGTTTTCCCCCCATTCTGAGAGCCTGAAATATATCTACTAAGGCTGAGGTACTGGCAGTAAGAGCTTGAAGCTACATTTTGCTAGTATTTTCGGTATTTTGGTCCTCTCCCTTTTGACTTTGAACCCTCCTCTTTTGCCTTCAGCCCCACCCACCAATGGAATGTGGCCCCTGAGAACTTCTCTCAAGTGGAATTTGGCTCTCATGCTGAAAGGGGGTCAACAACACTAGGGCCTACCAGATCCAACACAGCATGGCATGGAGCAGTCAATAATCATACACATTGTACTATCCTTCAACTCAAGAATGGTTCGTGGTATGGTGCACTGCTCCAAAATTGGTGTGTGGACTGCCAATCATACCAGCCACAATCATACCAGTCTGTTGGTCAGATACTACACTGAATGTTCATGTTGGGGTGGTCTCAGATTTAAAGTCATTGCCATGGAATTAGGGTGACCATTTACTCATCACAAAAAAAGTGGAGGATATGCATCACCAAAATGGAGGATAAAAAGAACACCAATTTGCATAACATCTGCATATGCAACTTTTATGTATAGATGCAAATTTAGAAATAATAACTCTAACTTAAATAGTAATACAAAACATCTCACCCTAGCGGAGAAGACTGACTAGGTGAGCTGTGTGCCTGCTCTGCTATCCAGGTGCTAAATGTTGATGGGCAACTTTAAGGCCCCTGCTATCCCTTTATAGTTGTAGTAGTAGTAGTAGTAGTTTTATCATGAAACCATCCCTGGACTGGACAGTTAGGGGACACCTTCAAATAGAGGACTGTCCTCTGCATAGTAGGCCATCTGGCCACCTTTCATAGAATGCAGTGTAATGGTCCTGGTTCAATGAAAAAGGGACAGGTAAGACAAAATTGCCCTTCAACTTTCTTGAACTTATGAATCAGCTTTATACTGAGTCAGGCTCTTGGTTCATTTAGCCCAACGTTATCTGGTCTGCTCTGCAGCCCTTCTCCAAAGTCCCAGACAGAACCCTTTCTTAGCTGTGCTACCAAGATCCTTTATAGGATATGGCAAGAAGTGAACCTGGGACTCCAGATGTGCAAAGTACGCGCTCTGCCACTGAGATATTGATCCTTTCTGGATTGGCTGCCCTGACATTACTGCACAAGCAAGGACACTGGGGCAGAAAAGGATGTCAGCATCCTATGGACTTGTTTTGTTTCATGTTTAGGGGCTGAAGAGGCAGTGCAATGGTACATTAGCCACCACTAAGAGCAAAGTAAGAGACTTGGTTGGCAACCTATTCTAGGACGTGTGACTGGGCTTCAACTGTAGCCCTGGAAATGGCTAATTGTTCCTTTGCAAATTAAACCAATTTATGCCATCAGCATGCTGGAGATATAAAAATAAAGTGATAACCTTCATTAGGCCAATTTATATTGCTTCAAATATATTGGAAGAATATTCAGACTTCTGAGTTAAATAGAAATCTTCATCATGCAAAACAGACTGGTACATTATATGCGAAGCCATATAGAAATAAAGACTACTTGATACATATAGCGTGCTTTTTTCCAAAAAGAAGCAGGGGGGACTTTCAACTTCTAAATCTTGGCATGGGAGTATCAATGACTACTTCTGCAAACTGTTTACCAGATTCAAGACATGTCACATTAGTCAGCAAATACAATTCAGTCACTTATCACTTGTGCTACTGTAGGGTGACCAGATAAAATCCAGGTCAGGGCTCATATAACTTTAACAGTTGTAGAGAAAAGGGAATTTCAGCCAGTGTCATTTGCATGCAATTAGTTCCTGGTGATATTCCCTCTTCATCACAACAGTTAAAGGTGCAGGCACTATACTAGAGTGACCATATACAACAGAAGGCAGGGCCCCTGCAACTTTAACAGTTGTGATGAAGAGGGAATTTCACCAGGAACTAATTGCATACAAATGACACTGGCTGAAATTCCCTTTTCTCTACAACTGTTAAAGTTACAGGAGCCCTGACCTGGATTTTATCTGGTCACCATACCCTAGACTTGTTTTTCAAACCTGAACACTTTCCCACTCCTGAGCCCATTAAAAAAATGCACAGCCCCACGCCCAGCGTGCTTGGGCAGGGGAGGCTAGTTGCAGGTGGGAATGGTGGGGATGAGATGTGGAGGCTCACCATTGGCTAGGGTGACCAGATAAAATCCAGGTCAGGGCTCATGTAACTTTAACAGTTGTAGAGAAAAGGGAATTTCAGCCAGTGTCATTTGTATGCAATTAGTTCCTGGTGAAATTCCCTCTTCATCACAGCTGTTAAAGTTGCAGGGGCCCTGCCTTCTATTGTATATGGTCACTCTAGTATAGTGCATGCACCTTTAACTGTTGTGATGAAGAGGGAATGTCACCAGGAACAAATTGCATACAAATGACACTGGCTGAAATTCCTTTTTCTCTACAACTGTTAAAGTTACATGAGCCCTGACCTAGATTTTTTCTGGTCACCCTACCATTGGCGGCCTCCGTATGATGCCACTGGGTGGAGTAGGGACTGGCTGGCTATATATCGCCAATGCCAGTCCCTCCTGGCACCTTCTTTTGTTGCGCGGCTCCCTCCTTCCTCTCCCTGTAGACAGTGTGGGATTTACCGTTCATCATTAGGAGGCTAAGTAGGATTTTTTTGCTCTTAACCTAATTTGGCTAGGAGTTTTTTCACCTACATCACATGTAAGACAGATGGGGTGTATTAATTAGGTTGATTTGACAAGTAATTGGTCACGTTCATTTTGGCGGTAGGAGCGGGCATCTTGTGCAGGTTTTTTTGGTATTGGTGAGTATTCACAGGCACCTTTATGGTGATGGGTAATGCCTGAGGCCCACACCTGGGAGTCTTGTGGCACTAGGTGTTGGGATAAGGGTTACCTTTGAGGTCAGCCCTCCTCACCCACTCAGAGCCATGCGGCATGGGAAAGGTGACACTGGAAGGCCTTCCTACCCCAAAGGGGGAATGACCGCGAGATGGAGAAGGGATGGGCGCCACCTCTCGGATGGCGAATGGTTTGCCCAATCCTAACAGTGGCCTGAGGATTGGGCAAAATGTGGCCCATATTTAATCCCATTTATGTGTCTCGTCTCTTTATTTCCACCCTCCATGTCACAAAAGACCTTCTTGCATTCAGAAGAACAGCAAGTCAAGGAAAAGTCTAGACTGAAGCCTATTCTCTGGCATGGGAGTCTTCAACATGCAAATGCTTTACCCCTAAAGTACCATTTAGTTTAAACTCTCCTTCCCACAGGCTGGAGTGGTACATTCCAGGAAAAGCTGTACCAGCAGTTTCAATGCAAACTGGCCCTTTCATCACCTGTGGTACATTCTGTCCTCACAGCATACCTTGAAAATCCCAAACACCCCAAAAACAATATATTGGTCAATGGGGATTTACAGACTCAGTGATCCAAGAACCCATGTTTCTGGTTTGTTTTTTACCGCTCCATTTCTTACAGCTATTAAAACATTCTACATGAGGAAGGAGCAAAGGCATTTTCTGAATAGCAGGGAAGAGGTCAAACTTAAGAGGTCCCTTCTGCCAGTTTCTGGCATCACCGTGTGTTAAAAGTTATTCACTTTTCAATCTTCATATAATAAGTCCACCATGGGAATTTAATGCTGTTCTGCTTTTAAAAATACATTTCTGTACTGCTCCATGTCCCCTCCCTTAATTTCCAGAGTCCCATTATCCTTCCCATTTGGAGGAATATAATGATATGAGATTTACAATCTGTGGGCAACAGTTTTGCTGCCTGGAGTGAGAACATGAGTAATGGAATGAGCCTCATCTCAATCTCAGCTCTTTGTACTGTCGGTTCCGAATCCTTACCTGGGCATTCATTTCCTACAATTGCATTGCATCCCACCCATGGCAGCTGTGTTCCATGTGCATTATAGATATGTGGTGTCGAAGGGAGAAACTGCCCCGATGGTTTGAGTGCTACACGAGGCGAGAGCTCATTTTAAATCTGAACAGAGCCATCAGTGCAGCTATTTGCAACCTCAAGATGCTACACCAGAGAGTTTTTATGAGCTCCTTTGCTAGCAGGAGAAATGATTTTTTTTTTTTTTTGGCAATATTAAAGGGCGACGTGTGAGTGTGTAGGTGTGTGTGGTACCAAATACAAGGCATGCAATTTGAAGGTGGCAAATAAAATTCTGCCACTTCTAAATCACCCCACTGTTATATACTAGCAGTCATTTCAAATAATATGAGCCTGTCAAACTTCAAAAGCATTTCCTGTAGTGGGGATAGAAACTAAGCAATAATATACAGCCTTTTCCACCTGAAGGTTTTTCCCTCTTAACTTTCTTCCTTGTCATTACTTAACAGATTTGCTATCTTTTTGCACAACTGAAGAGCTAAGCAGGCCATGCACAGAAAATTACATTTGTATATCTAATACATTTGGATACCTTGGGAACATAGGAAGCTGTCTTATTCAGGTCAAACTATTTGTCAATCTAACCTCAAAATTGTCTACTCTGAGACAGTCTACACCTGCCTTTTTCCCTGGGGTCATCCCTGGGTCATCCCTGTGCGTCCAAATGATGCACAGGGTATCCCAGGGGCAGGCAGGGATGACCCCTCCATTGTCCCAGGATAACTGGTTCCCCAGTTATCCCAGTTTTCCCCACAGCCCAGGACCATCCTGAGGACCGTGGGAGGTGTGCCACATGCTCCCGGGGCCTGAAACAGGCATGGAGTTGCACGGGGTGGTTCCATGCCCATGGGGGTGGGGGTTAGCAATGTCACCATCCCCAGGATGGTGGGAAGGGGTTGGGGCATGGTTTGTTTGTTTTTACCTTTTGTTGGCGGATCAGGGCCATGCGGCTCCTCTTCTGTAAACAAAATGGTGGCCACAATGTCCCTCTTTCTTTCTGGGACATCGCGCTGCCATCTAGACCCTGGGGGAGGATCCCTCTATCTCCTTTTTTGCTGGAGAGAGCAGGAATTGAACCTGGGACCCAGGGATGGCCCAAGACATTTGGGTGCCTTAGGTGAAGGACAAGATGGCATCCTCATCCATTCCATGTACAAAAGCTGACAGGACTGTAAATCAATCAGTCTTCCACAATGATGATGGGATGACATCCTCTACTGATCCTGAAGGTGGTAGGCTAACTGAGGGGGTGGAGAGCAGTCAACAGGGCACACAGCTCTCTGCTTGAACACCTTGCTATTGCCTTCCAGCATCTGCCATCTGCGGTGGCTGCCTCACCCTACCTAATGGTAGGGCCAGCCATGCTGATATCTTTTTCAGCAAGGCAGATGCTCTACTACTGAGTTATGGCCCATTCTCAAATGTACAGCTGACTTTTCTTCACTTTCACGGGCTTGTCCAGGCTTACTAAACATGGACAAATCTTCCTAAACATGGGCCAACCCTTGAGGCACTGAAGGTCTCGATTCATATACGTAGCCCTGGCTACCAAATTCTCACTCCTTGCTCTCTATATTTACCCAGTAACTGGCCAGAATAGAAAACCAACACGTGCACTGCGCCCAGACAGCAGGCTGACTCACACAGGTCACTTAGGCCCTTTCTACACCATAGGGGTGTAGAGGGAGGGAGGGAGGACGATCCTGGAAGTACCTAATACACACCATCGGCGCACAAGGACCAGCCGGGGGCCATCCCAGGCAAAATGCCTGGTGTGGAAAGGGCCATTGTCAGTCTTCACCACTGTGGAGAAATGTCATGCATTGCTATTTAAGTAATGCTTATTATTTCTAAAATTACACCCATACCCAAATATTATGCAAATTGGTGTTCTCTTTTGTGCTGGACCGGTGGTATATTTCCTCTTCTTTGGTGATGCCTGAGTGGCCACCCTACCTCCTGCTGAGAGGGACCCTGCACTTCTTCCCTAAACTCCTTTCTCCGATAGCACACCGATATCTCAGTGGAGGCTGGTGGGTCTGATGTCAGTGGGGTGGTGAATCCACCCTGGGTTTCAGTCAGAACCAGTCAGAATTCTAAAGGAGCTCTCCAAGGTGCAAAGTGTTAGTTCTGGCTGAATCCCAGAGTGGATTCACCACCCCACTGACAGTGAAGCCTCCACCGCTATAGCTACAAACACAGTGCCTCTAGAAATGTTGTTGTTTCCCTTCTGGAACTGCTTATCTGCACCTCAGTATTGAACTCCCAATAGAAGTGTGCTGCCCATCAGCAGACAAGAAATTAACACAATCTAACGTTCAAGACCTCAAGTCTAAAGATAGACATAATCTCATTTGTATTGAATTCCTTTCTTCCCACCCCCACCCCTAAATTAACTTTGCTGAAAAGTAGCCTTTACAAGATAGCTGTGGAGAAGGAAGGAAGGAAGGAAGGAAGGAATACAAATCTAAATTAGTCAGCTGAGAAATCCTGACCCTCTCCTGGAAGAAATGCTGTGACGGCTACTAATAATTCCCCAAGGTGAATCTTGGAATATGATGCACTGACTGATATATAATAGCTGTCTCGCCTGTGAAGAGTAAAGAGCCATTTATGGAATTTTAGCATGCAGGGAGACTAACATGTCTATTAAAGGAAAAATGTCAACTCTGGGTCTCTCATCAGGGACTAATTTAAATGCAATTTTGCTAAATTAGATACAGAAAGAGCCAGAGGAGGGAGGGAGGCCAACTGTAAGCTCAGATAATATAGCAATTCGTGGGCAACAGCAATTCATTTTGCTTGACTCTGGTGACTAGTGGGGTCAGTAAATAGGTAATCACCTTCCTTCACCTCATGTCCTCGACAAACAAGTTCAAACTAAACACACGGTAATGATATTTTGCAGACCGGATAACTGGCAGTGCACTGAATAATCAGATTAACTGTTTATGTAAAGTGAACGTGAAAGAACATGAAAGAGAGACAGTTGCAGGCACAGGTTACATTTTAAGAAGAAACCATTAAGACAACAAATTAATCCTACATTGCTGCTTTGGGCCTCTGTGGTACAAACGGAAACTTTTCTACAAAAGAGTCTACATGATGGATACCTAGGTTCAAATCATTGTTCATCCATGAAGCTTCGTAGATAGCCTTGGGGAAGTGACTGTCTCTCATTCATTCATTCATCCATTACATTTCTATACCACCCGATAGCCAAGGGTCTATCGGGTGGTATAGAAATGCTGTATTTTAGGCCTTTAAAAAAAATTAAAGGCCTAAAATACAGCATGATAAACAATAACAGAAAATCTTTAACATACAAAAAATGTAAATGAGTTAAAAAGAGTTAAAAACAATAATAAATTACCAGGACCCAATAAAACTACTATCATTAAAAAGCTCCATCATGTGCCATCAAATGCTTGGGAATAGGGGGAAGACTTAACCTGGTGCTGAAAAGGTGACCACGCTGGCTCCAGGCAGACCTCACTAGGAATAGCATTCCACAATTGGGGGGTCACCACTAAGAAGGTCCTCTCTATTATTATTATTATTATTATTATCGTTATTTATATCCTGCCTTTTGCCTAATGCTGGGCCTTAAGGCAGCATTACAAAATTAAAACATATACATTTAAAAGCTATAAATAAGAGATATACAAAAGTTAAAATAAATTAAATCGGTTTCAATATTAAAACATTTCAGCATTTAAAATACATATTAAAATTAAAAATTAAAAGTCTTATACCATAGATGGAGTCCATGTTATTCTCCAATGACCTGCTGGAATAAGAAAGTTTTTGTGTGCCTCTGGAAACACATCAAGGAGGGAGCCAGTCTAGCTTCCCTGGGAAGGGAATTCCAGTGCGCTGAAGCAGCCACTGAGAAGGCCCTCTTCCACATTCCCACCAGGCATGCCTGTGAGATAAAGCTAGCACCTCGGAAATGTACAAACAGGGAGTGACTGACCCATTTACCTTCCATTCAGAATTGGGGTCAGTAAACTACACTTCTCAGTGCCTGGGACAATATCATGAGCATGCCAATTTGTGTCCCAGGTACAAGATGTCTTAGGATAAAGAAGGAATGGGGGCGTGGCTTTGGAGCAATGGATTGAAGGTGGACATTTTTTCTCTCCCGGAGCAGTGATTTCTTAAGCAACAAAATCCCTACTTTGAGGCTACGAACTGTAAGTTACAAAGTAGATTTATGAATCGGAATTAATGCTGCATTTGAGGAGGGAGAGATAAGTTTACAGCGGCCGAAGTAGATAAAGAATTCTGGGCTAGCTGCCAGGGACAGGCGATTTGGATATTACTTTGTGGAGAATATATCTTTTCCTCATACTGAAGTATTTTTAAAGGGGATAAGAAGATTTTAAGACTTGTCTGGTGTTGTGAGTAAATTGAGACGTGCTGCTGACTTCCGGAGTATTTGGCTGAATGCCAGATGAATAAAAAGCCTCAAGATAAGCTTTTATCTTCTCCTAAGTGGACGAGGAAGCTTAGACAGCATCCATCTGATAAAAATTTGGATCGGCTTACCAGAATTATGTCGGACAAAACACAGGAGAAATCACAGGAGAAAACCACTCCGTGTCAAAGCGGAAGTGGGAATCACAAAGTTGGAACTAAGCCAGGAGCTGTTCCTAAAGCTGCCAAGCCACAGGAATGTCAACAGATGCCATCAGAGGGAATGCTGGCTAACTTTAAAGCTATGCTGAATGAAGCTTTGGCAAAGCAAGAGCAGAATCTTATGAGAGAGGTCAAAAAAAATATTTTAGACTCCCAAAACGAGATCTTAACTGGCTTTCAAGATGTAGTGAAGAAACTGACATCTTTGGAGAAGCAAACGGAAGAAAACAGAGAAATTAGCAGACAGCAAGGAATCCAATTACAGGATATAGATCTGCATCTAATTGCTATGGAGGATCAAGACAGAAGAGCAAATATTCGAATTACAGCTTTTCAGGAGCAGCAGGGGGAAAACCCAACGATTTTGAGAGATATGATATTGAAATGGATTAAGGAAGTGGACCCCCAAACAGCCTGGGAAGATCAAGACATCGAAAGGATCCATAGAGTTGGATATAAAAGAAGAGGAATGCTCCCAAGGGATATAATTGTAAAATTTGCGAATTATTACAAGAAAAAAAAGTTAATGCAAGCAATTAGACGTGCGGGACAACCGATGCTTCAATCAACACCAATGCAGGTCTATAATGATTTTTGTCCTCAAACTATTCAATGGCGGAAAAGTGTGAGACTGTGTACGGTGACCCTGCGGAAGAAGGCTATTGCGTATAGCTGGGGATACCCAGTTTTCCTGAGATTTGTGTGGCAGGGGAATCAACACAGAATAACATCATGTGAGCAAGGGATGGAATTGCTGGAGAAGCTGGAACTGATTGAGGAAACTGCAGAGGGAGGAAGAGAGCTGGATGAACAACAAGGGGCAGCAGGAGGAGGAAGTCTGTGACTGAGTTTTGGATTTAAAAGGGATGGAAGAAGAGATTTAAAGGGAGAGGAAGGTCTACTATCGCTCTGGGGTCGTGAGGTCACCTCCCCCCCCCCGAAGAGTTCTAAAAGAAATTGGGACTATTGCCCAGGAAGGTCTGGTGATGAGGGGGGAGAAATTTGGGGTAAGTGTGGGGGGGAGGGGGAGGGAGGGGGGTATATGTAACACAGTTGGAGACCAATAAAGGGTATTATGATTGGGAAGATGGAAAATAAATTAAGAGTGGTAACTTTAAATGTTAAGGGGCTGGGAACTGTTATTAAAAGAAAGAGGATAGAAGCGTTGTTAAATAAAGAAAAAGCAGATGTTATATTTTTGCAAGAAACTCATCAATCGAAGGAAGGTGTAAATGAGTTTAAAATGAGGGATGTGGGCATTTATGAGAAGGCATATGGTACTTCTAAAGCGAGAGGAGTAGCGATAATAATTTCTAAAAAATGTGGTATTAATATACAAAAAGTGAAGAGGGATGAATTGGGTAGATTTTTGATAATTTATTGTACTATGGGGGAGGAGGAATATGTATTGATTAATGTTTATGCTCCAAATGGAAAACAGATGGAATTTTTTGATAAGGTTTTAAATGCTGTGGGAGATATGGGGAAAAGGAATATTGTGTTGTCAGGTGACTTTAATATGGTGATGGATAAAGGAAAGGATAAAGAGAATATAATGAGGGATTTTAAAGGTGATGGTAAAACCGGTTTAAGTAAATTGATGGTGGAAAAAGAATTAGTAGATGTTTGGAGATTAATAAAAGGAGAAGAAAGGAAATATAGTTTTTACTCACCGAAGTATATATTCTAGGATAGATGATATTTTTGTGTCAAAGAAGATGATTTCAAAGATTATAGAATGTGATATAGGAGTTATTAAAGTCACGGAACATGCATTAATGAGTATGGATATTAAAATGAAGAAAGATTATAGAGAAGCAAATAGATGGAGAATGGATACAAGGATTTTAAACTATAAAAATATTGCTGAGAAAATGAAAACAGAAATTCAGACAATATGGGATATTAATGAAATAGAGCAAAACTCTCATGGGATAGTTTGGGACACGATGAAGGCAGTGGCAAGAGGGATGTGTATTAGGGAATCGTGTACTTTAAGAAGACAACAGGAAGCACAAAATAAAAAGATTGAAAATGATGTAAGGTATTTAGAGGAACAAATAAGAATAACAAAGGATAGACGCCTATATGCTCAACTTCAAGCTAAAAAGAAGGAACTTGAGAAAGAGGATCTAGAAAGGGTGCAAAAGGATTTGTTATATTTGAAAAGGGATTTTTTTGAATACAGTAATAAAAATTCTAGGATGTTGGCCAGGTCCACTCAGTCGAAGAATGCCTAGAATACGATAGGGACAATTAAAGATAAAACAGGGAAAAGTTGTAATTTAATGAAAGATAAATTAAATATATTTCAGGAATTTTATAAGGAATTATATGTATCTGATATGGGCCCACAGGTAAGAGTAGTGGAGTATGTAGAGAAAAATTGGAAAATAAAACTACAGGGAGAAGATAGGGATTATATGGAAGGTTTGGTTACAGAAAAAGAAATAGAAGGAATTATTGATAAATTAAAAGGAGGGAAATCTCTGGGGTTAGATGGGTTGGGGCCGGAATATTATAAGATTTTTAGAGATATATTGATACCAAGATTAAAGTTATTTAATATTATAATAGAGGGAAGGAAGACCCCACCATCATGGGATCATTCTTTGATAATATTAATCCCGAAACCAGACAAAGATTTGACGGACCCAGCTTCTTATAGACCTATCTCTTTAATAAATCAAGATTAAAAAAAAATTACGGCAATTATGGCAAAAAGAATGAGTACTTTTATAAGTAAATATATTAGGAAAGATCAATGTGGATTTATTTCGGAGAAGCAAATGCCTAATTTAATAGGGAGAGTTTGAATATAATAAATGTTATTAAAAGCTCTATTTCTCCTTTTCATCTTCATCAGGTGAGGCTGTGGATGTGCTGAACCAGTGCCTGGCTGCGACAATGGACTGGATGAGGGCTAATAAATTGAAACTCAATCCAGACAAGACTGAGACGCTGTTAGTGGGTGGTTCCGCTGACCGGATGGAGGGTGTTCAGCCTGTTCTGGATGGGGTTGCACTCCCCTTGAAGGAGCGGGTTCGTAGCTTGGGTTCTCCTAGAACCATCTCTGTCACTTGAGGCGCAGGTGGCCTCAGTGGCACGGAGTGCCTTCTACTAACTTCGGTTGGTGGCCCAGTTACGTCCCTATCTGGACAGGGATAACCTGGCTTCAGTTGTCCATGCTCTGGTAACCTCCAAGTTAGATTACTGCAATGCACTCTACGTGGGGCTGCCTTTGAAGGAGTTTCGGAAGCTGCAGCTTGTGCAAAATGCAGCGGCCAGATTGATAACTGGAACCAGTAGATTCGAACATATACTCTGGCCCGCTTGCATTGGCTGCCTGTATGTTTCTGAGCCCGGTTCAAGGTGCTGGTTTTAACCTATAAAGCCTTACACGGCTTGGGACCACAATACCTGATGGAACGCCTTTCCCAACATGAACCTACCCGAACACTACGTTCAACATCTAAGGCCCTCCTCCGAGTGCCTCCTCCGAGGGAAGCTCGGAGGTCAGCAACAAGAGAGAGGGCCTTCTCTGTGGTGGCTCCCCAATTGTGGAACGATCTCCCCGACGAGGCCCGCCTGGCGCCAACATTGTTATCTTTTCGGCGCCAGGTCAAGACTTTCCTCTTCTCTCAGGCATTTGGCAATATCTGAGGAGCCTGGGTTTGTTTTGTTTTGGTTTTGTAGTTTTTGAAGTGTTGAAGTGGTTTTTAAATGTACAGATTGTGTGTATGTTGTATGTTTTTGCTGTTTTAATTTTTATATATTGTTTTTAATTGTTTTTAATCCTATGTAAACCGCCCAGAGAGCTTCAGCTATGGGGCGGTATACAAATGTAATAAATAAATAAATAAATAAATAAATAAAGGAATATAAAAGCAGGGTTGATAGCATTAGATATTTTCAAAGCCTTTGATTGTGTGGAATGGCCAGCATTAAAAACAATTATAAAAATATTTGGGTTTGGAGATAAATTTATAGGAGTGATAGATCAGTTGTATGTTAATAATAAAGCAGTGATAATGGTTAATGATGGGTTAATGCAACAGATTGCCTTAGCCCGGGGTACTAGGCAGGCGTGTCCACTTTCCCCGATATTATTTGCAATACTTATTGAAATTTTGGTGAATGTTATCAGGGAAGATGGAAGATTAAAAGGGATAGGAGGAAAAGAAAAGATAAAAATTAATATGTTTGTGGATGATACATTATTGACATTAGAAAATCCTCTGGAGAGCGGGGAGGTGATTAAGTGGCATTTAAGAGAATTTGGGGAGATTACAGGATTACAAGTAAATTGGGGGAAGTCCGAAATGATGTTATTCAATTATAATAAGAAGGAAAGAGAGGAGTGTAATATAAAATTAGGTTTTAAGATTAAAGATATAGTACATTATTTAGGAGTTAATATAGCAAAAGATTTAGAAAGGTTAGAAGAAATTAATTTTAATAGTTTGAAGAAACAGATATTGAAAAAATTAGAGGCTTATAGGAAGTTAAAGCATTCATGGTTTGGTAGAATAGCGGTTATTAAAATGAAGATATTACCTAAGATTATTTTTTTGTTTAGAATGTTACCAAGTAAAATAACGGAAGTAGAGTTAAAGAGTTAGCAAAATATGATAAATGCTTATTGTAATGGGGATAAAAAAAGCCAGGATCAATAAAGGGAAATGGTATAAGACACAAAAGAAAGGAGAGTTGGGACTTCCAAATATAAATATGTATTATATAGCTAACCAATTAAGACACGTTATAAATAGTATATTAGGGGAGGATGAGTTAGAATGGTTAGAGACGCAAACAGGAGAAATAGATTTAAAATTACAAAAAAAAAAATTTACCAAATTACAAAAGAAAGAATTGAAGGGAATGGATAATCCACTATTAAAAAATATTTTAGAGATATGGGAGAGATTTAAAGGAAAATTAATACCAGGAATTTTTCCTCTAACTCCAGTTAGAGGAATTTAAATTCCCAGGGAATTTAAAAAGAGAGTTGGAAGGGGGATTGAGGGGTCAGAAAATTATTAAATTGAAAGATTGATTGAAAATAATGACTAATAAGGAGCAAATAGGAGAGATATTAAGATGACAAAAGATAGCTTGGTTTAAATGCATACAATTAGAACAATGGACACAGGATTGGAAAAAGAAGAATAAGGATTGTAGAGATAATACTAGATTTGAAGATTTAATAGAAGCAAGAGAAAAGAATGGGGAAAATAAAAGTAAAAAAGGTTTGATTAGTGAAATTTATAAAATTTTGATAGAGGATGGAGACCAGCGAGACTCTCTTAAAATGATATGGGAAGATGATTTAAAGGAACAAATTAATGATGATAACTGGGGGAGGATTTGGGATGCAAGAATGTTAAAGTTATTATCGGTTAGGATTAAAGAGAATTATTATAAAATAGTATGGAGATGGTATTTAACACCAGTAAGATTACATCAGATAGACAAGAAAATCTCAAACAACTGTTGGAGGGGATGTCAGGAGGTTGGAACATATTTCCATATGTGGTGGAGTTGTGAATATGTACAAAAAATTTGGAAAAGGGTGTTTAAAGAAATAAGTGAAATAATGGGAAGCAATGTGGAATTAAGTCCAAAACTGGCTTTACTTTCAATATGGGATAAAGGAATTGGGAAGCTAAGCATGATGCAATTGATTAACAACCTCCTGGCACCCGTTAAATTAATGATAGCTAAGAATTGGAAGATGCAAGGGAACTATACAATAGAAGAATGGTATAAAGAAATATGGGATATTGCGCTTAATGATAAACTAACATGTAATCTTAAAGTAAAGAGGGGATTATCCAGGAAGAATGATTTTGAAAATATATAGAGTCCATTTTTGGAATATGTATTAATAAAGGGGAAAGGATGTTCACCTTTAAAAGACTCTTTACAATTTTGGAAAAATGTATAATATAAATGAATAAAGGCAGGTCTCGGGGGGGAGGGGAGCACGGGGGGTTGTGAAGGGATTGTTAGTTTTGTATTGTATTTTATGTTGTGATTATGTTGCATTTTATGTTGAAAATAAAAATAATAATAAAAGAAAAAGGATAAAGAAGGAATGAAGGCAGAATGCAGGCCTCACCGACAGATTGCCACTGAAATCTCCCCATTAGGGTGGCCACTTACAAATTGCCAAAAAGTGGAGATGGCCACGTAGGACACCTGGCCACCAAATCAACATTGGTGGGTTAAAAAAAACAAATCAGAAAAGAACTTTTTGCAGAACTGGCATTTGCACTCAAGTACTATGTGTAGGACATGTTTACATTCCAAGCCAGGTAATTATGGACTTCAGCAACATCACTTGTCACTGTCAGATTGCTATGGATGGAAAACTGCACCTGTGTCCTTCTAGCTATGGCAAATACTGTAAATGGCCAACCATCTAAGTAAGGTATTGAAAAAGGCTTCCAGTGTCCACTCCTCATATTTAACTAATCTCACACTTGACTCCCTTCAATCTTGCATTAACTTCCAGTCATGCAAATCAATGCAAAATTGTAGCAAGTTGAGGTTGTTGCCAGTCCACCATTAAGACATCAGAACAATGAACCGCTGCCACTGCCTTCTTTCCCTTTCACAGTACCTGTTGGAAGGATGCAAGTGGGGGGCCCCGTTAGCAGAATTCCCAGAGGGATTCTGGGAATCCTTGTGGCAGCAGCTACAGCTCTGCATTTATGCCGCCAAAGCCACCAGCGGAGCAAGCCACTTTTAGACATTTTGAAAAGAAAAGGTCCCTCTCCTTCCTGAAATGTCACATAATGATTGGGGCTGCTCCATTTTCCCTCCGTATCAGGATCCAGCCCGATATGGAGCGAATGGGCAAATTGCAATATGGAGGGTAATAATACCAACCCAGATAGATAGATAAATAGATAGAGAACCACACACACACCATTCACATACACATACACACATACACAATCATTGTTATGGGTTTCTCAATCTGGAAATAAGAAATGTATGCTACACAGAAGAGAAAGTGCACTGAAAATTATACCAAAATATTATGAAGCGAATGCTTACATTTTGGAGCAACATAAGAAAGCATGAGAGACAGAAAAATGCATCACTAATAATTTACAACAAGAACAAGACATACAGAAGAATGTTATCATTCAATTTTTCATACTAAAAAGGAATAAAATGCCCTTTTATCAAATTGATATTTTTCCCTAACTCACACGTAAATTTGTCAGTTTTGTCATTTTGTCTATCTCCCACATTCTTTCCAAAGCAGTTGCTTTTTTTCCAATTAGCTTCTAAGTTTCTCCTAGCGGTGCATATGGAATTTATAATAAATTCCAAACAATACATTTGTACTCGCTCTTTCATATCACAAAGAAGAATTATTAAAGGGTCCAGAGGTCCTTGATAATCCATAACGTCTTCAGTGAAGTGGATTATTGTTTACCACCAAATCTGGATGGAATCCGTTTGTGCAGAGCTACATCTCATTAGGCAGAGATATACACTTTAGATATTGCACACACACACAAGCACACCTACATATGTAACACACACAGAGAGAGAGACATACACACACCCCTTAAGGGACATTAGGTACTACTGATATGCTTTTACAAAATTTGTTTTTCACGTTTTCAATTATTCATCAACAAAGAGAATTGGACCAAATCTACTTCCATGCAACCTGTATGATTGTTACATTGTCTCTGCCTCCCATTCCCTCTTAAAACCTTGAACCAGCCCCATGCCTTTATGACACATTCGGAACTCCCTCCACTGCTTAGGGTGACCAACTGTCAGGATATCCCCGGATTTGTCCTGATTTTTGTTCTATCCTGGGTGTCAGGAGGGATTTTCTGTAATTTTCTATAATGTCCTGCAATGACATGCTCTCCCATTTTCTGTTCCAATCGGGGCCTTTAAGGTCCTGATTGGAGCACAGGAGGGGAAAGCACACTTTCCGGGGCCTCCAGAAAGCACATCATTCCCCCCGCCACGCTAATAGCAGCCACCATTAGCATGGCGGGGGGAATGATGCATAGAAAGCATGTTTTCCCAACCCCCCACTGGATGTCCTCTTTTTTGGTTTCCCAAATATGGTCACTCTACCACTGGTGCAATTCAATAAAACTGGGGTGGGCAAGCCGTGCAGTAAAAGCTGTAACTCTGGGGTGAAGAACCTCAGGCCTGCAGGCCAAACCAGGTCCACCAAAAGTCCCAGATGTCCACACCCCTTTCCCCTGACCCCACCCTTTTCACCTGATCACTTATCGTTTGGTGATTTCCCAGCTTTTGTGCAGTTTTTTCCACAATTCTGAAAGGCTGAAATGCCTCTCTTAAGGCTTAATTACGGGCAGTAAGAGCTTTAAGCTTGTTGTTGTTCGGCCTAAAAAGAGGTTCCAAAAGAGTTTCAACACCCCTCCTGTAACTATTCCAGCTGTGACTCTATTATTCTGCTAGTTAGCAACAAATGCCGCCTAACTTTTACTCACCTCAGCTGTATTCAGAATGGTGGAAACATACTGGCTGGAAGGCCAGAGTTTTCTGCCATATCCTACCAGTACTGAGTGTAGGCCATGCCAGTGACGGACCAGCAAAGATGGCAAGGTGGGCCTCAAGAGCTCACGGTCTTTATTTATTTATTTATAATTATTTATTTATTTATTTATTTATTTTATTGTCTAGTTGCAGAACCCTGTTTACTGCTGCGATCATAGCCAAGCAGTTGATGGAGATAAATGGAGTGAGATATGCTAGGACTACTAGCCCATATGTGATTCCCTCTGAGCGGCTCTGACACTAGTCTCTCAGATGGCTCCTCCCAGCCTTTTCTATTGAGGGACTGCACTCAGGGTTTGAACTTGGGATCTCATGTGTTCCAGGGTTTGAACAGCTCAGTATAAAACTCTCTGGCTCAATTAGGACGCCACATTAAGCAACGGTGGGTTAATTAAACAACCGTCAGTTGAGTTGATTAACGTGTCGTCTGGAGGGAGGCATACAACGCACACACAACCCACAGTACGCTAATCGGGAGAATTAAGCAACAGAGAGAAACAACGTGCTTGCACGTTGTTTAGGAATTAGTCAATTGAGTAATATGTCGTCTGGAGGGGTGCGTGTGTTAATCAAGTGCATTGAGTACGTTATCGCAAAAGATCAGAGAGACGAGCAGCATGAGCGGCAGAATGCGGGCAGCCGCTCGAGCATGCTCGCAACAGATCCCCGGGCTTGCCGCCATAGTAACCAAGGATGCCTGCCTCCCTCACCAGGCAGCCGGCATGGAGCGCAACAAGGGGCCAGCTCCTGCAAGCACGCACGCAAGGTACCCAGTCAGCCACCCAAATGGATAGGGAAGCATGCCAGAAGGGATCCACGATCAAGGGGGGAGGAGGAAATGGAAAAAGCAACACCCCCAGGCGCCCTGGAGCAAGGGGCAGCCCCCCACTCCAACAGGGAGCACAGCAACCCACCCGAAGCAGACCTCCTACTGCACTGCCACCTCGCCCATTGCCTCACCCAGAAGCATGAGGGCTGGGGAAGCGGCGACCGCCGATCCCCCCCTCATCCGCCCAACACAGCCAGACAGTGAGCAACGGTCACGCACATCCCCAAGGCGCACGAAACGGCAAGGCAATGGGCGCCCATGGGCGACAGCCAGCCACCTCAGATGTTGTGGGAAACAGGTGGAGGTATGTACAACAATCCCAAGGACACGAAGCGGCCTTGGCCAGCAACAACAACAACGCCTACACACAGGGCACATTCACAGCAAGCACAACGGCCCACCAGCACCCACCTTCACACAACCATATGGAACGGGGAAAGCCAGCCCAGGGCACAGATCACCATCACCACCGAAACACACACCCGCCAGCAACATGGAGCCAGAGGGAGAAGGGGCCCAGGGCGACCCGGCCGAGGACGCCAGCTCACAAACCCCTGGAGGGGGAGCAGCCAGGACCCCCCGGAAAGACGCAGAGCACAGCACTGGTCCCAGACAGAGATCGGGCACTTCATACAGCTCTGGGGCAGCCCGGGAGCCAGGAGGATCATGGCCAAAGCCAGGCACCACCTCTAGCCCTGGCTTGCCAAGCAGATGCAGGAACGTGGACACAACTGCAACGGCAGGCAATGCAAGGACAAGCTCCATGGACTCAAAAGGAGGTTCAAGGAGATTGTCACCCACAATAAAAGAAGCGGTGCCCAGCTACGCACCATGCCCTTCTACGACGAACTGGCACGCCTGCTGTTGGAGCGCCACGACGTCGTCCCAGGACACATGGCAGGCAGCGGGATCACCACCAACAAGCCGCCGCGCACATGACAACGAGCACGGCTGGACCAAGGGGCGCAACGGGAGGAGGGCCCCACCACACAGAAACCACAGCCGCCGGCACAGAGGGATGCCCCACGCCCAACACCCACCAGCAAGAAGGCCGTGAGGGCATCAGCCAAAGCAGGTCCGGCCAAGGCGAAGCCGATGGCCTGTCCTGCGGCATCCCAAAGCCCATTGGTGCTTGCAAGGCCACCACCCATGCTGCCCAGAACAGGCACCACCTCAAGGAGCATCTCCCCCACGCCAGCTTCCTCCAGCAGCAGCAGCAGCCCCACGGCCTTCCTACGGCTCATCTGTGCGGACATGCAGGTTGAGGATCCCGCACCCGAACCGCTGGTGCCAGAGACCCAGCAGGAGGATGAAGGGCCAGGGCCGTCACGGCCGAGGGTGACTCCCGCGAAGGGACGTGCAGCTGCCACCGCAGGGTGAGCGCCACGGCCAGTGCCGGCACCCCTTACGCAGCTGGGGTCTTCGAAACGCAGTACCACGATGCAGGGTTTCACCTGCAGCATCTTGGATGCCATGACAGAGACAGAGCCAGTGTCTTAGAAGGACCAGGTCGAAATGGAGCAGCTCATGGAACAGCAGGTGGGCGATGTGCTGGAGCCAGAACTGTCGCCGTCCCATGAAGAGCTGCGGGACATCGATATGCAGGCCCCCGATGACACCTTTGTGGAGATGGAGGCGATGGAGGAGGATGCGCCTCTGGAAGCCGAGCTCGAGATCAGGGAGGCCGTGTTCGAGGAGGAGATCGAGGGCCCCCCACAGCCGGAGGACGCGCCGATGGAGGGAGCGGCCCCCCTGGAGGAGGAGGAGCCGCCGCCACCACCCACAGGCGAGCACGGTGCAGCCGTGGCCGAAGAAGCCCGTCCCCTGACCAACGCGCAGAGGTGTGTCCGGATGCGCAACAGGTGCAAGGCAGACCGGCTGCAGGTGGCGAGAGAGTTGGTCACGGTCATGGAGACAACAGGGGAACGCATCCACTGGCTGTTTACATGCATGGCGGGCAAGGAGGAGGCCAGGCGCACCAAGGAGCACGTCCTCACCATGTGGGCCACGCGCACGGCCAGTCAAGCCGTGGAAGATTGCGCCCAAGCCATACGGGAGGCGGGGAGGGATGTGCTTCAAGGTCTAGAGAACCATGTCAACGGGATGGCCGAGGCCATGGTTGCCACCGATGCCATCATTGACTGAGGCATGCGGGAGCGCACAGCAGCCATCGACCACCAAACCGAGGTGCTCAGGGAGCTCACCCAGTCATTCCGGGATGCCTACCATGGGCCCCTTGGTGCAGCGGAGGCCGGGCCTTGTCTCCGGGCTGCCATCCTGCCACTGATTCACCACCATGAGGCGACCACTATGATTGTGGAGAAGCTGGCCGAAGGCACGGCCGAGGAAGCCCTGCACCGTGCGCCCCCCCGTCCATGTCGGCCGAGCTTCTTTCTGAGCGCGAGACTGTCCTCCGCTGGGTGCTTCCCTGGATGGATGCTGTGTGGAAGGAGATGCAGGACTTGGAGGACTGGGATGACGAGTACTTCCGTGGGAGCTTCCGCATGTCCCGCACGACGTTCGAGGTGCTGGTGGCTGAGGTGCCCCCTGTCCTGCTGCGGGAGTGTAGCAACATGCGGCCCAGCATTCCTGTTTCCCATCACCTTACCATGATACTGTACAAGCTGGTGTTCAACGTGGGTTACCTGCCGCTGTCGACCATCTTCGGGGTGGGCGTGTCCACCGCGTGCGAGATCTTCCGTGAGATGGTGAGCGTCCTGAACGAGCTGTACCTGGCCGACATCATCCGGGTCAGGGACGAGAAGGAGAACATGAGTGGCTTCCGTGCCCTGGGCTTCCCGCAGGTGGGGGGGCAATGGACTCGACCCACGTGCACATCCTGGGCCCCCCCACCCATGGCAAGGAGTACTCCAACCGCAAGCATTTCTACAGCATGGTTCTCCAGGCAGTGATGGATGCCAAGGGCCGCTTCATGGACGTCTCTGCGGGCGTGTCCAGGCGGAGCCACGACTTAGCCATCTTCTGGAACTCCCCCCTGGCTGCCAAGCTAACATCAGGCCACTTCCTGACTTCCGGCCCCGCTTCCGTGTGCGGCCGTGCAGTGGGTCCGCTCCTCCTGGCCGACCAGGCGTTTGCCCTGCAGCCGTGGCTGATGGCCCCGTACTGCTACCCCCATACCAACATCCAGCGTAAATACAACTACTACCATTGTTGTGCCCGCCTGCCCGTGGAGCGTGCCTTCGGGCGTCTGAAGGAGCATTGGCGCTCCCTGTTTAGCTTGTTGGACTTGCAGGCTGACATCATTCCGGACGTGATGGTGTGCTGCTGCATCCTGCACAACATCTGCAAGTCCCGTGGGGATGTGCTACTGGCCGAGCACCCCGACCTTCCCCAGGCAGGCAAAGTCGTTGACGGCATCGCTGTGGACGGGCGGGACATTGAGCCTTTGCTGGGCCCCGAGAATCCTGTTGGGGAGCCTCATGCCCGTGTGGAAGCCTCACGGGTGCGTGAGAGCATCAGTGCCTGGATCTGGCTCCATTACCCCCGACCCCCTGTGAGCGTCGGCTGTGGAGTTCCATCTGTGGACTGGCATCTCTCCCTGGCATGCTGCCCCCTCCTCCTCTTCCCCTTCACCCGTTCCATGTCTGGCTCCCTGGGGGTGAGGGCTCAGCTATCCCCTCTTCACCGCTGTGCCTTCCAGCCACCTTCTCCCTTCCCGGGGGCGCCTGTCCTTTCTGTAGGCTCTGCCCTTGCTTCATAGTGGCCATGTGCCTTATTGCCCATGTCTGAGCTCCCTGCTGAATAAAGTTTTCCAAACCGCCTCACTCTAGCCTTCTTTCCTGTGTGTGTGGGTGGATGCTTTGGGAGGGAGGTGGATGTGGCTGGGGGCTGGGGGACGTGGGTCGCCCTCGCGGCTGCCCAGTCTCCCGTGTAGGGAGGGTGGGGATGGCTCCCTGGGGCGTGGGTGCCAACGTTTGGGGTGCAGTGCTGGGTGTGGGGTGCGCCCACTGTATTGGTGCAGCCGTTTCTCCTGGCTGCCTCTTTGCCCGAGGCTTCTGTGTTCCGCCCATTCCTGAAGCGGCCAATGAGGTTTGGGAGGCATGTCCAGCATTGGCTTCAATGGCGGCGCCCATGGATTTCGGCCACAGTGTGTTCTGGGATACCTGTGGGGGTTGGTAAGCCGAGAACATGGCGGCCGAGCTGTCAGTCAGAGCCGCGTACGTAATTAGCAGCTGAGGTGTTTGCCCGTTCCGTGCAGCGCCTGCTGCAGCGTGTCATCTGTGGAGCTCCTCCTCTTTAACGCACCATCAGTACGTTATTTCCCCTCCGTTGCTTAATATGTCGTCCGAATTGAGCCTCTGGGTCCTGGTGTATATGGGATTGGAGGAAGGAAACATTGACCCTGTTCAGAAGACACACTAAGCCACAGTTCTTAAGCATTTTGAGCTAAACATTATGGCTTAGCATGTCACATGAACCTTTCCTAATCACAGTGGCTACATAATCACGGTTTCAACAAGATTATTAACCATTTGCTGCAACAAGGTTAGCAGCCTAACCATGGCTTAGTGTGTTGTCTGAATAGCCAATTGTGTGGGTTGAATAAATAGGAGATTACAAAGGCCCCATCAGGCATGATTTTCCTCCTCCCTCCTGGAGCCTTTTCTATGGAGTGGAAGGTATCAGTTCTAGTTTTGTGATCCTTCCTTCCTTCCATTAGTCAAAAGATATGTTTTGCTTTGTAGTGGTCACTTCAACTTCTCAACAACGGCCATGCCTACACCAGCCTTTTTTCCAGGGGGTCATCTTGAGGTCGTCCCTGTGCATCTAAATGATGCACAGGGGATCCCAGGGGCAACCAGGGACAACCAGGAACTTTCCCCGGGATTTCTGGGACCGCAAATTTCCAGATTTTTTCCAAGGTCCCAGGATCATCCCAAGGAGCAAGGGCAGTGTGGCTGCCACTCCCAGGTTGTCCTTTCTTCCCTGCAAGTAGTGGGGCTGGGCACAAAGCTGTGCAAGGAGGCTCTGTGCCCATGGGGGTGGGGGGTCAGTAATTTTGCCATCCCTGGGATGGCAGGAGGTTAAGGCACAGGTGGGTTTTGTTTTGTTTTTAACCTTTTTCCGCAGATCGGGGATGCACGACCGGCTCCTCTTCCAAAAAAATGGTGCCTGCGATGTCCCTTTTCCTTGTGGGATGTTGTGCGGTCGTCTAAATGCTGGGGGAGGATCATGGAAGCAGGTTATTACCTGATCCCCCCTCCCTCCCTCTACACCCTTAGGTGCTGATGAGCCCAACAACAAAAAACTCTCCCATTTCCCAGTATAGTGTTCCTTCCACTGAGCTTATGCTAGTTCTTTTGACTTTAATTCTGTATTTTACCCTTTTCCTTGCCATGGAGGCTGGTGCTCCAATGTCAGTGAATCCACCCTGGGTTTCTGTCAGAATCTTTAGAGTTCTGACTGAATTCCTTTTGAGATTTCAGTCAGAACTCTAAAGGAGCTATCTCAGGTGCAACGCACCTTTAGAGTTCTGACTGGTTCTGACTGAAATCCGGAGCAGATTCACCGCCTCACTGACATCAGAGCCACCAGTCTCCACTGCTTCTTGGTGAATCTCTCCCTTGCACAATGCTCATTCCCTTCACATAGGCACAACTGTGTTGTTTAGAGCATCTGGGTGACTATATATGTAGGAACTTAGTATCCCTAGCAGGACTAGAGTCCTTTGCCTGGGGATCCCATGGTTCTCCACACATGCTTTCTACCCATTGGGCCATGGAGCTGGCTGGCTGTCATGACAGGAATTTCAGTTTGGTCCAACATGGTTCAAAACAGGGCCTTCAGTAGCGTCCATTCTCTGGAACTCCAAACGACTACTAACAGGCATTCCCAATAAGGTAATCTTGTCCTCTGTATGAAGGATTGTTTTTGTACATTGCTCAGAAATGTATTTCATATAAGTGACTCGTAAATATAGGTAATTAGTTATGACTGTCAGCAGGCTGCCAAGGGACACAGTCTCCTGCCTGAGGGAGGGGTGGCACTGCCTGGTGAAAGGATGTATACTGGGTAGGTGGCGTTAAGGGGTCATTCTTCTGTCACAGCACAGATTGGCGCCCTTGATTCACGGGCAATACAGGGGCATCATCAATGTACCACGTTGTCATGGATTGGTGGTGTTGGTTCTGCCATGGATACAGTTCTGTGTCAGAATTGCTGTGTTATCTGTTGTTTCTACTGAAACTCTTTTGCTGTCTACTTTAGGTGCTGGGAATGCATAGAATCGTGATGGCATTATACCAATGCCAGCATTAGCAGCTGCTTGCAGAACAGGACCATACAAGTGACTAGTAGAGGCAACTAGTTCCAAACCCTGAATAATCCCATTTGTTTCTCTCTTATTTCTATTTAAAAAGAAAATAATACATTAATTTCTTCAACTCAAGAAGCGGAGACTTCCAATTAGTTCAACTAGTTAATTTGTTTTAAACAAATTCACTAATCATCTTCAAAGTGAAGACAGAATATAGCAGGGATAAGATGCTTCAGTCATAGTTGTCACTGATCAATTTCTCAAAAAGAATTGATCAGAATACAAATAAAACCATCATCAATACCTAAACCAGTTGATTCAGTCAAAACATCATCAGTCCCAAATAATCAGTTCAGTGCTTATTGAAGTTTGTATCAATCAATCAATCAATCAAAAAGGGTTCAAAAGTCCAACATAATCACCAGGTCAATAAAATAGTCGGCTTCGTGTTCCTTACACAAGATTCTTCCAGTTGTTGTGCAAGAGGGCAGGTAAGATGTGATTTATTAAATGAGAATTTAGCCCTGTAAAACACAAGACTCACTGGCATAGTTTAGTTTATAAGAAATAAACAGTAAATGTGGCCTGCTTTTGGCTCAGCTGATATCCCAAGAGAGAAGAAACACACCCACCTGTTCTCAGGGGGTGCCCATCCATTTTGTCTCCATTGGCAACAGCATGGCTCATAATGTGATTTGGAAGTCAGATACCTCCCCCACCTAACCAATTTCACAGGGACCTTTTGAACATAAGTCGAACCACTATCCATTTTGTATTCTGAAAGAGACCATAGGATATATATCCTATGGTCTCTTTCAGAATACGATCTGCCAACTCTCCGTGGCTGACTCTGAACAAATATTTTCCCTCTTTTTGTATAACGGTTCCTCTGGTTTTCACAGACAGATCATATTCTTGCCTTTATCAACAGCCCTGCCGTGGCAATGGTTATAAATAGAGCACTGGGAAAAGGAAAGAAAAAGTTGTTGGACAAAAAGTATAATATACAAAAGGCCAACGAAGAAAAAAAAATGCAGAAACTCCAGGCTACAGTAAGAAGGCAGAAAGGCACAAAACCAGCCCCTAATACAAAACACACTCCTTCGTGAAGTTTTTTTGGCATATTATTAAGGAAAAGAACTGCACAGCAAGACACGCTTTGTGGCCTACCATGGGGCATAGAGCAATATTCTGGAGGGAAACGATATGTCATGTTGCCAATCTGCGGGCAGCTCATTTTAATTGGTTTGTTATAAACATTGTGCCAGAGCTCTAGGGTGCAAATACAAAGAGGAGAAAGGATATTTTAATGCAGCCCACATGACGGAGTAAATGAGGAAAAGCGATTGAACAAGATAGAAAACATGTAGGCAGGCATTAAGGTAATCGGATGCATTTGGGAGCCTGGAAGAACTCTGGGGTTTTCTTCCTCAAGGGCATGGCTGAAGATTGGATATAATGACAACACTTCTAGCATTTAGCATATTTCAAGCATCCAAGGCACTTCACATATATTCCCCCTGTAATTGTTATAAGCAGGGCCAAGACATTTTCCTGCCTGAGGCAAAAGACAATATGGCGCCCCTTGTCCGGTCCATCGACATAAGCTGACTGAACTGACAGTTGAATCTTACTTCAACACTGGCAATGAGATAGTGACCTCCATCACAGGCTACGTTTAGGGGGTCCAAGACAGATTTTCTCTCATACACCATTCTGTCCTCCCAAGACAGGGACAGCCAGAGAACAGCCAGGAGGCTGCAGCTGCCACCGGATTCGATTGCTCCATCTGCCTAATGGAAGGGCTGGCCCTGATTATAAGAGACCTGTAAGGTAGGCCAGTATAATTGTTCCTCTATTGTAGATGAGGGCAGACACTCATACAGGGCTAGTCCAAAATATTCTGCTGCCTGAGGCAAAGGACAGTATGGTACTCCATATACAGAAGCTGACTGGACTGGCAGTTGAATACTACCTGAAGGCAATAGGTTAGTTTAAGGGGGATGGGTGGCATAATCAATTCTGTCATCCAACACCTTGCTGTTGCTCCCTGACCCCCAGCATCTACTGCCTGAGGCAACCACCTCACTCTGCCTAATGCTAGGGCCGGCTCTGGGGTCACATAATGGTGGCTTGCCTGTGGCCAGCTGATGAGTGCATGGTTGAGCTGATATTTGAATCAGGAACTTGCCATCTCACACTTTCCCCTACCATACTACATCAGCTTTCGGGATATCAGGCATGATGTGTGATGCTAAGTGGGCATAGCATTCTGATGTAGTCAGATAGGCTGGGGAGGACCAGGGAGTGCTTTGTTTCAGCCCAAGCCAAGCCAAAGCAGAATGCACCTCCACACTATATTTATTATTATTTATTTATTTATTGCATTTTTATACCGCCCTATAGCCGAAGCTCTCTGGGCGGTTCACAAAAATTAAAACCATAAAATCATTTTAAAAATATAAAACAAGCCACAATCCAAAAACAACAAATAACATACAATCTAAAAACACAACCAGAATAAAACCAGAATAAAACCAACAGCAGGAATTAATACAGATTAAAATACAAATTTAAAACAGCAAGGATTAAAATTGAGTTAATTTAACTGTTAAAATACTGGGATAAAATACTTCCTCCTCCACCATGGATTAATCCAGCAGTTATCCAGAAAACCACAACAAAGGAGATTGTTAATATCCCCATTTTACAGATTGGCTCTCCTTTCATAGAAGAACAACGAAGATGGATCAGAAGTTATGATGATCCATTACCCATGTGTGTATGTTTAACCCTTATGATTACACCTTGGCAGTGACATCCTAAATAGTTTCAAGGACTCATCATAGCCCTGTGGTTTACCTTTGCCACCTTTAGCCAATAATTATCCTTTTACTCTGAAACATAGAAAGATGCATTATACCAAGTCAGGCCATCTTGTCCAATATTATCTGCACTGACTGGCAGCATCTCTCCAGGGTTTCAGACAGCAGTCTTTCCCAACCAAAACTGGAGATGACAGGGATTGAACCAGTGGAGGCTGGTGGCTCCGATGTCAGTGGGGTGGTGAAACTGCTCCGAAGTTTCAATCAGAACCAATCAGAACTTAAACCTCCACTGGATTGAACCTGTGACCTTTTGCTTACACAACATGTACTGTACTACTGATTTACAGCCCTTCCTCTTACTCAAGCTTTCATTCTTGGAATTTGCCACCTTGCTCCTCATTTTGCTCAACAGTGCTGGAATAACAAACACAAGGTAACTTATAGTAACAGCTAGGATGGCATATATAATCCCACTGATTGATGGTTTTCTAGGGCATGTGGCTGGTAGGAATTCCAGCAATTTGGGGTTATAAAATAAGTTTTTCCTTTCCATTTTTTGACCACTCAATGGGAGAAATATAATTTCTGACCCTTGACAGAAATTCAGAGTGTGCTACCAGATTTAGACCAGTTAATGACAAATGCTGCTCCAAGCTGCTCAGTCAGTTTGCTATTGATTGCTTATACAGCACATAAACCTTCAAGTTGGCAGGTTGTGAGGAGGTGTTGGCCTTGCTGGTGTCTTTGTTCACTGGCTGCTTTCCTCTTGGCTTGAAAGCCCAAGCAACACAGATGGTTGTCTTCCCATCTCTTCCCTTTTCCTGAAATTAAAACGAACATCTCAACATTTTAATCAAATTTTAAATATTTGCAGTAGTTTCACCTGAAAAATGATGAAACCATTAAAAAACGCTGACCAACTAACTCCAGTACTGTCACCATCCTAAACTGCAAAGCCTTGGGCATAATCAGCTGTATTCCCTTGGAGTAGCAACATTATGTACAACTCACTCCATTTTTATGAGCATGAGTCAGATTCAGGCAAAGAGATGTGGCTATAAAGCCAACATGGAATAAGAACATAACAACATGATTTCCAATGTAAAACTTTTTATTTTTCAAACAAAAATAAAACACAGACAATACAACAATACAACATGCAACATTAAAATGGACTTTCGAATTTCTCCAACATTAGGCTGACCATATGAAAAGGAGGACAGGGCGACAGGGCTCATGTAACTTTAACAGTTGTAGAGAAAAGGGAATTTCAGCCAGTGTCATTTGTATGCAATTAGATCCTGGTGAAATTCCCTCTTCATCACAGCAGTTAAAGTTGCAGGGGCCCTGCCTTCTTTTGTATCTGGTCACTCTAGTATAGTGCCTGCAACTTTAACTGTTGTGATGAAGAGGGAATTTCACCAGGAACTAATTACATACAAATGACACTGGCTGAAATTCCCTTTTCTCTACAACTGTTAAAGTTACATGAGCCCTGACCTGGATTTTATCTGGTCACCCTATGTGTAGCTTTCTGCTTTCAGAGAGCGTGTGTTCCAACACAGCCTCCTGGCCTCGCTGCTGCCACCACCACCACCAGCCTCTAGAGGATTTCAGCCTGGCAGACTGCCACTCCTTGCAGGACCAGGCTCCCAGGTACTGAGCCAGCTGCTGTGGACAATTACATCAGTCCCCCTCCCTTCCTGGGAGGGATATTTAAGCTGCTGGCTGAGGGGGCCTGGGAAAGCCATCAACCTGCAGGAGAGGGAGGCCTGCTGCCAGAGGAGGAGGAGGAGAGGAGTGTGCCTGCCTGCCTGCCTGCCTGCCTGCCTGCCTGCCTGCCTGCCTGCCTGCCTGCCTGCCTCCTGGCCTCGCTGCTGCCACCACCACCACCAGCCTCTAGAGGATTTCAGCCTGGCAGACTGCCACTCCTTGCAGGACCAGGCTCCCAGGTACTGAGCCAGCTGCTGTGGACAATTACATCAGTCCCCCTCCCTTCCTGGGAGGGATATTTAAGCTGCTGGCTGAGGGGGCCTGGGAAAGCCATCAACCTGCAGGAGAGGGAGGCCTGCTGCCAGAGGAGGAGGAGGAGAGGAGTGTGCCTGCCTGCCTGCCTGCCTGCCTGCCTGCCTGCCTCCTGGCCTCGCTGCTGCCACCACCACCACCAGCCTCTAGAGGATTTCAGCCTGGCAGACTGCCACTCCTTGCAGGACCAGGCTCCCAGGTACTGAGCCAGCTGCTGTGGACAATTACATCAGTCCCCCTCCCTTCCTGGGAGGGATATTTAAGCTGCTGGCTGAGGGGGCCTGGGAAAGCCATCAACCTGCAGGAGAGGGAGGCCTGCTGCCAGAGGAGGAGGAGGAGAGGAGTGTGCCTGCCTGCCTGCCTGCCTGCCTGCCTGCCTGCCTGCCTGCCTCCTGGCCTCGCTGCTGCCACCACCACCACCAGCCTCTAGAGGATTTCAGCCTGGCAGACTGCCACTCCTTGCAGGACCAGGCTCCCAGGTACTGAGCCAGCTGCTGTGGACAATTACATCAGTCCCCCTCCCTTCCTGGGAGGGATATTTAAGCTGCTGGCTGAGGGGGCCTGGGAAAGCCATCAACCTGCAGGAGAGGGAGGCTTGCCGCCAGAGGAGGAGGAGGAGGAGAGGAGGAGGAGTGTGCCTGCCTGCCGGCTTTCTGTTTTTGTCTTTGGTTGTTTTTTGTTTTTTTTTTTTTGTTTTTTCCTCTTTCCCCAGGCTTGAGCTATGTGCCTGGGAGGGAGGATACAGGGCCAGGTGAGGGGATCTGAGGGGAGCACAATCAGGGTAGTGACGGGTAGAGGGAGATATGGCGTTGTGAGGAGGACTTGCCAGGTTAGGGAAACAAGGCCCAGACAGTTAATGGCTGTGCCTTGTTCCGGTCCCCCTCACACCCACAGGCTTGTTGGTTGCCTTATCAGCCAGCCCTCAGGCCTCCGGGTGCTGCTTTTAAATGCCAGATCAGTGCATAATAAGATCTCCCTCATCCACGATTTAATTGTGGATGAGGCAGCCGATCTGGTATGTATAACCGAGACCTGGGTGGGAGAGCAGGGAGGAGTTAGTCTCTCCCAGTTATGCCCACCGGGGTACTTGGTTCAGCATCAGGGTAGACTTGAGGGCCGGGGAGGGGGGGTTGCTGTGGTCTATAGGAATTCCATCCCCCTCTGCAGGCTCCCTGTCCATGCGACTACTGGTCTGGAGTGTTTGCACCTTGTGTTGGGCCAACGGGACAGATTAGGGATTCTGTTGGTGTACCGCCCACCCCGCTGCTCAACAGACTCCCTAGCTGAGCTGACAGAGGTGGTCTCTGGTGTACTGTTGAGGTCCCCCAGACTCTTGGTTCTGGGGGATGTCAACATTCATGCCGAGGGCACTTTATCTGGGGCAGCTCAGGATTTCATGGTTTCCATGACAACCATGGGACTGTCCCAACATACCATCGGCCCAACACATGTAGCAGGGCATACTCTAGACCTGGTTTTTTCAACTGGACATGGAGATGGGGATCTGAAAGTGGGGAACTTTACATCAACCCCTCTGTCATGGTCAGATCACCACCTGCTGAGGTTTAGACTTACAGCGGCTTTTCCCCTCTGCAAGGGTGGGGGACCCATTAAGATGGTCCGCCCCCGGAGGCTAATGGATCCAGATGGTTTCCAGAGGGCTCTGGGGAGTTTTCCGGCTGATAGGGCTGGCTCTCCTGTCGAAACCCTGGTTGATCTGTGGAATGCAGAAATGACCCGGGCAGTTGACACGATTGCTCCTGAGCGCCCTCTCCTGTGTAGAGCTCGAACGGCTCCGTGGTATACCCCAGAGCTGAGAGTGATGAAACAAAACAGGAGACGGCTTGAGGGCAGATGGAGACGAACTCCTGATGGATGCAATCAAACACTGGTAAGTGCTTATGGTAAGCTGTATTCAGGGGCAGTGAGGGCAGCAAAAAAACAATACTTTGCTGCCACTATTCAATCATCAACCTGCCACCCAGCGGAGCTTTTCAGAGTTGTCCGGGGGCTTTTACATGCTGGCCCCAAGGACATGGTAGAACCATCTGAGGCCCGCTGTAATACATTTGCTGGGCACTTCCAGAATAAAATCTCTGGCATCCGTCAGGACTTAGACTCCAGTGTTATAGCAGATGAATCTAGTGAGGTATCCAGAGCACAGGCTTGTCCTGTTTTCTTGGATGAGTTTCAGTTGGTGCAGCTCGAGGATGTTGACAAGGTGCTTGGACAGGTTCGTGCAACCACTTCCATATTGGATCCTTGCCCCTCTTGGCTAATAAAAGCTAGCAGGGATGGAACAACTGGCTGGGCCAGGGAAGTGATTAATGCCTCTTTGCAAGAGGGAGTGGTCCCAGGCCTCCTGAAAGAGGCGGCAGTGAGACCACTCCTAAAGAAATCTTCCCTGGACCCTGAAAATCTGAATAACTACAGGCCAGTAGCAAATGTTCCATTCCTGGGCAAGGTCCTGGAGCGGGTGGTTGCGAGCCAGCTCCAGGCACTCTTGGATGAGACTGATTATCTGGATCCATTTCAGTCGGGTTTCAGGCCTGGTTTTGGTACGGAAACAGCCTTGGTCGCCCTGTATGATGACCTATGTCGGGAGAAAGACAGGGGGAGTGTGACTCTGTTGATTCTCCTTGATCTCTCAGCGGCTTTCGATACCATCGACCATGGTATCCTTCTGGCACGACTGGCTGAGTTGGGAGTGGGAGGCACTGCATTGCAGTGGTTCCGCTCCTACTTGGTGGGTCGGCTCCAGAAGGTGGTGCTTGGGGAACATTGCTCGGCCCCGTGGATTCTCCAGTATGGGGTTCCGCAGGGGTCAGTTTTGTCCCCCATGCTGTTCAATATCTACATGAAACCGTTGAGTGCAGTCATCCGGAGTTTTGGAGTGCGTTGTCATCAGTATGCTGATGACACGCAGCTCTATTTCTCCTTTTCATCTTCATCAGGCGAGGCTGTGGATGTGCTGAACCAGTGCCTGGCTGCGACAATGGACTGGATGAGGGCTAATAAACTGAAACTCAATCCAGACAAGACTGAGACGCTGTTGGTGGGTGGTTCCGCTGACCGGATGGAGGGTGTTCAACCTGTTCTGGATGGGGTTGCACTCCCCTTGAAGGAGCGGGTTCGTAGCTTGGGGGTTCTCCTAGAACCATCTCTGTCACTTGAGGCGCAGGTGGCCTCAGTGGCACGGAGTGCCTTCTACCAACTTCGGTTGGTGGCCCAGCTACGTCCCTATCTGGACAGGGATAACCTGGCTTCAGTTGTCCATGCTCTGGTAACCTCCAAGTTAGATTACTGCAATGCACTCTACGTGGGGCTGCCTTTGAAGGTGGTTCGGAAGCTGCAGCTTGTGCAAAATGCAGCGGCCAGATTGATAACTGGAACCAGTAGGTTCGAACATATAAGACCTACTCTGGCCCGCTTGCATTGGCTGCCTGTATGTTTCCGAGCCCGGTTCAAGGTGCTGGTTTTAACCTATAAAGCCTTACACGGCTTGGGACCACAATACCTGATGGAACGCCTTTCCCGACATGAACCTACCCGAACACTACGTTCAACATCTAAGGCCCTCCTCCGAGTGCCTCCTCCGAGGGAAGCTCGGAGGTCGGCAACAAGAGAGAGGGCCTTCTCTGTGGTGGCTCCCCAATTGTGGAACGATCTCCCTGTCGAGGCCCGCCTGGCGCCAACATTGTTATCTTTTCGGCGCCAGGTCAAGACTTTCCTCTTCTCTCAGGCATTTGGCAATATCTGAGGAGCCTGGGTCTGTTTTGTTTTGTTTTTGTAGGTTTTTTTTTTGTTTTTTTTGTTTTTTTTTTGTTTTTGTTTTTTTGAAGTGTTGAAGTGGTTTTTAAATGTACAGATTGTGTGTATGTTGTATGTTTTTGCTGTTTTAATTTTTGTATATTGTTTTTAATTGTTTTTAATCCTATGTAAACCGCCCAGAGAGCTTCGGCTATGGGGCGGTATACAAATGTAATAAATAAATAAAATAAATAAATAAATACAAGGTCACCTATCAAGGGATCATGTCAAGGGGAGGGCATTCCACATTCAAGATGCCATGACTGAGAACGTCCTCTGTGTTTATTTGTGTTTATTTATCTGTGTTTATTTATCCCATCTCTCCTCCAGGGAGGCCGTCTCCATATATCATAGGTGGGCATCTTTTGTCCTTCCAGATGTTTTGGCCTGTAATTCCCATTATCCTTCATAGAGTTTTATGCCAAAATATCTGGAGAGCTACAAGTTGCCCACCCCTACCATATGTGTTTCCCTTCTTTTCCATTGTGTCCTCCCAACAATGCTGTGAGGTAAATTACACTTCAAGATGGTGAGTGGCCCAAGCTCATTCAAAGAGAATCATGGCTGAGTGGGGATTTGAACCCTGGAGAACATGATGCTCTAACCTCTATACTATCCTCTCATGCTTCATCTTGCTTTAAATTTGTAGAGATAACTTATCTCAAAAGGGAGGGGAGGCCCATGATCCTGTGGCCCACGCCCAATCTCTTAACAGAGCCCCACCATTATGTCTGCTCTAATCCCTAACATACAAAAATATCTACGTTTTCTTAATGCTTTATCAAAATAAGCCAAATACAAAATGAAACAAAATAGTGAGTGAACATGAGAAGAGCCATGCTGGATCAGTCCAAAGGTCCATCTAGTCCAGCATTCAGTTCATGGAGTGGCCAACCAGCTGCCTTGTGTTCCCCACCAACTGGTATACATAGGCATACTGCCTAGAAATAGCATATAGCCATCATGGCTAGTAGCCATTGATAGCCTTATCCTTCAATGGGTTAATTTTCTTGGGAGTGGTGTTCATTGATTTGAATGCTTGCTTCATAGGTAACCCACTTTCCCTATCAGCAATCCTGTGTGTGTGTGTGTCTGTGTGTGTACCATAAGACCTATATTCATACAGTAGTGGGATGAGAGAGGGGGGAAATGCTGCCCCCAAAAAACCTCCACAGCCCACCAGAACCCCTGTTCCCTGAAAGGGGATGGGAGGAAAAATCAGTGTGCAACCAATTTTATGTTGCAGTCAGAAGCACTTACATGGAAGCATGTTTCACCAAAACTGAAACCTTCAAGATAAACTATCAAACCAGGCATCGTCATCAGCACACTGGTAGTTTCCCCACTCTCCCTTTGCACATGGCAGTCAACGAAGTGAAATGGGGCAGGGACAATCTAAGCATAATGGCATTGCTTCTTTTAGTAGACATTGCCAGGAGACATGGGGGAAAGTGTCAGGACTGCTGCTATTACTGGAGGCAAAATGGTCCCATTATGATGGGTTGGGAAACCTTTGGACCATGGACAAAATGCAGACTATGATAAGCTGACCATATGAAAAGGAGGACAGGGCTCATGTAACTTTAACAGTTGTAGAGAAAAGGGAATTTCAGCCAGTGTCATTTGTATGCAATTAGTTCCTGGTGAAATCCCCTCTTCATCACAACAGTTAAAGTTGCAGGGGTCCTGCCTTCTTTTGTATATGGTCACTCCAGTATAGTGCCTGCAACTTTAACAGCGTTTATAGCTAATGGCAGGTTTATGAGCACTTTCACCATATATCACTGCTGTCTAATGTAATTATTATTAACTATATTTTCCCCTTATGAAACTGGCTTCACTAAATTATACATAAAGGAAGCAGACAATGCTTTGTAATATATATCAATGTGTTGACAAGAATGCAACAAATCATTGTATATGACTCAGATGGAATTTTTTAAATTGGAGTTGGATTCTTCAAAATAGCATACCTTATTATTGTTATTATTATTATTATTATTATTATTATACCTACAATACTTTAGAGCAACCATGGCCAGTGTTATGCATCAAATAAATATTTTTTCAATGCTCCCTTCTTGCATTTGACCATAGCACCTGGCCTTGCAAATGTTAGCAATCACAGCACAACACTAGTCAGGATATTTCCCAGTTTGAACAACCACATCCCAGGCTCTGTATACTTATTGATTCCATGATTGCATCATGGAAGCACAGAATTCAATACTGTATGCGGAATTCAGCATCACAAGATTCACGCGTCCTCCCCACATTGCCAGTCACATGCAAGTGGAGCTGCACTACTGATTCTGCCCCCAGTATCACGGGACTTTGCTATTCTGATCCCATGCATTGAGCATGGATGTCTGAGCTGGGGACGTCTGCATACATGGACCTACATCCAACGTACTGTTATCAGAATAAATTGCTGTACTAGCGGAGCTCTGCTGTGTTTTCCCATTGCACAAGTCATAGCACAAATACTAGCAGAACACCATAAACCGAAGATCTACAAGCAGTTGTGCAACTGGTTGTGCAAACAGAACTTTAGTTAGATACAGGAATCCCATGCTGGGCCAGCACCAAAGGTAGGCATCATTGAGCTCCTGCTGAGAGCTCAAACCCCAGCCACTAGGCCTGCTCGGTGGATTCACCAATGTAAATCTAAACTGGGTCTAATCTGGCCCAGAGCTCTGTAACCCAGCCTGCAAAGCCTTCCAAGGTGAAACCATGCCCCCTTCTACCTTTGATGTGCTCTTCAGGGCTGCCAGAATGCATTAGCAATCTTCATAGAACCTATACAGAGCAGGACTAGTCCAGAGATTGGTAGCTGGTGGATATCAATCAGAAGTATTTGGCCCACAGGGATCTAACCCAATTTCAAATCAAGGCATGTCCATTCACTCAGAACTTGATGCCACAGTTATCGCAGAGCCTGGGGAGGTGTCCAGTGCCCCATCTGGTCATGTTTCCTGGGATCAGTTCCAGATGTTGCAGCCTGATGATGTGGACATTTGAATCAGTCCATCCCACCACTTGTAAGCCCATCTTGACCTTGCCCATCTTGGCTAATACGATCCAGCAGAGGTGGATTGATTGGGTGGGTCCAGGGGGTAATAAATGCCTCACTCTGTCGGGGGGGGGGGTGCCTGCTGCCTTGAAAGAGGCTGTAGTGCACCCTATCCTGAAGAGGACCTCCCTTTGGCATAGAGGTATGTGAGAACTACTGCCCTACCACTAATATATCCCTTTTGGCATGGTACTTGAGAATGTGGTGGCTGGGCAGCTTCAGACGTTCTTGGAGGAAACGGATTATCTGGAACCATTACAGTCTGGTTTCAGGCCAGGGCACGGCAATGAAACAGCCTTGGTTGCTCTGACCCACGACCTATTCCAGGTGAGAGACAGGGAGAGTTCTACCCTATTGATCTTCCTGAATCTCTCCATGGCTTTTGATACCATTGATCATCGTATCTTACTGGACCAGTTCTGCAAGAGGCACTGTGTTACAGTGGCTCTGCTCCTACTACAGTGGTTCTGCTCTGGAAGGGCCAATTCCAGAGTGTGGTATCAGGGGATTCCTGTTCCAGCCCATGGCTATTAAACTGTGGGGTGCCACAGGGCTCTATTCTATCCCCCATACTGTTCAACATCTATATGAAGCCACTGAGAGAGGTCATTAAGGAGTTTGGGGGTGGGTGCCATCAGTATGCCGATGATACTCAGCTCTATTTCTCCTTGTCATCAGAGGCAGCTGGGGCAGTGAAGGTGCTGGACCAGTGCCTGGAGGCTGTAATGAGCTGGTGAAGGCTAATAAACTGAAGCTGAATCCTGATAAGACAGAAGCTCTGTGGATTGATGGTTCCCAAGTCTGGGAATTGGGTAAGTGACCTGTTCTGGAAGGGGTCGTTCTCCCTCTGAAGGGAGCTTGGGAGTGCTCCTAGATCCATCCTTGTCACAGGAGGCCCAGGTGGACTCCGTGGCCCAGAGTACTTGGGGTCAGCTTCAGCTGATCTGCCAGCTACAGCCTTTCCTGGACAGGCATAACCTAGCCACACTAGTGCATGCACTGGTAACACATCATTTTAATTGTTTTTAATTGTTCTATTGCTTTTTTGAAAAATCCTACCAGTTTTAATTTGTTAACAATTTAATACATTTTTAGCTACATAAATTATTTATGTTTATCTTGTTCTGGTTTTATCTGAGATCCCAGTGATAATAGGGTGGAATACAGATGTTTGAATAAATAAATAAAATAAATAAGATGTTTTTAATGTTGTATTTTTCTCTTGTTTTTTTAAAAATTTTTAACTGTTGTGATTTTTATGTTTTATATTGTTGTTGTTCCCCGCCTCGATCCGGAGGGAGAGGCGGGCTACAAATAAATATTATTATTATTATTATTATTATTATTATTATTATAAATGTTCCTTGCCTCACAATGTGACTGCAATTGCACAACTTCCAAATGGACCCATGCTGGGATAGGATTCGGTAGAGGAAGAAGGATTATACCATACAATTTGCTGGTCCACATTCTCTCAAAAACAACCCAGTAAAGAACAATGAACATAAGAACATAAGAACATAAGAACATAAGAAGAGCCATGCTGGATCAGACCAAGGGTCCACAGTGGCCAGCCAGCCACGCATGGGAAACTTACAAGCAAGACATGAATGCAACAACACTCTCCTGCCCATGTTCCCCAGCTACTGGTATCATTGATCCAAGTTCTTATAGCAGTACTGTGGCTGCTTGTAATGATAGGGTACATTCTTTCACATATGTTGTGCGAGTGCTTTAGCTCTCCATTTGACTACAAGTCTGGAGAAATATTTCTTCATCAAAACAGTTCTGCCTTAGAGCCACGTTTAATATTAATTTTTAATCTTGATTGAAGAGGTGATACCAGTGAGGTATGGATTCAATAGACCAATGGATGCTTCACAGCTAGCATTATACAGTCGAGGGCATTTCAGGTCACGGTAATGAACACTGATTTGAAAGCTTTGTTCAAAAACTGCACAGTAGCCGAGATGGTGGCAATGATGAAAAGATACTACCACTTTCTAAATGGGATTTCTCAAGACTGGTAAAGCACTCAGAAACCAAGCTGGTGACCCAGAAAATGAGCTCAAATGAAGACATATTGGATAAAAGCTGTAAGTGGGAAACTGCACTTAGTGGCTTATCAAAGGGTTGGAAGCAGAATTAGATGTATTGGAAAACATCACTGTAGCTGAAAACAGAACATAGGAAGTTGCCATATGCCAGGTCAGTATTTGGGCATCCAGCCAGTGTACTGTACTCCAGTCTTCCTCAACTTGGCGCCCTCCAGATGTGTTGGACTGCAACTCCCATCTTTCCCAGCTGGGAATGATGGGAGTTGCAGTCCAGCACATCTGGAGGGCAGCACTTGGGTAAGGCTGGTCTACCTTGACTGGCAGTCTCTCTCCAGTGTCTCAGGTTGACATCTTTCATGACTCCTACTATCTGAACTCTTAAAAAACTGTAGGTGCAAGGCTTGGACTTGGAACTTTGCATGCAAAATATACTCTGCCACAGAGCTATGGTGCTTCCATAGCCCTTCAAGGTACAGAACAAATGAGAACTCTTGTCATCTAGACTCTAACACCTTAGGTCCTTTGCCACCTGTGCTCTCAGTCAATCACAAGCCTGGCAAAATGAGCCCTGTGCCACCTAGGCTTCAGTATGTGCCTTGCCACCTTGGTGAGTACTTCAGCAAATTATTGATGCCCACCCACCCAAAGGCAAATCCCAGTCCACCAGGCCCTGTGAATAGGGATGTACACATTTTGTAAAATCTGTTCCATCTGTGTTTCTCAGATAATCAGGTATCTTTCATTCTGTCAGTCACTCATTGACGGAATCAATTTTTCCCAGTTTCCTGAATTTGTGCAAATTCACACTTGCATAAATTCAGACTTGCAAAAATGTGCAAATCCCCACCAAATGTGCAAATCCTCCCCAAACTGCTAATTTTCATGCTTTCACCTATGGGGAGAATGCACATTTTTGCCTGTTTTTTTTTTAATGTATGTATTTTTCTATGATTAAATTTGTGTAAAATTCCAGAAAGAAAGAAAGAGAAAAAGAAACAGTCCACAACTCTGCAGAATCCATGCAACTTGCAAACACCCAGTCCGCTGTAAAATCTGTAGGTAAGATTCATACAAATCTGAAATCATTTGATTCCATTGCTGATTTCTCCGACCTATAAAGTCCCAGCATCAGAACTCTCTCCTCAGTCCATGCAGCCAGAGAACACTTTGCCTAGCTAAGAATTTGCTTTTCCACCTATACAGCTGCCTTTGGGAAACTCAGCCCCTCCCTGATTGTTGTGGGTTGTTACCTGCTTCTACCCCTTTCCTTTCTACCTCTAGAACAGAACATGGGGCTGCATAACTGCTTCCTGTTGAGGTCCACATTACCTCTGTCGAATCTTGTTCAGGATTTGCCTTCTAGGCATGGGTGTGGCCTGAACCAAATGTAGGCAGGGACAGTGTCCAAAGTGTGTGAAGTTACAAATGACTCTTACCTTTGGTCAGCACTCAGCAAAAGAAAAGACAAAAAACATTTGACTCCAAGCAGTCTCCTTCCCCAGCTTCTTCAAGGTCCCTCCATCGGCTTTGTAGACAGAGAAAGATAGTGTAAATATTGTATGAACTCTGGCCATAGTTTCTGGGTTCCCAAACATGTCTGTCAATTTTGGTTTTGTTTTTTTGTTGTTTTTAAATCTGCCTTCTGAATTACACTTATTATTAGGTACCTAAACATTCTCATGTGCCCCTTCAGTTTTATCTTTTAAGTCATTACAAAAATGTGAAATGCACTAGGAGATCAGTTACAATGGTGCAAATTGAGGTTTCAGCAGAACTGAGTGCTTCTCCGGTATGCGCTCCTCCAATTTAAATTTAGACACCATGTAAGCCTTATGATGATCTTGATCTAATGGCTGTAAGGCTTCATAAATCTCATATCATCAAACTAACGCCTTTGTTCTCCACATCGATATTTTTATTTTCTACCAGTTGAAAAGAGAATTCTTCCTCCCACCTCTGAAATAAGAGGAGTGAAGTCTTCATTCAGAGAGCCCCCTGAAGGGCTTAAAGATATATTTTCAAGCCAACTTTGTGACAGTCAACAAAAATGTTTTCCCCCCAGTGAAAACTGAACATTAACTGACAAAGCAATAAAGCATCAAAGTATATATATTAGCATTTTCAAACTTTGGGCTTTTGGACCAGGCTCTGTAAGGAAATAGATACTATTAGCAGCAATGCACTGTGGGGCTGTTGCTCATAGTTTTCATTGTATGGAGCTGTTTCAGGGCATAGTAGAGCTGCCAGTATAAGTTAAAGGAGTCCTGAAGCTTTTCTATGCTTTTCTACAGCCCAAGATTATTTGTACCCTCCATTAGGGCCATTCACACATTACACAGAGGGAAACCTGAGTCTGCAACAGAGTGTACACTTATCAAAGGACTGCAGCCAAATCTTGGCTCACTGGTAAATGGCCAGTTTGATACATGTTGCATTCCCACTTTATTTAATTTTTTTCTTAAATCGTACACCTAACCATAGAATGAGCCTGTTCACATGTTATGACAGCCCACCATGACTTAATTTACCCACGGGGGTTGTCATGTTGTGCAGGGCACCATTTTTGCATGGTGCCCACAGGTGCTCAGCTTGCTGCAGCTTGTCATATTGTGTGAACTGAAGTGGCAGGGGTTGTTTGAGGGTTAAACAACTCTCAAATAATTTTAAAACAAGCTCATAGGCACCCAATACGACACAACAGCCTCTGTGGGTAAACTGAGCCATTGTGAGCTATCATGTTGTGTAAACCAGGTCAATGTGTGAAGACATCCCAAGAAAACCAGGTCTTTGAACTAGGGATTTAAATCTGATTCAAACATTTTCCTAGGAGATTCCCCACCTTAACATTTGCTGGGGACGAAAGTGGTTTATCTGTTAGAAGATGTTCACTATATTGATTGTAGAAATGATGTCATTCAAGAAATAGCCACCAAACTTGAAAAATGTCCTGGGCAGAATCTACACTGCTGCTTTAAAAAGTTTTATAACAGTAGTTACAACTGTTGAGGCCCAGGACACACTCCATATACAGTTTTCAAAATGTTTTCAAAGTGTCATATCCTGCTTAGGGTAGATCTGGCCCTGGAGATGTTTGTGTCTGAACCTGAAGCTTGATTTGGTAAAAAGAGAATGAATGGCACTTGTGATAGCTTTCTTGTGGGCATTATGATTAAGATGACAGTAATATCCAGTCTAAGTAGGATGACTTATAAATGGGGGTGCTTAATCATTTTGCTTATTCTCCTTTATTGTCTCTGGGGTGGCTCATCATAGATGAGAGGTGTTTAGCTAAAAGGTCACAGTTCTTCTATAGCACCAGTTCATTGGCTGCTAATATGGAGTGGGTAACAACATTACTTTTCACTACTCATGACTTTAAGATGTAAGAATGGGAGGGGGAGAGAGAGAAAGTAACGAAAATACATGAATGCCAAAAATACATGAATGCCAAAAATACATGAATGCCAAAAAGTCATGAATTGGCAAAGCCCTCTGAGTTGGTCATCTAATTCCATGTATCAAGACTCCCATTTAACATTTTGACATGATGAAAATTCTTAACTTCCCCATTTTGAATTTATTTATTGCTTACTGTACTCTTAAACCATTCAATAACCCAAGTTCTCTGAGTGGTGTGCAATACGTTAAACGCTTAAAATACAAATATTAAAACAAATAGCAAAAACAGTGCAGAATAAAACCAAGCTAAAACCATCAGTAAAGAATAAAACCAGGAGCAGAATAAAGCACTAAAAAAACACTAAACATTTAGTTCTTAAATGCCTGGGAGAATAAAAAGGTCTTCAACTATCATCAAATAGACCACAATGTAGGCACCAGGTGAGCCTCTCTGCTAAGGGCATTTCACTAGCAGGGGGACACCACTGAAATGCTAAACAATGTTTTAAAATTTAAAAGTTTTAATCTGGATTGTTGTTATACTGCGGTTTTACTTGTAAACTGCCCAGAGAGCCTAGGCTGTTGGGAAGTATAAATATGTAATAAATAAATAAACCTTCTCTCCTGGACCCATTTGGTGGGAACACCTGGAGAAAGGCCACTGAGGATTTTCTTAATGTCTGAATAGGTAAATATGGAATAATTGGTTACTAAACAAACAAACAAAGATGTAGGAGTAGATAAATGTAATGTCACGCAACATGACAACCCAGACTCAAGGTTGAGTGTGGATTGTCATAGAACCATGGGTTGTTGCTGAAATGTGCATTGTCTTGTTGTCTGAACCCAGCTGTGCTAACGAATCATGATTTGTTAACCACAAATAACACACGAAGAGAAGCCATGTTTTATTTTTGGGCTGTGAACTGTGGGTTGTTCATGGTTAACAAACCATGGTTTGTTAGCATGGCTGGATTCACACAATGGGCCTGTTAAGACAACACACGAAGCCATGGTTAGGCTGCTAACCGTTTTGCAGCAAATGGTTAGTGAGTGTGTTTAAACTGTGGTTATCATGGATAGGAATGGTTCACATGACACACTGAGCCATAATGTGTAGCTCAAAGTGTTTAATACCATGGCTTAATGTGTCTTCTGAACAGGGTCAATGTGTGTGAACCCACTCAATGTGCTGTAGGCCATCATGTCTAGGACTAATGACAATGCAGACAATTTGGTTACTGCCACTCATAGAATCATAGAATAGTAGAGCTGGAAGGGGCCTATAAGGCCATCGAGTCCAACCCCCTGCTCAATGCAGGAATCTACCTTAAAGCATCCCTGACAGATAGTTGTCCAGCTGCCTCTTGAATGCCTCTAGCATGGGAGAGCCTACAACCTCCCTAGGTAATTGGTTCCATTGTCGTATTGCTCTAACAGTCAGGAAGTTTTTCCTGATGTCCAGCCGGAATCTGGCTTCCTGTAACTTGAGTTGTAGCTGAGGGGATGAAGTGTTCAAAGGGGTGTTGCTGGGTGGCAGCAGAAGTAGCACAGACACTGGAGCTCTACACAATGCAGTACCCCATTGGCTGATACTCGGCACTCTTCAGTACCTTTACTTGCAGCCTAGACCATCTTCACCTTTGTCATTATCCATTATTTGCAGATCACCTTGAATAGCTCCTTTAGAGTTCTGGATGGTTCTGACTGAAAGGTGGAGCAGATTCACTGCCCCCTTGACGTCGGAGCAACCTGCGTCCCCTATCACCTTCCTTCTTCAGCTCCCTGCACCCCAACATTTGCTCCTGGAGGTGGAGGGCCTTTGAGAATGGGGTGGGATATGGTGCAATGGGGAGCAGATGGAGGGGGAGTTGGCAGAAACTGCACCCTCCCTTACACAAATGAAGGAGCAATTTTGGATCCAAGGTTATGTGTGCCCATGATTACAATGGAGCTCAGAATAACATGGGTGAAAAGGCAGCTTTATTTCTTGAACTTTATTAATGTCACAAAAGTTGCCTAAATTTAAAGGTTGCTTAAGAGAAAGACTTTCCAAACCTCATCAATAAAGTTTATCCTGCGTCTGCTCAGGCTCAGCAGTGAAGTTGCCAGGCCTTCATATGGCCACCCAATTTGCTGTATTTCAACAGCGTTAACAGTATGAAAACAAATTAAAGCCATTCATTTTCAAGGTTCTGCACCTTGACGCGTTTCTCTTTTCTTTTAAGCCTCTGCTTCTAATAGGCTTTAGAGTGGGATGGGAGTTCTACAATTTTTTTTAAAAAATGTACCTTGGAAAAGAATAATTTCAAAATAACTAGACAAGTTAAACAATCTTGTAATGTTTATCACAAGATGATTTTACTTGGCCGGCAATTTTCTGTGCTTACCACATGGACATCTGAAACTATTTCAATCTAGCACATTACAGAAAGGGATAACGTAGCATTTCAAAAAGAGAATAATGCCTTTAAATTGATGGCCCAGCCCTGAAATGTTTTGGATGGATGGGAAGTATCAACAACTACCCAATACAGTATTTTTTTAAAAAGCACATCATTAAATTGGTGTTTGAGAAATGTTAAGCCAAGGTCTCACACAATAAGATGCTTCAGTGCAAATGCTTCAGGTCACCAATAGTTAGTGGCAGTTGAATCTCACGACACGAAAGGGGTTAGCACAGAAAGTTTGTTTGGAGTGTCTGGTTCTCGAACAGTAAAGGAGCCACCACACAAAACTTGGCAATACTGGGAGGATGGATGAAAGATAAAAAGATCACAGGGCTGCCTAGCTTCTCTAGACACCGGTCCGACGGTCTGGAACTGAGCAACCTCTTCCTCCAACTTCTATCTCCTAAATTCTTGCACATGGTCTCCTGCCTTGGTTCCATCTTATCTCTCTACCTTGTATTTACTGCTCCCATCAGAGGAGGACCTAGAGTGGTGGTGCCTCCCAAACAAGGAACTTGCCCCCCCCATTGCTGGACTCCTGTCATTACTGGAAGGAAAGGCCTTTTTCTCATCCGCAAGTGCATTCATATGTTTTTTTTTGTAGGTTTTTTTTTTAAAAAAAATTCTACTGGTTTTAATTTGTTAGCAATTTATTCTTTTTAGCTGTGTATATTGATGTTTACATTGTTCTGATTTTATCTGTATGCCTCCCTGTGATCCCAGTGATAAAGGGCGGGATGCAAATGTTTTTAACAAATAGTTCTGCTACAGTTCAGATAGAGCTCTTGAGCCAACAAAGGCAGTGCATTTTGCAGGTATTGACATGCGCTTTGAGATGACAACAGACCAGTGGCAATCCGCAGAGGGGAAAGGGAAAACACCTGACATGCACGGCAGAGAATCCACTTGATTTATTATTTAGATATGGGAAGCCTAATAGTAAAAAAACAAAAAACAAAAAGCAAAGAGGAGGGAGAAAAGAAATACTAACCACAAATTAATAGCTTCGGTTATTGGGCAGTATGGAAATGCAATAAATAAGTAAATAAATAGAAAATAAATATTTTTCACAATTAAAATTAATTTCCCCTTTTGTGATGTAGACCTAAAGTAACCCCTTTTCCATTTTTTTTCAGAAATAATATGTTTAGGATGGAACTTTTAATATGAAATATACCGTTATTTTTCTTTTAGAGATCTTAACATAAGGGACACATCTCGCCCACCTATAAATATACTTTGCCCCTTCTGTGTCCCTCCAGGAAAAAAAAAATCTGGTGCTGTCACTGGCTCCCAACCCCTTATTCTAGCCCAGAGAACTTGGGGTCAACCACACACATTCCAGATTTACAACAGCCAAGTAGCTGGTGTTTTTGTTTTGACTTGGCTTGGCATTTGAGTCACCTGCAAGAGGAGGAGAGGTGTTTAATGGGGAAAGATAGAATTTAGTTTCCCCAATTGGTTTTGGTGTGCATATGTGTGTGTGTCCCCAAGCTTCCGTAAGTTGTTGTTTTTTGTTTTGCTTTTTAATAAGTTTATTCTGTATGTCCATCCAGCACACTGGTCTGGGCAGGACAAAGAGGCATTCTGGAACATATGAAAATGTGTGCACATTCATGTGGCGTAACATGCAACATTTAAAATGGCCCACTCACAGCCTGCCGTTTACCTTGATTTGCACCTTGGATCAGACCCAGCAATAGTTTTTCTCAGTCCGGCTCTTACAAGTCAAATGGCAGATGGATTATCCACTCCTTGAGCTCCTTCAGACAGTGGGAAATCTCATTCCCTTACCGTGGCTCTGCGTTTTGCATCTCTTCCGCTTCTGCAACAAGCTGTAATTACATGGGGAAGAGTGCAGGAAGAGAGCAGTAAAACCACGTGGCTTGTACAGCCTCAATGCAGTTGAATGGGACAGCGCCCTCTAGTGGGCATTTTATAGCACAACTTTGCCTGCATACGGCAGGAAAATCTGACAAATATTGATTTATCCCAGAAGAGTTGGGTTTCCTGATGTTTTATTTTTAGAGGTAGAACGAGAAAATGGAACGGGAGATGCACAGGAGGCTGACGGCATTGTCAGAATGACCCGCAAACATCCCTGAGTGGCCAGTAACGAGTGTGCTATAAAATGCTCATTTAAAGAAGTTCCTTGTGATTCAGAAAAGGAGTCGTATGATACAGGTTGCATGCATCGCCAATTTTTTTAAAAAGGAAACAACAGGACTCAATTTGGATCCATAATAACATACTTTTCATGGCTATGACTTTGACAGGCTGCTCACTCTTCAGCAGTTGGTGGTTTAGTAGCAAGTTGTTTCCTTTGGCTTAACAACGGACTTTGGATAACAACAGTAGTAAGGGAAAGAGGCTTTGAAATATCAGAAACAAGCACCAGTAGCCACAGATATTCCCAGACGCTTTTGCCCTTCACAGTGATCTACAGCCTCTCATTACCACATTTATAATAATTCAGCAGAACCATTTCCTGGTGCACCCATCAGATATTGCAATTTATGAATGCATTCCCACTATAAATATAATAACAGGTCAGCCCTGCAGTGCCAAATGTGGGACTCTGGAGATTACTTTTTTTTTAATGGGAGGGGGAGAAATCAGATGGAGGCAGAGGCAGTAAAATACAGATTTGTGCACAAATTTATCCTTACCTAAACATTTGGCTTCTACCCTAGACTCGAAGGCACATGTGAACAAGTGACCTGTATACACCACCTGACGGTAAGACCTGTACAACAGTGGAACGGTCTACCTATGGAGGTTGTAGGTTCTCCATCTCTGGAGGTTTTTAAGAAGAGGCTGGATAGCCGCTTCTCATGGATGGTTTAATTGGGTTTCCCTACACATCACAGAGGACTGGACTAGATGATCCTTGTGGTCCCTTCCAACACCAAAATTCTACGATTCTATGACTTTCCCCATATCCATCCACAAGGAGGGAAGTATATTGGTCCTGTCCTATGACAGAAACTCCTGCTGCCTCACATACCAGCATTCCCAAAAGGATTCAACATATTGGCATGGTAAAAACAGACATTCTCACAGTGTTCAGCCATGACAGCATACATGTTTTGTAGATTCCCCCCCCCCTTCACTGAGGTTTAACAAAGATGAATCATGGTCAAAGCAGTCCTACAGCACATGCAAAGCTTCTGCACAGGCATACACCTTGAACCTGAACATTCTGGCCCATCAAGCTAAGGTAAGATAGTCTTTTGACATCCATATTTTTTAGGAACTGTTTCTTTGTTCCCCTCTGGCTTGGTTTTGAAGAAATGCAGCATGAGAAGCCCCTATGCAGGTGCATCCATGGTGAAAACTGAACATATAGCAGAACATATAGTGTGCCTGAACCTGCCCTGAGCTTTAAGGTCTTCACTAGAGACCCTGTTCCAGGTGTACCCACTTTCAGGTTAAGGGGGTAGCAACAAGAGAAAGGGTTTTCTTGGTGGTGACATTTTGGCTGTCTTATACTCTCCCCAGACACATATCCTAGTATCAACTTTATTCGCTTTTAGGCTCCAGATGAAGGCCATTTTATTCTCCTGAGCTTTCAGTGGACAATATTTTACTGTTGTTCTTACTGTTTTAATCCTTGTTTATTGTTACTGGTCATTTTACTGTTGGGCTCTTTTAACTGCTACTTTATTTTAACTGCTGTTTAAATTTACAATTAGCTGATTTCAAACTCTATTTTTAGTAAAAGGAGAGACAGAAAGGTGGTGAAGTGTGGTACTAGGAGTCTAGAAGCCTTAACACCAATATGGGAATTTTAATGTGAAAGTGCATACAAATGTGCCTTCTAATGTGCTATAGTCCCCTCCATGTGTTACTGATATGAAGTGCTCCTCATGCGATCACCAGGGGCTGCATTAGAATCTGCCTAATAGTTAATGGAGACTGGTGGCTCCGATATAGTGGGGCAGTGAATCTGCACCGTGTTTCAGTCAGAACCAGGAAGACCTCTGCAGGATCTGTCCAAGGTGCTTCATTCAGAACCGATCAGAACTTTAAAGGAGCTATCCATGGTGCTGAACCACTCAGAATCTGCAAAGCACCTTGGTTAGCTCCTTTAGAGTTCTGTCTGGTTCTGACCGAAATCCAGAGCAGATTCACCACCCCACCGACATTGGAGCCACCATCCACCATTGCTAATGGTAGGAGCTGTTTGACAGTGGAACAAAGTGCCTTCGGAAGTGATGGGCTCTCCCTCATAGGTGGCATTTAAGCAGAAGCTAGACAGCCATCTGTCATGATGCTGTAGCTGCAAGTCTCCTGTGCTGAGATGTGGATTGGACTAGATGCTGTGTTTCTCTGCTGACCCCACCCCTGGCAATGCCCCCAATGTCCACACGTTAGGTGTGGATGCCTGAGAAGGGAAGGTCTGTTCACATATACTTCTGTGTGCATAGACTGGAAGCCTGCCCAATCACTGTTCCAGCCCATGTGGAAGACTACGTGTACAGAGACCTACACACACAGGCTTTCCCCCTGCAGATGTCCACACCTGACACATAGATGACAGAGGAGGCAGTGCAACCTGGGAATGGGGACAGTAGCACATCTCCACTTCCCGATTGTTATCTGAGGACCTCTTCATGTGAAAAACATATAAAAGGGGGCTTCCTGAAGAGAATTCCCCAAGTCATTTGGATAAATATTTGCACCCACTCCAAATCGGTGCAGGTGGACAGTATGCAGCGCATGTCTGTGCTCACATCAACACTTTTGCAATTCACAATCCCTATTTGGGTAAATCATGATCTAGCACAGGGATGCACAACATTTTCAGCCCTGAAGGTGGCAGCAGTTAGGGAGGAAAAAGTAATAGAGCCGTCTCTGACTGCAGCTTCCAGATCGTCTGTTGCTTTTTAGATAGTTTGGCAGCCCCTCACAGAGGGCTCCATGGTTCCTGCCCTCTGTTTGTGGCTCCAAGATATTCCTCCTGGAAGTTGGAAGCTGCTTTGCAAACAAAAGGAATTTTCATGCAAAAGAAGCAGGAAGGTGATCTGCTTTCATGGCAGTGGCTGGAGGAGTACAACATGGCTTGAGGACCCTGCAGATTGTGCAGCCATGATCTAGCCACATGTTCGCGAAGTTCTTAGACACCCTTCACTTGTTCATCTAATTACATGGAAACCACAGCCCTGCTGTATGGGATTTTGCATATGGTTTTGATGGTCTTTCCCATCAAATAGCAGAAAGAGCTTGCCATAACTTCAATGTGTTTATATGCTGCAAATGCAAAACCCTATAAGGCAAATTCTTCGAATAAGTGGCTCCCCTAATACTTGGTGGGTCTATGAAGGAGGCAATAGGATTCAGCCTTCTCCGATCTGTCACTCACAACTCCCATCATTACAAACGATCACACAAAGTACAAAGATACAAACGATCACACAAGTACAAGCAGGTCAGATCTTGATAAAAACTTCAGGAGTTACTTTTTTGCCATCGTGTTGTCCTGGTCGACTTAAGTATAGATTGGATCAAAATTCTACTATCAACACAGCAGGATGCTTTAAATTCTATCACAGCATCACAGGCGTGACAAATGATCATTGAATTTTTTTGCCATTTTAGAGCTGACTGATCTTTTTATCAGGCAGCTGAAAAGCAGCACAAGAAGCCATGACGTTTTTGTCACATTTTGAAAAGAAGCCAGTCAATTGGCAGCTGACCCAATTCACTTGGAGAATGATAAATCTCTCTTTGTGCATGTGTGTGTTTGCAACAACAGCTCACCTCCACCACTTTCTACCAGCAACATTACATGACCTAAAGACCCCAGTAACATCATTAATGCTAAGACTCATCTTGAAGACACAGGTGGGATGCTCAATTTTCCCTCCAGCATAGCTGTGTTTGGAAGGTCACTCTTCATTTTGGCTCAAACCCTAGCATTCCAGGTAGAAAAATATCTCAATAGAAGGGCTGGGAAAATGGACACCAATCTGTGTAGATAATGCTGGACTAAATGGACCAAGCAATTCTGGCTCAATGTAAGGCTCTTTCATACATTCGTGTATATTAATTAGCATATGCAAGCGTGAATCACAACAGCAAAGCAGTTCAGGTGGCTACTTTTAATACCAACACTGAACCTCCATCAGGGCTGCTGATAGCACGCTGGTGGCTTGCCATGACTAGTGCTTGCATACATTTCTGGTGCAATATGGAGTCTGAACATGAGATATTGTTTCTTTAGTAGCTAAGTCATTGAATTGCTATTCCATTAGTTGGGCTTATGAAACCATTATTTCCTCTAATGGTGAACTCAGGTGGCTGAACGCCAACAGGGTTGGAACCAAAATGGGGCCAGTGAGAAACACAAAGGAGGTCTCAGTACACATGGGGCTCATCTACACCTATGAGCCTTCCAGTAGGGAGGGGGAAGGATTCCAGGCTTACCTGCTTCTGGGATCTTCCCCTTGCATGCCCATGCCCAGGGGTCATTCCGGAAGTGATGAGGGACATAGCAGGCACCATTTTTTCTTTTGAAAACAGAGATGGGAGCACAGTTGCGCTCTACCACAAGTAAGTTAAAAAAGAAAACACCATTGAAACTGCTCCCCCCCCGATGGGCATGGACAGCCCCCGCGTAGCTCCGTGCCCTTTTCCAGAGCCCCACTACTCGTGGGGAAGAAGGGATGTCCTGTGTTCATGCCCCATACCAGCCGCAGTCCTCGGGGGTGTCCTGGGACCACGGGAAAACCCAGGAAATCCACAGTTCCAGTTATCCCGGGGAAACTCTCTAGTTTGATCCCAGGATCCCCTGCACATCTTTTGGATGCACAGGGATGACCTAGAGATGACCCCAGGATATATGCATGGTGTAGATACGCCCTTGGATTAATCCTGAGATATGCAGAAGTGAAAAAGGGCAGCCCATCCCCCAAAGAGAAAACAATAAGAACAGAGTATGCTTAGTGGCTTCCAAGACTTACTGAGAGAGAAAAAGGAAATAAAAAATAAGGTGAGGGGCAGAAAGAGCGAATGGGCCTGATTGAGCCCTTGGAAGAGGGCATGGCTGGCTAGAACCCTGAACAGGGGGTGAGAATACATTGCAACATCTAAATCCTGTTCAGGCAAATGCATGAGGGCTTCAAGGAGGTAGAGAATCAGGGCCGTCCATGCTGGCTCTCCCCCTACATCTTCAGGCAAGCTGCCCCTGCCCTCTTCAGTTCAGACCTTGCTGTGTTGAATCAGCAAGATCTGAACAAGAGTAGAACTCTCCATGCAATTGCAGCTCCTGCCTTACTGGAGTTCCCGATTGCACTGGGAGTTCTACTCACATTCAAGAGAATGCAAGTAGAGCTCTTGCTCAGACTTTGCCAATTCAATATGACAAGGGCTTAACCGAGGTGGGCAGGATCAGCACACCCAGAGATCTAGGGACTGGGGACATCATGCATGGCCCCCAACTCTCTACACACTTTAAGCCCTCTTGAGTTCACCAGAACACTGCTTTAGTTGCAGGTCCCCCTTGAAGCATTCCATAGCATATCATGTGACAAACCCAGAGTGTACAATTGGAATGCCTGTATGTTTTGGCCCTTCAAATCAGTTTGAATGGTCCTTCATCAGTGAGCCAGTGTTATTCAGATTTTACTGGAAATTGCTCATTCTGTATTCCTGCTTTATTCAAATACTACTTTGAAAATTAATGTTTGTATTTCATCTTACGATAGAGCACATTTCCTTGCCATTCTCTCCCTACAAAATAATACTGTCTCTCAGGGGACAGACACATCATTGGGACAGTGAAAATTTCACATAGTACTTAGTTTATTCATTGTATCTATTCAACAATACCCTGAAAATATGCCATTAACTCAACCAACACAGTGTCTAAAATTAGAAGACAATTTGGAGGCCTGCTTAATTCTCCTAAACAATGTTAAGCAGTATGCATCCAACATTTAAGCTACATCATTCCTGACTGCCGAAGCTAAAAGGCAAAGTAGGTAACAAAATCTGATGGGCCGGGGTAATTAAATTACAAAACAAAAGGAGCTTTGGTGGGTGCAGACATTTTGTGTGAAGAAGAGGCAGGGAACGAGATGCTTAATCCATCTGGCCTTTTTCTACTGCAGCTCCTTGCTGCCAAGGGTTCCAGCTGTAAAAGGGCCTCTGGGCCAAAGACATGCTACCTAAAACGCATGGCTATTCAGGATTTTACCCAGTGCATGTAGCAGCCAACAGAGTGGAGCAGGTGTGGGGAAACTGCTGAACTAGTGTAGTCCACATCAAGTAATTTTATCCTAGTAATGCCTTTCAGTTAAAACCCAGTGGGCCTCCCAGGATTCCAACAGACCATCTCGCGGGACAAGCTGGTCTCCCTGATGGATGATCTGCGCCAGGAGAAGAACAGGGAAGTGTGGCCTTGTTAATTCTCCTGGACCTCTCAGTAGCTTTCGATACCATTGACTATCAGTCAGTCAGTTTAAAGCAAGATAGATAACCTATTAACAGACCACTCCACAATCCAATCAATGAGAAGGAAAGCAACGTTCAAATGAATGGGGTAAAAGTTTGTCTGTTAAGCGCAAAGAAACTAAGCTGGTTTAATGCCAAGTATTTCAACTGCACTAGGTTGTGGATCAGAATGCAAAAAATAATCTGCTCAACATTTGCTATTTACTAGCAGACTACATGCTTCTGACCAACTGTCGGTACCTAAATCCATGCAAGACTGACACAATTAAGCATTGGAGAGGCCCATCAGAGATGAAGAAGTAGACTGGGTTATTAAAAAAGGGGAAGGAGTCAAGAATCTATTCCTACCCTTGTTGGGTCACCTACAGAATGTCAAAGCATACAAACCTCTGCTTCCTCAGCCACTTACTGATATTCTGACTCAGCAACAAGCTCCTCAAATGGGGTGTGATGCCAAAATTGTTATCCCAAGGTCAGTCCTTCAGACCACATTGTCATAAAGTAAATCCTATCAACCCATGTTGCTTATTTACCAAGCCTTGAAAATCTTTACAGCAATTCTGTAAATTGAATGTATGAGAGAGACTCAAGGGTCATGCGTGGTTCAGAAGTTGTACACCCTTTGCAAGGATTCCTACATTTTGGAAACTGGACGAATGATCTAGATCTGATAGCTTTCTGACTCAAAACATTCCTCAATGGGTCCCAGTCTTAATTGGAGTTCTAAGGTTTTACGGAGAAATAAATAACATCACCATGTACCTGGCAGGGTTGGTTACACAAGAGCTGCCATTTTGTGCCATGTCAGTGGACTATTTACCCCAGTAACCTTTCTCTAATAGTTTCAAGTTGCAGATGCTTCAAGGAACTTGAACATGACAGTTATGAAATGACTCTATAACAACATAAGAAGAGCTGTGCTGGATCACAAGGAAGGGTCCATCTACTCCAACAATCGGTTCACTTCACACAATGGCCAATCAGGTGTCCTACAAGAAACCCACAAGCATGACATGAGTGCATTAGCACCCTCCCACCATGTTCCCCAGCAACTGATGTACATAGGCTTGCTGCCTCTAATACTGGAGGTAGCACATGGCTATCAAGACTAGTAGCCATTGATACCCTTCTCATCCAGGAATTTATCTAACCCCCTTTTAAACCCATCCAAATTGGTGGCCATCTTGTAACAAATTCCATAGAAGTATTTCCTTTTATCTATCCTGAATCTCCCACCAATCAGCTTCATGGAATACCCTGAATTTGGGGCCAGATCCACACCAAGCAGGATACAGCACTATGAAAGTGGCATGAAAGAGGTATATAAAAGGCAGGAGCCACACCAAGCAGGATATAGCACTATGAAAGCAGTATATGGTATGTGTCAATGGGCCCCAGCAGTTGTCAGTGCACTTCACTACCGCTATAATGTGTTGCTCCTGCCTTTTATATACTGTTTTCATACCACTTTCATAATGCTATATCCTGCTTAGTGTGGATCTGGCCCTAGTATTATGAGAGAGGGAGGAAATGTCTCCCTATCCACATTCCCTACACCATGCATAATTTGATCATGACGTCCCTTAGCCTCCTTTTTTCCAAGCTAAACAATCCCAGCTGTCATATCCTTCCCTCATAAGGGAGATGCTTCAGACCCTTGATCATTTCTGCACAACTCCAGACCACCTCCATCGTCCATCTTCTGATTTAGGGCATCCTGGAAACAAGAATGGATTCCCTAATTAATGCCATCTTACATCAGCTGATATGGACGGGATTGCCAGCTTCACAGCTGAACAGATATGATTTAATGCCACTTGTGTGGTTGGTAAAATGTCTTGCTAGCATTATACACAGGGTCAAATTCAGCTCTCAACTGCTTTCCCAAATGTGGTAATTGAACATTTTCTAAATTAGAGTAAAATAATTGTTTAGAAAAATGCCTACAACCCTTATGCTTGGCTCTGCTATAAGCAGAATAAATTTATTTCTCTCAGTGTTTTGTAGTGTTTCGGTTGATTCAGAGTTAATTTAGTGTCTAAAGCCTTTGAAAAAGAATGAAGAAGACTTCTGGGGATTCCTTCTCCAGCAACATGACAGGAGGCTTATTCTCTAAAGCGGCTTGATGGAGAAAAAAGCAGGATGGAAGATGTGGGTACTTCCATATTTCACCTTCAAGTACACTGACAAAATAGGAAATGCATCAGAAAGAGGTACCTGGTTGCATTGGCGGGTGGGGGGAGGGAGGGAATCTACCATTGCTGATTTTCTGTTACAGTTGCTTTCCATTTGTTGATCCTCATAATTTGCTTGGACAGTGATCTGATCAACACCAAGGCTGACATAGCTGTCAACTGGCTTGTAAGTATCTTGTCCCCATGTGCTAATTAATATCTTACATTTCTGAAAATATTTCACTGTAGCCATAGGTGTGTGCAAGGGGTGTGCTAGGTATGCCCAGGCACACCCTAATGTCTCAAGCAATAAGCGCCAAATAAGCTACCTCAGCCATTGAGTAGGGATGCAGAGGGGGAACAGTCCTCTGGCTGCCCTCTGGCTACTTTGCTGCTGCTGTCCTGGGCAGCAGCAGTGAAAAGGAATCATTCTGCTGGGAGCCTTTCTGCTGGGAGCCACACTTCAGAGAGGCCAGGAGGAGGGCCCCCGAAGGCTAATATCGCCTCATAAGCAACTCCTCCAGCCAGTGTCACCATAAAGCCCCACCAATGCTGGGGCTTGAGGAACGTCTCTTCATTTCCCCCTCACCTGCAACAGCCCTCCTGTGGTCAGGCAAGCTGAACACGGAGTAGGGCCTTAGTGTCTACAATGTTTAATACATAAATGAATAAAAATAGGACCCTTTATGAATGTTAATAATAAATGTTTGCCTTTAATAAAACAATAAATGTTTGCCTTTAATAAACAATAAATGTTTGCCTTTAATAAAAAAAAAATCCCTGGGTGCACACCCTAATGAAATGTGCTGTGCATGCCTCTGACTGCAGCAGTCAACTTTGCATGCTTAGGAGGAAAGGAGATTAAGAAATCTGAGATTTGTAATTGCCTTTTCCCCTTTTAGAAGCTAAAAACACCTACCTCACCTCCATACTACTCCGACTAATTTGGGTCTGATGCGGACGTGAATCACAGTTTCTTTAAACGCCTTGGAACAAAATTAACCCCCTATGACAAATATGTTCCTTATTAAATAGATCTCATCAGTATGCTATGATTCCTCAACTGTGAACATTGTGACTGACTGCACTTGATCCACATTAAAACACAACAGTAGACAATGAGATAGTTCATTCAGTGAAACTGACGGCAGCTGCTATATTGCTATTGAGGGAGAGGAACGCCCATCCATACACTTAAGGACATAGAGGTAATGGATGCCACAGCAACACCGTTACCTATCACTGCAGTGACCCCCACATGTCTCTGTTCATTCATTTCTAAACTTTGAGAGAGAAAAACACATTTAAGTAATGCATTTTGAAAGAAGATATTCATTTCTATACTGTTGTGCCCTCCATCGGGAGGGACATGTCAAGCCCTCCATCCTCCCTCTTGTGATGTTCAACCTCTTCTGTAGGGGGTTGCACTCCCCATAAAGGATGAGGTTTGTAGTCCGGGGTGCTCTTTGCTTGAGAACTGGCGCCTGGCGCCAACATTGTTATCTTTTCGGCACCAGGTCAAGACTTTCCTCTTCTCCCAGGCATTTAACAGCATATGATGAGGGTTTTTGTGTTTTTGTGTTGTTGTTGTGCTTTGACCCAGAAGGATATTGTAATTTTAACTTGTTTTTATGCTTTATGCTTTTAAATTTTGTATATCGGTGTTTTAATTGTTCAATGTTTTTAATTGTTGTAAACTGCCTAGAGAGCTTCAGCTATGGGGTGGTATATAAATGGAATAAAATAAATAAATAAATAAACTGTCACTCCAGGCACAGGTGGTCTCAGTGATATGGAGCACCTTCGAACAGCTTAGGCTGTTATACTAACTACATCCTTCACTGGACGGAGATAGCCTAGCTAGAGTTATCCATGCTCTGGTAACCTCTCATTCGGATTACTGCAATGCATTATATGTGGGGCTGCCTTCAGCTGGTCCAACATAGGGCAGCGAGATGGTTAATGGGGACTCACCAACATGATCATATTATGCCAGTACTTTTCTAGCCATCCAGTCCTGATTCAAAGTGCTGGTATTAACATTCAAAGCCCTAAACAGCTTGAGGCCTGGTTATGTGACGGATCATCTCTTTATACCTGTCCAGACTCTAGGATCATCTTCAGCAGCCAAGGGTGGGTGGCTACCAGGAAGAGAGCCTTTTCTGCTGTGGCACCCAGGTTGAGAAATGAGCTTCCCAGAGAAGCTCGCCTGCCGCCTACCTTGTGCTCCTTCCAACACCAGGTAAAGAACTTACTATTTTCCCAATCATTTTATTCTTTTTAGTTCTGCCATTTCACATTTTTTATTGTATTTTAACTCTGAATTTCTGCTATGTTTTATTTTGGTTTCTATTTTTATTTTATACTGTAGTTTTACAATACATTTTATGCTGTATTTTGTGGTTTTCATTGTTGTGAACCTTCCAGAGAGCTTTGGCTACTGGGCAGGATAGAAATGTATTAAAATAAATAAATAAATAAATGAATATTACCTTTTCATCCCCCAAATGGTATCTTCAAGGTAGTTGTCATAAGAACAGTGAATATTAAAGAAATATAAAAACTAATTAAATGCAAATCCCCAAATCTCAATTAAGTCAACATCAATCATTATGACATTCACAAAGAAAAAGCACTGGAACCAATCGCAACTAGCTATAAAGAATGCTCTATACCTGACTAAAGTAGGAATAGGTGAATCTGTCTATTTCTTGTCCTGTGTCACTTCTGTATGTTTTGACCATAATACTATTTTGTTTCCACTTTAATCTGAGAATTTTTGAAAGGGAAAAGCTGTCAAAATACGTATTTAAATATGTATTTTAATACATATATGTGAAAAGCCACTGGAAATTGCCTTACCTCAAGGGAATGCCGCATTACCTTCCTCCCTCCTGATCCTGGTGAGCTTTTGTTGCCCTCAAATGACATCGCGAGCAGCTGTGCATGCTCACTGGCTGACATGTTGGTCAACAAGGACCATAGCTGTGGTTGATCAGAAGAGAGGGGGCATGGATGGAGGGTGAACCCAGTCCATTTAAATTAGGGTGACCATATGCATGCAGCACCTGGTGAAATCCCCTCTTCATCACAACAATTAAAGCTCCAGGAGCCCTGCCCTCTTGACCAGATACAAAAGAGGGCAGGGCTCCTGCAGCTTTAACTGTTGTGATGAAGAGGGAATTACATCAGGTGCTGCATTCATACAAATGTACAACTGTTAAAGATACAGGAGCCCTGTCCTCCTTTCTATATGGTCACCCTATTTAAAAGGTCCCACAAGGAAGGCACATAGGAAGAGAAAAGGGCACAGGTTGCCAGGGAGAGAGGGGGAAAGAGCAAAAGAGAGTGGGCAGGAGGAAAGAGATGAGACAAAGGAGAAAGGGAGACTGTAGTAGGGCAGCGTGAGTTTCCTTTTGGAGGGGAGGGGGAAGGTATTAACAATTCCAAGTGACTCCTTTTATAACAAAGACATCAATTCCAATGACATAAAGACTGCAATTCTATACAGCAGGGGTGAGAAACACATGCATCTCAGGCCACATGTGGCCCTCAGAAACCACTTGTGCAATCCACCATGGGTGCCCTTCCTCCACCACCACTGCAACACGGGACGTGGGAGGGGGGTCATCATCCTCACACACCATGTTGCCCATTCTGCAGGGCAACTCTGCTCATTGCACCCTGTTTCCAAGCAGAACAAGGAGTGCTGGGAAAGAGGATGCATGACGACAATCATCCCCATGCACTTTCTTTCCCAATAACATCACTGGCATGGGGTGGGGCGAAGTGAAAGCCTCCTTCCCACTGCAGTAATGTTTATCAGGAGGCATGTGTGTGTATGTGCTTGTGTGTGTTCATATGTGCACGCACACACATGCATACACATGTATGATCCCCAGCCACACATGCAATACCATACAGGTTGCCCAGTTTATACTCAGTTTAGGTCTTCCCTGAGATACAGATGGGATCAAAGGAATCCATCATTGGAACACCAAACAGTACTTCATTTAGCATCCTTTCTATGGGTTATGTTAGTGCTGAGCTATGGCAGGAGCTTCATACACCAGTTGCTGGTGAACAATAGCAGGAACGGGCAATTGCCTTCAGTTCCCATGTGTGGGTAACTAGCTGGCAATTCTGGGAAACTAGACCCTGGACAAAATACTTGGCTTCATCCAGCAGGGATCTTTTTGTGTTCCTATATGACCCCCATTTATTTATCATTTACTTTTATTCATTTGGCTATTTAATGACCCCTTCAAATGATTATTAGGGATGTGCACTGACCCCCCGGATCGGATCGGATAGCGGATCGGAATCGGACCTGGGGGGTCGGATCGGATCGGATCGGATCGGAGGCTGGTCGGATCGGATCGGACCAGATGTCCGATCCGGATCGGACGCCATTTTGAATGCTTTTTCCCATAGCCAAGTATTGTTTTACAAAAACGCCTATAACTTTTTCATTTTTAAAGATAGAAGGATGAAACTTGGGGACATTGTAGACTGGTTAGGGATAGTTATCTGTGAGAAATTTCAGAAAGATTGGTGCATGCGTTTTGTGGCAATTAATTTTTTAATAAATACCCAGGAATGCTTATAACTTTGTCATTTTTAAAGTTACAAACATGAAACTTTGCCACATTGTAGGAGGTACCTTGGGACCTATGTGTGTGAAATTTCAGAAACATAGGTGCTTGCCTTGTGTGGCAATTAATTTTAGAAAAATAGGTAGTAGTGGGGTAAATACAGTTACGCCTCCCATTTTTTTATTTTTTAAGATACAAACAGGAAACTTGGGCACATTACAGGTACCACTTGCCTTGATATGTGAGTGAAATTTCAGAAACATTGGAGCTTTCCTTGTGTGGCAATTAATTTTTGAAACAATGAGGAAAGAAACACCTATAACTTTGTCATTTTTAAAGTTACACACATGAAACTTTGCCACATTGTAGGTGGTACCTTGGGACCCATGTGTATGAAATTTCGGAAACGTAGGTGCTTGCCTTGTGTGGCAATTAATTTTTTAATAAATACCCAGGAATGCCTATAACTTTGTCATTTGTAAAGTTACACACATGAAACTTTGCCACATTGTAGGTGGTACCTTGGGACCTATGTGTGTGAAATTTCAAAAACGTAGGTGCTTGCCTTGTATGGCAATTAATTTTAGAAAAATGGGTAGTAGTGGGGTAAATACAGTTACGCCTCCCATTTTTTTATTTTTTAAGATACAAACAGGAAACATGGGCACATTACAGGGAACACTTCACTTGATAGGTGTGTAAAATTTCAGACAGCTGGGTCCAGGCATGTGGTGGCAATTAATTTTTGAAACAATGAGGAAAGAAACGCCTATAACTTTTTTATTTTAAAAGTTAGAAGTCTGAACATTGCTCACTTTGTAGATGGGTTAGGGGTAGATATGTGTCAGAAATTTCAGAATGATAGGTCCAGGCATTTGATGGCTATGGAATTTTTAAATTACATGTTTCAAAAAAATTTCTACAGAGGCCAGGTCTTCCCCTCCCGCTTCCCGCGAAGAAAAGGAAACACTGTCTCGTCTCGATCCCTTTGATCCTTGCTAGTATCCATTACAGGGCTCGTGTCTGCTTGAGTAAAAAAGTGAAAGTAGGAAAGCAGACACGAGCCCTGTAATGGATACTAGCAAGGATCAAAGGGATCGAGACGAGACAGTGTTTCCTTTTCTTCGCGGGAAGCGGGAGGGGGAGGAAAGGAAGACCTGGCCTCTGTGGAACATTTTTTGAAACATTTAATCTAAAAATTCCATAGCCATCAAATGCCTGGACCTATCATTCTGAAATTTCTGACACATATCTACCCCTAACCCATCTACAAAGTGAGCAATGTTCAGACTTCTAACTTTTAAAATAAAAAAGTTATAGGCGTTTCTTTCCTCATTGTTTCAAAAATTAATTGCCACCACATGCCTGGACCCAGCTTTCGGAAATTTTACACACCTATCAAGTGAAGTGTTCCCTGTAATGTGCCCATGTTTCCTGTTTGTATCTTAAAAAATAAAAAAATGGGAGGCGTAACTGTATTTACCCCACTACTACCCATTTTTCTAAAATTAATTGCCATACAAGGCAAGCACCTACGTTTTTGAAATTTAGCACACATAGGTCCCAAGGTACCTCCTACAATGTGGCAAAGTTTCATGTGTGTAACTTTAAAAATGACAAAGTTATAGGCATTCCTGGGTATTTATTAAAAAATTAATTGCCACAAAACGCATGCACCAATCTTTCTGAAATTTCTCACAGATAACTATCCCTAACCAGTCTACAATGTGCCCAAGTTTCCTGTTTGTATCTTCAAAAATAAAAATGTGGGAGGCATAACTGTATTTCTCAGTGGGAAAGTGCAATGCAATGATTCCCTATGGGAAAGTGCAATGCAATGATTCCCTATGGGAAAGTACTGTCCAATGAATCCTTATGGGCAAGTGCTGTCCAATGAATCCCTCATTGTTTCAAAAATTAATTGCCACACCAGGCAAGCACCAATGTTTCTGAAATTTTACACACATATCAAGTGAAGTGTTCCCTGTAATGTGCCCAAGTTTCCTGTTTGTATCTTCAAAACTAAAAAAATGGGAGGCGTAACTGTATTTACCCCACTACTACCCATTTTTCTAAAATTAATTGCCACACAAGGCAAGCACCTATGTTTCTGAAATTTTACACACATAGGTCCCAAGGTACCACCTACAATGTGGCAAAGTTTCATGTGTGTAACTTTAAAAATGACAAAGTTATAGGTGTTTCTTTCCTCATTGTTTCAAAACTTAATTGCCACACAAGGCAAGCTCCAATGTTTCTGAAATTTCACTCACATATCAAGGCAAGTGGTATCTGTAATGTGCCCAAGTTTCCTGTTTGTATCTTAAAAAATAAAAAAATGGGAGGCGTAACTGTATTTACCCCACTACTACCCATTTTTCTAAAATTAATTGCCACACAAGGCAAGCACCTATGTTTCTGAAATTTCACACACATAGGTCCCAAGGTACCTCCTACAATGTGGCAAAGTTTCATGTTTGTAACTTTAAAAATGACAAAGTTATAAGCATTCCTGGGTATTTATTAAAAAATTAATTGCCACAAAACGCATGCACCAATCTTTCTGAAATTTCTCACAGATAACTATCCCTAACCAGTCTACAATGTCCCCAAGTTTCATCCTTCTATCTTTAAAAATGAAAAAGTTATAGGCGTTTTTGTAAAACAATACTTGGCTATGGGAAAAAGCATTCAAAATGGCGTCCGATCCGGATCGGACCTCATCGGATCGGATCGGATCGGATCGGAGGTTGGTCGGATCGGATCGGATCGGATCGGATTTTCCCGATTTTGGGTCGGATCGGATTCGGATCGTGGATCGGATCCGATCCGATGCACACCCCTAATGATTATACAACAATGGTTATACTACCATAAAATACAGTCATAAAACAGCATCAAAACATGGTAAAATATTTCAGCCGGAGATGTTCCAGGATAGACACAAAGCAAAAGTTGACCCTTCACTCTGCCATATTCAACTCCGGAACTCTGTCATTCAGGCCAGATCCAGTCACAGGACCAGGGGCCAATCTACACACAAGTTTTGTAATGTTTAGGTTTGGTTTTGAGGACGCCTTGGGGCACACGATGCATGTACTATAACTTTTTATATTAGTTGTTTTTTGCTCCGATTGTTTTAAGAGTTATAACTCATCATTTAACATTTATAAATCATTTTATAAATGATAAAGTGTCCTTACTAACCGTTTCACAGCAGCTCTAATCAAACCTCTTGTATCCAATTGTTATTGTGGGGGGCGTGTCCTTTTGTTCCGGCTCCCAAATGCTTCGTTACTGCGTTTGCCTTCCCTCGTCATCATAGGGAAAATCCACACATGTGCTTTCAGAGTTGAATCAAAATTGAAAGGAAGTCAAAGAAAGGGGGAAGAAGGAGGAAGTGGGCGGGTCAAGAATGGGGCAAAGATGCAACAATACAAAACAAAATGAATAAAACAGTCAAGTGTGCCCTTACAGAACGACCTGAAAACAGGAGAAACTATAGTCAACAACGGTAAGAGCTACTTATGTGGCCTGTTACGTTTTAAAACTTAGCAGTTTACATCGTAATTAACTAGATTTTGGAACGTTTCAAACGTAAGTGTAGATCTGCCCCAGGTTAATTCAGTTCTGAATGTGGCAGCACATTTCCGTAACTGGTATCCCAATTACTTCTAGTCAATCTGTTCTGTCTCTGAGATTGGAATTAGTGCCCCACTTAGCAAAGGCTTCCCCTATCAAAACAGAGTCCACAAAGCAGCTGGTTGCTCCGCTAAATGGTTTCAGCAAAGTGAGTGAAATTTTAATTATGAACAGTGGGCCATTTCGGGGGGTTTTTTTTCGTTTTTTTTTAATCGCTGAAACTGGGAGATGTTGGTTCAGGCTATATTTTTATTTCTAGTTATAAATGTGGGTTTTTTTTCATTTCAGCAAACTTAACACTCACTTTCTCTTGTGTTAGAATGTCTAGTTGCTAGGCCATGGCTAATTAGGCTATGGTAGAGATTTTCAGTGAAACATTTCACCGCCTTTTATAGCTAATGAAGAGGAGAGGGGAGAAAAAAACTTGCTTTCTCAAGGCTGCTTCTTGACTAACCTCCTTGTGAGGAAAGAAATGTGGGTTGGATCCAGATTTAGGTATGTGCGCCTTGGCTGTCAGAAGAAGATTTCCCTGGCCACCACCCATCTCCACGGCAGCCCCTCCAGCACTCTGAAAATGCTACACACAAGATCAGGGGATACTGCTGAATTGGGTGATCTGTGAAGCAGAGGGGAAGGGAGGATCCCCCCAAATCAGACAGAGGCATCTTTGGTGAGCAGAGCCCTTCCTTTAAGGCAAGGCAGATCCTGCATCCAACCCATTTATGTATCACATGACTGTACATGTTTTATTGATAGCTTGACTACTGGCTTTAAGAAAGAAATCTCTTGGTAAAAAAAAAAATCAAAAAAGCTGAAATGTAACAGAATTTCCCATTGTATGGAACTCATGTTTCATATCTCATAATAGAGACGATAGCTCAGTGGAGCAGCACATGCATGGTATGCAGAAGGTCCCAGGTTCAATCCCCAGGTCGCAAGGCTGACAAAGACCACCTAACTGAGACAGCTTGTAGCGCTACTTCTAGTTGTAGTACTATCTAACTCAATGGTCTAACCACCTACTAGGCAGCTTCATATACTCAAATATTCTATGAGTTAACCCCCCCACCCCCAAAGTCTACTTATAATTGACAGGAGCCCCAAGCAATATGAAACTCAAAGTTATTCTGCACTTATACTTTCCCTGGGTCAAATATGTCACCTACTACAATGAAAGGAGATCCAATTTAGACACATTTTCATAGTAAAAAAACACAAGAATCCAGTATCATAGGGAAACACCCAGACCCAGGAATTAGCAGCATTTTTTAAAAAGCATTGCTAAAGAAAGGCTGACTGATTGGAACAAAAAGTTTCCAAGGCATGTTTGAAGGCCAGTATTGTAGGGGCCTTTATAGTTCCTTAGGAAGAGAGTAATCAGGGCCAGCACTGAGAAGACCTTATCCCTTCTGTTCACAACTAATTGACTGTACTTGTGGACACTCATGAAAGGCCTCTGTAGTTGATCTTAATAATGAGGCCAGATCATACAGGTGACGGCCATCTTTTTGATTACCTGGCCCCAAACTATTTAGAATTTTAAAGGTTAGCACCAAAACACCTGGAACTGAGCCCAGAAATGCAACATTCTTGCAGCTCCAATTGTGCACCAATTGCTCTTTCTGGACCATCTTCAAAGGCAACCCCATGTATAGCACATTCCAGTAGTCAACTTAGAACATATGCAGTACATGGGTAACCCTAGGCAGGTGTGACTGATTTAGATAAATTGGTTTATACGTTCCATTCAAAATTCTACTCTCTTTCCATAACTTGATACTTGTGAAAAAGTCATGAAAATGAAACAGATATTGAACATTCTCAGGACTTGGTCATACGTTACACAGAAGCAGGAAAACAGCTGCCAGTGCAAAACAGCAAATGTGGCTAGTCTCTCTCATTCACTGAGCAGCACCTACTGGGTTGATGATGTTCAGTTCTGCTCTGCCCACCCAACCCGAAAGTATGGGGGTTTCAAGTGCTGTATGAGCTATGAACAGTGGGGTTTTAAGTACATTTTACTCTGCTTTTCTTGCTTCGTGTGGCCCTGACGGACCAAAGTGATTTCATGATAATCTGGATTTAACCACAATGCACTTCTCTTCATTTCTAGTAAGAATGTATCTGCCAGCTTGTAACAGACCTTGAAGAGACAACAGTCAAGAATGGTTGAAAGTTGTTCCTTTGATCTTCAACTTCTAATTAGTCAAGGAGTTGCAGAGAAGCTCCAGAGTCAAATGTAAATTAGTCAACACAGAAAAGAACAAAGAAAAGTAAACATATTTTATACTGATAATGAAAAGCTGGCAATGCTAGAGGAAATTAGTGTGTGGTGACAAATGAGTTGATGCAACATCTTGTGTGTCCTGGGAACAAACATGACATTAAGTTGTTTATGAAATTTGCAGGGGGTGGGGGCGCTATACCAGAATCAATAAACAACCCCTCTTGAATGGCTCTTTTAATGGATAATGGATATACTACTCTCCTAGAAGGTTTTTGGGAGAATATTTGCACAGATAGGGAAAGCAAATATGTCATTTAAGAAGGGAATAAATCAGTGAAGTGTTAAATGTTATGTTTTTGTGATCCCAAGGTGTAAAAGAGTTGAGAAAACTTTGAAGCAACTTAAAAGGCATTAAGATACTTCTGCATCTCATATGGGTGCAACGTATTGATATTTTTGAATTTACCAGGCAGATGTGCATGTGAAGTACTACCTCGAGAAGAAGGCAGATGAGCCTCATGGAATCCTCAAACCCTAGACGTTTGTAGAGAAATGAACTGTGTTTAGCTTTTCCAGAATATCATCACCACAACCACCATACAACAAAAGCATAGTTTTGCCAGCAATTTGGTATCAGACGTTCATCACACTGCAATAGAGGAAACAGTAGGCAGTAGGGCCACTCTGTCGGGCTCATCCAGTACTCGACACCTAGCAGCAACCTTCCATCAGGCTGCAGCAGAGGGAGAGATGGGAAGCAGAGTCATTGGCTGCATTCGGATGACACATTAAGCAAGTTGTGTTGCTTATTGTGTTGTGTGGAGGGTAACACGCCGCTCACAAACTACTGACGGTATGCTATTCCGCCCAAATAAGCAACTGAGAGAAACAACTGGCTTGCAAGTTGTTTAGCTCGAAGCCAGTTGTTTAAAGTGTTGTGTGGAGGGGTGAGTGTGAGTGGGTTAAAACACAAGCCCATAGAGGCAGGTGGCAAGAGTGACCAAAGTGGCAGCTGCCATTCTGCTACAACTGGTGCAACGTGCAGAGGCTGCTGAGTTAGAACTGGGAGGACTGAGGGAGGGTGGGGAGAGGGGTGGGGGCTGTGTCAGCCAAATGCTGGGTTGACTATTAGTCCACTCAACGCCAGCCCCAACCACCCACAGTTGTGTAGGAACATGTTGTGTGGGGAGTACCCACAAAATAACCTACTGTGAGTTGGCTATTCAACCCACCATTGACTAATGTGTTGTCCGAATACAGCCATTCTATCAACTCCATTTGCTTGCTCCTCTCCCTGAATTGTTTTCTTTCCAGCTTGTCATTGCAAGAACTACCATGGCCTGTTGGTCAGTTATTTGAGGGTTGCTGCCTACCCCAACCAAGCCATACTGCCCAAGTTTGGACAACATGGCAAGCTATTCCAGTGTGGGTAATTAGGTGGCTTGTTGCAACCACTGTGATCCTGCAAATTGAGTTGAAAGCAACTAGAACTGCTTTGTTGATATGGATCAACGCAAGATGTTTCGATTTTCCTTGGAGGGGCATGGCTATGGAGACTGCCATGACGAGCAGCTACAGTTCAAAATTTACCACTGTAAAGAGATAAAAGAGATAAAAAGTGAGGGTGATTTATCTACTGAAGAGAAGAACTAGGGGTAATCTAGAGGGGAGGAGGAACTGAGTGGAGAGAACAGAACAAAGGGGAAATGATGTGTTATTTATGCCTTCCTGGGATTTGTGAGTCTCTACTTGTTAACAATATTTATGCATGAGAAAATGTAACTGTTGGATTGTGTCCATATTAATTAGTGAGAGGGGTGACATTTGAATTTTATTCCTTGAGCTCCAACATACCTTGGTCCAGCCCTGGCTGAAGCTCACATCATCCCTGATTATTATTATTTTTAGGTGTATGGTCAAAGTAGACTTCACACTCACACAGCTCCAATAAAGGAGTGTAGTGTGCCTTCTGGGGCACATAGTATCCGTTCATGTGAGATGTAAGCAACATCTACATGACTTCATCAATGGGACTGAGAGTGGGCCCATGTACCACAGAACATACCCAAAACAGCTCACCGTGTAAGCTCACTGTGTGAGATGGGTAATGACAAACAGTCTTTCAGGGAAGCTTGTCTGCCATTCTTGATCTTCTCATTGAAGAACCCCTGATAAATTTCCTAGGAATGTTGTTTGAAAACCACTGGGCTTAAGTTACTTGCCTCTCCCATAATTTCCCAATGGTGTTTCTGCTAGGCTTCTCACACACCAGAATGATTCGCAATCAGGAAGCCAATCAGCAAATCTCACGAGTAATTCCATTTGGCTCAAGAAAGCAGCTCCAGGAAAACAAACTCAAGGTTGCAGGGTTTTGGTGGGTTGGGTTTTTTCCCCTTAAGAAAGCAAGCATAATTGATCTACTGCTGTGTCAAATGGAAGCTAAATATTGCCAAGTATGCTGAAGCGTGGTGGGATATTGCACCCAATGGAGCCAATTTGTGTTTAATTTATCAGGGGAGGAAGTATGTGTTAGATTGCTCCTTTATTCTGCGGTTTAAGAATGCAACAACAAGGAAGACTCTCAAAGAAAACAGTCAAACCGATTTTTCATCTTATCATTCTTGATGAGATGGACTGTTTAATCAGACTGTTCTTCAAGTCCAGAATGGTGTTGCTTGAAACTTAGCCTCCTATGCTGATGTCAATATGATCGCTAACAAATTGCTACCATCTCTACATACCCCATTTTTATATGCATTTTGAAACCCTGCAACCCTCAGTCAATCCAAAAATATGGCATGTATTATTTTTCAAAGGCCTGAAGAGGTATAACATGGCCATTTAGTTTACTGGGATTGGGTGGGTGAACCAGTGCTGGATTTAGGAACAAACCAAGTAAGCCATGGCTTAGGGCCTTATATTATGAGGTCTCTCTAAATATGTTGGAGATAACTAAGTTGCATTATAATCGAAATAGCTTTGGTTGAAATATGTTGTAAACTCTTTCCAGCAGAGTTGCCTTATATAGAGAAAGTGTGGCAACACATCATTTTAGTTTTTAAGGTAATAAGCGCACACTAGAGTCAGTTTAAAAGAAGTTTCAATCAACTTACTTTATTAATGCTTTTATACCCATCTTCAGAGAAGGCTATCTGACATTGTTTAACTGCAAGTCACCCTGCCCCTAACACTCGGTGGTACTCTTTAATTACCCTTTATATTTTAACCTTTTTTTCTTTATTTTTATGTTATGGAGCCTCTGAATCATGACATGGCTTAGAGCCTCAGCATGTCTCAATCCAGCCCTAGGGGGAATATTGGATTATCAAGGGAAGATCAGGAAGAGGATGGCAAAATAAATATCTTACTTTGCCTCCATTATCTCATCCTCGAAACGTAGCCCAGCAGAAATTTTCTGAGTGGTTAAGAGCCTCTTGGGACGAGGCTTGTTTAGAAAAACCAGGATTGGAACCCTCGGTCATCTGCTGTAATAAATTCACTAGGCACTTCAAGGAGAAAACTGCTTGAGGCCACAATTATCGCAGAGCCTGGGGAGGTATCCAGTGCCCCATCTGGTCATGTTTCCTGGGATCAGTTTCAGTTGTTGCAGCCTGATTATGTGGACAAGACATTTTAATCAGTCCGTCCCACCGCTTGTAAGCCCATCTTGACCCTTGCCCATCTTGGCTATTATAATCTAGCAGAGGTGGATTGGTTGGGTGGGTCCAGGGGGTGGTAAATGCCTCACTCTGTCAGGGGGTTGTCCCTGCTGCCTTGAAAGAGGCTGTAATGCAACCTCTCCTGAAGAGGACCTCCCTGGACCCAAGGTATGTGAGAACTACCACCCTATCGCTAATATCCCCTTTTTCAGCAAGGTACTTGAGCGTGTGGTGGCCGGGCAGCTTCAGATGCTCTTGGAGGAAACTGATTATCTGGACCCATTTCAGTCTGGCACCAAACAGCCTTGGTTGCTCTGACCGATGATCTACTCTGGGTGAAAGACAGGGGGAGTGCTATGCTGTTGATTTGCCTGGATCTCTCTGCAGCTTTTGAAACCATTGATCATGGTATCTTACTGGATCGGCTCTGTGAGATGGGAGTAGGAAGCACTGTGTTACAGTAGTTCCTCTCCTACTTGCAGGGTTGATTCCAGAGAGTGGTACTGGGGTATTCCTGTTCCAACAGAGCTCTAGTCTATCCCCCATGCTGTTCAAGATCTATATGAAGCTGCTGGAAGAGGTCATTAGGGGTTTGGAGGTTGGGTGCCATCAGTATGCTGATGATACTCAGCTCTATGTCTCCTTGTCATCAGAGTCAACTGGAGTGGTGATGGTGCTGGACCAGTGCCTGGAGGGTGTAATGGGCTGGATGTGGGCTAACACACTGAAGCTGAATCCTGATAAGATGGAAACTCTATAGATTGATAGTTCCCAAGTCTAGGTAAGCAACCGGTTCTGGATGGGGTTGCACTCCCTCTGAAGGAGCAGGTGCATAGCTTGGGAGTACTCCTAGATTCATCCTTGTCACTGGAGGCCCAGGTGGACTCTGTGGCCCAGAGTACCTGGGGTCAGCTTCAGCTGATCCACCAGCTATGGCCTTTCCTGAACAAGAGTAACCTAGCCACAGTAGTCCATGTGCTGGTAACTTCCTGATTAGACTATTGCAATGCACTCTACATGGGGCTGCCCTTGAATATGTCTCAGTAGTTGCAACTGGTGCAAAATACAGCAGCTAAATTGCTCACTGGAACATTCTATAAAGACTATATAACACCAATCTTAAAAGAATTGCATTGGCTGCCTATACACTTCTGGTCAGAATTCAAGGTGTTGGCAATGATATTTAAAGCCCTAAACGGCTTGGGACCTCGGTGCTGGAGGGAACACCTCTCCCTATATATGCCTGCCCAAGATTTGAGTTCTGTTGGAGGATACCTCCTCTGCATCCCACCAACGCGAGACATACATTATGGTGGGGATGTGGGAGCGCTTTCTCTGTTGTGGCACACCGGTTGTGGAATACCCTCCCCTTGGAGGCCCAACAGGCGCCGACACGGGCTTCATTTTGGCACCAAGTTAAAACATGGCTTTTTATCAAAGCCTTTGAGGGCTAAATGGTTACACATAGTTTAAATTGTTTAAATTGTTTTATTGCTTTTTAAAAAAATTCTAGCGGTTTTGATTTGTTAACGATTTAATACAGTTTTAGCTTTGTAACTTATTTATATCTATATTAGTAGTAAAGGGTAGGACCTCCCATCAAACTCGAAACCACGCCCCTTTTTAGAAAAGTGACAGTTGCGCCGCCCCGGAAGTCCCGCCTTAGCGGGGACCGGAAGTCCCGCCTTAGCAGGGGGCCGGAAGTTCCACCCCCTACCGGGGCCGGAAGTGAGCTCATGGAACAGCGTGTCATGTGACCACCCCTCCCCCAGGTGATCACGTGACCCCATGGGTCATTTGACCCCAATACCATTTTTTGGCGGGGTTTGAAACCGCTCCCGGATTGGCCCCGGGGGGGCATGTGACCCCTCTAACAACTCCCCAGGCTACCGCGGACCAATAGGAAGCGGTTGTAGAGCTGTAACTCCACCCCCTTTGGCACAGTAACAAAAGAAGCTGTTCTTGGCATGCCCAGACAAGTTTTTCCTGCGGGGAGAGCATGGCGGCAAGTTTTTCCTGCGGGGAGATCATGGCGGATCCTATCGACCTCTTTGCTTTTTCTAGACAGCGGGCATCCGTGAAGCCTAGAAGGGTGCAAACTGTGCATACGCCACCAGTGTCTCAGAATACCTCTGCTTTAACTGAGAGCATACCCTCATACGTGGGACCTGCGGGCTTTTCTTCTCCACTGGCACCTGTGAAGCTTCAATCCAGAAAACTGTTTCCTGACCAACTGACATCAGGGCAGGATCCTGAAACTCCATCCTTTGTTGCTTGGCTTAATGGCGCTGTTCTTACCAAAAGAGCCCCACGGGCCGAAAAGAAAACGGAGCCTGTTGAAACTGTTAATGGCTGTGGTCTTACTAAAATAGCCCCACAGACCGAAGAGAAAATGGAGCAGGGAAATCCTACCACATCCTGTTCTACCTACCAGCCACCCCTGGAGACTGCTGAAGCAGAGACAGAGGACACACCGGTGAGTGTTTTATGTCTTTAGTAAAATGTTCTTAATTGGTTGTATAGTGGGCTTTGATTGTGTATAACTAAAAAACTTTATTTTTACACAGATGCGTGATGTGCTTGGAGCTTTTGAAAACTTGAACATCGACGCTTCAAAGACTGTCAACATTTCCTGCATTTCGTGTGTTCCTCCAGACATGGAAATAGAAGAATGATTTTCTTTGGTGATTTGCAGCAATAAAAACGTTTTGTTGTTAAACTTACGCTTCCATTCCTGTGTGTTAACTTACAAATATGGCAACTCATGAAGAGATCCTAAGAAATATTTATTATAACCCTGGGCATGTTGGGAGTTTGGGTGGAATGAACTCCCTATTTCAGGAGGCCAAAAAACAGAGCAAAAAACTCTGCAAAAGAGAAGTTACCAAATGGTTGTCAGATCAGGATGCTTACACGCTGCATAAACCAGCCAGGATCCATTTTAAAAGAAATAAGACAATTGTGTCTGAAGTGGATTCGCAATGGCAGGCCGATCTAGTTGATATGCAGCAGTTTTCTCAATATAACAAGGGTTACAAGTACATTTTAACCGTTATAGACATTTTGTCTAAATATGCATGGGCAAGGGTTCTAAAAGACAAGACAGGCGGTCAGGTGGCCGCTGCTTTTAAAGCTATTTTCACACAAGATGGAAGAGTCCCTGTCAAAATACAGACTGACAAAGGCAGGGAGTTTCTAAACAGAACAGTGAAGAATCTATTCAAAAAACAAGGGGTACACCATTTTGTTACCAGCAATGAAGTCAAAGCAGCAGTTGTGGAACGCTTCAACAGAACTTTAAAAACTAAAATGTGGAGGTATTTCACAGCCAACAATACATTCACATATATAGGTGTGTTACCCCAATTTCTAAAAAGTTATAACCATAGTTTTCACAGAACTATAAAAACTAGGCCTGTTGACGTTAATCAGTCAAACTCCTTGGCCGTTTGGAGAACCGTTTATTTGGACGGTATAAAAAGAAAGCCTGAGTTGGCATATTTTAAAAAGGGAGATCATGTACGCATTTCTAAATGCAAGGGTGTCTTTGCTAAGGGTTACGAACAAAACTTTACCACCGAGTTATTTATAGTGGATGAAGTCATCAAAAGATCAAAGAGACCTGTATACCAGTTAAAAGATTATGAAGGTGAGGTCGTGGTGGGTAACTTCTATCCTGAGGAATTACAGAAAGTTAATGCCAAGGAGGACAGGACATACAGGATTGAAGAAATCTTAGCAACAAAAGGAAGGGGCAGGAGAAAGCAACATCTAGTGAAATGGTTAGGCTGGCCTAGCAAGTTCAACAGTTGGGTGTGCGCTTCTGATCTTTGTGAACCTGTATAGAAGAATGGGCGATAGTGGGTTTTACGTTACCTTACCCAGCAATGCCTGTGCAACGACTTTTCCAAACAACAAGATTTCAGCATATACTATTCAATTAGGTAAAGTTTTGGAAATTCCCGGTTTTTGGGAAGTTGGCCTGGCTGAAATTCAATATCCCCATAGCTGGGACACTCTAAATAGAGATGCGGGCTTTGAAATTGCTAGTACGGAAACTAGGTATCGCTATTTTCTGCGACGTGGCTATTATGCAGACATCCCTGAGTTGCTTGAAAACATGAACAGCCTTATACGAGGTGGTCCTAAAGTAATCCTGGACTACGATACTGTTTCTAGAAAAGTTAGTCTGCAAGGAACAGAACAATATTCCTTTCTAGCTAGTGCAGAACTGGCCAACATATTAGGCGTGTTTCCTGAACAGAATGTTAAAAAATTTCCTTTTCCTGCTGACATTACTGGAGGTTTTAACACCTTATACATTTACACAGACATTGTGGAGCACCAGATAGTTGGAGATTATTATGTGCCTTTACTGCGCTGCATACCCGTGCATGGGAAGGACAACGAATGTGTCACCATTGGCTATGAGAAACCGCACTACATCCCTGTAACCAAGGACCACATTGACACTATCACCGTTGAAATAAAGAATGATCAGAACAAAAACGTACCATTTCGTTTTGGTAAGGTGACAGTGAAGCTGCACTTTCGCCCTCGGAGAACCTTTGTAGTTTAAGAAATGGCTATTATGAAAACATATGGTGATACGGGCGTTTATCGTAATTATTATAAAGCACAGGCGGGATACGCCCTGACAGGATACCAGGGATCCCCTGTTATGTATGGAGCAGGGCTTGGTGGGGTTTTTAGGAGCCTTTTCCGAATGGCTGTTCCCCTTTTGAGAAGAGGCATAGACATCGTTAAACCCCACGCAAAAACTGCTGCTCGTAATATTGCTAAAGATGTAATAGGTCACGTTACAAAAGAAGTGTTTAACAGAGTGAACACACCACAACAAGCCGGGTCAGGGCTCATGTATATTAAAAGGAGGAGGGCTCTAAAAAGAAAAGCATCACGGGTAAGATTGATTGGTCCACCACGCCCCTTTAAAAGAAAAGCGCAGAGAGGAAAGAAACGCCAGAGAGGGAAGAAAAGCCACAGGAGAAGAGTTGTAACAAAGAGGCGTCGGCGTTTTCCAGCTAAAGGAGATATTTTTTAAACCATAGCTATGGCTTTTATCCACTGTGGCTCTGAAGAATGCACTAAATCTGAACTTGACCTATTCAACATTGGACCCACGCAGACCAGCATTGAGAGAAGTCTGTATATCGAGGTACCCCCCTTGTCAGCCATTACAGACACAGCACCCCTGGATTTCTTTATTGCAGGAAATGGTGAGGATTATATGGACTTAAATAACACATTGCTCTATGTGTGTTGCAAAATTGTCAATCCTGACGGAACCAACCTTGCAGCAGACGCTAATGTAGGTCTGGTGAATTATCCAATTGCATCCATGTTTAGCCAGCTGGATGTGACGCTGGGTGATAGATTAATAAGCCAGAGTAATAATTCATATCCATATAGAGCCTATTTTGAATCTGTGCTGAACTACAGCGAGGATGCATTGGCCACGCAATTCTCTGCAGGCCTGTTTTACAAAGATACACCGGGGGAACTTGAATCTGGCGACAGGCGTGGGAATAATCTTGGTTTTAATAGAAGAGCAAACCTGACTGCTGAAAGCCGGAAAATAGACCTGCTGGGACATCTCCATGCTGATATTTTTTTTCAAGAAAAACTGCTGTTAAACGGCGTTGATCTGAAGATCAAACTTACTCGTAGCAAAGATACATTTTGTTTGATATCAGACAACGCCGCTAGGCATTACAAATTGCAGATTTTGTCAGCCTCACTTTTTGTTAAGAAAGTGAGAGTTGCCCCAGGCGTGCGGTTAGGCCATGCCGAGGCTCTGTTGACTGCTAATGCCAAGTATCCTGTGGATCGTGTGAGTATGAAGGTATTTAGCATTCCAAGGGGGAGCCGTGTCGCCAATCAGGAAAACCTATTTTTGGGGCCATTACCGAAGCAGGTTATTATAGGCATGGTTGATAATGATTCTTACAGCGGATCTTACCTCAAAAATCCTTTTAATTTTAAACATTTTAATATTCATTTTGCGGCCCTTTACCTGGATGGAGAACAGATCCCCACGAAGCCGTTCCAACCTGCATTTGAAGAGGGGAACTGTGTAAGAGAATACATGAGTCTCGTACAAACAGCTGGAAAACATATGAAAGACAGGTCTCTTTTAATTAACCGTGAGGACTATGTTCGAGGCTACACACTTTTTGCCTTTGACCTGACCCCAGACCAAGAAGGTGGAAGCCACTACTCTTTGATAAAAACAGGAAACCTCAGGGCAGAATTTCGATTTAGTAGAGCCCTGGCTGAGACGATCAACATGATTGTGTATGGGGTTTTTGACAATGTGATAGAGATAAATCACAGAAGAAATGTCCTGTTTGACTATATGTAAAATGGACAGTACAGAGTTAACGCGCATCCTATCTTCAAACCCCTTCACTAGACCGTCTTTCTACGGGGTGTTTCCCTGTGACATGCTACCCAAGGCAAGGATACAACGGCTGCCAGCCTGTTTGGTGGTCAATACCCACCCCCACAAACTACCAGGAGAACATTGGTTGGCCATCTACCTGACCGACGATAAGGTTGGCGAATTTTTTGATTCCTATGGGCACCCTCCTAGCCACCCACGGTTCCATAAAACCATTATGAATTTTTTAAGAAGAAATGCCTGCAAGACTGTATTTCAACCCAGACAACTGCAAGCCTCAGAATCTTCAGTTTGTGGCTATCATTGTTTATTTTTTCTGCAGCAGCGTTGTAAGGGTTTAACATATAAACAAATTCAAGATTTGTATTCTCACAATTTGGAAAGAAACGATTGGATGGTGGAGCGTTTTGTAAAAAACAAGAAATACATGCCCAGACCGGTGTTAAACATGTTTCAACCTTGCCAAGGCTGTATATCGTACCGTGACTTTCATAGCTTTTAATTCACAATAAAGAACCCTCTAATAGGGATTAAAAAGAGCCTTTGCTGTCAGTGTGTGTTTGTGTCCCCCATTTACCCTTAAAGTAGATAGTCATATCGCAAATTACCATTTTACATTTTTATTTTAAGGTCTAAAAACATAAAAAGAAAAAATGCTCTGATAATATTATAAGTTGAGCCAGGCAGGGGTGTCATGTTTTCTTTGCTTTTTAGTACGCTTGTGAGAAAGGTTAGGTGAGAGATCCATTGCTGTTGTTGTTGAAAAGCGTTTGTCTGCCTTTAGCGAATCCAAGACTTCTCTATTAGCAAGACTACCCACTACAGATGTTGGAATATTCAATTCAGCCAGAGACCTCATAAAAACATCCCAGCCTTTAGGTGCACGTCTGGTTGTCAGGGTATGTGTCTGCATGGCCCCCTTAATCAAATCGGTCATATTGGAGCCCGATATAACACTCCCCTTGTACACAAAATTACCCTTCTCATCCCACGAAGAAACATCTTTGTTTCCCTTCATTTTGTTTAATAGGATTCTTGCATTATTTTTATATCTATCAGGCAGGTTGTCTATTACTTCCTGGTAGACAGGATCAGAAACTGCTGATGGTTCCACAGCGTTCTGTGGTGTCTGAGGCAGAAATAAAGTTAGGTTTTCTTTCTCTGCCTCCCTTTGCCTTACATGTGTTAGATATTTTTGAAGCAAAGAATCATAACGTTTGGCTTTTTCATATTCAGTTAAGTCAGACCTGCTGAGAATCCCTTGCATTTCAATATCTAATGAACTCATGGTTGCAGTTCTGATGTTCTCCTCCTTCGGGGTTGATGCCTTTAGTTGTTCTAGTTGCTGGCTTGGGACCAAATACATCTTTTCAGCATACTCCATTATCGGTTGGATAAAAGGCCTGTGATTAGAGGAATTGCAATACCTAGTAATGGCCCCAGAAAACCACCTGATTGCTTCACCAAAACTTTTTTTCTTTTCAGAGTGATTTTCTTGTTACTCAATTTTTTAATAATACCCCGCTTCTTTCTTAATACGCGTACCTGTTGAGGTGATAGAGGAATGTTGCCTTTTAAAGTATTGAGTGCTATTTCTGAGATGGCCGCAATCAGGTCATCAGATGCTGAGCATAAAATAGCTTTTCTCTGTTGAGGAGGCGTCTTAATAAGATGCTTTAAGAGCGGAAGGTTTCTTTTTAAACGGAGAGACATGTTCCCTCTCTGTGGAACTTTGCGGTAATACATAGTAAAACGCTAAAGGCGCCGCTTTTTGTTACCACCTGTTTTTTTCATGATGTACACTACAGGAAGGTCTGGAGGGAACAGGCCAGTTCTCAGCCGGTGATTATCGGGTGTTGTGGTATGTAAATCCACCACCAGATAACCATAAGGTTTGCTTGTAGAATCAGCAAAGGCTTCTAATAAGAATTGGCTGTTTTGTGGGTACATCTGGCGAGCTAAAGTCATTATCTGCAATTGATCTCTAGGGTTTTTGAATAAGACCAAATATTTAGCATTTAGAGTTATGGTGCGGATACTTTTTCCCTTGCAGAATATATTCTGAGTTATGAAAAACACACTCAAATTCCTGTGATGTACATATTGAGTAAATACCCTTTCAACTTCACTATTGTCACATACACTCTGCATCAAATCATCTATCACAAGAAAGCTTACTTTATTGAGAGAAAACAAAACTGTATCATCAAATTTTTCAGGCAGACCTTGCACAAAATGAATAAATGGGTATTTACACATTAATTCTTTGTACAAAGGCTGCCAACAACCATAACACCACACAATATTTTCAGGTACAGCTGAAAAAACAGAATTAGCATTGTCCAACATTTGTTTGATAAAATAACTTTTCCCGCAGTTGCTAGGTCCTGCTAGAATAGCTGAAAATGGATGTTTCCAGCGTGTATCCATATTCAAAAACCATAAGGCAATGTTTTAAAACCTTGATGAATGACTCTTTTGTCATAGACCACTTTTTGAGTTTTTCTGACAGGTTTTGATTCAAGAGTCCACCTGCGTTTGTTCCTTACAATACCTGGTTGTTGTACTGCAATCTCACGAGCTGGTCCCTGGTCCCTGTCTGAGACGTAGTCAAAAACCAGATCTTTGAGACTGTTGAAATTAATTTTTTCACAATTAGCAGTGTTCAGTGTGATCCCTTTGACCTTGATAGTAACATTCCCCGAAACAGTTTTATAGCCATAAGATTTTGGACCTGCTGACACGTACTCTGTGATAAATTGATCTGCGGGTAGTTCACTTGTGAGGTCTCCTAAGTAATCACCAAGAGGTGGCATCCATTGCCCCTCCTGGCTCACAAATATCACAGAATCGGTATCGTGGTACAGACATCTTTCTTTCAATTTGTCTAGCAAATTGTAGAGCTCCAGACGCGCATATGCTGTTGTAAAGGCTGCTATGAACACATTTTTCCTACCTATAGCCATAACCCGGTCTTCAGAATGCTTCCATGATACACAGACAGCCTCATCATCAATAAATTCACACATTGAAACATCATAAGCATCAGAAAACAGAAGCTGAAATAACTCATCTGGGTCTCTCACCAACTGTGTGTTAGGCAGATTTGTTCTCTGACCAAATTTACCCCACAGAGAATTTAAGAATAATTTTGCAATTTGCCTCTTTGCTGGATTCACCTCAATCTGATTGGGTCGCAATGCAATCCCTTCATGTTGGAGATAAGTATCAATATATTGCTTTTTATCTTCTGCACTGACACACCACTGGGGGTACCCTGAAGCCTCCTGTTTCTGTCGAAGATGCATATCAATATAATCTGAAAATAAGTGACAGGACTTATTTTCAAAATGCCAGACTTCGTAAACTTCCACAACCTTGTAACCCTTTTCTATAGCGACATTCAATTCAATAGTACACCATGTTCCTAATAGAGCTCTCTCCTCATCTGAATGTTCACATTTACCCTGCTGATGAGTTTGTGCACAAGTTTTACACAGGACAAACATGAGCTTGCCACTAACCTTAGTAGGGAGAACAGGAAAGAAAAGACCCCGCGGTGGGTAAATTTTAACTTTTGCAAGGCCAAAGTAAGCGGACAGAGGCTTAAAATTTTCATAAATTATTTCAGGGTGTCCAAGAGGGTATGCCTTGTTCTTGTTTACATAAGGATACAGACTTGTAAAATCATAGTAATGAATCTGCTCCCCCTCTCCAGGTTTATAATACAGAGAGATAGCATTAGTACGCCCTCCAAAGAGGGCATCTCTAGGTTTGAGGGGTTCTGGAAAATTAGCATCAAAAAGAAAATTTTGGAGTTCCGCATCTGTTTTTAGCATTTGGCGCCACTCGTGTTCCCAGATGGCTTTGACTTCAAATCCCATAAGTTTCAGCTCAGCAGTCCTTTTTTCTGTATTGTTGAAAAGAAATTCAAATGGTTTACCGAGCAAAGGGTTCTGAGCATCTGGAGAATAACACATTACACAACCATGCCAAAAGCACCCATGAAATTCAAAAGCTGTTTTCTTATTGTCTATTATTGCATAACCATCTAGAAAATAATTACCAGCTTTGAATTCTCCACCCTTTAACGCGTGGCGAATCTGAATTTTGTATTTGTGTTCCATGTAGCACAACCATTGAATTGATGGGGTAGAGAAGCGTTTAAGAATGCTATGGTAATTATCTGGTGGTGGGATAGCTATGCAATATTCTTTGAGAAACTTAAATTTGTACATAGCAAAACATGTACTAGCGAGTGTGGGATATTGAAAAGGATCTATAGCTAGCCTCTTCCACACAGATTTCCTACCCTTGCTTATCATTGTAATGGTTTCAGTCATTTCCATGATTTCATGCCTGTACTTGGTACAGGCTTTCTCCAAAATATCAACATCTTGTCTGCAATAAAGTGCTAGCTCCTTCTGCATGTCAAAGGTTTCAGACCTGTTCTCTTCATACCAGGCTAAAAAAGATGCTCTTTCTGATGGCATCATATGAGTCACACCATAGTCATTTTCTTTAGGCATAGGCCCCACATAATTCCAATTCTCAGGTTTGTTAAAATAATGGGGAAAGTACCCTTTTGCACCTTCAAATCCCAAAGCCTTTGGTAGTTTAGAAAGTGCCATGGGGAGATGAGAAAGGGAATCTATAAATTTGATTTTTAAACCCTTAACAGTGATACAGAGCAATTTCCCTCCTTGAGTAAGAAGATCTACGTCAAGTTTTTGCTGTATAAGACCACTAAGAATAAAGTAACCATCATAACCCTTTGAGTTATGCGCAATAAATGTGCAGTCTTCAAACTGCGTACTATCTGTGAACGTCTGAATAAATTCAGACAGACACTGTTCACCCTTAAATTCCCATGTTTTGCCTGCCAAATCCCAGGGGATTACATTTCCGTGCGGTTTCACACTACGTTTTTTATTCTTACCAGAAGCTGGTTCAACTTTAAAGCTTTGTAATGTTTCACCTGCAAAAGCTTTTGCAAAACAGTAATTAGGAACGTGAAAACCTGTTGATTGGTGGGCTTCAAAATCATAGAACACATATTTTACAGATACCTCTGGTTTCTTAAGGCTTGTCATGTAACAATGATGCTTTTCATCACCCGTACTAAATCCACCGCATATTTTGCAACGTTTGCCTGGACAACGATAAACATCATGATTCAATTTCTGGTATGATTCACAGTTTTTGCAATACTGTCTAGGAATGCATTGAACTTTTTCTGCAAGCGCTAGTTCTTGATGCATGCTTAAACAGGTCTCGGATCTACAAGTTCTCTTGCATCTGTTACATCTCTGTATTTTAACAACCTTGGTTGCACAATCGGCGCTCAAACATAATCTGCAATGGTAAAGACACGTATGGGAATGCGAAAATAAAGTTGAGCATGTTTCGCACACATTCTCTGAACCAAAAACAGCCCTCACACTGTGAACACCATAATAATGTTCATCAAGAAGTAACATTGTATAGGTTTTATTGTATCTTAGCCCTGTTGGTTTAAATATTCCCCAACCTTTCTTGGTGTATCTTATTACTTGTATGTTGACTCTCAAATGGTTTTCAATCAGTGAAACATCACTGAGAGCCACTTGCTTTTGCTCTGACCAGCCAAGATCCTTGTGCAACTGTGCAGCAGCTATCAATAATTCTGCATCTGTGGGGGTTTTCTCCGCCATTATAGCTAACAGGCCCCCCACAAAGCATAGATTACTGTCTGTGTAATTTAAATCTACTAGGTGTTTTCTTTTTCTAAGTATGATTTTGCTACTAGCAATAGAACTAATTTTCCGCCTTTTACTACCTCCCCTGGGTGCTGTCACCACTGTTACAACCAATCTTAGACTTGTGTTCCCACATATTTCCGCATTGCTTTGCAAAAGATTACTAATATGAGATAGAAAGTCATCTATATTTAAAACATCTCTGTGCCTTTTAATTGAAAAGAGTGGAAAATTTAATCCACCCCCATCGAGGCGTAACTGCACAAAGTCTTCTGGTGAAATTCTACGATTGACATTATCAAGTATGTTTTGTATTGTGCTATAGAGGGCTAAAACTGCTTGTGAAAATGATGGTATACGTTCTAAATTAACAAATCTGAATTCTTCAGCGATATGCAGTGCGTTGAACGCCCCCTGTCTCCATTCCCTGTGTCTTACGCGCTCCGCATAGACCTGCAAAGGTTCACTATCCTCTTCCTCTGAGGAATCTGAGGTATGGGGGCGTTGGCTCACAGAGTTAGAATCGCTGGATGCTACAGATTGTTGTGTGTCCTCTGGAGCCACAGCATCCTGGACTGTTTCAGAAAGGGGAGTGGCTGTATGCCGTTTCTTTTTACAGACAGAGAGTGTTTTTTTAGCTCTATTTACTATTTTAACCATCCTCCTCTTCCAATATGGGAAACGCTTGTTTTTAATATGCCCTTTTTTTAAAAAACCTTGACCGCCACCCCCTACTTGAACATATTTAAATGAAATATGGCCACGAACAGAACACTTTTGGCGACTTTTAATATTCTGAGAATGCTCTGGCAATGTACCCACAATGACAGGACTACTAATCCTGGACATGGTCTCCTCAATCCTAGTTTTCAGCACCATACCACATTTTTCTGCAATATTAAGACTTTGTTCTAGACAGGCCGCCAGCTGAACATATGACATTTCTTCATAGCGTGTTGACTCTGGTTCATTGTTTGCAGACAATAGGCCATCATCCATTCTCTGCTTCTTAGTTTTTTGTTCCATAACAGGCTGTGCCTCTGCACGATCTCTTTTAATTGGTACGGATCTTTTATCTAAAACAAAAAAATAGACAGAACAAAAAGGGTAAAAACATACACCCTTGTTAGTAAATTACAATCCCCCCCCCCTTTCACAAATCCTAAATTTCTATAACATTGAATTGGAAATTACATGTACAGCTGTGGAAAAAAGAATTACCAGCTTTTTTGGTGCCCGGTTGCTTTGCAGCTTTTTGGATCTCCGACTGGTTTGCGTTGCTGTCATTTTTCATTTTTGGCTCTGTAACAAATAATTATACAGAAATTTATATTTTTCATATAGACCATATACAAAAACAAAAAGGGTGGTTAAACATACCCCCTTTTGTTAGTGAATTACAACCCCACCCCACCCCCTTCACAAAGCCTAAATTTCTATAACATTGAATTGGAAATTACATGTACAGCTGTGGAAAAAAAGAATTACCAGCTTTTTGGATCTCAGACTGGTTTGCGTTGCTGTCATTTTTCATTTTTGGCTCTGTAACAAATAATTATACAGAAATTTATATTTTTCATATAGACCATATACAAAAACAAAAAGGGTGGTTAAACATACCCCCTTTTGTTAGTGAATTACAACCCCACCCCACCCCCTTCACAAAGCCTAAATTTCTATAACATTGAATTGGAAATTACATGTACAGCTGTGGAAAAAAAGAATTACCAGCTTTTTGGATCTCAGACTGGTTTGCGTTGCTGTCATTTTTCATTTTTGGCTCTGTAACAAATAATTATACAGAAATTTATATTTTTCATATAGACCATATACAAAAACAAAAAGGGTGGTTAAACATACCCCCTTTTGTTAGTGAATTACAACCACCTTCACAAAACACGTGCTGCATCCTTACCAGCTTTCTTGGTGCCCGGTTTCTTTGCGTTGATGTCTTTTGTAATTGGGGGCGGCTCAGGAGTGTCTGTAACAAATAATTATACAGAAATTTATATTTTTCATATAGACCATATACAAAAACAAAAAGGGTGGTTAAACATACCCCCTTTTGTTAGTGAATTACAACCCCACCCCACCCCCCTTCACAAAGCCTAAATTTCTATAACATTGAATTGGAAATTACATGTACAGCTGTGGAAAAAAAGAATTACCAGCTTTTTGGATCTCAGACTGGTTTGCGTTGCTGTCATTTTTCATTTTTGGCTCTGTAACAAATAATTATACAGAAATTTATATATATATATATTTTTCATCGAGAGCATATATAAAAACCCCTTCCAAAAGTTACGCTACCTGATTCATTTTCGTCAGTAAGAATAATCACCACAGGGGCTTCTTCAGTAGCAAGATCTGTTTTATAATTATAAAGAAAAACATTTTAAAAATGGATTACGAAAATACAAATTCCACTACACACACATGCAAAGCACACACATGCAAAGCAACACACATGCAAAGCAACAATGTTTTACCAAGGTTTTTCCCTTGTTGTACCGCTGGGGCCTGTGGTTTTTTAAAAGGCATTCTATCATTTCTGTTCTCCCCTGTTAAAATAAAATAAAAAGCCGGAGTTTCAGTTTTCTTTAAAATCAATTTGTAGACATGTTTTTACAAAATATTAGAAAATTACTACATATAAATTGCTTTTACCCTCAAGAGGTCCTGTTTTCTTAAAAGTATATTTTTTTTTGAAAGGTTCTGTAAAAATAATGCATATATTAAGTATTATCATAAAACCACAAGTTTAAACTTAATACTTTTTATTAAAAACAACTTACTCTGGTCTTCATGTTCCATTTTTTTCTGCTTAGATTGATTTGCTGCGTAAAAATAAGATGGAAAAATAATAAATTAATCATTTTGATATTGTACAGTAGAGGGAAAACATGCCCCACCCATGAGCCAATGGTTGCCTGGCCAAAAAAGATAACCACACGGCTCCACCCAACACATGCAGAAAGGATGGCATTTTACAGATAAGAAAAACCGTTGTATTTTGAAAGGAAAAAACATTTTTCAGCACGATGGATGATCAAACCGCTAATATAGTTAGTGGTTATATGAGCAAAGTTTGCGGGCAAATACCAGAAAGAACACGAGAATGCAAAATTATATCAATTATTGAAAATACAGCCTCTTTAATTCAAGATGATGTTGAAGAATTGATAACTCCACTCATAAAACATCTTAAAATTCAAACTCTGGCTGAGGCCATACAGACTTTTACAATTGTGATGAATTATGAATTTGCTGATGGTAAAACTAACTGGGGCAGAATTCTAACAATTTTTCTGTTTGGGGGCGTGATTGCAAAGGAGCTAAAGACGAGCGAAAACCGGGAAAATTTTGCTAAGTTTATTACACAATATATAATCACCACTAAAACAACGTGGATTCTTGAAAATGGTGGCTGGGTGAGTTTAACATTTTTAAAAATTCTTTGCTATGTGGCAGTATTGGGTGGGGAATGGGAGCATGAAGCTATTGTAATAATGTATTTAAAATACAGCTTATAGTATTCTGGCTAAATACTATTTTTTAATTCTTATTTCCAGGAGCTGGGATTTCTTGATAAATTTGAAGAAAAAAAACCATGGATGTCTCTCTACAATTTGACCAAAAAATATATACTTTGGGCCTGCAGAAATTATTTTTCCCTAAAATGGTTAATATATCCTGCATAACAGTATAAAATAAATATTATGGAAACTTTTGGCTACTTTTTTTGTGGAGTTTAAAACACACATAACATCATTGAATTTAAAGGGACTTATATTCTGGGGGGGGGGGGCACAAGCAATAGAAGGACTTTAAAACACACACACATAGCCTCATTCTAGGTATAAGTAGTTAAATTGTAATAATAAGCCGCCTCTCCCAAATGGCTCTTGTGCCAGAAAGGGTTAATTACTCACAGTGAGCTGATGAAGTTGCTTTGAGATGAATTTCAGTGGGAAAATGAGGGATCACCCAAGAAACCACATTTTTAAAACATATTGTATGCCATTATGGGCCCCGCCTCAAAAGAATATTATTGGCCCATGTGATAAAATGGCTGCCCCACCCAGGAGCCAAGGGGGTGCCTGGCCAAAAAAGATAACCACCTGGCTCCACCCTTCACAGATAACCAAAGGTCTTTTGCTTATCTGTAAAAGCAACAGGTTAAGAAAAACTGATCCATAGTGCCCCCATGTGGCGGTTAAACTTTTAAACAAAACTGTCTGACTTGCTTTTAATTATTATTATTACACACACCTTTTTACATTGAAAACCCAATATTTTACATTAAAACTCAATATTGTACAGGTATGCCTACCACATGACTCTTTTATCACCTTTGTTTAAGCTAATCAGCAAAGACCCCTGGCTCTCTTGCTCAATTGGACCTATGAAAGCCAGAGATTTCTACCCATCAACCTCCATCTTTTTTCTCAACACAGGAAAGAAAAAAGAGACTACTGTCCCATTTTCCCTCCAAAATCTCATACAATTCCCCACTGCATCACGCACGCACACACGCCTCGGCTGTTAAGCACAAAGAAATGGGGTCAATTTTTTTAAAAGCACAAATCCCATAAAAAGCAACAAGGAAAAAACACGGAATGGGGCTGGGGAGCCAATGCACAGTTACTACCCCCCCCCTCAATATTATCAAAACTGCTCCACACACGCCCCCCCCACACACACACACAATACATAAGAAACATTATAAAAACCAAAAACTCTCCATCCTCTCCCCCACAGCATCACACACCGAGATATATGCCCCAGTCACAAACAATACAGAAGACACATTTTAAAAACCAAAAACTCTCCATCCCTTCCCTCCCCACCTCAGTAAAAAAAGATGTTAAGCATCGAGAAATGGGGTCAATTTTTAAAAGCACAAACCCCCATAAAAAGCAACAAGGAAAAAACACGTAAGGCTGCGACTGGTATGCCAATAGAAAAAGCCAAGCACCTATGAGGCGTCCCCCTGCACGCTTGCGCCTCGCAAGCCTACCGGAGCCAAGATGGCTCCTCCGTCCCCCCCCCCCCTTCTTTCCCATTTTCCCTCCAAAATCTCATACAATTCCCCACTGCATCACGCACGCACACACGCCTCGGCTGTTAAGCACAAAGAAATGGGGTCAATTTTTTAAAAAGCACAAATCCCATAAAAAGCAACAAGGAAAAAACACGGAATGGGCTGGGGAGCCAATGCACAGTTACTACCCCCCCCCTCAATATTATCAAAACTGCTCCACACACGCCCCCCCCCCCACACACACAATACATAAGAAACATTATAAAAACCAAAAACTCTCCATCCTCTCCCCCACAGCATCACACACCGAGATATATGCCCCAGTCACAAACAATACAGAAGACACATTTTAAAAACCAAAAACTCTCCATCCCTTCCCTCCCCACCTCAGTAAAAAAAGATGTTAAGCATCGAGAAATGGGGTCAATTTTTAAAAGCACAAACCCCCATAAAAAGCAACAAGGAAAAAAAACACGGAATGGGGCTGGGGAGCCAATGCACAGTTACTACCCCCCCCCTCAATATTATCAAAACGGCTCCACACACGCCTTCCCCCCCCCCACACACACACACAATACATAAGAAACATTATAAAAACCAAAAACTCTCCATCCTCTCCCCAGTACCCCCATCCCCTTAATATTATCAAACTGCCCCCACCCCCACCCCCACCCCCACCCCCCCAGCTCAGAAAAACCATGCCTACCTACCTTCAATAATTTTTCTTTGAATATCCATTGTCCAGTCATCCCAAAAATCCAGAAGCCCATTATCACATCCCCCATCCCAACGAGCCATGAAGGAACGTGTGTGCACCCCTTAGCTACCTTTCTCCAACTAATCTTCCCTCCCCTCTAAGGTGCCCACCCTCTGCTTAGCGATCTCCCTATTGGTTGATTTTCCCGCCATCTAACTATGTCTTCCGATTGGATGTTTTCCGGCCATCTGACTAGCCTCTATTGGCTCATTCTTTTTTGAATGAGCCAATGGCTGCTTTTATGACTCCCCCCTTTGTCTGTTTCCCCAATCTCCCATGTGTCTCTCCAGCCATGTGCTGGTGGCCATACCCATTGAAAGATAAACACATCTTCTCCAGAAAGAAGCAGTCTGCTTTCCCAATGAAGTGAATAGCACAAAAGCCAAGTAAAAAACATTTACAGAGTTTTTTACCCCAAAAGCAAGTTACATCTAGTATCAGAGGCTGACCAGATAAAAGCCGGGTCAGGGCTCATGTAACTTTAACAGTTGTAGTGAAAAGGGAATTTCAGCCAGTGTCATTTGTATGCAATTAGTGCCTGCTTTTTTTATTATTTACACAACAGTTAGCTTTTTAATTACAGCTATTCTTACATTTTTAAGCAGTTAATTGGCATGTACAGAGTTTTGTTTTTAACCAAGGCACAGAGATGGGACCTGTAGTCCAATTTTTTTTTCAAAAACAGTTAGCTTTTTTTTAATTACAGCTATTCAGCACAGAGAGAGACAAACCCCAAAGCATGTACAGAGTTTTGTTTTTAACCAAGGCACAGAGATGGGACCTGTAGTCCAATTTTTTTTTTCAAAAACAGTTAGCTTTTTAATTACAGCTATTCTTACATTTTTAAGCAGTTAATTGGCATGTACAGAGTTTTGTTTTTAACCAAGGCACAGAGATGGGACCTGTAGTCCAATTTTTTTTCAAAAACAGTTAGCTTTTTTTAATTACAGCTATTCAGCACAGAGAGAGACAAACCCCAAAGCATGTACAGAGTTTTGTTTTTAACCAAGGCACAGAGATGGGACCTGTAGTCCAATTTTTTTTTCAAAAACAGTTAGCTTTTTTTAATTACAGCTATTCAGCACAGAGAGAGACAAACCCCAAAGCATGTACAGAGTTTTGTTTTTAACCAAGGCACAGAGATGGGACCTGTAGTCCAATTTTTTTTTTCAAAAACAGTTAGCTTTTTAATTACAGCTATTCTTACATTTTTAAGCAGTTAATTGGCATGTACAGAGTTTTGTTTTTAACCAAGGCACAGAGATGGGACCTGTAGTCCAATTTTTTTTTTCAAAAACAGTTAGCTTTTTAATTACAGCTATTCTTACATTTTTAAGCAGTTAATTGGCATGTACAGAGTTTTGTTTTTAACCAAGGCACAGAGATGGGACCTGTAGTCCAAATTTTTTTTTCAAAAACAGTTAGCTTTTTTTAATTACAGCTATTCTTACATTTTTAAGCAGTTAATTGTACAGCTGAAAAAACTGCTTATAGGGCTTATTTTTAATAACTTCCATAACGTAGTTTAACATGCGCTCATCACTTTCTTTAAGCATTTGGTTCATATGCTTTAAGGAATTCTGGGCGCGGCCAATTTTCGTGATCAAAATTAAAACTTTATCAACTTCTACCTGTGTTAAAAGTAAACAGTTCAAACTATATGCTATTAAAATTACAATATGGAGTACGCTCTTGAAACATATTTTTCCACATACAACTCTAAGTTTTCTTGAAATGACACTTTTTGGCCAAGTTAAGCATTCATGCGAGGATTGTCCTTTTGCCTCGATTTGGCAACCGAGACACATGTCCCTGAGATATTTATTTAAACAATGTCTAAGAATCCCAAACACAGCACTTCTCACAATACACAGCATCAATTTCCGCTGTTTGCGCGTGGAAGAGGTATCGAAATCAGCGTGTGGCAACCCTAGGATACTCCTCATGAGAACATCTCCTGACTGATCAGTGGTAAGATCTGATTCCTAAAAACAATTTAACACAATATTAGAAGTTAATCTTAAAAATACACAATATGTTTTCATATTAAATTTAATATTTTTAGAAAAATGATTACATACCTGTCTGTGATCATCTCCAGATATGGTCAAATCCACAGCTGCCATTCCCCCTGTATTTTCTGAAGCAGCACTATTCAAGGATGATACCTATAAATAGAAGTACATACACATATTGATACTGATAGAAAACTCTTGCACACACACACACACACACATGCTGAAATAAAGATGTAATTTTTACCATGGGTAAATTCTCTGCTGAGATGAATTCCAAAATATTGTACCACATCTGCGGAGTCTCGACGCGTTCCTGGCGGGGACCAGCACATGGCTGGAGAGCATCACATGTTTGGGTTGTCTCGTCTTGCTCCTGGTGGAGATCAGCATATCGTTGGGGTATCTCGACGCGTTCCTCGTATCGAAATTTACTTGGAGGGGAAACATCCTCTACAGAACTGAGATGCCGCTTTCGAGGGTCAATTGTTGTGCTTTTCCCTTGTGCAGTTTTCGTCTGTTTGTACTGAATTTTCACAGGTACAGTGGCCGGTATTGCTGAAGTGCCTCTAGGTGTGCTAGGATCCATGCTCTCCCCGCAGGAAAAACTTGTCTGGGCATGCCAAGAACGGCTTCTTTTGTTACTGTGCCAAAGGGGGTGGAGTTACAGCTCTACAACCGCTTCCTATTGGTCCGCGGTAGCCTGGGGAGTTGTTAGAGGGGTCACATGCCCCCCCGGGGCCAATCCGGGAGCGGTTTACGACCTTTTTTGTTACTGTGCCAAAGGGGGTGGAGTTACAGCTCTACAACCGCTTCCTATTGGTCCGCGGTAGCCTGGGGAGTTGTTAGAGGGGTCACATGCCCCCCCGGGGCCAATCCGGGAGCGGTTTCAAACCCCGCCAAAAAATGGTATTGGGGTCAAATGACCCATGGGGTCACGTGATCACCTGGGGGAGGGGTGGTCACATGACACGCTGTTCCATGAGCTCACTTCCGGCCCCGGTAGGGGGTGGAACTTCCGGCCCCCTGCTAAGGCGGGACTTCCGGTCCCCGCTAAGGCGGGACTTCCGGGGCGGCGCAACTGTCACTTTTCTAAAAAGGGGCGTGGTTTCGAGTTTGATGGGAGGTCCTACCCTTTACTACTTATATTGTTCTGGCTTTATCTGCATGCCACCCTGAGATCCCAGTGATAATAGGGTGGGATACAAATGTTTAATAAATAAATAAAGTAATTAAACAATGGGGTACAGTATTTGACATCTTGAATTTCACACAGATTTCTCTTGTGACTTGAGAACCAAACAACATCTGAATACGGTTAAATACATACCACTGCTCTATACCTTAGAGGCTGCCAGTGCGTTCACCTGATTTCATGTGCAAGTGTTAGAATTCATGTCAGCTTCCCTTTGTGTTACAACTGTGATTACAGTAATATACAGTGAAAACCCTAGAACAGACCTTTAAAAGTGTCAAAACCACTGCATACCATGTATGGCAAGATTTTGCATATGAATGCTCCCTTCCCCCCCTTCATACTTACCACTTATTTAAATGGAAATCCCAGTGAGTTGTGAAAGGGCATTTTAAAAATCATCATCATCATCACCATCATCAAAACATTACAAACAAAACAAATTACGGGGGGGGGGGGGGGGACACAGCAATCAACCCCATCCTAGAAAACTGCAGCAGCAGTAGCAGCAAAAAAAAAAAAAGCAACCTTTTGAAGAAACCCGTCTTGATCGCAGAATGAAAAATGAGCAGTGATTGGGCTGGGTGGACTTTCCACAACAATGATGCCACAATGATGCCCTGTCCTTACATTATAGACACCTGCCAAACCTTAATAGTTGGGCCAACCCTGGGGAAGAGGGTAAACAGTGATGGAGGAGGCAAAAGTGCAGCAACTTCATCTTGTCATGCCGCCTTTGAGTATTTAAAGATATGATCCCCAGCAGTAGAGGCTGGTGGCCTGATGTCAGTGGGTTTCAGCATGCTCTGAGTTTCAGTCAGAACCAGTCATAACTCTAAAGGAGCTATCCATGGTGCGGAGTTATCCAAGGTGGCCTCCAGGATAAGATCTGGCAACCTTAGAAATGCAGGGGTAGGGGGAAGCAAGTTCTTTTACTCCATCTGTCGGAAATCTGGTATTTTAAACAGTTTCCATTACCTTACTATTTGCCTAAAATAATAATCTCTAGCAAGGCTAAACTGCAGATTTATACACAATAGTGTCTGCCTTTCCTACCTGCTGCATCTCTAAGGCAGCGATGCGTTCATCTTCCTGAAAAAAAAATGTATTGCATGCATCTTCTTGGCATGAAGGATGGTAGCTGCCAGTAACTTATTTTCAGTGTGACAATTCCATCCAAAGAGCTTCTTGCTTTTGCAATGAAATGAATGGGGCTCAGTTAGTGAGCAACCTACGCTCTGTTTTAGAAGGGAAAATGGAGAGCATTTTTTTAGATATCTTACAAGCCAAAGTTATGATTGCTTGCAAGGCAGGGGGGAAGCCCTGAAAATTAAAATGCATGTCACCTACCTTCTTAATTTAAAAGTTGCTTGCTTACCAATTCCTCCCCTCCCATGCTTTATGTTCCTTTGAACCAATGCCTTAAAAATTACAGCTATCTGACTGGCACATAGATCCAGTAAATGTCTATCTTTTAAGACCACTTTACCTTAGGCCTGATAAAACACTGCTTGTTGTCAATGCAAGTAATTAAGAAAGTTATGTTTGCTGTCACAGCACAGCACAGCACAGCACAGCACAGCACTGCACCAAACAGAACATAAGAACATAAGATGAGCCACGCTGGATCAGACCAAGGGTCCAACTAGTCCAGCATTCTGTTCTCACAGTGATCAACCAGCTGTCGACCAGGGACCCACAAGCAGGACACTGTGCAACTTCACAATCCCACCCATGTTCTCCAGCAGCTGGTGTATATTGGCTTACTGCCTCTGCTACTGGAGGTAGCAACCTAGCCATCAGGACTAGTAGCCATTGATACCCTTCGCCTCCAGGTATTTATCCAACACCCCAAACTGGTGGCCGTCACTACATCTTGTGGCAGCAAATTCCATAGTTTAAGTATGCACTGTGTGAAGAAGTTCTTCCTTTATCTGTCCTGAATCTCCCACTAATCAGCTTCATGTGATGACTCCGGGTTCTAGAATTTTGAGAGGAAAATGTCTCCCTATCCACATTCTCCACACCATGCATACTTTTTTACACCTCTATCATGTCTCCCCTTAACCTCCTTTTCCCCAGGTCCTTTTCCCCCTTGATCGTTTTAGTTGCCCTTTTCTGTACTTTTTAGGGATGTGCACTGGATCGGACCCGATCCACGATCCGAGTCCGGTCCAGTGGGAAATCGGATAAATTATCCGATTTCCGATCCCGCAGCTGGATTGGCCGATCCAATCCGAACCGGTCCGAAAAGGCTCCGAACCGGTTCGGAGGATCGGCGGATCGGCGGGCGCCCACTGGCGCCCACCGCCGCTTCCATTGGCGGGCGCCAGCGGGCGCCTGCCGATGAAAGTGGACAGCGGGGGGGAGGGAGGAGGGGGGCGCTTACCTTCTCGGCCCGTCCGCTCCCGTCCGGCACTAGCAGCTACTCCCAGCGGGCTCCGCGGCCTGCTCTAGGGTGGCGCGCCGGGTGATGTCATCACCCGGCGCGCTACTCTAGAGCAGGCCGCGGAGCCTGCTGGAAGTAGTAGGCGCCGGCGCTGGACGGGAGCCGCCGGGCCGGGAAGGTAAGGAGGGGGTGCGTGGAGGGGAGGAGGGGGCGCGCGGAGGGGGGAGGGGGGCCCTTACCTTCCCGGCCCGGCGGCTCCCATCCTGCGCTGGCGCCTACTACTCCCAGCAAGCTCCGCGGCCTGCTCTAGGGTGGCGCGCCGGGTGATGTCATCACCCGGCGTGCTACTCTAAAGCAGGCCGCGGAGCCTGCTGGAAGTAGTAGGCGCCGGCGCCGGACGGGAGCCGCCGGGCCGGGAAGGTAAGGAGGGGGTGCGTGGAGGGGAGGAGGGGGCGCGTGGAGGGGGGAGGGGGGCCCTTACCTTCCCGGCCCGGCGGACGGCTCCGGGGGGGGGTAAGCCCCCTTCCCCGCCACTGCTTACCTTCTCGGCCCGGCGGCTCCCGTCCGGCGCCGGCGCCTACTACTACCAGCAGGCTCCGCGGCCTGCTCTAGGGTGGCGCGCCGGGTGATGTCATCACCCGGCGCGCTACTCGAGAGTAGGCCGCGGAGCCCGCTGGTAGTAGCCGCCGGCGCCGGACGGGAGCGGACGGGCCGAGAAGGTAAGCAGTGGCGGGGAAGGGGGCTTACCCCCCCCGGAGCCGTCCGCTTCTATCCGCTGGCGCCCGCGGGCGCCAGCGGATGGAAGCGGGCGGCCCCAGGGGGGGTAGGGAGCGCGGGGGAGGGGGCTTACCTGCCGGGGCCGTCCACAGCGGACGGCCCCGGGGGGGGAGGGAGTTAGGCCCCCCCTCACCCACCCGCCGCCATTTTTTTCTCATAGACTTGCATTGCAATGCAAGTCTATGGGGACAAAAATGGCGGCCGATCCAAAAATTAACGATTTTTGGGTCGGGATCGGACTCGATCCGGTCCGGGGGGCCTCCGATTTTGTCCGAACCGGTCCGGGACAAAATTGGAGGTCCCGATCCGGGTCCCGATCCGATCCGGGGGGTCCGTGCACACCCCTAGTACTTTTTCCAGCTCCAGAATATCTCTTTTTTTAAGTATGGTGACCAGAAGTTTACACAGTATTCCAAGTGTGTTCACACCATAGATTTGTTAAAAAGCAGAATGATATTGGCAGTTTTATTCTCAATTCCTTTTTTAATTATGCCTAACATGGCGCTTGCCTTTTTTTATAGCAGCTCCACACTAGGTTGACACTTTCATTAAGCTGTCCATCACAACCCCAAGATCTCTTTCTTGGTTTGTCACCATCAGGTTATACTTGAAGTTGTGATTTGTTTGTCCCAACGTGCATCACTTTACACTTGCTCACACTGAACTGCATTTGCCATTTGGATGCCCATTCTCCTAGTTTGGAGATATCCTTTTGGAGCTCCTCACAATATCTTTTTGTTTTAACTACCCTAATTAATTTGGTGTCATCCTACATTTGAGCCCTATGAGGAAAGGTTAAAGAATAGTTTTTAGTTCAGGAAAAAGGCAAGGAACAAGCAACATAATGACTGAGGTTCATAGAATTAAGCATGGTCTGCATTTTATTCATAAATTGTTTTTTTTTATTATTTTTAAATAAAGTTAATAAAACAAAAGCACCCAAAAAGAATGTACATAACATTAAATCAAAATCACTAAAGAAAGGAAGGAATTCAATAATTATAACTTAGTCTATAACTCATATGCTTATGGAACATCTACAGTAAAACATCCTAAGAAGGAGCACAATACTTAAATAAAGTAAAAATACAAGTTATACAACGTATAAAAAGAGTGTGTGTGGGTGTATGCCATTTTGTGTGTATAATAATAATAATAATAATATTTATTTGTAGCCCGCCTCTCCCTCCGGATCGAGGCGGGGAACAACAACAATATAAAACATAAAAATCACAACAGTTAAATTTTTTTAAAAAAAACAAGAGAAAAATACAACATTAAAAACATCTTAAAATTCATCTGGATAGGCCTGTCGGAAGAGGACAGTCTTCATGACTCTCTTAAATTCATGAAGACTGTCAATTTGTCTAACCTCCTCCGACAGACCATTCCATAGTCTGGGAGCGATGGAAGAGAAGGTCCTCTGGGTAACACCTGCCAGCCTAGTTCTGACTGGCTTGAGTAAGTTCTTCCCAGAGGACCTAAGTGTGCGGGGCGGATTGTACGGGAGAAGGCGATCCCGTAGGTACCCTGGACCCAAACCATGTAGGGCTTTAAAGGTAATAACCAACACTTTATACTTCGCCTGGAAATCAGAAAAAAATATAAGCAACTGTACTTGGTTGGAATTTTATCATAAGTTTTAAATGCTTCAGCACAGGAAATAAATGGAAACCACGGTGCCATATAATATCCTTCTTTGAGTTAGGATTCCTAGCTCGCTGCACTTGCTGAGTACCCTTATCCATCCAAATTTTGGTTTGCGTTATAGAAAAAAGTATCCGGAATCATCTAATGAGGCTGGCTGGAGGGTAGACAGAAGGAAGTGCTTATTCACAGAATTATTGAGCAGTGGGATCCATACCCAAAATGTGTGGTGACAGGCAGCAGCTTAGATGGCTTTAAAAGGTTAAACAAATTCATGGATGATAAGGGCCAAACTGGACATGATATTTATTGTGCAGTTAGCCCTGGAGAGGTTGCCTTTTTAGAAAATAATCAGGGGGTGGGAGCCAGATCAGGAACATGGTGCGTGGGGGGGGGGGGGGTGAGTGATAAGCCTGGGTTTCCAATCGGAATCAGCCACAACCCATGCCTGCTATTCACAGTGGAAGAATAGATCCCACACTCTTTCTCTACACATATATCCATTAGCACACAATAGTCCCAAATATTCAGTTGTTCTGTCTGGTGTTCATCCACAAGCATCCACAACCCCCAAGCTCCCACAAATTTAACTAGCACTGCTTGGTGTTCAAGAAAAATTGGAAGGAGCTGCCAGGCAAAAAAGTAGACTCAGGGTGCCTCTACAAGAGTGATTTAAAGCTCTTTCAAAGCACATTACCGATTTTACCTCCACATGAACGGAGCGCAAATCGGGGGTTGAGGCGCTTTTTCTGTCCGATTATGCGCATTACTGAATGCGCGTTAAATAGCGAGTTTTAATTTTCCACGGGAGTTAAAGCGCCTTATGACCATGTAAACAAGTGATTATCTGCATATAAACACCTTTAAAGTGCATTTCATACAACCGGTAATGCGCTTCACCACCTCCTGTGTATAGGGATTAGGCGTTAAAGCAATTGCGAGAAGATGCGCATAATTGGCCAACCGGGCGTCAAACCAAATTCTTGTAGAGGGGACCTCACTGAGACTGATGCCCAGAGTATTTGCTAAATCCATGCTGTGATACCAGAATGCTGCTGCAGTATACTATGAAAGTAAAATTTGCCAGTTGTTCTTAAGATTTCTACAGTTGCAGTCTGTAAATTAAAGGAGACTACAGAAAAGCTGATGCGCCTGTCTATTAGATCAAGAGAACCACCCTGTTGTTTGTTGTTGTTTAAAAAAAAACTGTTAAGATTGTTGTCCAGTCAAAGCCATTTAAGAGCGATTTTGTATAGATCGAAGCCATCATTTTGAGATATGCCCAAACTGGAATGATGCCATGCCCTGGCAGGTTGCTATGTTTTTGTACAGGTGAAATTTCCAAACTGTCATCAAGGAAAGATCTATGTAGGACCAAATGATGGTTGCTAAGTAGGATCATCTCTAAGGAAAAGGGGAGAAAGCAACTGAAGATAAGGGTACCTTTTAATATACTAAGAAGAATTCTGTTATCTTAGAGCATTCCTTGGAAGACATTACCCATTTTAGTTCCCCTGATCCTCAAACCCCAATGACATGTCAGGCATGAAGTTGATTGGCTTGTGGTGTTGCTGCCCTGGGCAGTTTGGGAGAAAGTGATAGGTTATTTTGCCACTCCAGATGGCTGGAAGATTTGTCTTGGTGAAACAGGACATTTCTGCCAACAGTGCCCTGACATTCAACTTGCTCATGCAAATTATACTAATTATCTGCAATCAGCTATGCAAATTGGCAACAATCCACAGGTTTAGGACACAATTCCAAAGTAGCCATTCATATTGAACTTTTCAGCTCTCTTTGTCTTAGGCATAGAAATCTAGTAATGTGCTCGTCAGAAACTGATTAATGAGCAAGCAATAGGATCGCCAAATAATTTGTACAATCAAGACCAAGCCACATCTTGCCAGGTAATCAGACTGGCATGGATCAGAGCTTGGTGCTGGGGTGTGATTCTTGACACATTTGCCAAGCCACAGAACCAATTGTATACTATCAGCTGCAGCTACTTTGTTTAGGATTTGGGCTGGAATTTATTAGAACTGAAAAAGAGGAGCCACAAGAGAGGGAAATGAACAGAGGAAGATGGGTAGCACGGAAGGAGAATATTGAACCACAGTCTTGATAGATAGTTTTATTATCTATCCTATCCCATTGATGGTACTTGATAAAAAATACCATTTGGAGCTGCATTTTTAAAAAATGCAGTTCCAAATAGTATCAGAAATATATATATATATATATATATATATATATTGAATAACTCCATTATGTTTCTAAAATAAATATTCTCAAAAAAGGAAATATCCCTATCAATTAAAATATACTCACTTTGGTCAGAATTTCTGGAGCTATTGGAAATTGAAATAGTTGTGTTCTTGAATACTGATCATCTAACCTCACCTTCTCTCTCTTTTTTCTTTCTTTCTTTCTTTGGTTCTTTGTTTCTTTTCTTGTTCTACATTTTGATGGATAGTTTGACTGGATGTTTATTTGGTAAGGATGTGGGATGATAATGAGTGAGGGGAGGACATAGTTGAGCATCTTTTCAAAATTTTATAGTTGAGAACTGAGACATTTTGTTAAAAGTTAAATTTAAATATACAGTAATGTAGGCTAAATTTGTTTCTTTTTTTATGTATACAAAAATAAACCCAGAACCTTTCCCAAAGTCCCAAAAGGTGCAAAAATCTGTTACCCTAACCTGCAACCCTATACATGTGTCTACCCAGAAGTAAGATCCATTGGATTCAATAGCAGTTACACCCAGGTAAGTGAGTATACGAAAGCCGTGTTAACCTAATATGGACTAGTAGCATAGTGTTAGTATTTTAAAGATCAATATCAGCATAGAAAGCTAGTCTTGTTGCACACATCATCATTATTCTCATTCCATTCTCCCATCTCATAACAGAACAGAACAAAAAACCTGTTTGTGCACTTTAGTGCTGAAAGGGAGGAGCAGACGTGCACAAAGTATTTTTTAATGACAAAAACTCGTTGTTGGGCATAACTTTAAATGACTTTAAAGATTTTGCAATGGCACCTGCATGATGGGAGAAGGAATATGTCATTAGTCACTTGTGATGTCATGGGCACCAAGCACCACGTGCTCATGATGCTCTCCCAACCACAATGCCTATGGCTATTATAAGAATGATGGAAGTGTATGTTGATGGGAGTAATTGTACTTTACCACAAAAAAATAACCCTGCATTTTGAATACTGGGAAAACAGGGTTCCTTTGCAATGAATATGCTATCTGAATGACAAACACTGCATCACAATAGACATGGAAGGTACCAGAATGTCATTTGGGTCCCCTGCAAGGAATAAATGAGTTTGTCCAAAAAGGCCCTGATCAAATATATGTTAAAAGGTTATCATGGACCACTGCAGTAATTATGGATCTTCATTATTTCACATGCTCTTTGGGCCCATACCATAATGGCTAAAATACCACAGGGACATCCTTTTACTAATCATTGGGCTAAAACCCTAAACTTAATTTCCGTTTACTAGCAGGGATGTGTATCAACTGAAACTTTATATTAAACAACATTCTTCATGTTTAGCTAAGTTGGCTGGACTCTGGATATTCATATACGATGTGAACTGTATAATTAGGAAGTTAAAACATCTCATTTTATATTGCCAGGACATTTAGGGAAGGAGGTTCATAGCTGAGCAGAAATAGAATTTCAAGCTGGGTCAGTGTAAGTGCAGCCACGCTGAACACATCTCCTCTTACAGCTTGATATTTGTTCCATTTTGCCACTAAGTTGTATCAGCCTGTTTCAACAAAATTACCTACTCAGATGGTGTTAATGTTCAGTTGTTCAGGCAATCTTGAGGTGAGAAGCAAAAGGCACCTCGGAGGAAATTACCGTTATGAATTATGAATAGATAAACCTCTCCTGAACAAATTCCTTTTAAAAAGAGCAAGGATATGTTGGGGGGAAATGCAATTTCTGAGCACCAAACCAAAACAGATAAATGCAATAGTTTCTCTTGGCAAAGAATTCAGAGTCTTAATGCATGCAGCAGTAAACAAAAATCATTTCATTTTAGATGCGATACGCAAAGGCACTGACATTTACATTTGAAAATCAATTTATAAGGATGCCTGTTGGATTATTCTAATTGATGGTTTTCCTTAAAATTGAATGCAAGGAGACAATGGCGGGTCAATATCAAATTAGAAGCAGCAGCACGGCCGGCTGACCTTGAACTCAACAGAATCAGTATTTAGATAGTAGATAGTCGTATTTTCAAGGGGACTGTTCTTGCTGACTAAGGGAATGACAGCGTGATCCCTAAGTTCAGTTAACAGCCCATCACATAAAGATCTGGTTTGGAGGAAAGGAACAATCATTGGTTCAGAATCCTTTGTAAGCTTTGTGAGCAACACTGTCATAAGCACCTTAATTTAATGGGAAGATTTCTGGTTCACCTCCCTATCACTACATCCTGGTCCCAGGGCTACTATCATAGGTCTCTCAGTCTTGCTTATGACACGATCGACGTTTCATGAAGACTTGGCAGTTACCTGTGCTGTTGTACAAAAAGGACCAGATTCCATATATTAGCAAACATGAGAAGGCAAGAAGTTTAACTAGGCTGACCATATGAAAAGGAGGACAGGGCTCATGTAACTTTAACAGTTGTAGAGAAAAGGGAATTTCAGCCAGTGTCATTTGTATGCAATTAGTTCCTGGCGAAATTCCCTCTTCATCACAACAGTTAAAGTTGCAGGGGCCCTGCCTTCTTTTGTATAGGGTCACTCTAGTATAGTGCCTGCAACTTTAACTGTTGTGATGAAGAGGGAATTTCATCAGGAACTAATTGCATACAAATGACACTGGCTGAAATTCCCTTTTCTCTACCACAGTTAAAGTTATATGAGCCCTGTCCTCCTTTTCATATGGTCAGCCTAGTTTAACCAATGTTTTAATTATCGTTTCATCCACGATCTTTATCAGTGAACGATGACCAAATTCAGAAGCTGAAATAAATATAAAAAAACCAGGAGCAATTACAATATTTCTGCACAGTGGACAGGTAAATGTAATGCTGGTTCTTCTGTTTAGTCGTTAAAACAGATTCATGTTCAGGTTAGATGCTGTGCTGTAAAGAAAATACCCTATAAACTGGAGAACCCAAAACAAGTTAATTTGTTCCAGATGATTTACTGTTATTCATTTATACTTAACAGGGCCATAGAACACTATGTAACATTTTATCACTTATGGCAAGACATGATGCATGCTGATATCAGCTGAAGATTATGATATAATGGCCTATGGTCTTATCAGAAAGAGAATAGGACCCAGAAATCTTGATTAGCAATCCCTGCTACCTTGTAATGAGTTTCTGGATCAGCAGGGGTGAAATTACATGCCAAAATAACATATAAATTATTCCCTGTTTAAGCAGAGGGCTCTTTGTGCTGATACCTATTTGCAGGATCATGAAGTTTCAACTTCCTAAATATATTACTGAACAAAACTTTGCATTTACTTTGAATATATGAACTTGGCTGTGAAGTCTGATCTGCTGCACAGAAGAATGGAGGAAACTTCGTTATTACCAGCTGTCAAGCATATATTGTTCCATGTATTGGTCAACCAAAGAGGTTTATACCACTTACAGCAGGGCATTAAAACAGCATGTCAAATGCATAATTTAAGATGTCTATAAAACCTAATACATATCATCAAATTGACAATCGATAATTAATCAACCTCCATGAATTCCTTCCTAAGTTTGAAACTTCCAAAAATTCTGGACACTCTAAATGTATTGGAAGTGTTTCAATCATACAGAAAAAGAGTAACCTAATCACTATAATTAATTAAGCTTAAAGCATTAAGAATTTTCCAAGTAATTCCTCCCTTGGGAAGTTATAGATGTGGCAGCATAATAAATAGTGACAACCATTTTCAATTTCGGCCATATCTTTTATACACAAATGTTGCTCTAGCCAGAACTTAGTATATCATCCTTCTAAAAACAGAGTGGGCATATTTTGAAACTTTTATTTGTCTATAGAAATCCTAATAGAATGTTTCACTGCACTTTGCTATAAAGTTCCCTTGGAATTCTCAACATAATTATTGTTATTTCTAATGCTACCATTTTGGTTGGGTCATACGCCTCAGGGTGCCTCTACAAGAGGCATTTAAAGCTCTTTCAAGGCGCATTAAAAAAATTACCTCTACAAGAACGGAGCACAAATCGGGCGTAGAGGCGCGTTATCTCCCCGATTATGCGCATTATCGAATGCGCGTTAAATCGCGAGTTTTATTTTGCTCCGTCCATTAAAGCGCATTTTGACTGTGTGAATAAGCGCTTATGCGCATTAACTACTTGTAAAGCGCATTTTGGACATCTGTTAATGCACTTCGCCGCTTCTCGCCGCCTCTCGTGCAGAGGGATTAGGCGTAAATGCACTTCTGCGATTTTGCGCATAATCGCCTAACCAGGCGCAAAAGCGAATCCTTGTAGAGGGGACCTCAGTCTGTTCAGCAAATGGGTGTCAGAAGCCAGAACAGCTGAAGCTAGGACACCAGGTGGTGAGTCAGAGAACTGCAGTTTGGAGCAGTGGTTTTCCAGGCTCTGAACTGGCATCACTCATCCAAGATGACTATTGAGTCTTCTCAGAAAGGAAGGACTATGAAAGGCTTGCTGTTTGGGCTGACATTTTGCCTGAACTGGAGATGGGACAACTAGAAACCGGCGAGCCATCTGTCAGGAATGCTTTAAACTGCATTTCTGCACTAAGCAGGGGAGGTGGATTCGGCAGCCTAAATGACCCCTTCCAACCCTATGATTTGGTTATTCTATGAGCAACAACAGTCTTCCTGGCTCTGGTGTATTTTGGCATGATCCTCAGCTCTGACTCCTGGCTTTGTTCTTTAGGTCTGACTCCTGGCTTGTTCTCTTGGCTCTGACTCTTGGCTTGGTCCCTTGGCTCTGACTTAGGCACAGCTCCTAGCAGTGGAGGTTGGTGGCTCCGATTTTGGTGTGGCTGTGAATCTATTTTGGGTTTCAGTCAGAACCAGCCAGAACTCTAAAGTTCAGCACCTTGTATAAGGGGACCATATGAAAAGGAGGACAAAGCTCCTGTATCTTTAACGGTTGCATAGAAAAGGGAATTTCAGCAGGTGCCATTGGAATGCATGCAGAACATGGTGAAATTCCCTCTTCATCACAACAATTAAAGCTGCAGGAGCCCTGCCCTCTTTTGTATCTGGTCACTCTAGTATAGCTCCTGCAGCTTTAACTGTTGTGATGAAGAGGGAATTTCACCAAGTGTTGCATACATACAAATGACACCTGCTTAAATTCCCTTTTCTATCCAACTGTTAAAGATACAGGAGCCCTTTCCTCCTTTTCATATGGTTAGCCTAACCTTGTAGAACTCTTTTAGAGTTCTGGCTGGTTCTGGCTGAAACCCAGAATGTATTTATAGTCCACTGAAATCAGAGCCCCTGGCTTCTAGTACCCATTTCCTCTCTGATTGCTGCTTATGGCTGAGTCTTGACAATGGTTCAACTGATGGAAGTGTTCATGCCTGGGGCAGATCAGAAAATGCTACCTCTTCCTTATCCTTTGTCAGGATCAAATTAGACATGAGGGACGATCGTATTTTATACGTGTGTCTGTCCATTCACATATAAAGTGGGAGTAGGGTCTACTTTTTATAGGAAAAGGCAAGTTCAGGAGGAAAGAGCAATCCCCTCTCCTTTATCCCTGCTGCAGTCTGATATCCGAAGCCATTTTCTCCTTGCCCACCTCACTTCTAGTATCAGAGCCAGGCTGGGAGAAAATTACTTAAAGCAGAGGAGCTCCCTTCTTTCATGTGTCCCTTCTCATGCAAGTTCTTAAGCCTTACGCTGCAGTCCTTGAATATAAACCCCATAATGAAGCTTACTTTAAAGGAAACATTCATAGACTGCACTCTTAGTTTACTATCATATTTATGTATGTATGTTTAGATTTATATTTCTATACCGCCCAATAGCTGAAGCCCTCTGGGCATTTCACAAAACAAGACTTAAAACCATAAAATACAGTAGCATAATAAACATAATACAAAAACCTTAAGGCAGTATCCAGTGTGACCCAAGCGCTAATGTGAATTACGCTGTGCTAACGTAAAGGACTCTAGTGTAATGTGAATAGTGTTAGCTGTTGCGACCAGTTTTCTGGGGAATCCAGTCACATTCACTAATCTTATTGGCCTTGTGCTGAATGTCCCTTATGCTAGTGCAACGTAATTTACCTTAGCACTCATGTCACACTGGATATTACCCTTAAAAAGTTAAAACAACAGAATAAAACCAGATTAAAAACTAAAATAAAAGACAGCAACCGTGCAAAGACCAACACACTGCGATTTTTATACCAGCTTCAGAACCCTTAAAACTTTCCATCTGAGCTACTTTATAGAAGAGTTAGAGGGAAACTTTATTTTCATCCACCATCTGTTCAGTGAATTTTGCAAATTTACGGGGATGTAAATAACTACATGGTATATTACTTCAAGCCATTATGGAGAAAATTTGATTCATTGTTCTCTCAAGTATGTGTTTTTACTGCCTAGCTGATGCCTTACGTGACATGTGGCAAAAGAAGAAAATGAACTTTTCACTTAATTTAATCAGATTCATCAATCATACGAAGAGTGATAAAAAGAATGGATAGAACAGCCACATTCTTAAACTTCCAGTTTCTAGATCTATCACCAATCACTGCCACAGTGAAAAAAGCAAGATTTTCCCCCTTCATCTAGTCTGATGTGATCCATTTCATATATTTTAGTTTTTCAACAACGAAAATCCAGGAACACACGTCAGTTGTCCCACATGATAGATTGTACTGCTTGTGCATGCACTGCTAAGCAACATTTAGCCATAGCATGTGAGCATTACATGTAAGCATGCAGCAACACAGCCATATGTGTATGTGTCAGGCTTTTCCCTACCCTGAATTACTTTGCTTACAGGAAAAGCAACAAATGAAGTGACACTATGTTGTGATCTCTTTGAGGAATTGTTAATAATCGTCTGGCAGCAATTCAGTGTGCCAGTGTGATATAAAACAGTTAAGAGTGCCTTCATCGAGCACTTGGCAGGTAAATATGTAAGACATCAATTTTGTAGGAAAGGGGGAAGGCAATAATAAACAAAAAATGTATTCATTTATGTATTTCAGCAAGGATATAATGGGTTCTTTAAGGAGGAAAAAGGCAGAATATAAATGTAATAAATAAAAAATAAAAACCCACACACCTACTTGTCCAATTAATATAATTGTCATATGTTTGACTGAGATAATGGAAGTTTGTAGAGGTTACATGGTGAGAAGGGACCCTACATTTTGAGTGCCCTTTTAAAAAAAACTCCTTAAAGGACATCCTTGGGGAGCTTTCCTGTAGTTTACTTAAGCCAAGTTTCAGTCTGCATTAAAAAAAACATTGTGGGGAGGGGGAGATTCAGTACAATGTTCAACCATCATTCTAATGTTTATGCAGTATGTCATGATCTTAGTGATTGTCAGTGACACGTTGGCAAGACTCCTCCTTGGAGCTACAGCTGAGTTGAAGGCAAATTTATATAAACAGAGTCCATAAGTATAACCACAGTCTTAGCAGAATGATATTCGTAGACAAACAGACTCTTCAACAAAGTTCCAGCTCTTCAAGAGAAGCAGGCATACAAGGCAGCATGTCAGATGGACAGGCAACTAGGATTGGAGAGCCCAAAGAGGGACTAGCCTAAATCTCTAACCCAACATCATAAGCAGCTTAGACTTCCGATGGAAGCTTGCCTGGACTTAACAAGATGTTTATTAAATTGTCCCAGCAGCCACCCAAGCCGCAAATGGTCAAATAAAAGGCGGTGCTGAGGCACCACAATAAACATGTCTATAAATTCCAGTATGGGAACTCCATCCCGATAACAAGGATCCGAGAGTGACCTAGAAAAAAGAAAACTTTTATAGGCTGGTCTTTTCCAGGTTTTGTTGGTTTTGATGAAAGCACAGAGGCCACTTTAGAGAGAGCAATTAGGAAGTGATTTGGCTGCATTTTAATACAACTTGAACCATTAAATGTATGTCAATGGTTCAGTGGTGTTCCATTAACCATCCATTTCACTGCCTTTCATTTTGTTTGTTTGTTTATTTGTTTATTATAGGGATTTATATTAAGCCCTTCCATCAAATTTCCAGGACAGCTAATTTCCAAGTTTCTGAAGCACTAAGACACAAAAAAACCACATCAGTGCATTTAATTCCCCCAGCCGAGCAGGATATGAAATTGCACCTTGGAAACCTGCCTAAGGAAGATGCCAAACTTGCATTTCAGACCTGACTATGTTGCAGAGGAAATGAAGCACCAGGCAGTAGAATGTATTTATTTGTTACATATTTATTCCACTGTTCTTTCAAGACTTCTCAATTCATAGCTCAATCTACTAGATTACCCCACACCAACTTTAAATCTGCAGTAGCTGAATCCATTTGGTAATCAAACTGCAGGAGTTGCAAATCACAAGTTAAAACATTTTAATCTTAAACTTTGGTGAACATAATTGACAATGCTGAAGTTGGAAACTGGAACTTTGCAATAACTATGTGTTTGCCTCCTGAAAAGTCATTACTAGCTTGTTTTATGAAGTCTTCATTGCCTCTGGTTACAATGGTAATGAATGTCAGTACCACTCCATTTACTTATACCAACATAAAAAATGAATCATAAATATCATGTTTAATCAGATGCAAATTGTCCACATATTGCACAACTCAAATCCGCGGAACCTGGGAGGCTATAAAGCAATACTCACACTTTAAATGTAAGCTTTTTACTCTTTTTATTTTAAATGTGATGGATACAGCTCTAGAGAATAATGTTTATTTAAAAAATGTAATGTCTGAATATAAATATTTTGCCATTTTGCATTTTGTAGTAAATCATCTCTCCAAGTGGAACTCATTTGTTTTGGCCAGAACTGCAATAGCTGCCTCTTCTTCGGGTTCCCAGTTGTAAGTTCAAGACCAGTTAGTCCATCGGATGTATGAAGGCCCCTCACCTAGCAGCTAGGAGATGTAAGGTGGGGCCAAGGAAGGATCAGGAATGGATGATATTCTGTGAAGTAAACTGCAGAGAAACTCCAGTTCAGGCTGTTACACAGATATGCAGTTGAGAGGTCCCTGGGTACAAAGAGCAGGACTATCTTTCTTCTGCCAAAGGGCTCTTTTAATTTCAGCTCCAACTCCCCATTTGGTTCTGCTCCCTAGTTATAAAGGGAAGCCGAGCCTCATTTCCAACTGTGGACAAATGCAGGATACTGGTAGGGAAGTCTGCTTAAGGAACAGGATACAACAATATGCATTTCCAAAGGTCTCCTTTTAAGGGCAAATTACATTCCCCTGTGAATGGGTGTAACAAAATTTGAGATGTGAAGGCCCGGGGAAAACTGGAAAAATTCAGAAAAACCAGTTTTTTCCCCCCCAAAGCCTTTTGTGTTTTTTTCTGAAAAATTGGGGGGGAAATGAAAACTGAATTATGGAATGTTTTCTTTTAGCATGATGAATAAAATGTTTAAGACAAGGTGTTCATATATTTACTTCTCCAAATGATTTCTAAAAACTTTTTATGGGGATGGGTGCTTTATGCCTGCTTGACACTGTTGAGGACTAGCAGAGACATTATTTTTCTTTCTTACTTGTGTTGATGGCTTCTTCTGGTTTTTTAAAAATTGTTTTATGCCTGCTCCTCATAAACTGGCAAAACGAAAGCGGTTCCTTACAGTTCAGGCGTTCCTTACAGTTCAGGAGCTTATAGCTCCATTTGTTACCAAAAAAAATGTAAACATGTAAAAAAGTAAATTCAATTTGTAATAACTGCTTGAATACACTACACTTTTAATATACCAAATACGATTTTTTCATGCCAAGCCAACTTGTACATAATTACATTTTATGTTCCTTCAATCTGTAAAAAGTGCTAATCTTGCATTTTTTTCAATTTTGCTGAAAATTTCTGCTTTTCCCCCAGAAAAAAAACCCAGAAAAAAGGTTTTCCCAATAGCTTCAAAATTTCCAGAAATTTTACATCTCTAAACAAAACCTCTGTGTAATGCAAAACAGATTTGGGAGGGGGCAATTCTGAGCAAGGAAACTCTGTGCGTGCGTGCGTGTGTGTCTGTGTAAATTGGAGATTTTTCTCCTCGAAATCATCCTCCATCTGATTTATTTTTCCTTATGGATTTTCAGACACGTGTATACCATCACAATCATAGGTGCAGTGGGCAGGCGTAGCCTGGTTGATAGAGTGGAAAAGTGGCAAAGGGTTAAGCATCCCCCTCTTCCCAATGTGTCTCTGCTCAACACCACACCTTGTCATAGCTTAGGGTGACCATATTTTGGAAACCAAAAAGGACAAGATGGCCGCCCCCAAGGGGCGTGGCCTTGGTCACATGTCTAATTTCATACCTCACAATGAAGACAAATATGTTCTACATAATACATTAATGTTAAACTTACTGAAATAAAGAACAAGTAAGACAGTCAATGTATCAGAAATTTACACTTTCTTTTTGGCATTCTGAATGCTTTTCTACGAAGTTTTTACTGAATTATAGACCAGAACAGAATCTAAAAGACAATAAGGTAACATATCATTGCACATCTCCTACAGTTAAACCACCTTACTGTTGTGAAATGCAGTCAGTTGGGAAAAAAGGGAAAAGAAGGGGCAGGAGTACATCACCACTTTACATGTTTATCTTACAAACACATCTCTTAAAAACAGAAGTGGCATATGGAGATTCTCTGATGTAAGTTATGGATGACGAAGAATGTAACTTTTAAGCATAGTCCACAGTGAACTAGGATTTCTCAGCTAAAAAAATAACTAACATCAGAGAATCACCATGCCAGTTTCCCAATCCACGCATCACACAATTGACAACGCAATTCTTCCAAACATCCCACCTCCCTTTGTAGCTGAGATATCATAGTTCACTGTGGACTATGCTTAAAAACCAATGGTGCTGCTGATGGTGAGGAATCCACCTACCTAAGGCAAAAATAAAAATTCATTCACACACATACACACCCAAGGTAAAATATTAATAATAATTAATAATAGTAATAATAATCCACACATACCTTACACATGCTTACCACAGGCAAAATAATAATAATAATAAAATCCTCACCCCCTGCACACTCACCCAAAGTGGAAAAAACCCACACCCTCTCCAAAACAATTAAAAAAAAACCTCCCCCCATACACCAAAGGGAAAATAATAATAATGATAATAATCCATAGCCAGCTACCCAATAACATTCATCAACATAATAAATCTACACACAGACATGCACACACAGCACAAGGCAAAACATAAAATCATATAAACAATACAACATCTACCCACATACTCACCCAAGGCATAATAACAACAATTAAAATAACAAGAATACAAATCCACACACTCACATGGGCAAAACCAACCAAACACCTATACACATTCAACCAAGGACTGCCCACTACCTGTCCCCCGCCCGCTGCACACCCACTCTGCACCCCCGCCCACCCTGCGGGACCTCCACCTGCCTGCATCATGTACTGCTCGCCTCCCGCCCGCCCATGCCATGCGCCCTGCTGCCCACGCCACATCATTCGCACCGCTTGATGCCCATGCCGCGCCCACCCACCCAGCACCACGTGCCCCATGCCCAGCACCTCACGACCCACCACAAGCGTTCCGCATCCTTTGCACCACTTGCAGCCCATGCCGCGCCGCCTACACCCGCCCATCACCACGTGCCCCGCACACACTTACCCCTTCATCATGGCCTGCGCTGCTACTACTGCCTTCACCATTTGGTTGTTCTCCCACAAGTCTCCCGAGAGCAGGACAAGACAGGGAGAGAGTTGGGAGGTATGGCGTCCAAAACAAAGGGCCGGATCGCCGAGAGAGGGAGGGGGAGAAAAAGAGCTCTTTCACCCCCACCCCCCCAGCCCTCCTTCTCCATGATCCAGACCTTTAGCAAAATAAAGGGCTGGATCGCAGAGACGGGGGGGGGGGAGAAAGAGAACTCTTTCACACCCCCCCCCCAGCCCTCCTTCTCCATGATCTAGACTTTTAGCAAAATAAAGGGCTGGATCACGGAGAGGGAAGGTGGGGGGGGAGAAAGAGAACTCTTTCACCCCCCCCCCCAGTCCTCCTCCATGATCTAGACCTTTAGCAAAATAAAGGGCTGGATCACGGAGAGGGAAGGTGGGGGGGGGAGAAAGAGAGCTCTTTCACCCCCCCCCCAGCCCTCCTTCTCCATGATCCAGACCTTTAGCAAAATAAAGGGCTGGATCACGGAGAGGGAAGGTGGGGGGGGAGAAAGAGAGCTCTTTCACACACACACCCAGTCCTCCTTCTCCATGATCTAGACCTTTAGCAAAATAAAGGGCTGGATCGCGGAGACGGAGGGTGGGGGGAGAAAGAGAACTCTTTCGCCCCTCCCCCAGCCCTCCTTCTCCATGATCCAGACCTTTAGCAAAATAAAGGGCTGGATCGTGGAGAGGGAAGGTGGGGGGGGGGGAGAAAGAGAGCTCTTTCACACCCCCAGCCCTCCTTCTACGTGATCCAGATCTTTAGCAAAATAAAGGGCTGGATCGCTGAGAGGGAAGGTGGGGGGGAGAAAGAGAGCTCTTTCACCCCCCCACAGCCCTCCTTCTCCGTGATCCAGACCTTTAGCAAAATAAAGAGCCAGATCACGGAGATAGGGGGAGAAAGTGAGCTCTTTCGCCCCCCACCCTCCCTCTCCACGATACCGCCCTTTAGAACAACGTGTGCCTGCACTTCCAGGTACGTGTCATCCAGCCTTTTCCCCGCACCGGTGCTTTCCTTGGCCTGCGTGATCACGCTGGCCAAGAACAAGCCCCTGATGATGGGAGGAGCTGTATATCGCATACCCAGAAGTACGGCATACGTCGTTCTAGCCCCTTCCCAGAGCCAATCAGGGGCTGTTCTTGGCCTACACTATCAAAGAACAGGCCCCAGATGGCGCAGGGATCTGCCTAATACCCAGACTTTCCAGGAAATCAGCTGATTTCCCCCCCGGACGCCATTTTGGCACCCCGTTTCCGGACTTGTCTGGAGGAAAGAGGACATCTGGTCACCCTATCATAGCTGTTTTTCTTTTCTTTAATGGTATCAGGACTTTGTAACACACACGTACACATCATGCACAGGTGGGCAATGCACGACTCTCTTTGCAGTCTGCGGAGTACCTGGGGAGTGCTGCCCACTTTTCCCCTCTGCCCAGCTGATCATCCATCAGCTGAGCAGTGGGCAACAGATTGTTTGTCGTTTCTGGGGTGCTAATAACAGTGAAGAAACAGCTGCTTCGATCAGGATCATTGTGTGGGGAAGGCTTTAACCTCACTCTCCTTCTACCGACCCCCATGAAGAGATCTCTATTTCCCTGCCACTATATGTGTGACTTTATTAGTAATCTGTGGCTTGGCTCACTCTCCTGAATTATGGGCTTTGTGTATGTTTGAATTCTCCATTTGGAATCACTTAATGTGTAGTCTTCAGTTGAGCAATACCTTTATTAGGACACACCAAAATGACACAAAAGATTGTGCAAACCTTTAAGTTCTCCAGAACTCTTTACCAGGTTAGGTGGTTAAAAAAAAAAGAAAAAAAGAGGGTTGCAAAAAAAAAAAAAAAAACCCAGAAAAGTCCATCAGTTGATTCCTTTCCTCATGTACCAACATAGCTATCTGCATTTTTATATGCCTTGGAATATTTAGCCATTCATGGAGAAAACTAGTACCAGAGGAAGATGATTTTCTATCACCTTCAGTGTGACTCTGCATTCTAAGGATTCTCTTCTCACCAATCACTAGGTAATAGCACACAATTTAACTACAATTGACTCTTTAAAATTAATATCTGGCTTTGCTAACATAAGGACTGCCAGGTTTCTCTTGACTTCTGCTTTCTGCTCTCTGCCTACTCAGAGCAAGAGACTGATCTGAGCAAGAGCTGACCTGTATGTTTTCAGAAATGAGAATCAGCCATTGCTTCTTTGCCCCAGAATGCTAGTTGTGATATAATGCCTGCAACACCTATCAGTGACTCATTCATTCTGTCTGCAATCTCCATTTTGAGACAAGGTTTAAACTGTAAACTTCATGGCCACAACATCTTGGCTTGATTTCTGGACATTTCTCTCCTGTTTTGGAGAACTCAAAAACTTGCACAATCTTCGTTGATCCTAATAAAGATATTGTCCAAATTGGGCTTGGGGGAAGGCTCATGTACCAGCACAGCTATCTTTATTTTTAATTTATAGTCTGTAGCCTGACTTACTATTTTGAGTTATCTGCTTTACATGTATGAAGAAATGCCTTGTAAATAACTTGTTGACCTGTAATGTTTACTTTGTATAGCCTCTTTGTAGGCCTAGGGTTGTTACTGTGTTTAGAATCTGTTTAGTAAGTGCTTGGTGACAGTTCTGAAAGGAGAGAGAGAGAGAGGAAAGATTTTAATATTTTTAAATGGGACCTGGATCAGGTAAATTCAATTCTGATTGTTCTGGAAAACATCAGACTCTGATTGGCTGGGGGTTCTAGCTGGGTGGAAAAACTCGCTTGGGAAATGACAGTTGACAGTTAAAGAGTGGATAGTTAGAGATTCACTTAGTGGTCTAAGGGAGAATCTGTGGGATGTGATGGATGATGGAAGGACTAGGGAAGAGTTGAGGGGAATATGAATAGCTCAGACCTGAATATTAAACTATTTTGGGCTCAGTGTGATAACCATACGTGGCTGGTGAAGATTAGAAGTAGGGAACAAATGGTTGGGTTATGCCAGGAGGCTGCCCTAAGATCTTACCAGAAAGTTACACAAGCAGGGATTAAAATCCAGATAAACTGTACAAGCAGCCAGTTGTACAACAGGAGAACTTTGGTGTTAGAGAAAGAGCTGGGCCTGGTTGTGAATGCATTTTGATGGGGTGAAGATTTAGGGAATTTGGCCTGTGGTTAAATAGTCATGAAGGGCACAATCCTACATGCTTAGACAGAAAAAAGTTCTACATGCCCCAACTGGGGACATGTTGGGAGTTATAGGGTTTTTTCTGTCTAGATTAGACATACATAGGATTGTGCCCTAAGAGGCTTGCATTAGCAACAGGGTCTCTTGGGTCTTAAAGAAGTGTCATCAACTATTGTTTTGAAAAAAACAAACTAAATAGTATTTCCTTATGTACAAAATATCACCTTAAATAACACAACTTGTTTAATAGCTCATCTTGTCTCTAATGGTCATGCCCATCTCACACCTAAGCTACTATATGAAGCTACGATTGGTGGCAGCAGAAAATGATCAGCATGTGGAACTCTGTATAATAGTGATAGAGAGTTCCTTAGGTCCTGAAATATAAGCATTTTCTAAAAATTGGAAACCCCAGGGAAAGAATAGAATCCCTATAACATGTATTTTGAGTTCTCTGCCAGGGATACTTTTATTTTCCTTGGGACTAGTTTCAGAGTCACTGTTCCCATTTGCCAAATGGGACAAACGTTCACTAGAACGTATTTTTCTTTCTTTCTAAAAATGGTTACTTCCTTAATAATACACTGCATAGGAGTAGAGTGGATCACTCAGCCCTCCATGTATGTACTGAATGAGTGGAAGAGGAAGAGTGTGCCATCAGGCCTACACCAGTGCCTATGCACCCTCTGCCCTTGCCCCGATGTCTGTGAATTCAACAAAATGTTGGAAAGGAGGTCCAGGAGGTTTGCGCCCAAACTTTCTACCCAGTCAGGAACCATACACTCTCTTCTCTTTTTCTACATTTTGCAGAACATCTAGGCAATAGGGCTGGAGAACTCACTGGTGTTGCAGATAGGGCTGGCAGGCAAAGTCCCATTCCTGTACCCCCGCCCCCATTCATGTGTATGGTATATGCTTAGACTGCTAGCAAATAAACAGCACACATGGGTAATACATGCCATCCACAGCTGATCTCCACTGCTTAAGTTAACTGGTTTGTATGCATTTCCAGTTCTCAATTTTTGCACGTGGCACAATTGTACTCTGCATTGAACTGGGTTGGTTTTATGTTGCCAGTTATTAGTCTGACCAGATCGCCCGGGGTTTCCCGGTCCTAACCAGGAAAACTGGGGCGAACCGGGCCGACCGGGCCCCGGGGGCAATCTCCGGGGAAATGGTCGGCTTGCTAGCTCTGCCCATGCTACATCTGGGCTCCTCGGGGCTCGTCGCTATTGTAACAAACCATGAGGAGGCTGGAGGCTGCGCGGGAGAGACGGGGGGGGTGATTCCGGAAGTGTCGAAATTGGCCCTTTCCCACCTTTTCCGCACGACCTCCAGCCTCCTCAGGGCTTGTCGCCATTGTGACAAGCCCCGAGGAGGCTGGAAGCCGCACGGAAGAGGTGGGAGATGGCCGATTTTGTCATTTCCGGAATCGGGCGTCTGCCACCTCTTCTGCGCATGCTGCAGGCTCCTCGGGGTTTGGCGCAACTACAACAAGCCCCAAGGAGTCCAGAGTGCATGCGGAAGAGGCGGAAGAGGTCGAGCGCCACCGCCGTTGCCCCAGGAGCGCCGCTGCCATGAGGAGCACTACCGCTGCCGCCGTCGCCCCAGGAGCAGCAGCAGCAACGTCGTCGTCGCCTCAGCCGCTGCTGCCGCTGTCGCCTCAGCCACTGCTGCAACAGGGGGCGGCCCAGTCGGCAGGCAGCAGCAGCAACCCCCCCCCCCAGTGGTGGTGGTGGTAGTGGGAGCAGCGGCGGACCAGGTCCCGGACCAGGCCCGAGTGGGATCCCGGCTGCAGGAGGAGGAAGGCAGAACCTGGGCAGGTGGGTGAAGGCGGCGGCTCGGGGAGGTTTTCTTCTTTGCCTCCTTCTCCGAGGGATAAGAGTAAGGGCCTACGACGACGCTTAGCCAGGTCGGCGGCTCGTTTCTCTTCTCCCCCTCGCACCGGCCCCAGTTTTGCTGGGGGGAAATGGGTGCCTAGGCCTAGCTGGGGGAGAGAGGAAAGGGGGACAGGGGGCCTCAGGTGGGCCTTGGGGTTGGTGGGGGGGGAGACGGATTGTTTAGCATTGCTGTGGGGCAGGTGTGGGGGGGGGGAGAGAGAGAAGAGGTCTTGTAGGACCCCTCCCGAATTGTGTCTTGATTTTTATTTGGGTGGGGTCTTCATAGGCCTCTTCTCAGCCCCAGCTGTACCTCACCCTACAGCAGTGCTAAGCAAGTAGTCTCCCTACCACACACACACTCACGCGCCCCCAAAGGCCCACCTGAGGCCTCTTCGCCACCCTTTCCCCCTCCCCAGCCAAGCCTGAGCACCCATCTCCCCTCCCCCCCCAGCAAATCTTTGTAAACTGCCCAGAGAGCTTTGGCTATGGGGCACTACATAAATGTAATAATAATTAATAATTAATAGGTATAATTAATAACAACAATAATTAATAACAACCTGGTGCCCTCCATATGTTTTGAAGTACAATCCCATAATTTCTGGCCATTGGCCATGTTGGCTGGGGCTGATGGGAATTGCAATCCAAACCCAGTCCATCAACTGTTAATTTCAGATACAATGAATGTCTCACTTGTTCCTTATTTCAGTAATTTTAACATTAAGATATTATGTAGAACAGGTTTGTCTTAATTGTGAGCTGTGGAATCAGACATGTGACCAAGACTATGTTCGGGTGGGCATGCCCCTTGGGGCTGGACCCGCCCCCTGGGGCCGGACATGTTGGTGGGCACGCCCCCTTTGGGCAGCCATTTTGGACCTGGATTTTGGTTTCCAAAATCTGGTCACCCTACAATTATGCGTGGATGGTATCGTTTGGTGGAAGGAAGTTGTGAACCTGTACAATAGTTGTACACCCATGAACGGAGCAGGTGTTTTTGTGGACTCTTCCCTCTGATCTGCCAGAAGGCTCTGCAACATTGGAAAATGAAGGCATGTAGAGGGCTCTAACTAGTGTGCCAAAAAGCATACAGTTGACTATATTTGAGATGTTTACAGTTTTACCACCTGGAATGCAGCCCAGAAGGCATTGTACTGGAAACAATTTTAAGCTAGATAAAAGAGGGTGCCTGGCAAAGCAACAGCTGCTGCATCTATTTGACCTCAATTGCTCAGAGCACCAAGATGTCTTAAAGCAGTTGGATGAGAAAATAAATTCCATTCCCACTCTTTCTGAGACAACAGCCTTTTTTTTCACCACTGTTTTATTGTCTTATTTCAGAGAGGACTACAGTGCAATTGGGCAGTCAGGAGTATGGTTTGCGGTTGTTTCTATACTGTTGTAATGCAACTTGTGGCACTATGATTAAGGAACTCCCTCTGATGACACGCAACTCTACTTCTTTTCATCTTTTCATGTGTTCAGCCGGTGCTTGGCTGCGACAAGAGCTAATAAACTGAAACTCAATCCAGACAAGACTGAGATGCTGTTAGTGGGGGGTTCCTCTGACCGGATGGAGGGTGTTCAACCTGTTCTGGATGGGGTTGCACTCCCCCTGAAGGAGCAGGTTCGTAGCTTGGGGGTTCTCCTAGATCCATCTCTGTCACTTGAGGCTCAGGTGGCCTCAGTGGCACGGAGTGCCTTCTACCAACTTCGGCTGGTGGCCCAGCTTCGCCCCTATCTGGACAGGGATAACCTGGCTTCAGTTGTCTATGCTCTGGTAACCTCCAAGTTAGATTACTGCAATGCGCTCTACATGGGCTGCCTTTGAAGACAGTTTGGAACCTGCAGCTTGTGCAGAATGCAGCGGCCAGATTGGTAACAGGGACCAGAAGGTTAGAACATATAAGGCCAATTCTGGCCCGCTTGCACTAGCTGCCTGTATGTTTCCGAGCCCGATTCAAGGTGCTGGTCTTAACCTATAAAGCCTTACACGGTTTGGGACCACAATACCTGATGGAACGCCTTTCCCAACATGAACCTACCCGTACACTACGCTCAACATCAAAGGTCCTCCTCCGGGTGCCTACTCCGAGGGAAGCTCGGAGGATGTCAACAAGGGAGAGGGCCTTCTCTGTGGTAGCCCCTCAATTTTGGAATGATCTCCCCGATGAAGCCCGCCTGGCACCAACACTGTTATCTTTTCAGCGCCAGGTCAAAACTTTTCTTTTCTCCCAGGCATTTTAACTGCTCAAGTTGAGGTTTTGATTGATATTGTGGCCAGGCTTAACAGTTAAAATGTTTTAAAGTGTTTTAATGTCAGCTATTTTATGTTTATAGTTTTAAATTTTGTATAGTGACTTTTTAGTGTTAAATCTTTTAATTTTTGTAAACCGCCCAGAGAGCTTCGGCTGTGGGACGGTATATAAGTGTAATTAATAATAATAATAATAATAATAATAATAATAATTTATTCTTATTCTAAGTGTCCATGTGTTTCTAGATGAGACTGTGCTGCCTCTTCAATGCATGGAGAGCCCAGAGCCCAGAACACATTGAGAACATTCACACATGCTAGTTATACTGGATTCCTATGAGCAGTGTAGGGGGAAATTATTGATAACCTTTTACTTGAGAGGTACTAAACATAGGCTGCCTGGAAGCGTGGGTTCCTGCAATACCTTTCATCAATACCCCCAAGATTGCTCCCCACAATTGTAGGTGGAACCTCTAGAGATAAGGACCAGACTCACAAACTCAATGAAACTGTTATAGCTTTGAAACATTTATTAAAACAATTTAAGAAAGTTAAACAGACACACGAACCTCCATTTAGCAAAGCAAATTAAAAGGATATATTCACAAGTCTGACAGATTTCTGGAGAATAAGTTCTTTGCTAAGACAAACACAGACAAACACATGTTTGTCTGTGTTTGTGACAACAAACTTTGCAAAGTGACAACACAGACTTTGCAAAGGAGCTCTTCTCTGCAGAGAGACCTCCATTTCTCCCAGGTAACCAAGGAGTCACTGAGACTTACATGTTAGGCAACATCCTGGATGTTATGCCTGAGGGAAAGGAAATGCGTTTTTCTCTTCTGTGTTCAGGCTTAAATACCCTTCTCAAAAGCAAAGACCTCCCTCCTAAAATATGCAAGTCTATTGGTCCACATCATCAATTTAGATCATCCTCTTCCCAGAATGTTCCATCCTTTCTGTCATCAAAACTGGACATTACTTCTGCTTTTCATGTAGTCAACTCTCTGGTTTACTTCTCTGTTTTTTTGGACATGGGGATTCTCTAAACCACAACTCTGGCCTTTAACTTAGTTCCTTTAACCGTAATACATACAGTCAGTACAAGTCACAAGTTCTTATGTCTAATGTCTTTGAGCAATGTCAAATCATATTTCCAAATCATATTTCATCAGGCCTTATATAAACCAAAGCATCTAACCTTTGATACAGTGTTTTATGTGTGTAGGCCTACTTGCCCCCTTTGATATTAAGCATTACCCCCATCACTTGTCCATTCATTAAAACCCATTCTATGCCCCCCACAGCTTCTCTCTCTATGCTATGCCAACAAACTCTTATAACCCCACTCTTACACATATTCAGTAAAATTGTAAATGAAGAAAAAATCCTTCAGTAGGACAATTGGCTTATCTTAAGCTGCCTCTGATCTTCCCCCAGAATGTCTCCTTTTTATCAATACCACCATTGGAGCACCAATGGCAGAGCAGAAATGGCAACAGGGACCCCACACCTGCAACCCAGCAATTTGCAAGAGCAGATCTCCCTCTCTGCCTGTGCTAGGATGGCCATGCGTCCTTTTTTTACAGAGGATCATCCTCTGTTTGAAGGGTTGTCCTTTCCAATTCTGGTTTAAAGGTAAAGTCCTACAAGAAGGAAAGAACAAAGGCCAAGGTCAGTCTTATACAGAAATACAGATGTACTGTATTTCTATATAAATTATAATAATTATTTCTAAATTTGTATGTATAGCTATACTATATATATATATATATATATATATATATATCCAAATCACTGTCCTCTTTTTTGGTGGTGCATTTCTTCTTCTTCTTTTTTGGCAGTTCATTATTGGCCACCCTACCATGGACCTCCCTCTCCATGGGCAGAGAAATTCAGTCCATTTTATAGCTCTTGGGAAGCTCATCCAGGAACCATGGGATTGAATCTTTAAATTACAAATAACATGAAAAACATCTCATGAGGATCATCCCTAGAGAGGTGAATTTCAGCTGCATTTCCCTCTATTGTTCTTGTTGTTATTATTATTATTATTATTATTATCATCATCATCATCATTACCATCATCATTATATAGATTTATATACGGCTGAACATATTTATAAATATCTCTAAGTAGCTATATAATCAAATATATTTTGATTATCATTGCTGTGATGGATACCACAAGCCCTTGCTGCTGTTTTGATTAGAAATAGGATTCATTTAAATGAGCATGAAATCAAGGTCTTCTGGAGATGTTGATCTTTTCTATGCAAGGCATTTATTGTGCGCTCATCATTCCCTACATGGTTGTTTATGGGTTCTTTAGACAACGTTGTGACCCTGCAGTTTAGCTTCTGTTTTTAAAGAGTACTTTTGGCGAGTTTTTTAGAGCAGTGAAAATGCAGTATTATTTCTGAAAGCAAACGAAAATGCTTTGACCACCTGTTTATTTATGCTATTGCACTATACCACAGTGCCACCTAGGGGTTATGTAGCAGAAAAACAGGTAAGGAAACTGTCTTAGTGTAGCCCTTAGATATCAGTTCTTCAACAAAATGATTAACAGCCTCGTATAGAAAAGCCTTTTAAAACAAAATAATGCAAAACAAAAGAGAAATTTACAATGGAAATCTTCATTTTAAAAAGAGAGAAAGATAGTGTCTAAAGGGTAATGCCAATGTCACAGTGCATGCAGTTTACACACAGTAGGTCTAACTAAAACCACAACAACTTTCTCTTCTCCACCACTGGAATGAGATTTTATTTTTACAGCTGTGAACTGAACATTGTTCATTCGAAGGACAAACTCTGAAAGTTCAAATAAGTAGAGAAAGTGGAAGCCCTCTCTGATATATCAAGATAGACAGCTGTATGGATTTATAGTCCTTGTGCACATTGGCAGTCTGGGATTGCAGCAAACTACTATGGTTTTACAGCTACTTATTTAAAATGAGGTGGGGAGCTAACAGGTCTAGAAAAGAGAATCCATACTTCTCAGTACATCTCTTGCTATGGCCATACTATTTTTCCAACAAATGGCATTTTTGACAAGGGCCTATTGATTAATCCAGTGGTTTTAAAACATGCTATGTTGGAGCCCTTTCTACATTTGCTTGTTTTATAAGAAATAGGAATAGATAGATCGTTCATAAGTCCATTCCATCCTATTTCCATGTGAACCTGTGATTATAATTTTATAAAAATTGCACAAAATATGTGTTCTTTTAATGTCTATTTTTTAAAAAAAGGAAATGCATTTTGTATGTATTTTGCCCTAAAATACTCATTTTTGTATACGTTTAATCCTAAAACACACATTTTTATACACAATTAATCCTAAAATACATATTTTTGTAAGCATTTTAATCTAAAAGATGTATTTTATATGTATTTTGCTATCTTGTTTTTAGCCGAAAAGTGTTTTGCAAAATTTGTAGAAATGCAAAAACCAAAGTATTACTGTATTCCAATCTGCATACCAGGCCAGGTAGTGCAGATCCAGTTGATCCTATGGTCCCTGGGACAGCATCCCAGGGATTGTCGGAAAGATCAGAACTCCCCCTCCAAGGTCGGAGAGAAAACTCCAACATTGGAGGGGAGATCTGGCTTCCCTCCCCCATCAAGCTCCAACATCTAATGGGAAATGGGGAGGATCAGGGACATGGGATGGAAAGTTTACACCATCCCTAGAGCCAGTGTAAAGAATTTCCCTGCCTTCACAAGCAATAAGAAGGAAAAAGGTGGAGGGGAGTGGTGACCATTGCTCCCCTTTCATTTCCATCCGGCTGGCAGGAGCCTAGCAGGGTATTGTATATGCCGGGTGCTCTGACTTCAATAATAGGGATCTCCCTGCTAAGTAGCACCTATGTGTCTGCCATAGGGCCCTTCAAAACTGCAGAAATATGAAGGGGTGTTATAGAATTCATTCTCAGTTCACATAGCAAGATGCCATGCTTATTTGAGATTGTGCTGGTCAGGCTGTCCTCTAGATCTCTTTGAGAAATCCATGGGAGATTCTCATTGGGGAAACCATAGTTAGGGTGACCATATGGAAAGAAGGACAGGGCTCCTGTATCTTTTAACAGTTGTATAGAAAGGGGAATTTCAGCAGGTGTTATTTGTATGCATGCAGCACCTGGTGAAATTCCCTCTCCATCACAACAGTTAAAGCTGCAGGAGCCCTGCCCTCTTTTGTATCTGGTCATAATAAGATTTTAAGGAACCCTAGGAACTCAGTTTGAAAAAGCACCCAGTGTGCAATTAGGGCTATGTACAGGATTTTATATTCATGTTTTGTAAATTGCTGTTGTTTGGTTTAACTGTGGGACTTATATCTGAGCAGACACCTATTAGATTGTACTGCCAATTATCGTTTGGAAGGTTTTCCTTGAAAGGTGGCATATAAGTATTTTAAATCAATATAAATTAATAAAATGCATTTCAAATGTTTTTGTTTCTCTTCTCCCCCCCCCCCCCCACATTGCTGTAGGGGTACAGTTTGTCTTTGCCAGTTTAATAAGAAAAGGTAACTCTTTTTGCTTGTATTTTCTGCTATTGCTGTAGGGATACATTTTGTCTTTGCCACATTAATAGGAGAAGAAAAAACTTGCTGTTAACATGCCTGCTAAACCTGTAATACATTCTTAATATAATTTTAAAATATAATTCTACTTATCAGCTTCTTTAAAAGTTGATTGTTTAAAAGAAACACTAACTACAGTTAACTAATATTATCTGAGTATTCTCAGTGTCAGTGACATGTCCTAATAGAATTGCTTGTTCTTTTAAAGTTAGTAGCAAGCTTCAGGGCAGACCAAATAATAGTCTTTTTTTCCATAATGGCCTGTCAAACTGGCAATGTCACAGTGTAGCCCCACAATGTAAATGCACAAATATCAAAAGGCACAAACAGAAGCCTTTATGCACAAGTCTCAGATACAAAGTCACAAATGCAAAAAGTCGCTAAATTATCCCGTAATACCTGAAAGTGTGCCATTCCTGCTTACACTTTTCAAATCTGGGCACGAGTGACTTGTAAATATGAAGGAAGGGAGGTGAAATTACCCAACTTTCATCTTTTTCATGGACACAATCAGATGCTTTTCATGTTAATTTTTGCAGGCACAAGCTGATACATGCAAGTCACTCTCCTATCTTAATATGCAGCGAAATATCTCTAATGAATGAATAACACTCTTCCCTGTCTGATCTGAAAACTGTAAGACTAGATACTGGCAGATAGGTTGTCTGTTGCAGTGCGTAGACGCTGCAATTTTTATTATTATTATTATTATTATTATTAATTCCATTTATATACCGCCCCATAGCTGAAGCTCTCTGGGTGGTTTACAAAAATTAAGAACATTGAGCATTAAAAAACCGATATACAAAATTTAAAACCATAAACAACATAAAAACAAGTTATAAATACAATATCATTTAAAACAACTATTTAATAAATGTTTCTGTGCACGCAAGCACTGGAATGAGTTACTGAAAGCGATTTCTTAGAGGATGATAACATTTATGAATGATAGTACGAGGGAATGTCTGTTGCCTGCTGCAGATTTGTGAGTTGATCACTAGGCTACAATTCACAGTTTTGGCAATCAAACAAGTGAGTTACTCATTCATAAAATTTCTAGAGGGTAGCTGTGTTAAGTCTATTTCAGCACAAACAACAATACTGTGGCACCTTAAAGCAGAACTTCCGGCCTGGGAGCCAAATCCGGCTGGTCCGGGGTTCCAGTCCACCTTCCAGCATTCCCCATATAGCCACGTCCCTCTTCCTGGCACCACCCCTTTCCCCCCAGGCACTGATGTTTGGGTGGTTTCCCACCTTTTGTGCAGTTTTTTTCCCACTTTCAACAGTTGAAATGCCTCTCCTAAGACTCTCTTACTGGCAGTAAGAGCTTCAAGCTAAAACATGCTGGTATTTGACCACACCTTTTTGCCTTTGGTTCTGACCACTCCTGGAACATGGCCCCCAAGAATTTCTCTGAAAATGAATTCAGCTCTCAGACTGAAAGAGGTTCTGCACCCTAACCTTAAAGACTAACGCATTTATTTTTGGCATAAGCTTTTGTGGTAGCCCTGATTCCTACTTTACCAAAAACAATCCTTTCTTTGTAGGCATCCTGTATTTGAAAGACTGTCCAGTTCAAGTCCTGTTTAAAGATAAAGAAGCATACAAATAGGATACCTGAGACTTTGAAGTTGCCCAACAGCAGTTAGCACTAGGGATGTGCACAGCCGAAATTATCGTATCGTATCGTCATCGGAAATTCTGATATAAAAGAATTTCGGATCCGATCATATCAAGGGGTACCCGGATTTGATCGGATCTGAAATCTGATAAATATCTGAAGTTCCGATCCGATTACGGTGTTTTTCCCCATAGGTTTGCATTGGGAGAAAGAAAGCTTTCCCCCAATGCAAGTCTATGGGAAAAAACACTGGGCCGGCACTCCCTCCCTCCCTTCCCCACTCACGCTCCCTCCCCCCACTTGCATTCCTTACCCACTGCCACCCCTGCCCCCACCCCTGCCCCGTACTACTGCTAAACAGGCTTTCCGGCCTGTTCTTCAGTACAGAGCCGCGCCGAGTGATGTCGTCATCACTCGGTGCAGCTCTGTATTGACGAACAAGCCAGAAAGCCTGTTTAGCAGTAGTATGGGGTGGCGGCGGGGAAGGCCACAGGTAAGGAGCGCAAGTGGGGGGAGGGGGAGGGGTCCCCAGGGGTCCCCACTTACCTGTGTCCTTCCCCGCTGCCATCCACTTCCCTCTGCTGCTTCCAGGCTACTGAGAACTAGGCTTTGCGGCCTAGTTCTCAGTAGAGCGACAACGCTCCCGGTGACGTCATTACCAGGCGCGTTGTCGCTCTACTGAGAACTAGGCCGCAAAGCCTAGTTCTCAGTAGTCCGGAAGCAGCGGAGGGCAGCGGACATCAGCAGGGAAGACCGCAAGTAAAGAGCATGAGTGGGGGGGAGGGGTCCCCACTTATCTGCAGCCTTCCCCGCTGCCCTCCGCTGCTTCCAAACTACTGAGAACTAAGCTTTGCGGCCTAGTTCTCAGTAGAGCAATGATGCTCCAGGTGATGTCATCACCCGGCACATCGTCGCTCTACTGAGAACTAGGCCACAAAGCCTAGTTTTCAGTAGTCTAGAAGCAATGGACGGCAGGGGGAAGGCCGCAGGTAAGGAGCGCAAGTGGGGGGGTATCAGACATATGGATTTCGTATCCGATCAGATAGGGCTTCCTTTGAAATGTATAATTATCATTAATCGGATGTCCGATAACGACCTTATTGGATCGTTATCAGACATCAGAACGATATGATACACATCCCTAATTAGCACCTGGACAGAAAAGTGAAGAGGCACACAGGACACCTGGTCACATTCGATATGATGAGATATATTTCTATTTCAATTATAGTAAACATTTTTAAATTTGCACCCATACATATAAATTAACACATGCAAATTTTGTGCAAATCTGATTCCTTCTTTTGTCCTCTGTCTTGTGTGTGTTGGAGATGCATAAGTAGCCAGCCTAGATGTTTGTGAAGCATTTAGCAGATAAAATCATTTATATCCATTTAGAGTTAGATGCTATATTGAGTTTAAGCCCTATGCAGTAGGTGTCCAAGGCTATGCCCATCATTTTTGTAGGGTGGCCACTCGCACATCGTCAAAAAAGAGGAACTGCATCACACCCAAAAAGAGGACAAAAGAGTAAAGCAATTTGCATAACATTTGCATATGCACATTTATATTTATAGGTGCCAAATTTAGAAATAATAACTGTTATTTGAATAGAAATACAATATATCTCACCGTAGTGACCAGGTGAGCTGTGTACCTGCTGAGTCTGCTGTCAAGGTGAGAACTTCAAGGCTCCTCCAAATTCTCCCTTCTTTATGGTTCTTTGACTTTCAACCAGACTTGGCTGGACAGCCCTTCAGACAGAAGACTCCTTCAAATAGAGGACTATCCACTGCTAGCTCTGCAAAATACAGAAGTTTCCTCTGTAAGGTAGGAAACCTGGCCACTCTATATTTGGATAAATTCCAGTTGATGAAGCTTGAGGATGTGGACAACCTCATGCATGATTGACTATTTGCCCATCCTGGGCTGGTTCTTGCCAGTCAAGTGGCTAATCTGAGCTGTAGTTAATGCTTCCCTTTGGGAGGTGTTAGTTCCTGCCCCCTTTAAGGAGGCAATTGTAAGGTTATTTGTTGTTGTTTTTAAGTCTCTACACCCTCCGGTCTGAATAATTATCAGCCTGTCTCCAATGTTTTGGACAAGGGGATAATCATACAGTTGGGGCAACACCCCTTCAGTGATGTTAGGGTGCAGAGGCCTTGGGGTGAATATTGAAGGCTACAATCCCATGCATACTTACTTAGGAGTAAGCACCACTGAACTCAGTGGGACTTACTTCAGAGGAAAACTGTGCAGGATTGTGCTGGAAGTCCCTCAGCATCAATACGTTTGGGAAATTCAATGCGAAGTCCAAGATCACCTCCATACTACCATCAGCCAGGGACTCTGCTTGATGGTAGTATGATCAGTAGACTACCAATAACCCTGTAAGTCACTTGAAAGATTCTATATCTGCAGCATTAATGTAAGAACTAGAGCGGTCATGTGTCTTCTCTTACAGAAGACAATCCCGTTTGTAGGGCTGTCCTCTGTTTGAAGGTGTCCTCTATTTGGTGAGCTGTCCAGTACATATCCAGTAGAAAGAACCACAAAAGGGACAGCTGTTCATCAAGCACCTAGAAATCAGGCATTCTATTTAAATTAGCATCTATACATATAAATTAGAATGTGCTACTTTTATGCAAATTGGTATCCTCCTGTGTCCTCTTTTTCTAGCAACTAACAAGTAGCCAGAGTCGTAAGAACCTGCCCTTACGAGAAAGCGTAAGAAACAGGGGAAACATAATAAAATGCCGTCAGTGCTGTTTGAAACTCTCTAAGCAGAATCAGTTGCAGCTGCTTAAATTCTCATTCAAATTTAGGCTGACCATATGAAAAGGAGGACAGGGCTCCTGTATCTTTAACAGTTGTAGAGAAAAGGGAATTTCAGCCAGTGTCATTTGTATGCAGTTAGTTCCTGGTGAAATTCCCTCTTCATCACAACTGTTAAAGTTGCAGGGGCCTGCCTTCTTTTGTATATGGTCACTCTAGCATAGTGCTTGCAACTTTAACTGTTGTGATGAAGAGGGAATTTCACCAGGAACTAATTGCATACAAATGGCACTGGCTGAAATTCCCTTTTCTCTACAACCGTTAAAGATACAGGAGCCCTGTCCTCCTTTTCATATGGTCAGCCTATTCAAATTCCACCAGAGATGACATGTATGTATCTGGTATTTGGATGGCCTCTTGGAAGTGTTCGGTTCAAACTATGCAGACCGTATTTCATTGCTTTTTCCCTCAGAGAGATAACTCAGTGATTCAGCATCCTGAATCCCACGGTGAACAACTCAATCACAGCCATTTGATTCAAGTACTCACACGGCAGTTTAACAGGCAGTAAATCCTCTGGTCCCTGTGCACTGGAGAAAGCCGCAAGGCTGCTGTTATGCTGTGTGGGAAAAGAAAATGCCAGCCTGTGATTTCTGGCCCTCTGGCCTTAAGGCTACTGTGTTGCATTATTATAATATTTTGGATTATAGTATGCAGTGGGTAGCTGACTTCTATTGATCTCCTACAGTGTCGGAAACAGAGTTATTAATGTCAGTCTTCCAAAGCGGGAGCATACCTAGAAACTTATGAAAGGAAATTAATGAGCAACTGTGAGTTCCCATGATCATCTGGGGATACATCAGCCACTCAAAAACCCTGCACGTGGTCACTTCCTGCTTATAGTGAACTCATTATCTGCTGCTGTTCTGCTGCCAAACACATGGTGTTCATCTGTCCAGGGGCCATCTAAGTGGCAGTGCTTTCAATGCCGATCCCCCCCAAAACCCGCAGCATCACGGTTGCAAAGCGACAATCACTGCAATACATGGGCAGGATTGAACGTGGAATATGCTGCCCAGAGCCAAAATGCATGGCTCTCCCCACACCCCTGCCCCACATGACTTTCCCTTCTGCCAATCAGTGCCCAAAGTACACCCACCATCCTAAGCCGCATTCACCTCACAGAGAACCAAGGCAGCGGTGGAGCAAAGTTAAAATATGCGATCAAATTGCGCTGCGAAAATGTGCAGCTTTGGGATGGAAACTAGGGATGTGCACTGGATCGGACCCAATCCACGATCCAAGTCCGGTCCAGTGGGAAATCGGATAAATTATCCGATTTCCGATCCAACAGCTGGATCCGCCGATCCAGTCCGAACCGATCCGAAAAGGGTCCGAACCGGTTCGGCGGATCGGCGGGCGCCCACTGGCGCCCACCGCCGCTTCCATTGGCGGGCGCCAGCGGGCGCCCGCTGATGAAAGTGGACAGCGGGGGGGGAGGAGGGGGGCCCTTACCTTCCCGGCCCGTCCGCTCCCGTCCGGTGCCGGCGGCTACTACCAGCGGGCTCCGCGGCCTGCTCCAGGGTGGTGCGCCGGGTGATGTCATCACCCGGCGCGCTACTCGAGACCAGGCCGCGGAGCCCACTGGTAGTAGCCGCCGGCGCCGGACGGGAGCGGACGGGCCGGGAAGGTAAGCAGGGGTTGCGTGGAGGGGAGGAGGGGGCGCGCGGAGGGGGGGCCTTACCTTTCCGGCCCGTCCGCTCCCGTCCGGCGCCAGCGGCTACTACCAGCGGGCTCCACGGCCTGCTCCAGGGTGGCGCGCCGGGTGATCACCCGGCGCACTACTCGAGAGCAAGCCGCAAAGCCGGCTGGCGGTAGCCGCCGGCGCCGGACAGGAGCGAACGGCCCTAAAAGGTAAGCAGTGGCGGGGAAGGGGGCTTACCCCCCCGGAGCCGTCCGCTTCTATCCGCTGGCGCCCACGGGCACCAGCGGATGGAAGCGGACGGCCCCAGGGGGGGGAGGGAGCGCGGGGGAGGGGGGTTACCTGCTGGGGCCGTCCACAGCGGACGGCCCCGGGGGGGAGGGAGTTAGGCCCCCCCTCACCCACCCGCCGCCATTTTTTCCTCATAGACTTGCATTGCAATGCAAGTCTATGGGGAAAAAAATGGCGGCCGATCCAAAAATTTCCGATTTTTGGATCGGGATCATACTTGATCCGGTCTGGGGGGCCTCCGATTTTGTCCGAACTGATCCGTGACAAAATTGGAGGTCCCGATCCGGGGGGTCCGTGCACACCCCTAATGGAAACCATGTTGCAGCTGTGAATTGGCAACTGCATCATCTAAGCAAAGGTGTGCAATTTCACAGCTACAACAAAGTAAATACCCTGTATAAACATGCCCCAGACACCTAAATTTACATTCAGTCCACACTTTTATGTAAATCAATCTTCAAACTTATTGATAACAGTAAACAACTAATAAATGCAGAGGGTCAACGCTTAACTGTAGGAGGAGCAGAAATGGAGGGTTGAAGCAGGTCGAGATAAAAAGTAATGTCATGGATGAGGCGAAAAAACAAGTCTTGGAGAGCAACAGAGAACCAGACCAGAGGGAGGCTTTACTTCTACTAGTGAGGAAGAACTGTCCTGAACAGGATTAGACATTATGCATGTTTACACTAGCCATTTATCCTGGGGTCAGCTTAAGGTCGTCCCTGTGCATCCAGATGATGCACAGCTGATCCCGGGGTCAACCAGAGACAACCTCTTAGTTGTCCCGGGATCACTGGACTCCACTTATCCCAGTTTTCCCGTGCTCCCGGGACAACCCCAAGTCCTCCCTCCTCCCCACGAGTAACAGGGCTCTTCAAACGGACACAGAGCTGCTCAGGATGACTCTGTGCTCATCAGGGGTGAGGGAGCAATTTTGCCATCGCTGGGATGACTGCCAACACATTTCAGTGCCGAGTTTTTGGTTTAATTTTGTTTTTACTTACTTTTTGTGGAGGATCAGGGCCGGACAATTGCGCAACCGGCTCCTCCTTCCCCCCCCCCCCAAAAAAAGTCACGCCAAGCCAGAACATCCCTCTTAACTTCCGGGATGTCGCGCTGGCGTGTGCACCCAGGGGGACAATCCCAGAAGCTGTGCAGCCTGAGATCCTCCCCCCCTCACCCGTCCCGGAAGGCCTACAGGTATAGATGAGCCCATTCTTCCCAGGAATGACTAATCAATGCACAATAGCAGATAGTAAGGCCTGATCAGTCGGTGACAGTACTGTACAGGACAATTAATGCCGTTCAAATGCAAAAAAAACTAAGGAGGATATAACACAATGCCTAGTTGGGCAGAACAGCTACCAGCACCGAACGCAGCATTCTGCTTTCAGTGTGCAATAGCAAACTCACATTTTGAGCAACTGCCAACAACAACATCAACACATGACTGACTCACTATGGGCAGAAAGGTAATATGCACACATTTTTTCCAGTGGTTTTCAAGATGCTCTGTGGACCGGTGAATCTTCTCTGAGTTCAGAAAATGCCTAAGTTTAACTCTCTAATTTCTTACTCTTTAACTCTATTTAATCTGATTTATAAGATTCATTCAATGTCCTAAAGCGTTGTTTGCACAGATCAGCGATCATGAATAACCCTACTGTCTTTAAAGGAAAAGATGATAAATATTTCCCTTTCATTCAAGTCCTATTTGCCAGCCTAGGTCTCCTGCTCTCCATGCATTTTGCTTTCAAGGCTGACAGGTTGTCAATAGGCACAGTGACAATAGGCAAAGTGATCAGGTGAAGAAAAACTGTGGAAATTCCAAACCTTCAAATAAAAATACCTATTAGGGCTGTGCACAGACCCCGCTACATGCTTCGGAGGCTAATTCAGAGTTTCCCACTCAGTCGCAATCCACGTCAGCCCACTTCAATGCAGATCTGACTTGCTCCGGATCTGAAACCGAAGTGAGATTTGGATGTCCGAATTATTCAGACATCTGACAGGCCGTACAGATGGCCAGGATCCCAGCTGGACTGGGTGCCCACCACCACCCACCCACCCACCCCATCTTATGCCTGTAATGTTGCATATATGGCTGCTTTACAGCTGCCATTTCCAGTGGATATTATCTCACCATTTTTTAAATGGTGACCCTTGAAGAGGTGTGAACAGCTGCTGGTGCTCGCAATCACGGCCGTGCACAGGAGGGGCCAGTGGGGCCATTTTGAGGAGGCACTGCTTCCGTAGCATAAACGGCCCATCAAGAAGCAAGGAGCCCACCTTGCAGAAACAGTGTAGAAACCATCCGTCATGAATACCACGGTCAGACTACAAGCTCCAGAGGGCCATGCCGCAAGCGGGGTGGGGATATATGTATCTTGAGGTGTTGTAGAACAGGTTTAATATGAAGGTGCTATGTAGAATGGACATGTTGGTGGGCACGCCCCCTTGGGGCAGCCATGTTGTCCTCCTTTTTTCAAATGGGGGTGCACACACTTCCCATTTGGCCTGGGCATATTACAAGCTCTGCACGGCCCTGCTCGCAATGGTCCAGGCAAGGAGCAGGGGGCTCATGTATCTGGGAGGGCAAGCAGGGAGCAGTCCAGATTGAGCCAAAGCACTCTGATCTGACTTGTTTTGGGATGCTTCAGGCCGGATCTGACCCACTCTGGATCTGGACCGATTTGACTCAAATTGGCCCATTTCAGTTTGGAATTCGCAGCCAGAGCCGAAGCTGTGTATAGCTCTTATACCTATCATAGTGCTTTCGGTTGATGAAAGGCCATTGCTGAATACAACTCACACCCACAAGCTTCTATTGTCCCATATACCAACTTCTGTAGAATCTCCCCATGCCCTTTTCCTTCAGGGCACCCTCTGAAGATGAGAGCCGCAAAACAGACAGAACGTTGGTCATTATGTCTCTGATTTTAAAGTGAGAAGCCTTGAAGAATATTGGAGACTGCATATTACCTACCATCCCTTCATGATTTCAGATTGGGACAGAGGAATCTCCAAGCCTCTTGTAACTCATAGACACACACACACCACTTTCCACCTTCCAAGAAAACTTCCAGGTAGCATCGGGAAATATAGGAACCATAAATGGGGATTGTATTCCCCTCAGGACTAAACTACACACTACTAAATACATAGCATGCAGCTGATACGCATCATTTATTTTTTATTTCAAAGTAAGCATGTGGGCCCTCAACCCAGATTGAGACCATCATGGGTAAGGAAGGCTTAAACCTTCCCAGGCAGAAACTCCCCCCATCCTAAATTTGCCTCCCTCCAATTCAGAGAGCTAAACAAATGGTGCCAATTGAGGAAGGATTTAGGAAGGGGTGCATTTAGGAAGAGGAAAGTGGCTGGGTGAGAAGGCTTAAACCTCCCCTACCCACACTCAGTGGTCCCAATCCAAAGGGTAAGAAAAGGTGAGGATCAGCATGCTACGTATTTACCTAGGATACAACCCTAGGGTTGCATCCAATATTAGTCCTAGCTAGAATGTACCCATTGACATGTATAGAACTTAAATAAGACAGCTTGTTAATTGTGATACAAATTCTCAAAACCTTATTCTTAGGAAGTAATCAGCAGCCAAGCAAACTCCAAAACAAAAGTATTGTTTCCCCCATCTCCCACTGCCCCCACAGAAATACTAGCCTTTCCACAAATGCTACATACAGCAATAGGTCATATTTGTTAACGTTTTTCTACCTCATTAAAATTCATCCTGTAAGGTGATTTTTATGGTCGGTAAGAATTCAATTTAGAGTGAATCATTTGCTTACACGGCCATGAAACCATGAAAGTCTGTGGACAGAAGGCTAAATATGCTGTAATCCATCTGGTCTTTGCTCTTCTTGTACAGTTTAAATAGAAAGGGAAGCACCCAAAGGGTGCTTTGGTGGCTCCAGGTGCACCCGGCTATCCAATGAACAGATGGATAAATACTTCAAAACATACGTTCTACAAACAAATGTGATTTTTGTTACACAAAATTGTTTAAAGTTATTCTCCCTCAATGAACAACTTTGAACATTCAGATATTGTGAATGGGTGTCCTTCAGGCTCTGTCATATGGGTCCGTGTCTCCTCCTCACCGATATAAGAATATTTTCTCACTCACGGATTTCCTATTTGCAACCTCATTTTCAAAGCTGTGCATCATTGCACTTCAAAATTTTCCTGATTCTCGCCAGATGTTCATGTTCTTCCATTGTGAGGCTGTTTTGTTGTCATTTTCCTTCTGGATTGTCCGTAGGACGAAAATAGGTGATTGTCTCTGTTTGTGTACTTTCCCCCCTTCCTTCCCGTCCTACTTATGGTTGCCAACTTTCGACTTCAGATATTCTGGTATTTGGTTGGGGCCGCCATCGTCAGGAGACAGCTTTTTAATGTATTTCCTATTTATTTATTTATTTTTTAAAAACCTCACTCCCTTACTGGGAGCCTCCATTTTTCTCCCAGAATGTCCCTTCGAATGAAGTTACATCACACCATAATGCGTTATTTATATATTGGATTTTTAAAAATTATTTGTATTTTAAACATTTTAAATGTTTTAATATTGTAGCGTGCCTAATTATATTTTTACTTTTTGTATATCTCTATCTGTTTTAATGGTGCATGTTTTAAATAATAATAATAATAATAATAATAATAATAATAATAAATTTATTTATTTATTTCTTACCCGCTTCTCCCTCTGGATTGAGGCGGTGAACAACATTAAATACAAAATAGTATAAAATACATAAAACTGATTAAAAACATATAAAACTAAGACATTTGTAAAACCGCTTTGAGTCCCAGTATTGGGGAAAAGGCAGGATATAAATAAATTCTTCATCATCATCACTCCAGGGACATTTTGAGGATGTAAAACTTCTCCACCAAGGAAATGCAAGCGAAAGATTTGCTCCTGAAATTTTTGGGAAATCCCCCCTGCCCCCAAAATCACCCAAATCCCACCACCCCAAACTAACCACCTGCAAATGAGGTGGGAAATGGGGGGTTATTTTCGCACAAGCCTAGGCTGACCATATGAAAAGGAGGACAGGGCTCATGTAACTTTAACAGTTGCATAGAAAAGGGGATTTCAGCCAGTGTCATTTGTATGCAATTAGTTCCTGGTGATATTCCCTCTTCATCACAACAGTTAAAGTTGCAGGCACTATACTAGAGTGACCATATGCAAAAGAAGGCAGGGCCCCTGCAACTTGAACTGTTGTGATGAAGAGGGAATTTCACCAGGGACTAATTGCCTACAAATGACACTGGCTGAAATCCCCTTTTCTCTACAACTGTTAAAGTTACATGAGCCCTGTCCTCCTTTTCATATGGTCAGCCTACCTTTAGCTCTCCCCACACCCCTCATGTTTGCTTATCTTTTAACCAGAATTGGGCAAGAACCAGGACAATACTTCAAATAGAGGATGGTCCTGTGTCAAATAGGTCATATGGCCACCCTATGACCTAATGCATGGGTGAGCCACTTGCCACCCTCCAAATGTTTTGGCTTACAACTCCCATGATCCTTCACCATTGGCTATGCTGGCTAGGACTGATGGGAATTGTAGGCCAAAACATCTGGAGTACCACATGTTGCCCACCCTTGACCTACAGGGAAAGGGATAGCTAGCTCCCTCATCACACACCCTCTGCTGATGCTCCACTCAAGGTTATAGATCCCAAGCTGGTTTTGGTTTTTAAAAAGTTTGGGGAGGGGGAAACACAGTGGCAAGTCACTTATAATTTAATGCCACCTTGAGATTTTGAAGCCCTGAAAGTATCAAGTAGAGCCTGAAACAAATGGCACAGAACTTTGTACTTTCTTTCACTGGAATAATTGATTACAAAATGGAAGCCAATTGATCCCAAAATGGAAGCCAAGATGACAAAACTGAAGTTTGGAGTATTCAATTCCCTCAAGCTCCCCTTGGAGCACAGACAGAATTGGAAATAGTCTTCTGCCTACAAACCTGCTGGGCACTAAAAGATCTTTCACACAATAATCAGATGCTTTACTTACTGCACTGAAGCAGTTTATTTGTTCTTTCTGACATCTTCACCAAATCAATATAAATATAATTCCACCAGCCTGCAAGCAGGGCAAGCTACAAGAAGATGAGGAATTGCTTCCTTTCTACTCTTCTGCCCTTCATTTCAATTCTCCCTCTCCCGCCCAACTCATTTTTCTGGTTCTTAGACAAATGTCTTTTGCCAGTGTCATTTCATTTTGTGAGATAGAATTTGTTTGCTGGCATTCAGCCTGAGAAAAGGGCTTTTTTCATGCATACCAAAGCACAATGAGACATTTCTGCTCTTAAAGATCTTAAAAGAAATCTCCCTCAGGTTAAAGAAACAGATTTCAAACTCACCTAACTACAGTATCAGCAAATTTCAACCACACAAAATTGCTTCCAGGTTAAAAGATCAACCAAAATTTAAAATGGAAGCCAAAGGCCATCCACAACCATTATTTCAAGGGTTTCTTTTCACATACCACAGAAAACCTATTTTGAAACGCTACTGGGGAAAAAACAGTTGTATGTAAGGATAGTCTTTTTCCTGTATGAGACTTCTCAAGAATTAAAATCTAGTGAGGAGGCCCTATGCATTTTTAGTATTTGTGGCCTTTTAAGCTCTTGTACCGCTGGTTTTTCTTTTTCTTTTTTTACTATACTTATTTAATTTTGTCTTGCTGGTTTTATTGTTGTTGTTTCACTGCTGATATTGTTTTAATTTGTATTGTATACTGCTTTGAGAAGAGCAAAAGGAAACCCATTTCACTATTACACCAAATGGCCTTCCTTTAATTCTCAGCAATATTTTGCCACTCAGGACAGATCTACACCAAGCTGGATATAGCGGTGTGAAAGCAGAAGGGTATTGCAGTATATGGTATGTACGGTTGTCTGTGTACTCCAATATCGCTATAAAGCAGTAGTGTGGCTCCTGCCTTTTATATGCCGCTTTCATATTGCTATATCCGGCAGGCCTATCCGGATGAATTTGAAGATGTTTTAATGATGTATTTTCTCTTGTTTTTAATTTTTTTAACTGTTTGTGATTCTTGTATTTTACATTGTGTTCCCCGCCTCGATCCGAAGGGAGAGGCGGGTTATAAATAATAATAATAATAATAATAATTATTATTATTATTATTATTATTATATCCTGCTTGGTGTAGATCTGGCCTCAGAATGAAGTGTAGACTGTTTTGTCCAATGTGAGTACTAATTGTTTGTACAGTACTATATGCTGGTGGAGATGTTGAGGATTTGCATTCACTGCTGGCTCCAGATTTTTGATGGGGGCCCTCCCTCAGTGAGTCTACCTTCTCTCCACCCTTCTCACCAGCTGCCATGGCTCCGTATCCTCTTTCCCATCATTGCCACCACTTGCTTGCTTGACAGGCAGAGAGCCAGTGAGCAAGTTGGCAGCAGAATCTACTGCTCCTTCTTACCACCAACTCCATTGTCTGGACCAGAGCAAGAAACATGTGAACATGCAGGTTGCAATGGGGAAGAGCAACTCCAGGGGTCTCTTGTCAATGGGTCCCTGCTGAAGCATGGGCCCTCAGCAAGTGCTGGTTATATAGTCAAACCAGTAAAGCAAACTTCCAAATAAGACACAAAATCCCACTGGAAAACGTAGAATGCCATCTTTTAATGGACCTTCCATTCCAACAGCAAGGAACAGCACTTAATATTGGGTGAAACTTTTCACTTGTACTATAGCACAGCATGCTTCTTTTTGTTTTACCTTTTTATATATTTAGGGGGTATTGTTTCTGTAAATTTGCAAAAAGCTTCTAATATATGTGCAAAATTTAAACAAGATAAGAGTCCCAGTGCATGACGGTGTTCGTTACTATTTAAAGTATGTTAAATTAATTTCCTTTAAGTTGCTGCATGTTGCCAGGCACAATTATTCATTATAATGAATAATGAATATTATAATAAGTGTAGATATTTTGTTGTCCTCTGATGTAATCTTGTGCAAGGTAACTTTTCCTTTTTACATCCTTTTTACACCCCCTCTGCCGTGACTGCTTTGCCTAGGGCCTTTCATCCCTGACACCGGTGCTCCTCTGCTCCAACTTCTCCTCTCCTAATGCTGCTTTTATTTCATTTTTATTTTTAAAATGTGTCTCTGTTATATGTATTTGCATGCCATGTGTCGTTAGGCCCTAAGCAAGCAGGTTGCGGAAAAGGAACTGGCAGCACAATTCTATGCATATTTACTCAGAAATCAGTCCAACTGTGTTCAGTTGGGCTTATGTCCAGATAAGTCAGGATACGATTTTAGCCTGAATGAGATTTGTTGCAGACAAGCAGCAGGAAGAGGATATTATACTGGAAACTAAGGTGGACAGTGACCAATCATATAAAGGAGAACAAGGGAAGTTGCTAACAAGGTTACTTGGGACCGAGTAAACAGTCTGCACAGGAGATGCCATCGTTCAACAAGCAATTCTCCAGCCTTTATTCAAAAAGGATTCTAGTTTGACACTATCTGACGGGAGGCCTTTAACAACTGGAAGATGGGCAGATACTGTAAGCTACTGCAGAGTTTATTGTGCCTGTTTTGTTTTCTTGACTGATGTGGCATGTGCTCTTTATACTGTCTTGAATGTTTTCCGAAAATAATTGAAAACAGCTTCAAATAGAGGATAGTCCTCTGGCGCCCTTCAAATCGAAGACTGTCTTCTGAGGGCAAGTTGCCACTCCACTTCAGCATTTTCCATTTGTAGCCCTCCCACGTTTACCCACCATTTCTTCCATAAGGTGTCCCTGTGTCCTGCTTTACAGAGGACATTCCCATGTCCTCCATTTGAAGGGTTCTTCCAGACCAAGTGTGGTGTAAAAATAAAGAACCACTAGAAGGTAGAAGAGGGAGAGGCCCTGAGGTTGCCCATCCTTAGTTAGCACCTGGACAGCAGACACACAGGTCACCTAGTCACAGTCTTCCCTACTATAGTGAGATGTATACTATTTTTATTAAAACAATTATTTATAAATTTGCATCTATACATATAAATTATCCTATGCAAATTTTACCCAAATCTGTGTCTACTTTTGTCTTCTTTTCGTTTTCTTTTTTTGCAGTGCATTTCTTCTTTTTTGGCTATATGTAAGTAGCCACCTGTGACTGAGACGCAAACCCCTCAGAAATGCCAGCTTTCATGTGGGTCAGTTGTCCCCAGTGACACCCAGTCTTCAGCCCTTTACCTCTCTCTGGGTTCCAGAGACCCCCCAATATGCCTTATTGGTTCCCTCAACCCACTACAGGAGAAATAACAAGAAATTAAATTTAATAATGGTAGGCTAATAATTCAGTCAACATGTGGGAGTTTGTGTTTAAAAAAAACAAATAAAGATTTCTTTAATTTATGATAAATTATGAAGATAAATTCCTAAATTCCCTACCTACTCTACCTCTTCTAAAGTCCCATACACAAATCCCGCTAGCTATATGTTGCTTCTTCAATCCCTAAACCCTGTCTATCTGACTAACTGTCAGATCTCCCTTTATATAACCTTTGAATCTTCACATATAAGCCCCTCCCACCTTTCACTCTAGCATACTATTAACCCTATCTTACCCACTTAACAACATAAGCATATATATTACAATGGCCCTGTTCAGAAGACACCTTAAACTACAGCTTTAACCATGGTGAATAGCCTTATTCACCGTGGTTAAAACCATGGTTTAAAGTGTCTTCTGAACCGGGCCAATCAGGCATATATTTTATCACCCTTTGTCCTTTTTCCTATCAGAAAAGATGCACTAAGGAAGAAAAGAACACTTTTTGTTTGGTATTGGTAAGAGACCTCCAACTGGAAGCACCCTGGAGCTCAAAGTCCTGTTTTAACAAGTTCTTTATGAAACCACTAATTTGAGTTTTCAACTGTAAGTACTGTATTTACACGGAAAGCCACAGAGCAGCTCTTGAAGCCCAGGTTTTATGGGGTTGGTGCTTTTTTTTTTTTTTGCATTGTTTTGTTTCTTGTATTTGAATGTTTGAACAAGTAAATCAAGAATGTATCTGAATTTTCTAAAAGCTGACACAGAGTTGTATTAAACACTGCTTTGATAAGCCTCAAAAATTGATATACCATAGAGACTTGGAAATATATGATCTCATTAAAAAAAATTGCTGGCACTTGGAAAGATCTCTGTTCGCCAATCACGACTTCAGGGTGGCTGTAATTTATAACTTTTGTCCCCAGAGCTAAGCCATTTAATCTGATAATCAGCATCAATCAAGAAATTTTAGTGCCACGTTTTGCAGTCTGAGCAGAAAGCCTCTCTCTTGGGGACAAATTAGGCTCCCCAATGTGACACTTGCAAATAAATATCGTTCACCATAACATTCGGTGCTATGATTCACTTGGATCAATTCGCTATAGAAATGCTTTTGAAGCTAGAAAGAAGTTTATAATTACATAAAAAAAATACACAAGAAAGACCCATGCAGCTTAATGGCATTCTGGTGAAGTAGAAGGCCGGCTTCTCTAACCACTCAACAGCAACATGAACTTTTGCTTATAGTTCTTTACTTGTCAGCTGAAAGATATTGTGCCCAAATATGCCTCATGACAGTCCATAACTCACCATTAGGATGACACGGGACCCTATTACGCTGGGATACAGGCTCTTTCATTGGCTCAAAGTACTACAGTTTAGCGTTCAATATTTGAGGTGGGGAGAGTCTCATTATGTATCATATAACACGTTGTGACAAGCTACTTATTGCCAAAAATAAAACCAATACATCAGATGGACTAAGGTAATATGCAATGATGTCCAATTTTCTATTAATTTAGAAGCTCCTTCTAAAGCCAGACAACTGCTGGAAAGTAACTACAGTAATCATTTTCCCATCCACAAATCAAGGAGTCTGTTAAATCTTAGATGATCCCTCCGTGGGACACAAAAAGCAACATTATAGAACCAGTGAAACTGTGTTTTGCCAGGCAGCTTTTATAGACATCCTTCTTTATTCTGGAAATTATTTGAGCCTTCATTGACTGGAAGATTAGAGAACTAATCCAATTTTATATGTAAAAGATTTGTGCCTACTCAGTCTCTAGCTGTGAGACACATTGCTCATGGATTACTAAAATGGCAGTAGTATAGTTTGTTGTTCTGACCTTGAAGGCAGATCAGCAGCATTTATTTTAGAACCTCCTCTGACCTCATTGTTTTTGGTCTCTTGTGGAGGAAAAGCACACACATGCACACACACAAAGTAAACACCGGGTCAGGAAGTTTCCTAACACTGTAATCTTTTGGGTTCATTGATCTTTAGTTCCTGTTGAGTCTTTCAAGGTACCGAGGTTGGGTCTAGTATGCAGCTTCATAACCCTAACATTCCAGTCCCTCTTCCATCTTGAACTATGTTGCCAAAATTATTCTCCTGTCTTGTTGTTCTAATCATGACACCCCTCCTTAAATCCCTACACTTACTTTCTGTCCATTCCTGAATCCAAGAATCCTAATCCAAACAACAATAAGAGTCTTCTTATATACAATAACGCTACAGCCAAAGTCATATGCATAAATATAGAATTTACTCTGAGTTTTTAAAAATACAAACTTAAAAACATGCATACACTGAGTAGCAATGCAGCATTGAGAAAATATACCAATATATGCTTATGGAATACCAGTAGACTTCCATTTCAACTATAAAAGTCTTTTTTGAGTCCATGTATGATAAGATTCTAAATCGTTGGGGAAATATTAATTTTAACTTTTATTGTAGTTTTGAATGCATTGTTACCAAGTCCATACCTTCTTGTTCCTTTGGTGATAATAAGAATCCTTCCAACCATCAAAAGTTGTCAACCAGATGCCAGGCAAACTTTTATCATGCCCAGGCTATCTATAGTTCAACTTCTCCTCCACAGTCCAAGGACAGACAAGAGAACTGGCCAGTACACTACGTTCAGCATCTAAGGCCCTTCTCAGCTTGCCTCCTCCAAGGGAAGTTTGGAAAGTTGCAACAAGAGAGAGGGCTTCTTGGTGGTAGCCCCCCAATTATGGAATTGGAACATCTGTACAGTCACAGGTTCCCCACCCTGTCCTCATGCAACCCAGACTGTAGCTAAGTTTAAACATATGTAACTGAAATGAAAATCAGATATTGCTTCCCTATTTACTAGGGATGTGCACTGGATCGGATCCGATCCACGATCCGAATCCGATCCAGGGGGAAATCGGATAAATTATCCGATTTCCGATCTCACCGCTGGATCGGCCGATCCAACCCGAACCGATCCGAAAAGGTAAGCAAGGGGCAGGGGGAGGAGAGGAGGGGGGCGCGCGGCGTGCTTACCTTCCAGGGACGTCCGCTCCCATCCGGCGCCAGCTGCTACTGCGAGCGGGCTTCACGGCCTGCTCCAGGGTGGCGTGCCAGGTGATGACATCACCTGGCGCGCCACCCTGGAGCAGGCCGTGAAGCCCGCTCACAGTAGCAGCCGGCGCCGGACGGGAGCGGACGTCCCTGGAAGGTAAGCAGTGGCAGGGGGGAGGGGGCTTACCCCCCTCAGGGCCGTCCGCTTCCATCCTCTGGCGCCCGCGGGCACCAGCGGATGGAAGCGGACGGCCCAGGGGGGGAGGGAGCACGGGGGAGGGGGCTTACCTGCCAGGGCCGTCCACAGCGGACAGCCCCGGGGGGGAGGGAGGGAGGGCCCCCCTCACCCACCCGCCGCCATTTTTTCCTCATAGACTTGCATTGCAATGCAAGTCTATAGGGAAAAAAATGGCGGCCGATCCAAAAATTTCCGATTTTTGGATCGGGATCAGACTCGATCCGGTCCGGGGGGGCTCCGATTTTGTCCGAACCAATCCATGACAAAATTGGAGGTCCCGATTTGGGTCCCGATCCGATCCGGGGGGTCCGTGCACACCCCTACTATTTACACCCTGCCTTCTGTTTTACTGTTTCTACTGTAAAGATTTATTTATTTTTACTATAAGCTGCTCGGGATAGGCAGGGCTGACATCAAGGGTGGGCATGTTCAGGCACCTGCCGAGAGCCCACATACCAGTGGGGGCCCACTACCAACCCCCCCCCCCGGACCTGTTCTTCCTCTTCACCATTGCAACCCCCTTCTTCACCTGCCTCTCCCTTTTGCCCAGATAATGGTGATGGTGAGGAGGAGGAGGAGGAGGAGGAGGAGGAGGAGGAGGAGGAGGAGGAGATGCCACTGCCTACCTGCTCACTGGCTGGCTGCCTGTTGAGGAAGCCAGAGGGAGCAACAGTGAGAAAGAAGCAGAGGTGTAGCAGCAGTTGGTCACCATGGCAATGAGATGGTAGACTGTCTAAGAGAGGGGGCCAAATGAGAATACCTTGCCCACGAGCCCTCCAAAACCTGGGGGCAGGAATCTGTCCTCTTCATCTTTGTAAAGCAGCAGGCACTCAGATGGTGCTATATACATAACGACTTTTGAAAATCAGCTTCCAGCTGCCCCCCCATCTAGTATCACTGAGTTCAGATGTCTTTCATGATCAATTTTAAACATGCATGAAAACAAAACATGTGCTGAAAGAGACGGGAAGTCTGGCTTAGAAATCTCTTGGCTGCATTTGAAAATGGAAATTCAGTTGTGCTGCATGCGGGGGAAAGGGGGGGAGGAATGCTCACTTATGATTCACTGCCCAAAGTACACCTGGTAGAGACAGTGTTACCCAGGTATTGGGGAGAAGGCCACTCCTTTCTTAGGGAATATTTATTATTATATGTATATACTGCCCCATAGCCGAAGCTCTCTGGACGGTTTACAAAAATTAAAAGGACTGCTTCTCTCTGGGTATACTGCAGCTTACAAAATGGTGGTCATATCCTCATACAGGAGAAAAAAGTGACTTAGGCCAGTCACTGACACGTGATTTAATTTGTTCCAGAGAAGAATTAAAAATGCACGTTTATTCATTCTTTTTTTCATAGGGCCCCTAAATAAACCGGACCTCATTTTATGTGCAATGGAATGTATATTTAGTGGTATAGTCATAGTAGCTAGCAACTGCAAGCCCCACACCACCTCTTACTCAAAAGCACAGCTTAGTATTCTACAAGTACCTAAAGGGTTGTCACACAGAAGAGGGTTATAACCTGTTCTCTATCATCCAAGACTGTAGGATACGAAATACTGGTTTTAAGCTACAGGAAGGCAGATTTCGACTGAACATCAGGATAAACTTCCTAAGGGTCAGAGCAGTCAGACAGTGGAACCAACTGCCTAGGGAGATGGTGGGCTTTCTGTCGTAATCAGGCTGAGATTGGACAGCCATCTGTCAGGGATAGTTTAAACTGGGCGTTGGTGTGAACACAATATAGTAGGATGTATACCCAGAAAAACTGCAATATCCCCCAACAGTGTAAAAAGTCAATTGTGATTCTGCTTGTAGGTTACACCTGAAGGGCAATAATTCATCAGCACTACGAGCTGTCCATCTAGAAGCACCCCAGGAAAGATGAATGCAAGTGAGCAAGGTACCAGGGCCTGTTCCAGTCAGACTTTTCTCTCTGCCCTCCACACTAATAGCCCTGTTGAAAGGATTCCAGGAAAGAGGAAAGCAGATGAGTTGATAACCCCAGGTGCCTACTCCTGCTCCAGATGGACTCCCCTCTCCGCAGAGCCATCTACCACCAGCTGCTTTGTGAGAAGGATCCTGATGACTTTGTATATGTTAATATTGTGATTTTATTCATATATTTTGATGTTACTTGTAACCCATCTTGGAAGGATTTCTATCCTGAAAGGAGGGTCACAGCCACAACCGAAACATCAGCAGCCATCATTTTCTAGAATTTGGGATATAAAATGGAACATAGTGAGGATCCTTTGCTTGTTAATTATGGGTGTTTCTACATTAAGCAAAAAGCTGCATCCTTACCGGCTTTCTGCTTTCAGGTTCTTTGCTGTATTAGGATGGGCTCCTTTATACAACAGACACATGGTTTGAATTGATAGAATGCTTCCCTCTCTTGCTGGCAAGTGTGGAAAGGAGGGGGGGAGTCTTGTTTTCATCTGTTTCCTTGCAGCCCCCAGGAAAGTCAGGACTTACATCTGAGTAAATGTAAGATTATACTGTAAATCTGCAACCCTAGGCTTGCTTACTTGAGCGTAAAACTCACTGAACACAATGGAGCTTACTTCTGAGTAATGATGTTACTCCCTCCAATCACAGCCATGGAAATTCCTTCCTCGGCAAGTTCATAGCGCAACGCCAACTTTACACACTGCCAATTTTGCACCATTAAGGATTTATTCCTGCTTATCTCCTACTTTTTGAAAATGGGATAATGTGTGTGTGGGGGGGGGGGGTACTGTGGGTGTTGACAACGTCATGTAATCGACCTGCAAACTTCCATGAGTGGCCAGGCACAAGCGTGCTATAAATCGCTCATTTAGAGAAGACCTATGAAAACTGAAACCTAGGCTTCGCAGGCCTAGAATACTGTTTAAACACATGGAGAATGTAAAGTCCACCACTAGGTGCTTATTTTCCACTCATGTAATCTATCCAAGACCAAACAAAAAAAGTGGTGAGTGTATCATACTGATGAAACATAAACACATAGGAATATACAGATATGCCCCTTTTCACACTTCCTCTTTCCTACTCCACCCCATCACACATATATAATCTACACCAGTCTTCCCCAGCCTGGTGCCCTTGAAATGTGTTGGACTATGGCTCCCATCATATCAGGCATCTGATCTACCCACTGGGCTGATATATGAATGGCCATGCTGGCTGAGGATGATGAAGTTGTAGTCCGATGCATATGGAGGGCACCAGGTTGGGGAAAGCTGGCCTTCGCTTGGGCCAGTATATGAATTTGTCCCAGGTGTATTCTTTTTGCTTTACACGAGCTATTAACGGGGAAAGTGCATTCATTATTTCAACCTAATTATGGTTGTCCAAACCATAGCTGCTTGTACAATGTATATCTTTTGAAATCCATCACTTAAGTATTGCCTAATAAAGTTTGTAAATGGCTTCCAAATGAGCAAAAAATTACTTCTTCTTGTTCAGTAATGAATGAGCTTTCTTTCCAACAGGAGATTGGTTTTAGATCCTCCATTCGTTCCTTTAATGATGAGCCAATTTGAATCTCAGTCCCAAGTGTGCCGCTGCTTGGGTTCAAAGTAATGCAACATTTACAATGTTTTATTGACATGAGAGCAAGACCCGTGCAGCTTCACATGTACATAATAACAGAGTCAGCAAATTTAAGTAGATTAGTCAAGAAATCTATTAACTGTTGACCATGCAGGCTCATGTTGGATTCTGGACTTGAGACACATCGACTTTATGTTCTCCCAATGTCCTTCACACATATGCACGCTTCCATAGAGCAATTGAGCTTTATTTAGGTAATGGGCTGTAGTAACAACTCCACTTGCGTTGGTGCTGTACTAATGGGAAGAGGAAGCAGTGAGGTAGGGTGGAGGATGAAGCAGGCTTTGCTTCCTTCTCCAATGAACTCTGTTTTGTGTAGAGTAGACCTACCACCCCTGTTTTATTTAGTAATGAGACATGCAGATATTTAATATGGATGCAATTCCCCTGTGTGGTTTTAAAAGGGGGACTGGTCTATTGATGGCTACACAGAACTTCTATGGAGACAGCATGCCACTGAACACCAGTTGCTGGTCATCACTGATGACCTACTTGAGGGGTGCCCAGAGGCATCAGGTTGACCACTGTGGGGAAGGCATTAAATAGGGTGACCATATAGAAAGGAGGACAGGGCTCCTGTTTCTTTAACAGTTGTATAAAAAAGGGAATTTCAGAAGGTATCATTTGTATGCATGCAGCACCTGGTGAAATTCCCTCTTAAAGCTGCCGGAGCCCCGCCCTCTTTTGTATCTGGTCAACATAGGATTGCTCCTTCGACGTTGTATGTTGTCTTAAGAGGGCTCCTGCTCTGAGAGATGTCCAAGAAATATTTTAAATTAATCTTGGGTAACGTTTGGGTGGGAGAGAGAAACACATCTCTAAAGCAGAGAAATGGAAATTTTTGAAAGGTGCACTCAGCTGAGGGTCACTATTTTATCAGGTTTGAAAGACAACCTAACATTCAAGTTTTTACTGGATAAAAAAATTCTGAAACAGGTTTTCATCTTTGAATGTGATTTTTTCTTCAACCTATCTTCTTCACCTTTCCAAGAAAGAAAAGAAGGTCGGGACACAGATCCGGTTTGCACAACACAAACCCCCCCCCCCCCACTATGGCTGATCACCCATGGTGGGTTGTCGTGTTATGAACCTGGTGCGGTTTCTGCACAGTGTCTTATTTTTTACAGACAAGCCACGCTGGACACCCATGGATTGTTTTATGGTTGTTGATATCCATGGTGGCTTGATGCGCTGTCTGAACTCAGCAGGGCAACTTTGTCATGAGTTGCTTGGAACTGCTACAGAGCTGCCAGCCAAAGCTGCAAAACTGAGGGAAGAACTGAGGAAATCAGGAATTCTGCCACAAAGGCACTTGGGGTACATGCTGGAGCCATCAGAAACACTGAGGGGGAGTGAGGGTTGGGGGGACCCTCATTGGGTGGCAAGCCCAATCATCTGTCAGCAACAACCCATGGTAGCTTATTCATAGGGTGGCTTAGCATGATGTGTGAACCCTCCCACAGAGACAGCATTGCTGGGGCCTACAAATTAGTTCTCCTAGATTCCTTGATGCAGCCTTCCCCAATCTGGTGCCCTTCAGATGTGTTGGACTACAAATCCAGTCATCCCCATCCAGCATGGGCAATGGCTTTGTGCATGTAAAAAAACATTTCATATATAATAAAGAGACGACAATAGCAGACATTATGTAGCGATGTCGTAACTCACATTAGAGAAATATTCCCATTGAGTGGAAAAGAAAGGGTTAAATTCAGAGTGTATTTTCAGTGGTTTTAAAAACTTTTCACCCCCTCTCATAAAATATGGCGTTTATATATCAGTAGCAACAATGAGGTTTTCTTCTTGAGTCAGCTTAAAAATAATGTTGACATTGCGATCGATACATTATGGATTGCCATATTTATGTCAGAACTTATTGGCACAAGAATATATCAATAATATAAAATATTTAAGAATAAGTCTTATATTTAAATGAAACCTTACAACTGCATGCTCCTTCTTCATATTTTGCTTTGCTGCTCTTAAATGTATCTTTGATGACAGGTTGCACAGATAATGATTTTAACATCTAATTTTAGCCAGCAACTAAAACTACTGTTGTTGAATAAGTCTTTGTGGAAGAAAACTGGAAGTCAGCTCTTTGTTCATAGCTTCTTTACATTTGTAATAAATGCACATGCTATAACTTTGCACATGGCACTTTACAGCTGCCTTAGCAGAAAGCACATGTGTCGAGGCACCCATGTTTTCATCAAACTCCTCCAACCGTTTATGCCCCTGCTGCTGCCATCACCCCAAAGCTCTCTGGAGGGTTGGACAACTCTTTGGAATGAAACAGAATGTGGCATGGGGAATCAGCAAAATTCATACACACACACCCCCTCCCCATTTGCGTAAACAAAGGTGCTTTCCACCAATACAAGGGTGTGGAACTTTAGGCCTGGGAGCAAAATCCAGCCCTCCAGGGTTCCTCAGAAAGCCACGCCCTCTTTCCCTGGACCCTCCCCTTTTCCTCTGACCGCCAATGATTTGCTGGTTTCCCAACTTTTGTGCATTTCCCCCATTCTGGAAGGTTGGAATGCCTCCCCTAAAACATAGGTTCTAGCAGTCAGAGCTTTAAACCAAATTATGCTGGTATTTTGGCCCTGCCCCTTTTGCTTTCAGCTCCACCCACCACTGGGATGCAGCCCCCAAGTGATTCTCCAAAATTCAGGCTGAAAGAGATTCGACACCCCTACGCTATGGCAAAGTCACTACTGTATAGAACTAATGGTTGCTAAGTGTTGGGAGGAAAAACTGAAAGCTGGAGTTTAAAAGCTGTGTAGCGTTAATAACTGCTTGTTTGTAAGGAAGCTTTGGAATTACACTTCTGATCTGACACTAAGGAAAAGAGCAGTATTGAAGTAGACTGCTTCTCCGATCCCCGCAATAAAGGGAAGGGATGAATTTATATAACATGATGAGAACCAGAGTGCTGTAGTGTCTGTGGCAAAGACCATACGCTCAGCCCTACATGAGGCTGCTCTCAGGCTCATGACCTAGCAGTACTCAACCCAAGGCCATGAATACATATTTCAATTGCGGGAAGGCAAAATCCTGCAATCATTTTTGAAGCAGGAGCTCCGTAGAAGCCTATCAGGTCTGTTTTTGGTTCTTTGCATGGTACAAACACAGTACATAGAATCATAGAATAGTAGAGTTGGAAGGGACCTATAAGGCCATCGAGTCCAACTCCCTGCTCAGTGCAGGAATCCATCTTAAAGCATGCCTGACAGATGATTGTCCAACAGCCTCTTGAATGCCTCTAGTGTGGGAGAGCCCATGACCTCCCTAGGTAATTGGTTCCATTGTCGTATTGCTCTAACAGTCAGGAAGTTTTTCCTGATGTCCAGCCGGAATCTCACTTCCTGTAACTTGAGCCCATTATTCCGTGTCCTGCACTCTGGGATGATCAAGAAGAGATCCTGGCCCTCCTCCGTGTGACAACCTTTCAAGTATTTGAAGAGTGCTATCATATCTCCCCTCAATCTTCTCCAGGCTAAACATGCCCAGTTCTTTCAGTCTCTCCTCATAGGGCTTTGTTTCCAGACCCCTGATCATCCTTGTTGCCTTCCTCTGAACACGCTCCAGCTTCTCTGCATCCTTCTTGAAATGTGGTGTCCAGAACTGGACGCAATACTCAAGATGGGGCCTAACCAGTGCCGAATAGAGGGGAACCAGTACCTTGCACAATTTGGAAGCTGTACTTCTATTAATGCAGCCCAAAATAGCATTTGCTCTTAAACTATGGAATTCACTACCACATGTCATCGTAATGGCCACATATCTGGATGGGTTTAAAAGAGGATTAGACAAATTCATCACGGACAAGGCTATCAATGGGTACTAGTCCTGATGGCTACATGCAACCTCCAGCATTAAAGGCAGTATGCTTATGCACACCAGTTCCTGGGGAACACAACCAGGAGAGTACTGTTGATGCCGGACTAGATGGACCTTGGTCTGATCCAGCATTGCTCTTAAGTTCTTATGATATGATAGTGCTCTGCAAGTATCCTGCTTGGGAGTTTCCCATGGTTGGCCACTATGTGAACAGAATGCTGGACTAGATGGACCTTGGTCTGATCCAGCATGATTCTTCTCATGACAAGCAAGAATCAAATTAAAAGGTCCATATAGTCCAATATTATAACCAGCAGACAGACATTTGCCATTGGCAGCATTCAAGCATGACATTAAGGTGATGTTCACTCCATGTTTGGCCCTGGCATCTAATATTCAATTGTTTTAATGCCTCTGAGGATAGAGGTTCCACCTACGTAAAATGCATATTGATAGACATCTCCTCCTCCAGGAATGTATCTAAACCATTTTATGTCATCAACCCAGCAGGCTACATCCTGTAAGCAATAGATCACATGAATAGTAGACTTATGTGGGCAATATAATATGTGAGTAAATATGTGCAAGATTATAACCCCTTTTCTGCAAATCGGAAATCGCAGGTTGGAAGTTGTGAGCCCACAGGAGTTTGATCTTTCTGGTTTACTCTGATACCATGAGATGACCTATGAGAGCAACCAGAAGTCATCGCTATATTTGGTGATGGTCAATTCTAAGACATGAATGTGTGCAAAGCATTTCCTTTTGTCTGTCCTTAACTATTTCCAGTCAATTGCTTTGGATGAGCCCAACATTCAATAGTATGAATGGGCAGGGGTAGGGGGGGAATCTCTGTTTGCTGCATTAGTAATTGTTTAATGCTCTGTCACATATCCCCCCATCATAAGTCATTTTTTTCTAAACTAAAAAGATTCTGTTCCCTCCTTTGGTGTTGTAGAAGTACTTCAACCTGTTGATCATCTGTTTATTTTTAACTTTAGCTATAACATACCTTTTTTTAAGTGGAGCAGTTAGAACTGTACACAGTATTCTAAATGAGGTGGTAATACTGTATTTAAACTTGCCCTGGCCTGGTTTAGACACAGTAATCTTATGTCAATAAATCACTGTTTGCTGGCCCCAGAGCAAGCCATGGGCCCACATGCTCCCTCCTCCATTCTCCTCATGCTTTGGTGCTTCTGTCCTGATTTGTGAAACCACAGTTTCCCATTATGTCTGAATGACAACACTATAGTTTAATAGCAGCTTTCAAACCAAGATAGATCAGATCCTGGTTTCATGTCCTGGTTTGTGAACATGATTAAATCTATTTCCTAGTTCAGATGTCACAGGAAACTGTGGTTTAACAAGACAAGGTAGAAATAACAAAGCTGATCACACAGGCAAGGAGGGAGTGTAGAACAACACAACTTGTTCCAGGGCTGATAAACCATGGTTTATGGGACTAAGATCATTGTGACTGAACTGGGGCAGTGATTGCTATTTTATTTCTAACCCCTTTCCTAGTATTGTATTTGCCCTTTTCATCAATTCGATGTGTTCAGCTAGATGTCCATTATGGTCCCAATATATCTTTCCTGGATAGTCATAGCCAACATATAAAACATATCTAGATGGATGGCTCCAAATAACCACCAATTCTGCTGTCTACTTAGGAGAGCACATTATACATGTGCTGAAGTGGGCTCTGACCTTTTAAGCCTATATTTGTTAGTCTTTCTCTACTGGTTTTCCTGCAAGAGTCAGGGCAGAATCTATTCTGAGCTTCACTCTTATTGCCAAGGCCTCTTCCACTGCACAGTCAAGTCTCATGATATTAGATACAACCAATAAACAGGTAGATTGGATATATCACCTATATTTTAGACCATCAGAGAGACATTTGGGTAACAGAACATCAGTGTGTCACATGTTTGGACAATTAAATCCTGATCTAATTGGCTGTCGCTCTGGGACAATCTGACAATAATAAGTCAATCCACAGCCTCATTGATTTCACTGACATTACTCGTGCCGGTAATGTTATGTGCCCAAGATATCTTCGCAGAATTCACTCAATATACTAAGGGTCTCTTGTTTGTCAGGAAAGCTTTAATTCGAAGTGCCCAAATAGGGCAAATGCAAAATAGTAACTAAATGGCTTCCCCGCTGCTGACATTAACAGCTGCATAATAGCTCCATGAGCAAGCTTTGTAAACATGTAAACAGCACAATTAATTGCAGTGATTATGCTCTTGGAAAATAGAACATTTCAGTAATTTGGAGCACATTGCAGCTTCATGTTTACAGAACTCCAGGCACATCAGAAAATTAAATATATTTAATTTAGGCTTCGATTGTCTCCTCTTCATGGAAAATTTAAGACAACAAAATCCTGCACACACTGAATGCCATAAATACTGTTAGTTCCAGTATGGCCAGAATTTTGTGCAGACATCTTTTCTCTTTGCCTCTGCTGGAAGGAAAGTTGATTTAGACCTCTAGGGGTGAAGGCCAGAAACACCATTTAAAGAGATAAGTGGGGGTTCTGTATACGCAGTGCAAACCCAAATCATGCTCAGTGTCACAATTTGTAAAGCAATTTGCACAGGAGAATATTGAACACAGCGGGCCTGTTCAGACGACACGATTAGCCATGATTAGGCAGTTAACCCTTTTGCAGCAAATAGTGTGTTTAAATCGTGGCTATGTAGCCACCATAGTTAGGAATGTTTCACATGACACACAAAAGTCATGGTTCACACAACACACTAAGCCATAAGGTTTAGCTCAAAATTCTTAACCATCGTGGTTTGGCGTGTTGTCTGAAAATAGGTCAGAATCAACCACTAGTTTTCCCCCTCTCTTTGTGAGTCAGGCGAGTTGCCCATCTGGGTTGGGGCTGAGGCACAGGCATATAAATCAGTATGCATATTTATCCTTGGCTTTTATAAAGAAGATGGGCAAATGTTCAAAATAAAGGTGTAAATCTGTTTTGAGAATTGGAAGGTAATGTTAGGCCTACCAGCCAATAGGTGCCTGTCCACTTGTGGATTTCAAACTCCAGCATGCAGAAGAATCATGGTTTTTTTTATGAGGTGGGGTAGTTTTTTTTAGAATTTGTCTAAGAAAAAGAATGGGTATATCTGCTTACGGAGTAGAAAAACTGTCTTCACCATTTTGCAACAGTATATTTATACAGGCTATCAATGCTGTACATACACAATGGTGGCTTGCCTTATTTTTCTTGGCCTTAATAACATCATTATAATTTCAAGATTCCTTTTATTTTAAGGAAAATAATTTGATCCCAACTGTAGAAAAAGTTAATCTTATGGCCACTCTGCAGTTTACCAAGTGTTGCTATTTTGCTTTCTGGCAGGGATCCTGCCTGAAATACAGAGGGACAAAGAACAGCTGATTGTTTACCCAGAATTTCTGTTATATGGGGCACAGGAACTGTAACAAAAGAAAGGTGACAGCCGATGGCTAGTTGCTGGATCTAGAATTGCCACCTTTTTGAAGAAGCTCTATGATACAATCGTACATTGGTTAAATAATAAATTCATATTGTGGTACATCCTAGGTGTGGTGAATGCATCCTTGTGAGAGAGATTGGTACCTGCTGCCTTAAAAGAGGCCCTTTTGCAACTGCTCTTCAAATAGCCCACTCTGGAATCTGTGGTACTTGCCAGTTACTGCATAGTCACAAATACCCCTTTTGGGGAAAGGTTCATGAGAGAACCATGGTGGCTAGTTGCAGACATTCTTGGAGGATACTAATCATCTTGACCCATTCCAGTCTGGGTCTTGGGACTGAAGCAATCTTGGTTGTCCTGATGGATTACTTTTACCAATAGAAGGATGGGGATGGTGCTACCTTGGTCCTCTTACTGGATCTTTCAGCAGCTGTTGATAGCATTGGCCATGGTATCCTCCTGGACCAACATCATGAGATGGATATTGGAGGCACCATTCTTTGGTAGTTCCAAGTCCTATCTGCAGAGTTGGTCTCAGCATAGTTTTGGGGGGTGCTCAATGGCCTCCTGCTGTTTATATATGTATTCATTACACAAACACATTTAGTACATATACATATTATACACACACACACATTGCACATTTGAAGCCCTAATTGTAATATCTTAAGTCTGAGCTATGTATAAGCTCAACTTTATCAAGTTTTTTTTAAAAAAAAATAGAAAGTAGGTAAGATTGCGTAATGAGCTCTGCTTTGTTTCAGAAGTGACCAGGTGAGGAAAAGCAGTTGGGAAAATACTGTTAACTGGCCCTTAACTCTGAGAATTAGTATATGAACAGTATACTCCCAAAGTCACTGGGAAGAGCTGTAATGTTTCAGGTTAGAAAGAGTCTCAAAAACAGGGGCATAGGACAATTCAATGGGGCCTGCATCAAAATGTTGCAGTGTAGAGTGCTTCTGTTCGTGCTTCTAAGCAATCAAGACCCTAGGTTACAATACAGCATTCCATTCCTAGTTTTCCATTTTCCCCTCCCAATCAGCATTCTGTGGCCACTCAGCATGCTCAATTATCACCTTTGGACGCTATTGATTCCGATGCCAGTGGGGTGGTGAATCTGCTCCAGATCTCAGCCAAAACCAGTAAGGATTCTAAAGGAGCTATCTAAGGTGCATAGCACCCTGGATAGCTCCCTTAGGATTCCAACTGAAACCCGGAGTGGATTCACCACCCCACGGGCCTCGGAGCCACCAGTCTCCCTTGGTCCTCACTCGGCTGGTTTTAATGTTCCCCAGTACAGTTTACGTCTAGGGATTGTTTTGCACTTCTGCAAACTTTGGGGTTTCCTTGAGCCTAATGATATCTCCCCTCTTGGATGTTGATGGTGCCATTTTGGCTACATGAACCCCATTACTCACCTTTGAACATCAGAAATCAAAGGAATAATTTCAGTTGGTCAGAAACGTCTGGATCTGTTTGAGATTTTAATCCAGTGAGAATTTGCAGTCTCCTTAGTAGTTATTAGTAATCATTAATGTAAGAGGGCATATTGTTTAGGCAGCTTTTGCTTTGTTGAAGAATGATTTAAGCCCCACATGTTGATTCTTTAAAAAAAAAAACTGGTCTTATTTCCTCAGGGAAAAGACGTTGCCATATTCAGCTTACAGTTTGGAGCTAACTTTGATATTGAATAAATAAAATGATAATCAGAAGTAAACCCAGGAGATGCTATCCACCACAGTGATTACATCTACAAGAATTGTAATATGAACTGTCACTGTGCTGTATAAAAAGAGGCATAGCTGGATTATATTAATGGCACACTGGTGGCATCTAGTGGTTGGCACATAGTGTTTGACTAATAGCATATTGCTAGTAAAAGAACTGCTGTGGTTTCACCTTTATGACATGATCATTTGAGCAGTATAACATCAATATTTTCCGCGTGTAGGCCTTAAACTTTTGATCAAGCCACAATCTTAAGACAAATCAAAAGATTTTGTAACCATAACTATTTTGACTCAACATATCCTGAAAAAGAAAACTGAAAACATGTACTGGGGAAGGCATGTGGGTCAGGATCATGGGCAATGCTCCAAGTCAGGGGTTGGCAACACAGTGCCCGCAGGCACCAATGTGCCCCCGAAAATTTTCCATGATGCTCATTAAGACACCCTACTTGTCCCAATTTTTATTATTAAAATACCTTTACATTTTCTTACTGGCAGTTGGGATTGCTTCAAAACAAAGTGGGAGCCTCTAGCTGCTACTGCCATCTACATTCTGGGCAGCTTACTTGTCCTTTGAGACTAGCCATGCCCATCCATAGCAACCATTTTATGGCTTTGTCCATGACAGTTTCTCAAATTTCCAAACGTGCTCATGGGCTCAAAGGGTTGCCTACTCCAAGAAACCTTCAAAGGAAAAAAAAACTTGATTATTCTTCAGGAATATAACTATTCCAGTGCTAAACTGGTGGCATGGTAATGCCAACAACACAAGCTAAGATCCTTTGAGAGCCATTCCTTCACATTAAGACCTTGCTGCCTTTTTAGTTTTTTACTGTGTTAAGTCATGTGGTGGTTTTTGCTTCGGAACACAACCCCTTTCTTGGAACTCAGCAATCATAGAATCACAGAATCACAAAACAGTAGAGTTGGAAGGGGCCTATAAGGCCATTGAGTCCAACCCCCTGCTCAATGCAGGAATCCACCTTAAAACATACCTGACATATGGTTGTCCAGCTGCCCCTTTATAATGCCTCTAGTGTGGGAGAGCCCACGATCTCCCTGGGTAATTGCTTCCATTGTCATACTGCTTTCTGTAACTTGAGACCATTATTCTGTGCCCTACTCTCTGGGATGGTTGAGAAGAGTTCCTGGCCCTCCTCTGTGTGGCAACCTTTCAAGTATTTGAAGAGTGCAATCATGTCTCCCCTCAATCTTCTCTTCTTCAGGCTAAACATGCCCAGTTCTTTCAGTGTCTCATCATAGGGCTTTGTTTCCAGACCTCTGATTGTCCTTGTTGCCCTCCTATGAATATGGGAAGTCTCTAATTAACCAGAAGGCTGTATCACGTGTTATTCTAACCTGTCCCATTCATTCCAATGGGTTTGTTCTAAGCTCAACTAACATTTGATACACCCGTTTCCCATTCTGACTTAACTGAAAAACTATTTTGCCAATAGTTCAGCCAGGAATGTAAAACTTTAACCTATGGCTTAAGATCCTGGTTTGTTCCAAAGTTGGTTCCTGAGTTTCCCAATTTGGATTAATCAGGAAACCACAGTTAATTAGATATTTTCTGATCCAAATGCTTCATGCTACAAAGGGAGGAGTGAAGGGTTGCATACACAGAGAACAGGCTCGTGCATATCACAGCTTAATAAGACTAGATATGATTGTATGAACCAGGCTGTTGTGTTTTATGATTGCTCTGGGATTTTATCGGTATTTTAATTGTTTTTGTATTTTCCGTTTATGTAAACTACCCAGCAAATTTTAAATCATAAATCAGCTGCAGAGTTGATCGCATGCATCTTTTCACCTGTTCAAGCAGGATGGCAAGCAGGTGAGAAAGTCCCATGCAATCACACACACACACACTTAATGGTGGTATTCATACACATGCCAAAGCCGCATGTGATAATACCACGGAGAAGTGGTTCCCACACAACTGTGGCTATGCACCAAGAAGACTGCAACAATATTTAAAAACAATGGGAGACTACTTAAAGCCTCATAGATATCTTAAATCTTTACTGTGCAGATGAAGGCGACATCTTCCATCTGATATGCAGCCTAAAAAAAATCTGATTCGGTAGTGCATCAACAGAGATGGCAGCAAGGGAATTTCGTGATTATCCAGAAAGTATTTCATGATGAATCAGGCTCTTAGAAGTGACCACTGGAAAGCATTGATCCAAGAGATGAAAGATGAAGCAGTGCACACACTTTCAATCTTAGGGATTATTGAAACAAGTTTGAGAAGACTCTCAGGAGGGTGTCAGAAGTGGAGTATGCAGCATTGATTTCCATTACGCTGTTATTGTGCAGCCAACTATTTATCAGGGTATTAAGCAGCAGATAGTAATAATACTGTTCTTTGAAAAGCAAGTGTGACCATTTACTTTATTGCCCTACATCTAGAATATAAGGAGGCCATATTATTTATAGGATTTCCAGCTCTTTTCCTGGGAGGCTTGCTGTATTTTTAACTGCTGGGTGAGGGGACGAAATTCAGCAAAGGTTTTTCCAGCATGCAGTTGCAAAGATAGGGAGTTCTTGCCCTGCTGGATTTGCTTCTGTCATGCACATATTAAAGGCACAGTGGCCTGCCAGAGAAAAACATTGGCGATCCTGGTTAAACATTGTTGGTGTTATGTTGCAACTCCTGTCTATGTTTATGACTGCTTAATGCAATTCCTTAAACCCGAGGCATGCCTTAAATCAGCTTTCCCTACAGCTCCCATCGCCCCTGACCATGGTCCATGCTGGAGCTCATGAAAGTGGTAACCAAAACATCATCATCATCATCATCATCATCATCATTATTATATAATTGCATTTATATACCGCCCCATAGCCGAAGCTCTCTGGGTGGTTTACAAAAATTGAAAACACTGAACGTTAAAAAAACCGATATACAAAATTCAAAAACCATAAAAAGCAGAAAAACAGATTATAAATACAATATCCATTTAAAACAACTATTTTTATCTACTGCGATGACATTTGCGCTAGCAAAATGATACAGCTGGATTCTTAATCTGCAACAATGGGAGCTATTTCTAGAGGGGAATTTTAGTTTGCATGAATTGCTAACCTAGATTACAAAACCTTCCCCAACCTCATGCCCTCCAAATGTTTTGGACTATAATGCCCATCAGACCCCAATGTGGCTGGGGGCGATGGGAATTGTAGTCCAACATCAGGAGAGTGCCAGGCTGGGAAAATCTGGATTACGCTAATCCCAGCACCAGTTTAAAAAATTTAGAGGGGGTTTTAGCTATTCCATTGGCATAATTCAAATTATGATATAAAAAACAGCATGTGAAAAGTGACTAATTGGAGTTACAATTTTATGAATCCCTCTCAACTGCATCCACAGGAGAGACAGCATGACTTAAACTGTTTGCCTCTTTCCTAGGACAGAAAACGGCTGCAAAAGCTCACACAATGAAGGGGGGTTCACTGAACGATGCATCAACACCTGTGATTTGAGTCCTCTCTCTCCCCACCCCAGAATGCAATTGCAAAACAAAGGGAATTGCTTAGGGCCCGATCCAGCTGAAGTTAAGTACTTTTAAGTCCCACTGATTTCCCACTTCATTCTCTCCTACTAAAATCCACAGGTAAGTGCTTAGTATTGTCTTGATCATGCTGTTCTTTTATCATATACAAACCACTAACATCATATATTGGTCATAATCTTGGGTATGTTGTAAGCAGAAGCAGAATTTGTATCACCTTCAGCACGTAACAGATTTAGCCCATTTGTAGCAACACATAATTTTTGCAAGCTGAAACTATCTTCAGCAGTGAACTGTACGGGCAATTTGAAAGGTTCGCATAAGCCTCCTCGTGATTGCTGTGGAAACGACAAAGCCCTGCCTCTTATCACGGTTGGCACAAGTTCCCACCCAAAAACAGAGGCTTGATAATCCTAATGGAAAGAAATTCTTCCCCACTTGCAGTGCATGATTAGCTGTGAGGAACTAAATATTTATTCTAAGGGTAGGATTAAGGAAAAGCCCAATGGAAAAAAGAAAAGCCTTCTAACCAAGTGACACACTGATATACACATAGCAGAATTGTAATTTGACACACTAATGTAGAGCATCATCAGACGAGAGCTTTTTCATGGGTCCTTTTGACATCATTGTCCACCTCCCACACATCTCCTACCCCTTCTGCTCATTTTCCTGTCACAAAAAAAGTCCTGGAAAATCTGACTTTTTTGGCTATAGCAAAACACGCTGCCATTTCCTGCTGTGCGGAGAAGCAGCAGAATAAAAACACCCATTAAATGGGTCACATGGTCATTGTTTACTTCCTCTTTCTTCCCCATGTGAAGAAAGAGTAAGTATTGTGGGACCGAAGCGGGGGGGGGGGGGGGGGGAGAGACAGTAGGGAAACACGATTTCCCCCGTCTGATGACCCTCATATACCAGTTGGATAGACCTATATATTTACGCTTCCCATGCTGCAAAGTATCACATCCCCACTTTGCAACCGTTACCCAGAGACCTTCTCTTCTGCCGCTCCCAGACTATGGAATGGCCTGCTGGGAGAGATTCGCCAACTTAACAGTCTTCCAGAATTTAAGAAAGCTATAAAGACTGATCTCTTCCGGCAGGCCTACCGAGTCAAATTTTAAGTTTTATTGGTATTTTAATAATGTATTAGTTTTATATGCTTTTAATCAGTTTTATGTATTTTGTATCATTTGTATTTGATGTTGTTCCCCGCCTCAATTCAGAGGGAGAGGCAGGAAATAAATAAATAAATACATATATTATTATTATTATTATTAAGCATTTTGAGCTAAACATTATGGCTTTGTGTGTCATATGAACCATTCCTACCATGGTCGCTTCGTAACCATGGTTTAAACATGCTCACTAACCATTTGCTGCAAAAGGGTTAGTGGTCTAACTATAGCTTAGCATGTTGTCTGAACAGGCCCAAGTCAGTAACTACCTCCGCAGGAAACAGCATTTTCATAGTTTACTAACTCTTTGTGATCTCTAGGGAAATGCCATCCATGCAGCCACCATATAATCTTATGTTCTCTTTTATTTAATGAAATGAAATAAATTTGTTGGTCATCCAGGGTTGTGTTGTTTGTTTGTTTTGCCAAGCACCAACACAACCCTGGATGACCAACAAACTTATTTAATTTCATTGCAATACCGCCCATCACCAGCAGCTCACTTTGGCCCCATCCTAAATTTTCAAAAGTGCCACATCAACAGCTGGCCCAAAAAGAATCAACTCCACAGTTGGCCAAGCATGCCAGGAAATTTTGGGAGCTCGAATGAGTCCCCAAAGTCATTGCTCAGGTGAAGAGATAGGATTATGTAGATAAGGCAGTGAGAAGACCATAGACAGAAGTATGTTGGCCTACTATGCAAATAAGACATAGAGGAGGAGTCCAAAACAAAGCAAGAAGTGCCTTTTACCTGTCCCTAACTATTAAGATCCTGAAAACAGCAAATATGTGTGGCCTAGCTAGGGAGACAGATTTAAGGAGCCAGGTTTAAGGAGTTGTGCAGCACCGTGAGTTTGTCAATGTTTCCCTAAACTTGTAAAATGATTCATTTCCCCCATGTTTCATTTTCTGTGCTACGGAGTTAGATTGTTTTTTGGGCTGGGTTTTAAAAAAAACCCTTTTGAAGTGGGATGCAGATTAACATCTTTTGTTTCCTGGATCATTAGAATTCTTGCTCCCTGTGGCATTACACAAAGCACCAGAGTGCTAAATATCAAAAACATGTTCCATAATCTTCTTTAATTAGACCTGCACACTTTTACAGAAGTTGATGTGTGGAAAGGAAGCTCAAAAGCAGAAATATGCAGGTTGCTCCCTAGATTGTACGCACAAGGCCCCAGGTCTCCATCTCTCTAGGCTGGGTGCAAACACCTACTACTGAGCCACAATAAAATCCTCCTACTGATCCGCAATTTAAACCTATTTATAGACCTAGAAGCACCTCCCCCTGGAGTTAACAAATCAACTCTTTATAAGCAAGGGGGCCTCTTGAGTTTCGTTGTATACTCGCTCCTGTTTTCTCAGCACTTCATGCCCTCGTGTTTTAGAGGGGTGGGGGCAACCCAAAAAGCAGGTTTTTAGCAGACACATTTGAAGGGATTCAAGAAGCAGCATTTTGTGAATGGAAATCAGAGTGCAAGTCTATTTTAGCTGCTAAAAAGCAAACATTTGTTTACTGAACTAGCTTCCATTGCTGCATTATGCAGAAATGCCAAGACGCTAGCTTTTGTATTTTCCTATGTGACCATATATGAGCTGACCCATCGGAATAGGAGTCAAGTCAGGGTGTACACCAGCCTTCCTCATCCTGGTCTTCCTCAGAAGTTTAGGCCTACAACACCCAGGATACTATTGGCCATGCTGGCTGGCGCTGATGGGAATTAAAATCCAAAACATCTGGAAGGCACCATTTGGAGGGAATGATCGACATAGTTCATTTGAACATTTTAAAAACAGAGTAGAATTAAGAAAAATATGTCAGTTTATGGCACAACCTGAGGAGGGTATCCAGGAAGTAAGAATTGGGAAGGCCACTTGGACACTTCAAAAACTCTTGGGGAGGATAGAGAATAAGACATTGTCCACTGTGGGGTGGGCTGATATATGAAAGATTAACCATGACAGCTAAATAATTCCTCTAAATAAACTACCTCTGAGTATCAGGTGCTAGGGAACAAATGGGTTGCCATCCTGTCCTGCTTTGTAAGCTTCCTAGCAGTGTTTGGCTCACTGGTTTTGCAAATTCAAACCTAGCAGGACCACTTGTATGCTTTTATGATTAAATTTTCACTCCACTCTGCCCCAGGCTGCAAACCTGTAACACTAGGAAAAGAAGAGGGCACCATCATTTTTAACCATGTTGTGCATGGTGGTTATTACAGAAAGGCGGTGTAAAAATACATAAAACGAATGAATAGAACAGCCCTATCCAATGTGCTGAAGCCATTCCAGATAAATACCTTTCAACTCACGCCAGCGTTCAAAGATAAATTGTTCATTGAGAAATAATGGAATAACAACATTCATACAGAGTCATTTGGATCGAGCAGAAATGTTTTCCCATTTGCTTCTGACAGTGCTCAATAGCACAGCCCTAATAACCAGCTCTGTGATGGTACAGTTTCTAAACAGCAGTAACAGATAGGCACTACAAAGGAATGTGTGAATTGTTCTTCCCAAGACCATTGCCCATCAAGCTAGAATACGCACACACCTCTCCTCATACCTCATCATCTCCTGCCTGATGTAAATAAGCCAAAACTCACAGAGGACTAACAACCTATACATTCTCCGACGTCTAAATTGGTGTAATACAAGTCTGTTTATAGCCCTATTACCCTTAAGAAATCTACATATCACCTCCTCTCCCCACTTTGAGCTCTGCTCCAATATCCATAATCAAAATAGAAGGCTACCCAATGTGATCCGTGGAGGAATGATATGGAATAATAATATTTTAAAATAGGATCAGGCAAACTTACAGCCAACCCATTTATTCCTGGTATTGTAACACATAACCAAAGAACAAGCCCATGTTACTGAAGCCCAGTTTAAGCCTTCACTGTGATGGCCCCAAGGTTGTGGAATTCCCTCCCATCTGACAGTCAAGTGGCACCTTCACTGTATGCATTTTATCACCAAGTCAAGAAACACCTCTTTACCCGGGCTTTTGGAAGTGGATGACTATGATCTTATTGTTTTCCCCTTATCGTGAAACTGTGTGTTAAATTGGGCTTTTAATGCCGGTATTAAATTGTTTGGTATTGTTTTATTGTTATGTATTCCACCCTTGGACTGTAAGTGAAGGTGGTGGAGCATTATGTGTGAACCTGGACTGATGGGTTGCTTTGCCCCTAAACAGCAGTTAACCCAACAACAAACCATGGGTTAACCACTCAGTTATTTAATCCCTAAACAACTTAGCGATCTGGGTTTGCACGTCACACTATGAAGAGCCTACTGTGGATTGCACAGTAAAAGCAGAACAGGGGCACACTGCAGGCAGCATGCCCACTCGGGCATGACAACCCATGGGCTTTTAAACCGACAGGTTGTCATTATGTGCAAACCAGATCAATAAGTTTAGTCTAATAGACAACACTGGCCTAAAAAAGTGCTTCTGATGACAAAACCAACTGAAAGGTCTGAGAATCTATACTTCATGTTGATTATTGTAAAGAACGGCATTTGACCTATTGGAAGTACTGCTTGATTGTATTTTCTGCTGTGCTTTCCAGAGAAATGCATAATTTTAAGTTCCTGAGTTTGTGTAATTTTACTTATTTTAATTAGAGATTCATAATTTGAAGTTTGTTCAATATGATTTGGGTTTGAGTTAACTTTATGTAAATGTGTTACCACTGTATTGATATCTAGTATCTTTTGTTAAATGTTTGTTTAATCTGACAACTATATGCAAGTCTGTATATGATCCGAGCGTATTTTCACGAGAGTGCTGGTTGTCTGACATTGTATTACCACTAAAGCAAACAAGGCAAAGCTAGAACAACCCTACTGAGAGTGAACAGCTACTGCAGAGAGAGAGAGAGCAGACAAAAGATAGAGACGTGATAGAGAGAACACTGCAACATGGGTTATAAAATGGGATAATCAGTATTAAAGAGCAACATACTAGTGTGCTTTTTTTGGCTTTATTAATGGGAACGGGGAATAATTACATTTACAAATTAAGTGAATAACCCATCAATTTATAATTTGCTGTTTCTCCCCTAATTTTTCACTCTATTTCTCCTATGAAATTCTTGCCAATAACAAAAATACATTCAAATTGGGATATGTAACCTTTTCAGTCACTGACTTTAGCACAAGTAATCTTTATATTTGGGTCTAGAGAACGTATGTGTTGAGGAGCCATGAACAGAGACACATCTTCAAAACCCCGAGAATATTGCTGCTTACTTACAATTTAGGCTGCACTAACACTCTCACAAAATGGAAGATTAAGAGATTCTCCCAACAGATGATTTATACAATATCCTGGTCCCAAAGTACCAGTAAAGTTAATAGAATAAAGATTAGGGATTCTCCCAGCAGAGCATTTGTACAATATCCCAGTGCCAAAGTTAAAAGTACCAGTAACGTTAATAAAGATTACAATTATGGGCCATATCCTGAGATGATTCAAGTGGAATTCAAGTGGAGTCCTGCTTATATGACACTCCTCCCGGAGGATGCAATTTCCTCCAATCCCTTCTGCTCTCTGCAGCCCTGTGTTCTACAAAAAGCTGCTCCCGAGAATTAGGGAACCCCCCCCCCCCCCAGAACCACACAGGAGATGGTATGGGGGGTGGGGCTGCAGGAAAAAGATCCAGTCTCCACTGGATTCCAGTCCCTTCCGCAAACAGAAAGAGACAGTTGTGGAAGGGCAAGTCCAGATCCACCCTTATGTAACTAGGACCAGCTTCATATTAAAAGGTTTCTGCTACAGTGAGGGCCTAAAGCAGACCCCGGGTCTGTTTCTCACTGAATATAAAGCCATTTCATTAATGGACACAAAAGCAACCTCAGCATTTCTTATTGCAGGGAACGGTAACTAGTGAGTTCTACCATTTTAATACGAAATTGCTACACTTGCCTTGATAAGAAAAGTACATTTCCATAGGAAATGTCAACCTTCTGCTTTTCATCAACACACACACACACACACACACACAATGAAAATACCTGACATGAAAGCTATTTTCAAGACAGCTACTTCTTATGTGTTTAAAAGTTTCAATTGTTTCTGATAAAACCTAAAATTTCACAGAAATTAACAGTCTAGTGGATTAAGCACTATCACTTCCCTTTCTCAGAGTGAAAAAAATCTAGAATATAAATAAAGTTGTCCAGAGACAGAGTGTTGTCATATTGATGCCTAGATCACCCCACAGTTAATGTTGCAAGTTTATATCGATTTATGCAATTCTACTCTAAATCCAAACTGCCCCTAATCATAAACAGATATGGATTTTGCGCAAAGTAGAAGGCTGCTAACAGAAACACACAGATGCAAATCCATGACTTTGTTTTTTGATCATTCCTACCAACCCACCCACCCACTTTGGCACACAGTTCAATGTAGCATCTGAAAAGTCTTCAAGAGATCAGCTACTGTTTTTGTTTGTAGAAGACTTTTGCATAGTGTTGTTTTCCTCCTATAATGCAGCTCTCTGCTATGGAAGACTGTGTTGCATAGCATTTCATACATTTCCTTTCCATGTCTTGACACAACTCTGCTATTTCAGCACACTTCTGTGTGCCAGTGCAGGTAAGTGGCAAACACAGTTGTCTGGCAGCTGCAAAAGTAAGAAAGAGCAAGGCGTCTCATCAACATGTATTACCAACGTATCAGCTGAAATAATAAGCAATGACAGGCAGGTTCACATGTGCATATTCGCCACCTGATAACGACAGCATAGAGTGGTGACTTCTATGTGCGGACAGGCCAATATAGATCTACCAGATAGGCCTTTCAAATCCATTCAAATCTAATGCTTTACAGTGGAGCCTGTTCACACAGTCAGTACTGTAGAAAGAATCGTTTCTTTCTCAAGCTTGGTTCTGTCTTAAGTTACTGTCAGGGTTCTGTGTATGACATGGATTCCCCGAACAACTCTTTAAGGATCTATGCCTCCTTAGGAGCTCCACCTTCCTTCTTTTTACCTTCCCCTTCCCAGTAATGTGGGATTTAGGCTGCAGACACAAGGTGTTTGGCACATCAGACACTTGAGGCTTAACACAACAGTTTACTAATGAATTAAAACAACCAAATTACAATATAGGTATTTAGTTAATAGAGCTAAGTAATGCAAAGGCTTTAAAAGAAAGTAAGTCACAAAAACACAAGTTCTTACCCTAAACTGCTTCTTTCTGCTACTTCCATAAGCTCTAGTCTTTCTCTAGGCCTGGTCTGTCTCCTGGCTGACTCTCTCACTCTTTTATACCCTCTTCCCCCAAAAAACAGAAAGTCAAGTTCCCACTTTAAGAAATATTTTAGTTATCAGTACCTGAGCACCTAATCTGGAGAGATACCTATTTCTCAAACTAAAGTCACTCTTTGGTTGTAATTTGGCTAAGTCATCTTCATTCTGTCGTCTGATTTTTTCCCGTCGTTTTGCTCTGTAAAAACAAAGGGAATGCTATTAACACATGCATAATAATGAGATGTGCTAGAGTATCTTTGGATGATATCCCTAGATCAAGGTTAGGGTTAGATGTAGCTAAAGGAAGGCAGATTAAGTCAAACAAATGTGACAAAACAGTAAAGACAGGCACTTTTCTCCAGTATTTATTTGTAAAGATCAAAATTCCAGTGCAAAGTGAGAGTTTCAACATGGTCAAAGTTTCAACTTTGCCTTTAACAAGAAATTTATGCTTTAAACAGAATACAGTTTCCGTACAAAAAAAATGAGGAGACAAACTCCCCTAACCCAAGAGACTACTTAGCAGCCTGTTAGAAAAACTTGGTTCTTCCATGGCATTTGATTTCACAGGATTTTTCTGATCACTCAACCACAAATGTATCACCATGATTTTATTTAAAGTCTCACGGTCCCAAAAGCTATCCCATGGTTTTATTATGAAGCCACCATTTGCAGTTAAGAAACATCAACACCATATTTTGTAAAACAACCACCCCTTCTGAACACAAGATACAGTTATTCAGTAACAATATACTATTGTTAGCAGGTGAACCACCATTACTCCACAACAGAAAGATAAAATCATTTAAAGTGCTGCCCGTATACCAAAAGATCTGTACCAACAAGTTGAAGCTGACTTCAGTTCAATAGGAACAATCTCTTCATTGATGTGAAGATACACAAACACAAAAGTGTTATTCAGACTGCAGTCCGTCTGCTTTGATAAAGATGCACGTTTGACCATTCATATACGTTAAGAGTCATTTAAAAAGTTCAATGCATGTTACTAGGTTTTCCAAATCAACTACTTTGAACAGGCTGACGTTTAGCACTTGGGGGGACACACTGAACCCTCTTCAACTGGACATGCTGCTGATCAAGTGGTGTTCTGGAAGATATTTCCTATTCAGGTTTCTTTTCTGCAAAATATATTGTAGCGACAAGTTATTGTAACAAGTTGGTCACAGGTTCTTTGTTGCTTCTCAGAAATGTCAGGGTGCTGTACTGAACATTTAATGGGATATTGTTAAAAGCTATAACAGAGGGGATGCACAAACTAGGAAAAGCAGCATGCTTCAGATATAAGCAAGCAAAAGTTTTCAGATTGGCATGTCCACTCTGGCATAGGCCATGATGCACCAGGAACTTTTCCATTACGTGTTCCACTGAAATTAACAGGAAGCATGCAGGGGTAACACTGTGCAGTCATACACACACTGTTCATTCCATTGACTCTTGTGCAGGAGATGTGGTCAGTGGCTTTAACTTTAAAGCCATGGTGAACCTTCTACTGCCAAAAACAACTCCGCATTACATTCTAGAACCTTTTGCATTTAAGGGCTATCGTGCTTTTATGGTTCTGAAGTGAAAGCTGGAATCCATCTCTACAGAGCCTCTGCTTAGCCTGACTCATACTGCCACAGGAGCTGGGGACAAAAGTGTGGGCAAGAAGGAAAGTAGACGGAATATTCTACACATTTTAAAATACACACAAAGGATTTCCCAAAAGTCCACAAGGAAGAGTAAAAAACACAAAAATACAAATAGATCCTCTCCTTCAAGAGGGTTATTTAAGAGAACAGAATTTATGGCTGCAATCCTATACACACTTACCAAGTCCCATCAAACTCAATGGGACTAGTGTCTGAGGAAACATGTATAGGATTGCACGGTAAGTCAACCATTGAGGAAATGACCAACTTGAAGTAACCTGAATTCTGTGGTTCCGTTTCCAGTATTTAATAGACTTGTAAAAAAATAAACGACTGGATTCCCATGATTTGAAATGTCAAGTATAACAACATTCCCTTTTCCTCTACATTACAGATCTGATGAACTGACTCCAGCAGACAAACCAATTGTTTCTGTACTATATTAAGTATAACAAATCTTGCTTTTATGTACAATAGCAGAGGTTGCTCCATGTGGTAAAACATTTCTTCACAGTCAAACTGAAAACATGGATCTGGCTATTTGCACCGCATTGCTCTTTCCACACATACACCCAAATGAAAGGTTAACAATGACATGGTGAATCTCCAGTAACACATCACTGCCTTTGCTTTGGGAAGCAACTTCCATAGGAATACATTTTAAAACAGCCACAGGACTGTTGCTACTGTGAGTGAATCAGTTTAAGCTATCCCAATTTACGTAATATCTGAAGTGCTTCCTATGCATTTCTACTGACAGCTATAAACCGAGCGCACGCATACACACACACGCATACACACAAACACATACACAGATCTAGTCCACACATCACAGCGCGCATCCCCAAATTCGGTCTGCTGCTGAATGCCACTGTGACGTGTAAACAGCCTCAAAGAGTTTGACCATGTACCATTGTTCTATGAATTATGATGTAACTTAAGCATCCTCTATTTTCTCCACAAGATGTCGCCAGTTCACTCTGGGCGATGTCCCACATGAAGATGTTTTCAGCATGGGAATAGTTATGAAACGAACAAAATCAAAAGCATTCACAACTGAACCACGGGTATGCTTCCAAGGGTTAAGAACCTAGAGCTAAAATCCTAAATCAATGTTTGGGTTCTTATGTATCTTGCAAAAAAACTAAGCTAATAAATGGTCCATTTCTTAAGCTGGGGAGGGCCCTGAGTCTCTTTGGCCCAGGCTCAGTTTGCGGTAAACTTTGACACCCACAAAGCAGGTCCCTACATGGAAAGATGTCAGTTGTACACTGAGCAACTGCACTGCAATCTCTGATGGCACCTTAACCTGGAGAGAAAAGAAATGTGCTCTTGAATCAAGGTTTGCCTTGATTCAGTTTTCAAAGCTCACATTTGATGTGGAGCTTGCTAAAGTGGCCAGAGATACATGTTTATTTTTAGAACTGTTAAAAGATGCAATCTCTTAGCCACAAACTGCTTGGTTGAGGACTGTATTTAATGAGTCACATGCCAGACCATGATGACTACAGGCAGCTTTTAACACCATGCAAAGCATGGCAATTCCTCATATTTTACAATTACTAGTTTACCCTACCCACCTCTCATAGTCAAAAACTTAATCTCAGTCGCTATTGCCTTCTGCATAGCATTTGCAATACACCCCACATGTTCTAGGTTAGAGCCATAGCTACATACTTACTCAGCCACAGCTAGCTTCAGCAATTTTTCTCTTTTCTTTGCAGACCAGTTAAGGTCACCCCCTATAACAGAAAAGATCTATTTAATAGATCACATGAACATTTTTACAAGTAGTCCTTAAAGACTTCTACGGCCTGGCACAAGGTTGTGTGGGCCACAGTCTACTTAGGTTTCTAGACAGACAGAGGTAGTGCAAAGAATACCAATCCAAAATGATACAAACAACAGCTTCAGATGTTAATAACACGTTTAAAGAAAACCACAACCAATGTTCAAATGAAATACTGGTGAAAATGTATACACATATAGCCCAAATACATTTTTTTCTGTTGCCAAGGGCAGGGATGGTCAAAAGGTAGATCTTTAGATGTTTTGGACTTCCAAGCACCTGCCAGCATGGCCTATGGTTAGGAATGCTGAGAGTTAAAGTCCAAAACATCTGGAGATCTACTTTCTGCTCAGCCCAGGCTAATTATGATGTGTAACTTAGTGTTCAAGATTAGCTACTTAGAAACTAGTAACAAAATGTCTCCAGTTTGGCGTCTTGTTATGTACTCCTCGCTGTTAGCCTGGAATCACTTCTAAAATTAGCTCTTCTGCACCATCTAGAGCCCTACATTTGTTACTTTCCCTAAATCCACTTTTTCTTGGAAATTGCTTATACATTTATCACTGTTCATAATCATATGATTTAATAATTGCAAACAGTTTTTGGAGTGTAAATGCACTGCATAATTAGATGAGATCAGATTTCAAGTTGTAAATAAATCCTGACTAGGGAGTGCCAGAACTCAAGACAATTACCAAAGTATTACTTTGCAAGTAACTCCAACCTCACCAACTGCATTTTCACCGGAACAGAAGAACATTTCTCTTTTTTTCTTTTTTCTTTTTTTACAAGGCAGTGCTCTCTTCACCTTCAGGTTCAATGGAAGTAAACTTCAGGGTGCTAGATAATGGGCTAAACATCCTGCTTGTAAGCTTCCAAGAGTCATCCGGCCAGCCATTGTTGGCAACGAAGTACCGGAATTAATGGTCATTTGATGTGATCCACAAGGCTAGTGTGTTCTTAATTCAGTACTGAACCCAAGTTTTGTAACTTCTATTTATTCTGCTCTCTACGACAATATCATGGAACTTCAATATTCCATAGAATTCTTTCTTGAACAGCTCCAACACAGACCCTGAGAATAGCAACATTTTAAAGGAGGCATCTTCGAAAGACAATGGAGGTAGATCATCATATGGCTAGAGGTTTGTATGTTCTGCCCGTCCTTGACAGGGCTGCACTGTACTAAAAGCACAAGATTTGTAGCTAGAGGGCAGTATCCAAAGCTGTCACAGCGCTAATGCTAATAATGTTGCAGTACCATAAAAGGACACTAGCGCAACATCATTAGCACTTCCTATTAGGGGTGTGCACGCCAAAAAATATTGTTTTTTATCGTTATCGTCATTTTGGACCAAAAAAATTATCGTCTTCATTCATATTGTAGGTGATCCGTATCGTCTTCACGATAATTATCGTTAAAAAATGCCTATAACTTCTGTATTTTTAAAAGGTAGAGGCTTGAAACTTGGTCACAGTCTTTCTGGGGTACACCTAAGTATGTGTATGAAATTTGAGATCGATCCCTCCAACCCTCGATTTTATATGAATTTATTAAAGATCGTTTCCGTTCTGATAGATCAGAATGACAGCTCGCCAGACCTGTCAGAACGGAAACGATCTTTAAAAAATTCATATAAAATCGAGGGTTGGAGGGATCGATCTCAAATTTCATACACATACGTAGGCATACCCCAGAAGCACTGTGACCAAGTTTCAAGCCTCTAACTTTTGAAATACAGAAGTTATAGATATACTTATATGGCAGTCCGATAAAATGATAAAATCGCCCGAAAATTATCGTCTCCAATAATTATCGTAGGATTTTCTATCGTATCATCATCGTTAAAACATGCACGATAACGACCTTATCGTATCGTTATCGTACATTTTAACGATACGATACACATCCCTACTTCCTATGCAAAGGGAAAAGTAATGTCTCACTGTCAAATTTTGTTGGCAAATCACCGCATTCCCCCTTTGCCTAGCAAAGGCTAATGACATTGTGCAAGGGCAACGTCATTAGCACCAGTGCCATGACAGCACTGAATACTGTTCCAAAAATGCTCCCGGACGCTGCATTGCTGGATTCTGAAGTAGCAGCAGTGGCCGGAATGCCTCTCACTCACTGATGCTGCAATCCTATAGCCTTACCTTAAATTCAATGAGACTTTACTTCTGAGCCAACTCATATAGGATTGCACAGTGAGGCATCTGCGACTGCTTCTCTTAAAATAAGGATTTGGCCTAAGCCACGCTTAAGTAACCTGCTGTACTCATTATTGCGATACAGTGAGTGCATCGAACTGAACTTTGTTCTTCTGATACTTTGTTCATGTACAAGTTTAGCTATGCTGGTATTGAAGCTTCATCTTGTTTGGGTTTTAAGGGTTGAACCACTGCAGTTTTATAGGTTTTTCAGTGACTGTACTCCACTTCAGGAGCCACTTTGGTAGCGGAGAATGTAGCTTATCCATATTTTAAATAAAACAACTGAAAAGCTACTGAATGCAGTGTACAGTCACAAGAAAAGGAAAATAAGAACAATGGAAGTAGGAGATACTGCAAGTTTAATATACTAGGCTTATAACATGATAAGAAGGGGTCCACTGAAGATAAAGAAGTTATCTATAGTGTGAAATATCTGTACCAGAAGAGATCAGGCTGCATTGGCACATGGGATTTACAATCAGGCCATTAAGAAGCCCAAGTACTATCGCAAAGTTGATTCTGGGTACAGGTTTGTGCCACTGTGGTGTGTCATGTTAGTTCAAGTGAAGATGACCATCTGTACATACTGCTGGCACAAACATGTACGTCAAGTGAAGGGCATAAAAAATGAAGATGCTTACCTCTGAGCAAATTCACAAAGTACAGCATGACCACAGCTACGAGTGACACTGAAAAGTAGAAAATAAGAAGTCAGAGGAAGCGCAAATGTCAAGGGAAATAGTCTTATCGTAAAGAATGTGACAAACCACAGTTTCAAATATGAGATTTATCTTGCATAAAGAGAGTTTTGATATGCACAAAGGGTACTATAAAGACTGATCTCTTCCGGCAGGCCTATCCTGATGAATTTTAAAGTGTTTTATTGGTGTTTTATTGGTATTTTAATGATGTATTGCACATTCAGGTCCTCTAGGAAGAACTTACTCAAATCAGCCAGAACTAGGCTGACGCACGTTACCCAGAGGACCTTCTCTTCTACCGCTCCCAGACTGTGGAATGGTCTGCCGGAGGAGATTAGGCAAATTAGCAGTCTTCATGAATTTAAGAGAGTCATGAAGACTGCTCTCTTCCGGCAGGCCTAGCCAGTTGAATTTTAAGATGTTTTTAATGATGTATTGGTTTTTATTTGTTTTTAATATCTCAACTATTTTGTGGTCTTTGTGTTTTATATTTGTTGTTGTTCCCCGCCTCGATCCAGAGGGAGAGGCAGGTTATAAATTATTATTATTATTATTATTATTATTAATGTGTTTTAATCAGTATGTGTTTTATGTTTGATGCTGTTCCCCGCCTCGATCCGTTGGGAGAGGCGGGTAATAAATAAATAAATGTATTATTATTATTATTATTACCATCATGCTCAAAAATACACAAGGGTGCTTTGATTCCAAATGTGCCACGACCACAGCAAAATGTGCCATTTTCGCACAACAGTGCCACAGCTGCACACGTCTGCACACTAGTGTCAGAGCTAGCTGCTGTGATCAGGGAAATGAGGTCCCAAGGGTGAGGTGGGGGTGGGAGGGAAGGAGGCATAAAACAAGGCTGGGGCAGAAGGAAGGAGTCCAAGACAAGGCAAAGATGGAGGGGGAAACAGATCGATCTGCAACGAAGACCAGAATGCACTGGAAGCTTATTACAAGGACCAGCCATTGCCACATGACTTGCTTTGGCCTACCACTGACTTGCTAACCTTTATTTCAGAGGTGTGAAACCTCTTTTAGTCCGAGGGCTGAATTCAGTTTTGGTGTAGCTCTGGGGGTGGGTGGGTTCCAGCGCAAAATGTGTGGGGCCCAAAACACACAAAATATACCAGAATATTATAGCTTACATCTCTTATTGCTAGCAATTAAGCCTTAGGAGATGCATTTCAACTTTTTAGAAAGGGGGAAAAGTGTGCAAAAGCCGGGAAACGACCAATCAGTGGTTGAGTGAAAGGGGGTGGGGCCAGGACAAGGGGGAACGGCCATCTGGGAAACCCCAGAGGAGCAGGTTCGGACCACAGGCCTGAGGTTCCCCACTTGGGTTGCAGTTCGATGGTTAGGATAGCACACAGCTGAATTGTTGTCTAAAATCCTTCAGGCTCAAGAACCGCCATGGGCTCGTATACCTGCACTTATACAGAGTTTGTCTTCCTGTCAGAAAAGTGCCTGTGTAAGGCAGCCCCGAAGTTAAGTTTACCCATGCTGTTCTATCTATGCAAAAAAAATCCAATGTTGTAGCCATTTAGAAGCAAAGCCAACAGCGGCAAACAGAAGCCTACTTCCTTTCAATGTGCATAGTTGGGAAGAGGGAGCAAAACTGTGTCCCTGGTGTCAGGATCAGGCCTGCTCCCCTTAGTGTGGGAGAAGGAGTTTCAGGCTATCAATCGGAATCAGATTCTGAAGCAGAAGAAACAGGACTAGAAACATACCAGCCTACACAGGAAGCGGTGGAGAAGATTCTCCCAGGCCCTTCACCAGCCAGGGATGAATCTTTACCGGACTTTATCAGTGAGAACGTTAACGACTCAGAGTCCGAGGAACTCAGCAATCCCCGGAGGGGGAAGGGATTTCAGAGGTGACTGATCCCAGAGTCCGCCGCAGATTCAAATGGGCTAAGCTAAAAGAAGGTGAGAGGCGATCAGCTCAGCTAGCTTCTCACCAAAGGCTTCTTCAGAGGAATCCTCCCTGAAGTTTAGGGACTCAGGGAAAAGTCCTTCCCTTTTCTTGAAAGGACAATTGTCTCGCTCAGTTAGCCAAGTTTTAACCTAGAGGAAAGTTCCTAGTGTTTAACTTTCTTCAGGTGCGAAGAGATGTTTATTTGCTGAATGAAGTTTTGTGGATCACTTGGAACTGCAGCGGGAGGGCTTGGAAATACAACAGCTAGCTCAGAACGCACTAGAAACCTCTCCTGCATATTTGTTTTTAAACTCTCTTCCATGTAAGTTAGTTATTCAAGATGTATGTTCGTACATATTTAGTACAGAATTTATACACAGCTCCACATCAAAAGATACCAGAAGGGTTGTAGCAAATTAAAATACAATAAAGTTACAATAAAAGCAGGACTATCGAAAAACTGTGGCTGGAATTTAGTCATTAGTCTGAAAATGCTTGCTTGAAAAAGAAAAGCTTTCAGTAAAAGTTGAAAACGAAGTAAGATAAATGCATGCCTGATCTCAACTGGAAGGGCATGCCATAGGGTGGGAACCAACACATGAAAGGCCCTATTTCTGGTGGTTTCTAAGCAGATCTCTAACACATGAAGAATCATCTGGAGTGACTCTTCAGATGAGCTCAGTGATTGGGCAGGATGATAAAGGAAACAATTTCCACCTTCAGATAACTTCATACTTACAACATACACAAGCACTGAAGAAGATTTCTAGGAACAGATATCCTCGGGAATCCAGTATCATACCAGCTGCAATGGCGATGATTGCTAGACCCAAGTTCTGGATTGACTGCATGCTGGAAAGCATTGGCATTATTAGGTTACAAAGCACCATTTATTTGTCAGCTAATAAAAAGAAATATTGCCCCCATTTTGCTATAAAATTCAAACCAGCTTACAGACAAATAAAGATTGATAAACATACACTAAACAATGAAATCTATACTAACCAGAAATTAGACCACTTAAAATAGGGAGCACCAATTTTAGTGGGCTCGTGAGTGCTTGGGCGTGGGTCCATCCTCACACCAGGCACATCCACTTGGGTCCATGAGGGCCAGACGTGGGGCATCTACTGCCTTTGCGGACCCAAGCGGATTCTCGCACCATCCCTATTTATGGATAATATTCTTCATAGAGTCGAGATGTCGTCTGTCTTCAGCATATTATGTAACAAACTTTTCTCTTTTAGACTGTTATGCAAAACTGATCAATTACACTGATATTACACATAGCCCCAAACAAGTATTATGTATTTTTGGCTAGTTATTTTTTAACACCATTAAGCAGGGGGTTAGACCTGATGGCCTTATAGGCCCCTTCTAACTCTACTATTCTATGATTCTATGTAGGGGGGTTTCAGTGAAAGCTGCTCCTTCCTCCATGGCCATCATGGCTAATAATTTAGTAGGAAGGAGCAGCTTTCACTGAACCCCCCCCCCCCCACATAGAATCATAGAATAGTAGAGTTAGAAGGGGCCTATAAGGCCATCAGGTCTAACCCCCTGCTTAATGGTGTTAAAAAATAACTAGCCAAAAATACATAATACTTGTTTGGGGCTATGTGTAATATCAGTGTAATTGATCAGTTTTGCATAACAGTCTAAAAGAGAAAAGTTTGTTACATAATATGCAGAAGACAGACGACATCTCGACTCTATGAAGAATATTATCCATAAATAGGGATGGTGCGAGAATCCGCTTGGGTCCGCAAAGGCAGTAGATGCCCCACGTCTGGCCCTCATGGACCCAAGTGGATGTGCCTGGTGTGAGGATGGACCCACGCCCAAGCACTCACGAGCCCACTAAAATTGGTGCTCCCTATTTTAAGTGGTCTAATTTCTGGTTAGTATAGATTTCATTGTTTAGTGTATGTTTATCAATCTTTATTTGTCTGTAAGCTGGTTTGAATTTTATAGCAAAATGGGGGCAATAGCAAAATGGGGGCTATTAATATTCAACATGAATAAACAAGGCTCCAGATGATAATGGCCACCGCTTCTGGCCCGTGAGCTGCTTCCCTTGCTTGGCTTGGCTGCATTTCTATTCTTCCAGGTTAAGAGCAGTACACTTGGGAGTCAGACATACAGAGCAGGGTAGGAGCCTAAACACTAGCTTTGTATCAGGGGCCAGAAAGTCCTTTTAGCAACCCCCCATTTAAGAAATAATTTCCCATTCCCAAAATATATTTATTGATTGATTGATTGATTGTATTTCTATACCGCCCAATAGCCGAAAGCAATCTGGGCGGTTTACAAAAATTAAAACCATGAAAACCATTCAAAATATAAAACAAACAACAGTATAAAAACATAATATAAAATACAGTATAAAAGCACAAATGGAATCCAAGAACAGAAGCTTGCATGGATGTTTGCATAAGGGTAACGAGGAGAATCAAAATGTGATTTGCTAGGAACATAGCTAAATTAATCTCTCTTGCAATCTAAGGATAAGCAATATAGAAACCACAAGGAAACCATAAGCAGCAATGGTGCTATTAATACAAATATTTAAAGACAAATGTTCACCCTAAAACACCAAGATCCAAATATCTGTTACTTACAAGCCATAAGCAGTTCCCAGCTGGTGTTCAGGGACAACAAAGGCTACCATAGGCCATAAGGCACAGGCAAGCAGGGAATAAGCTACTCCCAGCAAACACTGTGGAAAACAGATTTAAAATAAAACGCATTAAGTATTATCTACTAACAGCTCCAGAGAGAGCAAGTCATAGGGGTTTAACAGACTCTCATATTTCTACTCAGCCACCCAGTGATAAGAGGCTGCTCTGACTTTGTTTATTCTGCTACTGAAGTAACACGTGGGCACATAAAGCAGCTGGTCAGTCTAGATAACAGCACATCCAACGAACAGCATCTAGTACACTTGCCCAGCTGATAAGTATTGCTACTCACACTGGCATTAATGCCCTGAAGTAGTCTAGACTAGGGGTGTGCACGCCAGACATTATCGTATCATATCGTTATCAGAAATCACTTTTAAAAGAAATTTCGGATCAGATTATATCATAGGTAAATCGTATCGTATTTCCGATAATTATCGGAAATACGATATTTAATTTGCAGCTTCATTGTGCCCTATAGAGCTGATTTTTTAAAAAGAAAAAATGCCTATAACTTCTGTATTTTCAAAGTTAGAGGCTTGAAACATGGTCACGGTGCTTATGAGGTATGCCTAAGTATGTGTATGAAATTTGAGATCGATTCCTCCAACCCTAAATTTTATATGAATTTATTAAAGATTGTTTAAGTTCTGACAGGTCAGAATCACAGCTCACCATGTGCGTTCAGTCAGACCCGTCAAAAAGTAGCAGGATCTTTAAAAAATGCATATAAAATACAGGGGTGAAGACATTGATCTGAAATTTGGCACATATGTGTAGCAACATGTGCTAGACATGTGTATGAAATCTGAGATCGATCCCTCCAACCCTCACTTTTATATGAATTTATTAAAGATCGTGCAACTTTACTGACAGCGGATTGACCGGGCCTCCGTGCTGTCAACATGTTGTCTGCTTTTTCCCCATAGGCTTGCATTGGGGGAAACAGGTGCATAACTTTTTTATTTGAAATGAAAACGACATGAAACTTGGGGAGCCAGGACTAGCAAGACCCAAACTGCAATGTCCAAAAGTTTTATGTCTCTATTTTTTCAAATTAAAAAGTTATGGGGGGGGGTGTCCCCCAAAAGTCCCACCCCCCGCTGTAACTTCTTCATTTTTAAAGATAAAAACTTGAAACTTGTGGGACATTGAAGATGGCATCTGGCTGGTCATTTGTGAAAAAAATCAAAGCAATTGCTCAAATCCTCGATTTTCCATGAATTTTTTAAAGATCGTGCTCCTTTTGAAAGCTGGTTGTTGTATTGCAGGTTACTGTGTTGCCTGAACGCAGCGCGTTTTCTACAGTGTGGCTAGTTAACCATGCAGTATGGCCTATTTTTCTTGAACCAGCCACCTTGAGATCCCATGGGTTCCCCACCACTCAGGGTGAACAAGCCACACTGCATTGCGAACAAGCCACCAAGCGGAAAACACGCTGCGTTCAGAAGTGATAACCCACAGTTCAACAACAACCCACAGTCAACCACTGTGTGTGGGTCAGCGTGTTGTATGAACCCAGCCTTGGTATCTGTGTTGTATATACTGGGAGGAAGGATATCAGGATTCTACATCTGTATCTATTATTCTGCATCCTATCTCACAAAAAGCTTTAGAGCTTCTCATGCGAGATAATTAGTTAGGTATGCACATTGCTTCCTTTGGGAAATGAACTTAGGGGAAATACTTACCATGGCAACCCAAGGGTTCCAGAAAGTAAAGGCCAACATGATGTGAGAAGCTAGAGTAATCACCACAGCACATATAACCCAGGTAATATTCTTTCCAACTTTGTCTACTAGGAATCCGAAGACAGGGGACATGGGTGCTGATATGACATACACAATGCTATAAAAAAATTAAAAAGTTATTTCAAAAGAATCAAGACACAAAGAACGTCGTAGTTAACTGTTTTTGGTTTTCCATCATGCTACAATTGCCCTTCCTTGCTTCACCCACCCCAATAAATCCCGCTCTTGAATTATTCTTGATCTGAGATACATGTTACGATACTATGATGGGTATAGTAATCATACCCACCCTTCAACTGATGGTGCTGCAGCTGGATTGATCTTGTAGAACAGGCTTTTCCTTTCTTTTCCCCCTTATATAAAGTGAATTGTCACTGAAATGATATCTAGAATCCAAGGTATAAAACTCCACAACTGACAAAACAAACGCCTGTTATGAAGAAGGGTGGATTTTTATCAATGCTAACATTGAAACACATCCAAAGTTCTCAGGTAGTTCAAGATGCAGCCTTGGTAGAAGAACCCAGAAGTGACTCAGGGTTATATGAACAAGGGAGCCCTTTCTAATTGAAGACCACACTAGAAATAGGCCATTAGCCTGAAGGCAGTAACTAATTTGAATGGTTTTACTGCATGCAACTAACAAAATTGATATACTTTTTCTTGAATGTATGGTATTGAGACACAGCCAGAGTCTGTAAAGCACCTACATGGTTGTATCCACATTCCAAAGTTGTGTGTCCTTCATATTAAAGAAAACTTCCGGCCCCTCAAAATACTTAAAGGCACAATCATATGCAGGCTTTGACAGAAAAAAAATCCTACATAGCTGGCTGGGGGATACTGGGAATAGTAGGACTTTTTATTTGTCTCAACATGCATGGGATTGCGCCCCAAGAGGCTTAAAAACAGGGAAATGTTTATTTATTTATTTATTTATTTATTTATTACATTTGTATACCGCCCCATAGCCGAAGCTCTCTGGGCGGTTTACATAGGATTAAAAACAATTAAAAATAATATACAAAAATTAAAACAGCAAAAACATACAACATACACACAATCTGTACATTTAAAAACCACTACAACACTTCAAAAAAGCGACAAAAACAAAACAAAACAAACCCAGGCTCCTCAGATATTGCCAAACGCCTGAGGGAAGAGGAAAGTCTTAACCTGGCGCCGAAAAGATAACAATGTTGGTGCCAGGCGGGCCTCATCGGGGAGATCGTTCCACAATAGGGGGCCACCACAGAGAAGGCACTCTCTCTTGTTGCCGACCTCCGCGCTTCCCTCGGAGGAGGCACTTGGAGGAGGGCCTTAGATGTTGATCGTAGTGTTCGGGTAGGTTCATGTCGGGAAAGGCGTTCCATCAGGTATTGTGGTCCCAAGCCGTGTAAGGCTTTATAGGTTAAAACCAGTACCTTGAATCGGGCTCGGAAACGTACAGTAAGCCAATGCAAGCGGGCCAGAATCGGTCTTATATGTTCGAACCTACTGGTTCCAGTTATCAATCTGGCTGCTGCATTTTGCACAAGCTGCAGCTTCTGAACCACCTTCAAACGCAGCCCCACATAGAGTGCATTGCAGTAATCTAACTTGGAGGTTACCAGAGCATGGACAACTGAAGCCAGGTTATCCCTGTCCAGATAGGGACGTAGCTGGGCCACCAACCGAAGTTGGTAGAAGGCACTCCGTGCCACTGAGGCCACCTGCGCCTCAAGTGACAAAGATGGTTCTAGGAGAACCCCCAAGCTACGAACCTGCTCCTTCAAGGGGTGTGCAACCCCCTCCAGAACAGGTTGGTCAGCGGAACCACCCACTAACAGCATCTCAGTCTTGTCTGGATTGAGTTTCAGTTTATTAGCCCTCACCCAGTCCATTGTCGCAGCCAGGCACTGGTTCAGCACATCCACAGCCTCACCTGATGAAGATGAAAAGGAGAAATAGAGCTGTGTGTCATCAGCGTACTGATGACAACGCACTCCAAAACTCCGGATGACTGCACTCAACGGTTTCATGTAGCTGTTGAACAGCATGGGGGACAAAACTGACCCCTGCGGAACCCCATACTGGAGAATCCACGGGGCCGAGCAATGTTCCCCAAGCACCACCTTCTGGAGCCGGCCCCCCAAGTAGGAGCGGAACCACTGCAATTCAGTGCCTCCCACTCCCAACCCAGAAGGATACCATGGTCGATGGTATCGAAAGCCACTGAGAGATCAAGGAGAATCAACAGAGTCACACTCCCCCTGTCTTTCTCCTGACATAGGTCATCATACAGGGCGACCAAGGCTGTTTCCGTACCAAAACCAGGCCTGAAACCCGACTGAAATGGATCCAGATAATCAGTCTCATCCAAGAGTGTCTGAAGCTGGCTCGCAACCACCCGCTCCAGGACCTTGCCCAGGAATGGAACATTTGCTACTGGCCTGTAGTTATTAAGATTTTCAGGGTCCAGGGAAGATTTCTTTAGGAGTGGTCTCACTGCCGCCTCTTTCAGGAGGCCTGGGACCACTCCCTCTTGCAAAGAGGCATTAATCACTTCCCTGGCCCAGCCAGTTGTTCCATCCCTGCTAGCTTTTATTAGCCAAGAGGGGCAAGGATCCAATATGGAAGTGGTTGCATGAACCTGTCCAAGCACCTTGTCAACGTCCTCAAGCTGCACCAACTGAAACTCATCCGAGAAAGCAGGACAAGCCTGTGCTCTGGATACCTCACTAAAGTACATTTGGGACTGCCATTTGATTCCTTCTGAAGGGCACAAGTATGCCCCCCATGGGATTTTATCCTACCACCACCACCTTTGAACATCAGAGCCCCTTCCACATCAAACTGCTCTTGAGAGTTCAGAATGTCAAAATAGTACTCCATTTGGAACAAGTAGCTGCTATTCAAGAAACAAGCCCAACCCCCTGTAGAACCGTTATGTGGTTCTTTGAGTCCCAGCCTAGGAGTCTCTTGCGTCTACAAGAAAAAGGCTTAAACAGAAGGGCTGGAGCCATCTTCTCCAACCTGGTGCCTCCTAGATGTGTTGGACTGCATCTCCCATCATTCCCAGCAATTACCATGCTGGCTGGGAGTTATGGGAGTTGCAGCCCAACACAGCTGGGAAGCACCAGGTTGGGGAAGGCTGGGCTACAGATCTACCTTCCTAAATTAAGGGAAGTTGAGAGGTTGCAGATTCTTAAAAAGGGCTGCAGGCATCTAACCTTGTACTGCAAACCCATCTCTTGGAGAAATGTTTACATTTCTTTTCAGAATCTTGTTTCCGTTAGGTGTGTGCTCCAGGTACACTGCTCTGGGGGGGACAGAGCCATACATCAAGGTCCTAAACTAAGACAAAGAATGTGCAACACTTACCTATTGATTGCACTTGCTTCTTGGGAAGAAAATTTGAATTTTTCAATGAAGAATACCCTGTTTTTTTAAAAAAATAATAATAATGATGGAAGTGTTATAATCTCACACCAGCTTAGAATATCTACAAATAACTAATCCTTGATATTAATACTACTAGCCTGTCATTAGCTCACAATAAAGGCAAAGCCAAATAGGAGATATTCTGTTGGAGAGGACTGCTATTTAAAGTAATGTGCAAGAAGAAATCCTACTGTATCGTTTACAACAAGCATCTGCTAATATTGTCCAGAAAAAGAAACAAGGAAGTGGCCCGGACATGACCTGGCACACATAGCTGTGGTAGAAAATAACACACTGGCCAGAGATAAACCCTGGTTGTACCACTTGGCTTCTAAAAAGAAAGAGAGGAACAGAAGTGACTGTGTCTGTGTGCATGTGTGTGGAGTAGGAGGCAGTTGAGATGGGACACAATTTCTGGCAAGATGGAGAGCATCTTTACACTTTAAGAGCTTAATCCAAGAGCATCAAACAAGGGCCTGGGGAAAATCTGAATTTTAAGAATAGTACTAGACATAACAACCTTTGCGCCCAAATACCCTTGTCTTGGTTCTAAGCAGTGATGGGGGGGGGGGGGGGGAGGTGCTATTAAACATCTGCAAAATCAATGCCAGCTAGAGGGCTGAGCTTGGCAGGCATTTTGGTTTTGCTTGAAAGCCCAGCACACAGAGCCTGGCAGACGTCTCTATGGGCAACGATTCTATATGTCTCACAACACAGGCACACCTCTACGACTAGACAGAAACAAGGTCTAAAACTCATTGCTTTAAACGCCACAATTTGGAGAGCCACTCACAACTTACGGTTGGCTAAACCTATGGTGCAAGAACAATGAACAGGATGCATTATTGGAACAGCCAACTCAATCAAAGGAAGATTGATTGACACAAATGTGAGAACACACACCAGAAGACATATTAGGAATGTGGACATAGGAGACATATTAGAAGAGTCTCCTCGTAAGGGTAAATGCACAGTCACCCTACGACTCGGTCTCTAACCTGACCTACGGTGCACACTATGAGCTTAGAAACAAGTATTAGGGCACGTTATGAAAGCCAGCAACATTAGGGCTACCATGATACTGGTTTTATGGAGTGGACAGGTTTGGAGAGCAAAAAGGATATTAGCATGCCCCAGAGCACCCGTGCTTAAAGAGTATTTATCACTTTAGTCACCAGGTCATGGTGTCACTTCAGGAAACTCTAGAAAACAAAGCTCCATAGCCGATATAACACCACAATGGACACTGCAGTCCAAACTAAGGGAGAAACCACAGGCTTCAAAGCAACAATGAAGGTCTCATAAGGCTGGGGAATCAGTATGGCAAAACCAACAGGTAAGAAGAAGATGCTTCATCCTTTCCTCACTCAGGGATTCTCTCCTATATTCATGTCAACTGGCAAACTTGTCTGGGAGACATGAGTATCTGTAGCCCTCCCCTTAGCCATTTCAAAAGGACAACACACACTCATTTCTACTTTGTAATTTGGGGTTTTCTGCTTTTACAGAATCGACAGGGCCCAATAAATTACCGTTGCATATTCTGATCCCTTTCCAGTCCTTGCGTTTGGTGATTTTAGGCTTTGGAATTTTTGGCAGAGGCTGTCATTTAACGTCTGAGCACTACACAGACAGATTAATACAATAAAATGATACTAGGGACAGCCTTTCAATTACACAACCAGGACTGAACAGTGCAACTGACTAGAGGCCACACTTTCAGATAAATTGTGCACAAATCATTATAGGAAAAAAGCCATGCTTGACTGAGGTATCCCACATCTGGGATGCAGAACCTGCAGACCATGGGCTTTATCCCGCTCACAGGGCACTCCAATCTGGTTCATGCAGCCTCTTGAGGTTCCTCCAGGGGATGGGGCTTAAGCTCCAAGCCACAACCCCTGGAGGAATCCCTCAGAGGGCATTCCCCTCCTGTTATCTATGACCTGAGATCCCAGATAACAGCAGGGACTCCGCACACCAGCAACAGAACTCCACTGTTATCTCTGATTTGGGATAGCCAGTGCTGGACTAGATGGACCCTCAGTCTGATCCAGCATGGTGCTTCTCATGAGGATGGTGGGCGTAGGCAAGCCCCAATGCCCTCATCCTCACGGCTATCTCCAATGGGGAATGAAAAATCGGTCGCTCTCCCAAGCGCAGCTGAGTCCCAACATCCTTCATTCCCACAGCTATCTAAGATCAGGGATAGGTGGGAATGCAAGGCAGCCTGGTTCCATGCTCCTTTGAGCACAAAGGAAAAAAGGGGAGTGATGTCAGGGGGTGGAATCATGCCCCCTAACATCATCTGGCCAGAACATTGTATTACATTGTTTTTCCAACTGTTGCTTAAAAGCCATCTCTGCACCGTACCAATCACATCCATATGGGATAAAACAGACATACAATGGTACATGGACTATTTCCTACATGGAGCTGATCTCCATGTGCGATGCAAGATGTGTATGAGAAAGCTCTGAGTCAAAACTATGAAAAGCAGAGATCATTTTCAAAAGATCAGGCAGATCAAATGTTTTGTAACGAAGTCTAATACATCACTAAACATGCACTTACTTTCCAAGTCCAATGAAAGGGAAAATGGCCACATAATAACAAACACAGATAATGAATATCAGCCATAAGGACAATGAGAAGTCTTTCACATCAGTTAATTTAATCACTTCACCTTGAGAAAAAAGAAACATCACTATCAGCTTTACTAAGCTGCATTTTTAAAAGACTGATACAAATCATTTTTTTTATAAAGTTAAGTTCCCCCCTAAGAAAAAGAAAATCATCCTAAACCAGCCCTCCCATTTCCTGTCATTGACCCCAGTTCACATGTCATCACCAAGCCACAGATCTGGTTTGCCTGTAACAACAACTCAGAGTATAGACTGAGTACTGGTTGAATATGATTTGTCATTGAATCATAAGTTGTTGTTGAATTGTGGGTTGTCATTACATGCGAACCCTGGAGTATGGGTTAACTATAGATTAACCATGAACAACCCAGGAAGAGAACCCATTGTTAATCGTTGGGTTGTGAACTCTGGGCTGTTCATGGTTAACAACCCATAGGTAACCCACACTGCAGGGTTTGCACATAATGACAATCCACAATTGAATGACAACCCACAATTCAGCCCATACTCTGGGTTGTCGTTACGTGTGATTCAGGTTAACCATAGATTGTTGAAAATGCAGCAAGGGTGACCAAGCTGGTTCTGACGCATATGCCCACTCTCACTGGAATAAACAACCCAGGGTGGTCCATCCCTGGGATTTTATTGTGACAGCCAAACCTGGAGATTGTTGGGGAACAAAAAAACAGAGTCTGAACCCATGGTTAAAATACAAGAGAAAACCAGCACTCTTATTCCTGCTCATCTTCTCAAAAACCCACAATTCATTAGCCATGGATTGTTACACCATGCAAACCAAGTCATTGGCTCAATTCGGATGACACGATAGTCAATGGTGGGTTGACTAACCCTAACCCTAGGGGGTACTCCCCAAACATGGTAATAAATAATCAACTGTGGTGTGGATTAGGATCAGCGCTGAGTTGACTATGGCAGCATTGGAATGACACAATAGTCAAAACAACTGACGATTGTTTCCCCCACACCAGTTGTTTATTGCGTCGTCCGAATTGTGCCATTGACTCAGTGTAGTATCTAACTGATAGGAAGCGGGATCTGCAATTTCTCATTCAATAGCCAACAGTTCTAGGACTATGGGAGAAACAAAATCAGGTCATTTCAAAATGAGTAGTTTTCCTACTAAAATATGGAAAACGTTCACATGCGTCCTGGCAAATAAAGATGATGGGAGACAAGCTCAAAAGTTTGTCACTTTCAATACACATTTTCAGAAAACAAAATACGATTACTGAAGGCTTAACACCCACTTACCAGTTTTCCCCTGCTCTTTGCAAAGAATCTTCTCTGCTCTTTTATCCAGATACGCAAGAATGAGAGCACAAACTAGTGAAAAGATACATGTCACACCACCTGCAATTGAAGGTGGGAAAGTTCAGTATAACAGCAAAAGCCACCCCATTAATAGAAACTTAAGGGTGAGTTCATCATTTCCGAAATTACTGTAATATTAAATGATAACTTAGATGTGCATAACAGCCAGCAACTAATACCTCTAACTGCTTTATCACTTATTACTACATCAAGCATTATATTTACTAAATTTGTAGACTGCATATCATCCAAGAAAGATCTCAACACGGTTTACAATTTAGAGAGCTCACAAATTCCGCTGTGACATTACTGAGCGATATCCAACTAAACATGAATCTGTCCTTTGCTAGCACAGCAGAGAATACAACAATCACAACCCTTTGAATGCCAATGAAACATTGCATCACAAAGCCATTATAATACACCATACAGGCAGTTTAAGATAAATCCAATCCCAGAATGGGTGATGATGTCAGACAATGTTATCATGCATAACAAAGAGGACTTTTGCCAAATTAGAGGTAAGAGTTTCAGTCTTAACAAAATGCTGTGCAATTCAGCTTTCGGTTTACTGTATTCATTAATTGTTCAAAATTCGCAGCACTGGTAACTTACTGGATATGTAGAGATATTCAGATATTTTGGCCTACAACTCCCATCATCCCTGACCATTGGTCATAGTCTCTAAAGCTGATTGGATTTGTACACCAAAACATCTGAAAGGACCCAGCTTGGGGAAGGCTGGCCTAAGAAACAAGCAGTGTTGCAAGAACACACTGATCTGTGATTAAGTCCATATAGTTCAGTGTTATTTGATACAGATCCTCAACACACCATTCAACAGTTTAAACAGCTGCATCACCCCTTCTCTCAGTTCTAGTATTTCATGCTGACTTGTTTATTCCCAATAGGCCTAAAAACAATCACCATAATGGATTTGCATAGGCTATGAGTACTCTGCAGCCTTACAGCTGCCATGTTCTCATGGTTCTCTGGTTCTCACATATCATCAACCCAGAGTATGGGGTTGTCGTTACATGCGAACTCTGCACTATGTTTTAACTATGAGTTGTTAACCACGAACAACCCACGGCTTGTTGTTGTTACAACCCAGACTTCACAACCCAACAACACACAATTCAACACTAACCCATACTCAACCAGTAGTCTGGATTGTCAATACGTGTGAACCAGGTCACACGCGTGTCAGATACTTATCTTGTGCATGGTGCTGGCCAGATTCACATGTGCAGAAATATTTTGCCCTACCCATTAAAAACAGAATGCCCCATTACGGAGAAGCAAAGAAAGTAGATTCTCTCATTAAAATAACAAGAGTTCAAATAATTCCAAGATGGTAGCCCTTCTGATAATAACATCAGAAGTTCATCATCCATTATAACAAATTGATGACGGGAATGTCATCATGAAGCCTCAAAGTAAAGTCTCAACTTTGCTTCTCCACATTTATATTCAGCATCGTAGTTTCAGTTTTGTCAAGAGTTGGAAACTGAACTTCTAACCACAACCTTTCAGTCACATAGGAAAGCCTAAATATTCATGCAAGGTTCATGTTGAAACCATTTACTCACCTATCAACAGTGCTATACCAAGGGTGGTATAACCTGTCGAACCAAGAAGATATTGAACTTTGGAGTACACCCATCCCATAATATTCATATTCACAGTGCTCCCCTGGGAAGAAAGATGATCTATAAGTTTAATAATATACGTTCAACATAATCTAGAAGAGGGGTGGACAACCTTTTTTGAGCCCATCAGCACATTTGGAAATTTGAGATACTGTCCTGGGCACCATGTTTATGGTTGTGCCCAGGACATACTGCAGAGGAAAGCATGAGCCTGTAGCCACCCACCATCTCCATTCCCTAAGAGTGTCTCCGAGCTCCATGTGTGGACTAGAAGCCATCACTTTGTTTTGAAGAGGTCCCAACTGCCAGTAAGAAAATTTGCTATTCATTTATTTTTTTAAAGTGGGATGACCAGGGCAGAGGGTGCCAAGAACAGTGTCTGAAGACACTCTGGTATCCCACATTGCCTACCCCGATCAAGAAGAACAATAAGCCCACAAGAACCCTTCTATATAGGATTTACATCTGAATATTCAATTTATACGTGCTTGCACAAGACATCAACTATAGTTCACCTGAACACCTGCCTGCAATCCAGAATTCATAACTAAGTTCTATATATTTCCCCACTCTGAGATATTTTCTAAGTTTTTCTGCATTAGCAGGAAATGCCTCACACACTATATGCCTATTCAGACAACACGCTAAGCCAAGGTTAGGCCACTATCCCTTTTGCAGCAAATGGTTAGTGAGCATGTTTAAACCATTCTTATGTAGTCACCATGGTAGGAATGGTTCACACGACACGGTAAGTCATGGTTAACATGACATGCTAAGCCATGTTTAGCTCAAAATGCTTAACCACCGTGGCTTAGCATGCAGTCTTAACAGCATCATTGGCTGCTTCTGCTCACAAACCTAAAGATGTTTTGAATGATTTGCAGTGGTTGTGTTGATCTGCCAGTGAAGTGCTATTTGTTCCTGCTGTGGCCCAGATCTCGTGCTGATATCATCATTGCTATGTTAAGTGCTAGTACCCCAGGGCTATTTCAGTTGTGGTGCTCAAATTATAATGCGGACTTCCAACAGACCCTTCTACTAGTGCATTGTGGTTAAGATTGCACTTCAAGTTCTACCTAAGCACATACTTTATTCAGCTTAAGCACACACCTTATGCAATGTTTGAGGGTTCCACCCTTAAAGGCAACTTAGCAATAATATCAGGTAGATAGGAAGTGCAATCTATTCCCAATTATATTCCTGATATTTTTTTTAACGTAGTGAAACTACATTGCATAGAAAACTCCAAGGGGAAGTCATGAGATCTGCAGCCCTCAGCTGTCCCTAGTTAACAACTGTTCTTTCCATTCTAATATGCATAATAGGAATAAATGGTGGGGACAACACTACATTTAATGGTATAATTATAAGGAAAACAGATATGGATTTTTAAACTTACAATTCTAGCCATGCTGAGCTGTAGTCCAAACACAAGATTTAATTCTTTTCCTTTAAACCAACTGACAGCATAAGTATTTTGTGCCACTGCTAAGGATTCTCCACCAATCCTAAATAAAGGAAGTCACAATTCATGAATGCAAATATTTGAAACAACCTGAAACACCCCTGACCTAGGGCTAAACCACAAGTTATACACACTTTCTAGATTCTTAAGACAGAATCTAGAAAATCAACAGAAAAGTAAGCTAATTTCTCAAGGTTAAAAAGAGTTGCAACTCTTTACACTTAAAAAAACATAAGGGTTTCATAGGGGCTGTGCTTTTTTTTAAAAAAAAGAGAAGGTAGCAAATGTTTATACACCACTGATATGAACTCACCCAAACACAAATCTGCCAACTTCCATCAACCAAAAAGCATTACATATTGCTCCCACTGCAAAAATCACCTGTAAAAGATGAATTCACATTACATTTCATTAAGAGAGCAATCATATGGCCCCTAGACAGAATCTAAGGGGCCATAGGATATTTCGGATTCCTGGATCCAAGGTCAGAGACAGCATTTTGACCTCAGACCCAGGAGTCCGATGTCCCCACTGGCACAGAGAGAACTACACTGGCAACTTCAGAGGAGGGAAAGAGGGTGTGCCAGTGTGTGGGCAAAGGACTAGAGAGGCATCCCCAGCCTCCTCCCCACCCCCTCCCCAATGCCTCAGCTAGAAAGGCAAAAATGCTCATCTAGCAAAAATGCCCATCTAGCAAAAAAGCAGGTTGGGAGGAGCACAGAGATGGAGGTCACCTTCACACTTCTCCCGCTCTGCATAGGATGCCCATCAGCCTCTGAATTCAGAGGCTAACTGGCAGCCTGATAGGATTGCACCCTAAATACTAAGCCATATCACAGGCAAGTATTTTAAATAGTTGTCTGGTCAAAACAGGTTAATCTAAATGTTTTCATAATTTTCTGTATTTAACTACTTTATATTATCTACTTCACCTACCTGTCCAACACAGACAAAACAGCTGAATATTATTGTCCCCCATCTGGAAGAAAGTTAAAATTTTAAGTCTTCATTACAATAATAATAGCAAATATACAAAAAGTCCACTATAATTACTGAAATAAACTTCTCCTTTGGAGTCAAGCAGACTAGACAGCAAAATCATATATTCTATTTCAGATTCAATTCTGAGTGCTGTTGTTTATATAGCCAAAATGACCCCATCCACCATCCACACACAAGAGGGACTCAAGGGAAACCTGAGATTCGCAAAAGCATGGGGGGGGGGGGGGGGGAAATCTTTAGGAAAAAACTTTAAAAAGGGGGACAACCCAACGAAACAGCCCAATGAGAACTAAACATGCTCAGTGATAATGGAATGCTGGCTGAAAAAAACAGGGATGAAGGGGAATGGAATCCAGTGGCTGGAGAAGGAGGAGACACATAGATAGGAGGTTAGAGAGAACCTTCTCATTGGCTGAATTCAGACAACACGATAGTCAATGGTGGGGTAATAATCAACTTTACAGTTGTTCATCTAGGGGGTAATCCCCACACAACATGGTAATAAACAATCAACTGTGGTGTGGATTAGGATCAGCGCTGAGTTGACTATGGCAGCATTCAGATGACACGATAATCAATACAACTGACGATTGTTTCCCCCCCCCCCCCCCAGTTGCTTATTGTGTCGTCCAAATTCAGCCATTGTCTGCATAGGTCATTTCTTGATTTACACTGAAAAACCATTTTTATATGTCTCCAGAGACAAAAGTGAAGGCTGACCACAGAAACTCATGGAGAAATCTAGTATTTTCACCGGTGTTGACCTCACCCCACCCCTGAAAAAAAATAGTCCAGTAAGGACACAGCGTGCTCAGCAGGCACAGAATGCTGACAGTTGGGGTAGGCAGGCAAAAGCAGCAGGGCTGGAATGAAGAGGGGCTAGGACCAGTATATTTTGAAGCAAGCAAGACGGCTCATAATCATCCATCCATAATAAAAAACATATGGATCAGTTATATTATTTTTAAGACAAATGGATTACACTTACCGTATTCCAAATACTCTGTCTATCAAAAAGCCTCCAAAGAAGCAGAGAATCACATTAGGCCAGGAATACCAGGCATATAGTAACATGAAGTGATATGTGTCCACTTTCATATCCTAAAAAGAAGAGCACACACTTCTAAGAACAATGGTATTTTAACACCACTTAGTTATCAAAACTGAATACAGAAACATCCATCAATGCAGCACTGTAGTACCAGCATGTAGAATACCCTGGGGTTTTTACCACTCTTGCTTGCCACCTCTGTAACCTGGCAAAACAACGCATGAGCAACCTATGGTTTGGGGTTCACACGTAACAACCCAAAGTTAAAACAACCCAGAATTTACAACCCAACAACAAACCATGGGTTCTCTTCCTCGGTTGTTTGTGACTAACAACCCATAGTTAACTCATAGTTCCACATTTGTACATAACGACAACCTAGGACTCAACAACTCATACTCTGGGTTGTTATTATTGCGAACCAGGTTGTAAGTTTCCCCTTGACATTACTGAAAACTAACATATTACTAAAAGATAATCTCCTTAGTGGGAAAAGATGAAATGCAGCGTATTGCAGATATATCCTTCACTCACCCGTTGAACTTGAGTCTGCAGAGCTGCTGGGTTGTCATAGCAAAAATAGCTGCCTACACAGAAAAATTAAGACACATATCAGGAATTGTGGTGAAGGAGAAGAAGTAAATATCAGAGCCTGAAGTAAGTTTGCAGTTTGCCCACCTTGTGGCTACACCAAGAAGACTGTATCCTGAAAATGTTTATAAGATCGATAATAATAAACAATTTAAATCCCAAAAAATCATCACAGTGAGGGACAGAGAAAGTTAGATGGAGGGAGAAAGTTATCCTCCACTCTCTTTGTCTGACCACTGGGACCACCAGTCTCCATCTGTCCCTTTTATTCCCCAACCCCTCCACCTCTTCCTCCCCCACCCTAAGAATCTTTTCATTGGAAAACATGAAGGATCTAGCCCCCTGCATAGGCCTACCAGAAGTCACTGTACATGAAAACCATTCTCCTTATCCATGGATGTGTACAAAGTAGTTAATATTTGTGGTAGGTTATATGGTTTACATGAGAAGGCTCCAGTTTCAATCCCCATATAGCCAGACAGGGCAAAGTAAACTTCTCAACTGAAACCCTGGAGAGCAGCTGCCAGACAGTGTAGAATCAGACAATATGGAACTAGATAGATCTGAGGTCTGGTGCAGTATAAGGCAGCATCCTATGTCCTTCTGATGCATTCCAAAGCACCACTTCCTTTGTAAGCGCTGTACAAGTTCTGATTTGCAGGAAGGAAAGGGAGAACTGTTTAAAACTTTCCCAATTCCATTAATTCAGCAAACCACCAACCACCATTCGGTTTTACTTCTCCTTTGACTCCCCCCACCCGCCGCATTCTGATGCTTCCCCATTCTAACGCTTGCACAGCAACTTACTCTTTTTTCCCCAGAATGAACCCCAAAACACAAGCAAAGCACATCTTAATTCATCTAAAATGAAAAGCACCACCCCAGTTGCACCCCTCCGGCAGCATAGAGCCTAACGTAGCCCTGAAATAACTTAAGAGCACAAATAGAGTAGGCAGAATACGTTCTTCCGGGCATGTTCCCAAGATCACTGAACAGCCAGGTCAAAGATCCCTGAAACGCCTTCGCACCGACCCTCTCTGGCCACGCAGGGGTTGAAGGCAAAGTTTCCCCACTCTCTCGAGCCTCCTGATCACAGATCTCCATGAGTCCCGGGCAGAGTTCCGCCCTTTGCACACTCACCGAAGCCCAGGAAGCACATGAGCGCCAGGACCAGCACCCTGTGTGCCAGCCGCTCTGGGTCGCACAACGCCGACAACGGCTTCCGCGCAGGGCAGCTATTCTCCTCCGGCCCCGAGGCTTCGTCCAGCAGGGCCTCTTCCTCCTCTTCCAGCACCGCCATCTTGACGGAGCAACCCCAGCGCTGATCCCCCTGAGCAGCAAAGCCTAGCAAAGCGGTCACAGGAGGGGCCTGCTCATACGACGCGTCCACGCCCAGGCAATCACGTGGGAGCCTGTTGGGAAAAGGGACGGACGCGCAATGGGTGGAGCTGAAGCCTGGAGAAAGTCAACGTCTAAAATCCCCGGGCAGGAATTGCCTTTCTCAGGACCAGCCCAAATCTATCCGGCTTATTTTGCTTTTTCAGGAATTGAAACTAGGTTGTCTCATTTTCTAGATAGGGAACTTCCGTATTATAGTTCTATAACGCGCAATACAAGACGATAAAATACAATATAAACATTTAAAAGTTTAAAACTACAGTATAACGGAATAAAAATAATAGCCAAATAGAACCTGGCAGCAATAGAAGCCATATATTTGTTCCCCGAAGCGGAAGTGGAACCTGCCCCTAGAAATCTAAGGCGAAGTCTAGGATTTTGACGTAGTTGAGACTGGATAACAGCGTGTCCCCCCAGAAACAAAAGGTAACAGCAAAGGCACAGGAGCTTCTGGTACTCTGGCCTCCTCCACACGGGGCGTTTAATGAGCCTTGAAGGCTCATTATAAATTTTACCTACACACGAGCGGAGCGCAAAACGGGCGTACAGGCGCGTTATCTCCCCGATAATGCGCATTTTCGAACGCGCGTTAAATAGCGACTTTTATTTTGCTCCGGCCGTTAAAGCGCATTTTCGCTGTGTGAACAAGCGATTATGCGCATTAACTACCTGGAAAGCGCTTTTTGGGCATCTTTTAATGCGCTTCGCCGCTTCTCGCCGCCTCCCGTGCAGAGGGATTGTGAGTAAATGCGCCTCCGCGATAATGCGCATAATCGCGGAACCAGGCGCAAAGGCGCATTCTTGTGGAGGGGGCCTCTTTCTAATTCAGGGCTTATTTCGTGCGAAAATTTTATTTTTAGTTTTTTTATTTAAAATAATAATGCTCTCCTAATCCCAGTACAGTGTGCTATCGAAATAGTGTGCGGGGGAGGGGGCTCTCGCTGGGAGATGCCGCTTGCAACAGCCCCAAACGGTAGACTTAATATTTCAAGTTGGAAGTGGGACTGAAGTTGGTTTGGATTTCTAGTTTAAGAACTACCATAGAAATTCCATCTGTGCAGCAGAGGTCAATTATTCTAAACTTCTCCCCTCGTCCACTTCCAACCCAAATCCAGCGCTTAGTTGTATTCAGAAATGGATGTGTTGATCTTTTCAATGTTGAAAAACCAGACACACAAACACACGAAATAAGAAACATGGCATAGTAGAGTTGGAAGGGGCCTATAAGGCCATCAAGTCCAACCCCCTGCTCAGTGAAAGAATCCACCTTAAAGCATACCTGACAGATAGCGGTCCAGCTGCCTCTTGAATACCTCTAGTGTGGGAGAGTCCACTACTTCCCTAGGTAACTGATTCCACCGTCATACTGCTCTAACAGGAAGTTTTTCCTGATGTTCAACTGGAAACTGGCTTCCTGTAACTTGAGCCTATTATTCCGTGTCCTGCACTCGAGAAGAGATCCTGGCCCTCCTCTGTGTGACAACCTTTCAAGTATTTGAGGAGTGCTATCGTGTCTCCCCTCAGTCTTCTTTTCTCAAGGCTAAACATGCCCTGTTCTTTCAGTTGCTCCTCACAGGGCTTTGTTTCCAGACCTCTGATTATCCTCATTGCCCTCCTCTGAACTCTCTTCAGCTTGTCTGCATCCTTCTTGAAGTGTGGTGCCCAGAAGAAGAGGAACTCCTATCTTTGCTGCTGTCTTGTGTTGGTGAACATCCTGCTTTGTTATAATCCTGGATTTGTCCATTGTTTTCTATGGATATTTCTCCCACCCTGGAGAATTGAAAGTTGATCTCAGTGTGTATGCGCATGATGACACATACACAGCCTCAAAACCTAGAGTAAAAATCGAAAGCCATGATTGTCCATGAATCTCTATAGGCAAAGAGTGATGTTGCTATATCTTCTGTCATCTCTATAATGAAAAGTGTCTTATATTTTGCATTGGAAATGACCCCACATTCAGTTGTAAACAGGAAGTGTCAACAGAGACTGTCTCTATATATGTTTTCCTATCTCGATGTTCATTGCTCACATGTTCAGCAGCCTCATAAGTTTTTCAGGCGCCTTCTGCCTTCCTGGCCTTCCCAAATGGTTTCCATGGTTACAGGCAGGCGGCGAAGAGGGCCCATGAGTGTTTTCTCCCTCGATGGGGACAACCCAAGTATCGAGATGTTCGCCGTAAAGATGCTGCAAGACTGTCTTGTTTTTGCTGCAACAGAATCCATTGGGGGGGTTTATCGAGTTTATAATGTTTTAATGGAAACTGTGAGGTTACCTTTGACTACTTGCTGCTGCTGCCTCTGTCTCACTTTTACTATTTAGGCCCTACAGCACCACAGCCCAGCAACCTGGCTTCCTGATAACTTCTTTGTTCTGCTGCCACTAGTAACTTCTCAGGTACACCCACAGACCACACCAGTAGATGGAATTAACAAGAATTTATTAATAAGAAATTGCGTGTCAAAAAGCTTAATGGGTACTTCAGTTCAATTGTGTATCGGTTACAAGGTTTCAATGCTTAGTGGTTTCTGTCAGAACTCTTATACTTTAACAAACTGTTATTTGTTTAATCTGTGCTCTAAAATCTTATCTCAATCTCTCAAATCTCTTTCAACGTCTCTCTCAAAAATTCCCCTCAAATCTCTGCCCCCCCAATCAACCTGTCAGCTCTCTCTGTCAGACACATATATACACTCTACTCGCTCTCTAGCTTCTCTCACTCTTATACAACCAACCAATCTAGGCACTCTAAACAACTAGCTAATCAGCACTCGCTTTCCATTCAGGCACACAGCTAGCCAATCCAGGCACTCCATACTTTCTTAGACCTTTAACTACAAACAGTAAGTACATTTCGGCCTAGTTATTTACTTTACTTGTTATTATTCTTACTTCTTTTTAAAGATATAAACAAATGCATATCACAAACAATAAACTTTGCAATATATTTACAACTACAAACAGTAGAACATCACCAAAACCCATCCAACCTATCAACGAAAGTAAGATATCCCACACATATACCCCAAAACATGTACATCTCCACCCCAAAAGCCTCGGGTCTAGAAAGGCACATTCCAGGAAACATGTTGGATTTTTGTTGCTTTCACTTTTTTGGGTTTTGGGTTGCTATACGCTTCAGATACATAGGATTTAATTTATCTTTCAGGCAGAAAGTGTATTGCTAAAGATATAGAAAAAAATCTCTAGCATCGTGTAATTCTTTCCACAAATTGTCCAGTATTTGCTTGGCTGCAAATATACTATGATCGAAATGCGTTTTCCTCCAGCTGATTAGAACTGGTAATAGTTAATAAATCAGGGTCATGCAGCTGGACCCTATGGATACCTTACTCTGAAATATGTCCCACTGAGTGCAATGGGATTTACTCCTAAATAAATACAGTACGATTTGTATTTTTCCACTGCGAGGTAGCAAGAGATTTGGCATGTTCAGATTTAGACCTTGAGAACAAAAGTAACAAAATCTAAACGAACCAACCTGGCAACAAGTTTCACGAAATTAAATGGAGTCTACTTTAAGATGTTTAAGAAGTTAAAATGATTCTTTTTTTTTGTTGCTACGTCTTCATTGCCTCATCCTAGACACAGCTGCTTGGATGTAAATCTAATTTATTTTAGTTTAACTTGCTTTTATGCAAGAGGCATGAGATGATTTGCCATTTGGAAAGGCGTATTGGGTCAGCTTGGCTTGAGGGTGGCTGCAATCCTATAAACACTTTCTCCACAGTAAGTCCCATTGAACACAGTGAGGCTTACTTCCATATACACATATAGGATTGTACTATGGCTATTTCTGAGAAGCTGATGCTGGTGTTTATCAGATGGTGGCACTCTAGAGCTGTATATCTGTGGACTGGCTGAAGGCAAACAGTTCTGTATTTCTTTTGTATGTTTATACATCAGTGAAATATATCTTTCACAAAATAAAACCTAGTAGCCTCATCATCAAAGTGCTCTTCTAGCAGCACATTACTGAATAAATGGGCCAGGGCCAGTTTACTAGCTTGGGAATTACAACTACAGTTAGGGCAGCTGTGGGCATTCTATTTTATTTACTTATTACACTTCTATCCCACTCTTCCTTGGGGTGGTTTAATAATTTTCTATCCAGGCATGTACTAGCCTGACACCTGTTCAGTTTTAAGTTCATGCAAATCATTCTCTCAGCTAAACCTCCAATGAATAGGGGGAATGGACATACTAGAATCCAGAAGCTAAAATAGTTTACACATTTGGACTACACAACTCGCTTTTCAGATGGTTTCTAGAAGGGTAACCTGGTCCACTTTATCAGATTCATGAAGTATTATCCTCATTTGGCAGGAATATGTACATGTGGTGGTGGGCATTGTAAATAGTGAGGTCAGAGGGAAGTGAAATGCAGAAAGTACATTACAAGAAACAAAAGCAAAGATTGGTTCATGAGTAAAAACACCAAATCCGGGTGTGGGGTGGAATACAAAATCCACAGTTAGGCAATACCTTTATTAGGTCCAATTAAAATGCCACAAAAGATTATGCAAGCTTTTGAGTTCTCCAGAACCCTTTATCAAGCTAGGTGGTGTAAGAGGCAGAAAACAGAAAAGTTTTTAAAATTAGGCCAGAACTTGGGGGTCATGAGGTTAGCAGTATGGGCTCAGTTTCAAAATGGTGATTTTGAATGCATTTGCTTCCAATCTATTTCTGAGCCTAATTCAAAATCTTGGTGTTGACGTTTAAAGTTCTAAACAGCTTGGGACCAGAGTTTCTAAAACAGGGGCTCATCTACACCTAAGGGTGTAACGGGGGGAGGATCACAGGCTTACCTGCTTCTGTGATCCCCCCCCAGCATCTGTACAGCTGCGCAACATCCCGGAAGGGGAGAGGGACATCATGGCCGCTTTTTTTTTTTGGAGCTGGTTGCGCGGCCCTGATCCAGGGGGGAAAATAAGTTTAAAAAAAACCACACTCAGGATGGTGAAATTGCTGCCCCCCCATCCCCATGGGCACAGAGCTTCCCCATGCTACTTCGTGCCCGGCCCAGCCCACACTGGCCACGCTCCTTGGGATGGTCCCATGACCGTGGAAAAATTGAGAAATCCGAGGTCCCAGATATCCCGGGGAAAGTCCCTGGTTGCCCCAGGGATCCCCTGTGCATCATTTGGACGCACAGGGACGACCTCGAGATGACCCTGGGGAAAAAGGCTGGTGTAGACATGGCCCAGGAGTGGGTAACATGCAGCCCACAATCGCATGTGGCCCCCACAGTCCCCAGTGCTACCTTCTGAAATTTGGGGGGGGACCCTCTAAACTTTAAGTTGTAAACAAGCTAACTTTGATCCTTTGGGGGCTCTGTAACAGCTACAGATGGCATTTTGTTAATGTTGCTATTTTGTTTAGTTTCCCCGGTTTTCAATACCCAGACTTTCCAAAGTTGCCCATTCCTGATCTCAAGAAGTGTCTCCTCCTTTATGTACCTGCTCAGACTCTTAGATGGTCTTTGAAGGTTCTCCCTCAAAAGAAAGTTGGGCAGATAGCTACAAGAGAGGCTGTCTTCTCAGCTGTGGTGGCCCATTTGAGGAATGCCCTTCCCAAGGAGACTTGCCTGGCATCTACATTGTTATATTTTCAGCACAAGGCAAATAATTTTCTTTTCTCCCAGGCATTTTAGAGTTTAGTTTTTTAGATTTTATGGTTGTTTTTATATATTCTAGTTCTGTGCTGTTTGTTGTTTTGTTTTGTATTTTATTCTTTCAGCTTTGGTAATCTGCTCATAAAACACTTGTAATTAGGTGGATTAAAATATAATAAATAAATTGCAGATTGAATGAATCACTGACAGAGATTGCAGTTATCAGGTAACACCTTGCATTCTTGGACAAAGAAGTCTGACCTCCATTTCTAAAAAAATAAATGCTGCCAGTAACTCAGATCTATCTCTTCTTGCAGAAAATACAAACAGCGATAATTACGTTAACAGTGTTGGGTGGTAACACAGATATCCTTGCACTGATGAGTAGTAGTATGATAAAACGCCTTTGTCTCTATTCAAGTCACAGGAGATAAGAGTTGAACATCTTGGTGAATTTTTAACTGTTTCATGTTGAAATTTGTCCTTGAAGTTCCTCTGTTCAACAATGGCCACCTTGAGGTCAGTAACATTGTCCTAGGAAGTTGAAGTGTTCCTATTGTTTTTTTATCATTGCCATTTCTGATGTCAGATTTACGTTCATTTATTCTTTTAGGAAAAGACTGGCCTGTTTGTTTTATGTAGAATACAATAGGGCATTGCTGGTAATTGTCATATATCACATTGGAAAATGAGCAGGCATTTGTTATTGTGAATGATATTATTAGGTCTTGTAATAGAGTGGCTAGAGTAGATATGGGGACAGGGTAGGTACCTGGGTCTGCTGGGGCTGATGAATGTTGAAGTGCAAAACATTTGGAGCGCACCAAGTTGGGGAAGGCTGCTATAGTCTTTGGCATGCTATAGGCATGTGAGAGTCCATCTATTGGATTTACATCAAGTATTATGAACAGCACAATCCATTCAGAAGTAAGTCCTAATGGAGAAGGCCCTCTCCTACATACCCACTTCTTAAAGCAGCCTTCCCCAACCTAGTGACTGATCCCCTAAATTCTATGACATTTTCTGGATCCCCTAGATTCTGGCCTATGGCATTTTCCATATAGACGTTTTCTTCTCTGAACCCAAATTCCAAATAATTTTATATCCTCAAATGTCTGGTTTATCTAAACCAACTTTAAATTTCCAGCACTGTAAAACAGTGGATATAGTCTAGCCAAAGTTGAGCAAATGAATGGATATTTGAGACGGTCAGTTTTCCAAACATTACTTGTATTCTCTCTCTCACACTCACACATTCCTCTCTATTCACATGGAATAATCAGCCTCGGTGATCCTAGGTAAATCTCTCACACAAGCTTTTAAAGATATTTACTGTATGTGTGGAGGGGGGTGCAATTCCATCCCCACTGTTCCTCCCCCAGACCAGACATTCAGTTAAAGGCTGCCTCTACACCAGAGGTTTAAAGCGCTTTCAAGTCTCATTAAAATGTTTACCTCTACATGAGCGGAGTGCAAATCGGGAGTTGAGGCGCGTTATCTATCCGATTATGCGCATTATCGAATGCGCGTTAAATAGCGAGTTTTATTTTGCTGCGGGCCGTTAAAGCACATTTTGACTATGTGAACAAGGGATTCTCCGCATTAACTACTTCTAAAGCGCATTTCAAACAACCGGTAAGGCTACCAGTTGTGCACTCAATTACCTCCTGCGTACAGTCATTTAACCATAAAGCGCTTCCGAGAAGATGCGCATAATCAGAGAACTAGGCGTCAAACCTAATTCTTGTAGAGGGGGTCAAAGAGACTTTCAAGCATGTACATCTGTAAGCCTCAAAGGTCTTCCATGCAGTTGGGAACCCTGTTTTATCGCACACTCCTTCCTGGCCACTCATGGTTTTTCATGGGTCCTTTTGACAACAACATCCGCCTCCCATGTGTCTCCTGCTCCTTCTGCTCTATTTTCCATGACAAAATAAGACCCGGCAAATTTGTTTGTTTGTTTGTTTGTTTGTTTTGGGTTTGGGGTGTTTTTTTGAGGCAAAACTTGCCACCATTTCCTGCTGTGTGCAGGAAAAGCAGCACGATAAAAACACCCACTTAATGGGCCACATGGTCGTTGCTGCTTCATTTTTCTTCCCCCGTGTGAAGAAAGAGAAAGCTGCTAGTCCCTATTGTGGGACAGAAAAGCGACGGTAGGGAAACGCTATTTCCCCCCTGTCTGATGAAACTCTAAGACTGATTATATGGAAGACCCTATATGCATGTAACTGTATGTGTACAGGAGCCCCTATAAGACCTTCTCCTGAAGGTCAGTGGGCAGGGCCAGATAGCCTGATTCCTTTCCTCTCTGCACACATTCAATGAATCTGTTTAGGGGAAGTCTGAAAAGTACTAGCAAGCACTATTGAGATTGTGTAAGCATTGGTTTCCATTAATGCAATGGAAATAGCACCAGCAGCCAGACAATAGCAGCTGGAGCCTTATCTTGGGGGGGGGGGGGAAGAAACGTTGGACAGTCAACACCAATGGTCACTTCCATTTGAAAATACTGCCCTTTCAGCTCCTTCCCCTCAGAAAGAACTTAGGCTTTTATCGCACCTACTATTTTTCCCCCGGTTTGCTTCTGCGGGTTCCCCCTCTGTTTCCTATGCAAGTCTCGCATTTTGAATCACACGTGGTTGGTAGTGCTGCGATACCTCAACTTGGCCTGTTGAACTTGGCCTGTTTTGGACTTCGCCCATTCAGGGATAAATCAAAAGAGAAATTAAAAACTGCAACCTCAGGGCGAGAGAACAGCAGGACAGGGACGATGTCATTCAAGTCCAGCGCTGAGTAAGTGGATCAAAGTCGTGGCGGGTGTGCATCAAACTGCCCATGTGACAAAACCCTTAGTAGACAAATTGCTTACAGGACCTGAAAGCTGACTGTGCCTAACTCGCTCCTCCCAGCTTAAAACTGATTCTTGTTATCTGAGATACAAAAGCTACTCTTCAGACATACTTGAAGATACTGATTCATCTCTGCCAAATGTGATATAAAATACACATGGAAAAGATATCAATAACTTAAACTGTCCCTAATGTTTGCTTATCAGCAGGCATTTCATAAATTATGCTTAGAAAGTTCTCATAATCCATCTTTTTTCAAACACTTCAGTGTACAAAATGCTTCATAAGACAGTGGTCTTTATTATATAGAAAAGCTCATTATAGCACATATACGTCAAGCATACAAGTTGAACGATATTATCTTCCTTTCTAATAAAATCCTTATTTCTATGGCTGGAGGGAGGTCCCTTATTTTATGGCAGCCCCATGAAGAATGGAACGCCATATGGGCTTTCCCCAAGTTTCATATTTGGCAGCTATCATATTGCTATGGATTGAGAAAAACAGTGGCTGATTGCCATGTTGTGAACACCACAAAACTAATGTTTGCTGTCGCAAATCTTCCCTCAGCATACTTCAGGGCTGGGTGGGGCTGCTCTTTCAGACTTCCTATTCCATTGCCCAATTCCTTTCATGACAGAAAACATAGATAAGTAGTGGTGCAACACCAATACCAAATGAATCACTAATTGGTCCTGGCCTTCGATTTGTCTCATAGAAGAATCAGGGGGGAAACACCAACCCAGAAGGGCTGATTGCGGCTGATGAGCTTATAGCCAGCAACAGCAGTTGCTGGAGTTGGGCTCTTGCCGTAGTCCAGAGACTTGCAATGTGCTCCCATACCATCAGCTCCTCTATTCTCACATTGTAAGGGGCTTCTGGATTTTTTGGAGGTAGTATGGGAGAGATTTGTGCTATCTCTGATGTTCCCAAGAGACAGATCTGTACGTAACTGCAATCCACAGAGGATCATGGAGTGGCATCCTCAATCTCAACATCTATGGTGTTGCAAGGAAAGAGCAGTATTGGCATAGGTGTCATAGCCCTACCCTGAGCTCAGAGTCAGAAGAGAATGACTTGAGTGGGTCCAGACCTGAAGAGGAACTGGACTGAGTTCCTGGCATCAAATTTAAGGATAGTGGTCAGGAACCTGCAGAACCTGGACTAAGCCCATCACAGACATCTTCTCCTTAGCCTGATCCACCTGAGGAGCCCTTGCACAACAGTGCAGGCTGGTACAGGAGAGAAGAGGCCACAGACAGGAGAAGCATGTATCTTCAGGCAGGGTTCACATTCATCAGGCCCAAGGGTGGAGCTTAGGAAGGATGGACTGGATGGAGGGATTCATAAGGCTTCAGTTCATCTCTGACCTTTGTGTCGGGAGTAAGTTGCTTACCTGGAGCTTTCCATAGAACAGCCTTCCTCAACCAGGTGCCTTCCAGATGTTTTGGACTACAATTCCCAGCATTCCTTATCATTGGCCATGCTGGCTGGGAATGATGGGAGTTGACACCCAACACATCTGGAGGGTACCAGGTTGGGGAAAGCTGCCATCAGGACTGCCTCACCTCATTAGTACCTGCTATGGATGGATCAGAACATTCTCTCTTGTGTTGATCTGACCTTTTTGGGGCAATCTGCATGGATGGGGAGCAAAGAAATTGTACTCCCTTCCTCCAAGAACTCTGCAGCATGCTTAGTAGCCTGGGTGCCACAAGTGGAGATGAGCATGGTCTCATTTCATGCCCCCACCCCTTCCTGATTAAGAGGTCTTTCTCTGAGGGTGTCATCAGACGAGCATTTTATTGCACACTCATTACTGGGCACTCATGGATTTTTGCGGGTCCTATTCACAACATTGTCTGCCTTCTTCATGTGACAAAAAAAGTAGGGGTGTGCACGCCAAAAAATATCATTTTTTATCGTTATCGTCATTTTGGACCAAAAAAAATATTGTCTTCATTCATATCATAGGTGATCCGTATATTCTTCACGATAATCGTTAAAAATGATATTTTTGGCAGAAAGAAAAAAATGCCTATAGGTATATTTATATGGCAGTCCAATAAAACGATAAAATCGCCCGAAAATTATCGTCTCTGATGATTATCGTAGGATTTTCTATCGTATCATCATCATTGAAACCATGCATGATAACGACCTTATCGTATCATTATCGTACATTTTAACAACATGATACACATCCCTAAAAAAAGACCCTGGTAAATCCAATTTATTTTTGAGATGGAACTTGCCGCTATCTCCTGTTGTGTACTGTGTGCAAGGGAAGCAGCGTGATCAAAACAGCCCACTGAACAGGTCACGTGCACGTTGTTTACTTCCTCTTTCGAAAAAGGATGTAATGAGGGACATACGCATGGGTGGAGAAGTGATGGTAAGGAATGTGATTTCCCCCCATGTGATGACGTCCTGAGTGTCTTGCTTGAGTTTCCCCAAATTCCTGGAGCCAACTCTGGGTAGACTTTGGCTCTGGCATAACAGGAGCAGCACCATTCAGGGGGCTTTAAAATCCCATATGTTGCTATTGGCCTGTTATAGATCAGTTGTTTAAAGTGTTGCAACTACTAAAACCCATTAAAGTAAATATCTGTCATCAGCAGAGTGGAGTTGATTTTGTTCAGCAATGTTTTTGGGAACCTGAGTAAAGATCAATGACCACATGGCTGATCATGCCTCCCTTGGCTTGTTTGTGAATCCCTTGGACTTCTCTGCAATCATCACTGGCTTTCAGCTAGTGGGTCAGACCGACAAATGGGTTGTGGTGAGATTTAAGACAGGTTGCACCAGTGGCATCGCAACATTTGATTTTAAAAAATATATGAGCAGGAACAGGACTAGCTTCAAGGCTAGGTATGGTTGGGCACCTGACAAGGGCCCACACCCCAGCAGGGGCCCACTGACAAGAGCCCCCTAGAGTTGCTCCTCTTCGGCATTGCAAATTGCTTGTTCACCTGCCTCTTGCTCAGGCCCAGACAACTGTGATGATGAGAAGGAGGAGCAGAAGATGCCACTGCCTCCTCAGTCACTGGATCTCTGCAACCTGGTTTGCATGTCATCAGCCAATTTCTTGGTTGTTTAACTCAGGATTTGGTGGAGGCACACAGAAGCAAGCAAGCATGTTGCTCACCACTTCCATTTTCAATTACAATCCAGGAACAGTCGCCCATGGTTTGTTGTGTTAACTCTGGGTTGTTTAATTCATAAACAACCCAGGGTTTCCAGGTTCAGACATCACAAAACAACCCAGGAACAGGGCCCCCATGAAGATAATTCATGGGAGATTCAGGACAGATAAAAGGAAGTATTTCTTCACCCAGTGCATAGTTAAATTATGGAATTCACTACTACAAGACATAGTGATTCACTAGGGTGACCAGATAAAATCCAGGTCAGGGCTCATGCAACTTTAACAGTTGTAGAGAAAAGGGAAATTCAGCCAGTGTCATTTGTATTCAATTAGTTCCTAGTGATATTCCATCACAACAGTTAAAGGTGCAGGCACTATACTAGAGTGACCATATACAAAAGAAGGCAGGGCCCCTGCAACTTTAACTGTTGTGATGAAGAGGGAATTTCACCAGGAACTAATTGCATACAAATGACACTGGCTGAAATTCCCTTTTCTCTACAACTATTAAAGTTACATGAGCCCTGACCTGGATTTTATCTGGTCACCCTAATAGTGATGGCCACCAATTTGTATGGCTTTAAAAGGAGATTAGACAAATTCCTGGAGGAGAAGGCTATCAATGGCCACTCATCCTGATGGCTATATGCTACCTCCAGTATCAGAGGGAGAATGCCTATGTACACCAGTTGCTAGGGAATATGGGTGGAAGGATGCTGTTGCACTCATGACCTGCTTGTGGGTTTCCTGTGGACAGCTGGTTGCCAACTGTGTGAACAAAATGTTGGACTAGATGGATCCTTGGTCTGACCCAGCATGGCTTTTCTTATATTCTTAATGTGGGAAGATAATATTGACCTGGACTAGATAGGCTTTTGGTTTGATCCCATATGACTTTTCTTAAGTTCTTTCCACATAATTAAAGGCAGTTTTCAGATACAATTAATTTGAATTGGCAATACACTTATCTCCTTAGGTTAAAAACTAAATTAAGTATAATAGCTTAGTATAGCTTTTCAATTCAATAATATCTCAGGAGATATAGAAAGCCTTTTCCCCCATCAGTTTAAATTCAAAATAGTTACCACTTCATCCTTGCCTGATTTTCCATCATAGCTGCCTTTACCTTGGAGATGACCTTGTAGTGTCTGAAGCTTAATGTCTTTAATGTACAATATGAGTTAAATCTAAGATGATTCTCAAATGCATTGCAGGTAAGTGTTTATGTCACAAATAAATACAGTAGACTACTTTAAAGCCCATACTTTAGAATGTTTATTACTGAAGCAATTGCTGTCTTTACATAAATCAAAGCACTCAAAGTGCCATATGATACCAAATGTTTAGTTTAACAGTATAAAATTGAGCAAAAACTGTATGCAGCACTTTATAGGGGCTATAAAAACTGTGGGCTTAGTAGTCACACATTTTTGCATCACCCTGATCAATCAAAGTTTGTTCAGCATTCCAGATAATAAATACTCAGATAAAACAACTATTAGCTTTCAGAGTTATTCTTTTTTTAAAATTAGTATGGACTGTAGTGAAGATGTTGGGAAATACGACAAAACAGCAATAAGGCCATGGCTTTTTCCCCTTCTTTTTTTTTTAGGTTAGCTGATACCATTCTGCAATCCAAACCTATGCGCGTTTATTGGAAGTTTCACTGAGTTCCATCTCAGGTAATGGTGCATAGGAGTGTAGACAAAAGTTACACACTTATGTGAAAGTAAGTCTTACTTCAAGAAATGAGTTCAGTTTAGTGAGTTACTAAATATTACTTACTGAGTTACTAAAAGTTACACTGCTGTCACATCTAACAAAGTCCAAATTCCCTTTACATTTCAGCCACATGTAACAAAGCCCAAATAACCCTGTGGAGAGGACAACTTGATTGGGAGAAGGAATATAAGGGTGGAAGTGCTTAACTATTTCTATGCTAGTACCTTTCCCCTTGAAACTTCCTCTGCCTCCAGCTTTTATCCCTGCCTGTTTTACACAAGTCTGGAACCCAACTGGGATAAAATCAACTGCAGCCTAAAGGTGATTCCCAATGGAGGGATCCTAATGCTTCCAATCAGAAGGCATTGTACAGATATTCCATCTTTTTCTCCTTAGTGGGTTTTCTGCAGCAAGAAGAAAAATGGAAGAAGCGGTGGGAAAACACGGAAGGACTACGAGTGGAAGATGATGATACCTGCACATACACCTAAAATTCTGTCAAAGAGGCATGGCAATGGCATTATAAAAGCCTAGTTTGGAAGCACCATACGTTTCTGGCAAAAATCGACTGTCAGGCAAATGGTAAGCACTCCCTTTATTTCATCTTTTTTCACGCCTGTCCGTCTTTCATTACAGGTGATTGCAATGAAATGTGTAGCTTGTCTAATCTGATCTCTTCAGCAGGGGACAATCGGTAATCCATTCAACAAATGTCCCTGCTGGAGACTTCCTGCTCCATTGTTCTGAAGAGCACTCAACTATTAGGTAACACATGGCCTGGTTCAGGAATGTAACATTGTCCATTGTGCTTTTTATTTAAAATTTTGCTTGATCTTGTACCGCTGTCCACTATAGAAGTGTTTTGTGTAACTTAAAAGCTTGCTTTCAGTGTTTTGAGCTTTAGCTGGTGACACAGTAGATGAGTGGGTGAATTAGGAAGTTTTCTATTTAAACCTCACCTGAACCATGTAGGGGCATTTTTTACATCTGAGATTTAAAGGCCCTTGCATAGGTCAGGCTAGGAATGAGAATGTAAAACTTTAATTAGACCGAGTGCTCATCTGCATTACAAATGTCTCCATTTGGCTTTTGCCTGAACAACTGCCAGGCATTAAGGCAGATGGCAAGTGAGAGGCTCAAAGGCCATTTAAACCCTGAAACTGTAACGACGCCCAAACTCACTAAAGCTGCGATACTATTTATCGGAACATAAGGCCCAATTGAACTCAGTTGGACATACTTCTGAGTAAACAAGCCTAGATTTCCACTGTAACAGCGTAATGTCATGCATGTTTAGTCAGAAGTCCCACAGTGTTGCAGTTTACTTCCTCGTAAGTGTGTTAGTATTTCAACCAAAGTATCTTTAGGCAAGCAAATGCCAACTTCCAGAAGGCCTCACTGATTAAATGAGGTGGGGTTAAAATCTATTTCGGCACTGATTTGTGATGCAATTTAGAAGACAAGCCCTATAAGTCTTAACACAGGAAATTCACACCCTTCCTATCGCTTCTATTGTTTCGCTTATATTGGGCTTCAGCTGAAATTAAAGCGGCTGAGTGACTTCCCTTCTAATCTAAGCAAGACATTTCTTTCCTTATGAAAAATGCATAAAAGGAACTGTGTACCTTCAAATTTATAACATGTCACACATTCCTATACTAATATTGATTTAGGCTGCAATCCTATGCACACTTAGCGGAGAGTAAGTTCCATTGAATATGATAGGGCTTACTTCCAAGTAAACATGCATAGGATTTTGCCACAAATGATCAAATTCATGTTCATTAAATTTTCAGCAATGTTGATGGCAGATTGATCTATATTCTACGTATCCACATGCAAACTAACTCCTAGTGGCTTTCCTATTTAGATATTATTGCTGCTGATACCCTCCTCCTCCTCCTCCTCCTCCTTCTCCTCCTCCTCCTCCTCCTTTGTCTCTCTATATACAAAGGGGCAAGGGGATGTCCAAGTAGCGTCATCAGATGGGGGGGGGAACTGCATTTCCCCATCATCGCTTTTCTGTCCCACAATAGGGACAAGCAGCTTCCTCTTTCTTCACATGGGGAAGAAATGGGAAGCAAACAATGATCACGTGGCCCATTCGGGTGGGGGGGGGTGTATCCCGCTGTTTCTCCTGCACACAGCAGGAAATGGCAGCACCTTTTGCTACCATTTTCTGAGTATTTTTTGTGACAGGAAAATGAACAGAAGGAGTTAGAGACCTGCGGGAGGCGGATGGCATCATGAAAAGGACCCACGAAAATCTGTGAGTGCCTAGTAATGAGCATGTTGTAAAACGCTCGTCTGATGACATTCTCTTTCTGTAACTCTGACAGTATAGGGAATATCCATTGTTTCCTGGTTACACTGCAAGTCTGAAGAATGAGTTTGTTGTCATTGCTGCTATATTTCTCTTGCATTTCTAGCATGCTAGTTTATCCATTCTTACAACAGCCCTGTTAGGTATTAATACAGGTGAGGAACTCAGGCTGACACACTGGACTTGTCCAAAGCTACTCTAAGAGGGTCGAACTACACCAGGGGTGGGCAACCCATGGCCCTACAGATGTTGCTGGAATCCAACCCCAGCCAACAGCGCTAATTGTCAGCGGTGATGGGAGTTGTAGTCCAACAGCATCTGGAGTGCCACAGGCTCCCCATCCCTGATCTGCACAATCAGCAGAATCACATTATACTGCTCTGTACCACTTCAGACTGGAGATGGGTGATTAAATGTTCAAACTGATTTCCCATATAAAAAAGACTCCTTGCACATAGAAAACTAGCATGTAAAAGGGAGATAATTTTAACTTCATATGTTACATTTTGTATTTCGGAACTGATTCATGATGTCATTTAAAATTAAGCTCATGTGAATTGACGCCTGCTCACATATTTTGGAAGCAAAATACACAAGTTCTACACAAGGATACACGTTCCATACATGTCCATGTGTATTTTATACTCAGAAATGAGTCACCAAGTACAAAATGTGTAGCACAAAGTTGCACTGAATGGAAATGTGATCCCATCTGTCTTAGACGCAAGTCCACCATTGTTGGTGTGTGCCCATGGAGAGCCTTAAAACACAGCTTCTCTGTAGACCCCGAGTATTCCAAGGAAAATAACAGAGACAAGGCAAGGAGATTTGAGGGAAAGGGGTCAGAGGAAGGTGTAAATGGCTAAAATGTTATGCAAGAGCTAAACAGCATGGTTACAGGGATGTGCATCACTTGAGACCCTTATAGCAGTTTCCATAACTTCCTAAATTCCCTGCTTGACCACCATTGGATTTAAAGTCAGCAACTCAAGTGGAAGACACAGCCCTGTGAGGCACCAAAGGAAGTCCACAGGTGGACCATATTGCATTTAGAACCAGACTTTGGACCCAAGGGGTAAAGCTTTCTCTTTCTCTTTCAAATCAACACAGAACTTCTCTGGGCGACAAGATGATATAAGAGAAGGAGAAGGAAGACTCTAGCCATGGAAACATGGGCTAGGCACCATGGTAGAGAGAGGATTGTGCTAGGAAAAGATCACAAGGAATGGCCTTAGAAGGAAAGCAAAACCTGGATTGATTGTAGAGCTGAGCTGGAACCCACGGATGTTCTGAGCATCCAAGCAAAAGGAAAGAATTATTGGTGCCCAAACTCAAGGGTAGTTACAGACTTTGAAACAAAGAATATAAAGGACTCTGTGGCATTGGATGGAGGTCTGCATAACAGAAGGCATCATGAAGAGTACCCAGGTGGTACTTTAACCAGCTGATCTTTCTTGGGATGTCAACGCTTCAGGATTGGACCATATTTCCTGCCAAGGCTCTGGACTGGCCAATTTACATGTACCTTCATGAGTTGGCTGCCCGGCAATGACTTGGCAGGTAGGCACTTCCACATATCTGCAGTTCCATGGGAGCAGTTCTCTTTAATTTGATCAATGGAGGATGAACATCACTGAACAATTAGATTCTGACCCTCTTTGCAACCATCCGGGGCTTTGTTCTCGTTCCCGGCAGCCTTCAAGCCTTTGGTTCAGCTGCCCTTATTGGAACAAAATAGATTCTTTAGCCAAGGTGTTAGGGTGATGTCAATAAAAGGACAAAGCACAAACTAACTACGCATGTACAGAGAGACAGCATATCTGAACTCCTGTGCAACACTGGCCTGTATACCCCTACTAAACTATATATTAAAAAGCAAGTCTTGCTTCAACATTTTATAAGACGAAACAAGTCCCACATGTCAAGCAGTTTCTCAAAGGACATTTCTATTACCATCATTTGTGGCATTTTATATCATGTTGCTTTTAATTAACATATTGTTAATGAAAAGAATAGCGTTCAAGAGAAGGGGATAGGGCAGATTCTGAACCCAAATGAATCAGTGATGTAAACGTGTTAACCTGTATCTCCGGAAAGTTATACTTACAATTGCAAGACAAATCATGCAGTCATTTGGAAAAGAGGAGGCAACTATTTTTCTTAGCTGCCCAATGCAATGAAAACCAGCAGTCATTATGCAAGAGAGATAAAAAGCTGGCAGAAGAAATTACTTATAAACTTAAGCAAGCTATGATAGTTCAACAGAGTAATCACGAAAGGAAGCAGGGACCTACGATATATAATTCTCAACCAATCCACAAGCCAACTTAAAGCCAAGTAGTTCCTTTGCTGTGTTGTGGAACAGACTTTAATATTTATTTTCTCTACAGGAAGAAAATGAAAAATATGCTAACGCAGCAACAAAATCACAGAATATTTTATTTCCCTTAAGGGCACCTGGCGCAGCAGCTGATTTTAAAATTTAATTCCTTAGAGATTACATTGCTTTGCAATTTTATATCTCCAGGTTCATCACCCATGGTTTAGAGGCCCCAAAGAACTTCATAAATATTAGTCGCTACATTAGGAGAAACACATATATGCAGCCAGCTTTTTATAGTAGAGAACAATGAATACAGTGAATCAAAGCAGGCCAAACAAATTAATAAGCAAAGTGCTCTTTTAACAAAATGGTGATCCTTGCAAGTCTGGAAATAATTATATTATCTCATGGAAGTTCAGCTACGTGAGGCTGGAAGGTCATATTTCTCTGGTTACGTTTCTAGAAAATATTCCTCGTATCTTCATAGCAACTGTTACTATAAAATGAACATGGCAAGATGTGTAAGCTGGTTGATTTTGCTTTTTTCTTCCCTGTGACTACAACTGACACTGTCAAGCTGTCTACCTACTGCTCAAACTGAAATGGAAACTCAAACGTGTGATCTTCTGGTAGGAAGCTATCCAGGGACAGGGTCTTGCATACTGCGCAAGTTCACCGCCAGCCTTAGGGACCTTGGGAGTAAGCCATATTCTTGATGAGTATTGCAGTAGGCATAAGGGTAGCCATGTGTCCTTTTCACAGGGGACAGCCCCTATTTGAATGGCTGCCCAGACCAAGAAATGGTGGGCTTTGAAGCTGCACACCAAGAGCACTTGGACAACAAAGCATACAGGTAATCTGGTCACAGCCTTCCACTGCATTTTTCATTAAATGGTAATAATAATAATTTCTAAATATGTATCCATACATATAAGTTAGCATATGCAAACTTTATGGAAATCGGTCCTCTTTTGTCCTCTTTTTAAGTGATATATGTCCTTTCTCTTTCAGGGGTGGAGGCATTCACAAGTGGCCGCCCGACTAGGTATATACTTGATGGGTATTGCACTGGGGGTGGGCAAGTGCCTATTTCTGCTTTGGCAAAGGGTACAGGAACAGAACAAAGTGGAAGCAGGTGATGGCAGGACTCAAACTGAGCCGGATTCTCCAAAGAGTTTCAGGTTTCAGGCACAAGGGATGGAAGCAGTAGGGGACATTACTACAGCTCTTTGCTATGCTGCCCTGTTATGCAGAGTGGCGCTCCACTTAGGCTTTGCTCCAGCCTGGTCATGAATCTGGGAAATGGATGCTAATGGGCAATTTACTGCATCCCCCCTCCCAAAATAAACCTAGGCATTTGGATTGTACCTGCCACTACCAGCAGTGAGGCTGATTCAAGTTTTGCCTAGACTGATCTAAGTGCTAGGGCTCCATCACACCTACTTTTTCCCCCCGGTTTGTGTCTGCGGTTTCCCCTTCCGTTTCCTTAGCGAGTCGAGCACTGGGCACTTTCACGTCTGTGTGTTGTTGCACCATTTCAGCTCATGTATCTTTTCACCTGTATCGCTACTATGCCAACAAAATCTCCCACCCTGTCCCCTACATTGTGTTGTCAGAATTCAGGCTAGAGGACAGATAGGCTGAATTCAGACGACACAATAAGCAACTGGAGGGGGGGAAACAATCATCAGTTGTATTGACTATCGTGTCGTCCGAATGATGCCATAGTCAACTCAGCACTGATCCTAATCCACACCACAGTTGATCATTTATTACCATGTTGTGTGGGGAGTACCCCCTAGATGAACAACTGTAAAGTTGATTATTACCCCACCATTGACTATTGTGTTGTCCGAATCTTCTACCTGTGCCCCATTAATGTCTCCTGTGCTCAACATAATTTTCTTATTGGCATCTTTGTTACACTCCAGCAGAACCAAAACTTAGTGGAGGGGAGGAGTTAGGCCAGCCTTCCAATGTGTTGGACCAGGGGCCATGCTGGCTGGGAATTATGGGAGTTACAGTCCATCTCATCCAGTGGACACTTGGTTGAGAAAGTCTTCAGTAGGCAGAACTAGATAGAAGGGTAGATAGAGTAAACAGATCCCTAAGGGTGCCTCTACAAGAGCGATTTAAAGCTCTTTCAAGGCGCATTACAGATTTTACCTCTACAAGAGCGAAGCGCAAATCGGGGGTTGAGACGCTTTTTACCTCCGATTATTCGCATTATCGAATGCGCGTTAAATAGCGACTTAAAATTTACCGTGGGAGTTAAAGCGCCTTATGGCCATGTAAACATGCGATTCTCCGCATGTCAACAATTTTAAAGCATGTTTCATACAGCCCGTAATGCGCTTCACCGCCTCTCGTGAATAGGTATTAGGAGTAAATGCGCTTATCCGTATATGCACATAATCGGGCAACCGGGCGTCAAAGCAAAATCTTGTAGAGGGGACCTTCATCCTTTGCTGTCTCTTGGGAAATATTTACCCACAGAGCCCTCTCCCCCCACTGCTTATTATGGCTTACAGGAAAAGCCTGGTTGAAAATGCCATCTCTGCAAGAAGCGAGAATATCAGCGGGGCGATAAGGCCTTTTCCATAGCTGCTTCAGGACTTTGGAATTTCCTGCCTGAGAGATTTGGGAAAGGTTTGTCTTCATTCATCTTTTGGAAACAGCACAAGGCATATCTGTTTCATCCACCACTTGGAGGCTGGAATGTTTTTGACTGCTGGGCTTTGATTTGAACGACTGATAGCATCTCAGTTTGACTCTAATTTTCATGTTATTGTATTTTAAATGCGGGTTTTGGATGTTCATTTCAGTTTTATTGTGATTTTATTTTTGTTACTTGCTTTGAACAGTTGGAAAGGCAGAGCTCACATTTGGAAGGCGTAAAGCCTCAGCAGCCTCTCTCCCTCAGTAGCCAAGTCTCTGCCTGCGGGCCAGCTGTTGGCATGGCTGATGACAGTAAGCACGAAGGGGCTCCTTTCACAATTCCATTTCCTTCCCTGCCTCTTGCTTCTTTCAACAGCAGCAGGAGTGCTACCTGGGGGCAACAGCCGCTGGTGCAGCGGAGGCAGGAAAATGAAGAGAAGAGGCTGCAATGGGAAAGAGTGCAGTTTTTCCCTCACAGCTGAGGCAAGGGAAAAGGCAGGTCACAGACTTGGGCTCCTCACCATGGAACAGACTGCTAGGGACCCCTGCGCTATACCTGACATTCCCCCACCACCTCGGTAGCACCTGTCTGTTTTTCACCAAAAAATTTGAGGAACCGAAGTTTATTGTCTGTCTGGTGAATGAGAAATCTGAGAATGACTTGAGAGGGGCAATCGATATGTCATCCTCTTTATGCAGCTCTACTCTTCTGGGGTTGAGCTGTTGCACATGCTACTTAGCTCTGCGAAGGAGAGACTGAGGAAGAGAGAAGGAAAGCTGACTGTGGATGATAGGAATTGTAGTACAACACAGAGGTCCTCAAACTTTTTGGGTCAGTGGGCACATTTGGAATTTTGAGAGAATATTCTGGGCATTTTCACAAAGTGGTTACCATGGGGAGGGGTTTACCCATTTATTTAAAAGTTGCCATGGTGGGCATGGCCAGTCACAAAACATTCATTTCTCCCAGAGCTGATCTACATGCTAGGTTTTTAACGTTTTATAAGGGTTACGAAAACTCTTTGGGCCACATGACGCACTCCCTTGAATGATGTATACTCGAAGTTTTTTAAAACTCACTTCAGCTATATACAATGGTTTTACTTTTAATAAATTGTTTTAAGTAAAATAATGTGTCCTTCCTTACCGTTTGTGATTCATGGGGGCAGTGCTTCGTTTACCGGTGCCCAAATGCTTAGCAGTTGATCGGTGGGGAAGAAAAAGGGGCTAAGGAGGAAGTGGGCAAGTGAACTACAACACCCACAATCCTTAGCCCTATGCTCATTGTAAAAATGAAACAGAAAGAGACGGGGCAGAAGAGTGTGTGACGGTACACATCACTTTGAAGACTGAAGAATTTTTCTCCTGTAACGTGAGTACTCCTTAATGTGGCCTAAGACGTTTTAGAATGCACCTATTTAGGATGTTTTAAAATACTATTTAAAACGTTCCAAGGGACTGTGTAGATAGGTTCTCAGAAGGCAAACAAGTGAGACTAAAAGAAAAGTAACTTGCCCAAGAACCTACGTACAAGGCAGAGGTGGGATCTCAGTGCCACAAAATCACAAAAACACTTTTGAACCCAAATAAAGTTGGCAGTGGAGAGCAGCCCCTCACCTTGCTGCATGCCAGCCTCCCAGTAATATATATAGTTAAGCAATGAAATGAAAAGCAGAAAGGCCAGGGAACCTGGCAGGTGCCCAGAGAGGTATCTGTAGACACCACACAGGAGACTCCAGATCTAGGGGGCACCAGGTTGGGGAAGGCTTATCCAGATCAACTATTCCTGGATAGGCACAGAGCTCACATGTATGGAGACCAGAACGCTGGGTGTGAAGGCGTGGCTGGAAATAAGGACAATTTTAGGAATTTCTAGATTTAGGTATGTGCAACTCAACTGGCAGGCACAGATTTCACTGCCCCTCCTTCCCATGCATCCCTCTTTCCCCCCCCCCCCGGAAAACACTATAGAGAAGATTGGGGGACCCTGCTGAATGAGGGAGGGAGGCTATGCTATGGAGAGATCCCCCCCAAAAAAAGTTTGGTGCCGACTTTTCAATGTCCAACCCCTGTTTGGAATATTAAGCCTTTATCACATGTACCATTTCCCCCCGGATTGCTTCTGTGGGTTCCCCCTCTGTTTCCTATGCGAATCTAGCGTTTTTAATCACACATGCTTGGTTTTGCTCCGATACCTCAGCTCAGCCTGTTGAATATGCCTGAAACAGACTTTGCCCATTCAGGGTTGAATCGAAACAGAAACTAAAAACGGAGTACTCAGGGTGCGAGAACAGGTCCTGCGCTGAAGAAGTGGATCAAAGTTGCGGTGAGTGTGCTTAAAACCGAGCGTGTGATAACGGCCTTAGCCACTCACCAAAGGGGTATCTACATGGACCCTTTACTCCACCCCCAAGTCAATCATGTCAGATGATGTACAGCCCTCTCCATAGCTAGCATGGTGTTTCTTGGCCTAAATCCAGTCTTTTTCCAAACTCATTTTGTGATGGATTTTCCCGTCATTGTGGATACAGCGCAGTTTGGGTGTCCATGTGACCTCAGCTGGCTTTGACACAGGCTGGTGGAAGCAGCGCTGATTGGCAGAAGGGAAAGTTGTGTGGGGTGGGGGCACGGTGAGAGCAGAGGGCGAAACATGGCTATCTGGAAGTAACTTATTGTCTTCCATTGCACTTTGTGGAGGACAGGAGTGGGGTGGGGAGCCAGCCCTGCCACTTTGAAACTGCGCTGTTGCACATGTAGGTTCAATTGCTGCATTTCCACACTTTAGTGCTTCACTATTTTGCAGTTGTACAGATGTGCACTTAGGGCGCCCCTCCCAAGGCAGGGAAAAAGAGAGGCATGAGGGTGGATGTTTTCAGGTCTACTCAGAAGTAACTCTTCCATTTCACTTTATGAGCACGTGAGCAGGTGTGGGGGAAGCCTGTCGATTCAAAGCTGTGTAGGTTCACAGAAACATCCTTTCACTGCTACGCAGTTGAGCAGAAGAAAAAATACTTTCAGAACCTCATCATCAGTTGCTATTTGCTGTGTAGTACAGACGTGTAACCAATCCTGCAAAATTTCAGTGCAGGATATTCTACATTTAATCCTGCCTGTGTTTCATGGTGGTTGTCGCTTCACAACTGCAATCCTGTGGGTTTTACGGGGGAGATCAGTAGTGAAAGTGGTGCCATGTAGACGGCCCCTAAACTGTGTGGGGTGTGCTTGGGTTGGTTCTAAATGTCAGACCAACGGAAAGAAGTACACGCAATAAGAAATTCGGGAAGAAACTTCATAGGAAGCAACTGTTTCCAAAGTCACTGGCCTTAAAACAAGAACCAACTGATAGCATTAGGAACTCAATACTGTGGTATGTAAGCTAATGATGCAGGAATGTCCCCAGTACTGGCAACTTCACTTTTCACTTGTGGAGAGTTTTGTTTTGGGCTGTAATGCAAGGATCCATGAATGTATTCAGTAATAACCAATGACGAGATTAAGCCTCATGCTGAAGAGGATTTAAACAGAGAAGTTGAACTTTCATTTCTGCTTTTTTGGAAGGGAAAAAATGCAGCATTTCCTGAAAGGAGAGTTGTTTTCCATTGTTCTGCCCAAAATGAAATCACTTGGGTCAAACTTTTGAAAGAATGTTTTTGATACGAACGTTGCCACTGGGTGGGTAGAAGAATCCATTTAAACAACCTACCTTCCACTCTTTTGCACATTTTTCTCCCCTGTGTGATGATCCCAGCCATTTGGCAATTCAGCAATGAACATATTTTCATCATACTTGTAATGTTTCACTGTTTTATGATATTTATCTGTGATGTAAATGCTGTTTGGACTTCCTATGGTAAGGCTGGTAAGTGGTTAATTCTATTGGGAAGGGGGAGTGAGTGAATGGAATGTTGATGGGAATGCTGATTGGCTGTTGGATTCAAGGGTGAGGGTGAATGACAGTTGAAATCATTTAGCAGTTGGGAGTGAGAGAGAGTTGGGGTTAGTCTGCTGAAGAGGTTAGATCAGTGTAGGGTTTGTTTTTTATTATTTTGGGAATAAGGGGTAGCAGGAGGAGTTAGATTTGGCTTTAGAGGGTAGGGTAAGCAAGGATACATGACAACTGTATTGTAACAACCAAGTATTGAAACAAATGAAACTACAAAATCGATAACATGCATGAACTTACTTCTTGTTAAATAAAAGTTATTTTGTTTCACCCTGGATTGGATTCTTTAAGTTCCTGAGGTAAGGTACTGAGTTATATGGTGGGTGAGTGGGTCGTGACAGTACCATGCAGCAAATCATATCTCACTACATGATGATATCACTGAAGCCAAATGAACCCCCCTCTGTTGCCCTTACTGTGCAAGTGATTTCATTGTCTGACAGCACTGTGCTGCAAGACTTTCCCCTGATCCAGCTCTAGTCACCCATAGTTATGCAGGAATAGTTGAGGCATAATGTGGATACACACCTGAATGTGCATCTTCATCCCTAAGAAATTGTGCTCCAACTGGTCAACTATGGGTTTTTCTACAAGAAGCTTTTAACCCGCACCTTTACCGAGGCTTCTACTTCTAGATTCTTTTCAGAATTAAAATAAGCTCCTTTACACATGTTTTTTTCCAGTGGGGTCAGTGGGTTATTCCTTGTCTTGCTATGTGATCAAGTCACACTGTGGTATACAACCACCAAGTGGCGCTACAGTATAGTGGAATTCAAGAATTAAACACTATTTCTATCTCGTTATAGAAAAGAAATGCATGAATAGTCACAAAGCATGGGAGAGGCCCTTGAAGATAATGATGTCACGTTTAAACAACCTTCCACTCTTTTGCACATTTTTTTTCTCCCCTTCACGATCCCAGACATTAATAAAAGCCTTGTATAGAACGGCTCTGTGTGTGAATAGAACATAGGAAGCTGCCTTATACCAAGTCAGGCCATGGCTCTGTCTAGCCCAGTATTGTTGACACTGACTGGCAGCAACTCACCAGGGTTTCAGATAAGATTTTTTCCTAGCCCTACCTGGAGAAGCCAGGGATTGAACTTGGGTTTTTGCATGCAACTCATATGCTCTTCCACTAAATTAAGGCCCCTCTAGTGGATTGAAGCCAGGGAGGGTTGTCCAGTTGTCTGAACAATGGGGATCCTTCATTAGATGTTTTAAACAGAGGCTGATTAGCCACCTATATGGGATGTTGTAGTAGTGGATTTCCTGCTTCAGGAAACTCTAAACTAGATGACCTTTGAATCTATGATCAATTTGTTCACTCCCCTGGTACCTATCATTTTATGATGCTCATCATAAACCAACTCAAATCCTGACATTGTGGTTCTTGGATCCTAAGAACTCTATCAATATTTCCATTCATATTCACAAAGGGCTGCTTTGTTACAGTAGATGCCAGTTCAGATTAAAAATTTAGCAGATATATGTTCCTGTTCTGTAATACCGGTATGTGTGCAGCTACATGTCATTTTAACTGTGTGGCTTAAAAAAGCACGTATTTTATCATGTATCTTATTCATTTTGTAAGAGTCCATTCGCGCACCGCTCACCAACCCAGTTGGGACAACAAGCAATGTGCAAAGCTAGGGCCCTCGAAGGAGTCGTCCCTCTATGTGCCATCCAAGTCCTTTTCTCCATGCAGAGAGAGCACACAACTTTGTTTCCCTCTTTGAATGGAGCTCCATCCCTCTGCGCATGGAAAAAAGCAAAATGGCACTGGATTATGTCATGGAGGGGGGAGGGCTTTGGTAATGGACCCCTGTCCGCCCCCTGCAATGTCATCCAGCCTGCCGGAGTGTTTTAGGGTGTGTGTGTGTGCAGAATCTGGCCCCTGAACCAAAAATAACTAGGGATGTGCACTGGATCGGACCCGATCCACGATCCGAGTCCGGTCCAGTGGGAAATCGGATAAATTATCCGATTTCCGATCCCGCAGCTGGATCGGCCGATCCAATCCGAACCGGTCCGAAAAGGCTCCGAACCGGTTCGGCGGATCGGCGGGCGCCCACTGGCGCCCACCGCCGCTTCCATTGGCGGGCGCCAGCGGGCGCCCGCTGATGAAAGTGGACAGCGGGGGGGGGGAGGGGGGCGCTTACCTTCTCGGCCCGTCCGCTCCCGTCCGGCACTAGCAGCTACTACCAGCGGGCTCCGCGGCCTGCTCCAGGGTGGCGCGCCGGGTGATGTCATCACCCGGCGCGCTACTCTAGAGCAGGCCGCGGAGCCCGCTGGTAGTAGCCGCCGGTGCCGGACGGGAGCGGACGGGCCGAGAAGGTAAGCAGGGGGTGCGTGGAGGGGAGGAGGGGGCGCGCGAAGGGGGGGAGGGGGGCCCTTACCTTCCCGGCCCGGCCGCTCCCGTCCGGCGCCGGCGACTACAACTACCAGCAGGCTCCGCGGCCTGCTCTAGGGTGGTGCGCCGGGTGATGTCATCACCCGGCGCGCTACTCTAGAGCAGGCCGCGGAGCCTGCTGGTAGTAGCCGCCGGCCCCGGACGGGAGCGGACGGGCCGAGAAGGTAAGCAGGGGGTGCGTGGAGGGGAGGAGGGGGCGCGCGGAGGGGGGGAGGGGGGCCCTTACCTTCCCGGCCCGGCCGCTCCCGTCCGGCGCCGGCGACTACAACTACCAGCAGGCTCCGCGGCCTGCTCTAGGGTGGCGCGCCGGGTGATGTCATCACCCGGCGCGCTACTCTAGAGCAGGCCGCGGAGCCTGCTGGTAGTAGCCGCCGGCCCCGGACGGGAGCGGACGAGCCGAGAAGGTAAGCAGGGGGTGCGTGGAGGGGAGGAGGGGGCGCGCGGAGAGGGGGAGGGGGCCCTTACCTTGCCGGCCCGGCCGCTCCCGTCCGGCGCCGGCGACTACTACCAGCAGGCTCCGCGGCCTACTCCAGGGTGGCGCGCCGGGTGATGTTATCACCCGGCGCGCTACTCGAGAGTAGGTCGCGGAGCCCGCTGGTAGTAGCCGCCGGCGCCGGACGGGAGCGGACGGGCCGAGAAGGTAAGCAGTGGCGGGGAAGGGGGCTTACCCCCCCCCCGGAGCCGTCCGCTTCTATCCGCTGGCGCCAGCGTATGGAAGCGGACGGCCCCAGGGGGGGTAGGGAGCGCGGGGGAGGGGGCTTACCTGCCGGGGCCGTCCACAGCAGACGGCCCCGGGGGGGAGGGAGTTAGGCCCCCCCTCACCCACCCGCCGCCATTTTTTCCTCATAGACTTGCATTGCAATGCAAGTCTATGGGGAAAAAAATGGCGGCCGATCCAAAAATTTACGATTTTTGGGTCGGGATCGGACTCGATCCGGTCCGGGGGGCCTCCGATTTTGTCCGAACCGGTCCGTGACAAAATTGGAGGTCCCGATCCGGGTCCCGATCCGATCCGGGGGGTCCGTGCACACCCCTAAAAATAACACCCCTGTTACAAAAGCACAAATGGAGCTTCTTTTTGCTGAGTGAGGATCCCAACTCCTATGCGAGAGCATCAGTTGAACCTGGGGTACCAGCTGAAGGGACCACCAAGCTGAGCTCAGCGGCTTACCAAAAGATGTGCTACAAAACACAAAATATTGCAAGTAAAACTTGTGATAGTTCTGCCATGTTGCATAGGGCACTGCCACTACTCAGAATGTGGCTTTTTGAACTTTGGCTTGTGCAAACTGAAGCACAGTGACTGGAGATCAAGGTTTGGGGCAATTCTCAGTGGACATCACACCTGCTCCAGCGCCATAAACCTTCTGGGTGGCCCTGCAAAACTGAGTACAGGGAGGAAGGGCACCAAAGGCACACTTCACCCAGGGTGCTAGAATTTATCCCAGGGTCGCCCCTGAGTGGAACATTGAGTACTGAAGCTACTTTAAACCAAGTCAAACCATCGGTCCACCAAATTCTAGGTTGTCTAAGACAGGATCTACACTACTGCTTTAAAATGGTTTATAACATTAGTGACAACTGTTGGGGCCCAGGACGCACTCCATATACAGTTTTCAAACCATTTTCAAAGTGTCCTATATCCTGCTTGGTGTAGATCTGGCCTAACACAGTCTTATAGAGGCTTCAGACTCTCATAGGCCTGAGATCCCTTGCCTGGATATATCTCCCAGGTCCATCTGAATGCAATCCATGTGCTCTGCCACTAAGCGATGGTCTCTTGCACTCTAGCTGGGCCCCATCTTGAATACAACAGCATCCACTCATCGCAGCAGATCCTGAACCTGTCACCCGTGAAATATCAGATTTAACTGCTGGTGATTCACAAATGTCTTCTCTACCCTTTGATGTTGCTTTCCAGGTGCCTGTGTCCTGTTTAAGTCCAATGCAGTCCAATGCAAAGATAATAAAGGTTAATACAATTGCCTTTTTTCTTTTTAAAGGAAAATCAGTCCTAGCCATCTCACTTCGTAAGGAAATATTTTTCAGCCTCCTTTTGCCATGCTCAGTAGATTCTTGGCAGGGCTGGAGATAGGGTGATGCGACGGACAATTTTATTGCGAACTATCTTAGCTGCCAAAAAGCTGCTCGAGCACTCAGAACAGCAGACAAAGTCCCGGCTGCACATGCCTTTGTCTGAATCAAAAGGAAAAGGTGGGAGTTTCCCTGGCAAGGCGCAAAGCCAGACAATTCTGCTCTCTTGCCAGAGTTCAGAATGTTGCTTCGGCTGCATTAGCGCACACTACTCTTTTCTAAAGGAGGTTTACAGAACTGAGCTATAAAGTTGTATGTTGCTTTAGACCAATGGTTCCCAACCTTGATGTCCTTAGACTACAAGCCCCATCATTGCTGACCACTGGCTGGGGATGATGGGTGATGTAACCCAACAACATCTAGGGCCCAAGGTAGGGAACCACTGATCTAGAACAACAACTGCTCTGCTTGCATTGTGCGAAACATCATCTGTCTTGCACCAATTGGAGGACCACTGCTGCCACCAGCTAAGTCCACCAGGGAAGCCCAGTGGCACAGGAGATGGCCCAGCAGAGGACACTAAACCAAGGAGCCCATCAAGCCTGGAGCCAGGCCTGCCTTGAGTCCAGCCCTTTACTCTCCTATGGAGGGGCCATAACCAGTGGAGGCTGGTGGCTCCAATGTCAATACATAGAAGGCCCCATGTTTAATCTCCGGCAGATCCAGTTAAACAGTTATCCGGGCTGGAAAAGCTGCTTTCTGCTTGAGAATCTGGAGAGCCACTTCCATTCAGAGTAAGCAATACTTGGCTAGATGGACCAACAGTCCAGCTCAGTATTAGGCCGCTTCACATGTTAATCTTTTCTTACCTATAAAGCATTGTCGGGGTGGAGGGGTAGATTGCCCCTATGCCCAGATCCTCGATGGTCCAAAAGATGTTCATGGCAGTGGCCGTGCAGTATGACATCTTCTCCTTACTCCACCCATTATAGCTTTTCTTTGTGCTGGAAGAGGCTCAAATACAGCAGTAACTACTCATAGCATTAAATCCTGAATCTGGCACCTGGAAAATATCAGGCAGAGATTTTACTGAGTTCTGTGCCTCTGCAAGCATGGAGAAAGGGACTTGGACAGTGTTCTTCCTAATGCCGGTTGAGTTCCTGGCTTTGTGTGATGCCTGGAGTCCCCCTGGGAATGCCTCACAAAGCAACTCAGCTAGCACATTCCCAGTGTTATCTCTGATCTGAAGTTGGAGATAATGGGGGATTCCTCTAGGGGTGGGGCTTAGAAACCAAGACTCTCCCAGAGGCTCAGTGGGCCAGATTCGGGACTGCGACAGGCCGGATTGGTCAGTGTATCTACACCCCTGATACAAAGAACTGGTAGTCATCTACTCCTATTGTGAAACATACTTGGGAACATTGGTATAGTGAGAATAAAACTAGCCCTCCATCCCAGATATCCCGATCTTCCCAGACAAGGATCTCACACTGGGTTGTAGCCCTGCATATACTCATCACTTGCCATAAGGTTGGGTGTTTTGCTTATGTATAATCAAAGCTGCATCTGAACATCTGCAGTGATGTTCAGGACTTCTAAGTAACTCGTACCAACTCCCCCACCCCACCAACACATCTGTGTCTGGGATTAAGAAGGTGGGACTTCCAGGTTAGAAAGTCTGACTTTGAGTCAGGGTTGTGGCCTGTCATTTTTGAAAAATAATCACGGAATATCACCCACACCATGGGGAAGATATATATAGAGAGGTTGATATTATAAAGGTTCAGCAGTAGATATGGCAATGAATCCTGACAAAGGCTGTAATCCTCATGCCTGGTATGCACATCTGTCACACATTACAGCACACCTGTCCTTTTTCTTACTCTACCATATTGTAACCCATTCAGGGTGATCGTCTTGTATGAATCATCTCATATTTGACGGCCGTCCACATCCACCAGTGCACCAAAAATATAAAATAAAATGTGCACAGTACATTTAAAACAACAGCAAAACTACATAACTATAAAAGTGATTACCTTTCTGTTCACCACCCAGGCCTTTTAAATAACTCGTGTCGTCTGGGGCTCTCTGTTCTAAAATATGTGCTTTTAATTTTGAGTTGCTGCCTGTGAGTTTTGTTTCTTATATTTTATGTTGCTTTTCATCGTCTAGTTTTATGTTCTATTTTGTATCTCAGTTGTCTTTCTATTTATTTATTGTAAGCTGCCCAGAGAATTTTATGTGATGGGGAGGCATACTAATGGGTGTATGTGGGTGGGGGTGGGGGGAAACGATACATTCCATTACCCCAGAAATCTTCATCATTTACCAAGAAACCTGTAGTCAGATGCAGAAGTACAGTTCCTCCAAGAACAAAGCTGCAATGGGAGTAGAATTATTTCGCAATTCTAGAATAATGGTTAGTCATTGTTTTCAGGAAACATCCCTCAAGAAAACAAATTTCTTGAAAGGACAAATAGGGGGGAAATCAGTGCTTCTGTCCTTCGAACTGGTTGCAGGCTACAGCCCAGTTTTTACGCAAGACTGGCAGTTTTGTAATCCTTGGGAGTGTCGAAATGAAGGACGGTTGTCACCAGGGCTGGGGGGTGGGGGCAGCTGTATTTCCTCACATTACTTTAAGGTGGCCTTCCGCAACCTGGTGCTGTCCAGATGTTTTGGACTCCAGCTCCATCAGATCCAGGCAGCATGGTCAATTATCAAGAATGCTGGGATTTGTAGTCCAAATCTTCTAGAAGGCATCAGGTTTGGGAAGGCTGCTTTAAGAAGCAAGTATGTAGGAGAGAGCCTTCTCCATTGTGGTGCTTGTCCCCTGGAACTCTCTGCCTCAGGAAGTTTGTTTATAAGACTCCTCTCATCATCTAGAAACCTTGTATACCCCATAGAGGTGGTGCAGTGGCTCTGCATTGTTGATATGATGCAGCTGCCAACTCACAGCCTCCATGGGCCTTTCCTCCGGAATTACCGTGAGTTTTTCCTTTGCTCTGAGGTCACCACCTTCTTTGCTCTGTCTGTCAGTGGTGACCTCACTTCGCATTGAGGCTGGGAGCATTCCGGGGACAAATTGAGGCCCAGGGTAGGTCAGGGGATGTGTGGGAAGGCTGGGCAGAGGATTGAATGGCCGTTGGTGGTGTCTGGAAAGCTTGCACTAGCTCCTGCTGTGGAGATTTGCAGCTCACATCCCACAGCTGCGATGCCGCTGGGTTTTGAGGGAACTAGCAGCAAAGCAGCAGCATCAACACACACCCCTTGATATTTTGGTGAGGTCTGTTAACTCTCAGACAATAGATGAAGCCATGGTTAGGCTGTTAACTCTTTTGCAGCAAATGGTTAGTGAGCATGTTTAAACCATAGTTATATAGCCACCATGGTTAGGAATGGTTCACACAACACACTAAGTCATGGTTCCTATGACATGTTAAGCCATAATGTTTAGCTTGAACACTTAACCATCTTAGTTTAGCATGTTGTCTGAACAGAGCCATTGTGTAGCACTGATTTTCATCTCCTCCAGGTTCTTTAGTTTTTTCTGCTGCAATATTGTTTGTTTAATTGAATGTAATTATTTTATTGTTATTTTTCCTATCCAATTATAGTCACCTTTGGGTGTGTGGGGGGTGTTCCACTTTGGGACCACACAATGGAACTCAATTTTTTATTACACAAGCAAACAAAATTAGTCAAGAAACTGGGAAGTATAAACTAATATATTTAGGCTGCAATTTTATACACACTGAGCTCAGGGGTGTTTACTTTGCAGTTAACATTCATAGGAGAGCTCTAAAAAAATGTGTTGTTTCTTTCAATACCCTAACGCTGCAAAGACTGTCTAGAATGCAGTGCATATATTTCTAAACTTGGCACATAATAATAATGCATCTCATTTGGTTGTTATGTTTCCAATTTAAGGGAGGGCTGAGAGGAAATAGATCCGAATCCCTCATTTGGTACTAGGTTTAGGCATTTAACCCATAAGATGTCTGACATGCAGACAATAGGTCAATCAAACGAAAATGCCTTCTCTGGCAACTATCAGCCTGTTGCTAAGGGACAAGATGAGTTTTTGCCAAACCTCATGAACAATCACGGAGCCTGCATCCTCCCCTCTATTGCAGCATCACCGCAAAGCTTGCTGACAGTTGCTTCCCGTTCCCTTTAGTGACATTGTGCAGCACCACCACCAATGTGAAGGCGCAGTTGTCACCACGTTCTTCTTTCACCCTTCAGAAGCCTTTCTCTTCTACCTGGCACTCGGGCCCTTCCAAACATTGGTTTGTCTTATCACCAGCACAACACAACTCATTCATTAGTGAGATTCGTTTCAGAGCTGGCAACAATGGCCCTTGACAAATTGTTGCTGCCCCGTCTGTAAATAAAATTGAAATGTCAAGGGCTCCAGGTTTGCTACCATCCAGAGTGTTTAAGGGTGGGGGGGAAAGCAACACCAGAAGGGTCCAAATTAATATTTTAGAATGCAAAGATGCAAATGTAACGTGGAGAGCTGGCAGATGCTCGTTTCCCATGCCAATGCGAATATGTTGAACAATGAACTTCTGTATCTTGATGTGGGTTCTTAAGATTTTGATCAGAGACTTTGCCAATCCATCTTTATCTGCAGCATGAAGCATTTAAGTCCTGTCTGAAGCTACCTTCCCATTCCTTTTCAGCATATTTGTGCTTACAAAGTACTTCTGTGGGAATAAACTTCAGTAATACATGGTGGTGGTGGTGGTTCAAAAAGGGTTTTTAATACCAAATGAACATGTCTAGAGCACTCACACACTATTCCTTTCCTAATTTGTAACTTGTAACACAATGGGAAACCTGTCAGGAAACTTCTATGACAGAATGGTTCCACTATCATCTCTATCATCTGACATATTAGGTTCTTCTCCTTCCTCCAATGTGCCCACCTTGAAAACCAATGATTTGTTGGTGGGTTGTTCAGGTTGGCTAACAAGCCACCCTGAAGAAAATGTCCTGGGTTCAGACAACACACTAACTCGTGGTTCAACAACAACCGGCATTCAATCACTGAGTGTGAATTAGCGTGTTGTGTGAACAGCAGGGTGACCAGATAAAATCCAGGTCAGGGCTCGTGTAACTTTAACAGTTGTAGAGAAAAGGGAATTTCAGCCAGTCTCATTCGTATGCAATTAGTTCCTGGTGAAATTCCCTCTTCATCTCAACAGTTAAAGTTGCAGGCACTATACTAGAGTGACCAGATACAAAAGAAGGCAGGGCCCCTGCAACTTTAACAGTTGTGATGAAGAGGGAATTTCACCAGGAACTAATTGCATACAAATGACACTGGCTGAAATTCCCTTTTCTCTACAAAGTTACACGAGCCCTAACCTGGATTTTATCTGGTCAGCCTAGTGAACAGCCCACTGTGACTGGCCCAAGAACATCCCAAGTGTCTATAAAATGGGGTGGGGCTGGGGAGGAGAAAGTTGTGATAATAATAGGTTGCCAAATATCACCTAGTGATTATATGGCTGAAATAAAATTTAAATAGGGACTTCTCATACCACACTCTTAGGGCCAAACTTCTACATGTTTGGTGCTCCCAACATGATTTCCTTTTCCTTTTCCTTTATAAAAGCAAGGGGGCTGATTTTGATTGGGCCACGGGGGTGGGGGAGTGTCAAACCATTTCTCCAGATGGGGGAGACTTTCTGAGAGATGATATTAGCCATAGAAAGAGGAGATCTGTGAGTTCACATTTTTAAGAACCAAACATCTTTTCTGCCCTTTCTTCGATTTCTGAAAACTATTTCAACTGTATTCTGTGATTGGATTTCCTGCTCTTTTTAAACTTTAAAACAGTTAAACTTTGAGATTTAACTCTTTCCCCCATGCAGTTTTCGTGATTGAAATCACACATACACATCAAAACAGCTGCTATTAATAGAAGGTTTTGAGGAGGGCAGTGTAGATCTGGAAAATGGTGAGGGAAGGTTAAACACTCCTCCCCCCTGCCTTGCCATTACTCCAAAAAAAAAAATCTCAGCCTCTCCCCTCTATGCTTTTAAGTAAAACATAAACCTCAGCATATTAATACTGAAATCCTGGTGGGCTTGAAGCTAACAGCGGAGGTCAGGAGCAGGGCTGGATTGCAGAGATGGAAAAGCACAGCTGCTCATTGTATGATTTTTGCAACTCTACAAAAATATTGTGGGAATGAAGTCATGATGGCTGATTTTGATGAGGAGCCATCTACGCACTACCACTGTATGCCCGGAAAGGAAAAAAGGAAGAGAAAGTAACAGGCTCTAAGTCAGCCTTCCCCAACCTGGGGCTTTCCAGATTGTTGGACCACAATTCCCATCATCTCCAGCCAGCATGGGGTGATGGGAGTTGTAGTCTAGTACATCTGGAGAGCGCTAGGTTTAATGAAATGATGAAGGCATCTGTATTCAACTCTACAGCCAAAGGAATCACATTGTGACATTTTAGCTTCATCATAACTCTGTGCAGTAAATTAAGCTGAGAGATACAGTGACTTACCCCCCAAAATACACAAGTGAGTTTCATGGCTGAATTTAAAACGTGGATTTCCTGCATCTAAACTTTGAGCCACAGGCCCTACCTATTGAGTCAGTTATGAAGGATGCCTCCATGTATAAATCACAGCTTCTGCATTTCAAATTCATACAAGGGAGGGCCTGATCTTTCCCCAGACTCTACTCACACATATTTTAAAGGAGAAAGTATGATTTATAAACTAATTTCCTGACATGAACCTACACATGCACTACGCTCAACATCTAAGGTCCTCCTACAAATGCCTGCTCCAAAGGAAGCTCGGAAGATGGCAACAAGGGAGAGGGCCTTCTCTGTGGTGGCCCCCCAATTGTGTAACAATCTCCCTGACAAGGCCTGCCTGGCGCCAACATTGTTATCTTTTCGGCACCAGATCAAGACTTTCCTCTTCTCTCAGGCATTTGGCAATAGCTGAGGAGCCTGGGTTTGTTTTGTTTTGTTTTTAGGTTTATAGCTTTGTAAAGTTATTACAGTGGTTTTAAATGTATGTGTATATTATGTGTATATTGTATGTTTTTGCTGTTTTAATTTTTGTATATTGTTTTTAATTGTTTTAATCCTATAAACCGCCCACAGAGCTTCGGCTATGGGGCGGTATACAAAGGGAATAGTTACCAGAAGGAAATAAAATCGATATTCTTCCATATCTCAGGTCAAAATTGAGAAAACTTTACAGCATGAAATCTAGCACTCGCAGGAAAGAACCAGGCAAGTTTCACATGTAATTGAATGGAGGTCTCTGAGAGTTGTCCCTTCAGATACTTGAACCAGGCTTGGAGTGGGGGAGAGAGAGCTTGCAGTGGCAGCTAATAATGTAAATCTGAAGCAGTATAAGCCGCACATACAACTGAATACTTTTACAATTGTCACAAACGAGAAAGGGATTTCAAATCAGTGTCTAACATGCGCACTCAGACAGACTTCTTGCAAAGACCTTTACTGACTGGTTTTCATCCACATTTATAGCTTTCATAACTTTCAACTAAAGGTTGCTGATCACAAATACCTGCCATGAAGTTGTTATGCACATTCCTAAATACACCCTGGTGTTGTTTTTGTTGATGTTTAAATCTATATTTCTGCCTCTGCTACACTCCAGATAATTCCATTCTGATTATATAGTAGTTGAGAGTTTTCTTCTGGCTTCTTGAGGTTGAGATTTGGCTGCTCATCTTGTCCTTAATAATGTCTGTCTGTATGTGCAAATTGGTGGAGAAATATTTGTGGTTCATTTAGCAAGTAGCATGTTCTCAAACCACCAGTAAGTTGCTGATCTGTTCTGATATCACACTGGGCATTAGTGATAGCCAAAGATGGTCTGAAACAGAGTCCAATTGGCACACGCCATCCCCTCCTACCAACCCCAGATGGACCATCACTTTCAAAAGTCTTGCTGCTCCTTTCAGACACCAATTCCAGTCTTGCCTTTGTAAAGCAGGTTGCTTCCCCCTGCTTATAGTGCCTCTGGTTGCCATAAGCTTAGCAGCTGTGATGTCAGAGAAGTGTAGGGCAACCTTGGTAGAGGGAATTGGAAAACCTTAAATTGGAATTCCAAAGTCAATGAACAATTCCATTTAAATTATGTGACACCTTGTCAATACAAATCAGTAGAAGGGTAAAGTCACCATCCACTGATAAGTAGTTCTTATAGTATAAAGTACCTGATACTAGGCTGGGGCTATAATGCTCAAGAAAACCTGTTCCTAACTACCCGTTTCAGGCCCCAGCTACCTATAGCACCGGCAGTAAGGAGTGGGGTACAATTTAAAAGGATATGCAGTCAGAAGATGTTGGATCCGCTGTCTACTGCCAGTTGCTCATGCCCCTGCAGTCTGCCCTACTTCATCCTGTCACACAGAGGAGGGCCAGGATTAGTTACAGGAAGCCAGATTCTGGTTGGACATCAGTAAAAACTTCCTGACCATTAGAGCAGTACGACAATGGAACCAATTAACCTATGGAGGTCATGGGCTCTCCCACATTAGAGGTATTCAAGAGGCAGCTGGACAGCCATCTGTCAGGTATGATTTAAGGTGAATTCCTGCACTGAGCAGGGGTTGGACTCGATGGCCTTATAAGCCCCTTTCAACTCTACCATTCTATGATTCTATGATTCTACTTGAAGTGAACCTGGCAGGAAAAAAAAGGTCTGGAGCCGGGGCTTCAGAGGGTGAATCCATGTGCAGTTGGAAGGCTGCACATTATCTTTTGTGTCCTTTTAGAGCAGGGGTTTCGAACGTCTTTCAGCTGAAGGAGTGGATTCAATTTTGGAGAAACTCATCAACTGCTTTATAAAGACAAGATTAGAACTGGTATCTGAAAGGAGCAGCAAGATTTTTGGAGGTGTGAGGCAAATTTATAGAGCTATTCCTTCCAGTAACTAAGCTTTAGGAGAGGCATTTAAATTTTTTAGCATACTGGTGGGTGAGGAGGAACCACACAAACTCTGGAAAACCACCAAACCATCTATGGTCAGGGGAAAAGTTGGGGGAAAGGTGTATGGCCAAATGGGGAACATGGGAGGGACACATTGGAACCCCAGTGGGCCAAATCTGCCCCCCCATCCTGAGATTAAACATACTTCCACCCCACACTTTATATTTGAATTGGCGGGGAGGACACTACAACCATGTAGTTTGGGTTCAGACATCCTGCACATGCTACCTCTACTTAGGACCAGTTCACACACCATTTTCTACCGTATGAAGACAGCTCAACATCGATGTTTCCCAGATGACAGTCGATGGTTACTAAACTGGTTTTGTGACCATCCCAACATATGTTCCATTGGAATGCTCCAACATATGTTCTTGCCACATCTTGGAAAATGTTCAAAAATCAGGATGCGCAAAGACCTGAGGCATCATGATTTGATTGGGGCACGGCACAGTCACAAAACTGGCTCAACACTCCAAATTTACCGAGAAGGTTTATTTCTGATTTCTGTGAGAATTAGCTCTTATCTTCCATTGGCTCCCTTCCTTTGTCACAGTACTGCCTTGCTGGGATCCATCAAGAAGGTTCTATAGTAGAGAACATGGGAAGAATCCCAGTAGGTTGGATACAAGGTTCAGCTACTGCAGCATTCTGAGCCCTTTCGCATGCAAAAAAATATCTCCAGCTCACTGAAGGGCTGTTTTGCACTTCATGCTAGGACAGAGATGAACGACATGGTATCCTCAGTTTCCATTTCACTCCTGGGCCCCCTCCACAAGAATGCGCCTTTGCGCCTGGTTCCGCGATTATGCGCATTATCGCGGAGGCGCATTTACTCCTAATCCCTCTGCACGGGAGGCGGCGAGAAGCGGCGAAGCGCATTAAAAGATGCCCAAAAAGCGCTTTCCAGGTAGTTAATGCGCATAATCGCTTGTTCACACAGCGAAAATGCGCTTTAACGGCAGGAGCAAAATAAAAGTCGCTATTTAACGCGCGTTCGAAAATGCGCATTATCGGGGAGATAACGCGCCTGTACGCCCGTTTTGCGCTCCGCTCGTGTGTAGGTAAAATTTATAATGAGCCTTCAAGGCTCATTAAACGCCCCGTGTGGAGGAGGCCCTGGACACCTTCCTTGGGGCTCACTGAGATGCCCTAGCCTTCCCACTTTTAAAAAATAATTCACAAATTTTCTGTTGCTGCTAAAAACTGTGGGTTCAAAGGAGTTGTATAGTGTGCTGGAGCTGAGACCCCCACTTGTCCTTTGCCATACCTGCCATGGCAGCCACCTTGTGGTGGTGCCTAGGACAGTTTCTCAAATTGCCAGTTGCCCTCCCTACTAGTGGCTAGAGTGTTGCACAAGAAAAGTGAAATTAACTCCAAAGATATTCGTCTGCTTGTACAATAGGACCCATGAAAACTGCCTTGCACATGTATTTGAAGAACAGTGTAAGTGGCTGTCTTCCTTCCATTCATCCCTTTTTGGGGTAAACCTCTCTTTCCAAAAGTAGCCAGTCAGATGCCTATGGGAAGCTAACAATCAGCGCCCAAATGCAACAATTATGCCCTATTGTTTATCCCCAACATTCAGTAGCCAGAGGTAAGACTGCTTCTGTACATAGAGGCTCAGTTTAGCTGTCATGATTAATACCCATTCATTAACCTTTTAGCAGGTTGGAGGAAAGGCTTGGTTCTGTTTCTAATAAACGGAAATAAAAACAATCATTATGAGATTAGGAAAAAAGTTATGAATGACTTATTTTTAAAGGAAAGCATGTGCATGTTTAAAGGAAAGCTTTAAAAACAACTTGTTCTAGAAATCTAGTTGCGAAATGCCAGACTCATTGAGTTTTGTCCAAATTAATTCCACAGCATCAGAAAGACATATGTTAGCAATTATGACCTGGGTGGTTGTTACATAAATGTTAGGATTTTTTTCTGGAGTGTGTGGGAGGTAAAGATATAAACTTTTCAGATATGATGTCAACTAAACTAAATGACTGCTACACTAATAGCTAAGAAGCAGGATATGTGAAAGGGTACATCATTAAAAGGCTTGTACACTAATGTTCTAGTACAAAGATTTAAAATTGTAGCAATTTTCCTCCTTCATTTTATCCCTTAAATCAGAGATGGTCAGTTTTTGGGCCATGGTAATGTCTGGGCCTTTTGATTTTAACCAAGGGAAGAGGTTGTTGTTTCAAAACTTGTGAGAGGGGTAGATATTCCACTTTTTAAGGAAGCCTAGTTTTTTAAGCACTGGTGACCTCTGTGCAGGTGAGTGAGTGAGTGGGCAAGCAGAGGAGCAATAGAGAGCTCCATTCCACTTTTGTGCTCAGGACTGAAACCAAGTTGGCTGCTAGGGGAGGGAACCCCATTTCCCCACACCTGCTCCATCACACCAGTGATTTAGTGCACTCTGGCCATGCCTGGTGTGTGAATTTGCAGCATGGTGCTCACATGATGCCGTGCCTGTCCTGCTGACACCCCTCCTCTTCCCCAGCCTTTCCTGCAACGCTAAAAGTCTGGATTATTTTCCCTAAGTGCATTTAACGCGCCCTAAAGCCTCCATATAGTTTTAAAGGAACTGAGTGTTTGAATGGATTGCATCAGGTCTTGGCAGGGAAAAGCGATCTCTCCCAGCAGCCGGCTCCAAGCCTCAATATATAACCCAAAACTTGCAGCCCAGGCTCGAAAGTGTTATTTAAAATCATACAACGCCTGAATCTCTAAAGAGACAGGATAGCCAGACTAAATGCTTGTTCCATTTTTGCTGGGCAGAAAGACAGTCTGGTTGAAGTACTCATCTGACAGGACCTGACTGGAGGGAGAAAGAGAAGAGGATGGGTGGAGTGGAGTGGAGTGGAGTGGAGTGGAGTGGAGTGGAGTGGAGTGGAGTGGAGAGCAGAGGAGTGAAAGAGCAGCTATTCAGATGAAAGGGATCATAAGCTTCTGCCTCAGAGGTATAAAAAAAAGAAAAAGAAAAAGCAGAGGCAAACTGGGGGGGAGGGGGGACGGGATTAGGTGTGATGTTGGGTGTTTATTTACAAGGCTGTTTTAATGTTCTATATCTCCTGAACTTAGAATGCAATAACTCGGCCAGTAGCTATTTGGAGAAGTCATGGGGACACTGTATTTCACATACAAATGTTTTATTATTGTTACTTTATGTGTGTTCGGGAAAAGTAAACAGACATTGCCAAGCTGAGCTCCAAGGAGCTCTTTCAGAAAGTACATTTATTGGTTAGACCAGCCACACCAATGATCTCATACCACCCAAATGTGTTCTCCATGACTATGGAAGACCTTGTTGTTACGTGCTGCTTATTTTATTAACATAGAGCTTGACCATTCTTCAAGGGGCTGGTGTCAGATGATCAGACTATAGGCAAGTGGACAGCAGGCTAGAGGACAGATAGGCTGAATTCAGACAACACAATAAGCAACTGGAGCGGGGGGAAACAATCGTCAGTTGTATTGACTATCGTGTCGTCCGAATGATGCCATAGTCAACTCAGCGCTGATCCGAATCCACACCACAGTTGATCATTTATTACCATGTTGTGTGGGGAGTACCTCCTAGATGAACAACTGTAAAGTTGATTATTACCCCACCATTGACTATTGTGTTGTCCGAATTCAGCCTTTGGGTGCCTCTTCACGAGAGGTTTAATGCTCTTTGAAGTCTCATTAAAAAATGTACCTCCACACCAGCGGAGCGCAAATGGGGCGTAGAGGCGCGTTATCTCTCCGATTATGCGCATTATCGAATGCACGTTAAATCGCGAGTTTTATTTTGCTCCGTCCGTTAAAGCGCATTTTGACTGTGTGAATATGCGCTTATGCGCATTAACTACTTGTAAACCGCATTTTGGACATCCGTTAATGCGCTTCGCCGCCTCTCGTGCAGAGGGATTAGGTGTAAATGCGCTTCTGCGATTATGCGCATAATCAGCTAACCAGGTGCAAAAGCGAATCCTTGTAGAGGGGAGTCAGCAACTATTAACAATGATACCTAAATGGAACCTCTATGTACAGCAGCAGTCTGTTTCGGAATACCAGATGCTGGAAGGATAGAGCAGGGGAAGCGCACTGCATTCATGCCTTGATTGTAGGTTCTCTGGACGCATATGGCTGTCCACTTTGGAGGGGAAAGGATTGTCTGCTTCAGCAGCAGGGCTTTTACATAAGCTGGCAAAACTGGGAAAGAACCAGGTGATCTCCCTCAGCAAAACTAAGGGTGCCATCCTATGTACGTTTAGACAGAAAAAATAGCCCTACAACTCCCAGCATGCCCCAGCCCGCTATGGCTGATTGGGAATGCTGGGCGTTGTAGGACTTTTGTCTGCCTTAGGCGTCCAATTACTTTGGCCAGCCTTGCGTTCGACTAGCATGCCCCATGCCTTGGGCTGAGGGGAGGGGGGCTTTTTGCTGCTTTGCCTCCGAGGCAGAGAAGTGTTTGGGGCCGCAAAACGTGTTGCGGGGCGGAGGGGCGTTTATGTGGACGTGTGTGATTAAGGGCGCAGCGGCTTCCCTCAGGCGTCCTACAGCCGCTGCTGTGGCAAGAACCCGTGGACGACCGTGCGTCGCCGCCAGCCAGCGGCTGACTGGATTCGCGGCCTGAATGGCACGCAGCAGCAAGGAGAGCGGGAAACGCGGAAGGAAACGAGTAGGCGCTGCTGAGAAGGGCGCCTCCTGGCCGGGGCTGGAGCGAACCAAGGGGCGGGACCGACAGCCTCGGGGCACTATTTGTGCTTGGGCGGCCGCCTGTGTAGTGTTTCGGCTCATTCCACAAGCGCGCTTCTGACCACAGAGCCGGTAGGATGCAGCGGCTTACGGCATCCCTCTTCTTGCTGGTCCTCTTCTCCTCCTCCTCCTCGGCTCAAGGCACCGACGGCAGGATCTGGGAGGAGCAGCTGCTGTTCCCGTACCGGGGGGCGGTCGATGTCTCTAGTTTGGAAGTTGCCCGGGCCGCCCAGACGGCTCTCCAGTATTTCAACTACATACAAGGGTCGCCCAGCTCTCTCCGGGCGCTGGGGAACGTCAAGAAGGCGTTGGGCAAGGTAAGGAAGGGGACAGGAGATGGAAGGAGAGCGGGCCTTCAAGAGCCCCATCCTTGGACTTAATAGGAGGGCAATGCACTCTGCACATGGTCAGAGACCTGCCCCTCAAAGCAATGTTCCTGGCTCTGAAATTAGCCCTGAGGAGTGGTGGCTGTGGTGAAGCCCTAGTTGGGAGGGAGGCTCTCCTCAGGATCTTTGCCGTTTCCAGAAACTACAGCTTCCAATGATGCCTGTTTTTTTCTCAGTTGGTGTTGCTAGCCATTTTTCCTGGGCCACTGTGCCTTTAAGATGGCAGAAAAGTTGCAAGTACAGCTTTTCCCATCTCCCTTCAAATCCATTTCGGGAAAAGATTTGCAAAATTCCTGTCTCCTGGCCCGTTTCACTGGTACAGGAGCCTTGTTGGGAGAAAAAGTTGGTAACTCCATGCAATCTATGTACAGTGGCATGCAATTCACACGTAGATAATCGGGAGTGACCATTTGCCCTTTGGTAGGGTGACCAGATAAAATCCAGGTCAGGACTCATGTAACTTTAACAGTTGTAGAGAAAAGGGAATTTCAGCCAGTGTCATTTGTATGCAATTAGTTCCTGGTGAAATTCCCTCTTCATCACAACAGTTAAAGTTGCAGAGCCCTGCCTTCTTTTGCATATGGTCACTCTAGTATAGTGCCTGCACCTTTAACTGTTGTGATGAAGAGGGAATATCACCAGGAACTAACTGCATACAAATGACACTGGCTGAAATTCCCTTTTCTCTACAACTGTTAAAGTTACATGAGCCCTGACCTGGATTTTATCTGGTCAGCCTACACTTTGGGGACTTGACAAAGAGCCAGTACGGATGAGCGTACGTTTTACCCACGAGAGACTCCATCAAGTTAGCCTGGGATGAGAAAGTCCCAAAGAAGTTTAGCCATCATTATTGTTGGGACTCAAGACAACTTGTTTTCTTTGTCTGTCTGATGGAGATGGCCAAGAGGTGTAGTGAATGAACGTTTCAGATCGCACTTTTAACTTTGGCTGAAACATTTAGCAGCGAACTCGTGACTCCCATCAATGCCATGCTGCTGTTTCTCTGTTGCAAAGAAAGAGGCGATTAGCACTGAAAAAATCACCAGTTTGGATTCGTGAGTTCACCAGCATCTCTCCCCATCCCCTGCTCTGTGGACTCATTGAAGGAGCTGCTAGATTTGAACTACCACATTTTTCCTAAAGAAAGGTCTTCAAGTTGACAATTGTGAACCATTTACAAAGACATAGAACACGGGGGCTAAATCAGCTAATGCGACAAATCAGAGTGCCCCAGATAGGATATTATTGTATCCTGATGTTGACTTAGCAGTGTAATATTTGGATTCCTTTGTTTGGCTTGAAATGGCTGTTGTTTTACTTGCAGATCTTAACAGAAGCAGTCGTTGCCAGTGCTAAACTATTACGCCAGTTGTGAATGCTGGGGTTGTGGGGAGGAAATACCTTATCTACTTAATTCAAGTAACTGAGCTCTTACGCTGAGAAGTGCAGTGACCTCTTTTTCTGATTAAGCTGCATTTTGCAAACACAAAATGCTTGAAGGTGGTGTTCTGCAACCGTTTTCTAGTGCAGGGGTGGAGAGGAGCAAAACAGGCCATGAGATTTTTTTTTTCACTGTGCTATGAGATGAATTTCATTCTTTGTTTAGAATTTATATGCCATTTCTCTCTTTTAAGGAAGACCCAAAGCGGCTCACATCAATAAGCAAAATTAATAAATAGCAATTAATGTAACAATAACAAAAATACAAGCATTCAAAGAAAATCAAACAGTAATAAGCTAAGTATTTGCAAGTTATAGCTGGGCCATTGCAAAATATAGCCAGCAGGCAAACTGATGTTATCTCACTGGCACAGGAGACAAAAATACACACTGCCCAAAAGGTTCAACCTCCAATCTAATCAGGAAGAAAAGGATAAGAGATACACTGCCTTAAGCAACAGCTCACCCACACATTATGGGTTCTCCTCTGGCTTTGACAGATATGGATTTTTTTCTACACAAGGCGGTTAATCGGCTATATGTACTTTCGGTTTGTCACAGAATTGAGATCCAAGCACTACACAAGAAGTGTTTCCTTTCCTGCTTTTCCACTATATAACCTCTAGGAGGCACTGTAGTATAGCAGAATAACACAATAGGAAATTGCACTTCCTTTTTCTTTCTCAATCACATGCCGCATTTTCGCTGCTCTAAAAAAAAACACCTCACCGAAGGTGCTGATTAGAGACAGAAGCAACACTAGAGGGTTATGACGTTGTCTAAAGAAACCGTAAACAACCATGAATAGGGAATGACGAGCACATAATAAATGTCGCGTGTAGAAAAGCGAGATATAAAAATTCAAAAGGGATGGTGTCCCCACCCTGACGGCACTGCTTCCCACTTTTCATATCTGGGCACCACCATTCTGTGGGGAGAGACACAGTTCGCTGAGAGAGATGCTGTCAGAGATGTCAGGAGGTGGCAGAGTGATCCTGTGTCAGGAGATGGGATCACTCCGTAGCCTCCTTGTTGCTATGGCAAGGGCACGGCCATAGCAACGAGGATGCAGGCCCACCGGCTCCTTTAGCCATTTTTTGCATCTCCCTCCACCGTGGCAGGCTATCTGTTTGGAAATGGGAATTCTCAACCCCATTTCCAAAGGCGTAGCCTCGCACAGCAGAGGAAGAGGCTCGAGTGGACACTGTCAGGGGATGGTATCACTCCGCAATGCCTCCTCCCCATTTGTTCCTGTGCCGAGGATGGAGAGAGATGCTGTGAGGAGTCTCTCCTGACAGCATTCACCCGCCCTTGGCATAGCAACAAACCACAATCGGAGGGCAGGACGCAGAAGGATGCACTAACTCCTCCTGTGCTCTGCCCTCTGTTCACCGCAAAGTGTTGGTGACAAGAGATGCTAGGAGCTCCTGCTGCTCTCAAGCAGCAGCAAAAGTTCCTAGCGTGCCCCGTCGCCAGCACTTTTCCTCTGTGGCGGGAGTGGGGGCAAGGAATGTGAATGTCCCTGGGAACAAGTGGGGCACCATGATTGGCGGCACCCCAGCCAAGGATGGGATATGCCCATCCTGGGAAGTGCATGGGGAACTGCTGATCACGGCGCCCCACCCAGGGATGACACAATCAGCGGCTCCCCAAGCGCTTCCCCGGGACGGGATTATTTCCCACGCCTGTAGAGCGACTCTGTAGGCAGGGGAAATAATCAGTGGAGCCCGCCACACCACACAGTAATCAATGGTTGTGCACATAATCAACTCTGCCCACCATTGATTATTTGCATTGGTAATTTCCCATAAATAACCAACCGTGGCGTGGTTCCCCCCAACAGATGACACAGTAGTCAACGGTGGACTATTTAGTGTATCGTGGACTATTTAATCAACCATTGACTATTGTGTTGTCCAAATCCAGTCATATTCATGCATTCATACATTTCAAAATGTATTGGTACAAAGTGAATGCAAGTACTTTGCTAATACTTTCCCAAATGCACTAGTCATTTGGGCTGTAATGCTATACCTACTTAACTTGGAAATAAGCTCCATTGAACTCAATGGGACTTTGCATAGGATTGGACAGTGATAGGGGTGTTGTATCCCTTGTGTCTGTGGATGTTTGAAAGCTGAGTTGACCTCTTTGTCCAGTATAGTACTTGATGAAAGCCATTCGTACATTCTTAGAAACCTTCAGATGTTATCCAAACCTGCTATGTGTGTTATAATCAATGCTAGAATGAATAAAATTGGAAATCCAAGGATCTGCTCTGCTCTCCAAATATGCTGGTGGAAAGCTAGCCTGGTTGTTTAGATCTTTGGTGCAGCCAAGTGCTGATGAGATGATATATAATCTTCCTTAAGCACAGGACAAACATGGATGGCTTGCAACAATTCCCTCACCAGCTTCACTTGTGAAAACTTCAAAGACTGCCCTGCAAGCCTAGTCTAAGTGGCTTAAAACCGAGGCTGTCAGTGTCCTAGGATCTGCTGCAGGCACTAACCTCCGCCTGAGTATTCAGTCTTTTGTTGCATTTTGGCCTTCTGAAAATCTGAAAAAATATTCTTTAAGTAGGCAGCAAAGAGCCTGGGGCCACGTTTTCTTTTTTCCCTCTCTTGTATCACAGAGGGGTTTGCAGGGGAGAAAAAAGACCAGAGTAAGCAATCTCCGCAATGTTTTACAAAACAAACCAGCTGGATGGCCTGGATTGAAGGAGAGTGTTTGTTAACATTTCCAGTCTTTGTACTTCATCAAAAGTATGTTTTTGGATACAGTTTGATCTGAAGCTATTCTTCTAAGGGGAAAACCCACTGCTTTGGAGGGGATGGGGACATAAGCGCAGCATCTTCTTATTACAAATACAGAAATCCTTTTTTGGGTTAGGATTTGGTCATCGTTAATCTGTAAATTAGGGACATTCACAGTCGGGTCTTGGCCATATTTGAGGCCTTTATTTAAAAACAAACAAACAAAAAAGGAAAATCGCGTTGTTTACCTGGGGCTGTTGTGCTTCCTGGTTCTTTGGCATGATTGATATGGGCTGCATTACATGGCAGGAGAAGGGCAACAAGGCAGAAGATCCTGCTGTTTCCCAGGGCTCCTTTAAACGGCAAAAGCATTTGAATCGAGGGAGCACCTCCATCCCTCCTTGGTACGTGTGCAGAAGAGCTGGGAGTCTTGTTTTTCTGTGCTGTTAGCCTTGGCACACTTACTTGGGAGTAAGTATCATTGAACACAATGGTACTTACTTCTGAGTAGATACATGGGGAACTATTAGCACAAACCAACAGAAAGAACAAAAAAATTAAAAAGAATCACATTGGATTTAAACCTAGCATAACTATAACCTGGCATAATGAAGGGTCTTGTTCTTGTGGTTTTATAGAACTCTCTACCTTCCCATGGCACACTTACTTGGGAGTAAGTCCCAATGAATTTAAAGGGCTGTTCTTGGTGGGGTGGGGGATCAGATCTGGCTCCCTTTGTTGCACGGAGGCATTTTACCCTCTTCTCCCACAATAGCAAAGAAAGTCCTTCGGCAAGTTCATAGCACAATGCCAGTTTTACCCACTACCAATTTCGTGACATTAAGGGTTTATTCCAGCTTATTTCTGTTATTTTTAAAAATGGAAGGGGGGGTTAGAAACCATGGGAAACATCCTATTTGTTGACAACATCATGAAATGAACCAACAAACATCTGTGAGTGGCCAGGCACATGCATGCTTTAAACAGCTCATTTAGAGAAGCCTTTAGTCGCAGCAACTAATGATCTTGTGGCTACCATGAAGGGGTGGGGGCTTGCTTGTTCACAGAATGGCTGTGATGGTGGGTGTAGAGTTATGTACAAACCCAACCATGTCTTGGCTTATAACTAGCTATCTCATGATGGAGCTGGTTTCATCATTTGGCCCTAACAGAAAACGGAGTAACTTGTTTGTGTTACTATCATTTCTTGATTGGAATGCTATTAAACAAATCCTTTAAAAATGATACTTATTAAAACTTTAACAATATTTGGTAGAAAGATGTAAGAATTAGGAACATGCCTGAAGTTAGAAATCTCATTAAGTTTTTTGTTTCTTTCTCACTGTGGTGAAAGAGTAATCTGGTGGAGGTAAAATGAGTCCTGGATGTATTTGTTTCCTAGTGAGGAGGCTAGAAAACAAGCATTGCATTGTCAAGCTTTAAACTCACTCTTGCAAGCAGTTTTGGAATGTGCTCCACCCTTTCCTTATCCATCAAACTACATCCTTTTGGGTTAGACAGAAAAGGTGTTTGAATATATACTTTCTGCTTTGGGCAAGAGTTTAGGAACCAGAGCAGTACTGTTCACAGGGTTGTTTCTACATACGCAAGCCTTAAAAATAAGTAAAAGATGCATGAAAAAGAATACCTATTCACAATGCAAGCTATATCATGAAGCTAGATAACAAAGGTTGCCAGCTGATCAGAAACCACTTGGCCCAACTTGTTCTTGTCACTTTAACAGAGGCTGGCTCTGCAGAAATCAGCTGGTGAAATTTTCACATTATGGGAATAATTATTTTCACCTGCAAACCTATATAATGAGCTACTGTTGAAGGAAAGCTAAAGGGGCAAGTTGAAAATTTGGTAACCTGCCTTTTACCTGTGCCCTTGATCACCTGTCCAGAGTGTGCCAAATTTCAGCTTGCAGCTATTTGGATGCTTCTGTTTGTGTCCAACTTGAGAACTGGGAATATGAAATGAGAATAAACCCTGGAAAGGTTCTAAATATGCTATGCACACAACAAGTTTAATCTCAACCTGTTCTGCTTGATACCACAAGATTTAATACATCTGGTTGGCTGATGATATCCTTGATGGAATGGTTTTATTACAAGGTAACAGAATAGAGAGTTTTGAGCAAGGTTAGAGCTTTTTCTTATTTCTTTTAATAGAGAGGCTGATTTTTCTTTCACTTATGATTAATTCATTGGATAGCCAGCAGAGCCTGGTAACGCTTCTCCTCTCCCAAATTTTAGCCTTGCAGCTTAAAACTTTCTAAGTAGATAAAATAAAATGTATAATAAATACATAAGTAAAGATGACAAAGAGCATAGCATCCAGGAAACTAACTCTGGCATGCCTAAACCTTTCCTGCTGAAATCAAAGGGACATTACAGTGCTTAATTTTGGTGGAATTATGCCCTCTGCAGTTAGAAGATTGCAGCACCAGTGGTAATGAAGGCCTTCATTACAAATCTTTCTTCAGCAAGTAAAGACCAAAAACGACCTCTTAAGACTGCAGTCCTATACCTACCTACCTACCTACCTACCTAGCACTAAGCCCATTGAAAACACTAGGACTTAATTCAAAAATCACATGCCTAGGATTGCAGTCCAAAAGCTGCAATGAGGGCTGGATAGGTTTCCTTCTTGGATCCTGCAGATGAGCATTTACAATCCGCTGGTACAAATCTCATGCATCCTCACTAGCCTTAGGCAAGCACTTAACCCAGCCTTCCCCAACCTGCTTCCCTCCAGATATGTTGGTCTGCAATTCCCATCATTCCCAGCTGATGAGAATTATGGGAGTAGCTGTCCAAGACATCTGAAGGGCTCCAGATTATGGAAGTTGATAGCCTCAGGGCCTCCACGTTTGGTGGGAAATTCAGGATAAAAGGAAGGAGTTCTTCACATTGTGCATAGTTACACCATGGAATTCACTACCACAAGACGTAGTAACAGCCACCAATTTGGATGGCTTTAAAAGGTGATTAGACAATTTCCTGGAGGAGAAGGTTATCAGTGGCTTTCCTGATGGCTATATGCTACCTCCAGAATCCAAGGAAGTAAGACAATGTACACAAGTTGCTGGGGAAGACAACCGGGAGGTTGCCTTTGCGCTCATGTCCTGCTTGCGGGTTTCCCACAAGCAGCTGCTTGACCACTGTATGAGCAAAATGTTGGACTAGATAGACCCTTGGTCTGATCCAACATGGCTCTTCTTATGTTCTTAATCTGGGGATGATAATATTGGCTTCTTTTATAGAGCTTTTGTAAAGATGATTGAGATGATGTATAGCTGACTGGGCAACTTCTTGTTTGCCTACAACTCCCATCAGCTCCAGCCAGCATAGTCAATGGATAGGGATGATGGAAGTTGTTGACCAAAACAACTGAAAGGCCCATCCCTAGTATATAGAAAAGTAGAGAACTATAATAAATGTGAAGTCTTAATTTTATTTTTTAAATTAAATATAGTATTTAAGATATTCAGACAGAATCAATATGCTCAATCAACATCCATTCTTTAATGGTTAAATCTTAATCTAGGAGTCCCTTTCTAATTCTGCAGTCATTAACTACATAAAGAATTCAAATCAGTTTATAAATATAACATTTCGGGTCTTATATAGCCCTGAGATCTATTCCTGTAACTAACAAATGGGTCCCATTTTTCTGCTGTGGAGGCCGCTTGTATACAACCTTCCCACCATAAACGCTTGTATATGTCCTACCCTCCATATTATTATAATTCGGTCTGATGTTTTTAAGAGTTATACATGCTTTGAGTATTTAAAAATGCATTCTGTGAGGTGTGACTGTTGCTTCATTCTCTTGCAGACTATTCCAGGAGTTGGGCGTAAATATTTCCTGCAGTTTTCCACAAAAGACGTACAAACCGGGGTAGGTTTTCACCATGAAACGTTACTTCCTGCATGTTTCTTTGCATTTTTACTGAGTTTTCCCCTTCTCTCATCTATGGAGTGAAAACCAGCTTTTGCTTACTTGCCTGGGTGTAATGGGTTCCCTGCTATATAGATGCAAAAGTTCCACCCCGTGTGTCCCAATGAAGCATGGGGTGCTGCATGACCTATGGAGCAGCAGCCAGGTACGGAGAAAGCATGGATGCCGCTGTCTTCTAGACAGCGAGGTAGGAAGCAGGATGAATCCAGTCCATGCAATGCCAGGCTGCAGATCTGAACAAGATGTTTATCACATGCTCATCTCTCTTGAATGCTATATCTCAAAGCATCCGTAAGGGTCTGTGTTCTGGATTGCAGCTGTAGTGCATAGGGAGGGGGGATTGATCTTTTCCCCATGCTGTTTTCCCTGTTCAAAATGACCCTTCCCAGCCGCTTCTTGCTCCTAAAGGTGCATTTTTATTCAGAATATGCTCTTGGACTGGGCATTGGGTTAAGTGGTGCTGGTTTGAAAGTTTTTAAATATGTTTTTAGTTTGAAAGTAACGTTTTGTGTTTTGTTTTTTCAGCAAAATCTAGGGCCTTGTCTCGCAACTGTGTTCTACCGAAATCAAAAGCCTAAGCCGCAGGTTGAAATGAATTGCCAACGCAACAAAGATACAGATCAGAGTCTGCAGGATGACCACAGCTTGTACCTAAGTATCAGAAGTATGTCTGTTGCAGATTTGCTCTTCCCAGTATATCCCTTTCAAATTATTCGCTTTAAGCAGTCTTAGCGCTTTTATGCCAGAGACATTAATGTGTGCTTGTGGTTGTTTGAGATGACATAATGATCCTCCAGTTTCAGTTCCTTTTTTCTTTTTGGTAGAACAGGGAAAATGGGGTATTGTTTTAGAAAGGGGAGAATGGCAGTGTTTCTCCTTGTGCATTCGAGCTATTCCGCGATAGCATAGCTCCACCTAGAGGTTATGTAGTGCCAAAGCAGAAAGAAAAAGCTTTTTGTATAGAGCTCTGATGTCATTTCTGCAATGAAACTGAAAGTAGATGCAGCGTTTAGCGGCCTCATATAGAAAAGCTCTTACACAAAAAGAAGGAGCCTATAATCAATGCTGGAATATTATTCTAGAGCAGCTTTCCACAACCTGATGCCTTTCAGTTGTGTTGGACTACAACTCCCATAATTCCCACAGCCTGGAAGATACCAGGCTGGAGAAGGCTGTTTTGGATGGCAAATTCAGTGCTCCTGCACTGGCTACAGTTGTCAGTGTGTACTTCTGCATCTATAGTGGCGTGTAGTAGGGGTGTGCACGGACCCCCCGGATCGGATCGGGACCCGGATCGGGACCTCCAATTTTGTCCCGGACCGGTTCGGACAAAATCGGAGGCCCCCCGGACCGGATCGAGTCCGATCCCGACCCAGAAATCGTACATTTTTGGATCGGCCGCCATTTTTTTCCCCATAGACTTGCATTGCAATGCAAGTCTATGAGGAAAAAATGGCGGCGGGTGGGTAAGGGGGGGCCTAACTCCCTCCCCCCCCCGGGGCCGTCCGCTGTGGACGGCCCCGGCAGGTAAACCCCCTCCCCAGCGCTCCCTACCCCCCCTGGGGCCGCCCGCTTCCATCCGCTGGCGCCCGCGGGCGCCAGCGGATAGAAGCGGACGGCTCCGGGGGGGGGGTAAGCCCCCTTCCCCGCCACTGCTTACCTTCTCGGCCCGTCCGGCGCCGGCGGCTACTACCAGCGGGCTCCGCGGCCTACTCTCGAGTAGCGCGCCGGGTGATGACATCACCCGGCGCGCCACCCTAGAGCAGGCCGCGGAGCCTGCTGGGAGTAGTAGGCGCCGGCGCCGGACGGGAGCCGCCGGGCTGGGCAGGTAAGGGCCCCCCTCCCCCCTCCGCGCGCCCCCTCCTCCCCTCCACGCACCCCCTCCTTACCTTTCCGGCCCGGCGGCTCCCGTCCGGCGCCGGCGCCTACTACTTCCAGCAGGCTCCGCGGCCTGCTCTAGAGTAGCGCGCCGGGTGATGACATCACCCGGCGCGCCACCCTAGAGCAGGCCGCGGAGCCTGCTGGGAGTAGTAGGCGCCGGCGCCGGACGGGAGCCGCCGGGCCGGGCAGGTAAGGGCCCCCCTCCCCCCTCCCCCCTCCGCGCGCCCCCTCCTCCCCTCCACGCACCCCCTCCTTACCTTCCCGGCCCGGTGGCTCCCGGCCGGCGCCTACTACTACCAGCAGGCTCCGCGGCCTGCTCTAGAGTAGCGCGCCGGGTGATGACATCACCCGGCGCGCCACCCTAGAGCAGGCCGCGGAGCCTGCTAGTAGTAGTAGGCGCCGGCGCCGGACGGGAGCCACCGGGCCGAGAAGGTAAGTGCCCCCCTCCTCCCCCCCCCCCCCCCGCTGTCCACTTTCATCGGCGGGCGCCCGCTGGCGCCCGCCAATGGAAGCGGCGGTGGGCGCCAGTGGGCGCCCGCCGATCCGCCGATCCGCCGAACCGGTTCGGAGCTTTTTCGGACCGGTTCGGATTGGATCGGCCGATCCAGCTGCGGGATCGGAAATCGGATAATTTATCCGATTTCCCACTGGACCGGACTCGGATCGTGGATCGGGTCCGATCCAGTGCACATCCCTAGCGTGTAGGGCTTTTTAGTGGATAGTAACTATTTCCCCCTCTTTTTTTCTCCTGGTGGGAGAAGACAGAGGGGAAATAGATGCTGAGATTTAATATCCTTTTGCATTCTCAATGGAGAGCTCAATACCCCCAATATAAGGAAATTTAAGGACTAAGCTGGAGTTTTTCCTTCCTTGTAGTCCATTACAGAGCCTCTCCAGACCTTCCTTAAAGATGAAAGCAATTAGGATTTTATGATCAGTCACAGCAGGTTCTTTAGCTCTGATGTGCACAGCTTACATAACCGACATGTATACTGGCAAGTTGAACATTGGATCATTAATCCAGTGAGTGGTCCATCTTTTTAATGGACCTCTATGTTTATTTGTATATACATTTGTATATACATTCATCGTTCACCTTCCCTATACTCAAATCACAAACATTAAAAAAACAGGTTGCAAACCTGCTCCAGACATTTGGAAAGGGGAGTGGTAATGGGTTAGCAACGGCACAGGGGCTAGCCAATAATTGCTCTCCACAGCTAGCTTTTCCCCATTGAAGCTGAATTATGCCAAAAATTGCAGAATCGGTTTTTCCAGGGTACATCACAGTAGAGCGGGTGTGTGCTTACAGACAGGTGATGACTCTAGCAACCCACCTCTACCACTCTTAAAATGTTTTACCTCTCTTCACTCAGTTTTTAAGAATTGTATTTAAACACACTTACACACACACTTGCACACAGAGCAAGGCCTTGAGGATGCACAATAGGTCTCTGGAGCCAGTACCTGCTTACTATAAAAGAATGTCATCATTACATTTTCTAACCCATATGCTCTTCTTCCATCCCTTGCCAGATGATAACGAACCCTCCCTAGCTCATTTGTGGCCTTTGGCGAGTTTTGGCAGCAATTACATCGCATGGGAGATGTCAACCAAAGACTCAGGTTACACCATGTCACAAGTCAAGAATGTGAAGCAGTGGGTAGGTGAAACTAACATGGTTTGCGTGAAAAGCCAAAGGCCCTGCCGTGGATGGTTACCTGTCTAGCTGGCTGTTTGGCTGACGTATCGGTATCTAACTCCCTTAAGAGCACCATCTCCTTCCACTGCCTGACAAACGTGAAATCTCAGGTATTTCCACAGAGGATTTCACAGGCCATACAAGTACTCCCTCAGCCTGCCGAAGTCACATAGCTGCCATGCTCATCTTCCTGCAATTCTCTCACATGCCCACATGACAGATGCAGAGAATTCTAGGCTGTGCATAGAGGGCACCTTGCTCCCATGCCACCAAAAAACCCATGTATATCTAAGATTAATCGCCTTCATACTATGGGAGTTCATGTAGGCCTTGTTCGAACCTCTCTGCAGCCTGGCAAGTGGTGCCACTTAAATTCTTACCTTCTGGGAGGATTTTTCAGGCAACTTGGCATGGTATTCAATTCGCGTCTTCCACTGATGGGATGGCATCAATCAACGGATTCCCCCTACAGCTCCCCACCCCAATATCTGCTCCCGGAGTGTGGTGGGGGCTGCAGTGGGGAAGAGAGGAAGGAAAGATTGTGTTACATGAGTGGAAGCCTATTCGCACAACACTATATTATAATCCCTGATGTTCACTACAGCTTTTGTATCCAATATGAATAGGACCAAGTGTAATCAACACTGTGTTTACTGTGTAGCTGCACCCTGCAGTTCTGTTTAAGGCAGGTGCAGTGCAATCTTAAGCAAACTTACTCAGAAGTAAACCCATTAAATTCAATGGTACTTACTCCTTTGTAAGTATTTTTAAGATTGCAACCTAAATCAGTAGGACTTTTGAGGCGCATGCTCTAGAATGATTTACTTTCTCTGCCACCAAATTACATTAGTTATCAAATAAACTTCATAATTGGCATAGCTTTAGTGCAACATACGAAGATAAAGTTAATAGTAGTGGGGAAGAGGGTAATATTCAAAATGCTTTGACAGTACTTGGAATAGAGTAAAGTGATTTTATAGAAATATTACGAACACCCACAAAGGCATAAAATCAAAAATTCACACACACACCACTAACAAAATAATTTATCTCCTGCATATATAGTCTAATGTTTCATCACACCATGACTTACAACTTCTGAATGCTAACAAGATGTGGTTTTTAGATTTTAATTTTGACTGGCTGTCTACATTCTGTTTCCCTGTCCAGACAAGATCCAATGATGCACTTGAATTTGACTACACTGTTCAGCTTGAAAGTGATGCTTCAGAGGTAAGAAAACCATGTTATTTAAGATGACAAGACCCCCATAAAACAAGCAAGATTACATAGCAGGAATCTTATTTCTGTAGCCGTATTGTGAAAACTTGCACGGTGAAGGGGCTAAGACCCTGAGCCAAAACTAGTTCCTGCCATGACTTCACTAAGGGAGCAATCCCATGCCCACTGGCCATAGGATTTTTCAGTGTCTGGGAACTGAGGTCAGAACTAGGGCTCCACCCTTGGGGCTGAGAAACTGCTCTCCCCGCCCCTTCCTAGCCGGCACAGTTCTTGCCACGCCAACTCTTCACAGAAATGAAGCGTGGGAGAGGGCAAAAAGGTGGCTTTCCCGGGGTGGGGAGAGAAGGAGTCCACAGAAGCTGCTTGATACAGCTTCCTATCAGCTCTGCAGGCCCCTTCCCTCCCCATTCCCGAAGCCATACCTAGACGGGTGAAATCGGCCAACTAGGCAAAACTGCAGGGCGGTTGGAGCACAGAGGAGACAGGGAGCAGCCTCTGATTTCAGAGTCTGGCGACTATCTGGATAGGATTGTGCCTTAAGTCTCCAAACCTATATACACTTACCTGGGACTAAGTCCCACTGATCTCAACCGGGATTACTTCTGAATAGACATGTTTAGGATTGTAGTATAAGTGGCTTTAATCAAGTCATTATTTCTTAGCCATGGCAACCTACCTACAACCTGGGAATAATAATATCACTCTACCTTACAGGGTTGTTATAAGGATGACTGAGAGACTGACCTGGTTCGCATGCTCAAAATAAGCCCCTATGGCTTTTTGGAAGGAGAAACAACCCTCTTAATAACTCATTGGCTGTTGTATGGTTATGGAGGGTTGTTTCCCCCTCCAATAAACCATGCTGCCTGGGTTCGGATGGCACGACCAGGTGCTCCTGATGGTGATTATGGAAATCACATCCTGCACATGTGCAGCATATACCGCAATTTAAATAAACCACTATGGCTTATTTTGAATGTGCAAACCAGACAGATGATTGCAAAACACTTCACAGCACAATCCTGTGCATGTTTACTCAATTTAAAGGAGTTTGTTTCCTAGTAAGCAGATTTAGTATCTTACAGTGCAGGTCTCTGCAGGTCTACTTAGTGGGACATTCCCCAGGTAAGATTGCAGCTTTTAATACTCAAAAGCACTAAATAAATACTGATTATTGTTTTGCATATTTCTCCAGTCTCTTTCCTGCCATATGCGTATTATCTGGCAGTTGGATGAACCACTGAAAGTGAAGTATGATTGCTATCCAGAGGAAGAACCTTCAGGGTCTGCTGATGGCTCCGGAGCAGAGCCAGGATCTACTAATTGGGCTTTCATTGACCCAGAAAATAATTTCTAAGCAGGAGGAGTGCTTGTGTTTATAAAGCTGTAAACATTTTTACAATGGTGTAGAGCACCTGTCATTTTAATATTCCAAAATCAGTATTGTGATTATTCTTCTATATAAATCATTGCAGTATATTTGTAAGCTTTGCACTAGTCAGTTCTTATCTGCCATGAATGTATTATTTTCTGGATAATTTCATAAATGGAAAAAGTATTTTTTTCTCTATCTTCCTAAACAGATTGTTTAATATATGTAAGAAGAACTACTGATTTGTCATCATGTTTCTCGCACTAGGGATAAATTTGTATGAGACAAATTTTTAATATATATGAACAAAAGTCTTGAAATTTTAAAAACTGCCATTTTAATGAAATATTTGATAAAATATTTTAAGTTTTGAAAACAAACATCTGAAGCTGATTTAACTTACCTCCAATAAAATGGATAGTGGTGTTTTTGTGTGTGCTGTCTTATTTTACATTGATTGGGCCACTTCAAAAATTATTTTTCCGTGCTGCACAAGAGGCTGAATATGGTGGGGAAATAAAAACCGATGCATACTCCCCACACCCCATTATTTGCCAACACAAATTAAGGTTTTTGTTAAGGTTTTTCCCCAGTATTTGCAACAGCACAATCCTATGAATATTTACTCAGAGGTCCCATATGTTCAATAGGACTTATTCCCATGTAGGTGTGCATAGAACGGAAACCTAAATTATATAAGCAGATTTTGCAGACCTGTAAACCTGATCCAGAAGAGGTTGGGACCAAACTACACAAGGCGGCAATCATGCTCTTGCATGATTGACTTTTAAAAAGAGCAGAATCCCCCAATTGGGACCCATTTGGGATTGGCTGGGGATTTTACCCTCTTTCCCCACCCCCTAAAGTGGACCCAATCCAGATCAGATCCCAAATGCACCAAAACAAAACCATTGGTGTGAATGGGAGCCTTGCTTCTCATACAAATAGGCGGAGAGCGATCTGGTGCAGATTGGAACCACAGTGGAGGCCAAAACCTAAAAGACCCTTTGCTTTTCCTCCACCAGGCTTCCAATCTGTATCAGGCCTCTGCACCTGCTAGTTACTTTTAAGGAGACATTCATGCAATGCCTAATTGTATGTGTGGCATCTTGCCTAGTTTGGCCCTGGCTTGTACCAAAATCCTCTTGAAATCAAGGAAACTTAGCTTATCCCATTGATTGCAACAATATTTATGTAAAATCTGCTGTTTCCTGCTGTCGGCTATTAGATTCAATTCAGGCGGCCTGTCTTAACATATAGATCTACTCCCAGGAAAGCTCCCCAGCCTGCCACACAAAATGGCAGTTTGTAGCAATTCTTTGCAAGTTGATTTGCTCATAGAGAAGTGATCTTGCTGCATTGCTGCATTGTCTTTGCTGGGACTCTTCTATAAGGCTGTGCATAGACCCCTCCGAATCAGCACAGAGGCTAATTTGGAGCTTCCAGATTGGCTCTGATTTGATTTAGGCCACTTTGATTCAGTTCCAGATCTGCAGCGATATTTGGACACCCAACTCGGGTCAGCTGTTGCGGATTTGCAGCTGCTCTGTGGGTGCCTGAGAAAGCTGGGTGTAAAGCCAACTGGGATTCCATCAGACCCCCCCACACACACACACACACAAATGGCCTTTTATGGTTGCTTGTTGTTTGTGACCTTAGATCTAGGAAATTTCAGAGACCCCCACCTTCATTTAAAATGGCAGCTCTCAAAGACAGGTGGCTGCCAACCGGGTCAGGTAAGTCCTGCCACAGGCAGGGGCAGCAACTCAGCCTCGACCCAAGTTGGCCCAAAGCACTTCAGACCACCTCAGCCCAGTCCTGATCCAGATCCGGACTGAAACAAGCTGGATCAGAGTTGGGGTTCGGGCCTGGAGTGGTGCACAGCCCTACTCTGTTTATGTCTAAAACACACACACACACACACACACACACACACACACATTTTAAAGTGACAGAATTCTGCGAATATTGAAGCAGATCTCAGCCCCATCACAACAAACTGCAAACCCCCAAAGAAGGGTTTTAGAAACTGTCTCCCAGCATGATTTGATTTAAATGGAAATTTACTCCTTTCTAGGGTGCAGAGAAAGCAACAAGCCTTGTAATAGATTCAACAACTATGGGAAAGCAAGTTTGTGTATTTCTTTTTTTTAAAAAAATGATCTGGTAAAAGAGAAATCCATCCATAATAAGAAAATTGAATGTTTTCTTGGCAAATATGAAAATAATCTGCAGAAATTCATTCTGCAAAAACATTTCATGAAACCAGAATAGTGAATGTAAACTATCCTTCTAGAAAACAAATGGTGCCCATCATATGCTAACACGTAGTGTAAGTCAATCACAGGAAAGAGTCTTCGGGCACAATCTTTTGCATATTCAGACAGAAAAAAGGGCCTACAACTTCCAGCATCCCCCAGCTAGCCATGCTGGCTGGGGCATGTTGGGAGTTGTAGGACTTTTTTTCCTATCTAATCATGCATAATAAGACTACACCTTTACTGTTTCAAAGTGCCAAATTTGTTTAATTAGAAGATTGCTGTGCTGTTCATAATCCTAATGATTGTCTATAACCTGATGTTTAGTTTTCTCTGTGTTTCTTTTTCATGACGTACCACAGGGGGCTGCAACCAAACACCTGGCTGTTTACTTCAAGTTAGTAGCCTGAGAACTTCGGATAGTGTTTCTGCAGCTCCTGTCCATATGTACATTTGGATCTTTCCATCTTTCCCACTTCCCCTTATTCCTAAACTTTGGAGTCTAAAGTCTTAAGAAGCATCATGATTTCTTTTTAATAGAGAAATCTTACCAGAAGGTGGAAAATCTAAGAGTTCTTCTGTGTTTTCTTGCTTTTATCCATGCACTGTGGCATGCTGAAAAAGAGGTATTATGGGGAGTAAAGCGGGTGCTTAATTCCCAAAGGAAACCATCACTATACCTGTCTTTCACCACCTGAGGGCACTGATAATGAAAGCCACCAGGAGTCCAACTCTGTCTCTGCCTACTTCAAGTACATGAGACCGAGTATTTAGGAAATTCACTTCAGAAGAATTGCCAAAGGGCTCAACAGCATTTGTGACCATGTTTTCCAGTGTCTGGAATAACATTTTGAAGTAAAAACATGCGCAGGAAGGGGCTAGTTAAGAGACATGAAAAAGGTTCCAACACAGTGATTACTGTGGCAACAGGTTAGTCCACACCGTGAGGGGGGGACGAGCGGAAGGAGCATTCAAGACCCCAGACTTGAGAAGTACGTAAGCTGTACTAAGAGCCTCATGGCCAGCCCTGCATGCGCATCATGCAGCCAAGCAAAGGACCAAGACCATCTGAAAAGCAATGTGTGTTTACTTGTAGGCAGATTACAACACTGGATTATCATGACCAGAACTAAGGTTTGGAAAGTCAGCCTTGAAACAACAGTGCCTGGAATTACCTGACAACAGTTTAATGGAATGATTTTTCTGCTGTTCTGTCATCCATATTCTGCATTGGCTTGGCCAGTGGCTCATTGCACTTTGGTAACAATATGAATTTAGTCGACAGGATGTGAATTTTGTCCAATGCCCAGAAATGAAACGCAGAACCGATTTCTCTATACTCTGATTTTTCTAATAGTTGCTGTTTTTTATGCACAGGACACTTTTCGTTGGCATATATAAATTCTGTGGCATCCACAGCACAGCTGTCAGCCACACCCCCAAGTGCCGTTAAGTGCCCGGTGCTTTAATGTTTTGGGTTTTTTTTGTTTGTTATTGTAAACATTCGTTCCTAAGTCTATTTGATTAGGATGGCAATGCAATATTAGTCAAGCTTGACAGTTTCCAAGTTACATTTCATGTCCCCCCTCCCCCCAGGTGATTGTCCCTAGGAACTTCTTGAGCTATGTGTGTGTTAAGTTAATGCAGGTTGCTTACCTGTAACTGTAGTTCTTCGAGTGGTCATCTGTGCATTCACACATATGGGCTCTGCGCCGGCGCCGAGCCCCAATCGGGAAACTTCACTAGCTAGCTTAGTGCTTTTTTTGGCGGGAACCCCTCCCCCACCATCCATCGCGCATGCTCCGGGTCCCGCCTCACCTCAGTTCCCTGAGACCGCGTTACGGCCTCGCACTAGGTAAACAATAGGAAGCATATGCGCTCTAATCCTCCTGCATACACCATAGCGTTGCAACGAGGGGATGGTGGGCGGGTTGTGTGAATGCACAGATGACCACTCGAAGAACTACAGTTACAGGTAAGCAACCTGCATTTCTTCTTCGTGGTCTCTGTGCATCACACATATGGGCGATTAATCAGCCAAACTTACCGGAGGAGGGGATGCACGCTGGTGGGTCACTGACAGATAGAAGACAGGACCGCTCGGCCGAACGAAGCGTCCCTTGCCGCTCTAACGTCCAGCCTGTAGTGCTTCACAAAGGTCGATGCACTCGACCATGTCGCTGCCCTGCAAATGTCTGGAACTGATGATCCATGGATCAGGGCCGACGATGTCGCTTGTCCCCTTGTCGAGTGTGCTGAAAACGAGGTTGGGGGCTGTTTTCCAAGAACTTGATAGGCCAGGACAATAGTGTCCACAATCCAATGGGCCAGACGCTGGGAAGAAACCGCCAGTCCCTTAGTCTTCCCACCGTAACAAATAAACAGCTTATCCGATTTACGGATAGGTTCTGTTCTCTTTATATAGAAAGCTAACGTACGCCGAACATCCAGCGCGTGCAAAGCCGTCGAAAGGGGATCTGTAGACGCCTTAAAAAAAGTTGGAAGAACTATATCTTGGTTAATGTGGAACATGGAAGGAACCTTAGGGACAAACGAGGGACCAGGACGTAACACAACTTTGTCCCGAAAAAACTGAGTATAAGGAGGCCCCACCATCAGCGCCGCTAGTTCTGAGGCGCGTCTAGCGGATGTTATAGCTACCAGGAATATGGCCTTAAATGTTAGCAAGCGGAGATCTATTGTAGCTAACGGTTCAAATGGCTTTGTCGTCAACGCCGTTAAGACTACAGATAAGCTCCATTGAGGAACAATCTGTCGAACTGGCGGGAACATGTGGCGTAATCCTTTCATAAAAGTTTTAGCCACCGGGTGTGTAAAAACCGTATAGCCATCTATCTTAGCGTGTTGTCCTGAAATGGCCGCTAAGTAGACTTTGATAGAGGAGGGCTTTAAGCCTCCTGCATGAAGTGAATACAAAAAATCGATGATATTCGAGACGGGGCCATCGTGCGCTGGAAAACCTTTATCGTTTGCAAATTTCAAAAATCGGTTCCACTTCCTAGTGTAGGAAGCTCTCGTAGACGATTTTATAGAGGCTTCGAATATGGAGCGTAGAGCTGGTGGCATATCTAGCGACTGCCAATTTGTTGGATCCGCCACGCTGTGAGGTTCAGCGACTGAAGGTCCGGGTGCAGGATATCTCCTGCGTTCTTGGACAGCAGATGCGGTATCCTGGGTAGACGCCACCACTGTTGGTGCGACAGACGATAAAGGGTGGTGAACCAATGTTGTCTCGGCCACCAAGGGGTCACCAGGATCGCGTCCAAGGAGCATCTGCTGGCCTTGGCCACCGTTTTTGGAATCAGCGGAAAAGGGGGGAACATATATAGGAAGCCGTTGGACCAATCCCACTGGAATGCATCTCCGAGAGATGCATGTCCAATCCCCGCCCGAGAACAATAGTCCTGGCAGACAGCATTTGCAGAAGTCGCAAACATGTCTATCGACGGCGTGCCCCACTTTGTAAACAGGCACTTCAACACCTCTTGGGATAACTCCCACTCGTGGGTGTTGGAGAATTCCCGACTGAGTGAGTCTGCCTTTGCATTGTCCGCTCCCGCAATGTGAAGCGCGGATAGAGAGATGTCCCTGAGAAGGGCCCAATGCAGAATGTCCAGTGCCAAACGGAGGATGCGACGAGATCTTGTCCCGCCTTCTTTGTTGATGTACCACACCACAGTGGTGTTGTCGGACAGGATGCGCACATGATGCCCTTGAAGGTGTGGTAAGAAAGCATGCAGTGCCCGCTTTACGGCAAGGAATTCTAGGAGATTGATATGGAGTCTGGACTCTGACCTTGACCATCTCCCTTGAATTTGCAGATCGTTGTAGTGTGCTCCCCATCCTTCCAAGGAAGCATCTGTAGTGACTGTTCGAGTTGGACCTTTGTGGTGAAACGGCATGCCGTGAGTCAGATGAGTTGCGGACGACCACCAACGGAGAGAAGGGAGGACAGTCGACGGAATGGTAAGTATGATTTTTCTCGGGTTTTGATGAGGGCGGTAGTGCTGGAGAAGCACCTGCTGTAGCGGGCGCATGTGGAGACGGGCCCAGCGGACAACGAACACCGCAGATGCCATGAAGCCTAGCATGCGCAGCACAGAGAATGCCGTCGTGCGGGAGCTCTGTTGAAGCCGCGAAGCGAGAGACACTATGGTTCGAGTGCGCTCGGCTGGTAGATAAGCTCGTCCCACCGTGGAGTCTAAAAGCACCCCTATAAAATGAATCGTCTGTGTGGGATGAAAAATGGACTTTTCTTTGTTTATTTTTAGTCCCAGGCTGGCGAGACAAGACGTGACGAGACCGACGTCGACCAGTGCTTGCGACCGGGTTGGAGAAACGATCAACCAATCGTCGAGGTAAGGATAGAGCTCGACATTCTGTGATCTGAGATGAGCACACACCACGGCCATACACTTGGTAAAAACTCGTGGTGCAGTCCGGAGGCCAAAGGGAAGGACTGAAAACTGATACACCCTTTTCCCTATAATGAATCTCAGGTATTTGCGATGAGCTGGGTGTATTGGAATATGAAAATAGGCGTCTTTGAGATCCACCAAAGTGAACCACCGGTGTCGCTTGAGTAGTGGCAGGATCTGGGCTAGCGTAATCATGCGGAATTTCCTTGGCTTTATAAATTTGTTTAAGTGTCTGAGGTCCATTATAGGACGAAGGCCGCCGTCTTTCTTTGGAACCGTGAAATAGCGCGAGTAAAAACCCGCTTTTAATAGTTGCGAGGGAACGCGGACGATTGCTTTCTTCTGTAACAGGGTTGCTGTTTCCTGCAACAGTGTGGGAGACGGTGGAGTGGTCCTTACAGTGCCTAGAGATGGGTAGGCTTGAAACTCTATGAGGTATCCCTCGGAAATTGTTGATAGCACCCACTTGTCTGTTGTTATTGAGTTCCAGCGATGCAGAAAAGGTTGGAGCCTGGTAGTCGGGTGTTGTGGCAGAGTTATTGGAATGGAGTCAAAGACGCCGTTTTGACGTCTGGTCCTGGCGGCGTGCCTTGGTATATCTGTTGCCAGGTTTTCTGGCCTGAAAAGAAGACTGCGGCTGCTGTGATTGGAAACGCTGGTTGCGTTCCTGTTGTCGCCGTGGTTGGTACTGGAAAGACCGGTACCAACGGCGCGAGCGAGGCTGCTGCTGTCCCTGTTGAGTGGGTGCGCTCATTTTACGAGCCGTTACCTTCGACTTATGGATGACATCCATAGTATTGTCGGTTGACGAATGAAACAGGCCCTCTCCGTCGAACGGGAGATCCTCGATCCGAGCTTTTGTTTCGGCTGGTAGTGTTGAGGAGCGCAACCATGCATGGCGACGTAGCGCAATCGCCCCTGCTAGAGCCTTCGCTGCGCAATCTGTCTGGTGGTTAGCCGTGGTCAGCTGCTGCCTGGATAGTCTGGTTGCTTCAGCCTGGAAAACCCTAGCCAGCTCACGTTGGTCATCTGGGAGGTAATCCGTTAACGTGGAAATTTTCTCCCAGAGAAAGAGCTGGTACCTCGCCATGGTTGCTTGATAATTCGCTACCTTAAAACCTAGCGTTGCTGAAGAATATACACGGCGACCAAAAGTGTCCAACTTCCTACCCTCTTTATCCACAGGAGTAGAATGACTTTTCGTGGAGCGTCCTTGCGATGACTCCACCACAATGGAGTTCAGCCTTGGATGACTACACAAGAACGGAGCCTCGACGTCTTTGACTTTGTACAACGTTTCTAAACGCTTCGAGGTAGCCCCCACAGTTGCTGGGTTCTCCCATGCACTCTTGAAGGTTTTTAGGAGCGTCGGTACCAACGGCAGAGTGAGTTGAGGTGGTGGCTCCGCATACATAACATCATAAATTTTATCATTTAGATCCTCTTGCGGTTGGTTGATATCTAACCCAAGAGATTGTGCCATCCTCTGCATCTGGTCAGAAAAGGAACCTAACTCTAACGATGGCGATGGTCTGTCACTACACCCAACCCCCTCAGGAGGAGAAGGGACTGATGGTGCCTGAGAGCGTATAGACGACGCGTCGGAAGGGTAGTCATCACCCGAGGTAGGAGAGAGAGGCCTAGGAACAAGTGCCGTTGAGGTGTGCGCTGGCGCTAGAGCTGACCGTTGACGTGAGACGCTGCGTTGAAGTCTGCGTTGCGAGGATGACCTTCCGATTCTCTTCCCTGTATAGGGGTCAAAAAGATAGCGCGGAGCTCTTCTATGACGGGATCTACTTCTGGATCTATCCGATGCCGAATCCCATTGTCGGGATCGCGAGTGAGACTGGGATCTAGTGCGCGATCGAGACCGACAGGTTGTCTTTGAGGCCCTCGACATCGGGGACGCACCGATACCCAGTGGTGAAGGTTGTTGCTGGTACTCTTCACTAGGTCCCACATCAACATCGTGATCTATAGAGATGTCTGATGGGAGAACATCTACAAGCTCCACATCCGAGGAGCACACTTCAACATCTAAAGTTTGAAGGACTGGCCGTGGAGGCAACGACGAAGCCCGCTGCGTCAATGAAGCAGATCTCTGAGAGAGAATTGGTGAGGACGCTGGACGGGCAGGCGTCGATGTCGAGTGTTTCCTGAGCGACGCCGAGGGCTTGCCCGTCGGTATCGAAGGATCAGGACGACGCGGAGTCGACGACGTCGATCTTCGACTCGATACCGATGTCGGCTTTTTGGGCTGGTCCCTCGAGATCGACGGTTGTCCCGATGTCGACGGCGCTGCAGATGTCGATGATCGCTTCGGTGCCGAAGACGCTGCTGCCGATGCCGAAGATCGCTTTGTTGCCGACGCCGACGTCGATGGTGCAGTCGATGCCGAAGAGCGCTTTGCTGCCGAAGAGGATGCTACCGCTGCCGAAGATAGCCTCGGTGCCGATGTCGACGATCTCTTCGGTGCCGAAGAAGATTCCAACACTGATGTCGACGGGCGTTTGAGAGCTGGAGGGCGGTCTTCTGTAGCCGCCGTATGCTCCTTAAGCTGCTTCGACGTCGAAGTTGGCTTCGGTGCCGACGACAAATACTTTGATTTTTTATTTTTGCCAGACTTTTTGGCCGCCACGGTAGTCTTTTTGGACGGCTTAGTCGGAAGTCGTGGCAGAGGTGCTTCTGCCGCGTCCCCACGCGGGGGAGAGCAGGGAGATGCCGGTTGAGAGCGACTTACAGGCGTTCGCCTACGCTCACCAGAGGGCGACTGGTCCGCCTCAGAGTCCACTGGATGTGGAGAGCGAGAATGGTGGCGAGGCCGGTCTACCGCAGACAAGGCCTTGCTCCATAGCAGGCTACGTAGCCTGTCCGCTCGAATCCTCCTGGTTTGGCGGGAAAACGCCATGCAATGGGGGCAGGAATCTACAACATGCCCTTCCCCCAAACACACGAGGCACGAGTGTCCATCCGTTAGGGTTAATTTTGCCCTACAACGGGAGCAATGTTTGAAAAGCGCCGCCTGCGCCATAACTCCAACTATATCTATAACTATATAAACTTTTATTTATTATTATTTTTTTTATATATATATATATATAACAACAACTAACAACTAACACTAACACTAAGCTAAAATAGAGTAACAAAAAGATTTTTCTTTCCTCAGAATGCTACGAACGAAAACGTCCGGAGAAGTCTCCCGCGAGGCGATCAGCTACGCGGTCGAAGAAGAACTGAGGTGAGGCGGGACCCGGAGCATGCGCGATGGATGGTGGGGGAGGGGTTCCCGCCAAAAAAAGCACTAAGCTAGCTAGTGAAGTTTCCCGATTGGGGCTCGGCGCCGGCGCAGAGCCCATATGTGTGATGCACAGAGACCACGAAGAAGAACGGTAATGAACTCATTAAGTATTTAAAAAATTAATGAAATGGCAAACTTTAAAATCGAACCAATTAGGAGAACAATCCTACGGATTTATCTGTCTGTCCTATACTCTGCCAACGACAGCCAGGCAGAGCGGGAGAAAGACAGAGTCCATTTTGCCTCCCGTTCCACTTTAAAAATAAAAAAAAATCAGCTAAACAGGCCTATTTGCAGTAGGTGAGGATGGTGAGAGAGAGACTGTAGGATCTTGCAGATCCTGGCCTCTTGGTCTCCCTATTCACTATTCTGCCCCTTTTTAAAACCTCTTTGAGGTCACTGTCGTGATCTCAGAAGAGCATCTGTCATGGGGTTTACTGCAGTTGCTGCAAGAGAGTGGGGAACGGAGGCGCCCCATCTTGCATCCCTCCTCAGTAGATCATAGCACCACCTTGGAAAGGGGAATCCGACATATCCTATGGTAACAGGCAGAAACAGCTGATATTTCTGGGCAGGTGGGGTACCACACACCTGACCTTGGCTGCATTTCCCCTCCCAAGTCAATAATTACTAGGTAGCTGCTCCTGTGCTGCTGCTTGCTTTTTGTCTCTTTTCTCCAGCAGCAGTAGCAGCTTCAAGATGTCATTTGTATATACTTGGCATTGCTTGTGTGCAAATCATTACCCCTGGGCTGGGGAACTTCCTTGAGGGTGCCTGGGGACAAATATATCCCCAAAACAACGTTACCCTGCTTTCAGCTCTCTCTGCCTTTGCAGAGGGAGCAGGGGGATCCTCTTTGGCTGGTAATGCATGCACTGTGGGCACCTGGTAGGGTCGCCTCTTTATCCTTTTGAAGAAAAAACAAAACTCTAAAAGAGTGCGTTATCAGGTGGGAACTGCAGGAGAAGAGCCTGTGCCTTTTAGGAGCTAGCAAGCTAGTTGGTTTGTGAAGGCACAGAAAAGATGAATCTCAGGCCTTTGTAAAGTGCCCCATCTGCAGGAGAAAACAAGCACAGAGTTGCCTTGGCATGGAGGTTGCTCCTTTTAGGAGGTGATCGCCCTTTGCTCGTTGCCCCAGGTGGATCTCTTTGTGACCTGCAGTGTCTTTCTCCGCAAAGAACAATCCCTTTCCTCACCCTCGCCTGATCAGCAGCCCTTAATTGGTGTGAGGATCGCTGCATTAGTCGAAAGGAGGCCACCTCCAATTGCTTGCAACAGTTCCAAAAACAATGTCTCTCTCTTTCTGAAGGCCATATTTGCATTCACATTCCCGCCCCAACTTGCTTCTTTGGGCAGCTGTCCATGCCCAGATCCTGTCCTCAAATGCTCTGTATTTTCTCCTCCTAAGTACCCTGTTTAGATCAGGCAGGCTTGTATTGCCATTCCCAAGCTTTTAAGTAGTATCTTCCAGGTGGAGGAGAATGCAAAATAAACACTTAAAGTAAAACCAAAGATACTTTATTAAATTAAGACAGTGATTAATTAATGGAATTTCCATGTGAACATTTCAACAACAATCTCTTAGTGACTTAATAAAGTCAAAATACTGATCCAAGCAGAAATTCAGCAGCCTATTCTGAATTTTCTTGAGTTTTTTAATCAATTGAGCTTTGCAGCAGTAAAAGCTTGTCAGCAGATCTTTACAATCAGCTCGCAGGGAAGTGAATCAGCTCTTAGCCTTGCCCTTTTTCCCAGGAAGTTGTCCTGTTGCTTCTAGGTATTGGTTAGTTAATTCTTCCTGTGTACTGGGTGAACAGGGCTGGTATCTACTGTATTCCATTGTGTATTCACCTTTTCCCTGGGGAGAGAGAATCTTCACATTATGGGCAATATAAATAAATGCTCAAGGATCAAATTGAATGTTTAAAATGGCATAGCTTTCATGGAACATACTGTGAAACAAACACAGTAAAGCAAACATAGCAAACAATCAGCGTTTCAGCTTATATTTCCAAAAGGACAATGATATTCATCAACATAAATACATTACCTTCCTGGGGATAAAGGGCAGCTAGCTACTTTTGAGTATTCTCTACATTTCCATTTCACGCAACTGAAAATCTGGCTATTTATTTCAAGTCAAAAGGATAAGAACTTCAAACCACCATTTTTTCTCCAGCTACTAACCATATGTACATTTCCTTTCTTTGTTTCTCTCTCTGTTTTTCTTCCCCTGCTGGTTCCTTTGGTCCTTTCCTCTTCCCCTCACTTCTCTGGACCAGAGCTGGAGAGAAAGTCATTCTGAATCTACTAGTAGATATCTAGGTGATTTGCACTAGATCTGCTAGGAGTTCCAAATCCCAATCGTTTAATAATATTAGCCGGATTTGTACATGGAAGGGCTGTGAGCTCTGTTCATTCTGATACTGAAAACAAATTCCTTCGCAGATTTCTTTTAATTTTAATTGTATGTGTTTTTCACTTGGCTCCAGCTGGTGAATGTTGGGGTTCTAGTAAAAAAAACAAAGAAGATCCCACAAGCCTGAAGGCTGGCCACCTCTGCTCTCAATTATTCACAAACCTCCTTTTCTTCGTTTCCTTAGCCTGTTTCCTTGTTCCTTCCCTTTGCTTGGTTTACTCTTTCTTCTCAAGGCCTTTCTGCCTGCTCTGATGTTCTCTAAGATCCTCCAATAACAGCCAGGAGCTTTTCTGCTTGGTTGCTGCATTGTTATATTAAGAAAGCTCAGCCAATTACCAGAGACTATATTATCACCTACACAAAAATTCTTAAGGCATTACAGTAGAGGTGCTGTTGCAACACTTGTACTGGTGGACACACGGCACATGATCATTTCTGTAAGAAGGATACTTTTTTAAAACCTGCCCTGAAATTGCCCACTTACTTACCTCTGTGGATGACCTCAGTTCTGTAGCATATCCAAACATATTATTCAATGGCACCTGGTAACAAATGAATAATTGTATTTTATACTAATTTTAATGGAAAGAAATTGCTTTAGCTGTTTGGAAAATATATACTGAATAGGTCTTCATGTACAGGTGTGTTTTACATTGTCAAATACCAATAAAATGTTACTTTACCTATTGTCTCTCTCTGGCTGTTTTTAAAGAGTTAACTAAAACTTTTCATAATGTGGACACTGAAAAATTGCATACCTTTACACAAAATTAATTTGCATAATAGAATTCTGTAGAAGACTCCTCCAAATTTTGTATCAATAAGTATTTAAGCTGGGGGCGTGGCCTAGCAGAACATGGGGTAGGTCGTATATCCTTCATCCTCCGAAAGAAGCAGTGAATTAAATGTAAATTCCCTATCTTAAAAGAGCGATCTGTTACATATAAGTCTGCTAAGGAGAGGGGAAAGCTTGCTAAAGAAACTGCAGCTGGAAGAGATTTATGATTTTACAACCGGCTTGGCAGAGGGAGGTGACGGACCGACAGCTTTGAAGTACGGCGAAGGTAAATAAAAGACGTATTTACAATGCTGGCTGATTGAATGGACGGTAGAACGATTGCTAACTTTCAGAAAAGAGTTTTTTTTTAAGCTTGGAAAGCTTTTAAGCTTTAAGCGTGGAAAGACTGTTGGTTGTATAACTGAGTGACTGAGAGGAGGGGCTAACTCTGCTCCGAGGAGAAACGAAACTCAACGTTTCAGCCGTGGCAATTAAACGAACAATTAAAAGATTATAAGTGATTAAAAGGCTGTTCGGGAGACAGAGAAGCCAGAGGGAGTGACTGTGGGAAAGAGACTTTGATCCCTGGCTTGAAGTGGCTGTGTGCTTATCGGATAGGCTTGAATAGTTCATGATTTATGAGCAAGAAGAAAATAACTTCTTGGAGTTGACTTAAGGGTGACCATCCGTCCGATAGAAGCTACAGGCTACTCCGTACTGATAAAATGTCAGATAAGGATTCTGAAAAGACAAAGAAGCAATCTCCTAGTCATGCCGGAAATGCCAGTGCTAAGACTGGAATTAAGCCAGGTGCAATTCCTAAAACAACCACAGGGAGGCAAGCTGACCCAACAGATGAGCTGATTCAGACTATCCAAAAGATGCTGGATCGAGCCATTCTAAAGCAAGATGGAAATATTGAGCAGGCTCTTTTGAAGCAAGAAGAACGACTGGCAAAAAGGATTACCGATTCGCAACAGCAGCTTTTGGCAGGACTTCAAAAGGTGGAGAAAGAGGTTGGAGCTTTGCAGGAAGAAACTGGAGAACTAAAGGTTCTATACAAGAAACAAGAGGAACAGCTAACGCATCAGGATTTACGGCTTATCGCGATGGAAGACAGAGACCGAAGAGCTAACATACGCATAAGATCTTTTGGGGAGCAGCAAGGGGAGACCCTTAATAGTATAAGAGAATTAATCTTGGCATGGGTCAAACAGCTGGTGCCACAGGAAGATTGGAGAATGGAAGATATTGAGCGGGCCCATAGAGTGGGATATGGAAAGACAAGAGAGTTCCCAAGAGACATTATTGTGAAATTTGCTAATTATTACAAAAAAGAAAAATTAATGCAAGCAGTTAGAAGTCAAGGTCAACCAACGCTTCAAGCAACACCAATTGAGGTCTTCCAGGATTTGTGCCCCCAAACGGTGCAGTGGAGGAAGAGCGTTAGAATCTGTACAGGGGCATTGAAGAAGAAATCGATTTCCTATAATTGGGGATACCCAGTTTTCTTGAGATTTAGCTGGAACGGGAAGCAGCAAAGAATTACATCTTGTGAGCAAGGAATCGAGCTACTGGAGAAGCTGGGCATAATGGATGCCACATCGGTTGGAGAAGAGAAGCAAGATGAAGGCGCGGCAGGAGGGAGTAATGAATAGAAGATATGGAGGGAGGGTAGACGTTATCCCGGAATGTTGGGCCGAGTTCCCCCCCCCCCCCCCTAAGAGTTCTAAGAAGATTGGGACCAATGCCCAGGAAGCTGGTGAGGAGGGGGGTGAAAATGGGGGTGAATGTGGGGGGGAGGGTTAGGGAGGGGGGGGATTGTGTTACACAGAGGGAGACCGAATTAAAGACGTGTGAGAAAGTGAGAGATGGAAAATAAACTTAGATTGGCAACATTGAATGTTAAAGGGCTAGGAACAGTAATTAAAAGAAAAAGAATTGAAATGTTATTAAAGAACAAAAAAATAGATGTAATTTTTTTGCAGGAAACTCATCAGGCCAAAGATGGAGTTAATGAGCTTCGAATGAGGGAGGTGGGCGTTTATGAGAAGGCATGTGGAACTTCGAAATCGAGAGGGGTGGCAATAATAATTTCAAAAACATGTGGTATAACTATGCAAAGTGTAAAGAAAGATAAAAACGGAAGGTTTCTTATTATGTTCTGCAGGTTGGGAGAAGAGGAATATGTATTGGTGAATGTTTATGCTCCAAATGGAAAACAAATGGATTTTATTGATGAAGTATTTAACGTGTTGGGAGAAGTGGGTAAAAAGCATATCGTGATGGCAGGTGACTTTAATATGGTACTAGATATAGGGAAAGATAGGGATAACATATTAAAAGATACTAAGAGGGTGGGGAAGACAGAGTTAAGCAAATTAATGGAAGGGAAAGAATTAATGGATGTGTGGAGAGTTATAAGAGGGGAAGAAAGGAAGTATACCTTCTACTCACAGAGATTTAAGAGCTATTCAAGGATAGATTATATTTTTGTATCAAAAAATATGTTACCCAAAATTATAGATTGTGATATTGGAGTTATCAAGGTTACTGACCACGCGTTAATGACAATGGACATGGAAACCAAAAAAGATTATAGACAAGCGAAGAGATGGAGATTGGATGTAAGGTTGCTGAATAAAAAAGATACAATGGAGAAGATAAAGAAAGAATTGCAGGAAATATGGGAGATTAATGAAAAAGAGAATGATCGGCAGGACATATTGTGGGATACGATGAAAGCTGTGGTAAGAGGGATTTGTATTAGGGAAAGTTGTACATTAAAAAAACAACAGGAAGCCCAAAATAAAAAGATTGAAGAAGAGGTAAGGAGTTTGGAAGATAAGTTAAAGGAGACAAAAGATAAACGCCTAATTGCCCAAATTCAAGCTAAGAAAAAGGAATTAGAGAAAGAAGAATTAGAACAAGTACAAAAAATTTGTTGTATTTAAAAAGAGATTTTTTTGAATATAGCAATAGGAATTCAAAGATGCTGGCCAGATCCACACAGTTAGAAAAGGCTAAGAATATGATAGGGACAATTAAGGATAAGTTAGGGAATAGCTGTAATTTAATGAAAGATAAATTAAATATATTTAAGGATTTTTATAGGGAATTATATACATCAGGGTCGGGACCGCAAGATAAGGTATTGGAATATGTAGAGAGGAATTGGAAAATAAAATTGCAGAAGCAGGATAGGGATTATATGGAAGGTTTAGTTACTGAAAAAGAGATAGAGGGAGTTATTGATAAACTGAAAGGAGGAAAATCACCAGGGATGGATGGATTGGGGTCGGAGTATTATAAGCTTTTTAAAGGAATTTTAATACCAAGATTAAAGAAACTATTTAATAATATAATAGAGGGGGGGAAGACTCCGCCATCATGGGATCACTCCCTGATTATATTAATTCCAAAACCAGGTAAGGACTTAACGGATCCCGCATCATACAGACCAATTTCCTTAATAAATCAAGATTCAAAGATATTTACGGCAATATTGGCAAAAAGAATGGCCACATTTATTTGTAAATATATTAAAAAAGATCAGTGTGGATTTATTCCGGGTAGGCAAATGTCTAACTTAATGGGAAGAGTATTAAATATAATTAATATTATAAAAAAAAGGAATTTAAAAGCAGGCTTGCTAGCATTGGACATATTCAAAGCCTTTGATTGTGTGGAATGGCCAGCACTTAAAACAATATTAAAAACATTTGGATTTGGAGACAAATTTATGGGAGTGATGGATAAGTTGTATAAAAACAATAAAGCCGAAATAATGGTTAATGATGGGTTAACACAACAGATTACACTAGCCCGAGGAACTAGGCAGGGATGTCCTCTTTCACCGATCTTATTTGCAATAGTAATAGAAATTTTGGCAAATGTAATAAGGGAAGATGAAAGAGTGAAGGGGATAGGTAGAAAAGAGAAGATTAAAATGAATATGTTTGCGGACGATACTTTATTGACCGTAGAAGATCCCCTAGGGAGTGCAGAGGTGATTAAGAAACATTTAAGAGAATTCGGAGAAATTACGGGATTAAAAGTAAATTGGGGGAAGTCAGAAATGATGTTATTTAATTATAATAAGGAAGAGCTGGAAGAAGGTAAGGTTAAGTTGGGTCTTAGACTTAAAAATATAGTACGTTACTTAGGGATTAATATCGATAGAGATTTAGAAAGGCTAGAGGAACTTAATTTGGTAGCTTTAAAAAAACAAGTAGGGGAGAAATTAGAAGTATATAAGAAATTAAAACATTCTTGGTTTGGTAGAATAGCAATTATTAAAATGAAGATTTTACCTAAGATCAATTTTTTGTTTAGAATGTTACCAATTAAAATATCAGATGCAGAGTTGAAAAGCTGGCAAAATATAATTAATGTATATTGTAATGGGGATAAGAAAGCTAGGATTAATAAAGGGTTATGGTATAAGGCTCAAAAGAAGGGAGGTTTAGGACTTCCAAATATTAAGTATTATTATATAGCTAATCAGTTAAGATATGTTATAAGTGGTATTCTAGGGGAGGAAGATTTGGAGTGGTTGGAGACGCAAACTAGGGAAATAGATTATAAATTGAAAAATATTTTTTTTAAAAAAATTCAAAAGAAAGAATTAAAGGGACTGGACAACCCTTTGTTGGTAAATATAGTGGAGATCTGGGAGAAATTTAGAGGGAAGTTGATACCAGGAGATTCACCACTTGCCCCAGTGGTAGTAGTGGAGAATTTCCCAAGAGTGTTAAAAGTGGAGATTGAAGCGAGATTGAAAGATAAGGAAATAATTAAGTTAAGGAAGTGGATGGAAAATTTGAAGGATAATGAGCAAATTAAAGAGCTACTGATAGGTCAAAAATCAGCATGGTTTAAATGTATACAATTAGGGAAATGGACTCAGGAATGGAAACTGAAAAATAACAAGTGTAGAAATAATACAAGATTTGAAGATTTAATAGAGTTAAAAGGTAGGAAAGAAGAAAAGAAAATTAAGAAAGGGTTGACTAGTGAGATATATAAATTATTGATAGAGGAGGAGTTTCAAAATTCACTTAAAGCAATAAAAAAGGTTTGGGAAGAGGATGTGAATGGAGAAATTAAGGAATACAACTGGGAGAGGTTGTGGAATGCAAGAATGTTAAAATTGTTATCGATCAGAATTAAGGAGAATTTTTATAAGGTATTGTGGAGATGGTATCTAACACCGGTTAGATTTCACCAGATAGATAAAAAAATATCTAAAAATTGTTGGAGGGGATGCCAGGAGGTTGGAACTTATTACCATATGTGGTGGAGCTGTGAATATGTACAAAAATTTTGGAAAAGGGTATTTAAAGAAATAAGTGAAATAATTGGAAGTAAAGTGGAATTAAACCCGAAGCTTGCTCTACTAGCAATATGGGATAGAGGGGAAGAGGACAAAAATAAGAGAGAATTGATAAACAACCTCCTGACACCTGTTAGACTAATGATTGCAAAAAATTGGAAAGGACAAGGAAGCTATACAATAGAAGAATGGTATAAAGAAATATGGGATATGGCTTTGAATGATATGCTGACTTGTAAAATGAAATTAAAGAGGGGAATGTCCGGTAAAAATGATTTTGGGGAAATATGGAGTCCCCTATTGGAATATGTATTAAGATTGGGGAAGGGACAAACACCTTCAAAAGAGTCGATAAATTTCTGGATAGAATAAAAGATTAAGAGAAGGTCTCATGGTGTGGGGGTGCACGGGGGGATTGTCGTGGATTATGTATGTATTTTATGTTATTATTATGTTGAAATTAATAAAATTATTTCAAAAAAAAAAATAAGTATTTAAGCTAGATAAAGCTCAGTAATAGACATAAATGTTTCTTGATGCAGAAACTGGGAAGGTTTGGTATAGTCAACTCAGCCATAAATATGGTCTAAAAATCAAAACAAGTCAAGAAATGTGAATATGAAGCCTAATCTGCAATCCAGTTAAGCTAGAACTTTTGAAGTTGAATCTGCTTAAATTCAAGTATTTTGACATCTAGGTTATAAACATCTAAAGATGTAGGTAGAGGGTTACTGATTCTTTGCCCTCCACCCTGCAATCCCCTGAAACGCTAGTCTGGAAAGTCCCTTGCAGGTGGCATAGGGAGTCGTAGATAGGAGGGAAAATTAACAAAATACCTTGTACTTGTGTACAGCAATTTTTGAACAAGCACATTATTAACATAGGGTTGGCAGAAATTTGAGTAAAAAAATCTTTCAACTCAAGCCTCCACATATGGTTAATGTTCCTTGGATCGAACTAGTTTTAAAAGGGTTGTTGACACTGCCAAATTCTAAGGTGCACAGGCATGTGAGTATGCTGGTGAGCTGGAAGTAACTGCTGTAATCACAACTCCACCACATGGATGGTCCATATGGTCATTATCTAGGCAACACAATAGCATGGAGGAATTGAACAACGTGAACAGGCTCAGAATAGGCAGGCTAAAAATAATTTTAAAAAAGGAAATTAATATCTTAATAGTACCTGAAAGGAGAACCTCTATAGGTTCTGCCGAAATAGTAATGCTAAAATAGGACTTTAAAAAGTAATGGTTTTAGGTTCTGTTCCGTTCAATGATAAAGAAAGAATGGCTGAATACCATCAGCAGGACATACTTCAGTATAGAGAGTGAAATAATCTTCTGCTCCATCTTGCCCTGTGATGACGCCATGGCGGCGATTTAGTCCTGCAATCACTACTCCTTGGAATTCGTTGGGTGCTACAACTTCCACAGACATAACGGGCTCAAGAATACATATTGTCGCATCATCCATAGCTGGGTCAAAAAGAAAATATGTTAGTATACCATCATTTTTAATTTTTCCTTATTTTAATTTTTTAGTACAGTGGAACTACACACATACATATATGAAATTCTGTAAACAAACAACAGAACCACTAGCAAATCACAATATATCTTCAAATTCCAGTGGAGATGTATCAATTGGATGCTGTAAGGATTACTTTGGCAAACTTTTGGAAACCATCTATCTAATAAAATCAAGAAATCATTGGTTAAGGAAATTTTGGATTATTAACTTTGGTTAAATTAATTGCTTATTAAAATGCTATCAGCAAGTTTGTGAAACATGGAGACTGGTGACACATTGGCTGAATTCCGATAACACATTAGTCAATGGTGGGTTGAGTAGCCAACTCACAGTTGGTTATTTTGTGGGTACTCCCCACACAACATATTCCTACACAACTGTGGGTGGTTGGAGCTGGCATTGAGTGGACTAATGGTCAACCCAGCATTTGACTGACACAGCCCCCACCCCTCTCCCCACTCTCCCTCCTCCCTCAGTCCTCCCAGTTCTATCCCAGCAGCCTCTGCAAGTTGCACCAGTTGTAGCAGAGTGTCAGCCGTCGCTTTGGTCGCTCTTGCCGCCTGCCTCTACGGGCTTGTGTTCTAACCCACTCACCACATGCCATTAACACACTCACCCCTCCACACAACACTTTAAACAACTGACTTCGAGCTAAACAACTTGCAAGCCAGTTGTTTCTCTCAGTTGCTTATTTGGGCGGAATAGCATACCGTCAGTAGTTTGTGAAGGCCGTGTTACCCTCCCCCCCAGTTGCTTAATGTGTTGTCCGAATTCAGCCATTATCTCTCTTAACGTTTCTGACACTATTGGCTATTTAAACGTAAAGTAAAATGTGCTAATGAATCAGTGAATGGGTGGAATACATTGCACAAGCGGAACTTTGAATTCTCCCCCTGCACAAAGTTGTGAACCTAGTTTCTGCTAGTGCAACTTCACTTGCATTAGCAGAATGACACCACTAATTACTGCCCTACATTTATGTGTGTGTACACTCCATCTCTCTCACACACACTAAATGGATTAAAATGGCTTTGGATTTCTATGACTCTGATCTGAAGATTCTGCAATGGACCAATTATCTTCTGGACCTTTTAAAAAAAAAAACTTTCCAGAACTGTGCACAAATCTAGTCATACAAAAGTATGAAAGTTACTAGAAAATACAAAACTATATACACCATTAAAAAAAAACCCAAACATGTTTATACGTCTCTGATCGCTCTATGGCCTCCACTGTGTAACACATTTTTGTGTGCATTTTGCTTATTGATGATATGCTGAAATAAGAAAAATACACAAAACTTTTATGTGCCAGCAAAAGTTACGTAAATTGTGGCAGGCTTTTTTGAATACTCTTCCAAAGGTGTGAAAAAAAATTTGGTTCCTTCAGAAACTAGATGACGGAATGAAAGGTTCCTGACAATTCACAATGCACAGACAGAACGGAATAAACAAATCCATACATCCATAATGTTTAGCTCAAAGTGCTTAACCACCGTGGCTTAGTGTGACGTCTGAGTAGAAACGTAAGGAAAAAGTGAAAACAAGACTTTTGTGGATGAGGCTGAAAGCCACTCATCTCTGAAGTGATACCTTGTTTCAGGGCACCTTCGGCAGCTCGGATGAAAGATATTTCGTTAGAGTCCACCATGTGATTAGCACCATCCTCTAAGACAAACCGCACCCCTGAAATTTTGTGACCTGTCAAGGGGCCTTTCTCACACGAGTCGCGAAACCCCTATAAAGAAAATTAGTAATCTCAGTTTCAAATGGTGGTGTACCCTTCTAAAATCCAGAATCCCACTGAAAATGAGTAGACAAGAGATATGAAACAAAATAGCAATTTACAGCCATAATATTATTGGACCAGAAAGGTTATGCCTGACTTGAAAAGAAAAGGACCACCCCCTGAAAGAGCAACACATTATTATGCTATTATAAAGTAATTGTCATGTTTTAACATTCATAGTTCCAAAATCTTGATACATGTTGCAATAGCCTGCAAAGAAATATTAACGTTTTGTGGGAAAATATAACCCTACAAGGCTCTCCAAAACAAATCAGAGCTTTCAAAAGCTGCTGACGCTTACTTAGATTAGAACTCAATTCCTGAATAATGGGGAATAATGAAATAGTGTATTATGAAAGCTAATGGAGATCAATATTAAAACCAAGGGGAAATTGAAACTGTAATGGATTGTAAATGTAAGACTTATTATGTGCCTTATATACCAGAATGAAAGAATAAAATTATTTTTTTAAAAATAAATAAAAAATGAAGCAAAAAACACAATTCCTGAACATCCTGACTTGAAAAGAATACAGCAGAGAAAACGATTTGCTCTTTTCATCATCTCTGTCAAACTGCAAGTGGTGTAGCCTTTTGCACTCTTGGAATTTTAAAGCAAAGGACTAAACATACTGCTTTGTAGGAGACTTCTGGCTTATCCTAACAGCAGGAACTCCTTATTTCACTCAAAAACTGGGTTGACTGCTTGCTATAACCAAAGCATAAGGCTATATATAGTCTGAGAACCAAAAAGGAGCTCATGTTATATCTGCATCGGCTTGTGTTGGATTGCTCTAACCCCGACAATTTGTTACAAGTCTATTATTAATTTCTTCCTACCCACTGAAGAAACCTATCATGAGTTATGTTTTCAACTACAGCACCTTAAAATACCTGAAGCATAGAATATACAGTTAGGACTGAAAGGGCATGTTGTCATTTGTTCAAGCCTGCGTGTGGGTATTGCTGATTTGCCCTTCCGACAATTGCCCCTTGCAAATCAATGAAGTGAGGCCTTGCCCTTTAAGCATAGAGAACTGCACTATGAAGGGGAAATCTGCAAAACCTTATGTGCGAGGAAGGCTATGTGCTCTGAACCTCGGTCATTTGCTACACATGAAGCATTCTAAAGTATTTACGCTGAAGACGTCACATGCATATACAGAGCTTCTGAACAGGCATGCAGAACTAGTTTTGCAATTAACTGCTGAAATTGCAGCACAGTAACCAGCTTGGTTTGAATGCTGCCTGAAGGGGCGAAGAGCTGCCATTATGGACACAATCTATCACTGGTTCTCTGCAAGCCATCATTTTCAAATCAGGAGCCAGTCTTGAGGGCCCCCACACACACACTGCTTGTTTCCTGTCTGTGCAGAGCAAATTCCTGCTCCCTTCCAATAGCAGAGTTGCCAATGGTTTAACATCATAGACAGGGGTGTCCCCAAAGGGGGCGACACCTTTGCTTTGCCCTTTCGGGATGCCATGAGGGGAAGGGTGCCAGCTTGTTTAGTTTAACGCTTGTTGTGTGAGGAGAGTCCCCTGATGATAGCATCTATCTTCAGCAATTGCCCACACTGGGTGAGAGACAAAGGTTTGGGGGTTTGTGTGTTAGAACTGCTTCCTCTGCCCAGGGTGAGAGCGCAATGTGACTAGAAGGGGGTTTCCCTGTGGGTGAGAGACAGTGTTTGTAAAACTCCGGGTGAGACAGTGTGTGTAGGAACTAGCAGAAGTAGCTCTGAATGGCTGGGAAGTGATTTATTCTTATGTCGCTGGAGGCAAGCTTGATGACCTTTACGTGACGGTGGCTGGTTATTACCACTAACTGTCATCAGTGATTGTGTATGGCTGACTCTGGGTGGTTGATTGAATGGAGTATGTGTGTTTTGAATGGCTGACGACGGTATGTTTAAGTTGAGAGCAGGTGGTGAAAGCGTGTGGGAAATTCTACTGTGGTAAGGACGTACTTAGAAAATACAGGGATTCATGGAGATGGTGCCTCTATCCCAGTGACTTGGGGCAGGAGGAGATATGGCAGGAGCAAGTCAGGACATCAGAGGAGAATGGTTCACAGATGTTTATACACTGCTACCTTTCTACCCCCTCCTCTAGCTCTCATGCACCTGGCAGCTCATCAGTGTTCTCTCCCTGTGACATCTGAATCAGGAGAGGCTGTGCAAGTCCTGGATCAGTGCCTAAACCCAGTAATGGCTTTGATGAGGACCGATAAGCTGAAACTGATTCCTGTCAAGATGGAAGCCCTGTGGGTGAATGGTTCCCGAGTCCAGGAGATAGGCTCATTGCCTGTTCCATATGGGGTGGCACGCCTTTGGAAAGATCAAATTCGTAGTTTGGTGGTACTCCTAGATCCATCACTATCGCTGGAAGCCCAAGTGGCTATGGCAACTCAGAGCTTTGGCTGGTTCGGCAACTATGGCCTCTTCTGGACAGGGATAGCATGGCCACAGTGGTTCAGGCGCTAGTAACCTCAAGACTGGATTACTGCAATGCACTCCATGTGGGAATGCCCTTAAGGCTTTTCCAGAAGCTGGAGCTAGTGCAGAATGCAGCAGCTCAGCTATTTTCAGGAAATGCCCCCTTTTACCATGCAATCCGGAGGTAACTGTACTGGCTGCCTATTTACTACCAGGCCAGGTTTAAGGTTTTGGTACTAATGTACAAAGGTCTAAACAACTTGGACCAGGATATCTGAGAAAGCGCCTTCCCCCTTACCAATCTGCCCAGTCACTGAGGTCATCAGAGAGCCTGCTCCTGGTGGTTCCTCATGGACCTAGGGCCTCACTAGAGTCCACTTGGAGAAGAGCCTTCAGTGTGTGGCCCCCTTCCTTTGGAACTCCCTGCCCCTGGAGATCAGCCAGGACCCACTGTGTTGCTTCCAGCACCTCCTGAAAACAGTTTTATTCCAGGAAACATTCCTTAACTGACCAGCCACATTTTTCATTGGCATTCTGTTTTTAAAACAACAATTTTAATATAGCGTTTTAATCTTTTTATCTTTTTACTATTTTATCTCTTATGTTCACTGTTCTGGAATCTACTTTAGCAATGGAGTGGCAGACAAATGTTGCAATTAATTAAATAATAAATGCATTGCTAACCATGACTTGTTAGCCCACTTTGAACCCTGCTTCCAAACTGTAGTTTACAAATGTCATAATGAATGCCTGTGCATGTATAAAATGAAACCAAATTGAAGGGTGTACAATCATTTTTTTAAACAGAGAAATCTTACTAGAAGTAGAAAATCCAGCAGTTTTTTTTTTTTGGGGGGGGGGGTTCATTTGATCTTATCAATGCATTGCTGCATGCTGAAAGTGAGGCTCCATTGGAGGGTGGTGTGTGTGTGTTTAATTTTCAAAGGAAAGAACCCACTGCTGTGCCTCTGTTTCATCATGTGAGGGTGCTTTCATAAGAACAAGTCAACATGGGAAGACAACAGGGACTTCTTATTTTGTGGTGACTGGGAAAGGCACCAGGAGTCCAACTCTGCCTACTTCGAGTATATGGAACACAGCATTTAGAAAGTTCAGTTTGGAAAGATTGAGAAACGGCCTGACAGTATTGTAATAATATTTTCCATTCTCACACATAAAAACAGGAGCAAGGACTGAAATAGCTCTCTTAAATTGCCCAAGAAAGAGGGATTGTCTGGAGAAGATGTCCACCTCCCATCTCATAGGTGCCGCCACAATTGCATTACCTTAAGATGCGGATAAGAGGTACCTACCCAGTTTGATATATTACAAAAGCTAGAAATATATATATATACATCACCTTTTCAATAGCTGGCAAAAACTGCTTTGGAATATTTGTTCCAACCGTTCTGTCGTCAAATTCCACTTTCGTGCAGTTCTCAGGCTCCAGAGGCTCTAGATATCCCACCACTCTACCGAACTGGCCTGCCCCACCAGACTGCCTTTTATGTGTAAAGTCAAACCTGCAAAAGACACAGTGTTGCTCTGCAATAAATGCATCATCCATTCAGTTTGTGTAGCACCATATGGGAGTGGACTGAGGCTAACACTACTGTTCTTCTATTACCTTTAGGTTTACAGACAAGGACACATCCTTCTCACCTGAATGCTGCTTTGCACATGCATACAGCCCAGGGTTTCCTCCATCCCAACAAGAAAAAATCTTGTTTGTGTGGAGGGACCACAATCTGACCCAGGCTCTACAAGGAGACAACCAGCAACTATTTCCAAGAACAGTGTAGTATTTTTGTATTGTCTCCATTCCTGGAAATAGCTGCAGAGGTGCTGGGTTCACACTGAGGTTTTCCCATGTGATACCTTAACGCCAGATTGGTTTACATGGACAATAACTCTACACTTAGAAGTAGGAAAGCTCCACATTGCCATAGTGATATATCCTATCTAAATCAATCCTGCTACTCTCTGATTTGCCCCATGTAGCTGCATCTTAACAGGCCAGCATGCCTTATAAATAACTTCCCAAGGCAGCTTAATGAACAGTCTCAAAATTCCACTGCATTATAAACATATGCTCAGGAGGAATGTCAGCTCAGGACATTTCGCTAGTAGAAGTGACGGCCAAAGGGTTATACGAGAGCCCCTTTGGACATCTATTAAGAGCAGGGAAATGCTGAGGCTAACTTTTTGGAAGAGGATGTAGGTAATATACAGAGGTGAGGGTATAGCTTTCTGCTTTACCACAAACATTTACCTATGAGTACAGGCCTGTTCCCCTTGGTTGTTGCAAAGAAGGTTTACCTTTTTTTTTTTTTAATGTGTACTTTTTCTAGGGCTGTGAAATGGCTGAGCCTTAGTGAATTAGTCCGAGTATTATTTTAATTTATGCAGAATTGGTCCTGAAGTAAACAACAGCTGTATGGTAAGGGGGGTTGTTGTAGAGGGGGCATACACATACTGCAGCAGGCACCATTTTGAAGAGGCATTCCCTCCTGTGTAAGAGAAGATGTGGAGCATATCTGAAGTGGTGTTGCTGGAGCACCTCCATTTTGTCACATTGGCAAGGATCAGCAGCAACTAAAAAAAGTGATGGTGCTTGGTTATCAGGACCAGCTTCCACTCTACACTGACATAGAAATAACAATGCTGCATTTAATCCTATATTCTTAGACTATTGCTGTATAGTTTTCCATTTGTTTTATTTTATGAGCCATCTGGAGAACTTTTTTGTTATGGGCTGGCATATAAATACACCAATAAATGACTAAGGTACTAGACTGACAGTTCCTTTGTTTGTAAACTGAATTTCTTGGTTATTGTCTTTTTATCATGAAATTTTATTTTATTTTGAAAAAAAGAAGTTAACAAAATAAAGGCAACCAAAAGAACATACGTAATAATAAATCAAAATCACTAAAGAAACAAAGGAATTCACTAATTATAAATCATAATCTATAACATATGCTTATGGACTATCTAAAGTAAAATGCCCTAATGGCCTCTTGGTTATTTTTGACACCACGGTCATTTCTACTTACAGTGGTAACAATGACAGCTGCTTGCAGGACACAATCCAGAAATCCAGGATTTTATCACTGTTGCTATTTGGCAGCAGTGTCTTCTCACAAACAACCCCCCCAAAGTTCATGTTTTTTTCAAACGCCGGTCATGGGGGCAGGGGGGGAAACATTTTGTATTTCTTTTACTTTTAGTTTTGCAATGCTAAAAACTAAGAGGCTGTTTTAGACTGAGCTATGTTATGACCATATTTAGAGGTGAGGTGTGGCTTTACAGCAATCCTGCCAACAACACATCAGAAGTAGATCCAGCTTCCCAAAGCTCAGCCTGGCCAAAAGGTTTATCCGAGTAGGCAAAGTCCCAGCTGGACACCAGTTCTGCCAATTTACTTGACAGATTCTCACAGATAAGGGGGTGGGGGCCGTGATAGGACTCACACAAGCCAGACCCTGACGCTGATCTTTGTAAAGAGAAAAGCCCCAGATACAATTTCCCTGACCCTCCTTTTACCATGCAAGTCCAGCAAAAGTAATCCTGGACTAGCCAAAACGGATCAGGCAGCCCTACAGTACAATGTCAAACATGGCAGAGAATACATTGGTAGGGATAAATCTGAAATCTTCCCCAAGATGATGATGATGACGACGACAATTTTAAAAAGAGAAGCTATAAAGAAAATGCATCTCCTATTTCCTCCCACCACAGAGACAAATTGGTGACATGTTCTTTGTGAAAGAATACCCCAGAGTATTTCGAAATAATAAAGGCAGACTTTAGAATGGGAAAGTATTTTTAATTATGGAGGGACAAAAACAAAGTAGAGTGATTGGCTGTTGGCTTTTTAAAGACATCACAGTCAATTATCAGTATCACAACACCGAACTTATTTTGTGTGTGCACATGTGGGAATCTTCCATACTACACTTCATTTGTACTTATGGTTATAAAAAGGTTTTTTTTGCTACAGCTAGGTTTACAAATGTACTTATTACAAGTTAATGGCCCTGGACTAAGCAGGGGATTAGACTAGAAGACCTACAAAACTCCCTCCAATTCTGATTTCATTATTTTTTTATAATGAAGACCTAGATTTTATGAAAAAGAATCATCATCACCCCTGGCCACAAATATACCAGTCAGAGAGAAACTGCGAAGGTAGGATTCTTTAGGAAAGAAGAAAGGGCTAGCTGCAAACCCCCCCCCCCCATCCCTTTAACAATCCTTCTTAATTTTCATACTTTAAACCTTACTCCAGGCTGCACAAAACACTGTAGAGACGTAGCCCTTACTTCACAACATTAGAACTGCAGATTTTCAAGAGGCACCAAGTGGCATGTTCCTTAAGACATCTGATTAAACAGGTTGCTCCGGCCAAAAGCTTTTGCCAAAACCAATCAGGTGTAGTCTGATCCTAAACACATTTATTGGAAGAAAGTCCTACTGAGTTCGATGCAGCTTGCTTCCTGGAAAGTGTGCAACTTTAATAAGAAAACTTACCAAATGATTTCTGGGAGATTCAGCTCCAAACAAACACACTTCAACTTTGATGATTGCTACCCTCTAAAGCAGCTTTCCCGAATTTGGTGCTCTCCAGATACTTCGGACTACAATTCCCAGCATTCCTGATTGGCTGGGGCTAATGGGAGTTGAAGTCCAAAACACCCGGAGGGCAGCAGGTAAGGGAAGGTTGAAAGAAAGTACAGGGAGGCTTGTTTCCTGGTACACGTCATGCCAAAGAACATTAGCAATTGATTTCCGTGAGAATGTGGTTCCAAACAAACATACTTAGGATCTGGCCAGCTCTCTCGAAAGGAGCCAAAGCGCTTTGGCCGCAATCCCATGCAGACTTCCTTGGGAACACGACCCAATCAACTCTCGGGAAAAAGCCATGCCCGCAGCCCTTCTGGAGTTCACGCCGTCCGGTATTTAGTTGGAACGGTGACCGAGGGAGACATTTCCAAGTGTTCCTCTCCCAGGGCCACTCCAGCTTCTCGACCAAGGGGAGCGGGTGCCACAGCGGCGGCCTTCGCAGACGGAACACACCCACACCCCCTCCCAGATGCGCTTCCTCGGCAAGCAGATGTTGCGCCTTTGCGCCCCAGCAGCCTCCGCTCTGCTCGCTCTCCTCCTCCTCCTCCTTCCTGCTTCTCTCTCGGCCGCGGCGGCACAGGCGCCCCTATTGTGCACGGCGGCAGCGGCCACCGCCCCAGTCCGGCCCGGCCCGGCCCACCTTTCCGCCTTGCCTGCGAGAAGCGAGCAGCGACGCGGCCCCTCCCAGCACCCCACAGCGCGCCCCGGAGCCGGCCCCATGGAGATCCCGCCGTCCCATTACCCGGCCAACAGAGCCGCCGGGGTGGTGGAGAACTACATCAACTACCAGCACGGCAGCCCCAACAAGATCTTCACCGTGCGGGAGGTGCGCCAAGCCAGCCGAGAGGTGAGCACCTGTCGGTGGGGCTGGGTGGGGGCGCCGGGCCCGATGAGGGCGCGGTCCTGCGCACGGCGACTGGGAAGTCAGCCGCTTCCAAGTAAGCCTCCAGAGGACGGGGGCTGCTGAGAGGCGCCTATCGAAGCCGCAGGGCCCGACAGACCGGAGAGGAGTCAGTGGGGCGGCGTGGGGCGGCGGGGGGCGGGACTCTCCACTCCTTTCTCCTGGTACGAGAGGATCGCAACTTCCAAGAGCTCTCGCCCCTTAAAAGTGTTTCTGGTCTACGCACTACCGGCTCAAGCACACTCCACCAGCCAGCGTAGAGGTGCACACGCTCGCATCGCCCTCTAATCTAGGACAGGGAGGACCATTCTGCGCGGAGAGGATGCTTTCTTCCAGAAGCGCGCAAAAAGCCTTGACTTGGCCCAGAGCGATCGCCATTACTGGCAAAAAGCAAGCCACGGGCGTTGCTCCAACCCTTTCTCCTCCTCCCGTTGCCAGGCTGGCCACGTGGCCCTCAAGATAAGCTGAAAAGTACACAGTGCTGACCAGGTCTGCCGAATCATCGACTACTTCAACCTAGTACATGTGGATTGCCCCAACCCATCCTGCTACGTGTTTGGCTCTGCTATTCTACTTCCAGGGGCCCCCAAAGTTTCCCTGCCGGCCATCGCCTTCAGTTATAACCGGTGGGAAGGGGGAGAATTGGCACTGCAGCGTTGTATTTGAAAGGGGGAAATAGAAATGCGATGAAAAGTTGATTGTTACAATCGTTTGCTCATAACAAATAAAAAGAGTTAATCCGAAACAGCACAGACCTGATTCCAGCCCTCCACCCCCCACAAACTTGCAGCTAATACAAAAAACGCCTGAAATACATCTGGCATGGCAAAGAAAGAGTCAAATTACTTCCAAAAAAATTTCCATTGCCTCCTAAGCAAGTTTGATTGGCAATGCTTGGAGCTGATGGAAGTTGAAATACAAAACATTTGGAAGGTATCAGGCGGGGGAAGGCTGGTATACATTACCACTATCCATATCACTGTTGTCACATCCACAAAAGTTATCAAAGCGCGGTTCTAAGAAGCAGCTCCTCACTGCTTTATGCATTTGGGCACAGTCCAGCTAAAGTTAAACACTGATTTCAACAGATGTTTAACTCTCTTGCTGAAATCAATCTGACTTGTGTGTGCTTTACTCAGGACTGCTTTTTTATGCCTTCTGTGAGCTCCAGATTTCCTGTTTTCAATACTGATTAGGGGTGTGCACGGACCCCCCGGATCGGATCGGGACCCGGATCGGGACCTCCAATTTTGTCCCGGACCGGTTCGGACAAAATCGGAGGCCCCCCGGACCGGATCGAGTCCGATCCCGACCCAAAAATCGTACATTTTTGGATCGGCCGCCATTTTTTTCCCCATAGACTTGCATTGCAATGCAAGTCTATGAGGAAAAAATGGCGGCGGGTGGGTAAGGGGGGGCCTAACTCCCTCCCCCCCCCCGGGGCCGTCCGCTGTGGACGGCCCCGGCAGGTAAACCCCCTCCCCCGCGCTCCCTACCCCCCCTGGGGCCGCCTGCTTCCATCCGCTGGCGCCCGCGGGCGCCAGCGGATAGAAGCGGACGGCTCCGGGGGGGGGTAAGCCCCCTTCCCCGCCACTTACCTTCTCGGCCCGTCCGGCGCCGGCGGCTACTACCAGCGGGCTCCGCGGCCTACTCTCGAGTAGCGCGCCGGGTGATGACATCACCCGGCGCGCCACCCTGGAGCAGGCCGCGGAGCCTGCTGGTAGTAGTAGGCGCCAGCGCCGGACGGGAGCCGCCGGGCCGGGCAGGTAAGGGCCCCCCTCCCCCCTCCGCGCGCCCCCTCCTCCCCTCCACGCACCCCCTCCTTACCTTCCCGGCCCGGTGGCTCCCGTCCGGCGCCGGCGCCTACTACTTCCAGCAGGCTCCGCGGCCTGCTCTAGAGTAGCGCGCCGGGTGATGACATCACCCGGCGCGCCATCCTAGAGCAGGCCGCGGAGCCTGCTGGGAGTAGTAGGCGCCGGCGCCGGACGGGAGCCGCCGGGCCGAGCAGGTAAGGGCCCCCCTCCCCCCTCCGCGCGCCCCCTCCTCCCCTCCACGCAACCCCTCCTTACCTTCCCGGCCCGGTGGCTCCCGTCCGGCGCCGGCGCCTACTACTTCCAGCAGGCTCCGCGGCCTGCTCTAGAGTAGCGCGCCGGGTGATGACATCACCCGGCGCGCCATCCTAGAGCAGGCCGCGGAGCCTGCTGGGAGTAGTAGGCGCCGGCGCCGGACGGGAGCCGCCGGGCCGGAAAGGTAAGGGCCCCCCTCCCCCCTCCGCGCGCCCCCTCCTCCCCTCCACGCACCCCCTCCTTACCTTTCCGGCCCGGCGGCTCCCGTCCGGCGCCGGCGCCTACTACTTCCAGCAGGCTCCGCGGCCTGCTCTAGAGTAGCGCGCCGGGTGATGACATCACCCGGCGCGCCATCCTAGAGCAGGCCGCGGAGCCTGCTGGGAGTAGTAGGCGCCGGCGCCGGACGGGAGCCGCCGGGCCGGAAAGGTAAGGGCCCCCCTCCCCCCTCCTCCCCTCCACGCACCCCCTCCTTACCTTCCCGGCCCGGTGGCTCCCGTCCGGCGCCGGCGCCTACTACTACCAGCAGGCTCCGCGGCCTGCTCTAGAGTAGCGCGCCGGGTGATGACATCACCCGGCGCGCCACCCTAGAGCAGGCCGCGGAGCCTGCTAGTAGTAGTAGGCGCCGGCGCCGGACGGGAGCTACCGGGCCGAGAAGGTAAGTGCCCCCCTCCTCCCCCCCCCGCTGTCCACTTTCATCGGCGGGCGCCCGCTGGCGCCCGCCAATGGAAGCGGCGGTGGGCGCCAGTGGGCGCCCGCCGATCCGCCGAACCGGTTCGGAGCTTTTTCGGACCGGTTCGGATTGGATCGGCCGATCCAGCTGCGGGATCGGAAATCGGATAATTTATCCGATTTCCCACTGGACCGGACTCGGATCGTGGATCGGGTCCGATCCAGTGCACATCCCTAATACTGATTCCATACAGATACAGAATAACAACAAAGTAAGTAATATAATTCTCTTTTTACTTCAGGACATTCCAGGTGTTGGACATAAATATCGCCTGAAGTTTACAATGGAAGAAGCCCTGCAGAAAGTAAGTTCAGGTTCTATTGTTATTATGATTATTCAGGATTTTTTTATGGCCTTCTTGTTGTTTGTGTATTTCCTGAATGGAATCTTTTCAGATATAATTCACATGGAAACCACTCAATAACAAAGCAAAGGTTGACTCTAAGGAAAGTCCACAAACACAATAATTGGCTTTCTATGAATAGCCCTCCGAGCATCCTGATCCAAAAGGCATTTATTATATTGCAGGGGGAAGTCTGAGCATTCCATGCTTCATAGAAGGTTAGTGGGGAAAGCAGCCCCCCCACTCTGTGTAAATCCTTGCAGAATTTTGGATGATTATGCAAGTTAAAATCTGAAGAAAATCTGACGGAGTGTTGCTGGTTATGTTCACCACTTGATGACTTATGTATATGAATTGGCTATTAAAAACAGAAGTTCCATAACCTCATGTGTCCACTCCAAGTCTTCAAAAACATAAGCAATCACGTGATGTACATATTTACTGTTAAGCAAATATATTTAGGATCTGCATGAAAACAACTTATTTTTAACAAAAACATTCCTGTCATTAATTTACATTTTCAAACAGTATATTTTAACCCTATTTAAAAAAAAACAGAAAAAAGAACGGGGGAGCATGTGTGTGGCATTTTCCTGGAACTAAAACCTGTCTACAGTTATTCTGAGAAAATATTTGGGGGTAAGGAAGGTGCATGGCTTCATTCTATCTTGTTCAAGTAGAATCAGGCTTATAGTGCATAATGAAGCAAAATGTATTTCTCATTAGAAAATGCTAGCATTCTGTATTGGCGTTTTAAACTTTTCCGATTATTTCTGCAACAGGGCAGTCCTGTGAATTGCACAGCTGAGATTCTTTATCACCATGGTGACCCACATGTTGCTCCGGAAGTGCATTATACAGTGGAAGGGGAGTTTGGGACAAATACAGAGCAAGCCGATAACAAATTTTACAACAGGATCAAGAACCTGCCAGAACTGTTAGAGGCACAAAATATTCCAGGTTAAAAAAAAAGGATTTCTGTGACTTTATTTATTAATGCCTACTAAAGTTTTGAAATAATTAATCACAAGACGAATCTGCCACAAGTTTACCCTTGTAAATGCTCTTTTTTCAGCAATCCAACCAGCTATTCCTCCAAGCAAGGCGTTAGCCTCTTCTGCCCCAGGTTTTCTGTTTTTCATTTCCAAAGGATGCTCAAGATACTGTGGCTCCTGAGCATACTCAGAACTCATTAGACTGTGTGTTTGCCCCCCATTAGGTGTTTTTTTGTAAAAACAAAACAAAAAAGAGTTTTGTTTTGTTTCCCAAGCATGCTGATACCTTCTCTCTTGTTTCTCAGTGGTCCCATTTTTGACTCCATTTCAATTAGCACTCACCACCTGAAATTGTTATTAGAGTGACTCCTTGCTTGAACACAAGTTGGCAGCTTTCTTTTAAGCTAGGGATAGATAAAAGTTTCTTCAGCTGGAGGATGTGGTGGGCTATAATGATATTCATTTGTTTATAAATTACCCAACCCTTTCAGTTTGACTTATAACTTCAAAGTAATAATTAAAACAATAAAAACAATGGAGTACAGTCCCTGAGGACAACTTTGGTCCTCCACTTGGTGCAACCCATGAGTGTCCTAGGCCATCCCAAATCTTTGGTTTTGCCAGGTATGATTACTGGGGGCAGCGAGGTGGGCTTCTCTATCTAGTTCCACTTACAACAACAAGCCTGCGGCAGAGGCAAAGGCCTGCACAGAAAACCTTGGAGGGACAGACTTAATGTTGGCTGCCTCTGCTTTAAACCAGCTGCAATTAGTTATTAGCTCAGCAATATAATAGCTGAATATAAACTTAACACTTGTTAGATTATTAATTTGTTGTATCAGATTTACAAGTAAGTTTTTGAAAACACAGTTCATCATTTAAAAGGGCAGTTTAAGTTGACTGAGCAATCTTTATCCAAAAGAAATTGTAATGGGCCTGGGCAAGTATCAAACTATACAGAGCTGTTTTATAATCCTAACTGTACCTGTTGCAAAAATTTTTGCAACCAAGCATGTGTAATTTATGATTAAGTAACTTTGTTAATCAAGTGTTTTACCCAATCTTGAGATTTCACAACTTAGTTTTATATTTGTATTAAAACTGATATACTAATTAGTATAAACTTTAACAATTGTGAAGCTGTCAATTTATTTTTGGATGTGCAATTATTTTTCTGCAAACCTAGGCATCGGCAGCTTCCAAACTCGATCGGATAATATTTAGGGGTCGAAACGGAGTGAACAAAGATTTGTGCTCCGTTTTAATATATAGATTATTATAACATGAACAATAGAATCTTTTGGCACTTAAAGGGTAAAAGAATAAGGTTTTGCAGACCAGCATCCAGACTTGGAAGGGAAAAAATGTTAGCAATGAATCAGAAGGAAAGGCAAATAAGGGCACACCCCTATTGGGTTGCCACTCAGTAGAAGGATCCCTGTGATTTCAGAGGCTTCCAAGTATTCAACATCCTGCCGGGCTACTGCCAACGGAGGCAAGTTCTGCCTCCCTGCCATCCTTTTTGTAAGTTTTCCTCTAGAGGGCCTCTAAGCTTATCTAGAGGATGCTCACTGCCAGGGCTGGGGCTGGAGAGGGCATTCATTTTTTTGTATCTTGGCCTCCCCTCCCCGGCCACTGGAAAAATCCCCTTATTTTTACCTCTACGAGGCCTTACAAAGCTGCTTTTTTACCTCTACGAGGCCTTACAAAGCAGGTGTCATTCTTCTTTCTGCAGCAGCTGGGAGCAGGATTGGATTTTGGAATTCCCCCTCCTGATGTTGTAGCGATGTCTACAGCTTTGGGAAGCACAAAATCTGAAAAATCCTATGAGCCCTGGGATGTTCTCCAGGGACCATAGAATTGTAACTTGACTATTTTTTGTAATTCATCTCCCTCTGACAGCAGTGAGGTCAGAGGGAGATGAATTACAAGAAATAGTTAAGTTGCAATTCTATGGTCCCTGGAGAACGTCCTAGGGTTCATAGGATTTTTCAGATTTTACACACCTGCCAATTCAGGATGATATTCTATATATCTGAAGAAGTAGACTCTGGTCCACAAAAGATTAGGACATAATAAATGTGTTAGTCTTTAAAGTACCACAAGACTCTTTGTTGGTTTTGCTGCACAAGACTAACATGGCTATCTGTCTGGAAATTATTATTACATTCAGTTTGTCAATTATCCTACATGCCCCAAACCTGAAAAATGTGGAGAATCTTTGCTTCCATTTTTAACATAGCAAGCCTAAAGTTACGACATGTACATATGGAAACCAGTACATGGCCTGAACGTACAGTTCTAGCATATGAACATAACTATGGTTTCCTCCTACATGACTCCTAGACTGGGTTCAGACAACATGATAAGCAACAGTGGTTTAAATAGTCGACAGTTGATAATTTAACCCACCATGGGTTATTGTGTTGTGTGGAGGGTCTGTTGGTTATTTCCTCGGCCACAGAGTCTCAAGGCAAGCAGCAGGATAGATTTTTGGCAGCAATGGCTGATGGGATACTAGCAGGAGTACTGAGGGGGAGAGAGGGTGTGGGATAAGTGAGTCAACTCAGCGTGGACTAACACTGTTCCTAATCCACAACATGGTTGACTATTACGTTGTGTGGGGAGTACCCTCTAGATAAACAACTGTTGAGTTGATTATCACCCCACCATTGAATATCGTGTTGTCTGAATGCAGTCATGGTGGCTCTAAACATGCAGTTGTGATAGAATAAAGCATGCAAGTTGCACAAACTGATGCAAGACACAAACACTTGCGTACGTTTTACCGAACTACAAAAGCAACTTTTTTTTGTAGCACAGACTTCAAATTCATATACAGTGCCTAGAACCAAATCTTAAAAAAAAAAGATGTCACAACTTTCATCAGTTCAATACAATCTTTGTTTCTGTTGCCAGACAGTTATGGAAATGTTCCTGCAGAAATGGAGCCGATTCAGCACTTAGCCTGGGTTGCCAGTGGTTACGTAAAATGGCAGAATTCAACAGAAGACACCTGGTACAAAATGGTACAAATTCAAAGTGTCAAGCAAGTGGTAAGTGATCTCCACTCTAAAGTGACTTAAATGAAGCATTCTTCAAAAGGAGCCATTTGTGACATAATCTTTGTGATGGCAACCTAGGCTATGCATGAAGTGGCAGACACTCTTCAAACACTGCTACTAACTGTTCTCCAACAAAAATGGTGTAACCTTATGGAACAACAGAGCAAAAGAACATTGGACCACTTTTCCTTGAGAAACCTCAAGTATGAGTTAAACGTGCCTAAAAAAATAAGAGTTATGCTTGTCTAAAAAATCCTGACAAATTGCTATGGGTGGCAAAACCAGTCCCTGACTCCTGCCTCTGCCTTCATAAATGAGGCAGCAAAACACAATTCACACCATCAAAATAAGCCTTCATAAATGAGGCAGCAAAACACAATTCACACCATCAAAATAAGCCACTGTGGCTTATTTAAATCGCAGCACATGCCAGGTGCAATTTCCATAATTGCTGCCTGGGAGTGGCTTATCACCTGAGCAGTGATTATGGAAATTGCACCCGGCACAGATGGTGATTTAAATTGTGGCTTATTTTGATTATGCAAACCAGGTCACAGACTTCCTTGCTTTGCTGAAGCACACAATGAATTGTTCTTTATCATCAAGAACTAAAATGTGTTTGTTCAGGTGTTGCATTACAAGGATAAATTTCAGCTTGATACAAGCCTCGAGAACACTCCGCTCTCTCTATTGGGGCCTTCCAATGAGGGACCATTCAGGTGCCTTGGAAGGAACTGCACTCAAAAGATACAATACAGTCCAGTTCATTACTTTTCTCTCCAAATGAAGGATGTGTATAAAAGCTCAAGTCTCATACTGGGGTGATGGTTCTTCGTGAAAGAAACATGCTGTTCCAATATGGAACACCTCTGGGTATTGTTGTGCTATATTTTTAAAACGTTATCTTTGTTTCATTTATGGCGTTGTGAATTTGTTCAGTATATTTCTGAATAATATATCTACCTATAGTTGTTTCTGGAAAATGTTGATCATGGAAAGTAATTTGTTCTTTAAAAAATCTCTTTGTTGACAATAGCACTGCTCTGGCTAATGGTTAGGAATAAACATCCTCTATAGTCAAAAACAGCCATGCTAGTAGGTTTGCCCTAAATACATAATAGAACTGCACATGTTACGTCCTGCAGCATGCTGTCTTTTTTTGAGATATTCAGTTCCATAGTTCTTACCAAACCCTAAAGGATCTGAGGTCACAAAAATCCAGGTCACCACAGGCCAAGGAAAGAGTTTCCATAGTGACTGAATACTATGACGCAACAAGCAATGAGTCAGTTTTACCCTATTAAATTGTTTATTGAAACAAGAGCAGTTTGCCTTAAGAGAACAAAATTGTTATTATTATTTTTAAAAAATCAAGATGGCATGCAATTGTTTGAGGAAACCAAAGATTATTTAAATTTTGAGGGTTTGCTTCCCCGATGTTATGTGATCAAATGAAGGGAAGATGGGAAAATGGGTCTATTGATTCAACTTTCTAATGTTTCATGCTTGTTAAAGACATTTGAAATTAGTTAGCTATGTTTGAAAGACAGCCATACGTACTAAAGTCGGAGTATTTCCCCCCTTTTGTTGATTTCAGAAAAGAAATGATGATTATCTTGAATTTTCCTATCTGATTTTAATCCATGATATTGTCTCCCAGGTAAGTAACAATACTGTAAACTTTTAAAATATAGGGGTGGGGTTTGGAGTCAAGATCCTTTTCTGTAAGTAGGGAAATTGATAGAAGTGAACATCACAAAAGGCCAGGATGGTGGGAGAGGAAGCTGTATTAAGAGTCTCATGCCTAGTCCACGCTTAAAGGCAGATTACAACCCTGGTTCAAGACCAGGACCTTGGCTCCAGAGCTGTGCCCATGCCATGATTCAGTGGGAAGGCAGAAAAAATGCAGAATGCCATAAGAAGCATCAGAATTCAGCTTCCTGAGTACTCTGTACTCATTATTTTAAAAACCCAACAGCACCGAACCTTTGACTTCTATGGCTCCAAATCTAAGTTTGAAAATGAGTTGTTAACACCTGCAACAATCTCAGAAGCCAAAGAGGGGCTGAATGAGATTCCCAAGGCCAGGAAACAAACCAAAATACATCAAGCCAGTTTAGTAAGAATTCGGAATCATATGAAATGAGACAAATTTTGCAAATCTGCATAAATTATAAAGGTCACAGAATTTTTGGTGCAGAATTTGAGTCGCCAACTGTTGAACCTGCTATTCTAAGTGTCCTTTAACAGCAATGTGATCTGAAGCCATCAGAAAATGATAATATTTCACACTCTGCAGTGAATAGCTTCAACCTGCTCATTTGTGCATATTAGCCTTCTGTTAACGACACTGAAGAAGGCTAGGCTATTCTTCATTCTTTTTTTTTCCCTGGCCAGTTGGCAACTCTGGTTACCTAGGTGTAGAATTATTTTTTATTGTGAAGTACAGACAGCCCCAAATGGACCCTTACTGCAAGTGGTCAGGATCTGAGGACCCAAAAAGTAAACAGAAGGTGAAATTTCCTTGCCCAATCTTTTGGACCAGCACCTCCTACACCTACATCTTCCTAGGAAATCACTAGAGCAAATCATAAAGTGCAATCCTCTTCCTAAAGGCAGAAACCTCCACAGGTTCTCTTTCTCCATTAAAGGGAGGGTCTGTCCATCAGAAGGAACCTTTAGATTCAACCTATGGCACCTCCAAAATTAGCCTGAATGATGCCAAACTACACACTACAGAGGAAGGCAAATCTTAGCCAATCTCATCACTGACAGGATTCCTTCTCCACCTCAGATATATAAATTTGCTGATCAGCCACATTACAAAAGGCATCCATGCCTATGCATGAATCACAGCTGGGAGGCTGTGGTTAAATGTGCAGGAGATTCTGTTCCCACACTATAAGATCCACAGAGGCTGACTTAGTGGGTTGCTACATTCCTCTCTGTATTAAATACTGCAGCCTACCAAAATGGAGCCATACGACTTCTTGCTGTGTAGTTTCCTGTGCGTATTAACCATGCAGAGAACATGCTTGTATTACAGGTTTGAAAAGTCAGCCTTCAAACAACGGCGCGTGGCATTATTTCACATTGTTTTAGTGAAAAGATTTTCTCCCTTTTCTGTCATTCACATTCTGGACTATCCTGGTCTATAGTTCACAGCACTCGATTAACATATGAGTAGGAAATGAAGAGAGAAGGAGGAAAGAAATGTTACCTGACACAGATTTTCTAGATAAGAGCAGAACATGAGTTTTGCTCAATGCCCAGAGATGAAGTGCAGTTGCCTGCTGTTTCTAATTCTCTAATTGTTCTAATTTTTTTGGTGCTCTTTATCCACAGGAAATGATTCCTTGGCATATGCAAGTTCTATGGAATCCACAGCATGGAGTGAAAGTAACCCGGAATAGCCGCCAGCCAAAACGTGCAGCACAGGAATAGCTGCACACCTTCAACGCTACTCTTAGAGAGTGTTAAAATAGTCCTGTAAAGCAACTGTATGCAGCTAGAACAATGGCTAAGCAGGTCCAGGAACTGCTTCAAATCCATGTATATTATAAACACCAAAGCAAATAGCCTCTGGCTTGCAAGAGTGAATACTTACGGTACAGTTGCCACAATGCTCTCTCTAAAGGCTACTTTAGGTTTTCCGGTAACACAAAGACAACCATATTCTCTTTCCATTCTCTAGATAAAAAGAGCACAAAAACATTTATACTGATTTAAACATTCTGCCAAATAGATACAGTCCAGCTAAGAAATTCAACAAATTAAACTTAATGCTTTCTACAATCCTAGGGAAAAAAATGCAAGCCAAAACCTGATTTTTCAGTTGAGATTATCGTTCTAATTAACTAGAAGTTCTGAAATATGTAACCGATGCCAACAACCCCCACTCCATAAGCATATCATTTTTTGAATAATGTTTTGTCCAGATCCTGTAATTGTGAAAGAAAAATCCTGTGCCCCAAGAAAAACATTATGCGTTATGACTGCAAGAAATTGCTAACATAGATCCCACTTCAGGAGTTGGACCAGCATAGTGTAATTTACATCATCCATATAACCACATATGGAACCAGTGAGCACAGCTAGGCTATAACATGCTGAATTAAAGAAATGGTTTTGTCAGGTAAGACTTCGCAACACAATTCACCAATGCAGTCTTGATACTCACCTGAGCATAGATTTCCAGATGTAGTTCTCCCATTCCGGAAACAATGGTTTCTTTGCTCTCTGTATCAAACTGGACTCGGAAGGTAGGATCTTCCCTTGTGAAACGGTTAATGCCTTTTGAAAACCTATCCAAATCATTCTAGAGGGAGAAAAATTCACAAGCGTAAACCAATGTTTTCTCAGTCATTTAGTAACCAACAGTCCAAATGGCTGAGGTTCCAGCAAAACTCAGCAACGTGGAGTTGGGCATTCTCCATGAAGTGCGGGCTAGCTATCCATGAGACATACTGGCTTCAGAGCATCACAAACTGAGAATATCTCACTCAGGGAGTTGACATTAGTAAGAACATGATTGGAATTGATCACATAAACTCACATTGCTTGCTAAGGCCACAAGCCTATCAAAACTTCATAGTGGAAGGGGAGCCTCCACACCAGAAGATATGGTTTTCTTTCTTCTGAATAGAAGTAGCAAGTCAACCAAGCCCTTACATTTTTCCTCCAAAAAAAACCCCAATCACTTCACAGCATTTCTTCCAAACTATAGAAATAATTTACCACTGAGCTTTTTTTTTCAAGCTCACACTCCCACCTTGTTGGATGGCTTCATTGCTACTGAAATGACAGGATCAGGGACATGAATCGATTCCTAGAAAATGTAAAAGAGAATCAGTACAAAAAACAGTCATATAAAACTGCTGAAGATTGGAATAAGAATGTCCACAAGCTCCTTCCTCTCTTTCACTTTCCATAATTCAAATCTGTCAGGATTAGTTAAACCATAGGTTCCCATTACAGGATCAGACCGTGGTTTGGTAAATTGGTATGTAGTCTGAGATTTAAACCATAGTTTTTCAGTTTGAAGATAACGGGAAACTAGTTAAATAATATATCCCAGAAATACTGCACTCTGGCACGTAAAAAGAGAATGCGGCTGTGTTCAGACAACATGATAGTCAACGGTGGGGTAATAATCAATTCAACAGTTGTTTATCTAGGAGGTACTCCTCTCACAACATAATAATCAACCACGGTGTGGATTGGGATCAGCGTCGAGTTGACTATTAGTCCATGCTGAGCTGACTCACTCATCCCCCACCCTCTCTACCCCCTCAGTTCTCCCGCTAGTATCCCATCAGCCATCAGACTAGAGCGGCAGTCACTGCTTTGACCAGTCATGCCTTGCAACTCTGTGGCTGATGAAATAACCAATGGTGGCTGAGGAAATGACCAACGGTACCCTGCAGACAACACGATAATCAATGGTGGTTCAAATAGCAAACTCTGCACAGTGTTGGCTATTTGCATTGGTTATTTCACCCAAATAACCAACCGTTGGGTTAAAAAACTCCCTCCACACAACACAATAACCCATGGTGGGTTAAATAACCAATCGTCGACTATTTAAACCAGCACTGATTATCAGGTTGTCTGAACCCAATCAATGGCTGAATTCAGACAACACATTAAGTCAACTGGGTGGAGGGAAACAATCGTCAGTTGTATTGACTATCATGTTGTCCGAATGCTGCCATAGTCAACTCAGTGCTGATCTTAATCCACACTACGGTTGATTATTTATTACCATATTGTGTGGGGAGTACCCTCTAGATGAACAACTGTAAAGTTGATTATTACCCCACCATTGACTATCGTGTTGTCCGAATTCAGCCAATGTGTTTGCATGGTGCTTGGTTTATTTGAGATTGATGTGTCTGATCTGGCCATTACTTTTCAGAGAAAGGCTGGATGGTGTCTATGTTGTAGACACAAATATAGAGCTGCTTCACATGCTACGTTTTTGAGACATCTACCTAAAAATGTAAGGTGTGAATGCAACATCTTTTTATGATAGAGGTACACCTGTCGAAGAGCTGGGATTAGTTGTGCCACTCTGATAAGTGTACATAGGCTCTGTGGTAAACCTAGTTTATTTAGCAGTGAATATGCATAGTCTCCTGGCTATTTGTGAACCATACAAACAAAAGATTTCCATTACTATCAAGTATGAGTGAATTCACTTCACCTACTTCTAACACTTTATCTGGGAATTGGGGGTCGTGAAGACATGGGGAGCAAGTCCTTGACTTACTCAGAACCCTTTCCAACTTTCCTCACTACAGGAAAAAAAGTGAACCGGGCTTAGGGGAAACCTGTGTCCAAAACCATGTAGAATCTCCCTAGTTCATTCATTCATATTATACAGTTAGTTGGGTGGGGAGAACGGAGCTCTTAAGACCGCTTTCAGTCCCTGCTCTCTAAACAGCCCCAAGCCCAAAACCCAATAGAATACTGGAATTGAATTATCTCCTAAAATAGGCTATCCAAATGTTTCCCTTTCAAATATCAGAATAAAGTCTATACATAAAAGAATCGAAACATTTTTCAAAAAGAAAATAAAACACATAGTAGTCCTTACATTGTACATTTGTGATCATGCCCTTTCACCCCACCAAATTGTAGAATTTTCATTAGTATAAGCATATATATTGTTATGCTTTAGGTTTTAAAAAGTTTGTAGCAGCTGTAAAAACATTCCAAAAATAAAAACGTTTTTTCAACAAAAAAATTTAAATTCCTTTTGTAAAAATTGCATTTAAATTGATGAGGAAAATCAGAATTGAACTTTTTTGAATTAAATGCAAAGAAATCTACAGTAGTTGAGCAATGGAGAAACTATGTAAAGAAAGCTACACTAGTTCAGCTATGGAGAAACTTACCATGGAAAGGTCAGTGCTAGATTTATCTGTGAATGTATCCCCGCTAGCGCAGTCAATGCCAAATAATGCACAGATATCTCCTGCATAAACTTGTTCCACATCCTAGCAAAACAAAAAGTATTTTAGGTACTTTTTACAGTATTGGGCAATAGTCGGTATTCAAAGAAATGGCAAGGGAGATATAATATTGTGGCTTCAAGTGAAACCCACTTCCATGATATATATAAGCTTACTGAACAGAAGCTGGTAACTATTCCATAGGAGCATAAAGCATCCTGCATATATACTATACATTATATAGCCTATCCTTGACTGCCGGACAAAAGGGGTTTACCCAAAGAAGTATAAAGGGTACATACAGTTTATTAGTTTTAGAGCGTGTCCATAAAACTTAGAAAATCATATTTTTAGAGCTCTCAGCATGGCTGTACAGAGGAAAATTGGCCCAGCCTTTCTCAAATTTGGTCATCAGTGTAGTTTTTATAGGCAAAAACATTTTTAAGTGGGGGGAGCAAATAGATCAGAATAGGATAAACAAGGGCAGAATGTTAAAATATTGTAAAGCTCCCTGAGCCATGGTTGACTACTTTTTTTTAAAAAAAGGACATATTTTGAATGGGGCAGCCTTCGTTAGCGGTTTGAAAGCCAAAGCTGGATAGCCAATTATCAAGGATGTTGTGGATTTCCTGCATTGGCCAAGAGTTGATCTTTGAGGTACCTTTCGACTATAATGGCCCATCAACAATGACTCCTCCTAATGGCTCACATTTATATTAGCTGACACACAAACAAACTTATTCCTCCTCAGCATGAAAAGCTGTTAATACACTCATTCCATTCCAAGTTACAGGCAAAGGGCTCTTATTCTCTGTACTGTGTGAATAGGGGCCATAGCTCAGTTTGACAGAGCACATGCTTGGCATGCAGACGGTCCCCAGTTCAATCCCTGGCTTCTCCAGGTAGGGCAAAGAAAGGAACCCTGCCTGAAACCCTGGAGAGCTGCTGCCACTAAGTGTTGACAATACTGGGCTAGATGAACCAATGGTCTGGCTCAGCATAAGGCAGCTTCCTATGTTCCTAATAGTTCTTCCCAGATGCTCTTCATCTTCTGAATCTTCTTTGCCGACACTACATAAGGAGTGAAATGCTAACAGAACTTCGGTCACTGTTGGCTTACAGAGCCCTTTGCCAGTGTCTTGACTCACATGGGAGAAAGCAGCCAAGGAGAGGCGTTTTCAGGATCAAGGGCTAAACATGGGACAAGAGGGCAAATGGTTCTCCAGTTGTTTATTACTATACTACAGATTAGGACAAGAAATGAAATGTAGGTATAATTACCTGCAAATAAAATCCCACTGTGCATGCAAGGAACTTAAACGCTTACGATCACAGTGGATACAGTTGCTTTGCTACAAACTGTATAAGAATGTCTTAGTTTGTATCTTCTCTTTTGACTAAAACGGACTTCACTTGCAGTAAAAACGCCTCATGGATTATATTCAAACTCACCTCCATCAAGTCTGCATGCAGGCGGACAAGTCTCTGCACCCGCACCCTTTTCCCAGTCCTGGTGTTGTAGATGTAATCACTTTTCTTTAACATTCCCTGATAAACACGAACATATGTGAGCTGTCCAAAACGTCCAGCCTGCAAGTAGCAAAAAAACCAGCAGCTCGTGAATTGAGGGAGACAAAAAAAGCGAAGCAGAAATGCCAAGAGACAAACCAGTGTAAAACATATCCCAAGTTGTATGATAAATGATCGCTACTAATTAGAAACCTTATCAAAAAAGAAAAGAAAAATGAAATAAACCTACCTCAAGTTTAAATGCCAGGCCCAAAAAAGGCAGGGAATTGTCTCTGACAGAACCCAGCAATATCTTGGATTTTTCCTGAGAATTCCTATAACAATAGAAAAAATAATAGTTTAAATGACAACATTTTAACAGCGTTGAGCAACCTGCTCTTGCTGTAGAGTTCTATTTCAGTTTAGTCTAGAGAGGATTCTCAACAGGCACTGAAGGCCAATGGGAGATACAGAATCGTCAGGCCCTGTGCATCTTGCAGTATCTGATCCTGTGGAAACCGGCAATGGTGTATTAAAAGAGCTGAAGCTGTATAGGACAGAGGCATTGTTGTAATTGGGTATATCCCCCATTTCATATCACCTCTGGTCAAGCGAGAGTTTGCAGGGTTTTAAAACATTATTTAAAAAACCTAGAAAGCTAGTTTATTAGACAGTGGGATGAGGTGACAGTGGGATGAGCATCCACACCATGAGCAGGAATGCCTCTATTATACCACCTCCATCTCTTTCTAAAAAAGGTCTCATCCATCTCCAGCAATCCAACTGTTATATAGACTTCATGCTTTGAATTAGCTAAGTGATACAAGCAATTATTCAAAGTTTTAACTGCAGGTGAACATTTGTTGCCTGATTAATCATTGGGGATGATAATAATCACAGTCCCGAGCTTTTCATAGGTTTGCCACCAACACATGCATCATCCACCAGCTGAGGATATTATTACATCCATTCGGCAAAGAGGGCTTTATGCTACAAAAGCCTGTGCCACAAAAAGTTTTTTTAAAAGGTACTATAGGAATCTCTGTGGCTTTTAGTTCAACCAACTAACAAATCTATCCCTCTGGAACTTTTCACTGATGTACAATCTTCTTCCACTCTGCAACAAGTTTGATGAAAAAGTGGCTTTTCTTTCTAGCATGAAGTAGTTTATAGTATTCATTTGAGCTTTCTGGGTGAAATCAACACAGCTTTCCTTTTAAGAGCTGCCACAGACACCGGAAGGTGGGAGTTCTGCAGAATCAAAGCCAACAACATGTCTTAGATCTGGATCCCCCCATGATACTAAAAGCTCTTGAATTAATTTTAAAACTATCTTTGCTCTAGTGGGCCAGTTCACATGTAATGACAGCCCATGGGTTTACTTAGCAATCCATGAGCAGCTCCTTCATAACCCAGTGGTTAACCCAGAACAAGTCATAGATTAACCACTGGGTTGTTTAGCCTCTAAACAACCCAACGGTCTGGGTTTGGACATCACGCTCAACAACCTATTAAGGAGCCGCCCATGAGTTGCTGTGTAAATGCATAAGTGGTGGGCACACCGCAGGCAATGTATCCATTCTCTCCTGCTCATGCACGACAGCCCATGGGTTGTTTAACACATGGGCTGCCATTATGTGCAAACCAGGCCAGTATGTTAATGTAACTAGGAGAATTATGTATTCCCATATTTGATGAAAAAAAGTGCTGAAGATGAATACCAACAGAATATAGAGTAAGCAGAATTCTTATGCTATGCAGATGTAAATGTCATTAAATTCAATGAAGCTTACTCCCAAGTAAGCATATGCATGGCAGTTCACATCCTAGAAGAAAGCATATTGTAGTAGGCTTGTTGGCCTTTAATCTCCAAGATACAGTAACATAGGGTAGTTTTCCATTAAGAAAATATTTGTACCATTAGTAATAGTTTTCCATTTTAGAAAATAAGCTCTGTATAAATTAGATGTCCTCTGTCCACTTTTACTCTTGAGTACTCACTCCTGGTTGAGAAGAGCATAGTTCTGCACTTCTGATGGGTTTGGGAGGTATTCTAGAACAGCATCCAACAGAGGTTGCACACCCTTGTTCTTCAGAGCACTTCCAACCAGCACAGGTGTGAAGGATTTACTGAGGGTTGTTCTTCTGATTGCGAGCTAGGGAGAAACAGAGCATTGAGGCTTTAATGTTTGTTATTAAGAGGGTTCTGCATTCAAGAATTAACAACACATGCACCCCACCAGATGAAAGACATGATAAGAAAAATAATGTTTGTAACTAACTACAGAGATAGTTGCTTCTTTTTTTCAACGTGGAAAAATGACTCAATATCTTTCAAATAGGACACTTGTTTAGTTCTTCCGCAAATGTGTCTTCTCGATGTATCTCAAGTGGTGGCTAAAATTCACTCAGAAAACAAACTCTCGACAGCAGCCTTCTCCAACCTGGTGCCCTCCAGGTGTATCGGACTACAACTCCCAGCATTCCATGCTAGTTGGGGGATGCTGGGAGTTGTAGTCCAACATATCTGGGGGGACACCAGGATGGAGAAAGCTGCTGTACAGTAATCTTCACCTCTAATTCGTGCAAATGCCATGGGAGAGTAAGACAGACGCCTCCTCCCATGGCGTCAAGGGCTATTTTACTAGACACCGGAGAAAGCTCGTGTCAAAAGAAAACCACACCATGCATGAGTACAGAGCTGGTGTAAGTAGAGCTGGGGGTTGTGGGCGTGAAACAAGCTGAAGGTAGGCTGTAACTGGAGCTCCAACTATAGCGGCACTGAACAAGGTGGGGCGGAGGAATATTGGGAGGAGCACCTCAGAACACTTTCAGAAGAAGTAGGACGTCACCATGTTACAGCACAGTGGGCAAAGCTACGCCTAGAACTGTAATGGTGCGGGAGCCAGAGTTTCACCCCACCCCATCCATTTCAGGGTAAGAGAGGACCTGAGAGGCAGACATGCCTGACTCCAGACCTGGGGGGTAGGGTGGGGGTATTTTGTAGGTCAGGGTCTCTGAGGTCATGGCTCCCTCTGTGCTACACTTCCAGAGGCAGGCAAAAACTTTTTTTTATCCCAGCAGGCTTTTGGAAATAGTCTGGACCGGTGTTAATGTATGATTTTGTTTTTTTAAAAAATCTGTTAGTGTTTTTAAAATGTTTAAATGTTTTTAATTTTACTGTAGGTTTAATTCTATTTTAACTTTTATAAACTTATGTGTGTGTGTGTGTGTATGTTTTAATTGTACATGTTGTAATCTTGTACACCGCCTTGAGTATGGGAAAAAGGCAGGATGATGATGATAATAATAATAATAATAATAATAACAATAATAATAGGCAAAGGCAGAAGTCTGAAATAATAATAATAATAATAATATTTCTTACCCGCCTCTCTGTTTGGATCGAGGCGGGGAACAACAGTAAATATAAAATATTTATCCTACTGCTGTATACCAGGCCTGGCCAATTCCAAAGCTTCCTACAGCCTGTCAACCATAGGGGGCAGTGTTGCTCATCTGTGTTCCTTTTTATGTTGGATAAAGGCTCTGAGTCCACCTTAACTTGCTATACCAGGTCCTTAAGCCCTCATAACTGGAAGATCCCAGTGTAAGCGCTCAAGTCCCAGATATTCTCCTCCTCCCATGTAAATAGGATACAGCATGTCATAGCCAGATGGGAGACAAGATTAGCCACCCTGACTGGAAAGACCTATGCTCTATTCACTGTAGCTTCTCCCTCCCTTTTACCCTTTAGTTTTACAGATTATTTTTTTCTCTGCCTTCTGCAGCTGTGGCACATCAGTCAGGCTTTCACCGTGGCTATAATGTTTTGGTATCAGGAAACAGAGTGTTTATATAAGCACTTGATGCCTAATGAGCACTGGCTCCTAAAACCATGACCTTCTTAAGAAAGATCCAACATGTTTTCCATGAAAAATCGATTTAAGCAAAACATGGCTGCCCGCCACAGGGTAGAGATCCATCACTGGGGACAAATTAGCACAAACAAACTTGCCTTTTGCCCTTTCCACAGTCATTAAATAATTTGTAATTAATAAGCTTCCAGGAGGTACTGGAGGAGACAAGGCCACTTAGGACAAGAAAATGTGTTTTCACAACCCACTGCTGCATGTGCCAGAAAAGACAACTGAGAGCTGATTTTAAGGTGAATTGTTCATCCCGTAAGCAGAGAAACCTAGAACAAACTGAATATTATAATATGCTTCTTTCCAAGACTCAGGCTAAAATCATGCACATGTTTACTTGGGAGTAAGAGTGTAAACATAAGAAGTACCCTGCTGGTTTTGAAAGATCTATTTTGCCAATCAACCAGGTTCTCACTGTGGCCAGACAAATGCTTTTGGGAATCTTACAATAATGGGATCAAGGTAATAGCCTTACCTTGTTGTTTGTTTGCTAACATTATACATATCTGAACATGGAAATTCTGTTAGGTCACATGACCCATAGGTGTAGACAACTGAACCTATAACAAAATGTTATGGATCCCCTGCCCCTAAGAGGAATGCTCCTGCTGTGGGCTTGAGCCAGGGTAAAACAAGAGCCATGGGATCAGGAGGCAGAGAGAGAGAGAGAGAGAGAGAGGCTCAATTCGGACGACACAATAAACAACTGGTGTGGGGGAAACAATCGTCAGTTGTTTTGACTACTGTGTCATCCGAATGCTGCTATAGTCAACTCAGCGCTGATCCTCATCCACACCACAGTTGATTATTTATTACCATGTTGTGTGGGGAGTATCCCCTAGGGTTAGGGTTAGTCAACCCACCATTGACTAGCGTGTCGTCCGAATTGAGCCAGAGAGAGAGAGAGAGAGAAAGGGACATCTTTTTCTTTCCTGTCTGAGTCCTTCTCTGCTGAGCTAAACGTTTCAGGTAACAGGTGTTGTGAAAGAACTCTGCCTGAGATCATGTAGAGTCACAGCTAGTCTGAGTTGACAATCATCTGGACAAATAGATTCAGTTCAGACGACACAATAATAATCAACGGAGGGAGAAAGAGGCAATGGTCAATTGTGTTGCTTATTGTGTCGTGTGGAGGGCAACACACGACACACACACGACTGACGGAACACTATTTGGGACAATTAAACAACGTAGAAAAACGGGCTTGCAAGTTGTTTATCCCGAAATCCGTTGTTTAAAGTGTCATGTGGAGGGAACCCCCCTTTCTCCGTGTATGATTCTACTCCGTCATAGAATTTGCTGGCCAGAGCAGCCAAAAAACCCCGGCTGCTCCGATACAGCCGGCAGAACTTGCGGTGAATGATGGGATACAGCCAGAGGACTGAGAGAGGGGGGAGAGAGGAGATGCAGCAGCTCAGAAGGACGCCGGGACTTTCAGCCTTGTGCTGGGGGGAGAGGCAACATGTCGTGTGGCGCGCACCGCAAACATAACACATCGTGGGTATGCTATTCTCCCCTCTGTTGCCTAAAGTGTCGTCTGAACTCAGCCACAGTCTCACCTGGTATAGGGTAGCTAATGTTAGAAGGCTAATCCTGAATCTGAGCATTTTATATACAACAGTTAGTAGTTGGGTGATTCTGGAGTTTGGGAAAAGGAAAAAGGTGTCCTTTTTCATTTTCCTTCTCTTGGAACAACCCTATATTGTGCAGAGAGGTGAGTCTTTTAACTTCACAAAACATATTCCCTCAACCCAAATGCCTCCCCTCAATACAATAAGCACTTACACCCCCTGCACCTCCAGTCCCACCTACCCACCCACAACTGGCACCTCAACATTCTGTACAGAGTGGAAGTCCACATAGGCTTCAAAAAGCCATTTCAGTGAGTTTTTTAAAATATGTTTTTCTTTTAATTCAGAAACGTTTGTACTTCTGTTGTCTCATCAGTTTGTAGAAACTACTATCTTATTTTTGGATGGTCCCATTTTCCTTCCCAGCTAATTGGTATAGGAAAGAATGACAGACAGAAAGGTTCCATGAATTTGTCTAATCCTTTTTAAATAGCTATTATCATGTGTCTATTATTCCATAAGGTAATGATGGACTGTGTGAAGAAATGCAAATATGATCTGAATGGGCTTTTGATGTCCCATTCTCTTTGTGTTGGTTTATTTAACAATACAAAAGGAAAGACACAAATATTTGACTTGGCAGAAGTGTGGACAGTTTCTGAAAGAATGAAAAGACTCTAAGTCTGCAATCCTATGAAAACAGGTACATACTTTTGAATTAAAATAAATAAGACCAGGCTGTAAATCTCTTTGCTGGTTTTTAAACACTACCAGGTAGGCAAGCCCCCAGATATCAAAATGAACTGGATGTCCCTTGAATTGTTTGGCTAATGGATAATGTCAAAAGCTGGCAATCGGGGTGGAGGTTGCAAATTAATACCCCAACAGAACCGCTGGTGCATTTTGGCCCTTGGGAGAAAGTGATCACTTAGCAGCACTTAAAATGGGCCTCTTCCTCTTAAGTGTTGTGTAAGTGGTGGAATAAAGCCGAAAACTACTGCATAACGTCCACTATGCAGCCGTTCTCTAGACCATGAAATCATCAAAGGGTAACAGGAGGTTTATTTCCAGATTCAAAGCTGTATTTTCCAAGCTCATCAAGTCCTCAAGCCAAATTCAGGCCTCTCCTAAGTGGGTTCAGCCAAAGTGAAGCAGTGTCTGCTTACACCGACCGCACCTGAATTTAGACACAAGGAAGCAGGGGGAAAGATAGTAGGGCTGTTCGCACGACATCACAGCCCACCTGCAGCATGTGTGCAGCTGCCATTTTAAATGTGCAAACCCCGCTTGGTGCAAACCCCACTTGCAAGTGGTTGGCCATGTCGTGCAAACCCAGTGAGCATGGGTTATGCGAGGGTTAAGAAACCCTCGCATAACCTATGGTCTGTTTTATGGTTACGTGGGGGTTGTTTAACCTTCGCATATTCCGTGCTCCCCAGATTTATATGACACAACAACCTGCAAGCGGGAATTGCATATGCAACCTGGTGCCTATAGGCACTGTGCTTTGTTGTAGGTTAAATAACCCAGAACGAGCTGCAGGGTGTTGTCTGAACAGTGTCATCATTCTCAAGGATTTCTACCTGCAAGTAAACCCTGAGTCAAAATAGTTTATCAAGTACATTAGATTGGCCTAAAAACCAATGTAGCTATTATGCAGGTCCAAATCTCACATTCATATTTATCAGACAGAGATTGCAGCTGACTTCTACGATCTGTCACAACTTTGTCTGTCACACTAAGCAGCTGGTCTCCTTCAGCCAGCTATCGTCCCAACAAGTCATTTGTGGCTATTAATGCCTGGTACTGAAAGGCTGATGCTTCCCTGGATAGCATTAAGTGTCATGACAAAAATATTGCAGACACATACAGTCTAAGAGTGCAAATGAGTTCAGTTCCTAAAGGCAACGAAATGTGATGCCCCAAGCACACAAAGCTATCTCTGAATGCAAGCTGGCTATATAATCATCCTATTAAAAAAAAAACACACACACAACAGCTTTGCTACTGTTTTTCTACCCATTAATGGGCCTGTTCTGACAACACACAAAGCCATAGTTATGCTGCTAACCCTTTCACAGCAAACTTAAACCATGGTTATGTAGTTATCATAGTTAGGAATGGCTCACACAACACGCTAAGTCATGGTTTACACAGCTCAAAATGCTTAACCACTGTGGCTTAGCATGTCATCTGAACAGGGCCATTCTTTATTTATTTAGAATTATAGTCCAATTGTATTTTTGAGTTGTAGGATTTAAAAAAAAAATCTTTATATTTCTCTATGAGATAGGGGTTGAACCAGAAATCTCTACCTTCAAACCTCCACTCAGCCATGTTTTCTCTGGCTTCAATTGAGCAATCTATTGTCCATCCTGGTGAGCCTACTTTACAGCTGAGGCCATGGCAGACAATAATTTGCCCAATCAAACAAGTGGAACCATAGCTGAGCTGAGATTTGATAGTAGGTGGCCTCAGGCAAGCCATTCTCTCTCAACTCAACCTTTTATCTGATATATGGGGGCTAAGAAATGCCACCCTACTTTAGAGGGCTGTTTTAAACATTACTGAGATTATCTATGCAAAATATTTTAACCACTCAAAACACTATTTAATTAAAGATAGAATGGCCTATCTAAGGTGGCTTAATATTCCTAAATAAAGAAGGGAATTTTCTTTAACAAGGTTCAACATCCTCCCCTCTAATTTACTTGTTGGGAGATACCTCAAAATTCCCCTGAATACCAGGTGTTGCTCCTGCAACAATGCCAAGATGGAGTTGATTTCACATGTCCTTTTCCAATGTAGCTACTACCAAGGGGCAAGAAAGGATCTTCTTTATCCTATCTTCCAGTCGTTCCTAAGCTGCTCTACAGAGCGTCTCATAATCAATCTGCTTCAAGGTAACAACACGCTAATCACAGTGCAGGTGGTCAAATTTTTGAACTTGGACATCTCTACCAGATCACATATAATGGACTGTTCAACCTAAAATGGTATTTTACAGACCTTGTCTTTTCCCTCAGCTGTGTTTATGTTTTCTCCTATATTTGTATTCAAATGATGTTTTAATGGTCTGTTGACAGCAAATAATTACAATTACTACCAAAACACTATTAACAGAACCATAGAATAGTAGAGTTGGAAGAGGCCTATAAGGTCACCAAGTCTAACCCCCTGCTCAATGCAAGAATCCACACTAAAGCATACCTGACAGATGGCTGTCCAGCTGCATCTTGAATGCCTCTAGCGTGGGAGAGCCACAACCTCCCTAAGTAATTGGTTCCTTTGTCGTACTGCTCTAACAGAGTTTTTTCCTGATGTCCAGCTGGAATCTGGCTACCTGTAACATGAGCCCATTATTCCATGTCCTGCACTCTGGGATGATCAAGGAGATATCCTGGCCCTTCTCTGTGTGGCAACCTTTCAAGTAGTTCAAGAGTGCTATCATGTCTCCCCTCAGTCTTCTCAAGGCTGAACATGCCCAGTTCTTTCAGTCTCTCCTCATACAGCTTTGTTTCCAGACCCTTGATCATCCTCGTTGCCCTCCTCTGAACCCCCCTGCAGTGTGGTGTCCAGAACTGGATGCAGTACTCAAGATGAGGCCTAACCAGTGCTGAATAGAGAGGAACCAGTACTTCATGTGATTCGGAAACTATACTTCTATTAATAAAGCCCAAAATAGCATTTGCTTTTTTTGCAGCCACATCATACTGTTGGCTCATATTCAGCTTGTGTTCTACAACAATTCCAAGACCCTTCTCACTTGCAGTATTGGTGAAACAAGCATCCCCCATCTTGTGACTGTGCATTTGGTTTCTTTTTCCTAGGTGTAGATTTCAAATGCTAAGTGTTACTATTATTTTGAGAAAGCATAAGGAGTGTGTCACTATTGGACAGGGGTGGGCAATTTATGGCCCTCCAGGTATTTCAGCCTTCAACTCCCATCAGCCCTAGTCAGCATAGCCAATGGTGAGGGATAATGGGAGTTGTAGGTCAAAACTTCTGGGGAGCCACAAATTAGGACATGAAGTCAGTATTGATTTAAGCTTCTTACTCCTAATTCTTATGGAAGTGCCCATCCCCATTTGTTTTTGTATATGCAAAATACAACTATAGACAAAAGTGTGATGGAAAAGGTCCATCAAAGGTATTTGGTAACCTGTTGGAAAACGAAAGTACTGTTAAGTGCTTTTACCTTCAAGTCAGCCACAGTTGGGATCTTCTCTTCAAGAAAAACCTCCCCAAGATGTTCATCTATGTTTGCAACACATTCAATCAGTTCTTGGCGGCGATCCACAGACTCTGCTCTGAACTCAGGAGGGATTTCATCATATTTAACAGTTTGGCTACAGAAACAGAGAAAACACACGGCCCATCAGTGTTCAGCCATGCAACTAGGTATTTTAGAAATCTGGCACCAAAAACTCAGCGGTCCTCAGTGCGAGCGACATCAGCCAGGGGAGGGGAAAGGGCAAGGACATGTTATGCTTAGGAGATCAGAAATGCTACATCTGCACTAATGCTTACTAATCCTTGTTCAGTGATCAAAATACTACATTCCACTAGAAAAAAATCTGCTCCAAAAGCATGATCCAGAGCTAAAATGTTTTCATGGTAGAAACCCCTCAGGAGCCTTACCCAAAGTCACCATCAAAGTATATAGCTTTTTCTTCAATTAGATCAATGACCCCTCTGAAATTCTCCTCCAGTCCCATTGGAATCTGAATAAACGCAGCATTGTGATTCAACTTGGATCTGCAAAGATAAGAATAAATATTCTCCTATAAAAATCACAACTATAGACAACATTTTCCAAACTTGGGGATCATTTCTCCCTATACAAGGCCTTGGAGATCTGACGGGAAGCCTTTCTTAAGGTTCTAGAACAGAAGGTGAGAATAGCCATCAAGGATTCCACCATCTAGAGCCAACTAAAGACTGAGGTTAGTCTCAGTCCTGCCCTGTTGATGTTACACAAGTGCTGCAGAAAACATGAACGGTGCAATTTAAGAGGTTTTTATGGTGTTTCTGGAAGGATGCTACATACCAGGGGAAGTGCAGGGAGAGAGACTTTCATTTTATAATTGAAAACGGATACATTTTCTTTATTTTAAGAATCCCCAAAAATTCTTGAGCTGAAAGAACATTCTAAACGGTTCCTAACATTTTTTTTGAACTTCAAACTACAAACAAAATGGAAGCTTTGATCCAGAAGCGTATTTTCATCATCAATATACACAGGACCAGAATTAAGCAAAGTGCTTAAGGTATGTATATTTGGCATGTTTGCTGTAAGAATACTTGAGAAGAATGAGCCTAGGCAAGCTTTGGGCTTGGCTGCAAGGAGGTCTTTGGAAGATTTCGCTTCCAAGGTTCTTTACGGTGATATTGAAAAGCTCAGAAAGACAAATATTGACAAGATCTGCGACGTACTGTTCGCTTTTTGGAACTCTAGGTGGGACCAAGACTCTGCCTGCATAAAGGGGCATCACAATTCCCACAGTGCCTGCAGCTGCTTCCTAAAAGTAAATGCCATCCAACGGACAATGTCAAAAGTCTAATACTGCTATAGCAGAGGAAGAAAAGTGAGGTCTGGTCCCCATCTTACACATGAAAGCTGATAAACCAGAATAATCAACTAGCAAGGATGCTTCAACCCATTTTGTATGTAATAGTCAGTGCTGAACACATTACCCACCTACCCCCTTAAGAGGCATGACATGCTGGTCTGGAACAATACACCATAGAGACTTGCATGTTGTCAATGTATTTTGAAAATGTTTGGTCCACTTCTCTCCCGTATCTCATTTAGAAGTTCATACCTGAGTTGTTGCACGGCTCTCTTAGGACTTGAGCCCATTCGATCCAGTTTGTTGATAAAGGTCAAAAACGGGACATTGTACCGCTTCATCTGCCTATTCACCGTCATTGTCTGGCACTGAACCCCTCCAACGGCACACAGCACCAAGATGGCTCCATCAAGAACTCTCAGTGCCCTTTCTACTTCGATAGTGAAATCAACGTGCCCTGAAAGTGACAGAAAAAAATTCCCAGGATGTTTAAAAGCTTCCAGCTAAGTTAGAATTCCTGCTCCTGTTGAATCTGAACCTCTTTCCTGTTGTTCTACGTGGCCTTCTGAAATGGTGAGGGACAAATTTAAGCTCAAACCAACACTTCACTGAAGTCACTAAAGAGGTTTTCAGAAAATTGTCTTTAAAAACATACTCCATTAGAAATATCAAATAGTTAGAAATTTTGAGATAATTTGGCCTCCTAAATCAAAAAAATTCTGATATTGCACCAATGCCAGACACCAAGAAATGAGAGTTCATTTGAGGTAGATAAATTTAGCAATAAATTAATCAGTATAACTTGAAAGGTGAGAGAAAAAATGATGTAAACAAATCTTACATTTATTCATTTATTATGTCCCCCTTTTCTCCAAGGAGCACAAAATAGCAAACATGGTATCCCTCTCCCACATTGTATCTTCATAACAACCCTGTAAGGCAGGTTAGGCTGAGAGCAAGAATGACTGGTCCAAGGTCACCCAATAAGCCCAGCATTCCTCACAAGGTTATGTGGATAGACTAGGGCGAGATCTACACCAAGCAGAATATAACACTATGAAAGTGATATACAAAAGGCAGGACCCACACTACTGCTTTATAGCAGCATTGAAGTACACTGACAACTGTTAGGGCCCATAAGACACATATCATATACTGCTTTCATACCGTTGTCATAGTGCTATATCCTGCTTGGTGTAGATCTGGCCATGTTCCATGGAAGTCATTTTGAGCTCTTTGGAGGAAGAGCATTCAATACATAAATAATAAATACTGTCCATGACAAGATATCCTTGTGTATCATTGTGGGCATTCTGCACAACAAAGAATCTGATACCTCATTTTCAGTGTAAAAGGTTAGTTTAAGTCCATGCTGGGAAAGCAGAGCACTGTATCCTCCCCCCACTTTTGCAGAAAAAATCCTGTTGGAGATGTCTGGGACTCTGATTTGCAGTAGAAAAATAAAGCTTGAGAAAACACTGATAGAAAATACAGGTATAACTAGAACATGTTAATAAGAATGTAAAGCATGAGGGCCATACAGCATGTTTACTATAGCTGGGCTATATGATATTTGACTGATCTTAGGCACCAGAAACTCCAATTATAAATAATAGGGGTAGTTCAAGTTCCACTTTATACATTTAGTCTGAAGATCCTCACACAACAATGGAGTTATAGATACACAATGCCAGTACCATTTCCTGAACAGCTGAAAGCAGGCTAAGAAATTGATTGATGAAACGGGTGTCATTTTGCCTCTTCACACTAGGTATATTGCACACGTCAGGTATGAAAATGCTTGGAGCTCACACTACCTGGGGTATCAATTATGTTAATGTTTGCGTCTTTCCACATGGTATAAGTTGCCGCAGACTGAATAGTGATCCCCCGCTGTCGTTCCAACTCCATCGAATCCATGACTGCACCAACCCCATCTTTTCCTTTTACCTAGGATGAAAGAAAGAGCATCAGCATTTCTGCAAGTCAGTGCATTTCTGCATTTACACTATGTTGTCTTGCACAAGGCAATGATCTGCTCCAAGATGCCGCATTCAAACCATCTAGAAATTGCCAGATCAAATTCTAAAGTTAAACCCTTATTACCTAAAATAGAGATTGCCACGTTGGTCCATTAAAAAAAATCCAAAAATGTCAATAGGCCAATACCTTTATAGGACCAACTAACAAACTAGTGAGCAAACTCTGAAGTTCTCATTTCTATTTATTTTTAAGCTATACAAGGAAAATATGGGGGAACAGCCATTATTGCTTCATTGTCCCAGCAGCCTTTGGTATACTCTGAAATTGTTTTGCACGTACCAGAGACTAAACCAATTAAGGCTGCCATCATTAACACACTTACCTGTGAATAAGTCCCATTGAATTCAATTAAGCTTACTGAGTAGACATGTTTTAGGATTGAACTGAAAGTTTACTTAACACTTCCTGCATTCCATCTTAAGATTCATACAAAACGCAGACTTTTAGACACTAATATCATGCCCAGCCATTTCCCCCCTGCTGTTCCCCCCACCCTGCCCCCGCTTTTTCCTTAACATCCAGCCTGAAGAAAAGTTATTATAACTAGGTTGTGTCATTTTAGTTGATCATAATAAAGGTTTTGACTTACTATGATTTCTAGATACCAAGTAACCTTAATTAAGTAACCTGAACCTGTGGATCAGAAAGATCTTCCACTGAAGCCACAGATATTTGGCCACTAAAGGGCAGCACTATGCTACCTACATATTTTAATGAGAACAGATAAAGTCCTTTATGACTATTTTTTCAGCATGTAACGTTTACAAATATTATATTGTAGCATGTTGTACCCACTCTTACAAGCAAATCATATACCACGATAGCCCAGGTTGTGTGCCAGAAATGCAATATTCTGCAACCTGTATAAATTATGCAAATTGCAGAATTGCATTTAATTTGTACAATCCAGTCTACAATTTTGACTATTTGGGATCATTTGTTTTCATTCTGCTGGTTATACAAATAAGGAAGCCATTTCTAGGCCACTAGAAAAGTTATTCAGCAATCACTGAATAAATATGCTCTCAGCTCCCAGGTTCTGCCAAGGTGCATTCAAAAACAATATTTTTCTCCCTGCACAAAGTCTTTACATCTCATTGTTGGTGAAAGGCATTTGATGCTATATTGGGGTTCAAATTAGTCAAACAAATCCAGAGTGCTATTCCTTTCCAGATTCAGAGAACACCACACCACAGTTCATATCCTTTCCTGCATTTTTAAAAAAACTGGGAAACTTTTTTTAAAAAGCTGCCTCTGGTATACTTGGCACGCACCCCTATTTTAAGGCCTCTGTGTGTACTTGTAAGTTCTATTCAACTCCCCAGAAGGGATCCCCAACTAAAATGAAACAATAAGATCAGACAGTGCTCAGCATACCCTCACCACTGGAACCAACATATTCAGAAGTACCTCGTGCATTTGTGCTATCCTTCCTGTATAGAAAAGTATTCGCTCAGTTAATGTAGTCTTTCCAGAATCAATGTGTGCAGAAATCCCTATGTTGCGAATCTTTTCGTTGGGAATAATTCCTGAAGAACACCATCTGCAGCCGTTTAAGAGCAGCTGGAATACAAAAATAGATTGTAACACTACTGAGTATAAAAGATCATATGATAAAGAGATGTTTTCAGTGTAATATGTTCATGGGGATGATGGGAGTTGTAGTCCAACGCATCTGGAGGGTGCCAGGTTGGGAAAGGCTGCTTTGGTTGTTCTACTAGCAATTTCTACCTGCTCCACAATTCATGCCTCTGAGCTATACAAGTGGTGTAGGCACAAAGTTTACCAAGCACCTGATACATTCTGAATGTGCAATCTCAGTAATTCTGGGCACACATACCAGCAAATGTCATTTTACCTGACATAAATTGAGACAAAATGTATATTGTACCAATGAATCAGATCCAGTATCTATCCTGTCAACATTTGTACTTGTTCCTGGTATACACCGACCATCTATATACTGGAAAGTAATTTTCTAGCTGTTATTCTAGCTGCATTCTAGCTGCTGGGATCCTTGTTTTCATGTTTCATTTCCAAATCTTATCATACTGATAAAAATATCCTGAGATTTAATATCCTGAATTTGTATGACAGTCTACGATTTGCAATAAACAAGTTTAAAACGTGCATTTTCCATAAGCATTGGAAGGCATATATTCTGAAGTTAAGACTTCCAAAGTCCTTCAACAGGGTGCTTTGAAAGCAGCTCACTTACATCCTTCCCCAATGCGAGGGGCAATAATTTTGTTTAATGCAAAACAACTGTTTTACCAGGGTGGGGCTAAAACGTGTGTGAGTAACACCCCCACCCCACACCTTTGAGGAAATAATTTCCTCTCAATCGATGTAACAACAGGCAGAAAATCAAGGATTCTTTCCCCTATTACTGCAAAAGCTTCACCTGTTGATTTCCTGCCTGTCATGCAATTCTCAAAATCACAGACTGCGTTGCTACTGTCGTTGTTTATGCTATGCAAAGGCCCCAGGCCTCTTAAAAATCAGCAGCAGCTCAGGGAGCAGAGATTGAGGGATGCCCTCCAGGCAGGCCCGCCTTCTCGATGGCGCCGCTCCTTCCCCATAGAAACAGCCCCCGACGAGATCTTCCACTGCCCTCCGTACCTGTTGCCTAGGCAACGCCGAACCCAAGAGCCGCCGGCCCCTCAACATATTGCGAAGCACAGGCTTCTCCGGACTCAGCCACTTAAAGTCACGCCGACTTCTTGAGCTCCACTTCCTGCCTAAACCGGCTTGAGCTTCCGGAGCATTCAGAGAGAGAGAGAGAGAGAGAGAGAGAGAGAGAGAGAGAGGTCATAGGAAAGACCAGATAGACGCCCTCCCTTCCCCCTACGCGCGCACACGCACCCCTACAGCGCCACCTATAGCAAGGGGGAAGGAAATGCTATAAGACAGCCAGTTTGGGGGGAGGAAACGAACCGTGCTTGTTGTTTTCCTTACGATGGTCTCTTTCCTGTGGCACCACTGTCTGATATTTTACCCTAGAATTTCTATAGGCTTATTTATGGAAGATGCCAGTGTCACCACCAGCCATTCTAGCAGGTTGTACATGGGGAGATGAGAAGGAGAGCAGAGCCATTTCACCATCCTAAAATATTTTTCCCTCTTCCCTCCGCATCCCGTTTTTCTTGTGTGCCGTGTCTTTTTAGATTGTAAGCCTGCGGGCAGGAATTGATTTTTTTAAACTGATTATATGTAAGCCACTCTGGGAGCCTTTTTGCATGAGGAGCGGCATAAAAATACTTTAAAAAAAAGAAGTTATATTGTCGATGCAGACTGAGCTTCACAGATGTAATTTTAATGTTCTGGTTCTTCTAGCATACAGCTAGAAGCAGCCGCCCGTTTTTCCATCCAGAATCTGGCTTGTCCTTTCAGTGTAGTATAAATCCTGGGGATAGACTAGCCCAGGGCCCCCCCAACTTTGTTGATCCAGTTATATTTCAAACTTTGAGTATGTGTCATGGGCAGTCTCACAAAATAGGTGCGGTAGTAGGCGTCTCCTGTTGCCTTAATTTTTATTTATTTTTGTTTCTTTCTTTGCAGCACCTTTAGAGGCTGAGGTGTGGGAAGCCAGGATATAAATATTGAAATAAAGTTAACAATGTATGAAATGCTGGCTAACCGAAAAGCATTTTGCAATTTAGTTGGGTGACAATGATGGCCTTACGTATTGAGAGAAACTGTCTTACTGTGGTCAGTATACCATGCAGGGAAGATGCTAAGGGCAGGCATGATTGGGCCCAGGCTGAGGGCCCAGGCCACAGTCCGACCCACTGAGAAGGGCCCACTGAAGTTGCTCCTCTTTACTATTACAACCAGCATTTCCCCCTGCCTCTTACTCTGGCCCAGGGAACAGTGGTGATGGTAGTGAGAAGGAGCAGCAGCAACAGATGCTGCCTACTTGCTCACTGTCTCTCTCCTTGTTAAGAAAGCAAGTGGTAGCAATGAGGAGCAATAGCAGCTGCTGAAAATGGCGATGAGAAGGTAGATTCACTGAGGGAAGGGACCCATTGACGGTGTCTTTCCCAAGGGCTTTCCAAAACCTGGAGTTGGTGCTGGTACCATGGTTTCAGGCTTTTAGAAATCCTTCAAATCTTTTTTTAAAAAGACTGATTTGAAGTCATTCTTCTGCTTTTAAAGGTGCAACCTTATGCACACTTACCTGGGAGTAATCGTCATTGAACACGGTGGGACGTACTTTTGAGTAAACATGCCTTTAGGATGGAGCTGTAATAGCCTGTCCCACTTCGAGTTCTGAGGATGCATTTAAAGGGGGTGGGAATGGGAGACAAACCTGGACACCACCCAAAGTTAAGCATGTCTTAAACTCTGCAGATTTCAGTGGGAGAGTTAAGCACATGCTTTTCTCTCTCCCACTGAACTCAATGAAATTTAGACATGCTTAACTTACGCATCATCATATAGAAGTAAATGGATGGGTGAGATTGTTAAGAATGTTTGAGTATAAAGTACAGTCTGACTTTAACAGAGTATAATGGAACTAGAGGTTGCCCTCTTTCCAAACTTGAGAGGGAGCAGGCCACAAAGGTATTTCTGGGCTTTAGTTCTGGGGTCTAACACGAAATAGAAGCATAAGCAACAAGCAGCTGAAAAGCAGGAATATTCTGCCAAGTGGGAAAAACAGGCAAGAGTGGACAAGCATGGAATTTCAGCCAAGTATTTCATTTATATTCATCACTGAACTAAGAATATTTGTATGACATAGCATTAAGTTCTAGCAAAACATTCACTCTACTTTCATCCCTGGTCATGCCATTCAACCCACGCCCTCCCAAAAACAGTCCATGCAGGTGCACCATTACATGTGAGAACATGTCACTTAAGTCATGGACAGCAGTTATTGGAAAAGGAAGGGAGCACCTTTCCATTTAAATAGGTGTGGGGGGAAATGGAACAAATCCAAAAGTTTTGACATTCAGACTGCCACGTTGTCACAAATCCTGCTCATTTAAGTTGGTTGTGTTGGTGGAGTGTCTCCAACTTTACCCAACAAGCTGGGAACTGAATCCCAGTCTCTGCCCCAGATATTTTTCTTCTCATTTTTTCCATTGCTGGAAGCCCACTGATTCTAAGGGCACACATAGCCAAAGAGCTGTCTGCAACAGCAGCAACACTGCGAACTTCTGTCCTATGTACAGATGAGATACAGATAACTTGTAAAAAAAAAAATTCCAATGTAGATCTTTGATGAAGAACTCTGTTATAATTTAGTTGATTTTATTCAAGTTTAAATTGTTAAGTGTTTTGGGAGGCCACCGTAACTAAGCAACCAAACCGTTGAGCAAAATAATCTATCCGGCCGGGGACTCATCAGTCACACCGCTCTATGTTTGGCACTTCTAAATTGAGAATTTAAAGAGTGTACAGAATGTGGAATGCGACAAGCACATGCAGCACGGATAGAGCATTTGAGCATCTTTCACGTTAGGGAGAGGGGTGAAATCTAGTCTAAGTGATGCTTTTGCCAACAGTGCAATCCCAGCTGAAAATTAAGAGTTTAAGACTTTAAAAAAAGATGCTGCTGTAAAAGAGGCAATGTGTTTTAAAAATAATTTTGCAATTATACATAAATCTGATTACTACCAGTATCGATAACATACATAAGCAACTAATTGCTTAAAATTAATTTGAATACCTTGCGAGATGAACACAAGTATCAGGCACAGGAAATTTGGGACTCCATCATTGCCAGCTGTGGGAACCAGATTCAGTTACACAGTACATTAAAGTGGCCAAAGCAAAAGTTGAACACTGTGAACTTTTGAACGGGTGTTATAGAGGCACAACTTGGAAGTAAAAAAAAAATATTAAAAGAAGAAAGGGAAAATGTGAATAAGAAAAAAACAGAGTAAAGAAACTTTTTTTTATTTTGTGCAAGGGGGGGAAGTTTCCTTTTTATTTTTTGTGAATGAAAATTTTCTGCAAGAGAAAATATGGCAATTATATAATTTCTGTGGGGAAGGTAGGGGGTCCATTTTAAATGTTCTTGTAAGTTTTATTTTTGATTGAAAATTAAAAAAAATTGAATTGGATAAATTCATGGCTATTTGGTCCGCTTTTCTTGAAATCCATGTATAACACTTTTTTTAATGAACAGTACACTTGATGGAAAAATGACAATATTCCTATATATGTAATTCTCCCCCCCCCCTTTTTTTTCACAATGTATTTTGTTTTGATATTCATAATAAAAAAGAAAAAATGAACTGGAATTTATGTCTGATTCACTTAAAAACAATACTAGATTTGCATGTCTTAGTTATGCAACTACCCATTGGGTTCCAAAAGCTTGACTCTGTACCTTCAAATCCTTCCTGTATTCATACAGGCCAAGAAGTTTGCTAAATGCTGATTTTGCAACACTGTTTCATGTCAATAGGGAAGGTTGCTCACATTCAGGTAATCCAGGCTAGAACCAGAGGAATGGTGACTTATGTAGAACACCTGTTGTCCTATAAATGTACTTTAAGCCGTTAAGAGTTCCTTATATAAGAACAGGGAAGCACAGTGAACAGGTGGCAATTTCAGAATCTATGCCTAGATGCCTTGGCTTGATCGCATGCCAGCTGTAATCTTAATGGTAGATGTGAATAAATCAAGGGATTTGTGCCAGAACCCTGAGCTTTCCACATCCAGAGTATAGAATCATGTTTCTTGGCAGCAGCAAGTACCATCTGTGAAACTAAATGGTCTTAGGTAGTTTGAATTAGCTAAGATCCTAATTTAGAGAGTTGGTAGATTATGGACAGCAGTCTTAAGTAGAGGAGTAGTTTATAACATTCCCCCTTCCCCAATGACTTGGGAACACTAGCCTACTTGCAGCTGCATAGGTTCACTGCTATTCTGGAGAAGTGTTCTGTTCAAAAAACTAATACTGTTTTTTCTTAAATGCAACCAAGCTGCTTTAATATCCACTATGTTAAATGTCTATTTCTTAGGGGAAAAACACATTTAGACCACAATACTATGCATGTCTTCTCGAAAATAAGCCCCCGACTTACTCCCATGTATGTGTGTATAGGGCAGCAGCCTTAGCGATATCCTATAGCATAACTTGTTGAGAACAGGTACAACGTTGTTAAGTAGTTCTTTATTATGAAAAAAAAGTGGCAAGTGTTATTCATGAAATCTCCATTAGATTTGAGTAGGATTAGGCAAATATTTATTTAGCATCAAGAATATGTATACATTTACATTTCTGCCCTGCACAGCTTTAAAGAGTGAATAATTCCAATAGACCAAGATACTTTATTGAAGGAAGTAACTGTACAGTTCCTTTACTTGTATTTGTTATGTTGGATAGTCTGTAAGATGTCCTAACACATAGTCATTCAAATGCTAGAAATTCAAACTTTCCCAGGCCTATTCCTTTGCAAAGGCAATGTTTGAACAAACTTGCAGAATCCACAAATTCACTTAGGGTTCAATCCTATGTATGTTTAGGTTAAAAAAAAAAAGGCCTACAACACTCACCATGGCTGGCTGGGGCATGCTGGGAGCTGCGACTTTTTCCTGTCCAAATACACATAGGATTGCACCGTCAATTTGGTATACTTACATCTTGTACAACTACAGGTTGAATATAACCTTACATTTTAAAAAATGCTTTATGAAGTCTCATCTATGAAAAGAATGGGAGCAGTGTGAATATTTCACAGGGAAGTCACACATCCAGCAAACCTGCATCTTTGCTATGAAAACAAATGTGTAATCTTTCCCTTATTTTTATTTGTTTTGGTTTGGTTTTGAAAGACATAATGCCCCCAGCCTTCTGCATATGTAGTCTGTAACTTTCTCATCAAAACCAAACAAAGGAAGAGACAAATAATCATGAATGAGCAAGAGGAAAGCATCTTCGAGAGAGAGAGCGATGGAAAGTCAAAAAAGTAGTAAAGGTGAAGAATGGTGAAGAAAGGTTAAGATAGACTTAAGATGCATGCTAGAAGCAGCTCTGAATCACCTGAAGTGTTTTTTTGTGGATTGTTGCTACAGTCTAAAATTTGGAAGGTGAAATGGGTTTCAGTGGTCATATATTTTCCAATTAAAAATGACAATATTTATTCATGAAAATTAAAACTTTACGAATTAAAATTATTAACAATAAAACATATCAAAATATAATTATTCATAAGGAAAGGTACTTTATTAGAAACAGAGGGGAAACAAATTAGTGCAAACCAAAACAGACAGATCTATTTGGGACATATTAAAATAAATATTAAAATAATTATGTTTCAGAGAGGGAATCAGAATGTGCAGTCCCAAATGCTAAAATGCTGCAATTCAGATTCTTGGTATTTTTTACGCCCCAGAAAACATTGACTTGTTAAGTTATTAGTTTGATTTAGGCAATGTAATGTTGATACCTTATTCTAAACTGTCATCAGATACAGCATTTCTTTTTTATTTATTGAAAATATTTATATATCACCCTTTCATTACCAAATCACAGGTTGTGTACAAAAATTAAGACAAAATAAAAAACAAAAACATGGAAATGAATGGCTTTTCTGTTCAGAATAAGTTTTTAAACCCATTATATCTAATCATTAATCTAGAATACTGGAATCAGCCTTTCCTTCACAAGGGTGGCAATGAATTACACTTCTGGGTTGTTCACTAGCTCAAATATGGCTCCCAACACTAATCTGCCCAAACAGGTACAGATCACAGTAAGTGGTGGGACAGTGGTTTATTGCTATAGGACAGGGACTAGCGACATGCTACTTAACCTTAGCAAGGATTATGGCAAATCTGAAACACGGGATCATTTTCCAAGGCAGCAGAAGAATCAGCAATTTAGAAGAGGTGGCTGTGCTAAGGGGTACACAAAATTGAGAGAATGGTGGCAAAATTCAGCTTTATTTAAGCAATTTACCTGACTCATCTATCAATATTGACTGTTTAATACAAGTGTAGTACACATGCTACTCAGTAAAGTATTGCTTTAAAGCTATAGATAATATCTTCACAATGCTCTAGACTTTGACTGACCAAATACACAGCAGTACTGCTGGAGTTACAAACAGCAGTTTATTAACTGCGCTCCTTTGAAACCGGGCACATGTAGTTATCTCCACACTTGCTAGAGCAGTTGATGTTAATAAAAACTATGTGCTGTAACATTCTGCCTCATACTAAAACAATAAGAACTCCATAAAGTGCTTTACAGTATTAATGTTTTTACTGTTCGAAAGCAGATGTTGCCAAGGAGTTGGAGCTGTCACAAACATTCAGTAGTCAAAGAGCAAAATCACTACTGCTAAGAACAGAGAGCTTGGTCTTATTCATTGATCCAGAATTATTGTGTCCTCCCCAAAATAGCCAGATTAATATGAAAAGCAACACAGCAATTTATTTTTTGCTGGGTCTGAGAGGAACATGTGATCCCTTCACATTGAGCTTCTCCACAGAAGATTTAGACCTTCTGGGTCCCTCTATGGCTGTCCTTGGGTATGTCTTCTCCCTGAAACAGTAATCAGAAAAAGGGAATACTTGATGTTTAGGGTTTGTTTGTTTGTTTTTTACAGAAAACATCTTGCACAATATCTGTTAAAAATCTAATCTCTCTCTAAGCAGCGGTCACGCAAAGCTGTACCATTTCACATAAAAACAAACAGAGGCTGTAACCTGGGTTCAAACTGTGATCTTACACCCCCATCCCTCTCCACATTTGTTTTAAGAAGGATAAAACTATTAGTCAATCCAATCTTTATCCATGGATCAAGTTAAGAGACTTTTAGGGAGCTGGTGGAAAGTGGTCATGTGTGGTGTGACCCAACCCAATTTGTGTTAAATCTTAATCCATTTACGTATTGTTCAAAGATGCTGGGGCCATTAGAACAATCCTGTTTTCTCACAGACTCTCTTTTCTGCAGGCACTTCTCATGTTTAAACTAAAGTTGTATAGACAAATAGAATTTCCAATCCAACCACAACATAAGCAACGTAAGCATGCTTGCTTGCCAGCATGTGTGATGCTAACACCACAGCAGTCATGACTATTTTCCTAAAAAAGCAGTGTTTTTGCACACCAGTATCTTAAAGCAGGCTAGACATATTTGATTTATACCTTCTGGTTGCACCTTCCTTGCTTACATGATGGATACTTCTATGTCTTGGTGCATCTATACTGTTTCTTCCTCCAGAGGGCTTGAACCTCAGAATCTCCTTCTGCCATTGTTCATCAAATGCATGAGCTTCAGCTGTGCAACAAATTTTAAAGTGAGAATATCCTTCCTGGAGGCAATCAATGCAGTAAATATTTAAAGCTACTATATTCCAATAAAAATAACAGGAAATAATCTGTAACATTATTACAGCCAGTGAGGTTTAGCAGTTAGAGTGCTGGACTGGGACTTGGGAGATCTGAGTTCCAGTCTCCACTCTACCATGGAGCTCGCTGGGTGTCTTTGGGCCAGTCACTGGGCCAGTTCGGATGATGCAACAGCCCATTGTGGATTAATTTACTCATGAGGAGCTGCAGCACATGCCAGTCAACATTAAGAATAAGCAAGCCCCGGACAAGCTATGGCTTGTCATATTGTCCAAATGTGAGCGGCAGGGATTATTTGAGGGTTAAATAACTCTCGCATAACCCACTGTCTTTATATGAGGGTTATTTAACCCTCAAAAGAACCCTACTGCCTGGGTTCGGATTACATGACAAGTCACAGCAACTCACAGCTGGAGCTTGAATAATCATGATCATGGATAGCATATGCTTTAGTGCCCCAAGGGTTAATTAACCCATGGTGGGCTGTCATGTCATCTGAACCAGATCACTGACTCTCAGCCTAACTTACCTCACAGGGTTGTTGTGAGGATAAAATGGAGAGGAGGAGGAGGACAATGTAAAAGCTGCCTTGGGTTCCTTGCAAGTGGAAAAAGAGGTCATAAGTGTAGTAAACAAACAAGCACACTACTACATGTTTCTGTTTATGCATGTGCAAACCTACAAACATCTGTAGACCACTGACAGGTTATGTTATGACCAAAAGAAAAAAACCCTGGATGCCTGGCACAAGGTTTCTTACCTTCATCTAAATTGACAAATTCTTGATTCAGTTCTTCATCACCAGTTTTGTTGTTCTTTGCCTTCTGAACGACATGAGCACGATCCTGAATGTGATGACCAATAGACATTTTTTCCAGCCCACTTTCAGAATCTTTAATTGCTTTTCTGGTTTCTTTAACCTGTATTAAAATACAACAATGCTTACCACCAAGAAAGAATACCTTTGGTCAGCTGTTTGGATTTTCCTTTTCAACCAAACTTTTGCAAGATTATGCAAACAATATGAGCACCAGATAACTTACCTTCACTGTAAATGAAGGTAAGTTTATAGTATTACATTTGTATACCGCCCCATAGCCAAAGCTCTCTGGGCGGTTTACATAAGATTAAAACAATTAAAAACAATATACAAAAATTAAAACAGCAAAAACATACAATATACACATACATTTAAAACCAGTGTAATAACTTTTAAAAGGGCATGGAAGGAAGAAAGAGAGAATGCCAAACAAAGGCACTAGCATCTGAGCACAGATTAGAACCACACACAGAGCTGGAGCTTCACCTATCATTTCTGCTGCAACAATTTCCAGTTTTGAAGAGATAAGCAGCTGTTCCAGTTAAGAAGCAGCTAGTCTCTTTAGGAGCAAAAATTGCTGCTGCAAAACCATTAAGAAACAATCCTGTTGCATGCAAAATTATCTTCGTTGCATGCACTTCTTTAAACTGTGTCTAGGCCACAACATGCACGTCTATGATTCCCACACAAAGGAGAATAGTTAGGATCTATTTCTACCACCTCAGGGTCTCAATATTGTTCTGTTAGAATAGTTTCAAAAAAACACAAAAGCCTAATCTAAATATAGCCTGTGAATGAACCTTTCAGCTACAGAGATAAGTGTGTGCTGGTATTTGCTACATGAAAGAGACCAACCATTAGTATGTCATGCTAACCAACTTGAAAATCTTGGCTACTGCTTATCGGCGTGCCGATTATTAGAAGCTTTTTGATAACCAAGTACAGGACTGCAGGACTGGGCTCTGAAGTGATCTGCAGTGGGCTATTTTCAACAGTCTTCTCCGGCTTACATATAGTCTTTCATGAACCTCACTTCAGGGTTCAAATTCAAATTTCTTAGCAAAATTAGATGCAACAGCTGTGAGGAAACCAATGAAAGGGCATCTTAAGCATTATGTAAGCCCTTAAAAGTCCAGTTTCAGCTTTAACAGTTGGTGCGAACAGATGAATCAAGACAGGTATTTGGTGCTATTGCCAATTATTTCTAGCATTTTAAGGTATAATCATGTGTATGTTACTTCCAAATTTTAGTAACTTATCTGCTTAACTATTTCAACATTTCTTTTCATTTAGTCTCATCAATCAGTGCCTTGAAAAGCATTCACTGTGTTGATTTACCCAATGGCACTATGAGATAAGCCCTGTCTTTGCACACTCACTCTTCCACCTGTGTCCTTCACTTTGCTACTTACTTCCTGGATCACAGAAAACCATTGTTTGCTGTTACTTCAAATGCACAGCAATCTATGGTTTATATCTGCCCAGCAAATGAGGATTATAAACTAGAATTAGAAGTGTACATGATTTTTAAACTACAAGCTACTCACCACATTAAACAAGTAAATTTGGGAGCTCATGTTCTCTATGCATTACTGCATATTTAGACATACAAAACTTTATCCATCTCAAGGGGTGGGGGAGCACCAAAAGATTAACCTACCCCTCCAGGAGCCACACGTGTCTGAGCTGAAGCCTGGAAAACCTTTGGAGGTTCATCACCCTTCTTGGAATAGGTCATCACTGAGGAAGAACTGAATGAGTGCGCGTTTGGATCAAGTGCCATTTTATCCTGAGGTTAAACACAATTTAGAACAGAGTAAAAACCATCACAACAAAACACAGTGCAAACTAAGATTAATGGTGTGCATTGCTCCCTTTAGGGAGCAATCCTATGTCTCCTAGATAGCATCTGGGGGTGACATAGGACTGTTAGCTTTCCTAGCTATAAGTCCGTAAACATGGCTCTGAACTGGGAGCCGGGTAACTGTGCTACCTTCCCCACGCCCTCGTTGTTGGGCAGAGAGAAACGTGCTGGGTACCTCTTTGTGATTGCAAAACAGAGCACGGAGATGGGGAAAAGAAGGCATTCCCAGGGGCAGGGAGGGAAGGAGATTGGGGACAATAGGCTATGATGTATCCCCAGCTGTACCCAACCTCCTACTCTCACCCTCCCCGAAGCCTCCGCTAGATGGGCAAAATCGCCCATCTAACTAAAATGCAGAGCAGGAGGCCTCCCACATTGCATTGGATACACATAAGCCTCCAAGTCCAGAGGCATACAAGTACCCAGTGCGCATTCCATAGGATTGCAGCCTGAGACAATCACAGCTGAAATTGCATGGGAATGTAACTCTTGCTGCAACATGGTTGTCTCAAGACCCAGGCTGGCAAAGTGTTTAGAATGATAAGCACTGTGGCCACTCACTTGAGAACAGAATTCAGGATGGAATCTATTGCATGCAAGACATATCACTTGCCTTGGGCACCTGTGGTGACTAAAAGATTACTTGAGAATACTTGGGAAGATTTACAAAAGTAAGTTCCCTCTTTCTTATAGACCACCAATGACTAACATACATATCTGCAGGCCAGCTATTAGTGTTTGTAAACTTGTTTACATGGCTCTTACAAGGACTTTTGCTCATTCTCTGTGCAACAATCAAGCATAGATACTGGGGGTGGGAGAAGAGAAAACCGTAAGTTACAACCTTATTTTGTGAAAATGATTCTAACAGAATGTATGCATAAATGGTACAGCACTTTATTGTAAAATTCATGGACGATGTGGAGATAACTACAATGTTTTAAAAAATGCAATCAATTCCAAATTCAAGCTACAAAAGTATTCATTGTCCACTATCGTAGTGGACTGGGGTAAAAGTGGAAAAATCAGGGAGGAAAAAAAAAGTTAGGTTTATTGCTGTTTTTCAGTTTCCCTCCAAATTTCCTTCTCCCCCTCTGCACTCAACCCCCCCCCCCCCCCATGGCTTCCAAGTTCCTGGGAATTTTATATTTCTATCCTCAATGCACTGCTAACATTTCTGCACGGAATTCTAACAGTTACTTTCTAGTACTTTATACTCTCCAATTTTTAATTACTTTAATAAAGAATGCCACTGCAGATTTTAGTTTACGATTAACAAACAGACAAAAACAACTTACAAAATTTCTTTGCAAATCCGTCATACTGTTTCTCATGTTTGACATCATTCTATCCATTGCAGAGAAAGGATCCCTGAAATCCATGTTCTATCAGAAGAGAGGATAAAAGGTAATTAGAGAGAGATAAAGCTATCTTCAGCTCAGGGCTATTGTCGCAGTTCAGTCATATACAAACAGATAAATATTTACAATTTTGCAGGCTGTACCAGAAGATAGGAAGTGGCTTAAATAATCCCCATTAAGAGCAAGCAAGAGCACCAGAGTAAACAATATAGTGATTAAAAGATACAGCAATGAAAAGGTGCAAAGTGTGGAAGGCAGTGAGCGATGGGTTTGTTTTTTGTTTCTAGACAAAGCATTTTTACTTTACCATTATGTTCCTTTAAGATCTCATTGTGCAGAATCAGAGACTAAACTAGACACGATGTAGGAATTTTAATTTTAATTGTTTTATATATAGAACTAATAGAAGCTAGGGTGAGACAATTTAGATTGCAGGAAAAGGTCAGGGCACTCTATTCCAAAGTGGATCCTCCCCAATTTTCACAGCAGACCCCTGTGAAATCATTAAATGAAAACCATGGAAGATTTTTGCATCACATCTAATTTGGCCCTTGGTTCACTGGAGAGGAAAGTGTGATATGCCACTGAAATACAGCTCAGAAAGGCTTTTCTCATTAGCTGCATGTAAATTTGATCAAAATGTGGAGCGATGTCATTATATGGAGTTTTAGTCAGTTTCCCAGCCATTGTCAAGTTTTCAAATTCTATCGCACAGCAACAGTATAGATTACTATCACCAATGTAACCAAAGAAATGAAATATTGACAAAAGCCAGTTTATACCATAATATGACAGAAAGCATGAATCTGCCCTCCCCAATTTGAGATTATAAGACATTAAAAAGCAAAAGCTTCTTTTTGGCTTCTTTCCTTTATGCATTATCGTTATTATCATTACTACTGATACAAAATAAAATCTCTTTTGCAGCACAGGCTTAGGTTATAGTTAAATGCTCATAAAAGCTGCACCCTTTTGCATGGATTATTTGGAGGACTAGGCTAGGTCAGCAATTTATGAGTTGATGAAAGTATCCATAATTCAGATTCCGTTCTGTGATTTATTATTTGTAATATAGGAATAAGATTTCACTCGCTGTGAAGGAGGATATGGTCTGATGAGAGATCTCAACAAGCAGGCTTGAATGACAAACTGTTGACTTGGCTCCAATATCTATTATGACTTCTCAGTAACCAAGGCTTCTGTTTACATAGATACCGTTTGTCACAAGCATTCCAACAGATGGATTCCACCACAAGACACACATGGAACATTAGCAGAAGCATGCAAAAGCCTTTACAGGAAGCCCACTGGATTCATAGATAGTTTTAATGCAGGTTATAATTGTGACCATGTACACACAACACCATCTGTAAACACTCCCCTCCACCCAAGTAATGACAGAAACCCAAATTCTGTGCAGAACTGAGCAAATCATATAGATATTTGCTTTGCATAGTGTATTTTTCTATGCTAGTCACAGGATTTGGAATTTCTGAGGAAAAAATAAGGAGTGGCAAAAAGAAAGGGAAGGTAATAAATGGATGACCATGGATGACCAGGAAGACTGGAATTCAAGAACAGGGCTGCCCAAGATACTTTGCTACCCAAGGCAGAACAGCAAATGGTGCCCGCTCCTCTACTCCCAAATCAGAGTGAATAGTATCCAAGGCTGGTAAAATTATTCTGGCACCCAAAGCAGTAAATCCCACAAATGCCTCTCCCCAAGAGTAAAAACACTACAATAATAAATAACTTTTAGGGAACCCAAAATCAGCTTTATCACTCTACTTAATGGATTCGGCCAGTCCTGTGCAGAGGGCAGGTGGTGACACTTAACCTCCAATCTATATACTTTCCAAAAGCCCCATCATGACTTTTTCTGATTTCTCAGCTTTCACCAGACTTTAATACCCACACATTTCTAAATTTTCCACTGCAATTATGAAGGCTAAGATTCTCAGAATGCCACTTTCACTACTTTCCACAACTGGTCAACCCACAGAGCCCCAAAAGATACAGCAGAGATAATTAAGATAATCATTTCCATATGAATGATAAACTTTCAAAGCCTAAATCTGATTAGGTTAACCGTGTAATTATCACTGAAAAGGGGACCACAGCATCCAATGAATTAAACTAATGTCTGTAGTTTTAATGGCAAAATTGTTTGCAGGCCACAAGGACATCAGTACAAGTGATGTAGAGATGGATGAAGAGATGTCCTGCTCATCATTGAGGGTATCACTGACGCTATCATGACACAGTCACACTCACTCAGCACTTGCAACTCTAGTAGGCATGCTAGCTGGAGAATGAGAAAAGTACTTTGAGCCAAAGAGGAAAGACAGAATATAAGTAAACAAATAAACAACATATTTTTGCAACAATAAATACAATAGTTTGAATGCTGGGGAAATGCAAATATCTCTCCAACCTACCTGTGAGTAACAAGAGCACAATTATTCTGTGAAAAACATTCATGTGAAAAAGACCCTAAATGTACCTACAATATTTTACAGACAGAAAAGTCAAATTAGCAAAGTAGTCCAAAACCTTAGCCAGCCGCCTGCTCACTATAGTGCTATCCTCTAGGAACATACCATTCTGAAATATGTATACTAAACTATTATTTAGTTACTGGAATAACTGAAGACAAATAACATGAGATACATAATCAACATAAAAATCTCTTATTTGGTTGAAAAGTTTAACTGACTATGGCTGAATGATATGAATTGAAGCAGAGAATATAGATTAATTCAGAGATAATATTGCAGGCACTACAGAAACTTTAACTAGTTTTTTTATTTTTGTGGCAGTTGTAAGGGGAAGAGAAAAAATATGCCTTTAATATTAACATCATTTCAATGTCCACAATAAATTTAATAGGGACTTTAAAAACATTTACAAAATGGAAAAAACACTAAAATGCAACTCACAAAGCAAATTACAAAAAGCTTAGCTTTAGTAGAAGAGAGACATACCAATATCACCAAGAATTAGAAACATGTGTCTTTAGTATACTAACCATGCCACCAAAACAGCCAAAAGGCGTAAGGGGAAAACTCATGGCCTGAAAGAGAAATATCAGCTCATATAAATTGTTGCATTAGTACTGTGGCCTAAAGATTGAATGCATGCAGGTGCATCCAGACTGCCACCAAGCTCGCTTCCTGTATCTCATGTGAGAACTTCATCTCATTGAAGACACACGTGCTTTTGGTCTGGACAAAAGTCTTCCAATGCCCATCATCCTGCATCGTCTCCTTTTTTATTGGAATCTTACCACCCGCCTCCCTCAATTTTTTAAACTCGATCCCCTGTTCACCTAGAAAATTTATAAATTTCTATCTGCAGATTTCGTTTAATATAAGCCAAGATAGCTATAAGCTAGGTTAGCCATTTCATCATCATTAGCCAACCATTTCATGACCCTATCTAAAGGTCCCTTGGCCCAAAACAGGTCAATTTGTTTGAGGTGAGGGAGTGAAATTGTGCAAATTCAGTGTTTGTTAACACAGCCATGGGCAGAGGGTAGATAAGAGATCTACTGGTAGATCTCTGGGTGATTTGCAGATTGGCAGCTGTTTCTCACCCAAAAAAAGTCATCCAACCCCATCCCCCCTGCCAACCTTGCTGAGAAAGAATGCTTGGGGGAGAACCAGGAGTTGATATTTGTGCGAAAGGACTTGTGAGCTTGTTTCTGCTACCAATCACAAATCCCTGGAGTGAACATATGCTCATAGGCACACAACCCTGTTCCTTAATTCTTAATGTATGTCCATCTGCTGGAGCTATTATTTTGCACTAGGCTCCTGTTGGTAGAGCTCAGGATTTCAGTAAACCCTACTCCCCTCGGCTCAGTTCAGACAACACGTTAATCAACACAGTGTGAAAACACCACTCAACAATTGAGTTTTTAGGGAGTACTCCCCACACAACATGTTCTAACTCCACCGTTGTGTGACTGTAAGCTACCGTGGAGTAGACTAAAATCCATCGTGACATTTGATTGACAGTTCCACTGCCCTCTCTCCTCACCCAGTCCTCCCAATGGTATCCCATCCACCATTGCTGCAATGAACAATCCCGGTGGCTCTCCTAGAGCAGCACTCCCTTTTGCCAGAGAAAGTCAACTCAACACAAAGGAAGGCTCCACGGAGCCTGCCACGCAACACAACGGTTGTGCAGAAACTCTCCTCTACACAACGTGGATATTCTGTGTGGAGTGTTTTCCAAAAAATCCCACCGTTGTGTGGAATTTTCCCGCTAGATAACACATTTCTCAATGGTGGTGTAAACACTCCACCCTGGAGCTCTAAAACCACCATTGAGAAACATGCCTGAACTGAGCCAACGTATGTTTTTGCAAGCCTATAGTCTGCCTATCGCTTTGTTAACCACTTATGTGACAAAACTGAAAAATAGGCAGCATCTTATTTGGTACTAGTGCTAATGTAAATTATGTTGCGCTAGCAGAAGATATAGTGTTTGCTGGTGTCATGGGAAGTCCCTTGTGCCAGCAAATGCTATTAGTGTTGCACTAGAAGTAGCTTATGCTAGCGTAACTTAATTTACATAAAGCTGGTGCCAAATAGGATACTGCCTCAAACCTTTACTTCCTACAGGAAGGAGAAGGAACACATATACAGGAGAAACATTTTAAGATTTGTTCCCGGACACAGAGGGACGAAAAACTGAAATGGAATGTGACAAGAATACTGGTATGGACAAGCCCTTGCAATGACAACATGCCCATATCACAAAACATTAGTGATTGCTATTTCTTTAGTATACTGACCATGCCACCAAAACTGCCAAAAGGCATAAGCGGAAAATGTGTTGCCTGAAAGAGAAGCATCAGTTCATGTAAAATTGTTGCACTAATAACATGGTGTAAAGATTAAAATGTAGAAAGAAGGCATGCCCGAATCACCAAAAGTTAAGAGTTTTGTGTTTCTTTAGTATACTAACCATGCCACCAAAACTGCCAAAAGGCATTAGGGGACAGCTCATCGTCTGAAAGAAAAACATTGGCTTGCATGAATTTCTGCACTACTACTGTGGACGAAGGATTCATATGTAATAGATGAAATCTGGGGGGAGAAATCTCCCTAACTCAAGCTTAAACAAGGCACAGCATAACCGAAACAGAGGCCCAAACTCAGCGTTTGCTTGCAGCGTTTGCTTGCAGACATATCTGTTGTTTGTACATCTGCTCTATTCAAATATAAAGCAGGGGTGAGTGTGTGTGTCTAATTTTAACTACAACTGGGTTAAGAGGAGATGAACTTACCCTTTGAAGAGACTCCTTCCCACCCACCCCAGTCTAGTTCTGATACCTGAAGTGAGCTGGGCTGGGAGAACTGTGTACAGGGAAAACAAGCCATGGACAAGTAAAGCAAGGGAGGGAGGGAGGATTCAACTCCTCTCATTCATATGGCCCTTTTGATGCTACAATTAGACAGCCTTCTCTGCTTGATTTGTGAACAGGGAGATATGTGAACAAACATGACTGCTGCTGTCACATCTAACCTGGTCCTGAAATTTGGATCTTTAGTTTACACTGTATATGAATATGTTTGTCCTGTCAGGTAACGTTTAAGTTAGAACGTTCTGAACTTCACACACCTCCTTGATTTCCAAAACATGAAACTCTATGTATCTGCTGTCAAGATTATCCAGTTCGGAAGAACAGATGTTGATTAAAATGAACAAATCTGTTCCTACTCAAAATATAAATGTTGGTAACTGAATTTCAAAGGGTTGAAATAAACAGCAAGCCACAAAAATTAAAATAAGCAATACAGCTAGTCTGCATACAAGCAATCATTTTATGTAAAGGCAAAAGATTATGTGGAGTTAGCAATGAAATACATAAAGATTCTCTGAAATATTCATAGAACCCCAGTGATAAACGAAATAATCTCTCCCATGTCAGCACTTTCAAAGATCATTGCAAAGAGGTTCTGAGTCATATACAGAATGGTTTGACTTATAAATCCACAGTGAAGAAAGTATATGCTAATACACATATATAAATAAATGGTGCTATAAACACCATCTAATACAGTTACTTTCACAATTCAGCCAACTGGGCTTGAATATCTCTGCATTGAAAAAAATACTGCAAAACCTGGATATAAATTTGAATTTCCAAAAGTGTGGATGAAGGGTATAGTTATTATATGCAACTATTACAAGGAATTGTATTTTATGACAAGAGCCATTTTGTATTTATTCAATAGGCACATAACACTTTCTCCAGTGCAACTGCAAGACCAGTGTACATATAAAATCAACTCTGTCCCGTTGTAGCCTACTATCTTTGTACCTTTTCAATCCCTTGCAATCCCCATTCTTCTTATCCCCACTCCCTGCTTTACATTCTCTCCCCATCCCAGGGACAGAGAAGCTGAACTGGCCTGCCCAGCAGTGACTTCACAATAAGAATTTGGAGGGCAGGATAAATTTCACCACGTGGTTGAAGAGTCTTCCCCACACTCAACGAAGATAGAGGATTTATTCACTGCTGTCACAGGAGCAAATCCACAGCAACAAGTTTTGACATAAATTGCTTAGCCTTCCTTAAATCTGTGGACTAGAAACTTAGCAGTAGCAACAAGCTGCTCCTGAATAGTCTAGATTGTTCTAATTGGTACCTTGCTGTAAAGTATTAAGATTTAATCTCTTAATGAAAGAACTTTTTTAAAAAAAATAGTTTTATTAATTTCAACATATAACATAATACACAATACAAAAGCCTCAACAACCCCCCGTGCTCCCTACCCCGAGACCTTCTAACCCTATTGCTTATAAATTTTTCCAAAACTGCATTGATTCTTTAGACGGTGTATAACCTCTCCCCTTTTCTAAAACATATTCTAGAAACATAGCCCAAATCCTTCCAAAATCATTCTTTTTAGTTAATCCCATCTTTACTTTCATTGCACAAGTTAATCTGTCATTAATAGCAATATCCCACACTCCTTTATACCACTCTTCCATACAATAATCCCCTTGTGTTTTCCAATTTTTGGCTATCATAAGTCTTGCTGGTGTCAGGAGATTATTTATTAATTCTTTAATATTATTATTACCATATTCTTTATCAAATAAACCCAATAAAGCTATCTTCGGACTTGCCTCTACCTTTTTATCTACTATCTCATTTATCTCCTTAAAAACTCTCTCCCAAAATTTTTTAACATGTTCACAAGTCCACCACATATGGTAATATGTCCCCAATTCCTGACATCCCCTCCAACAATAACTTGAAGCCTTCTTATCTATCTGATGTAATCTTACCGGAGTGAGATACCATCTCCAAATAATTTTAACATTTTTTAACATTGTTTATGACCAAGCCCAATTAGACTACTAGCTATTACACATGTTCTAAGGAAGAGGTTTGACTCATGTTAATGGGACCTGATTTCATTTAAAGGCAAGAAATGAAATCATGCCAAATGACAGGCAAAAGCATTGCAATCTTTGGAAGTAACACAATCTTCCTTAGCTTCAGAAGGAAAAAATGAATGTAAACATTGCTTTCAAAGAACTGTTTCTAAGCTGCCACACAATATCATTTCCTTCCAAAATGAATGCAGCAATACATAGACTGTGTAAATCCAAGAACTAATAATATGATCATATGCAGAGCCGATCAGTACTGCAGTCCCGCTTCCTAAATGCAGTCCCCCCAGCTGGGTAATTCTATCTGCCAGTCAACCTCTCACTGCTTTGGTGTATCCCTCAGTATCAGGATACACTTAGACATTAGAGATTTTTTCAGCTGCTATAAAAACATGGCTCTCTGGATATAAACCATGTTCCCTCTGTATGTTTATGCTTGTAGTGTTCTCATGAAGATTTTACCAGGTTCCCCACCACATATAATCATATCACACACAAAAATGCAGGCCTGCAAAAAGTGTACACAAAGTTTGTTTAGACTGTAGGGAATGTAATTTTATATATAATAAACAGCATTGAGATATATACTGTCATTCATCATTAATGCAATCATATGACATACACAAAAGAAAAAAAACCTTTTCACATGTACACACTGCTGGAAGGCTAAATAAGCACATTTTCAGTTGTTATCAGTTAACAGGAACTCTTTTTACTGCTGTTGTTGATTTGATCAAAACACAATATCTGGTTCAGAACTGAACCAGTTAGTTATCTTATCTCTTGGTAAATGGGACAACTCGATAGCAGTGTAAATACTCCATTGCCTTCTCCTGGCAGACAGTGGGGTAAATCCTTCTTTACCCTCTACCAGAGGGGAAGTTTGAATTTAGAAAGTGTGTAGATTAGTCTGCATCATTCTATTTTTAAATACCCTTTATTGCCATTGCCACCTGACAGCCAAAACAAGCAGCGACTGCACAAAGTGTTTAGTCTCAGTTAATTAACTATGTGTGGACATGTACTCCTCTCCTCTCCCATGCATCCCCAAAATCTGCTCCAGAAAGTTCCCCAACTCTCTGGAGCAGATTTTAAAGGTGGATGGGAGGGGGACTACAGGGATAGGGGTATTGCCTCTCCCCACTGTTCATTCATGGAAGGGGGGATAAATTGGATACAACCCACCAAGTTTAGACAGATTCTCTGTTTCCACCAAAAGAATTATGGTTCTACTGATGAAATATAACCGTTTCACTTAGAAGGGAAGTTGCATGAGAAACTCAACATAGATCTAAGACTGCATCCTGTTTTTTCCCAGTTCAATGAGGCTAGAATGGCCCTAGATGTCTGACCCATATAGGGTATAATATTCCACAGTCAAAAATATTTCTATCCCCTCCATTCCTGGGGAGTTGTGCATATGGTATAAGTTCTAATGTACTTATTTAGACATACAATATGTCTGAAGGGAACTTACAGCAAGAGTGTTTGGGCTTTGCTTTTATTTTTAAATAATACCTGAGGGCCAGGATGAAATGGATATTGCTCTCGAAACAAAAATTAGTAGTTAACTATATAGTCTTTTCTGAACTGAACAGGTAATACTATAATTTAAAGAAATGTGGTTGGAGAAGTACAAACTATAGACCATTCATTCAATCTTCACTTTTTCAGGTACAAGCACCCTTGTAATTAGAACAAAAGGATGAGAAGCCCAAATGGACAGTGATTTTTTCATATCTGTTTAAATGTTAACATGTACCTAGATGCTGCTCACGAAAGCAGAATTAGATCTGAATTAAGCCCAACTGCATTTCTATTTAACAGATGCTACCAGAGCACAAGCAAAAACAAAAAAAGGGTGGGGGGGAATTTGGCGGTTACCCTTCTGACCTGCTGGTGACAGTTTCTGCTGCTGCCAACTATATTAAAGCATCAGTTACTAGTTTATAGACTATGATTTGGGCACAATTCCACAACCCCTGTGGTTGTATTATCTTTGGATACAAATTCCAAAGGATCAGTTCTGACGTAAGTCAGCGAAAAAGATCCTTCCAAGGCTAAAACAACAAATACATGTAGCCTTCCAAAATGCAGAAACCAACAAAGAGTTCTGTAGTCACAGGGTTTTGCACTGGAAATATGCATTTATCACTCCATGAGTGCACACAGTTTAACATAAAAGGAAAAGCTGAAAACTGTCAGTTTCATATTTGAAGATAGCCTATCTATTAGATTTTCTATCTATTTACTTTACCTTCCTCATAAGAAGTTTCCAAGAATTGTTGTGTCAGCAAATTAGCAACTTCCAGTGCAATCCCTATTCCAGAAAGCCCTATTAAATTTAATGGGTCCCAGGTAAGTACATATAGGACTGTAACCTAAGATGTGATATAGTACCAATTCACCAACATGTCATTAGGCATGATATTATAGTAGCGTTACAAGAACGTTACATGCTTGTGCCATCAGACAAACTGGCATGAAAGTAAACTTAAAGATCAGTGAGCCACCTGATACATCTTTCTAGAGAATAAGATCAGACAGAATACAAGTCTTATTTAGTCCTCTCTCTCTCTCTCTCTCTCTCTCTCTGTTAACATTTTGTATTTGGGTGGCTAGTTAAAAGGGATTTAAATGTAACTACTCCTGACTTACATGCAAGAAACTGGACGCAACAACTAGCTTGCCAAGTAAATTATCAGGAGAAAAGCAACTAAGTCCCCAATGAGAAGCATCCTATCTTCCCACTGATGATAGGTTATGGTGTAGTCCACAAGACTGAGGAAAGACATACCTTGTGATTGTCCCTCAAAGCCATTCCAGAATCAGGATGTCCTCTATGATCTAGATTCCCATGTCCACCATCTTTAATAGCAAGAAATGGATCTCGCCCAAAAGGTTCAGAAAAGAAATGCCGTAGATGTTCATTATGTGCAGCAAATGGATCCCTAAAGATGATATTAAAAGGGGGGAAGAGAGATACAGCTTATATCTAACTATGCATTTAGAAAACAGGCACGCTTCCAAGGTGTAAAATTTAACAGAACCCATTGAAGGAGGAAATATAGGATTTGCCACACTTCTGTTAGCCACAGTGTTTCAGAGTTAAATTTGATACACATTTCATTGTTACACCCAAAAAACAAAAAGAGGCAGTACACCCATAACAGCAACTCATACAGAAAGACAGTGGCTCAATTCGGACGACACATTAGGCAGCGGAGGAGGGGGGGGAACAATCGTCAGTTGTGTTGCTTACTGTGTCGTTTGGAGGGCAACACACAACGCACACACAAGTGACAGTACGTTAATCGAGCACTTTAAACAACGGAGCGAAACAATGGGCTTGCACGTTGTTTAGCCCGAAGCCCCGTTGTTTAAAGTGTCGTCCGAATTCAGCCCCCCCTTTCTCCGTGGACTATTCCGTTTCGGAATAGAGTTCTGTTGCCTAGAGCAGCAAAAAAAAAACCCGGTCGCTCTATGCAGCCGGCAGAACTCACGGTGCCTGCTGAGATACGGCTGGAGGACACAGGGAGGAGAGGCTGCAACCAAAATGGCCGCCGCAAGTTCGTAGCAGCTGGGGCGTTTGCCGGTGCCGAGCAGCGCTGGCTGCAGCATGTCGTCTGTGAAGCTCCTCCTGCCTAACGCACGGTCAGTACGTTGTTTACCCCTCCGTTGCCTAATATGTCGTCCGAATTGAGCCAGTGTAAGATGTCCTCCAAGGCAAGGTGTTATGGGTCCATTCAAACACTTCTGATGCAGTCACACAGCAGGATTACTTACCTTCAAAAGAAAGTATCTCGAAGGAGTTTAGAGCCTTAAAGGAGTCAAATTTATTAATCACAGTTTACTAGCAGTTCTATATTGGTATATTCTGGCATGACTGAAATCGTGCATATTGTTCTGTCCTTGGAACCTGAATGTACATCATTACAACATGGAAACAGCAGCCATTCCACTATGCTTACTCGCCTATGACTGTGTTTGGATGACACAATAACCCATGCCGGTCCCAAGGACATGGTAAAACCATCCGAGGGCTGCTGTAATGTATTTGCTATGTACTTCCAGAATAAAATCTTTGACATCCGTCAGGACTTAGACTCCAGCATTATAGCAGGTAAATCAAGTATCCAGAGCACAGGCTTGTCCTGTTTTCTTGGATGAGTTTCAGTTGGTGCAGCTCGAGGATGTGGACAAGGTGCTTGGACAGATTCGTGCAACCACCTCCGTATTGGATCCTTGCCCCTCTTGGCTCATAAAAGCTAGCAGGGCTGGAACAACTGGCTGGGCCAGGGAAGTGATTAATGCCTCTCTGCGAGAGGGAGTGGTCCCAGGCTGCCTGAAAGAGGCGGTAGTGAGCCCACTCCTGAAGAAATCTTCCCTGGATCCTGAAAATCTTAATAACTACAGGGCAGACCGATTATCTGGATCCATTTCAGTCTGGTTTCAGGCCTAGTTTGGTACAGAAACAGCCTTGGTCACCCTGTATGATGACCTATGTCAGGAGAAAGACAGGAGGAGTGTTACTCTGTTGATTCTCCTTGTTCTCTCAGCGGCTTTCGATACTATCGACCATGGTATCCTTCTGAGACGACTGGCTGAGTTGGGAGTGGGAGGCACTGTATTGCAGTGGTTCCGCTCCTACCTGGTGGGTCGGCTCCAGAAAGTGGTGCATGGGAAGCATTGCTCAGCCCCGTGGATTCTCCAGTATGGGGTTCCGCAGGGGTCAGTCTTGTCCCCCATGCTGTTCAACATCTGCATGAAACCATTGAGTGCAGTCATCCAGAGTTTGGGAGTGCGTTGTCATCAGTAAGCTGATGATACGCAGATCTATTTCTCCTTTTCATCTGGCCCCCCAATTGTGGAACGATCTCCCTGACAAGGCCCGCCTGGCGCCAACATTGTTACCTTTTCAGCGCCAGGTCAAGACTTTCCTCTTCTCTCAGGCATTTGGCAATACCTGAGAAGCCTGGGTTTATTTTTGTTTTTTTGTAGCTTTTTGGGGTGTTGTAGTGGTTTTAAATGTACAGATTGTGTGTATGTTGTATGTTTTTGCTGTTTTAATTTTTGTATATTGTTTTTAATTGTTTTAATCCTATGTAAACCGCCCAGAGACCTTCGGCTATGGGGCAGTATACAAATGTAATAAATACATACATACATCAGGTGAGGATGTGGATGTGCTGAACTGGTGCCTGGCTGCAACAATGGACTCAATCCAGACAAGACTGAGATGCTGTTAGTGGGTGGTTCTGCTGACCAGATGGAGGGTCTTCAACCTGTCCAGGATGGGGTTGCACTCCCCCTGAAGGAGCAGGTTCTTAGCTTGGGGATTCTCCTAGAACCATCTCTGTCACTTGAGGCTCAGGTGGCCTCGGTGGCATGGAGTGCCCTCTACCAACTTCGGTTGGTGGCCCATTTACGCGTCTATCTGGACAGGGATAACTGGGCTTCGGTTGTTTATGCTCTGGTAACCTCTAAGTTAGATTACTGCAATGTACTCTATGTAGGGCTGCCTTTGAAGACGGTTCATAAGCTGCAGCTTGTGCAAAATGCAGCGGCCAGATTAATAACAGTGACCAGAAGGTTCAAGCATATAAGACTTACTGTGGCCTGCTTGCATTGCCTGCAGGTATGTTTTCAAGCCCGATTCAAGGTGCTGGTTTTAACCTATAAAGCCTGACATGGCTTGGGACCACAATACCTGATGGAATGCCTCTCCCAACATGAACCTACCCGAACACTACGATCAACATCTAAGGTCCTCCTTCGAGTGCCTCTTCCGAGTGAAGCTCAGAGGTCGGCAACAAGGGAGAGGGCCTTCTCTGTGGTGGCCCCCCAATTGTGGAATGATCTCCCCGACGAGGCCCACCTGGCGCCAACGTTATTATCTTTTTGGCACCAGGTCAAGACTTTCCTCTTCTCTCAGGCATTTAGAAATATCTGATAAGCCTGGGTCTGTTTTTGTTGTTGTTGTTTTTAGGCTTTATAGTGATTTTAAATGTATGCGCACATTGTATGTTTTTATAGTTTTGTATATTGTTTTTAAATGTTTTACTCTTATGTAAACCGCCTAGAGAGCTTCAGCTATGGGGCAGTATACAAATGTAATAAATAAATAAAAAAAACTGTGATGGTTTATCGTATTGTTTGGTGGGAGTTTTTTTAATACTCATGGCTTATTTGGTCAAAATAATCCACGGTCTGCAGAGTGGTTTATTTAACCCATCATGGGTTATTGTGTTGTGGGTAGTTACAGTGGGTTATTTTGGCTGGCTATAGAGCTGTGTGACAAGAGCAGTCAAAATAGCTACCACTCTGTAGTTTGCTGGCTTGCTGATAAGAAACATGTTAAACGGATCAAGCCAGCAATGTAGAGGAGGCAGGCCATGAGGTTTGGTTCCAGTGTTATAGGCATTGCCCGCTTTTTGATGCACCTAGGATTTTTGCTGCTTTCACAGTTAGTGCTGGGTTTTCATACTGCATTGGGTGCCTCCTTTGCAGGGCAGGCAGGGTACGAGTTTTGGTCCTCACCCTGCAAACCCTCCAAGGTTTTCCGACTATTCCCCCTTTTGGGGGCACTTGGGATTTTCCCTCCTTGGTGAATTACTGACCAGGGTTTTGATACTGGATCGGATGCCTCTTGATAGGGGGAGACTGTGTATGAAGTTTTGTCCCTATCCTGCAAACTTTCAGTGCTTCAGAGGTGAAACGGCACCACTGCTCAGCTGGAAGGATTGCAGCAGGACAGAGTCAAATTACACACAGTAGCTTAATAAGCCACTCATAGTAGCTTATTTGTCTGATTGTGTGGGGATAACAGTAGCTTATTTTTAAAATAAGCTAATGTGAATAGCTTATTAGCCCATCATGGCTTAAAGTGATGTCCAAACAGAACCATTATGCGTTTGTGCCTTGGAAAGAGTTTAGTATGCATTGTTAATGTTCCCCCACCACCACCACCACAAAAAGTTTTATTAAAACAGTTGATTCAGGACAAGACACCAGCCACAGCAGAAGTTTGTATGAAAATATTATCACAGACTACTCCTCGGAAAACTAAACGCACAGGACTGCCTTTCACAGAAAGGAAATTACTTCTGCACCTGTCTGCGCTATTCAGGAAAAAATTTGGCAGGAGCAGGAAAGATTTTGAGATCTACTAGAGCTTCCCAGGAACAGCTGCTTGGTCAGGGAGACATTTATAAAACCAATTTTATCCTAGACAGTATTTCTGGCTTGCCAATTCAAGATCTCTCCTTGTGAGGCAGAGGAAGCTTTCATATTAGTGTACTGTTTTAGAAGTTAATCCCAAGGTGAAGTATCCTCTCCACTTGTATGATCCAATTTGCAGCATCTAGAATAGATATCACTTACTGCAAGTGAAAACTACAATTTGAATTAGACCCTGAGCAGCTTCTAAACCAGAAAATTCTCAGCCACTATGGCCAGTATAATAGACAACTGTATGGTCCCTATATATGTTAAAAAGAAAAGAAACACATCTATTATGACAATGGCAGAGTTTGAATGTCACTTTCAGTCAGGAATCGTGGCTTATTTGACCACGGAGTCGGTTCACAGTAAGCCACTATGAAACACCACACTGTGTGCCAGCTGCCATTTTGAATATGGAAGCCACAGGGTATGTGTGTCATATCTTGTTGCGTCATGCGACCTCAAGTAGCATGGATCATGCGAGTGTTGTTCTATGGTTATCCAATGGTTGTTTAACCCTCACATAAACCCCACTGCCCTCGTTCACACAATACAAGCCATGGTGTGCACCCACCACAGTTTGCATATTCAAAATGGCTCACAATGTGCACAAACTGCATGCTGGTGCATGCCTCCACTTCATGTTCCCACACCTGAAAGAGCAGGCAAACAAACAATAACTTAGCAGTGTGGATCAAAAGCCAGCTTTAAATAAAGATTTGTTGTTGGCTTATGAATCCTGGCTTGTTTGCGCAGAATAAACTGTACTCCTGGATTCAGGTGCAACACTAACCTATACCTGGCTTATAACTGACATGAAAAGCTGCGGTAAATCAAATATAAACTCCTCCTCGCTATCATGCCAGAAGAAGAAAAGTGAGCAGGGAGCATATGAACCCGGGAGAGGGGGGGAAGGCTTTCCCCATCACAATAAACCATGGTTTACTGCAATGCCCAAACACTGCCAATACGATCTTTGTCGATATTTGATCAGTACCTCAAAGATTTCTAATAACTAAATACTCTAATGAATATTACGTAAAATATTGTCCTTATGCTCCACTCTTTGACTTGTACATTATGACTAGATATCCTTCTGGAATGTAAGTTTACAAAAAAACCAAAAAAAAAAGGGGGGGGGAAGAAAAGTTTCTAGATCACATCCCAGATTTATTCAGTAAGGTTACACTTATTGTGGATATCATAATATTTTATAAAGACTTCCAATGTACACATTTTCATACTTTCATTTTGCAATTATCATCCTTGTTGGGAACTCCAAATTAGTAAATTTAGAAAAGGGAGTTCATGCAGAAATGAAATCTGAACTGGGAAGTCCCAGGCTCACAGCCCAATTTCCTTGCTACAATGCTACATGAAGCCACCAGTGGGATTTTTTTGTTCAAACAGACTGCCATTTACAAGTCCTCCACAAACAACTCCTCTTAGTGCATTACTGGACACATTAAGAAACTTTCTGTATCCGTCAGCAGTTTTATTCCTTCACATCTAATATAGCATAGATTCTATTTAAGAGACACTCCCTCATGCCTGCTCCCATGCAATGTATTTTCACTTCAAACACAAATAATTAAGAAGTCAAAGCAAACATCCTGTAAGAGATTTTCCCTAAAGTGCTCTAGGGGGTGCTTGCTATGCATTTTAAAGCTTAACTCCTCCTAAATGAGGAGTTAATGTGACAGAAATGAGGTGACTAATAAAGAAACCAGGAGTATAACTGGAGGCCCAGAACCCTTTGGCCTTGACCCAGCAACACGACTGTGCACAAAATCCAATATTGTCTGAGCACTTTTGCTCACACAATGGGACTATTTTCTCTTCTCCTACATCTCCCCAATCTGCTCTGGAAGGTCCCCCCAAACTTCTAGAGTAGATTTGAGAGTGAACTGGGGGCTGCATGGGGAGGGGAAACATGCCCTCCCTATTCCGCTAACAGAAGCCATTAACTGGAATACAGCCTTGTGTATTCTCTAGAGGTAGAGTAGGTATGGACCAGTGCTTTTTTTGCTTTATTGCACTCCATTTTTTAAAGAAGCAACAAGTCACTTTTGGTTTTCTACGTGATGACTAAAAATACAAGATTGTGGTTCAAATGAGGAATGATGAAATGCACAGTAAAGAACCTGCCTGTGCATGCAAGTCTTTGGATCAGCGCCACTGGGTTTCAATAAAGTAGGAGTTGGCTGGAAAGCCGACACAAAGGCTAAAAACCTTGTCAAAAGAGCAGCCTAAAAAAGTTGCTGACACAAGTCATCCAAAAGTTCCATTCTGATTCCAAACAATTTGTGATCATGTACAATTTTAGCTTAAGAGAGACACACCAGAAGGTAAGACTAGGTGTGTACTGACTAGGGGAATTCACAAAAACAAACATCTGGGTGTACAACTAGTAAGAAAAGTTAACAAATGTCAGAATAATAATCAAGCGTGATTATGGCAACTTCTAACTATGTATATACAGGCATGAAATTAATCCACAAAAGGATATAACTACCTTCTGTCAAGCAATCATCAGGCAAATGGTAAATAAAAAATGAATTCTAAAACCTATCTCTGGTTAAACCAGGACATACAAATAAAAGGCCAGCAACAGGGGTTCTACACAGTTCTGTCACCATCTTGTCTCAAATACAGAAGGTATACAGAAATATCTAACACAAGCAATACTGTAGAACTGTTGTATTCTGAAATAATGTGTGTTTGCTGCTGCTATGATGTTCTATAGCGAGAACAATACTTAAAATACTCCTAAAAGTGCATGAGATTTGGCAGCCAGTTTTCATCAAAGTACACTCAAGCGGATGTAAGTAACTGGAATCTACTTTCCTAGATTTAAGATGTAATGCGGAAGCTTAAATGTTACATTTACAGCCTGATCCTATCTCTTATTATTTTGGAGTAATCTCAATAGTAAAGCTATAGAGGATCGTAGGTTTTTAGAAAGGGAATATGCAGTACAATCCTATACATGCTTACTCAGCAATACATTCCATTGTTTTCTGTGGAGTTACTCTCTAGTAAGTGCATTTAAGATTGAAGCCTACATTTTTAAACTTAAAATTTGAAGTAGAAAGTAGGGATTTAAGTTAACCAAATATAATACCTAATATACACACAAAAAAACTGAGGAAGAACAGGAATCAAAGAGCTTTTAGCCTAAGTTACTGGATGAATTTAAGTTAAAACAAATTATTTTAAGTTATAATATAAAACTTTCCTCCTTGCCTTTTTTTGAGCATACGCTATTATGATAGGGCCAGTTGGGCCAAATGAAATGCTTGCTTTCTGAAATTAAAAACAGAAATAGTGTGCATATCAATTCTTGTATTTGTTAAGTTAATAAAACCCAAAATACTCTCCCCCTGTTTCCAGAAAACTTTAAAAGGGTATCCTTTCAGCATATATAAATTAAACTTCTTGGAAGCAAGTATGTTTCTGTATAGCACCTTGGAAACATGGGACTGAATACCTTTTACTTTGGCTGGGCTTGACAACTGCATTGCTTATAACAAACATTAATCTGTCACCTTCAATATGGGAGCAAAGAGCATAAACAAGAATACTGGCATGCTGCAGCAAGAGCAGACTCAAGGCATTCTTCATAAAGCAGCCGGTGGCATAGTTCCACAACACTGGGAAGGTTCCAGAAGGGCAGCCCTGTTAGTTTGTTACAGCAGATTCAGACACAAAAAGAGACTGCTGGCATCTTATAAACGAACAGATTTATTGTAGCATAAACTTTCATGGACTAGGGCCCACTGCATCATATGTGTTACGTGTTACCTCCGCTGGCACACACACACACAGGGAAAGGCATGAGGTACAAAGGCTTGCGCATTCACACACAAGAGAGAGGCAGATTCTGTGAAAGTGCATAATCATGTAATATTAAAAAAACGAAATTTACCACAGCATAAGCTTTCAGAGACTAGAGAGTGCTGCACTAGGTGTTATCCTTAGTGGACAGGTCAAACAGTGGGGCCATCCAGAACCCCATCCCCCAAACCTACATATACTTCCGCCAATCGAGGATAGCACTTCATGCATTGTATGCAGCAGTTTCTAGTCCACGAAAGCCTATGTCATAATAAATAAAGCCGTGTTTAAGATACCGCATTCTTCGCTGATTTCACTACAGCACACTAACACGGCTGCCCCTCTGAAAATAATAATGGGGGGGGGGGATCCGCAAAAAGGGAGAGGGAGGAAGGCAGGGAGAGAGTGAAATGTGAACAAGACCGAAGAGATTTGTCCTTGTTTTGAAGAAAAGAATGGGACAGTTCTCTTCTTCCACCTCCCGCCCCTGACGACGCTATGAGCGGCTGAGCATCCTGTGTCAATCGAGCCCTTCTCCCTCCTAAACCCCTCACAGCAAGGGAAACCCGATAGCGCCGCATTGGTTGAACCCTTCTCCGTTCAGCCCCATGGCTGCCCCCACGCTAAGCTGGACTCAGAGCTCCCCGTTCCCCTCACCGAAAGAAGGGGTCGTCCTCGAAGACCCTGGACAGCCCCCCGAACATGGCTCCGGCTTCTGAGGTTCCTCTTTCCTAGCGGCGGCGGCAGCTGCTTCCGCTCGGTTCTACTCGCGCTCTGTCCGCTGAGGCCTCCCTCGCGAAGAGCCCTAGCAGCGAGCCTGCCCCATTCCCGCCCCGCCCCCTTTCCCTACGCGGAATCTGCGCCGCTCCTTTCCCATTGGCTCTGGCGTACATCCAACATGGCGGTAGGCGACCATAGGGCGGGGATGCTACTATAGCAACCGGCTGCCGGGCAGGGCCTCTCTCCCGGGGCCAGACGGTTTGGGTAATTTTTGCTTATTGGTGCTGCTGCTGTTCTCTCCGATTTATCCACCGCGCCCCTTCCTCCGGGGAATTCCAACTTCCCCCGGGATTTTGCCGAGAAAGCCACCAAAACTAGGTTGAAACGCAACAAAAAGTTAGGAAGCTGGATCAGAAGTGCGTTGCAGGATGAAAGCGCCAGCTGCGCAATTACTACAATGCGCTGAATCAACTCCTTTTTGGATGATGATTGATGATCATGATTTTAAAAAATTACCCCGATTTTTTAAATATAAAATCTACACAAGGTGGCTTACATTTGTACCCCGATTTTTTAAAAATATAAAACGTACGTAAGGATGCTTGCATACAATCAGTACAAAATGAGATGAAAATATAAAGAAAACAACAAAACCAACACCACTTAAAAAGGAACAGCAGTTTAAAAAGATACAATAACATCTTCGTCTTGCAGGACGGATGTATTTTATTAAAAAGTAATTTCGACGTTTAAGATAATTCACAAAAGGGAAAACCCACCAATGATCTACTCGTATCTTTGTTTTTAATAACGCCCATAGCCTGATAACTGTCCATAAGTACTACCTTGCTGGATCAAAGCCCACTCAACTCTTAAGGCCAGTTTACTTTGCAATCAAACAACACACACAGAGAGACACAAAATGGCTAGTGGGCCACCAATTGACTACAGACTTCTATCCGACCACACTTGCTTTAGAATTCTGCTTTTGAAGGTAGCAATGCCAGGATGTTTGTTTTCTCATCAATACTGTCCTGCTGTGCCTAGTTTACTTAACACTTTAATATAACTGACACAGTCTCCCTTTTTAAAATTTCATTTATGTCTGACCTATTTACATCCCCCTCAAACCCTCTACAATCATATGTACCTGCCAACAAAGGATAACATCATGCATCTGCTGAAGTGGCCTCTAGAAGAAAGCTTATGCCATAATTAATTTGTTAGTCTTTTCAGTACCACAGAAGATACTGTTTCTTTTGCTTTTGAGCTGGTGGCTTCTAGCTAAAGTGACTCCTTTCACTTCATGTTATGTGGAAATAACAATAGACTGTAGAAGCTACACCTTATTTATTTGTAAGGGGGAAATATGCATAGGATTGCATCCCTCCTGTTGTTGGTTTTTAATTGTTTTAATAGTTGTGCTTTTTAATATATGGTTGTTGTTTTTCCCATTGTTTTGTACGCCACCTTGAAAGAGTAAATACCTTAAAAGGCAGGAGAGACATATATAAAATAAATAAATTCACACCATGCATAACTTTATACAACTCTATAAGGGCAGTTCCCTAACCCCTTCCCCAAACTGTTCCCAATAGCTTCTTAGTATTCAATGGGAGCCAATAAAAACTGTGTCTGGTCCATCTACGTAGTCCTGCAATGGATTAAATTTCTTGATCATGCTGGAGTGTGACAAAGTCTGGTGAACATAGGAAGCTGCCTTACAATGAGTCCCCATGTGTTGATCTAGCTTGGTATTGTTGATTGGCAGTTGCCTTTCCAGGGTTTCAGGAAGGAGGTTTTCCTGACCTACCTGAAGATGGCAGGAATTGAACCTGGGAATCTTCTGCATACTCTTATCACTGAGCTACAACCCCTAGCACATACATAGAAGCAGAAATGAGTTATGATGCTACTCTCCTCTCCAATCACCTAATAGTTTTCCATTTATTGCTGAGATTTTTTAAAGTAATTCCCTTTCCCCTTTAACTTGACAAAAGCTATGTTTTGGATTCTTGCAATGGCAGCAGAAACATGATCTGGATCATTAGAGGAACTCAGCAATTCTGCTTTAAATGACATCATCATAAATGACAATCCATTCTAGGGCTTAGCTGATGCAGTAATTTTAATTGTCCAGTACCTAGACAAATATTTGTCATTAGAACAACCTTAAAGTTAACCTTGAATGGCTAAAAGACAATTCAGGTTGCCCAGCTGGCACTAAGACACACACAAAATAATAAACCCCATCTGGATCAGCATGACTCTCCCGCCCCTTGCCTTTCAAGGACCTGGCACTGCAGCTCTACAGTCCTCCTACTGATAACCTTCCTCAAGGTGGATGTGAAGTCTCCATGAGGCTCATTGTGGAGGAGGACCAGATCGCTAAGGAAACACATGGGGGAAGATTAATCATTCACAGAAGTTCATGTGAGGGTGGGGGAGCTACAGCACCCTAAAGAGCCCACAGAGGGAACCTTGCCCCTGGCCCCCTCAAACCTGGCACTGAAAATGTCCAACTTGCTATTGTGGGACAAACCAATGAATATATGTATTCAGACAAGCTGAGTACATATATCTCAAAGAACACAACCACCCATTTCTAAAAAAAATACCCCAAAACCTCATAACTGACAAAGTTCAGAAAGGTGAAAGGAGAGTTTTTATGAGGAATACGAAAAACCTCAGCTAGCAAAAGGACAACTAGTGACAGAGGAAAGTACCTTCCCAGCTCTGTAAGGAAGGAACCAACATTTAATAGCCTGTCAGATCAAGATGCGCAACAGGAATCCCATTAGTAAAAAGCACAAGAAAAAGCACACATGGGCCTAATAAAAACGTTAGGGAACCAGCTCAAAAGACCACCTTTTGCTGAACTCTTAACTGAGCACACAGTTCAACCAATCAAAATGAATGGCACCATTAACCCAGCACTTTGACCCTTAGGAACTGCTATAAGGTCAGGAGATTAGTAGTTCTGAGGAGAAGGATGTCTCAAAAAAGACAAAAGGAAATACCTATTTGCATATGCAGATGTGTATGTACAGGAGCAAATTTAGAAATAATAACTGTTAAATAAAAATGTAAGACATATCCCCATAGTGGAGAAGATTGATTAGGTGACCTGTGTGTCTGCTCAGTCTGCTGCCTAGGTGTAACTGTTAATGGGCAGATTCATGGCCCCTGCTCACCCCTTCTGATGGTCCTTTTAAACCAGGTGTGGACTGGGTAGCCCATTGAATAAAGGAGAATTTCAAAGAGAGACCTGTTCTCTGAGAGGTCTCCAAAATAGAGGACTGTTTGCTGTGAAGTAGGGCTCCAAGCTACCCTATGAGAAGAATGTGAAGAGGAGGGGAGACAGGGTGGAGAGATTCTGAGGAGATTTGAGAGAGAAAGAATAGATTCTGAGGGAAGTTGTTGGAAGAGCTTTTGAATGGAAAGAAGGATGGGAAGGGAGGGAGAGAGAGAGAGAAGACCATCAAGGAGAGAACATCAGCAGCCTTCTGCCCTGCCACAGCAACTATTTAACAGCTGCTCTACAAAGTCACAGGAGACTGAGCCCTACAGCTAGCCTACTTCCAAGCCTGGGACTACAGTCTGTGACAGGTTTTCAGAACTCGTCTCTCAGCTGTGGCTCATCTAATTATTGGACTCCTTACCCCCTATTTTGTTGTTAAGCGATTAAATTGTTTATGCATCTTAATGTTCCTTGTGCTTCCTCCCGTCCCCCTCTCCCTGTTAAAAGAAATCCAATTCTAGGTTTCCCCTACCCCTTTTTAGGGAACAAGGGATCTGGAGGCACCATACTATTATTTTGGGGCCCAGCATTTCTCTTCTCATTCATCCCACTACAATCAATGGGGGCTGCTGGTAGGGATTGTAAGGTTACACAATAATAATAATAATTATTATTATTAATAATAACAATAATAATAATAATAATAATAAATAATATCCTACCTTTTCCCAGGGCTGGGACTCAAGGTGGTTTACAAGATTAAAACATGTACAATTAAAACACATAAATACAAGTTTACAAAAGTTAAAATAGAATTAAACCTACAATAAAATTAAAACATTAAAAAAATTAAAAACAGTAAAAGATTTTAAAAACAACACCATACATTAACACAGTTCCAGAGTATTTCCAAAAGCCTGCTGGAATAAAAACTGAACAGTAACTGGACATTCTTGTAGGAAGCTATGAGGGAGAGATTTAACCATCCAATTTTTAATACTACATTTATTACCCCTCTTTTATAGCTGTTTGTGAGGAAGAGGGAACACAAATATAAAAAACTAAATACTTTATTACTCAGTTCATGCCCATGTTAATGCCCAATTTTAATCAATTTCTCAGTACTATAAAAGTTGTGCAGAGTTTGTTGTTTTAACTTTGTTTAGTACTTAGACAAACAGAACCTTGATATCCATTCTTTCTAAGAAAAAAAAACTCTTTTTGGGGGGCATATCTTTAGTGTTGAAAGTGTTCTGATCAGCCATTCGCTTCTATGTTTTTATAAATATTTCCTTCCTTGCTTTGGATTTCACAGTTTAATTCATGAATCCTTTTGACAGGAGAGGAGCACTAAAATATGGACCTCCTTAAGTGTGAATGACGGGTACAGACAATATTGGTGGAAAGTGAAACACTCTGGAGAAGAGAAAACCAGTTCAGAGGCAAAATGACAACTGCTAGGAAAATAAGGTTCCTTCAAAAGCATTCCTTCCATGAGCTCAAAGGGCAGCCCCATCAAAACCATATTAAAGTCCCACTTGTCAAACCTAGGTACCACTGGTTACCTTCCCATTCAGTAATATATGATCACGGAGATACCTAGGATAACTTTTCCCCCTTTTCTTCTCCAGATGCTATTTAATGCCACCCAGGACTTTAATATGGTATTTGCCAATCCCAATAAAATAATTAAACATTTTGGGGTTTGAATTGGAGGAGACCTGTGTGTGTTTGCTGTTCCCCTCCCTTCCCAAGCAGCTGTAAAGAACTTCTGCTCTTCCCTCAGGTACTTAAGCCAAGGCTACCAGAGGCATGTTGGCTAAGAGAGGGTGGGTTTGAATTGGAAGAGACCTGTGTGTGTTTGCTGTTCCCCGTCCTTCCCAAGCAGCTGTAAAGAACTTCTACTCTTCCCTCAAGTAATTAAGCTGAAGTTAACAGAGGCAGCGCCTCGGTGTCATGCGTCACACTTGGAGTTGCACAGGAGGTGGCACAATCTTCATGACTTTCCCAGGAAGGTGATCCTCACATCATATCAGAACTCATTGGGGCATGATGAAGACTCTTCCTAAGACTTTGTTTCACCATTATTTTGGTCTTTTAAAGTGTTTTTTTTCCTCTCTCTCTTTTTAAAATTCTTTTAATGACTTATTTGTTCTTCCTTGTATGAAGCAAGGTGAACAATCTACTTTACCTGTACAGGCAAGCTAGCCCAGAATTTACAGTTGGTGCATTAATCCAGAATTTTTCTATTGTTTATATATTGATGGTTCTGCTTCTCACTTTTCTGGTTCTGAAATTGTACAAGGAACACCCATTAGGCTTACTAGTCTATTGACTCTTAAGCTACTGAACTGAATACTTTCTAGCAGATTTGGTGAATCAAAACACCTTTAAGGAATGGAGCAGTCCTATCTAGATAACCATGAGATAGTATTTGATCTTACTCTGTCCCCACCAGTTATTCAACAGGTACAGAGGAGCATCCCAATGAATATTACCCCAATTTCTGAACTAAAAAAGAAGGTAGGTCAAATAGGGAAGTCTATTTCCCCTTTATTCCCTGTAGAAAATAGTGTTTGTCTGCCTACTCTGCCTGTGATGGAGGGAAGAGGTCAAATGGACAAAAAGTGTTATGGAAAGGCAGAGCGAAGGATGTTGCAGTCTAAGATGACACATTTCATGCATGGGTGTGGGAAATCTGGGCCAGATATAGATTGCTGTCTCTCAAAGCCCCCAAACTTACAGACCACATCTCACATTGGCTGCCTCTACAAGAGAGGTTTAAAGCTCTTTCAAGGCGCTTAAATTTTTTTACCTCTACAAGAACGGAGCGCAAATCGGGCGTAGAGGCGCGTTATCTCTCCATTTATGCGCATAATCGAATGCACGTTAAACAGCGAGTTTTATTTTGCTCCTGCCGTTAAAGCACATTTTGACTATGTGAACAAGCGCTTATGCGCATTAACTACTTGTAAAGCGCATTTTGGTCATCCATTAATGCGCTTTGCCGCCTCTCGTGCAGAGGTATTAGGCGTAAATGCGCTTCAGTGATTATGCGCATAATCGCCTAACCAGGCACAAAAGCGAATCCTTGTAGAGGGGACCATTGATTTGTTAATTACATCTACAACTAACGAGCAACTACTGGGAAGTTGCTGCCTAAACAATTATGTGAGTGTGGATTTTGGTAAAATGAGAATGGGAGATTTTCTATCATCCTCTCAGGAATCCCTGGGGAAATTAGATCAAAGTATAGAGAATAGAGTGGGAAAGAAGACTTTGGAGGCCCTCTTAGTTGAAGAGTCATCCTTACTCAGGTGGTTAGATAAGGAGAGGGTTGGAATGAGCTCACCACGTCAGAACACTAATAAATTTAAGCCAAAGCATGATATGTGTAACAGCCACATAAGTGAAATAATTTTGGAAATTAAAGATTTAGTGGTTGGGATAAAGGAAATACTTGGCCAAATAGCAGGATTGCTGAGCAAGAAGCCTGCGCCTCCTCTAGTGGACTCAATTACCCAAAGGAAGAAAGAGGTCCTCTGGTTTGGGGCCAATAGAGAGGAGGAACTAAATCTTCCCCCTGATATTGTTAACAGAATTGACAGTCTCTCCATTGAGGAATTGCTGCTATGTAAGGGTGAAAACCCCTCTGAGATAGTCCCAGCCCAAGGTTTGAGCTTGGATAAGGAGGAAGGATCTATAGCTATGAGTAAGGTATGTCGGAAAGAGGTAAGAAGGCAATCCCATGACATGGGGAAAGGGGTAGTACCTGTTAAGAAAACATCCTTGAAAGTCAGCACAACTGAGCATGGCAGTAATAAACATAAGGGTAAAGCCCACAAGCATCAAGGTAAGAAGGTGAGAAGTATGAATTTTATTCCACCTTTTAAGATCATAGACAAAATAGATGCTGTAAGTAAGATCAACCAGGGCAAAGTTAAACAGGGTAAACAGAGGAATGGAATAAGTAAGGAATCTGATGCAGCAAAAGATGGATTTGATAGCAATCCTGAGAACAGTATGGAATGAACCTCTTCAATTGAATAATACTGAGGTGTCAGAGAGAGGTGATGGTGTTGGTTGCGTACATGGCACAAATGGAGATGCAATCAGCTAATGCTACGAGGCTGATATAGCCCAATATAAAATGGCCAAGAAAAAAACTTGAATATAGCTACTATCTAGGTGATTCCCTAAATAATCCCATCCCTGTTCTGATTCGGAATAGAGATGCGTCATTAAGACCCACAAAGACGAGAAATAGAAGGAACAATAGTCCATGGTGGAATACTTATATAAATCATAATATGATTCCTATTCCCCCATGACAATGGCAAATTAGGGGTCAGAACCAATCATGGAATAGGAGAGGTGATAAAATGTGGGGAAATACACAGGAGTTTCAAAATGGACCTTGGTCGCAAAATGGTAGCTGAAATGTACCAAGCTCAACAGACTTAGGGTATAAGCCTGTAACATTTATTTCTTGGAACATTGTAGGTTGGTTTAATAAGATAATGGATTGTAGTTTTATCGAGTATCTTAAACAGTTCCATATAATTTGCCTTCAAGAAACTTGGACAAAATAAATTTCCATACAAGGGTTTGCTTCTTACTCCCAACCAGCTACGAGAGTCAATATCAAAGGAAGGAGTAAAAGAGATCTGGCATTTTGTGTTTCAACAAGCTTAAAACTGAGAGTAGACGAAATGGTATCCCTCTCCCCTCATTTTCAGGTAGTTCACTTGTTCTAGTTGTACAGTGTTTAATTTACTCTGTGTTAGGGTGACCAGATAAAATCCAGGTCAGGGCTCATGTAACTTTAACAGTTGTAGAGAAAAGGGAATTTCAGCCAGTGTCATTTGTATGCAATTAGTTCCTGGTGAAATTCCCTCTTCATCACAACTGTTAAAGGTGCATGCACTATACTAGAGTGACCATATACAAAAGAAGGCAGCCCCCCTGCAACTTTAACTGTTGTGATGAAGAGGGAATTTCACCAGGAACTAATTGCATACAAATGACACTGGCTGAAATTCCCTTTTCTCTACAGCTGTTAAAGTTACATGAACCCTGACCTGGATTTTATCTGGTCACCTTACTTTGTGTCAATGTTTACATACCACCTAAAAGCTCTGTGAACTCTGAGGATAATATATGGGCTTTGCTAGACCTGCAGTTAGGAAAAATAATGGAAGAACATCCACTGATACCAATTATTGTGATGGGCGACTTCAATGCTAGTTTAGGTGGTAATAGCATACCTATAGCAGGAAGAATTGATTTATTGAATGAGGACCTGGAGAACTTTTTTTCCTAGAATCTCAAAAGATAAGACCATCAATGAAGCAGGCATTAAGTTGTTTACCATTATCTACTGATATCAGCTAGCCATCTGCAATGGCACAGGGGTGGGTGATGCTGCAGGCCAGTTTACTTTCTCCTCCGGCAGAGGGGGAAGTGTGATTGATTATTTCTTGTTAACATCTAAGGCAGTCCCCCTCTTTAAGAATTCCTGTGTGGGAGAAAAACCAGAAAGTGACCATCAACCTTTGTTGATAGACCTGGATAATGTAAATTCGTCTATTGTTTTAGAGGTAAGGCAAACCCCTTCGTTTTTTCAGTGTGGCCAGCGAAGGCTTAGATGGGACCCAAATGTTAAAAACAGGGTTGAAAATATACTTTTGAGTCCTGATATGATAGTATGGTGAAAGGAGTTCTTGAAGGAGAAGACTGAGGTATTGGATAACTATGATGATCTCATTCAGAAGTTAAAATCTGTGTTAAGTAAACCTAGCTATGCTGGGGGGAAATACAAGTTTGATGCAGAATGGTTTGATGAGGAATGTAGGAGAAGAAAGAAATGAATAACTTAGCAAGAACTGTAAAACAAAAGGGTAGCGATGCTGTGATGTGTGAAACGTTGCAACAACAAAGAAAATACAAAAAAAGTTGTTAAAGAAGAAAAAAATGCAACACACCAAACAACTTTGGCATGAGTTAGAACAGGCTGCTATTGGGAATGACTCCGTTAAATTTTGGTCTCTAGTAACACAAAAATCAAAGCAATTGAAAGTTGGGTTGATGCTCACTTGATGCTCACATCTTAGCTGATAAATGGGAAGCCTTTTTTTACCCAGGCCTTCAATTCAAAATTTTGTAACGCTGACGTTTATCCCTATATTAGATTTCCAGAATTGAATGAAACTTACCCATGGCCAGTGGTGACACCTTCAGTGGTTAAAACATTGATTAATTTACTGAAGCGTAATAAAGCTCCAGGGGAAGACATGTTACCACCAGAATTGTTTCTTGATAACATTAACTGGTGGCTCCCTGTGCTTGATAAGCTGTTTTCACATATAAATATAAATGGTAAGCTTCCTAAAGGTTGGGAGACAAGTATAACAGTGCCAATTTATAAGAAATGGGGGAAAAGTGACCCAAGTGATTATAGATCTATAAGTCTGTTGGATGTGACATCTAAAATATATGCACAGTACTTACTGTTTAAATTGGAGCACTGGGTGGAATCCAATAATATCTTTGCAGAGGAGCAGGCAGGCTTTAGGCAGGGAAGGAGTACAATCGATCAATGTTATGTTTTAGATCATCTTATTAATATGTATGCAAAAGGGCACAAAAATATCTATATGTAGCATTTGTTGATCTTACAGCAGCTTTTGATAGAATAAACTGTGACAGGCTGTGGATAAAACTCTGGAACTCAAATATTGATTGATGACTATTTACACTTGTCAGAATACTGTACTCTGATACACATATGAGAGTGAGGGTAGGATTGAATGGCTAACTATCAGGCTTAATTTCAACTTCAAAGGGTGTGTGCCAGGGCTGTTTATTAGCCCCTCTCTTGTTTAATTTATATGTGAATGATGTAATAATGGAGCTTAAACAAACAGACTACTATTCAGGTACAGCCCATCCCATAAATTATCCATCCTGCTATATGCAGATGATATGGTTTTGCTGTCATATACTCAGATTGGTATGAGGCATTCACTAAAGGATTTTGGGGCAATTTGTTGTAATGAGCATCTTAGTGTAAATTATAACAAGACAAAAGTTGTAGTGTTTGGGGTGCCCCCCCCAAAGCATAAATGGGCTTTGGGGGGCATTTGATGGACAAATAATAGAGCAAGTGAGGCATTTTGATTATCTTGGGGTTTGGTTTACTGACGGGTAATTGGTCCCATCATATGATGTCCTCCGCTTTGAAGGCATCAAGATCCTCTCAAGCAGTTTTGTGCTTTACTAGATCTAAAGGGGGTAGCGTGATTGCTCCTGCCTTGAGAGTTTATAGAGGCAAAGTCCTCCCACAGCTGACCTATGGGGGAAAGATTTGGGGTTTGACAAAAATAACCCATTTGGAAATCACCCAAAATAAATTTCTCAAAACTTTACTTGGCTTACCATCTTCTACTCCAGCAAGCAGTATTAGAGCTGAGACTGGGACTATGCCAGTACAGTTTCATATTTTTGTAGCTATGTTTGTTTTATTTTAAACTTCTTAATATGGATGATTTTAGGATACCTAGAAATGTTTTTTAGAACAGTTGAAATCTCACCAACAGACCACCTGGGTAGCAAACTGTGAACAGCAAATGTTAGCTTTTGATTTAATGCCCCAGGTTCTCAAGAAATGGTCCTGAGATCAGTCTCAGAGACACATAAAGAATAAAGTGGGTGAGTTTTATTCCCAACGTGATTAAATTAAAAATTTAATCGTAATTAAAAAATCATCATTTTCTCCATACTTGCGTCTTTTAAAACTAACTCATGGATTCAAGCGCTATCTGCATGAGTTATCAGTGCCATCCTTTAGAAAGGCATTTCTGGCATTGCATTTTCAAATTATACCTTCACAATATTTAGAGGGCCATTACTGCAAAATACCTGTAGAACAGAGGTTCTGTATATGTGGTGCTCAAGTAGTAGAGGACATCTACCACTATTTATTATATTGTTCTCTGTATTCTGAACCCAGGACAAAATTTATTTTGGATCTGTTACGGGATATATCTGACAGAGATGATCAAGCTAAAGTTATATATTTGCTGTCTGATGCTGACAAATTTGTGACAGACAGAGTTGCGAGATTTGCAATTCCTGCCCAAAAGTTGAGAAGAAGATTCGTAGAGGTCAATATGGTGAACTGTAATGATAAAATTTAAAATGTGGTTTTAACGTATTAGTACTCAATTTTTATACATTTATGGACCTTTTAAATGTAAATTCTTAGTATCTCTTATTTTAATTCTTTGTATTAAAACTGTATTTCACATATATATGGGCACGTTCTAATGAAAACCTTTTCTAGTATCTTTTTGCATTTTACTTTTTTGTATTATGGAATTTTTATGTTTTCATCTGTATTGTTGGTGTATGTAAAGTTGATATGACCATGATAGTTGGAACAACAAATAATAAACAGATTCACTGGTGATTGTATAGGCATTGCACTTTTAAGAGAGCTGGGATTATACCCAGCTAAAGGGAGGCAGCCTATAAAAGGAAATTGGAAATAGAAGATGGAGACGGAGAGGCGGGTAAGAAATAAATTGTTATTATTATTGTTATTATTAATAGTAATTGGGGGGCTTAGTCAGGCATAGTGCTTACTCTGGCTCTCTTTTGGATACAACACATCTTCAGGAACATTAGTATTAATATTAATAAAGATTTCTAGATGCTGTATAAGCAAAGATGAAAAACAATTAAATCTGTAAGTTTCTGCTCACAGGCTTACTATCTAATAAACACAAAACAAAACAAAAAAGGGACGGGGGGAAACAGGTGGGGGTAGTAAATGGAGGTACTAAGTTCATAAATGTTTGATGGTCAGGTAGAATGAGAAGCCAAGTGGCAGTGGGTCCTAGCTGTACAAGGGGTTGTGCTGCCTCACCTTTTCCTCTGCTGCAGCTAGGTGGTGGAGTGGCTGCTAACAGAAGAGAAGGAATGAAATAGCAGTTGGACCCAGCTAAGCTAATTGTGTGGGCAAACTATCTTTCTCCCTTACTAATGGTAATATTTCTCAGTTGCTAGCTCTTCTACTTTCCTGGTTCATGGGCAAGGATTGTATTCCACCTTGCCAGCTAACATAGGCATTCATGGATGTGTTATTCTCCATAATCAGAATGTTACAGTCTATAGTGTGGACTGCATGTCTCTCTCTTTAATCTTCAAAGGGGGCATCTGGGCCAGGATTCCATCTTGCAACAGTAAATTTAGCCCTAGTTGTAGTGTGTAGAGCCTGCAAACTTCAACTTCTGGGATGTATTATCTCATAGAATATTTTCTGCTGGCTGGTTATATCATTTTTGCTGTCAACTACACTGTTCGTTGAATAAATAATGTATACTGGATACATTTGTAGTTGATGCCCAGAGACCTGTGCCATGAATTAGGTTAGAACACTCGTTCTTAGGATGTTAATTACAGAAGAATAAAATCTCTTTCTCTTCCTTACCACTAATAGAATAGCAATGTGAGGGCTTTGGCCTGCTGTGGATCATGATTATTTATTGACTTCTCAAATATATTTAGTTTAATTAAATATAGGCACCATATTTTCCACCTTGCAGCATGATATGCCTTCTATAAGAAGCAAAGACAAAGGGAAAAAGCAAAATAACAAAATATGGACAGAAAGTAGAATGTAAAGAAAGATTATTATAATTCAGGGACAAAAACATTAATGTATAGTAACAGATTATTTGAATTCACTGTATATCCTCCTTGTGAAGCCTCCATTCTTTTCATTATATGAGGAATGAATAGAAGTCTTCCAGGACATTTGGTAGAACAAAATTGCATGGGGAAATCCATGTACACGGCTTGAGCTTGTTGAAGGAAGCTCAATATAGAAATGGAATGGATGGATGTGTAGGTAAATATGTTTCATTCATCAAGAATCTCTTTTTAGGAGATGGAACCCCCCCCCTCCCCAATTCATTCAAGTCTCTGAAAGTGTACTGTTGTGAAAATAAGGAGAAGGAGTTTTAGAAATTCTTTTAGATGTTAGAGTTTCCTATTAGAAAGAAGCTCATTATAAGAGGCATACTAACATGCTAATGTCAGTAGCCCATTTCGAAGAGTGATGTCTCTAATTGCTCAGACCTTTTTATGATTGTTGTCTGATTGAGTTAGAGTTATCTTATGCAGATAAAAAGGATTTTGGAGGAAATCGTCTCACAGCTACAGGATTGTCAATCTGGAGGGCATTTCCAATGAGATTAATGATGTCGCCAGTAATATATGAAAACTTTTGCATAAATGAGATTATAGAGTCTGCAGAAACCTGCCAAGTGGTAATTCATTCAGAGTAAATATCTTTAATTAAAAGTTTTGAGGTATTTTTTTATTCCTGAACTAATGAGTTCTGCTGCAATTCCCCATAGGAATTAATTTACCTTATTATTTCTTATTCATTTCCAAGATATGGCTATTCAAATCTTATTCTGAATTGGCATCTCATTAAACCCATTCATCGCAAACAAAAAGTCATGTTACAATATTGATGCATTGCTGATATTAATATAATATTGTTCAATTCCAAAAACATTATTTAAAGGTTCTCTTTTTTCATCAAAACAAAGAGCATAATGCACCAAAAACTTCACCTGCAGAAGCTGTCCTGAAATTAATAGCATGGATTAAAGCAAATTCCATTATTTTCAAATGTGATATGTGAAAGTGTGTTGATAAACTATACCTACTGCTCACCTGAATTATGTAATTTACAATGCATTCAAAATATGACAAAACAGACAATAATTATTTGGGAGGGACAAAGGTTTGTACAAGTTTTCACCGATACCTTAGATGTTGCATTTGCCACCCTAATTCTAATTTTCTGGGCCATGACAGATCCCAGACAAAATGGCGGCTGCTGCAGCAGATTGACATTAGTCCTTCACAAGGCTAGGTCTTCTCACCTGGGCTGCCACTATTGATGTCTCTCCATGTAGCAGGCACAAGAGGTACAGGGGGAGCAAAGGTGATTACAAGCATCCCCGGGTCATAAAATGTTCCAAATGCCTGAAATAATTAAACAAACGGTCTTTGCTTAAGTTCTACTTTCTGTCCATATTTTGTTATTTTGCTTTCCTTTATCTTCCACTTCTTATAAAAGAGATCTCTCCAACAATGTTGCCGAGGAGGAGGAGAGAGAAAGAGATATGTGTGTGTATTTAGATAAACTAAAACTTCAGAGATTAGAGGAACATGGTATGAAAACATTTAGAGGAAACATTGTACAGTGAAGTATAGCCACTCTCGGCTGCTTGGGATTCTCCACCGTGAATTATTTTTCATTAGCAGGAACGAATTAGGTCTGAAGGTGAACATTTTGTTATGGATCATGGATACACTAGGCTTGAGTATGTAGGCAAATTTCCAGTGTATACTGTGGACACTGAAAAATGGCAACCAGAAACCAATGCAATTTTACAAATGCTTATTCATTAAACAATGTTGTTAGCTGGTTTCATTGGCATGTTTGCCTTTCAGCTAAGTTACACATTTTCTTCTTCCAAGAGTAAACACTATTATAAATAATTTGGTTTAAATAGTAGCATGTTACATATACAGCATAATACTTCGAGGGACTAAAAACAAGCAGAAAGACTGGGTTATTGGATGCCACCTTCTGGTTTAAGATGGAATTAACATACTAAACAAGTTTTCTAGCATCAAAAGAATATCAGGGGCTTTCCCCCTTTGGCAAGGGATGGCCAACTAGTAGCCCATAGAACAGATGGGACTTTGAAGCAGTTTAAATTAGCTCTTAGTGTCCCTATCACATTTTAATCAAGATATGATAAAAAGTTTGCCCAGTTTCACTTATAAAATGAATGTTTTCAAACAGCAAGAAATAAGTGATACTCTGTAATTATATCTATTTTTAAAACTCTGTATGTCTCTGTACTATGTCTAACTATATGAGCTTCCTAACTTGAAAGGCCTTACTGACAGATAGTGTAAGCTTTATTATGGAGCCCAACCACTTGTGAAAGCGTTAAGACCATTAGTGTTATTATGTAGATAGCACCATCAAGGTGCCTAGCACTTCACAGATAAAACAATTACAAATTCCTGCCCTGAAAAGTTTACTAACTGAAATCAACACAGAGAGGGCAACAGAGGAAGGGAGCAGAAGACAGCTGCAAGGGTAAGCAGATAATAAAATATGCATTCAGTTCAGATTAGGCTGACCATATGAAAAGGAGGACAGGGCTCATGTAACTTTAACAGTTGTAGAGAAAAGGGAATTTCAGCTAGTGTCATTTGTATGCAATTAGTTCCTGGTGAAATTCCCTCTTCATCACAACAGTAAAAGTTGCAAGCACTATACTAGAGTGACCATATACAAAAGCAGGCAGGGCCCCTGCAACTTTAACTGTTGTGATGAAGAGGGAATTTCACCAGGAACTAATTGCATATAAATGACACTGGTTGAAATTCCCTTTTCTCTACAACTGTAGGCTGACCATATGAAAAGGAGGACAGGGCTCCTGTAACTTTAACAGTTGTAGAGAAAAGGGAATTTCAGCCAGTGTCATTTGTATGCAATTAGTTCCTGGTGAAATTCCCTCTTCATCACAACTGTTAAAGGTGCATGCACTATACTAGAGTGACCATATACAAAAGAAGGCAGGGCCCCTGCACCTTTAACTGGTGACCAACAGGCTGGATGGTGACATTGCCAATGAGTATGTGAGGAGAGAAGAACCTGGGAGGAAAGATATGAAGCCAGGTCTTGAATATATTTATTTATTATTTTATTTATTTATTTATTTATTTATTGCATTTTTATACCGCCCTATAGCCGAAGCTCTCTGGGCGGTTCACAAAAATTAAAACCATAAAATCATTTTAAAAATATAAAACAAGCCACAATCCAAAAACAACAAATAACATACAATCTAAAAACACAACCAGAATAAAACCAGAATAAAACCAGCAGCAGGAATTAATACAGATTAAAATACAAATTTAAAACAGCAAGGATTAAAAGTGAGTTAATTTAACTGTTAAAATACTGGGAGAATAAAAAGGTCTTCACCTGGCGACGAAAAGAGTACAAAGTAGGCGCCAGGCGAACCTCTCTGGGGAGCTCATTCCACAGCCGGGGTGCCACAGCGGAGAAAGCCCTCCTCCTAGTGGCCACCTGCCTCACTTCCTTTGGCAGGGGCTCACGGAGAAGGACCCCTGTAGATGATCTTAGGGTCCGGGCAGGTACATATGGGAGGAGGCGTTCCTTTAGATAACCTGGCCCCAAGCCGTTTAGGGCTTTAAATGTTAGTACCAGCACTTTGAATTGGGCCCGGACCTGGATCGGCTGCCAGTGAAGTTGGAAAAGGACTGGCGTAATATGGTCTCGTTGGCCAGTCCCCATTAACTATCTGGCTGCCCTGTTTTGTACCAGCTGAAGTTTCCGGACCGTTTTCAAAGGCAGCCCCACGTATAACGCATTGCAGTAATCCAAACGAGAGGTTATGAGAGCATGGATAACTGTAGCTAGGTTATCTCTGTCCAGATAAGGGCGCAGTTGGTATATCAGCCTAAGCTGGTAAAAGGTGCTCTTTGCCACCGAGTTCACCTGTGCCTCAAGCGACAATTCTGGATCCAAGAGCACCCCCAAACTACGGACCCGATCCTTTAGGGGGAATACAACCCCCTCCAGAACAGGGTGAACATCACCTCGCCGGACAGATGAACCACCCGCTAACAGTACCTCCGTCTTGTCTGGATTGAGTCTCAGTTTGTTAGCCCTCATCCAGTCCATTACCGTGCCCAGGCACTGATTCAGAACAGCCACTGCCTCACCTGGGTTTGTTGAAAAGGAGAGGTAGAGCTGGGTGTCATCCGCATATTGGTGACATCTCAGCTCACATCTCCGGATAACCTCTCCCAGCGGCTTCATGTATATGTTAAATAGCATAGGGGATAAAATAGAGCCCTGTGGAACCCCATGGCTTAAATGCCATGGCACAGAGCAATAATCCCCCAGCACCACCTTCTGAAAACGGCCATCCAAGTAGGAGCGGAACCACTGCAGCGCAGTGCCTCCAACTCCCAGCCCAGACAACCTATCCAGAAGGATACCATGATCGATGGTATCGAAAGCCGCTGAGAGGTCCAAGAGAACCAACAGGGTCGCACTCCCCCTGTCCCTCTCCCGGCAAAGGTCATCCCACAGGGCGACCAAGGCAGTTTCTGTTCCAAAACCAGGCCTGAAACCCGATTGAAATGGATCTAGATAATCCGTTTCATTCAAGAGTGTCTGGAGTTGTCCTGCAACCACACGCTCAAGCACCTTGCCCAGGAAAGGAATGTTCGCCACCGGCCTATAGTTGTTCACATCTTCCAGGTCCAGGTTAGGCTTTTTCAGGAGTGGTCTTATTACCGCCTCTTTTAACGAGGCTGGCACCACTCCCTCTCTCAAGGAGGCATTTACAACCTCCTGGACCCAGCCGGCGGTCCCATCCTTATTTGATGTAATTAGCCACGACAGGCAAGGGTCAAGCACACAAGTGGTCGACTGGACTTGGCCAAGCACCTTGTCCACATCCTCAGGCCTCAGTAACTGAAACTCATCCAATAAAACTGGACCAGACGGTGCTCTGAACGCCTCTACTAGCGGAGCTGCATTAAGCGTGGTGTCCAATTCAAGACGAATCTGAGCGACTTTATCTTCAAAGTGCCGTGCAAACGCGTCACAGCGTGCTACTGAGGGTTCCACCATCTCTCGCCCTGGCCCAGAGTGTAGCAGGCCACGAACCACCCGGAAAAGCTCCGCCAGACGACACTGTGAAGATGCAATGCTGGTGGAGAAGAACTGTCTCTTCGCCACCCTCACCGCCACAGAGTAGGCTCAATAATGAGCTCTAGCCCGTGTCCGATCAGACTCAGCATGAGTTTTCCTCCACCTGCGTTCTAGCCGTCTCCCATTTTGCTTCATTGCCCTCAGCTTAGGTGTAAACCAAGGAGCTGGCCAAGCTCTGCTCAGAGGGAGAGGGTGCTTGGGTGCGATCGTGTCAACCGCCCGGGTCATCTCTGCATTCCACAGCGCAACCTGGGCTTCAACAGGAGCACCGGCCATATCAGCAGGAAAATCCCCCAGAGCCTTCTTGAATCCATTGGAGTCCATTAGCCTCCGGGGGCGGACCATTTTAATAGGCCCCCCACCCTTGCAGAGGGGAAAGGATGCCGAAAGTCTAAACCTCAATAGGAAGTGATCCGACCATGACAAGGGGGTAGATGTTAGTTCCCCCACTTTCAGATCACCATCCTCCTGTCCACCCGAGAAAACCAGGTTAAGAGTGTGTCCTTTTACATGCGTTGGGCCAATGACATGTTGAGACAGCCCCATGGTTGCATTTGAGACACCGATCAGACCTCCAAGTATGAATTAGTGATGAGTAAACTCCCCTCAGCTTGATTCAGAATTTGTTTCTGAGCTTTCCCATAGAATAGTTTTTAAACATTCACATTATTTTGTATTTTACAAAAAGGAACTCAGATAAAGGAACAGGCCCCTCCTTCTCAGCACCCTCCCCCAACAACCGCAACAAGGGAGAGGGCCTTCTCTGTGGTGGCCCCTCAATTATGGAATGATCTCCCCGATGAGGCCCGCCTGGCGCCAACACTGTTATCTTTTTGGCACCAGGTCAAGACTTTCCTCTTCTCTCAGGCATTTAGAAATATCTGATAAGCCTGGGTCTGTTTTTGTTGTTGTTGTTTTTAGGCTTTATAGTGATTTTAAATGTATGCGCACATTGTATGTTTTTATAGTTTTGTATATTGTTTTTAAATGTTTTACTCTTATGTAAACCGCCTAGAGAGCTTCAGCTATGGGGCAGTATACAAATGTAATAAATAAATAAAAAAAACTGTGATGGTTTATCGTATTGTTTGGTGGGAGTTTTTTTAATACTCATGGCTTATTTGGTCAAAATAATCCACGGTCTGCAGAGTGGCCCCTCAATTATGGAATGATCTCCCCGATGAGGCCCGCCTGGCGCCAACACTGTTATCTTTTCGGCGCCAGGTCAAAACTTTTCTTTCCTCCCAGGCATTTTAACAGCTCAAGTTGAGGTTTTGATTAGGGATGTGCACTGGATCGGACCCGATCCACGATCCGAGTCCGGTCCAGTGGGAAATCGGATAAATTATCCGATTTCCGATCCCGCAGCTGGATCGGCCGATCCAATCCGAACCGGTCCGAAAAGGCTCCGAACCGGTTCGGAGGATCGGCGGATCGGCGGGCGCCCACTGGCGCCCACCGCCGCTTCCATTGGCGGGCGCCAGCGGGCGCCTGCTGATGAAAGTGGACAGCGGGGGGGGAGGGAGGAGGGGGGCGCTTACCTTCTCGGCCCGTCCGCTCCCGTCCGGCACTAGCAGCTACTCCCAGCGGGCTCCGCGGCCTGCTCTAGGGTGGCGCGCCGGGTGATGTCATCACCCGGCGCGCTACTCTAGAGCAGGCCGCGGAGCCTGCTGGAAGTAGTAGGCGCCGGCGCCGGACGGGAGCCGCCGGGCCGGGAAGGTAAGGAGGGGGTGCGTGGAGGGGAGGAGGGGGCGCGCGGAGGGGGGAGGGGGGCCCTTACCTTCCCGGCCCGGCGGCTCCCGTCCGGCACCGGCGCCTACTACTACCAGCAGGCTCCGCGGCCTGCTCTAGGGTGGCGCGCCGGGTGATGTCATCACCCGGCGCGCTACTCGAGAGTAGGCCGCGGAGCCCGCTGGTAGTAGCCGCCGGCGCCGGACGGGAGCGGACGGGCCGAGAAGGTAAGCAGTGGCGGGGAAGGGGGCTTACCCCCCCCCCGGAGCCGTCCGCTTCTATCCGCTGGCGCCCGCGGGCGCCAGCGGATGGAAGCGGGCGGCCCCAGGGGGGGTAGGGAGCGCGGGGGAGGGGGCTTACCTGCCGGGGCCGTCCACAGCAGACGGCCCCGGGGGGGGGGAGGGAGTTAGGCCCCCCCTCACCCACCCGCCGCCATTTTTTTCTCATAGACTTGCATTGCAATGCAAGTCTATGGGGAAAAAAATGGCGGCCGATCCAAAAATTAACGATTTTTGGGTCGGGATCGGACTCGATCCGGTCCGGGGGGCCTCCGATTTTGTCCGAACCGGTCCGGGACAAAATTGGAGGTCCCGATCCGGGTCCCGATCCGATCCGGGGGGTCCGTGCACACCCCTAGTTTTGATTGATATTGTGGCCAGGCTTAACAGTTAAAATGTTTTAAAGTGTTTTAATGTCAGCTATTTTATGTTTATGGTTTTAAATTTTGTATATTGACTTTTTAGTGTTAAATCTTTTAATTTTTGTAAACCACCCAGAGAGCTTTGGCTATGGGGCGGTATATAAGTGTAAATAATAATAATAATAATAATAATAATAATGAGGACTAATAAAAGGTGGCCAGGTCTTGCTAGAAATAGAAGAGGCCTAACTGCAGAGATAGGGGTGATGGTGACGGGATCCTTTTGCAAGCCAAACCCAAATTTAAAGCATTTTTACCGCTTTCTTCAGCCAAAAAAGATTTCCCGAGTGGCTTACAAAAATAACCAATAAAACAGTTCCTGCTCTCAGGCTTGCAGTGTAAAAGTCATGAGTCATAATGAAAAAGATTGGAGAAGAGAAAAAAATGGTGGTGCCCAGATGGATGGGTATATACCCTATGAAGTGTCTGGACTTATGCACATAACGGGATGAGGCTTTCTAAACAGATGGAGTTAATATTCCAAACTCCCTCAGTTCAGGTGAATGATTAGACAGGTAGGAGTAGCTAAGGACAGAGTCAAGGACACCTAGGCCACAAGGCTAACCCAAGACATTTTGCTGGCTGAGGCAGAACAGCAAATGGCATCCCCCACCCCCACCCCCCAAGTCAAATACTCAAGGCTGCCCAAGTAATTTTGGCATCTGAGACAGAAAATCCCATAAGCACATCTCCTTGGGATCAAAAACTACAATAAAAATAAATTAAATAATAATTTACAGCCCTTTCATGACATTGAAAGTCAGCTCCCCAAGGAGCTGCTTCACTCTGCCTAATTGTATGACCAGCCCTGCTACAGCAAAAAGGGAATCAAGCAGAAGACAGCGACCCACTGTATCAAAGGTAGAATGATGACACAGACAAATATGTGGCTAGCCCCTGGAGAATCAAGTGACCCCATCTAGACCATTACAGGAATCATCATCATCATTATCATCATCTTCCAGGTTTGGGTCCCTTTGCTTCACTCTATAGAACATTATTGAGAAAGCGAAACAATTGTTATTGTAAAAAGTGGTTATAAAAATGACGCCAACACTGAAATTACAGAACCTTCATGCTGCTTATGGTGACAGAATTTGATTATGACTGATATGAAGCTTCCAAAAATCAGAGGAATTCTAGGGCCTCGACAACCTCTTGCCAACTGTGTTCCATACATTCCCTCCATTTCCCTTTTCCTCATTCCCAATCACTGCTGTAAATGAAGACATTTTTTGCGAATTAGAAGACTGCAAATTAATCAAACTTGTGACCACACACATACTTTGTTCAGCTCGCAGTATATAAATGCACGTGCTGACTTTTAGACCCTTTCCATAATGACACCTGGAAACAACTGCAGTTGTGTTCAAACCAACAGGGATGCCTTTGTTATTTCAGCAGAGATTAGAACTTCTACAGAAACTGTGGGGACCTAATGTGAATAGTTTGCATCTTTATCACCCTGAAAGAGATAAACTGGTCTCAATTCTACTTTGCAACTTTTGAAAACCAAACTCCCAATATAATTCAAAATATCCTGAGCATCCTTGTGTGTGTGTTTGGCTGAGTTAACTATATCAATACACTGCTTATTGCATAATCCTTACATGCTGCTCCCCTTTCCCCCTAGGTATTGGTATCCAGCGGGCACTAAAAGACAAGCAAGAAATCCTTTACACACACCGCAGAAAACAAACACATTTCCCAAGGTTTCACGTATTACACATTAATCACTGATAACGTTTTAAAAATCTCCATTGGTAGATCTGCCATTCATCATGATTGCATAAACAGAACCTACACTGGGACTAACTATAGATAGATTCATCATTGATTTCTACAGGTTCTTGACACACTTCCACTTATAAGTCACTTGCAGACCAGCTTCCTCCCATCACACATGAATTAGAGGATCATCAATAATTTACAAGTAAATAAATAATGCTTATATACTGCAGTCACGGCAACAAAAACTTTTATATTGTGTCAGAGGTCAGCAGCCTGTGATGTACCTCTCAGAAAATATTAATAAGGTTGCAAATCTATAAAGTAAAGTCTTATGTTGGAACATTTCTGTTGTTCTTTAAGGATATATTAATATACAACCACTACTGTTTCATTAAATATCTATATTAGGTTAATGGAGAACAATGACTTCCATACTCATCATCATGTCGATAACCACATCACATACCTTAAAAATGTATGTTGCAGAAATTAGTGTAATCTATTGCAGTTTTTAAACTGGTTCTATAATGTGGGCCAATTCACATGGCCATATGAATTAATGTCTCTAAGGCTGAATTGTGGACTTGGAATTGTGAAACTATTTTACATGCCTAGGTTGCAAGCCATTTTATATGAACTACATCATAGTATAACCCACTCCTGGGAGCTTGGCAGAGCATAGTTCAGATATGCTCAACACAAAGTCTTAACACACCAGTTGACTTGACCCGAGCTTTCTTCTTTTTTAAAGATATTAAGGGTACAATCCTACGCATGGCTGTCAGTTATATGCAATCCTAAAGATGCATATGATTGCAGCCCAAGAGGCTTATCAATAAAGATGGGAAAAGATCTTTGATTGATAGTGTGGCTGTATGGTCGAAATCTGGCAACACCTTCCAAACTACCTCACACCCCATGGTACGTGGGGGGGGGGGGCAGGGAAGAGAAGCCATGGTGCTTGTTTTCCTCCATTAATCGTCCAAACCCAGTCAAGAAATGAATTGTCTCCAAGATGTGAGTAAATTCCATGTTTCATAGGACAATTGAATCAGACATCGCCTGTCTCCATAGAGAATGCTATTACATATATAGATAACCTTCATGCTTACCTCCTTAGAACCTATTGTGAAGGGGGTGTTTTTGCAGACAAAATAAGCATTTGCCTCATCCATTATAGAATATTATACTTGTGAGATCCAAGTGATTATTGAGATGTAACACCTTTGGAACCTCCCCAGTGACTGGAGGTTTAGCCTGCCCTGTTTACCTGCCAGAGCTTCAAAAGCTGCCTTGATTTTATCCACCATCCATTCTAAGGTACAAGCCAGCAGAACTCTCATCCTAACAGTCAGGGCCTAGTGGATAACTTTCTGAAGGAGACTTTCTGAAGGCACTCAAGACCACAGAAGATAAAATTGGCAGCAAATCACTGAAAGAAGAGACTTAAGAAGGAAATGTATCAAGAATCAGGATACAATGGAAGAATCTGAGTACTGGGCAGAAAATGTTTTATTTTGTGCTTTCTGATGCATTATTCATTGTAAGATAACATTTTGCTTCTTCATTACTGAGAGCACTAAATGCAAAGAAAGAATTAGTCTGTAAAGAGTTAGTAACAGAGAAGAACATTTCCTATCAGTGTCCTGCTATAATCCAAAACATTCATGGCAGGATACACCATTGTTAGGGGCTCCTGAGGCTAGAGCCAAGAATCCACAATTCTGTGCGTAGATGCTCCATATGGAGAGCCACCAGGTCTGCAGTTGGGACCATCTGCTTAGGCAGTAAAGGTTTCCTACTACTGGGCAGGCTCTACCCATTCAGGCTTACAAACGGGTCTCCTTAACAGTAAAAGCTGACCTTTCTCAAAAATTGAGAAATTCCTAATTTTCCATCTGGACTACTGATTAATTATACCTGGATAAATTACTTCAGGAATGATGTATGCATGCATAATTAAATTAGCCTGGGGTGTGGCTTCTAAATATGTGCAGTTTTGATTAGGTTGATGCTGCTGTGTTTGGCATCATGTACATGACTTGCAATGGGCTTTAAGCAACATCATACAGTTTTCCTGCCTCTGCCTAGCTTCAGTCAGGTAGGGTTTCTTAAAGTGATCATGTCCATGGTTGTCAAATGTTATGGGAGCCTACAGTACCTGTTCTACAACCAAGCAACCTGCTAAGAGGAAGAAAGATTTGCTGTTATAGCCAGTTAGGAGGCACATTTGGTTTTGATGAGGAAGACAAACAATTAGGAAGAAAATTAGGAAATTCAGTAATTAGATACCTCCAAGAGAATACTGGACTAAAATATGGAATTCCAATAACAAATGCAATGTTGCCTGGCCTCTTGGTACAAAAGTAATTAAACTTGTCTTATCTTTGTGGCTTCCCAGATGGGAAACAGAAGTGCCAAACAATTAGTAATTGATGATTGGCTTATTGGTACTTTTTGCTGTTAAGAGAGAAATCCACACAACAGGTGCAAAATTTTGCAATTTGGGACACCATGGGGTCAGTGCCCATGTTGGATTTATAGTGACAAAATAGTTTAATCATAAAATCAGGAATGTGACCAGGCAAGGTAACGAGGACCTTCCTAGATGGTTAATACAAGAGATGTGTTTTGAGAACACATACTCAGAAGACATGCTGCACAAAAAAAGCCTTGGTTCTTGAGTCATAAACAAGCCTATAGGCATGAGATTCTGCAATATTTTTATACGTATGCTTTTAGAAACATTTATCTTGATAAGAAGTAATATTATTAGGGCATAAGTGATTTGGAGTTTTAAAAAAAGGTATTCTAAGGGGCGTAATTTAATGGTACATAAATAAAGTAAAAACAAGTGAAAGGTATTTTATAGCCCCCCCCAAAAGTATACAAAGGTGACTTTGAACATGCAACGTTGGGAGCTAATCCTATTGGATCAACTGATCCCCGACGTGTTGCCTGTAAACTAGTTTAGTAAATGTGAAATTAGCAATTGTTGGTCTACTTAGAAGCTTCAATTGAAGATGATGTTGAATGTATCATGTGATTAATCTATGCATGTGTAAACTTTGTATTTAGTACTGTTATGCTAATATTTTTATAGTAAAGAACAAAAGACAAAACTTGTCTGAGAGAGAGATTCCTGGAAATTCTTTATGACTTATATATAAAGTGAAGAAGTTACTCTTACTCTAAGATGGCATCTGGTTTCATTAGGAATTGAAATGTGTGTGGTGAAACACGAAGTCTAGGATTGCTTACATACTGGTAACATACTTTTAAAGAAACTCTGAGCTAGGGCACTTTCTAGATTTCACTTCATTGATTATACTAGAGGGGAGCATTTTGAAAAGTATTACTCTGCATACATAGAAGGACCACCTATGGGCAAAACAATTGAGGAAAAAATGCACACCGTAAAATGCATGCAATCACACACTAGTAATAAGATTAAGGTGGTCTCAGTAGTATATAGATTAATGAAAATATTATTAAACCAGTTTTATTACTGAATGAAGCAATTTGTCTCCTACTCCTTCAGCTTTCTATTCATCTTTCATACAAGTGAGAAAATGTTTTGAGGGATGAAACAAAGTTTGGTTGGAAATATGATGCTTTAAAAATGAATGTGCTTTGTATCTACAAATGTATGGGAGAAGATATAGATATGATCTAATGCCCTGAAGCTGTCTGGAAAGATTAGGAGTGCATAATATGACCCCCATGAGCAAGTATTCTTGCCTTACTAAATGCCTTTAGCTTATTGATTTGCTTTCTATGCCCACCTTGCAACTAAGTATCTTAAAATCTGGCCAGCATTGTCTGATGGGGAATCAGGTTTACTTTTTTTCTTCTCAGTGAAAGTAAATCATCAGTCATAAGCCTTTGGGTATTTCCTTCTGAATTCTGTTCTGATTTTTAAGTATCGGCTGACAGCAAATAAGTTCCTTATTTTACATTTTACTTCATTCCTAATACTTTAAATGAGTATCTAGAAAATATATAAAACAGATAAGATATAAAATATATCTAGCAGACCACCTTTGCCTATCTATCTATCTATCTATCTATCTATCTATCTATCTATCTATCATCTATCATCTCCAACTGACCTTTAAGATCTTTAGAGGCCTTGCCAACTTTCTGCGACCAACAGAATGTTTCTATGTAATGTTCTGATGTCAGGCCTTCCTTGTGTTAACACCCACCCTCTGGAAAACCCTCCCCTGTGCCGTTGGCAGAGGTAGAAAATATGGTATGTTTCCAGTGCCTCCTGAAAGCTCACTTGTTCACCCAGGCTTTCTCTGGCTTCTAATTACCCATATGCTGTTCCATCTTACTGCTCTTTGTATTGTTTTTGTTACTGGAATTCTTTTTAAGAGTGTATACTAAATGTGATTTTTAGTATTTATATTTGAACCACAGGGATTTTATTATATTAAGCGGCATTTAAGTATTACGAATAAAGAAAGAACTCATTGAGAATGAATTGAAAAAAGGAACACATACGATTTTATATAACCTTAAATAATTCACTTGTAGCCTTAAATCAAAATCCCTCAACAATTAAGATTTCAGAATTTTAAGAAGTAAATTTTAAGAATTTACTCTTTGTATTCTATTAGAAAAAGAAAAACATTTAATGAACTGCAAATAACAAAAAGAATCCAGGCATTCTTAGTACATAGCCTTCCAAGAGTCAGCAAAAGAAATTATTAAACAGAAAAGGTAACGTAATTAGCTTGTGTAAAGGCAGGTTTATTAGTTAGCTCTTCAAGCTGTAAATCTCTTAACCCCAGCCCAGAATATAGACCATGATAATACAATGCAGAAAAGATATACACAATCTATTTATGAATGGTTTAGTACCTTGTACAGAATTATCTTATATACATAGGAAAGGAATGTATCATAGGAAAAGAGATAGGATCCAGAGTGGCCTGTGTGTTTGTGTAAAACAATTCCTTTTGCACACAGGGGAATGGGTGGCCCATTTTTACTTCCAACAGCAATGCTGCCCCACTTCCACCATAGTGTTGCTTTAGAGGAGGCCCCCAAACTCTGGAATGGGGTGGAGGGGGCGCCAATGTGAAATGCCCTGGTTGCATGTAAAATACCACATGTGCCATTTTGTATCAAAGCCAGCATCTGGGATACTCAATAAAGTGAACACCAGAAAATATGAACAGCTGCTTTATAAACGAATGTTAGGCTTTCACTTAGTTATAGTTCGCAATGTCTTTAATATGACTTAGCCTGCCAGTGGTAATCTAAATATTTCTGAATGTAACTGAAACATGAAATAGGTGTCTATAGGCAGAGAATACTCCATGTTTAAAGAACTTTCATGTGGTATATACTTTAAAACGACATTTTTATCCTCATGTAGTTTAGGGATATTGAGTGCCTTTGCTATACAATTGCCAGTTTTCAGTTCTTGTCAAGGTGTTCCATCTCTAAACTTTGTTGCAGATATATTATAGTTGACTGGGCTGAGAGCATCAACAGGAAAAGTAACACAGACAGAACTCCTAAATGGTATCCAAACACTATTTATAGCACAGAGCTAGCTAACAGTATCCAAACACCTCATGGCTGGATATAGCTTAAAAATGATAACAAGGAAATATGTTTTCTTTAAAATAGCCAAATGATCACTTCTTCATTTCCCTCTATTAGCCTGTGTTCTGTATTCACAGTAAAATGTTGCACAGATAGCAAAGCATATGATTAAATTTTAATAATGTCAATGTCAACAAACAGAAAAACTCAGATTTGCTTGCTTTTTTTGGGAGAGAAGGGTATACATTTTTTCAACAGAGAGAAGTCTCATTCTGGGTAACTTCTTTATTTAAAATAAAATAAAAAGATAAGAAATGTCTAATTCTGGGTAACTTTCAGTTATTAAGATTTCATTATAAAGAAATTGTATCATAGTTAGCAAACAGTTTGAGGACAGAAACCCCTTAAGTTCTTTCCAATAGACCTGGAAACCATTAGAAAGTATAGACAAGGCTTTTTAACTGCCTTCAGGATAGTGCCTCAGCAGTTCTTCTGATGCTCCTTCTTACCCCACCTTCTCATCCACACCAAGCAGGATATGGCACTATGAAAGAAGAATGAAAGCGGTATAGAAAAGGCAGGAGCCACACTACTGCTTTATAGCGGTATTGAAGTGCACTGGCAACTTTTGGGGCCCATTGACACTTACCATATACCACTTTCATACCACTATATGCAATCCTGCCTTTTATATACCGCTTTCATACCACTTTCATAGTGCAATATCCTGCTTGGTATAGATGAGGCCATAGATACATTTTTACACTACTGAACTAAAACATTGGCATCAAATAGAGGCCAGGTTAAAATCTTCCTTTTCTCATTGGCCATATTTATTTCGAGACTCATCCAATTTTACAACTGGGAATTTATAGAACAGAAGACAGTGAAATTCTGTAGACTATTTAATTCACTTAGGCCACAGGACTGCCCATTAGCCTCTCTTGTCGAAGAGCAATCAGTCTCTGGAACCATCTTTCTTCTGCTTCTGCCTTGTCAACAAAGAGCTACAAGAGAAGGGAAAAAGGTACAACTGAGATTGGGGTTTGAAAGGATTGGAAATACCCTGTGACATTCATTGCCAGAAACATCAAGCAATCAATACTGCAGTAGGGAATGTACAATGCCTTTCCCTCATTGCTAAGTAACTATGTGTGGCACTAAGTACATTCAGTAGCCACACATCTAGGTATGATTGAACTCTGCCACCTCTGATTGGAAATTAATCTCTGTATCAGATGACTGAATCCTCATGCCTCTTTCTAGACTTGCGGATATCTCTGTTGTGGCAAGTGAAGAGCGTTTACAAAGTCTAAAGCTAATCAGGAAGGAAGTTCAGGAAGGCAGGTGCTTCCCCAAGTATCTTAGCCTTTACATGCCACGGTAGAAAAGTTTTATGTATGAATGACAGACATCTATACTATGCCCTATATACAACGAGCAGGGACTGTTTAATCCAAGAGAAGTACGGCAGGGCTTACTTAAAGCCAGAGTTGATCAGGACTTGTATGATATATTATTAAATTTGGATGTGAGAAATCTAAATAAATAAGGCTTAGCCCCTGAAACATATTTTGACTGCTTGAAGTCAGCTGTGGAATTTATGTCGTAGTAAAGGTAAATGTTCCTGTGTATATATGTACATTTATTTTATTTATTTACTGCATTTCTATACTGCCCAATAGCCAAAGCTATACCACTTTATCTGCTAAAAAGCCACCTTGCCTGAAGGATCTCACCATGAGGGCATCCCAAAGTTTCAGTCCAACCATCAAAAAGGTCCTGTCCCATATGCTAAACCTCTTAATGGAGACAGGACAGAGAGCAGGAACTCTTGAGACTGAGTTTTAGTGAGGTTCATATGGGAGAAGGCAGTTCTTGAGCGAATTCTGGTGTCAGGCTGATTAAGGTTTAAAAGGCTAAAACCAGTATAAACTGAGCCTGGAAATAAATAGGCAACTGGTTTAGTTGGTATAAGATCAGAGTTATATGATCTAATCCCAGTGCTCCAGTCAGCACAGGCATGGGGTGGGATACTAGTTGCATGGCTCTATGAATTCTAGCCAGATGCATTCTGGCTAGAATCCCTGTCTTTGTTCATCCTCTGGAATGACAGTAAATTTGAAAATATACTGTAAAATCATGAGAAGTGAAATTGTTCTTCCCATCCATCCATCCATCTCTCTCTGGCCACGTTCGGACAACACTTTGGCGGGAACTCCACCCCCTGGACTGAGTGATGCGGACTTCTCGCATGTCGCTTTAAAGCGTCATGGTAAAAGTTGTCTGTGGGGTGGTGTTCACCCGCTGCATGGGGTAGTCTTCTCTTTTCCCCACCATCACCCTCCCCAACAAATGGTGGTGCTGGTTCCTGCTTACCGTATTGGGGCGCTGCCATTCTGCGGGGAGGGGAGGGGCGGAGGAGAGAGGCGAAAAACACAACGTGCCTGTTGCCCTAGCAACAAGTGGTGGCGCTGCACTTCCTTGGAGAATGGATACATCCGTCGAAGGAAGAAGGCAATGGCCTCGGTGGATGAATCCATTTTGCAGTGAGGTGCTGCCGCTTGTTGCTAGGGTGACAGCGCGTCGTGTCTGTCGCTACTGCAGCTGTCACCGTAGGGAGAAATGGGGGGTGCCTGGATTGTTCCTCGGAGGAAAAGCAATCTATCTGCCCCTTCCTCCTTTCAGCACGGTGAAAGCAATCTGCAGTGGGACAGACTAAGTAAAGACACCCCGCTGCAGGTTGCTGTAGTTATGCTGAAAGGAAGGTAGGATGTTTCTCCCAGCTTGACAATAAACATCATGCCGCAGGAAATATCCCCCCACCTTGTGCCAAGATCAATAGATCGTGTCATGTGGGGGGGACTGTCTGCTGTCAGGTACAGGGGGAGAAGAGCATATTCATCTGCAACGCCCTGAGATACAGAAATGGATACACGTCGAGCCATGGGAGACAGTTTTCACCTGCCCCCGCCCTGTGAAGCATTTGGAGATGTGCAAGGGGTGGAAGGAGTGCAGGCTCTCTACTGAGAGTGTCAAGTAAGCTCTTTCCATCCCCTCAAGCCAATCTCCACATGGATCGTGGGGCGGGGGGCCCGAGGGACGTGGACATCCCTGGGAACATGTGGGGAGCCCTCGATCACTGCGCCCCACTAAGGGATGGGAGTATCGGCTGCTGCCAAAGCACTTCCCAGGAGGGGATTATTTCCCATATCCATAGAGGCGTGCTGGGCAAGAGCAGCTGGGGTTTTGCCACTCTTGCCTGGCGACTCTGTAGACATGGGGAAAACTCCACGGAGCCCACCACATGACACGCAACACAATGGTTGTGCAGGAACTCCTCTGCACAGCGTTGATGTTCTGCGTGGAGTGTTTTCCAGAAACACGTTACTGTTGCATGGAGTTTTCCCGCCAGACAACACATTTCTCACCAGTGGTGTAAAAACTCCTGTGGAGTTCTAAAACCACTATTGAAAAACGTGTTGTCTGAACTGAGACCCCCCCCCCCCCTCTCCCTCTCACACACAGACACACACTCATCTGAAAATAAAAGTGTAAGAATGCCTTGGAAAACGATTAGATCTTCCAATAGCCTTGGTATAGCAACTAGAATTTTCTTTTACACCTTACTGCTCATGCTATGTGTTTTAGTTTTCTGAAAGCTCTCTGTTAGACCTTAAAAAAGAGAACAGTATCTACATATGGATACAGAAATCACATAAGCTTGCCTCTCCCCCCTCTATATAAACTTTGTTAATCAAAGACTTTCATAATAATTATCACTACACTTACATTGGGATGGGCAAGTGAGTTCTCATCTTGGTATTTGATAGCAGTAGGGATAATTCCAGGCACGGTTTCTTTTTCTATAGCTGTCAGACCAACATTTCCTACTTCTGCTGTTGCAGGTTCACTCTTGACCTCGACAGGATCTGTTGCCTAAAAAGGATGGGGGATCAGAATAACATTCACAAAACAATCTTTATAGTCAAACTGATTCTGCCCCGAGTGGTTTGAAACATCATCAACTTGTGGCAGTAGATTGATACGGCTGTGGGACTATGGGAGTCCAACTATTTGGAGGACACCAAGTTGAAGAAGGCTCTGTCAAGGATTGAACATCCACATCAGAAAAATATGTGTCCGAGAATGTGTGAAGAGCAGCATGAGTTTTTAAAAACAAACTCAAACAGAATTTATCAGTTTTCTGAGCATGCATCACACTGGCCCTCTGTATATTACAAGGGACACATTCATCCTAACATAGGATTTAATTTCAGTGTTGGGGAAAAGTATCTCTCAGAAGATGGTAACATGTTGAAAAGCTCTGGCCTGTTCAACCCACTCCCAAACCCACAACTCTGTGTGAAAGAGCTCGTTCACTTTAATAAAACCAAAACTTCTCCAGAATAATTATTGATTTTAATCTGTATCCTCTGTATTTGTAAACAGATATTCATAAAGATCCACAACCACCACCCCTCTGCGCATGGGTGGAGTGGGTGCTAATTTTTTCTGGCTGCAGCTTCTCACACTACATGGCATGGTGTTCTAGATGACCCAGACCTTTTTTGACGGTAGGGTCTGTGTGAGTTCCCAGGGCATTGCTACTGAAAGGGGAAACAAAAGCCCTCATGTGCAAGTAGAATAAACCTTTTGTTTCTCTGGATCCATTCCATTGATACTTTTTACTGCAATATATAAAATATGATCACTGTCAAAAATCATTATCTATAACAGAACTGTATTACACTGCATATATATTAAGCACATTATTGTTGACAAAAACATATTAATTTATGGTTAAAATATTTACCATATTTAAATACAGTATCACATCATGATTGGGATCCATATTTGTCTGATTTCTGATGACTGCAAATTAGGATTACTAGTATGAATAGTCAATGTCAACGTCAATGTAAATTGCATTAATATACCAGTTTTGCATCAGCTCACAAGGGGCTCTATGCAAAGAAAGGAGATTGAAAACCTACCTTTTTGACTTCTTTACTTGATCTGAATGTCTGTGGAACAAAGGAGTCACTTTCAATTGCTTCAATTTCTTTTACTCGTTTCACTTGCTCTACGAGGCTGGTTTGGTCTATGGAAGAGGGTATAATGTCAATATGTGCAATATTCTTCTAAAGTACTTCTTCTGCTCAGGAAACAGAAAAATCTGAGGCAAGCTATGCTGTCAAGGAGAAACCATTCTTGTTTTATTCAGAAAAAAAAGAACAGGAAGGCTAAAACAACTCCTCGGACAATTACATTTTTACCACTTACACCAGGATGGCACTGCTGACAAAGCATCTATTAATGGTTAGTTTGATTCTTGTTGCAGTAAGTACAGTCATATATACACATACACCCCCAAGAATGCACAAAGAGTTCAGCATAATGCTTGGAAGGAGTAGAGATTTGGTATTTTGTCTCTTGACTCAATAAAAATCTCATCTATCATCTGGCAACAGTCTGAGATTCTCAAAGAGGCCTACCTGAGAATCACTGCTATACCATGATGGCTGATTCTATACAGAGCCCACTAAATCCCAAAAGCAGCTCTCTGAAAGTATCCATGTTGTATTCACGTATACTACTTTAATATTCTAACCATGCTTCCGGGTGACATTTCAAAATGTTTTTCATTCTCTTAACAACTGAAATAGTTGAAGAATGTTGTAAAATTAGGGGGGGAAATCATTTTACAGACTCACTCATTTCTTCTGAGTTTCATTTTGATAAATCCGAATACTGCATAAATGAAATTAATAAGATCAGGCAAATATATACTAACAACATACTCTGAGGCACACCAAGAATCTCAAAAGAAAACCCATGCCATGATAGATAAAAAGTGTCTTCAGATCACAGAGGTATTACAACAGACACCAGAGGAACACCCGGTTCGTGATATTTGCTGGTTAGATATTTCTGGGCAGACTGAAACTATGTTGAGAGAGAGAAGCCATGATCCATCATCTACACTTCTTTTAGGCACCTTTCCTAAAAAATATCAGAATCCTAATTATTCTTTAAAATGTTCATTCCATATGGTTCGAAGTACACCAACCCTTATCTAGAAGAGCATTTCAGTATGTACTTATGCAGGCAAACAAAGCATGTATGTTTGATTTATACATAAAAGCTTTGCTTGTTCGGAGGCAGACAAAACAGAATTTTGCCCAATGTGTAATTTAAAGCTGTACTCCATCAGTTAAATGACCATGCATACTCAGCAATAGAAATAAATTTAGCACTGCTACTGCACTTTCCTCTCAAGCTTGGTCTGTGTTAGACACAGAAGACTAGATCAGGCGGCTCACTGACATTGACTATTTGGTTATGTACCCATTGAATGCGGCTGTTACTAATGGTATGATGATAGGAAGTGGTGCGAAAGAATCCATATATAGATCAGGATGGATAAAATAGAAATCCTTGGGTGATGAAGACTCAACATATTTAGCATTAAGTATTTCCAAAAGTCCCCTTCAGGTTACATGTTCCCCATTGTTCCCCACTGATAAACCACTATGTGGCCTGTGAGTATGCTTGCAAATCACTCCTATGGTAGAAATGGTATCTAGATTTTATTCCCAAGCACACTCAACAAGTAGACACATAAATACGAAAATTCCTTAGATTCTCAGGCATATCTGTGTCTAAGGGTTGATTCACACATGTTAATTTTCTTACACCAATGACAGATATCACATCTGTATGGGAAAATGCATACACCGTATGTACATTGTCACATGCGACCAACATACGTGGCTGTTTTTGAAATATTAAATATTCAGTGGGAAATCATGAGTAGACATGGGTAATACCTTTGATACTTGTGAGTGCTCTAATGCGAATGACAGTCACAATCTGGGGACAGGTTTCCCAAGAGAAACAAAGTCACAGAATGTTTTCCTGAATTACTTCAGTGACATTAATTGGATAAAAATGGACTGGAAGGAAGCTGTATCCATTAGTCTACAATATTGTTGACAAACACATTATTGGTGGATAAAATGACTTCCATATAATGTTTGTCAGATGTCAGTAGAAAGGATATATATTTCATAGTAAAATAAAAAATAATGGAGTCAGAAAGCTAAGAGGGTACAGACAAAAAAATCAATACTAACTCATTGGACAGCAAGTCCTTTCACTCTGGTCAGACTGAAAATACAGAACTATTTGTATTAGTGACTGTTGATGCCATTTTTCATACATAAATCATTCCTTCTATAATAATCACAATTTAGCTTGCTCCTAGGTGCTCTGCTCCTTTTATCTTATTATCAAAAGTCGTGGGAAAAATAGGAGAAGTATGCACACACAGGAAAACTATCAATACAGTCCTGCAGGAGGTTTAGCAAGTTGTTCATGTGATAAGCTTCAATTTCAATCTGTCTCTTCAAATCACATGGTTTAGCTCAGTAAATCAACACAATAATTCTGTAGTAGTGACCTCCTGAAAACAGCAGGTGGCACTGTATTACCAGTTAAACCACAACACATGACAGAAGGGCTTTAGGGGCCTTGTATTTAGTATCCAAAATATACCTCTTTTTAAAAAAATGCACATCCACAAGAAGGTAACTCCTTTTGACTTAAGAATATTCATCTGGTTGTAATTTGCTTTTGTAAACCTTATCATAAGTACCTTTAATGTATATGCTGTTCCTCTAACTCAAAGGGCAGCTATTTCAGTGGCTATTACAGTTCACAAGAGACAAATAGGGAAGCTCAAGCATAATTACAAGAAATCAAATTCTATATAACCGTACAAAAGGATAGAAGACTGAATATTTTGTGAAATACTCTTATTTAAATAAGGTGTTATATGCACAAAAAAAAATGGTGTGCCACGATATGGTTACAGGGTAATTTTGGAAAAGCTGAACTATCTAGGTTTACAAAGGAAAAAAGGCATTAACACTATCAGTAAGCATCAATACAACAGAGACAGAGAATGTGGATGGACTGACGATTTCTCATCTTTGTGATTCAGATGACGCAACTGAAGTGGGAATATGAGAAAGCATTGATAAAACAGGAATGATTCAGTACAGTGTGTGACTTATAGTCTACTCAGTGGCACTATTGCATTGTCAGGGCAATCTGTGGCATAGACTGTGGCAGTCTGATTGTGGACTTCAGTTCTGGTGTGGTATGTGGACATTGGCAGTGTTTTGGACTGCCTTTGGATTTTTGACACGAGACAGGCTCAAGTGAATTTGTTAATGCCTTTCTATAACCGAGGTTTTTAAGGCTTAAAAGGAGATTGTGTGCTAAAATTCAGAGACACCCAGAAAACACAAGACACACCTCTCCTGCTGACAGAAACTTTCCTTTTTCACAATCCCTGCCTTTTCTTCTCCCCCAAGGATTATCCCAACAGCAGCAGATATTCCAGTGGCTATTTCAGAAGCTCAACTTCTTCACATAAACTCACTTTCTCCAAAACAAAACCTTCCTTCTTCCTAAGCAACAACCCTTTTCAACCACCTAGCTCCTGCTACCATCCTCTCCCTGCCCTCACTTCTTACTACTTGTTTCAGTAGACTATTCTCCTGTCTTACTTTTTTCCAACTTGTTGCTTGTTTTAGACTTATTCTGAAAGGAAATAGGGAAAAAGAAAAGCTATATCTATTTGATGTGAGCATGAACACATGCACACACTAGGATTGTATGAGAAGTTAGTTTAAGTTTTGAAAATGTGTACTTTTGACAAATGTGCACAAATAACACTTTAATCAAAGGGAGAAAATGTGTATATTTTCCCAAATTTACACAACTGATGTGTACATTTGGGAAAATGTGCAAATGGTTTTGTGCCTACAGGATAAAAAGCTCACAATCTAACACAGACATAAGTCAGAATGAGCTTCATGTTAGAATTAGGAGAACCTCAATGCGCTAAGGTTTTGCTGATTCACACCCCTGGCACACACACAAAACATACACAGGAGGCTTTTCTTCTTTGTTTCACTTTTCTTGACTGCCCAGGAGCTCATAAGCTCTTGCTTCTTATTCCTGTTTTGTGCTTTAATGCTTTTATAATTCATGCGCTGGCTATACATGAATATTTAAGATTGCAATGCACATACGATAGAAAATTAAGCACATGCTCTCTGAAAAACCAAATGACCCATTCATGTGATATTTTATGTAAGAGTACTTCGAGGGGGAGAGAATTTGAATTTTTTGGTGCTTTTGAATTTTGTACCAAAAGGGGGAAAGAAGGTTCCAGTTCCATGTTGTTTCAAATAACCTCAGAATTTAGCATTTTTATCAGATCTATTACAAATCTTTGTACAAGATATTTTTAAGTGACCAAGGGCGCAATCCAGAAATAAATCCTACAACTCCCAGCAAACATATGCAGGGTTGAGCCCCAAATCTCTCAAAGTTCAGCTAAAAATGCTTTTGTTTTACCTTTCTAATGAACATAATGGGATCATCTGTATCTGTCAGTTGCATTTGAATTGGAAACATTTGCAGGATCCCAGAATGATGGAAAGGGAGGTCCAGGGAACATGGGACCCAGAGAATAAGGGAGGGGCAGATCAGGAGGGCAGGGATATGTGGAGGTGAGAGAGAACAGTAATGTCACTGGCTGTGGAATTTTGCCATAAGAAAGGTAGGCCATTTCCCTACCCTTCAGGTTTCTATCTTATCCCATGCCAAGTAACATCTGTAGAGGCTAGGAGAAGAGGTAGCCCAGATTCTTTAAAAGCCCCTCCCAACACAAATTAGTGTCTGTCAATCAAAACATTTAGTCAGCATTTTTTTAAAAAATCAGGGTACTTAGCAAGGACAGAGTAGCCAGCATTAGCAGCTCCACATACTCTCTACATGCCAAGGCTCAGGCAAAAATACTGTTTAATTCTCCATTTCAATGTTAGCAGCAAGATAGGCTTTGACACATCGATTCTTTCATGCTACCTTCTCTCCTTGGCGTGGACTGTGAGTAGCTGAAGTACATAATTTGGGAGAGGGGGCACTCAGCCAAAGCCTTTTGAACTTTTGTTTTTTAATAATAATAATAATAATAATAATAATAATAATTTATTTATTTATTACCCACCTCTCCCTCTGGATCAAGGCAGGGAACAACAATAAATATAAATACAAAGACCATAAAATAGATAAAACATTAAAAACAAATAAAACTGATACATTATTAAAAACATCTTAAAGTTCAACTGGATAGGCCTGCTGGAAGAGATCAGTCTTCACGGCTCTCCTAAATTCAAGAGGACTGCTAAGTTGTCAAATCTCTCCAGGCAGGCCACTCCACAGTCTGAGAATGGCAGAAGAGAAGGTCTTCCCCCTGCCTATATTGGACCACAAATACATATGTCAAAGGACATATGGATTGCTGCAAGGAGTCTATTTTTGCACAGATGTATTTCTCTTTTAGCTAAATTATTAAGATATATTTACATCAATATTAACTCAGTGTTTCCATACACCCAAGCAGTATTCAAATAAAACAATTATAAAGAAATCTTTAAAATTCAGATAATAAAATGGAAGGAGACATCAATAATATCCTTAAGGCTGCTGGCTGTTTGCTGTTTTTACAGAGAGAGAGAGAGAGAGAGAGAGAGAGAGAGAGAGAGAGAGAGAGAGAGGAGAGAGTTTTATCTGCAGCACATAAACAGGCCAGACTGCAGCCTCTGCTACTGTTGCTAGCTGTCCATTTTAATTCTCAAAATCTTATTGACCCTAATTAAAATTCTATAGATGGAAGAGCTGTAGGTTTCTCAGGAACTTGCCAGTGAATGTTGTCTGCCAGCCATCTCCAAACACCCCATAACCACACACAACCAGCCTGTCAGGAGAGTTAATGCAGACATAGTGGGACACACCACATTTGTCACTGTGGCTAATATCAGAGATACTCAGCTCTTTTTTCTCAGCACACAAAAGCACGATATGTAATTCAATGCTCAATTTACCCTTGTCTCGTAGGAGATTTCCCCCCGCTAATTGATAGAAATTAAGCCATTAATCAAGCCACTAGCCATCATTCAAACCAGGGAAGATGAATACAAACTTTCATCATAACCACCTTCCCCATTTTAGTGTTCATTAGCATTAATTTTTAATGCAATTATGCTATTCTTTTACACTGAGCTCATAAATTACAGCTCTTTTGTTGCTAGCTGGCCTTGTAAAATCCAAGGTAATGCTTTATGCTCTGATCTTAAAGGCAATTACTAGCTTCTCCTATCTTTTATATCTATATAGTAAAAAAAAGCTTTATATAGTATGTCCACTTGGCATGGGTATGCCTGTATATATAACACATGTAAAGCATGCATATATTCTTGATTATATATACAGACAGACAGACAGACAGAGACACACCCCCCCATACTGTAAACAGGTTGTCTGAATGGGAATACACACAGAGAAAGAAATTTATTAAAAGGGCCAGATTATAACCATATATAAAAATAGGCAGTGAGATCACGAAGAAGCTATGCAGACAGGAGTAGGTGTGATTCTCAGCAGTTCTCATTAAGTCCAATGGCACAAAGAAAATAGGTTTTAATCACCAAGACTATTGGGGAAGGAAAGACTAAAATGTACATGCCACAAGAGCAAAGTCATGTTTAGCTACCACCCAATTGCATCCCTGAATCCAGACTGGCAAAGAATGAGAATTACTGCAAAAGGATGCAGGGGCAGATTTATGTAAATGAAACAAAAAAAAATCCAATTTATTTATGATTAAATACATTTCAGGAAAATCTATAGCAAACAGATATGTAAATATTCAGTCACAGTGTTTACAAATTATAAATGTATCAAAGTTTATTATAATCAAAGAAATATTGTATTTTCACTTTTACTATAAAATCATTAATAAGTGATAAAACAACAACAACATGGTGCCATGACCCCAAATGGGCTCAATGAATCCCTTGATCTTCGTACATTATTGTGAACTTACAGCTGTTTCCCCAGCAGAGAGAACAAGTACATGCTTTACAGATATACAGCAAAATTCATTGGGACTTCTACAGATTCTTTGAGATTCTTCTGATCTCAGACATTATCTTTTAAATACACTCAGTACATTTTCTTGCTACACTTTCTTGGTCAATTTTAGCCATGGATTATATCCTCCCCCCCCCCCCTCTTTTTTTTTTTTACTTTATCTACGACACTTAGGCTGAAATCTTATGGGAGTAAGCCCCACTGAAAGTATTAAGACTTACTTGTGACTAGACATGCATAGGATTGCACTTTTAATCTCTAACAAAACATTTAGTATGCAGTTAATACGTAGATTCTTACACTTGTTTCATGTTACATAATGACTTTCACTGTTTTTGTAAAATTCCGTTTCTAGAAGAAGTTACAGTTAAGGAACACTGAGCATCTGTCTGATTGTGTCCGTATAGATGGAAAAATTCAGAGATATGATTGGAAAAAATTGGTGAATATAACATTGGCTAATTTCCTCCAAAAATGACTATTATTTATTTCATATTGGATTACACACTGTATGAACAGAATGCTGGGACTAGTTGGAACCTTAGTCAGGGATAATTTCCTATACATATATTGTTTATTTTAAATTAAGCATTAAAACAAATGCTGAGGAAGGACTATATTTCAGTGGCAGAGTACATGCTTTGCATGCAGAAGGTCCCAGATTCAATCCCTGGCATCTCCAGTTAGGTGGCAGGTAATAGAAAAGGTCTCAGCCTGGGACCTTGGAGAGCCACTGCTACTCAGAGTAGAGAGACTCCCTTGATTCTTGTAGATAGGGTTTAGCAGTTCACATCTGTAAAACAGTCAGACAGGCCTTGCCTTCATGCTTACAAAATAAACGAACAGGATAGACAAGGGGGAAGGGAGTGGAGACAAATATAGGTCCCCACTACAAGAATTTGGTTTGACGCCTGGTTGTCCGATTATGCGCATCTTCTCGCAATCGCTTTTACGGCAAATCACTATACGCAGGAGGCGGTTAAGCGCTTAACTGGTTGCCTTACCAGTTGTATGAAATGCGCTTTAGACGTGTTTAATGCGGAGAATCGCTGGTTTACATGGTCATAAGGCGCTTTAACTGCCGCGGTAAATTAAAACTCGCTATTTAACGTGCATTCGATAATGCGCATAATCGGACAGAAAAAGCGCCTCAACCCCCAATTTGCGCTCCGCTCTTGTAGAGGTCAAATTTTTAATGCACCTTGAAAATGCTTTAAATCGCTCTTGTAGAGGCACCCATAGAGAACGGAGAGCAGTTCTTCAATGTCAGAACAAATTGATGCACTATTAGCAGGCATTTATATCCAGTTTGGGCCAGGCTTACAATTGGTCAGTCTTGTTTTTTTGGCCGATGGATGGGGACAGAGTTTTCTTTCTCTCTGATTCTGTAGTCCAAGGCAACAGAGAGTTAGAGATGTTGAACCTTCTTTCTGGCAGGGACGGGAGAGGCATGCTTCTTGCAGCTGCTCTTTCTCTCGTTAGTGCAGGTCTAGTGCCCTGGCTAGAGTGTGCTTCCCTTCTGAGCAAACTGCTAGGTTTGCTCAGGACTCTTTGACAAAGTCCCTCACCAAAGACTCCTGAGCAAACTTAGGGAAGAGGTCCTCTTATGGATCAGTAACTGCTTAAAGAATAGAAAGCATGGAGTAGGAATAAATGGTAAATTCTCCCAATAGAGGGAAGTAAATAGTGGGGTCCCACAGGGATCCATATTGGGACCAATATAAATGATTTGTAATGAGGAATGAGCAGTAAGTGGCCAAGTTTGTGCCGATGACTCCAAATTATTTAAGGTGGTTAAAACAAAAAGGGATTGTGAAGAGCTCTAAAAGGAACTCTCCAAGCTAGGAGAGTGGGCATCGAAATGGCAGATGCAGTTCAATGTAAGCAAGTGTAAAGTGATGCATGTTGGGATAAAAAATCCCAACTTCAAGTATAACCTGATGGGATCTGAGCTGGCAGCTACTGACCAAGAAAGAGATCTTGGGGTTGTGGTAGACAGCTCGATAAAATGTCAACCCAGTATGCAGCCACTGTAAAGAAGGCAAACTCCGTGTTAGGCAAAATCAGAAAAGGAATTGAAAATAAGACTGCCAGTATCATACTGCTTTTATACAAATCTAGAATACTGTGTACAGTTTTGGTCACCACACATACAAAAAGACATTGTAGAACTGGAAAAAGTGCAGAAAAGTGCCACTAAAATTATCAAGGGATTGGAGCATCTCCTCTATGAGGGAAGGTTACAACAGTTGGGATTGTTTAGCTTGGAAAAAGGGAGGCTAAGGAGAGACCAGACAGAGGTGTACAAAATTATCCAAAGTTTGGAGAATGTGGAGACATTTTTCTCCCTTATAATACTAGAACCCGGGGTCATCCCATGAAGCTGCTTGGTGGGAGATTCAGGACAGATAAAAGGAATTACTTCTTCACACAGTGCATAGTTAAACTCTGGAATTCACCACCACAAGACGACAGAACAATTTGGCCACTATAAGAAAATTTTGTCCATGGTATGACTACTTTTCATCTGGTCTTTTTGACACATTGGCATCTTATTTGCAAAACTTAACAATTTTAAAATACAGACGAGCTTTAATTTATGCAAGACCGAATACACTGCCATCAGCTGTACTTGAAGGCCAATTTAAAAGAATCTCATTGGAAAACCGCATATGCCCATGTGGAGATGGCAGTATCGAAATAGTAGCTCATGTATGATTTTGTACTTTTTACAGAGACTTGAGGAAAGAGGTGATCACTCCATTACTGTTATCTATGGTCAGTTATTGCTTCTGTGTCTTATCTTCTTGCATACCAAAAAAAGCGGGTGACAGCAAAAACTGCAAATTTTTAGCAGGTGCTATCAAAATAAGATCTACCATTTTATCAGAGTCTTAATTTCTCACAGTTCTCACAGTTTCTTTGACTGAACAGAAGTTTATTTGTTTTAGTTACATATTTTTATTTTATGTGTAAAGGACTATGTATTAAATTTGGAATTTGTATTTAATATAAATTTTAGAATGCATCTTGGGCAATTTTGGTCAAGTATAATCTTGCTTTTAGTTTTTGTACATTTCATTTCAAATGCAAAGGCCTGTGGCTGATGCAAATAAAGGAATCTCTCTCTCTCTCTCTCTCTCCCACAAGATGTGGTGACGGCTACCAATTTGGATGGCATTAAAAGGGATTGGATAAATTCCTGGAGGAGAAGGCAAACAATGGCTCCTAGTCCTGATGGCTATGTACTACCTCCAGTAGCAGAGGCAGTAAGCCTGTATACACCAGTTGCTGGGGAACATGGGTGGGAAGGTGCTGTTGCACCGTGTCCTGCTTGTGGGTCCCTAGTTGACAGCTGGTTGGCCACTGAGGGGAACAGACTGCTGGATTAGATGGACCTTTGGTTCTTCTTATGTTCTGCTCTCGAATCCTAGAGCAACTGATTGAAAAATGATATATTTAATGGATTTCAGACCAGTTAACAAATGCATTTTAAAAATAATTTCTCATACGAGATTGTATACAAGACTGAAAATTGTGTGGAAGGCATCACAATTTGTGTTGCTTGCAGATGTCATAAAATGATGATGCAACAAATAACTGAAAACTAGTTATACAGACTAGTTGGTCTGTAATTCTAAACAAAATTCTGAACAACTGTAAGGTTTTCCTCTAATATAAATTCCATATGCTATAAAAACAGTACTGTTCCTTCTTGCTTCAGTCCATACTGCCCACTTCAAGTTAGATAAAAGAAAACCTTTCAAAGTATGGCAATATGTAAAATTGCAAATGAACGTTAGCTACAAATATAGGGACGAAAGTTTGGGGTTTGACAAACCCTTTGCCATATGGGGAAATGTATTAACCAGTGGAAAATGTGCCATACTCAGGTGGGAAATAAAAAGAGAAGAAAAGAAGAGCCAGAAATGGAAGAACAATGAAACTTGAGATAATGGTCTATGACACGTGTAACAGCTGCCAAGGAGACAATCAGTTCACTGATCTCATAATATGAAGTCCTGTTAGATCCATCTGTAGAGAAATATGTTGCTCTAGCTGTGGACAGAATGGAAGTACAAAATGAATTCTGTAGATCATTTAACTGTCCTATGCTAAAGCTCTTGACATATGGTAAGCTTGACATTCAGGGAGGAATAGAACAGGGAACTGGAATGTCACATCCGGCCATGCCAATGGAAGGTGGTTCTGACTTTGATATGCAATATTTCTCCCAACATGAAATTATGTCTTATGCAGCAGAAATGGCTCTTTAGGGTGTACTGAACAATGTAGCACCTGCTTTGGAAAAAACTATCACCTTCCAGTAGATGCTTCCACTATGGGATGGCAGATGCATCATTGGTGCATATGATGTGAGGATGTACAATGGTGTATAGACATTATTAGGTTTATTCATTTTAACTTGGATACTTCATTATAGTTCGGAGCTGTCCATGCATTACTAAATTATATTCCCATGGTGTGGAAATTATCCATTGGCTAGCAGCAGTGGACTATCTGGGCTCTCACAGTGGCTAAGAGACTCATATTACACAGTTGGAAGGATAAAGTACATTCTTCAACTGTACCAATGGACTGAGGATCTCACAGCTTAGCCTCTTTTGAGAGAGTATATTACCAAAGACAACTTTGCCCTGACAAATATTCCAACATATGGTCAGCACATCATAGCCTTTATGAGTAACCTGGACCAGGAGTCATTTTACTTGGATATGGATTTGTATTGTATTGTATATTTATAGTTCTTCATTGATTTCTAACCATGGTGGCTACATAACCACGGTTTAAAAATGCTCACTGACCATTTGCTGCAACAGAGTTAGCAGCCTAACTATGGCTTAGCATGTTGTCTGAACAGGCCCTCTGATATATTTTTTTAAATGTCATTTATTTATTTTTCATGTGTGAGTTTGGTTATATTTGGAGATATAAAATTAAAAAGAAGTTGTGAATATTAAAAAAGTCCTAAGATAGTGTACTCAAATGGGAACAATTTAAAATTATTGAATGTAACAATACACACACATAAATAACTACGAATTATAACCATCTGCTTAAGTCAAAATGCCTTACAAATCATTTGTAGAAGATACCTAGACCTAGTATAGGATCTTATTTGACCTATTAGAAGTAAGAGAAATTATTAAAGCACTGTTCCAGAATACCACATGGAGATCGTAATGATAACACACTTGAATAAGTGGTCTGAGGGCTTAGGGCTTGCTTATTAGTAGTATTTAATGGCCTCGTTCACACATAATGCTAACCCATGGTTTGTTGCCCTACCCAGGGTTTGTCTGACAGTCAATCAAACAAATTGTGGTTTGTTTTCTCAATCTCTGGGTTGTTTGTTTACCTCCTCCTCTTGCTCCCTCCCTGTATCCCAAATGCCTTTGAGGGGCTGTAGTACTGGCATGCAGAAGAGGTGATTTATTTCTTTCTTTTTACCACTCTTGCCCATCACCTCCATAGCCTGGTGAAACAACCCATGAACAATACACAATTCTGGTTTCAAATGCAACAACAACCTATGCATTAAACAACCCAGAGTTCATAACCCAACAACATACCATGGGTTCTCTTTTTTGGGTGGTTCATGGTTAACAAATCACGGTTTGTTAGCACAGCTGTGTTCACACATCCTGACAACCTGGAATTCAACAACCCATACTATGGGCTAGTGCAACATGTGAACCAGGCCAAACTTTTTGTGGAACTGCTAAAACAGAGTGAAAATATTTCTATTATGCTTTGAAAAAATGATAACGGTCTTTTATTTACAGAATGATTGCTTGTTTACAGATGCCAGAGTGATTCATTAGGTTAACAAGCTGGAACTATGAAGGAATTATAAAAACTGCAGAGAAGTAATTGTGAAGTACAGCTTTTCATACATAGCCACCTCCTCCCTGGATAATGAATTCACAAGATACAAGTATTTTTTTCCTATTATGGTTTCTATTTATTTCAACAGCTTTATTTGTTTTTGTAGTTTTATAGAAACATAAGAATCATGTCTTATTGAAGCATACTAAAGATTACATTAGGTAGACAATACAACATAATAATCTGTATGCTAGGGCCCCAGTGAAAGCAAGTAATGGCTGTCATGCTGCAGTGTACATATAGCTGAGAGCCAATTGCAGAGAAAGAGGAAGGATCGGTTGTGTGACAAGTTGTCACAATCAAAATAAATGTATTTGAACTGTGGCATGTACCCATGGGTTATTGGAGGGTTATTTCCCCCTCAACAAGCTATGCTGCCCAGATTTGAATGACATGACAAGCTGCACCCAGGCATTTTGATCGTGCAAAAAAACCACCCAACCTACCCACCCACCCAACCAACCCACCCAAAACAAAACAAAACAAAAACGATTGTGTGTGTGTGTGTGTGTTTGGGCGGGAGGACTGGATTTGCCTGGACTGCTCATGGGTCACATGTAGATCCACTGTAGTTATCTGGGCATACCTACCTTTGGGAGTTTTGCAATTTTCTGTCAACCACAATTTGTTCTTGCAACGGAACCCTCAGAGTACCTTGTTTACCATGGGCAAACAGCAATCGAGATCAAAGCAAACAGTCTGCTTCTCTCAGTGGTCAGTGTACTAGCTCTTTTAATGATAAGAATGTTATTTCTCCACTCGTTTGGGGGTATTAGAATGACGGACCTTATTTTATTCTTATTTTTAAAATATGCTACAGGGTGTTGCAGTCACATCATGTATTGGTGCACTTATAAGAAACTGTTTCTGGTACTGATCAGGTAATAGTTTTTGACTGAATTGATTATTCACTGACAGTACTCAACTCAGCCTTGCAAATGCATCAACTGTGTAATAAGGAACTATTAAGAGCATTGATTTTCTGATTTCAATTGATAGCTAACAGGCCAAAGCTACACATCGATATTTGCGTAACTAATACCCAAGAGCTAACAATTTTGACAAATGAAAACCTCAATAGACCAAACAGTGCAAATAAATGGAAATGTAAAGCCTAACCTTCAGATGTTCAAATGAAATACTTATAGCCATGACAGATTTTAATTGGCAAGTATCTCATGCTGGTATGAATTAAGGAGATAAACATGTATATATACACATACAAATAACTTTTATCAAAAACGCAACTGGTTCACTCAATGTACAAAAACTATGGAAAAGCGGGCACAAGGAAGGAGAAATGAAACACTGTTATATTTGTTGAAGTATGTTTACAGCTCATAACATTCAACCCATAACATTTATTTTGGGCATTACCTTACATGGAGATTCACTGCAGGATTATTAAAAATAACCCTCTTCCAGGTAATGATAAAATATTTAAAACCTTCTCTCAAGAAAAATGAATTTAAATAAAACCATAACTTGCCCACAGCATTGCTGAGCTACTGTTTATATAATTAACTTAAATGTTGAAGATGAACTAAAGATACTTATTTATGTACTTTAATCTTATGGGATCTTATTTCCATAACGAATCACTTTGGGTTCTATTTATTTGAAATGCCATCATGTTACAATAATGACACACGGAAGACAAATACTCTAAAATATGCCAGAAAGTACACATATAATGGCATACCTGACTTAGAAGGACAAGGGCAGAATTAGAAATGTTCATGAATTCAAATAATCAGAGGTTCGAGAATGGTCTCTTAAGCTAACCAGCAATAAAGCAGCTGTAGAACATCTGTAGACTCTTAAAGAAGGTATTTCAGCCCAAAAAATCCTTTAAAATAATAATATGGTTTAATAATATGGTTTGAATAATAATATTCAAACTAATAATATGGATTTATGTTTTCATCTTGTGAGGTAGCTGAGGGTGCCCCTTGCAGCTTCTGCTAATCATCAAGGATAACAGTATTTTAACACAAAATCTCCTTCACAGCCCATTTTCTTCAATTTTGAACTTGCAATCAAGCCAATGATAAATTGGTAAGACCACACAGTACTTCCAAAGCCAGATGTAATTTCGCAAACAGATTTATGACTTTGCTGCATTATGTCTGTGAAAAAAGTGTTGTAAATAATCCAACTCTGAAACAATATCCTTTCAAAGTGACAGCGATTATTTCAGATTTCTTAAAGCTTTGTATTTAAGACCAATTTCTGCTAACCACATAGTTTATGATCATCAACAGAAAGACAAAATAAAGTAGTATGTAGCCTTTCAAAAATAACAAACCACTAATACACATTTCTCTAAGCCCTTTGCTGGTAAGAAAATGGCATTTCCCCTCATTTTAAGACTGAAGATAACCTTTATTCAATACAAGGCTTAAACTGAGACAATAGCTATACTTTGAAATATATTATACAGTAGATGCAATGTTTCTGAAATCTAGATAATCTAGATTCTCATTTACATGACTAATGGAGCAAAGAAAAGTAGGGGAGAAAAGGTATGTCCACCGGGCACTCAACTGAAATTCTTCACTCAGCTGAAATTAATGCAGACTTAGGACCCCTCATTTCTATTAATATCTAGATTACACAGCAGCAGGCAAATCTCCACAATTGTTACTCTTTTGGCATAAAATGCGGGGGGGGGGGGAATCTTTTCACAAAGCAGACCATTTTTAGTTAGGCTAGCTGGTTATTTTGTAATGAGAAGTGCATGCAATATATAGCCTACCCATGACCTTTCTGATCAATAGAGCCCAATATTAAGGACACTTCTCATTTTTATAACTGTTAAATTGAAAACAGCATTTAACGAACAGCAGACGTTTCATGACAAACGGCCATTCTGCTGTTGTATTTTCTCTTTCTTTCCTTTAGAACTTCGGCTTCTTTATATTGTTATAAAAATAACGTATATAAAAAAACTTATAAAAATAAGCAGGGTTAGAAAGAATTAAGTCCTTCTGACAAAGATGATATTTTAAGCAGCACCAGCAGTTTTGAGTTCTGTGGAGGCATAAATGGCTGCAGTAGATAGGACTGACTTTTACCAGCTGAGACCGTTGTGACAGCTGTAACCCTATCTGGATGCAGCAGATCTCACCTTAGTTACTCATACTCTGGTTACATCCAGATTAGCCTTTTGTAACACACTTTAGGAGGGGCTGCCTTTGGAGACAATTTGGAAGTTTCATCTAGTAAAACATGGGACACAGTCTGATACTGCAGGGGGCTAGACATTTGAACAGCCATTTGCATTAACTGCACTGGCTGCCAATTTCTTCTGAGCTCAAGTCAAAGTGTTCATATTGGCCTTTAAAGCCCTAAATGGAAGAACCACCCACATTCATACCAACCTCCCTGAGCTTTAAGATCTTCTACAGGGACCCTGCTTCTTTGACCATCCCCAGCAACAATTCGATTTGTGAGCAGAAGGGACAGGACCTTTTTGTCATGGGCATTTAGTTGTGGAACTCCCTTCCTCAGAATATATGTCTGACTCTCTACTATCTATTAATAAAGCACCAAAGATCTTTCTATTTCAGTCTGTCTTTGATTAAAGTGTGTTTCTGGATTTTAGGCTTAGGTCATTTTTATCTGACTGGCTTTTGATTTTTTTTTATTTCCTAATTTTTGTGAAGCTATTTTAAATATTCAAATATTAAATGTTTTATGCTATTTGAATTGCTATCTTTATTTTAATTTTTGTTTTATTTTATAAGCCACTTTGAAAAAATCTTTTGAAAACAGGCCTATACATTTGATAATATCTAATAACTTCATTGATTAAATATAAGCACATTTTAATATCTCACAAAAATGTCAGATCTTTGTATAATAATTAAATTTCAGGTAGTAAGTCTTTTATATCAGGTTAGCACGTGGTGCTATAATTCCAAATAGTTTCACTACCTTCTATATCATCAGGGATATACACTAGCAGTCAATAAACTACAGATAACAATCTCTTCCTCTTTCTCACTTCTGAAGGGAAGTTTGACCTTTCAACTTCTCTTTCCAATCCAATTTCAACCATTTTATGGTCCTAACATCAGCATTTATACTAAATTAAGAACATAATAAGAGTCATGTTGGATCAGACCAATGGACCATCAAGTCCAGTATTCTGGTCACAGTGCCCAATGAGGTATTTGTACATAGGACATGAGTACAATAGTAGCCTCTTGGTCATGTTCCCCAACAACTGGTATACTTAGGCATAATGCCTCTGATACTGAAGGTCGCATAGAGCCACCAGGGCTAGTAGCCATTGATAGCCAAATCCTCTATGAATTTATTTAATCCCCTTTTAAAGCCATCCAAATTATAGCCATCACTTCATTTTTGAGAGTGAATTCCATAATTTACCTATGTGATGTGTGAAGAAGTACTTCCTTTTATCTATCCTGAATCACTCATCAATCAGCTTCATGGGATGACCCAGGGTGCAGAAGGAGAAAAATGTTTCCTTATCTACTTTCTCCACACCATGTATAATGTTGTACACCTCTATCATGTCTCGCCTTCCAAGCAAAACAGACACAGATGTTCTAATCTTTCCTCACTGGTGAGTTGCTCTAGTCTCTACATCATTTTAGTTGCCCATTTCCACACCATTTCCAACTCTACAATATCCGTTTTAGGTCTGTTGACCAGAACCGTACACAGTATTCCAAGTGTGGTGGCACAACAGATTTGCACAAGGGCAATCTCATGATTCCAAGCCCTCCTGCTGATGTGAGACAATAAAAGACGTCTGCTGTGTAATCTACAAAGCTTTCTTCCATTTCAGTTGGGTTTCAGGCCTGGCTTTGGTACGGAAACAGCCTTGGTCGCCCTGTATGATGACCTATGTCAGGAGAAAGACAGGGGGAGTGTGACTCTGTTGATTCTCCTTGATCTCTCAGTGGCTTTCGATACCATTGACCATGGTATCCTTCTGGGACGACTGGCTAAGTTGGGAGTGGGAGGCACTGCATTGCAGTGGTTCCGTTCCTACTTGGGGGGTTGGCTCCAAAAGGTGGGGCTTTGGGAACACTGCTTGGCCCCATGGATTCTCCAGTATGGGGCTCCGCAGGGGTCAGTCTTGTCCCCCATGCTGTTCAACATCTACATGAAACCGTTGAGTGCAGTCATCTGGAGTTTTGGAGTGTGTTGTCGTCAGTACGCTGATGACACATAGCTCTGCTTCTTCTTTTCATCTACATCAGGTGAGGCTGTGGATGTGCTGAACCAGTGCCTGGCTGCGACAATGGACTGGATGAGGGCTAATAAATTGAAACTCAATCCAGACAAGACTGAGACGCTGTTAGTGGGTGGTTCTGCTGACCGGATGGAGGGTCTCCAACCTGTTCTGGATGGAGTGGCACTCCCCCTGAAGGAGCATGTTCATAGCTTGGGGGTTCTCCTAGAACCATCTCTGTCACTTGAGGCTCAGGTGGCCTCAATGGCACGTAGTGCCTTCTACCAACTTCGGTTGGTGGCCCAGCTACGCCCCTATCTGGACAGGGATAACCTGGCTTTAGTTGTCTATGCTCTGGTAACCTCCAAATTAGATTACTGCAATGCACTCTACATGGGGCTGCCTTTGAAGATGGTTTGGAAGCTGCAGCTTGTGCAAAATGCAGCGGCCAGATTGATAACAGGGACCAGAAGGTTCAAACATATAAGACCTACTCTGGCCCGCTTGCATTGGCTGCCTGTATGTTTCCGAGCCCGATTCAAGGTGCTGGTTTTAACCTATAAAGCCTTACACGGCTTGAGACCACAATACCTGACAGAACGCCTCTCCCAACATGCACCTACCCGTTCACTACATTCAACACCTAAGGTCCTCCTCTGGGTGCCTACTCCGAGGAAACCTCGGAGGTTGGCAACAAGGGAGAGGGCATTCTCTGTGGTGGCCCCCAAATTGTGGAACAATCTCTCCAACGAGGCCCGCCTGGCGTCAACATTGTTATCTGTTTGGCGCCAGGTCAAGACTTTCCTCTTCTCTCAGGCATTTAGCAATATCTGATGAGCCTGAGTCTGTTTTTTTGTTTTTTAGGCTTATAGCTTTTTAAGTTATCATAATGGTTTTAAATGTATTTGTATATTGTATGTTTTGCAGTTTTAATTTTTGTATATTGTTTTTAAATGTTTTAATCTTATGTAAACTGCCCAGAGAGCTACAGCTATGGGGTGGTATACAAATGCAATAAATAAACAAATAAAATATTCAACAAATAAACATCTCTTCTCACCTGAAAGGTGTGTGAGTATTAGGTGCTATCCTCTAAGCTTAATTAGGCGAATAAAGCTAGGCAGTTGCCTTCAACTAAAGCAGGACTATTTCCTACAGTCCAACAGGCACTTTATCTCAGGGAGCGTCTTTTGGGAGAAGACTCTCGCAAGCCACTACTCTAAGGGACCACTTCCCACCTCCTCCCAACCCTGCCCGCTTGACCCTGAGCAGACTCTGGGATCTGTCAACTCTGATGTCCCCTCCCCCTCAGAAAGAGGCTAAGTTCCCAGGAATGGGAGTGAGGAGATGGTGTCAGTGCTGTCTGCATTCTCGCTGATAAGCTCCTGGGAAGATTCATCCTTGACTCCTGAAGAGTCTTAGAGAATCTCCTCCCCTGCTTCCTGAGGTGGCTGGTAAATTTTTGGTCCCCCTTCTCCTCCTTCTTCAGATTATATCCAATTGACCCCCCCCCCCCCCAAAAAAAAAACCTTTCCCCACACTAGAGAGAACAGGCCTGATTCTGACAGGGCAGTATCTTACTGGCAGTTTTATTTTTTGATTCCTTTCCTAATTATGCCTAACAGGGAATTTGCATTTTTCACAGCAGCTGCAACAATAGGTCAACATTTTCATTGAGCTTTCCGCCACAACCCCAATACCTCTTTCTTGGTCAGTCACAACTATCTCAGATCCCATTAGCTGGGATTTTTTCCTTCAATGTGCATCACTTTACATAGTGATGATGGCCGTAATTATGTAAAGTTTTCACAAATAAAAGGGTAGAGTATGAGAGTGCCCCTACATAGGGAGGACATGGAAGTGGTGGCCCTTAGAGATCAGCCCCTGTACCAGAGGACTGAAAACTGACCAGTGTAAATGTTTAAAAAGCGATCAAGCAACCATAGTGTAATTGGACTTCCAAAATGCATTGTAATGGGACTGGTGTTTATTAACTTGTTCATAAATGATCTGGAGTAGGTGATGAGCAGTGAGGAGGCCTAGTTTGCTGAAGACACTGAATTATTTACAACGGTTAAAACAAAAGGGGACAGCAAAGAGCTCCAAAACTACCTCTCTAAACTGTGGGAACGGGCATTAAAAAGGCTAATGTGGTTTACTGCAAGCAAGTGTAAAGTGATGCATATTGAAGCAAAAAATAAGAAAACAGAAATATAGCATTCCCTTTGGTCAATCTTAAAAGCACTCTTAAATACTTTTTATTCATGACTACTACTCCCACTTTACAGATGGGGAACTGAAAAAGAGGTATGTAATTGACATAGCGCCATATAGCAAAATGCATGGCTAAAAAATCCCATGCACGCCACAAATTTAAGTGAGAGCAGAAGATCATGCGTTAGTTATTCGTATATGTTTTGGTAGAGATGGAGAGTTTGATCTATATTAGCGATAGTCAGACAGAACTAGGACTGCAGTTATGCTAGACTATGAAAAGGCCAGTGAGATTTCACAGGTGAGTTGGGATTTATTTATTTATTTATTGCATTTTTATTCCGCCCAATAGCCGCCTAATTTTACAAAAATTAAAACCATAAAAATCATTCAAAATATAAAACAACAACAGTATAAAATTTGGTGAGGAAGAAAAAATCCAAACATTCCTCCAGGCAAAAATTTTGCAACTTTTCTTTCTGCCCTAATGAGTCCCCCAGGTTTTCCTATCCCATTCTCCTTCACAAGAAGCACCAAATGTCTTCCCTGCAAGATGCCAGATTAATAGATACTTTTTCATTTTCGATTAACCCATTAATTCAACAAAGACCCTGTTGGGTGTCAGGTGCTTCGTAGACAATTCACAGGGCTGGCCCTGTGAATTGTGGACTGAAGACTTGGCAATTTGTCATGAGAAAATGTATCTCTGCTTCTCTGTTATGTGCTTATCTCAAATGGTAGGCCGAAGGCCTTGAAGGTTCTCTGGGAATTAAACTATGTTTTGCAAAGGTGGGGGCTATCTTCCTCACACTGTGGCGTCATCAGAAGAGGTTGAACCGTGCCGCCCTGTTGGCACGTGAGTTTAGATTACAGGCCTGAAGCCCTGTCTATCAAAGTAGCTTAGAATTGCCCAGCCTCCACACTATATTACCTTGGTCCTGAGAGTAATTCCTTTGCTAGGAATTATCTCGTCTATCCTCTTGCTGCTCTGCTGCTGCTGTGAGTTACTATCTGATTTGGAATTGTGAGATGCACTCTATACATGTTCTGTTGCTGTTTGGACTTGTTACTTCTAAAGAACTCTGCCATGAAAAGTGCACTGTGGCTTTTCATAGATTTGGACTTGAGATTACTGTTCTGGATTCGTGTTCTATAGCTTGCTGTCTCCCTCCATGGAGCCAAAGTTACGGGCAGAGGGAGGCAGAAGCTGATCGTTGCTGTTCTGAAACTCGTGTGTGTGTGAGACCTGTGAGAGGACCTTCCTCAGAGCTAAAGCTACGTGAATTGGGAAGGCTCCCTAGGTCGAAGAGGTTCATTCCCTGGCTTCTGGCTTCCGTGGTCAGCTCAGCGTTCCCTGACAGGCTGAGTGAAGATTTAGTTGCCAGTTGACCGATATACTACTGTTAGGAGGCCTAATCCTAGAGTCTCTCTATGTTCCAGAGGATTCCAGTGCAGCGTGGCCGCTCCTGCCCTCTAAGGACTAGAGTTAATCTCTAAATGTCAGTCCCTGAGTGAGTGCTGTTCTCATTAAGCCGTTCTACCTGAAAGCTGTGTGGTCCGTCTTCAGCTTCAAGTGTGTGTTTGCAGAAATGAAACCGTTATGCTTTGAATTCCGTGCGATTACAATAAAAGAAATCTCACTGTTATTGTTGTGTATCAGTGTACCTGAAGTCGTGAGCAAGAACTTTAGAGAGTTAGCCAGAGTCACGACAGACCCTTTCCCGCCCTGCCGGTACGGCTTGGGTGGAAGCGGGCCGTTGCAGGCGGGGGAGAGGGGAAAGAACGGCTCACGTGATACTGGCCGCGTGCACTCTTTTGGCCTCTTTTCGTTCTGCCCCCCCCCCTCCTGCCCTTTGCTAGTATGAGATTAGCCAGTCGCCCCCTTTGTGTGTGTGGGGGGGGGCTGAGTAGGAATTTTACCTGCCACAAATTGGCTCTAGTGTACAGGGTTTTTTTTGCCTACTCCATACTGGAAATTGAAGGTTAGACGAGGGTGGTTAAATAGGTTGATCGGCTGGCAGGGTTGTGCAGGAATCCTAGAATATTGGATGAGGTCAGTGAGCATTCGTTGGGCACCTTTATGGTGATTGGCGGGTTTGGAGGCCTGGACCTCGGGGGCTGTGTGGCTCTCAACCCAGGATACAGCCTGCATTTGGGAACCTCACTGTCTCGTCTACTGGGAGTTATGCGGCTCCCGGCGGGGACGACACGGAGTGGTTTTCCCCAAGTACACATGTGTAGCTTAAGTCAGGAGCCGGGTTTTATCTGACTTCTGACTTGGCCGGGTGGCTCGCCCATTACACAGTCTAGTTGCCTGGAGGAAGGTGTGTTGGATTCCCGCACTCTCACATGCAAATCATGGGAGGGGTGAGTTATCCAAGTTTAATAAAGAAGCTCTATTTAACCCCATGCACTGGTGTCTGTGTCGTTATTTCCTCACTTCTCCCTCTGTCCGCAACAATGATTTCTCAAGCGAACCTGACATTCCTAACTCACTAAACAAAATCATCTGACACTATCCAAATTGCTTCAACTGGGTAATGTGGAAAACTGCAGAAATAGGACTAAATACATGCAATGAAGTTTTAAAAGGCAGAGGAGAAGAGGGAAAGGGGATAGGGAAGAAAATATTAAATTGGCAATAATGCAGTCATTACTGTAGGGACAAATTAAAAAGCACATAAGATCATATGTTCTAATTAGCAACAGGTCAAGTAAAAATGATGAAGAGCTTGAACAAAGGAACCAGTTTACTTCTTTTTTTTTCTTTTTAAGGAACGATTTGGATTTGTTCAGTTCTTGGGCATAAGCACAAAAATACCTGCAGAAAGAAGTTCATTATAGAACTCGTGGTAGTAGAATGGGAAGAAATTGAGATATCTCAGTATAGTGAAGCAAGTCTAAAAAAGAAACACTTAAAAACATGCAAAGATGTATGCTTTCTGGTGGCCATGATTTAATAGTTAATCATGAACAACAATGTCACAGAATACAAACAAGACTCCTTATCTATTAAAATGGAGTATTTCTAAAGATGCTTCGCAATTTTGTGTACATCTGATTTCTATACTATGCTGCATCTATATTAAGCTGAGTATCTTTACTGATATATACTATATTAATGAATTAATTTCTGTCATAAAATCACACTGAAAGATGAAACATATATAAAAGGAGATCATAGTATGTACCAGATGTTACAAATTCTCTAGAGACTGGAAATTCAACACCAGGTGGTTATGTCAGCCTAATGAAGCAACATCTACACTCTCCAGGGACGTAAAGGGTGGTTGGGGGCTCTCAGATATTGCTTAAAAATTAAAATATGCCATTTGTTAGGCATCAACTGAAGAGTTTGAAATCCTGCTATTTGTATAATGGAACCATATATGTATTTAATTTACACAGTATCATATGAGAGTTTTTGCTGAATGTTTGAGTTTGCTTTCATTCAAAGTTAGCCATGTCAGTTACCAGAGTTTACAGTGGGCCAGACTGATTTTGATTAATAAAACAGTAACTAAATCATGTTACCTAAAATTAAAATTGAGTTTCTTTCAACACACACACACACACACACACACACACACACACACACGTGTGCTTATGTGTTAAAGGCCATACAGCCAGAGTTCAGGTCACTGCCATAACAATGAACTTCAATAAAACTAACTGAACATAAAGTGTGACCTTTGGCAATCCCTAATGAACTTAAGGGCATCTAAATATTTTTTCTTATCATTGAGTATAGCACTCTAAGTTATTGCAGTGATGTGGGCTACATGGCATGACCTCATGCAATTGAATCCTGCTGTATCATGTTCTGTCTTGATTTCAGGGGAAAATGTGAGCTTTAACTATCCAAAATGTCAAATAAAATGAACCTATCTTGCTAAATTTTGGCATAATCTAAATACCGTTAAGAGTGAACTTCATTTCGAAAGTCTTATCAAACGGTAGGGGCATGGGAGTGAAAATATAAGGTTGTACATATAAGACAAAACTCATGGGTAAACTGCCTGGCCACATGTCTGTCCTCAAGAAGCCTGTTAATTGAGCACAGTGCTATAATTGAGCTCATATAAAACAATAATAATAATAATAATAATAATTTATTTCTTACCCGCCTCTCCGTTTGGATCGAGGCGGGGAACAACAAAGCATGGCCAGTGTCTTTAATTTCCTTCCATCTTTCTTTAGTTGAATATATTGGTCAGCAGATGAAGGCAACCTAGTGCCCTCTTGCTTTAAACTACAACTCCCATAATTCTTGACCGTTGGTCATGCTAGATGGGGCTTATGGGAGTTGTAGGGTGCTTCTAGACAGAGGGCTCCTAGTGATACTGATCAAAAGTCATTCTGTAACTATTCTGTCTTTTCTTCCTTAACAGTTTTTTTTTGTGGAACAAAACGTAGAAGGAGTTCCAAGCTGAAGATGTCAGCATTTGACAGCATGACAAAAGCCTCATCTGGAAATAGTCATAGTCTAAAAATCAATTGAAGGGCTTCTGAAGACAGCCATGTGGCTCAGTGAGTTTGCCCATGAGCATACAACAAGGTCTGTAGGTGTTTTTTGCCTCATTATGCACAACTTAATAGAACTGAGTGATAGTCTCCACATAACCACCTCACCATTTGGGACAACCTGAATCAGCATTCAGTCAATCTACATGTTGCAGAGTACAACATAAGCTAACCTTAAACATGCACCACTCAGAGATTGAAGGAACTGATCATAAGCTGCCTTATACTGAATCAAACCACTGGTCCGTCTAGCTCAGCATTGTTGATAATGACTGGCAGTGGTTTTCCAGGATTTCAGGCAGGAATTTTTCCAGCCCTACCTGGAAATGTCAGGGATTGAAATTGAGACCTTCTGTATGCAAAGCATGTGCTCCACCACTGAGCTACGGCACCCTGTTGGGCCAATGGAGCTTCAGGTATGTCAACTTTTAAGGACATTTCTAAATGTTGCACTTGATGTATCAAGCTGAGAGAGGTTGTTCTGAGTTATTTGATACAAATGAATTATCTATTTACAGGAGGGAAATTCTTTGTACCTTCATTCAGATTTTCAAAAGGAACCTGTAAGTTATGAGAAAGAGAATGCCCTTTCTAAGTAAGAGGAAAGTAATTCAGTGAAAGTAAAATATTACTTAATGCTTTTAAAGAGTGGGTAAAACCCAACAATGACCTTTATCTTATGGTACTGAATAAAAGTCAGAGTTGCCAGATCACCTTTTTAGTGGATGTTACTGCCAAAACCTGTCCCATCTTCATGATTAAATGTAAACAGAAAATGGCTAGAACCCAAATCTTTCTCTCACTCGCATGCTCTCTTTCTCACATACACCTCTTAGTTGTTAACGTCCGAGCCTAGCATACTTTAAATTAATGCAGTTTATATACTTCAGCATACACTTTGTACTCTCTCTTATTGAGACTGAGTTAGATGGATTAAGTCTGACTTGGTATAAGGCAGATTCCAAGGTTCCTACTCTGGGATGTGGAAAAATGGAAGGGGACTTAAAAGTTGTCTTCTATGTCTTCTCAGAAAACTGCACTTCCAAAGCTTATAGGTTAAATGATAACGCTTTGAAAAGTATGGAATCAAGTTTGATTGATTTAAATAATTTTGGACATTCTAGATTTCTCAGTCCAATAGTTATAGGCTGTAAGAGACCAGAGACAATAAAGTTATTGTTAACTGAATTATTATGCTACCCTTGTTCACTGGCATAGTTAATGCAGTGTTTCCATATTATATCCAAAACATTTATTAATATATTGCATTTAATGTACTTTTTTATAAACTCCAAGCTCCATACTAGTATTACTTTTTAGCCAAACTGATCTTTTCCAAACTTGTGTTTCCAACAATGAATACCTTGGGGCCCTATCTACTTAGTGAAATTTTAAAAGGCCTCCTAGATAATTCCCCCCCCCCCCCCCATACCTCTGATATACTGGTGTCTTGAATGTCTATTGGAAGACAAAGGGATTAACAGATCTGAGTAAGTTTTGCTATCTACACAGTAGAAGGATATACAAATCCTGTGCAGATAGGACACCTGAAAGAACCCAAGGGCTGGTCAACACATTAAAAAAGAATAACATGCTGCCTCCTTGAGACTGTATTACTTCATAATGCGGGTAGGGGGTTGCTTGGTTCAATATCCCCAAGTAAAAATCGTCCTGCCCAGAAAAGCTACCATAACAAGAAATGGGCAAGCAATGCCTTCTTGACATGCTACTTTTCTTTGTTTGACAACATTTAGATATGGAAATTGCCACCTGCTTTCTGAAAAGTACAGACCCATATGCTTCTCTAAGTATATAATCAGCTCTAAACATGTGGGATCTGCAGCAAAATGTTGCAGTGTGAAATGCTTCAGTTCAGGGTTCCAGCCAGCCAGCCATGCCCTTCCATTCTCCCTCCATTCCAATCTCCCCCCCCCCCCCAGGCTTTCCATCCACCCCTCTCCCCGAGTCATTCATTTATTTACTAATCACATTTACCTGGCTGGTACCAGATGATAATCATCAATTCAGATTTTTGACACTTGTACTATGGGGTCCCATAGGGCTTCAACTCCCCCCCCCCCAGTTTAACATCTATATGGACCTGTTGGGAGAGGTTATCCAAGGATTTGGAGTAAAGTGTCAGCAATATACAGATGACACCCCCAGTTCAATTTCTCCATGTCAACCAATCAAGGTGAGGCAGTGGCAGAGATGACCCATTATCTGAGCTGAATATTGGGCTGGATACATGCCAATAAATGGAAGCTCAATTTTAATATGATTGAGGTAATGTGAATGTATAGTTCCTTGGTCCAGGAAGGGAGGATTCTGTCTGTTTTGGATGGGGTTGCACTTTCCCTGAAAGATCAGCTTCACAGCTTGGAAGAACTTCTTGACTGAGCTCCATCAGTTGAGGTGGGATGTTTTTCCAGCTAAGACTGGAACACCAACTGCAACCAATCCTAGATGGGGATGGTCTGGCAACAGCGATCCATGCTCTGGTTAAACTACTATAATATGTTGTATGTGGGGATGCCCCTGAAGATGGTCCAGAAGAGGCAGTTAGTTCAAAATACAGCAGCCAAGGTTTGAACTCGGATAGGTCACTATAACATACCTAGCTATATAGGGGTGGCTGTAAGGGGTGAAGGAGGCCACACATATTTTCTCTCAACACAGCACACCACCAATGGTGACAACATCCAACATTTTGAACCATGGTAAGACACACTTTTTCAGTTTAATTCGGCAAGCCTCCCCCAGCCTGGAACCCTCCAGATGGTTTGTACTACATCTCCCAGCATTTCTGACCATTGACCATGCTGGCTGGGCTTCATGGGAGTTGAAGATCAAAACATCTGGTGGGGGGACAGGTTGGGCAAGGCTGACTTATACATTCCAAACACCATTTTTCTTATTTCTTTCTTTTTGCTCCAAACACCAACTGCTGCAAACTGCTCCTTTATCAAGGCTGAGTTTTGCTGACAATTCTCATTTCAAAGACCAGACAAGCAATTCCTTTGAAATCTCTGTGCAACAAATGGTATACCTAAATGGAGGATTGGGGTGGCTATAAGCGTGATGGAAGACACCTACCTTTTCTCCTAGCACAGCACAGTACCAAGTGTGACAGCATGTAACCCTTCTGAACCAAACAAGGAGGAAGTTCGATTGTTTAGTTACATGTTAAATACTTATAACACATTGCTTAATAATCCTTAGGGACTCTGCAACAGGGGATGAGTGTCAAGGATGCTAAGCCCTCCCACTGAGTAATGAGGTAACAGAGATTTACTGTGCAATCCACAAACTCAGCTAATAGCAACTCTTCACCTCTGAAGCAACTACAGAAGATAAGAGCTGTCCTCTAGACCTATTTAGCAAAGCAAATCTTTTGGTAAGAGAGCTACTGAAAGCAAGGTAGTTTTCCCACAGTGCTTGGATGGCTTTTTCTGAGCTCCTGCCTTCAGGAGGGATCCTTCTGACCAGCAGCCAATCTAGTGTGACTCCTCCCACCTCCTCCTCTCAACTTGGCCGTGAGCTCTGCCATCTATCAATCCCCAAACTCCCTCCCACTTTGACAGAGCCCAGGTTCCCAAGAGAGGGGGGAAGATGGTCTCTGAGCCTGGCCCTCCTCCTCGATAAGCCCCTGGAAAGGTTCTTCATTGGCTCCTAGCAAGTCTTGGGGAATTTCCTCCTCCACATCCTGTCTCTGCTGGGCTTCTTCTAATGTTGTCTCCAAATCTGAATCAGTATCCGAAATCCAGAGGGCCTGAGCTCACCCCTGACAATGAGTGGCATACTAGATGACCCACCAGCCCAACTGAACATTAGTTGCCACTGACTGAGTCTCAAAGTCAACATTTTAAAAATTCAGGCATACAAAAATTAACATAAAATTCTTTGCACACTGAAAACTGGTTTACTATGTGCAGGAATTTATTTATTTTGTATGAAGGAGCATATATGTGAGCCCTCACCTACCATCAGAAGTGATACAGCTCATTCACAGATTAACCACCTCAATGAGACTATTCCTCAGTTCCTATCTATAAAATGGAACTAAAATTTCCCCACCCCATTGGGTTATGAGAATCAACAAGAGCAGGAAGATTTTAAAAAGTTATGTTACAAAAACTTTATCTGCAAAAGCACTTATTGAAAATGTAATGCCCTCATACTCCAGAGAGCAGATACATATATTACACACTTTTCAAAAGAATTATATTTGGTGCCAATTATGCTGTCCTTCAATATTACATAGTTTTTCTTAATTTTTGCACAAGTCTAAAATGGCAATACTTACAAATGTTAGTTCCTATTTTAAAAACACAGTTCTCGTCCCTGAACAGCAATTTATTAAATGTTTCTCTTGTTTGTAGTCACCCTTTCTTCCTGGCTCACATGGGCTTTATTTCCCACCCTTCTCAATATGATGTTTTCCAAGCATGTACCACGTGAATTGTTCATATAAATAGAGCAAATTAAACTGTCTCCACATATATCCTATCACATTTGTAGCCCTGATTTCTCTCCTTTACACGTGGTCAAGACACCGTATTATCTCCCTGCAGAGGTTGACCTCAGGATATTAGATTCTGCCACACAGCTCTCTTGTACTAAACTGAGGGGAAACACTTAATCACCCCCTGCCTTTTCAGGGAAAAACCAACTTTAAATTTGCCATGATGAAAAATCAATAAAGCAGTAATTGCTTGGCTTATCATTGTGTGGAGGAACAAATTGGGAAGCGAAGCTTAGCATCCACACAGATTTCAGTGAAACACGTGGAGTTTCAGGATCACTAAGCTAGAAAAGGAAAAGGTCTCAGAGCAATAATTAAATCTACTCATGCTGATTTTCTGCCAAATTTATTTCCCCAGTGTATATAAAATGTTTCACTGCTTACTAGCTAGGCATAACTAATCAATTCAACACTGGGCCAACACACATGAGAAACAAAAATGCAAATCCAGGAATGAAGGCATCAGGATAACATATTCCTTTAATTATTAGTCAATTTTATTTTTTAAATTCAAAGGAACACGTCCTTATTTAGCTCCATTCCTTTGATATTTCAGATTACTTTTACAAATGTCTTTTCCCTATAATTCTCTCTAAGTATTTTACACACTGATTCATTCCAGGTACCAAAATAGTGCTATCACTGTCAGATATTTTAATCATCTTCCACTTCACATTTTCCAAACTGTGTGTTTTCATGAGCTCCATTTTAATAAATCAAGAAATCTTTTAATTGTATTATGCATGATATATTAAAACCAACCATTTAAGTATCTCACAGCAATAATCCAAATGCTTGATTTTTAATATGGAAAGGACAATTTTCATTTATATTGTACCTTACTATATTGTGGCTACATATTTTATTTACTTTGAGCTTTACTACCTAGGCCTAGAGTTTAAAGAAAATCAGGACTGCCAATAAAGCTGTCATAAATCCTGATGCCATCATAAATACAATTTGAACACTGTTTTCAGTGAGACCCAAATTAAAACACCCTCTGGTATTGAAAACATTCTTGTAAAAGTGGTGTATTTTTATTAATAGACCTAATTTCATACAGCAAATTAGCACAGCTTCAACAAAAATGCAATGTAGTAGCTCTGTCAAATCTAAATTAGGAGGGAGATCTCTCATGCATCCCATTCTATGTTACAAGAAAATATTTTTGTGAGACAGTCCTTCACTGGCTATAGGGACTGTGGTAATTAAAACATTTAAAGTAGCATAAGCCCCCTAGTCACTAATATGTAGCTCAGGTCAGCTGTCTGTAGATTCTAATTTGTCCTCCATTTGTATTCATGACAGGAAAATGCTGCATATGTAACAGCAAACCAGCAGGAGGGTGTATTGGTGAGCTTGGAGGTCAAATAATTTGATTTCTGAGCAGATTACATGTAACATCCAACATCTAATCTCACACCTGATTTGGCAATAAAATTACAATAAAAGTAATGTTAAGACACCATTACTAAAGGGCAGATAAAAGAATAACCTTTCTTCATGAGCTGGAAAACAATATGCTTATTTATACCACAGATTTTGCTTAGTATAGCAATGAAGCTAAAGCTTTTAGAATCCTTCATTCCCAGAAACCTGCCGCGTGCAGAGTGCTCCTTTAAGACTTGAAAGGGGCAGGGAAATTTCATTACATTTATTTTTAAAGTGAACTACAACAAGCCAAAGGAGGAGAAATAAAATGTGAACATGCAAAATTTTAGGCATTTCAATTACAAATTACTATTTCTGCTTGACAAATAGCTTTTGCTGGATGGAGTAATTTTACAAACTATATATTCAAATAAAATATTGCTAGGTGAAAAAGTTATATAGGCAGTTAAAAAAATATAAGACAACATGCATATCTCATATTTCCTTCAGAAGTTAACTTTCACACTTACAGAATGTTATGGTATCCCATTTTTCTATGTTATTTTAACATGAAAATGCTTGCGAATCATTACATAAGATCATTTGGTTTCAATCTGGATTTCAGCTCAAATTATGCTTCAAATAAATTATACTAACAGATTTCTTGATATTGACAGTGCGTCACTGAATCTAATGAGTAAAAAGTATTACTATTAAGTCCCTCTTTGAATATATCTTAAATCTCTATCTGTTGTTTCCCCTAGTGTTGAGATGTATTGCAAACTGCACAGAGCAGAGCCCTGACTTTCTAGTCATGCTATTCTTTAAAGCATTATGGACATTGATGATGATGCATTTATTTATAGAACACTGCTTCTCTTCAAAACTTCCCAGCTAACTGGGCTGGCAATACTTTCAGTTCAAAGCAGAAGGCCTTGATATCCTACAAAGGATGCTACAGACACAACTTCCTACTCCAGACTGTGATACCATCCACCGCTTCCAGAAGGAGGGTGTCACGGACTGGATTGATCTCAATAATGCTGTCAGCTCCATCCTGTACCACCACATCTTCAAAGCCCAGGCTACGTTTGGTATGCAAAGGGAGTTCCTTGGCCTGCTCTGAGAACTATATGATGGGTGCAGCTCTACCACATGAGCCATGGAATGGGAGACTGCCGAGGTCTGAATCCTCTGTAGGGTAAAGCAGGGCTGTCCAATCAGCCCCATTATCTTCAGTCTTAGCCAGGACATCTCAGAATAAATTCTAAACCTGAATATTACTGTATTTCACCAAATGTAAGACACCATCGATTGTAAGATGCACCTTAATTTCAGGGCCACCAACAGGGAAAAAGCTTTGTGTTGATTCTAAGATGCACCTTAATATCAGCACCCCTTCCCGCACCTCCATCGCCGTCACCCGTCTTCGCTGCCACTGCCACCGCTGCTCTGCGCTACTGCCAGCGCTCGCCTTGGCCTGTAAAGGCATCGTTCCCAGTAACAAGGCGAGCGTTGCCAGCAGCGCGGAGCAGCGGGGGCGGCAGCGAGGATGGGCGACGGCGATGAAGGGGGGAGAGTTAGGGCCCCGTAAGTCCCCCCTCCCCCTTATCTTGATCGCTGCTGTCTCAGCCTGGGAAGGCTTCAGTACTGGGAAGGAGGCCGCGATCTCCCAAGATCGTGGCCTTCTTCCCAGTACTGAAGCCTTCCCAGGCCGAGGCAGCAGTGATCAAGGTAAGTGGGGAGGGGGGACTGCTGACTGGTCTTGTGGGGTCCCTCGGGACCTGCTGTGGCGAGTTGCTGGGGGGGGCATGCAGAGCCCTAGTGCCTTCTACAAAACGCGGGAAAAATCCCGCAATTGCAAGACACCATTGATTCTAAGACGCACCCCATTTTTACATGGGAGAAAAAGTGTGTCTTAGAATTGATGAAATACGGTAATAGAAATGAAGCAATCTCTCAGCAACCTGTCAATAGCTATTGAAAAGATTAAGGATTGTTCATCATACAAGACCTTTATGAACTACAAAGAGAGAATGGGAACTTGGGAACTTTCACACTTTACCAGAACATAGTAAATCTTACCTTTGGAAGACATTTTTTCTAAAACTAGGTAATACAGCACCTCTTATTAACTTCAAAATAAGAATGTAAGGTAATGGTTAAGGGCCAGACTACATTGACACAGGAGATCTGTGATAGTCTCTTCCAAAGTTTAAAAGCAGCTATAGGAATACAGTGGAATGAGCTCAGAACAGCAGTGCTGGAGGAGGAAGTACCTAACAAACAAAAATCCCACTTAACCCCAACCAAAATCCACTGGTCAATAGCTTTGCTGGGAATGGGGGGAAAACTATATTGCTACAAGGAGGAGAATGAATGGCACAGGATGGAAACACAACCTCCCTTAGCACTTTCTGTCCAAGCCCCTTCCCCCAATAATCTAATCACAGATCTCCCATGCCATACATAATTTACCTAAGACATAATGGACTGAAAGGATTTTTGGGCACACTGACTGGGCTCCAGCTTCATAAAGAGACATCCAAATGAGGAATAATGAATCACTTCAGTTACCGACCCCCTCCATACACACACACACACACACTGACTAGATAAATGCATTTTACAGTCATGAAAAAGGTATTACATTTACTGATGCCCTAAATGACTGTTAGTCATGGAATCAACCAGAAGGGAGGTGACCCTGGATGTAATATTACGTGGTACCACCCAGGACCTAATGTGAGACCACAATGCTATCCGATTTCATATATACATAAATGGAAAATTCCTAAGGAAGTCCAACAGTTACATTTGACTTCAAATGAGGAAACTTCTCTACAATGAGGGAACTGGTAGAAAGGAAGTTGAAAGGGGGAGTCAAGAGCGTTAAATCACTTCAAAATGCTTGAAGGTCACTCAAAACCACAATAATAGAAACTCAGCTAGAATGTATACCATAGGTTAGGAAAGATAACACCAAGTCCAATAGGTCATCAACATAGTTAATGAACAGTGCCAAGAAAGCTAGCAGAAACAAGGAATCTTCCTTCTGAAAATGGGAGCCTTGCCCAAATGACAAGAACAAGAAGGAGCACAAACTAAGGCGGCCTTCACAGTGCCAGGTTGCCGCCACTTTTGAGAAAACCCCACACTTTAGGCTAATCCCAAAGCAGAAGGCAGCGTGGGCTTTCCAGCAGCCATTCAAGGGGTGCCTTCTGCCTGAGAATGCCTCCACCTTGACGTCAGAATGAGGTCAGATGGTGGAAGGGCCATGTTCACCTTGCTCCACCGTGAAAAGTCAGGGTCAGTCCTCGACTTTTTAAATCTGCAGCTTCGCAAGAAAGCCCTGTGGTGACTACTGTGTCATATAACTGATACAGCACCACCGCACAGTCACTGTGGGGCTTTTAAAACGTATTGACAGCCCCTTCCACAAAGAAAATGGAGACGGACAATAATAGATGAAAAAAGGGATTTTGAGGAGTACATTGCTAACAACATAAAGGTTGAAAAAGAATTCAATAAATAGAAAGAGGAACCAGCCAATGAATTAAAGGAGTACTAAAGGACGATAAGGAGATTGCAGAGAAGCTGAATAAATACTTTATATCTGTTTTTCACTGCAGAAGTTATAGGACAGATACCTGCATCTGACCTGATGTTTTCAGAAAGGGGATCTGAGGAACTGAGGCAAATAGTGGTGACAAAAGATGAAGTTCTCAACCTTAATTATAAATGGAAAGCTAATAAATCACCAGGCCCAGATGGTATCCATCCTAGAGTTCTTAAAGAACTCTTCTAACAAAAATATGTAACATGTCCCTAAGATCAGTCTATGTACCAGTGGACAAGAGAATGGCAAAAGTAATGTCAATTTTTTAAAAGGAATCCATCAGGGATCCAGGAAATTACAGGTAGGTTAGTTTAATGTCTGTTCTGGACAAAGAGGTTGAAAGCATTAAAGATAAAATTAGTAACAATATCAAAGGACAAAATCTGTTGAAAAAGAATCAACATCGCTTTTGCAAAGGTAAGTCCTGTCGGACTAACCTTTTAGAGTTCTAGAGAGTGTCAATAAACATGTGGTCAGGGGTGATCCAGAAGACATTGATTACTTGTTCTAAAAGATCTTTGACAAAGTCAATCACCAAAGTGCCCTGAGCAAACTTACCAGTCATGGAATAAGAGGAGAGGTCCTCTTATGGATAAGTAACTGGTTAAAGGATAGTAAGCAGAGTAGAAATAAATTCTCCCAATGGAGGGATGTAAACAGTGGGGTCCCACAGGGATCTGTATTGGGACCTATGCTTTTCAATTTGTTCATAAATGATTTGGAATTGGGAGTGAGCAGTGTGGTGGCAAATTATGCCACCAAATTATTTAGGCTGGTTAAAACAAAAAGGGATTGTCAAGAGCCCCAAAAGGACTTATCCAAACTGGGAGAAGGGGCATTAAAATAGCAAATGCAATTCAATGTAAGGAAGTGTAAAATTATGCACATGGGGGGAAATTCCCAACTTTACCTATAAGCTGCAGGGACCTGAGCTAGTGGGGACTGAACAAGGGGTTGTGGTTGACAGCTCAATGAAAATGACAAACCAATGTGTAGCTGCTGTGAAAGAGGCAAATTCCATTTTAGGCATTATTAGGAATGGAACTGAAAATAAAACAGCCAATATTATACTGCCTTTATACAAATCTATTGTGCAACTGCACCTAGAATACTGCATACAGTTCTGTCACCACATCTAAAAAAAGATATTGTAGAGTTGGAAAAAGTGCAGAAAAGGGCAACTAAAATGATCAAGCAGCTGCAGCAATTCCCCTCTGAGGTTACAATATCTGGGACCGTTAAGAAAACTTAGAGAAAAGGTGAGTGAGAGGAAACATGATAGAGGTGTACAAAATTATGCACGGTGTGGAGAAAGTGGATATTTTTCTCCCTCTATCATAATACTAGAGCCTAGGGGTCATCCCATGAAAATGAATGGTGATTCACATCAGATAAAAGGAAGTACTTCTTCACACAGTACATATTTAAACTATGGAATTCGATACCACAAGAGGTAGTGATGGCTAGGGATGGGAGAAATCGCTGAGTGCTCGCATGGCTCGCAAGGCCTCGACAAGCATTCAGCAGCCGCCTGCTACGTTTCCCCCTTCCACACGAATGGAAGCCGCCATTACCATGAAAGGGGAAATGCGCACTTTCCAGAGCCTCCGGGAATCGCGCTGTTGTGCTTCAGTTTGAGGCATTAAGCAGAAAGGAGGAACAGCTCAGCCTGGGAGTGTTTGGAGGGTGGCCCTTCACAAGAACAGGCAGAAGCTAGCTGAAGACAAGTGCAGCTGGCAGCAATTCCCAATCACCACCATCCCCATAAAACACATGCCAGAACCCAGAAGCGATGCTGGAAGCAACTATTGTTCTTGGTGCTTCATCTTTGTCACTTGCATACCAGCTCCTTGATCTTGCCTGGACATATCCTGACCTTGGACCGGACTATGACTACTCTTTGGTGCATTCCTGAACCCAGTATTGTTTGAGCCAGTTTCTGACGGATACTTTGACTTTTGACCACGGACTGTGTATTGACGTTTTCCTCCTGTTTATCGAGTTTAATGCTGGTGATTTACGACACATGCGTATCTTCCCTCTGCACCAATGGGGGCCTTAAAGGCCCTATTAATGCAAGGGTAACAGTTGGTGCAGGGGGGGAGAAACACGCAATTTTCAGAGGCTCCAGAAATTGTGCATTTCCCCCTTCCATGCTAATTAGTGTGGAAGGGGAAAACTCACAATTGTGGCAGTGGCTGCTGAGTACTTGCCAAGGCCTCGCGAGAGCTGAGTGGTGCTTCACGCTTGCTGCTGGAGCGTCTGACTGGGTTCGTGACAACCCTAGTGATGGCCACCAATTTAGATGGTTTAAAAGGAGATTTTAAAAAATCATGGATGATATGGCTATCAATGGCAACTAGTCCTGATGGCTATATGCTACAGTATTGCAGGCAGTATGCCTATGTACACCAGTTGTTGGGGAACATGTGTGGGAGGATGCTACTGCACTTATATCCTACTTATGGTTTTCCTGCGGGCAGTTAGTTGGCCACTGCGTGAACAGAATGCTTGACTAGATGGACCATTGATTGGTCTGAGTCAGCATGGCTCTTCTTATGTTCTTAATGAAAACAGATCACTTTCACATAAAACAATTTACACTGGGATCTTAATACACTCCTGATATAACTTCTTATATGAAAGCTTCCAAACTTGAAAGTGCTTAATCACCTGCTGAGTACTATTGAGATGACAGACTAAGTCAGAGGAAGCTACATTCTACTTTGAAGTTAGGATGTCCATGAAGCGCAGCTGAGTTATCAAGTTTTACTTTCACATAGTGTTCTTTTAAATACCTCTCAATTTAGCTTCATGTGAAAGTAAAACTACAGAAAACTACCCAGATGCCTTGAAAGCATTATAGAATGTAATGGAAGGATAATGGAAGCACTCCAGTTCTCACTTACTACCATTCCAAGAGGAGAGGTATTGGCCTAGAGGTGGAGGTAACTTTAGTGGCTTTACCTTTCTCCACGATGGACACTGCTAAATGTGAGAAGCATATATGCTTATTATAATACTTACACACAGTGTATCTGGATATCATAATTAGAAAATTAACATAAAAGAACAGATTTCCTTCAGATGTAATGAGTGCCGTGTGTGCTTTGAAGTTCAAGGGAAAAAAACTTCAACCATTTTTAACACATCATTAAACTGAAAAGTTTATTAAATGTGAACATCTAAAATCACCTCTGCTTAAGATAGTGAAAATAAAATAAAATTATTAACTTAAAATCTATGAGGCTAATTATGTTCTGTATTTTCAGTTTTGTAATGCACATTAGGAAAATTCAGTTTATTATGTCAGTCAATTGCTTGTGCATTAGACACCTAGTTGAAGAAGCTCACAGTCACCCAAAGGTGCAATTTGACTGCACACACCAAATGCTGACATGTGGAGAATAAGAAGACTTGGAGATGAGATAGTATGGTTTTGGGGATTAATAAAGACAGAAGAGGGCTCTGCTCTTGCATTATCTCTATTTCTGTGGCATAAAGATTACATACCCCAACCCACTGATCTCAAGTGTTTCATGTTCTGCTATACTTGTGTTTCATTCAAGGAAGTATTCCAAGATATGAAATAATAAGACTCTAAAGTGAGTGCCCCATCCAGACAGAGAAGCATTTGTAGTTGTTATTCTGAACAAGGATGGGGAAGAAAATAGTGTGTCATTCCAAAGATGGGAAACGTCCACCGTCCATGCCAGAAATGTAGATGTGTCTGATGGGAGTTCCCAATCAGGTTGAATATCTGGATAAACCAGTTCTGGAGCACCTGCATGGGCAGGTGAGCTAGTATGACTACAGACATTGTGGCCACCATGAAGTCAAGTAACCTCTGGAACTGAAAGACAGTGGTGTCTTTCTGATGCTCCACTTCTCCTGCAAGGCAGGCCAATATTGATGAACAATATGGAGGGAGGAATGTCTAACCCATGTCAGAATGGAGAACCACTCTGATGAACTGAATACGTCTCACTGGAGTCAAGTGGGATTTCTCCAGACTAATGCAGAGGCCAAAATAGGTGGCAGAAATGGCACCCATGCCTGTCAATCGTTTCTTTCCTCCCTGTGTTATTCTACCTGTACACATTGTTTTTTTCTGAGGAAAGGCAACCACCACCCAAACAGAGCAACAGGATACCCTTAACAAAAGAAAAAAAGTGCTGTGCCTCTGAGACTTTGCAGGGGGAGATTTACCTGCTGAATTCCAAATGGGCAAGACTGAGACTGGTTAAAGAGGTGGCTGACAGGCAGGGATCAGGCAGGACAGGGCTGGTTAGGAGAAGTCTGACTCTGGTGGAGCAGGTGCCCCTTTCGCCCTAATGGACCTGTTTCCCTTCTGATTAAATAAGTATGACAAGGTGACAAAATTCTTACAGCTCAACGTTCCACCCATACCCTGCTCTGTGCAGGGATGCTGCTCTATTGTAAGATACACTTTATGTCCCAAAAGTTTAATTGTGTAAGAATATAAATTTTCAGACTTTTCTACCGATCATTGAACTATGTATACATATGCCAAATTTCAGTTTACTGGGTATTCTGGAAATAGCTTAATCATTTGGGGGCATATTTTACCCTGCCATTTTGAGAGGCACACATGTACAAATGCCCACCTATCAAAAATTTCTAGTCATCAGGGTTTCTTGGACTAACAAATTTCAGCCTTCTGGATTGCATGGAAATGGTTACAGTATTGGCATGCATGTGCGCATACAAACTGACACACCCACACAATAAGATACCCTGATGACTAGAAATGTCTGAAAGGGGGACACTCTGAGCCCCCTATTTTGAGGGGGAAATGTACAAATATCCTGGTTTTAGATTTTTGTAATGATTAGGGTTTCTCTGACTATGTGTATATCACATTTAAGGAAATACTGTAACAACTTTGGTATGACTGAGTAGATGATAGGAATGATATGAGTAAGTAAATTAACCTTCAAACTCTTAGTTCACCTAGATAACATCAGAAGGACAGATGAATTACCTGCTTCCTTTTTCTTCTTTGCTTCTTCTTCACTTCTCTCTTTAGCCTTTAATGCTTCATCAGCTTTAGCTAAAATAAATAAAATGATGATTAACTTCATAATTAAAATGTTTGGTCAAATGAAGTCTTCTAGAGGACATAGCTCTACTAGAAGCACTTTAACAGCTTCAATCCAAACCTACTGTTTATTATTTAAGACTATATTACAAAAGACAGCTATATCCTCAAAATTAATAAATATAAAACTTGTGTGAGATAAATTATTAGAGCTAGATCCCTTGGTCCACTGAAGTTCAAGCCTATTTTTGAAAAGGAAATTTCTTAAATGTGGACTCCTATTCTTCATGACTTCCATTCTAAATCCTTCAGAAAAGCCTCTCCATTTGGGTCTCAAAGCAGAATATAATTCTAGACTGACATTTCCAAGTGGAGGGTGCAATTTGACTTTTGAGATTGTACTGAAACAGCAGAATCCTCAACTCACAAGCAGCAAAGAAAAAAGCAAAGGTAGATGCAGAAAGAACAATTTCAACCTTCATAAAACAAAAACAATCAAGAAATGGGGGATGGGGGAACCTACAAGGGCTCGACTGTAGGAAAGTGCAAGGAATTCCTGCCTATCTCCCCCAAATGCATAGCAAAGCAGAAGCCTTAAAACCAACCAACTCCATTCAGATCAGTGGTAGGAGATAATGTCCTGTGGAAGCCATAGAGAGCAGGAACTTATTGGCTTATGCTGCTGCCCTCCACAGATCCTTGGACAGAGTGCACTAACTTATGTAGAAGGCTACTTGCTTATCCTGGCTCAGTTATGTCAGTATAATGCTATCTAGAAAAGGTAGGCAATGCTAAAAAAACCTTTCTGATATTCATTATTTTTCCAACCAAAACTGCAGAGCCCTTCGGATATATGCAGCTATTTTCTTTCTTGTAAATTAGATTGTGTCATAAAGATCATAAGGACACTTCCTGTAACCTCTAGAGAATGGAATTTACCATGAGTATAAGAGGTGTTTGGCCTAAGTACTATTTTATGTCTGTGAAAATATGTAACCTGGAAGAAACAGTGTTCCTCCTCCCAGGAGAAATATTAGCCACCAACAAAATGGTCTTCAGAGTTAGGATTTTAGAATAATTAGAAACAACAACAAAAACCTTTAGCCAAGCCAACCAGGGATGTGGACTACATTGTTCAAAGCTGCCCTCTTTAGGAATCTGACAGTAACAGCCCTTGGTACCGTAGGTCATTTTATATTATGGTCACTTGCCAATTCACCATGGAGCTCAGATTCTTGTCCTCCTGTAGAAAAGCTAGAACTCCTTGAATATCTTTATCCTCCTGGGGCCCACCCCAAGTTCTTATTATTATTAATCTTTTTTCCTTTTAATGTGAATTTAACAGAACAAAACAGAAAACAAATCCTGAGAATAAAAATAAAAAAGGAACAGAAAATTTCATGCATTAAAATAGCAAAATCCCATTAAGTACAACATTCTTTCTTCAAGAAAAACAGGGGGATTATGCATAAATTTCAAGAAAAGCAGACCAAATATCCATATATTTATCAACTCGTGAGCAGCGTCTATATTCTACCCGTCCATTGCATTATGGGAGGCGAACATTTATCCTTCCATTGTAGTAATACCAGTCTTTTGGCTGTAATAAGGGCTCGAAAAATCCATTTGCGCTGACATCAGCTTCCAGGAGACCGGAAAATGATTTAGGAGGGCATTTTAAAGACTGTTCCAATTTAAAGTTTATCTTTATTATGACCCCTTTCCAAAAGGAGGCAACTATCGGGCATTGCCAAAACATGTGAATAAAAGTAGCATTAGATGTGTTACATCTTTAACAATTATGCAAATTAGACAAGCCCTTATTAAAAAGACATTGTGGAGTCCAATAAACCCGAAACAAGATTTTTTTGATGAATAAGGCGTAGCCTAAGATCCACAGAAACTTCAGGTACAGACAATAATACAATGATCCATTAGAAAAAAACAGAACACTCCAATTCTCTATTCCATTCCTGTCTTAAACCCTAAGTATATTTATTTACTGATAACACATATGGATTGTGGATCGATACACTTGTTCAGCCTCTATAAGTGTTTTGAATAAAAATGGGGTCTCTGAAGCTGTAAAACTGGCTGCACCAAACCTAGATTCCAGCAAGTGTTGCAGTTGTAAGTACTGCCATTCAGCCGTAGTAGTAAATTATATTTAGCACATAAATCAGAAAACATCAAAAACTCATCATCTGGACCCACTAATTAATCCAAAGTAAAAATCATACTATCCGTCCATGTCATCCACAAAAATATTTTCTTTCCAATTTTTAAATCTGGATTTCCCCATAAAATTTAGCATGAGAGAATGGATCAAACTGTAATTGCCGTGATATTATACGCCACAGGTTTATCTATTCTGCTATGCCGAGAGCCTAATGCCATCCACTTGGGAAGACGGTCCAAACTGAAGGATTCCAGAACTGACCAGGGTGGAAAATCTAATTGGGCTGGAAAAGACCAAAATTTGGTACAAGTCAATGTAGCAAACATACATTTCCAATGAATTTTGTCAAAGGCTTCCTCAGCATCCAAAAAGGCAATGGCCACCTGGTCAGTTCTTTCTGAATTTAAAGCAACCAGATCAACAGGACCTTCTCTGCTGTGACACCACGGCTGCGGAATGAGCTCCCCAGAGAGGTTCGCCTGGCATCTACATTATACTCCTTTAGACGCTAGGTGAAGACCTTATTATTTTCACAGTGTTTTAACAGTTCTTTATTTTTATTTTTAACCTGCTGTTTAAATTTGTATTTTAAATCCCTATCCATTTCTGCATGGCTGCTCGGTTTTTATCCTGGTTGTGTTTTATACTGTATGTTAAATTATGTTTTTATACTGTCATTGTTTTAGTTTTTGAATGGTTTTTATGATTTTAATTTTTGTAAACTGCCCAGAGAGCTTCGGCTATTGGGCTGTGTAAAAATGCAGTAAATAAATAAATAAATAAAATAACTAATCTCAAATTATCAGCCCCCTGCCTATTTTTAATGAATCTCACTTGATCTGATCAGACCAATGTTGTTATGACTTGTTGCAGTCTACACCTAACATTGCAGTTAGTATTTTAATATCAACATTTATTAGCAAAATAGGTCAGTAGTTAGCACAATATATATGATCCTTGCCAGACTTAGGGATGACTGTAATATAAGCATCGTTTAGTGATGAAGAAAGGGAACCTGATTCAAATATATATTTGTAAAAATGATAAAGCTTTGGCACTAAAAGAGTAGAAAATGTTTTATCCCACTCAATTGGAAAGCCATTTGGATTTCCCGGTGTTCATACTCATAATTGCTTTCATAATCTCTTCCAGTTTTAGCAGAGCCATACGATATTGCCTTTGTAAAGAATCTAAGCATGGGAGTTTAACCTGATTAAAAAAAAGCATTCATATCCTGTTTTGATATCTTGCTACCTTACTATACAACTCCATGTAAAATTTTAAAATTGTAAATTTGTATCTATGGGAGAAGTATCTATAATGTTATTCTAAACTTTAATGGCAGAATGTTATTTCAATGTTTTCTATGTTTAAGACGATGTGCCAAAGTTTTATTGGGACATTCCCCATTTTCCCAGAATGCCTGTCCCAAGCAGGTTAAGGCAGATTCCGCCTACTGTGAAAGAATATTATTCAGCTCATACTTAACATTCTGCAGCTCCTGATAGTTATGCTGTTGGAGAAATGGCAAACTGGGTTATAAGAGATTTCAACTTATTATTTAAAAACACCTGTTGACTTTTCTAAGTTTTTCGTATGATTCGGACCCTAATAAAACCTTTGCTAGCCTCCCATTCCGTGGTGCAAGAACCCGCAGGACCCTCATTAATATTAAAATACTCAGACAACATCTCATCATTCAAAAGAGAAACATTGAGACACCAGATACCAGGAGGCCTATGCAAATCTGAGAACTGTAACTCCAAACATACTGGGGCATGGTCTGAAACTACCAATGTATCAATCTTACAAGCCTTTATTTGCTGCAGCAAAGAAACAAAAAAATAGTCTAGTCAAAAGCAATTATGATGTACTGGTGAAACAAAAGTTCTTGAACCAACTGAGTAAGCCTTCCAGATATTTTTCCATATACCTTACTCATAGACTGATGCCTAGAAGATAAGACAGTAGCTACAACACCATAGGAACAGCTCAGTTCCCATATTTTCTGAAAGAGTGTCGGAAAGATGGGCAGGAAGGCACACATAATCATCTGGCTTTTGTGAATCGACCACATTTCTTTCTATAGAATTCTTGCACTAATTATGTTAAGAGGGAGGATATGTGAAGCTCTACTCAGTTAAGGATAGTGTAAGCCTGTTGGTGTAACCTTTAATGAAACACTGTACATTCTCTTAAATACAGGGAATCTTTGAATATGGTCCTAGATTATTAGTGATGCTAATCCAATGGCTTGGAGTTCCAGCCCAGACAGCTTCAACTATTGGGAAGTATAGAAATGTAATATAAATAAATAAATAAATAAATAAATAAATAAATAAATAAATATAAATGTTTCTTCAGTAAAATACACCATCGTCTGTGCTGATTAGGATTCTGTTGAGACATGTCCTCGTACAGTCATTGTGAAAACAACTATCCACACAAAGATGTGACTCTGGCATGCATCTTAGTTCGAAAAGAGAGCAGTGTCCTCTAGAGCACCGGGGGGGAGGGGGGAATCAGGCTGTTCTACTATATTCTGGCAGGACGTCAGCATGTCCAAGAACTGAGCCACTAGAATGGAATCCAACTTGTTCCCAATTCTAAATGGTCATTTCTTACTCCAAGATTTTCCACCAAAGTTTCTCCAAAAGGTCCATCCTGAACAGATATATTTCTTGAGCAACCACAAGATGGTTCAAATACTAGGATCATGGGATTTGGAGCAAACTAACAAGGTGAGTTAGGAACTTGTTGGGTCATTTTAACTCTAGAATGTCTCTAAAAACTCCCCACTGAGACTCCCCCTCCACTCAAGAGCTTCTTAACTTGTGTATGTCCAGCAAATGCCTATAGCACTGAATGGTGTTTTAGAGGATTCCTTAGACCTAGGAGAGGCAAAAAACCTGTTACAGGTATGCTCCGAAGTATATACTGGGAAACTATCTCCCTCACCCACACACATGTACTTTCCTCCCACACCAGTGTCAAGTGGCAGGGTCAGCCTCCTATAGGACCTGGGGATTAAGGTTACACAGCATCCAGAAGTGTGCTGCCTCCTCTATTTTTATTCATTTCATTCTCAAGAAGGATATTGTACTTCTCTTGCAATATAGTATTCGTTATAATAGATTCATTGAGCTTGTAGGGCTGCTAGAATTCCAAACTAAGGCTTGGGTTTGCATTAATCTTTCTTAGAAATAGGGAGGATTTCTTCTTGTCTTTGTTTTTAAATTGCCGAAAAATGCAGTACTAGCTAACAGTACTTGGTACTTGGGATCAATACCCCAAGCGTAAAGCCACACATTTTTTCTGGTCGTGACACTGGCTGCCATGGTCCTTGAGTTAAACCAAATACACTGCCATGCTTTGGCTGTAGGAGGCTCTAGATGCAGTGGAGTCAGCAAACAGTCCAGCCTACAGATGGTTAGCTGATAGGGTTCAGGCTACAGCAGAGAAGGGTTAAGTCCAGACAGAAGTCGGATCACAGTCAGTCAGACCAGAGGATCAGGCAACAACATGGCTTCAAAATTTGCAGAAATGTTACATCTCTATCCCAAAATAGAATGTGTTGGGGAGACATGAGAGCGAGAGAGAGTGGAGAGCTCTGCCTAACTAGATCCAGCTTTTCTACCACTGGGTGGGCCATTCTCAGAGGACAGGCTGGAGTCTTTTTGGAGGAATCTATCTAAAATTGGACCCTACTTCCTGACTCAAGGTGAGAGATTTCTCCCAAAGGATTTAGAATGTTCTCTGGGAGCCATAGCAGCACTCCTAATTTCAATTTCAATTCAGACATTATATTTACCTAGGTATACACAACACATATATAGTTATACTAACTACAGTCAGGGTGTGTGTGTGTGTGTGTGTGTGAACTTAACTTTTAGGTCAATTTACATCGGCTAATACGATAATAATTTTTAAAATAATCTCTTCATAACATAGCTTTTGAAGCTATGTAATTTTTCATTTACATTAAGATTAACGGTGCTCACTTTGTATGCTTAAATATTCTAAATGATTTCAAAATGGTTAGTCATCACCAACAAACCACGTTTTCTACGCTCAGAATTTTAGGAACTGAGGTATGTGTCACAAAAATCATATTGCTGCTCATTTGCATCTCCTGCTGTAATCTTTTCCCCATCCCCTCCTGCCAGATAACGCACAGGAGAAGAGTGCTCCTTTCGAGCAGGTGAGGGCTCCATGAAGACATGTCATAACCTGATGCAGTGCAAAAAAATCAGGCCACTCTGCAGTTGGTCTACTGGATAGAGATTTTGCACTCCTGAAGAAACCTTCCACTGTTTCCTGTTTCCTCATGCACAAACAAGAGTGACACTTTATGGATCATGGATATATATTCTTCAGTGCAAATCATAGGAGCAGTACTTAATTCATGTTATGACAGCATCTTCTAAAAAGAAGCCTCTTTCCTTTAGAAACATCTTCACTTATTACTTAATTATCTACAAGTTGCTCAACTGCAGGGGTTTTAAACACTTTACTACAGATGTTAAAAGAAGATTAAAAATATACAGCACAGTAACAAGGGACTATCAATATACTCTGTAAATTAATTAAATTTCTGTTCTAGCACATCATTTATTCCAAAGCATTAATGTCTCAAAGGGGCCATTCTCTTTTATTGCCATCTCACTGCCTGACGAGTGAACTTAGAATAAGTCTCTAATAGCATTACAGTTGATGAAATATTAAGTTTTTAAAAGTACTGACTTGTCAAAAGATAAAGAACCAAAATGTGGGTAGTTGGACTTTAGACCAGCTCTTACTATGTAATAAATCCATTCCACACTTAGTATAGAGCAACAGTTTATTCTTTCCTATGCTAGTTTGCTGCACCAACACATTACTTATATGAATATTCAATTGATGTAGTAAGCATGAAGGACATGAGTGCTACATGACTACAACTTTAAAGTCTGATGTCTCTTTGCAGTCAGTACCTACACCTTCTTGAAATATACAACTTAAATACTGATATTCTGAAATGATAGAAGCAATTACAGAGGCATCTGTTTCCATTTATAAGCTTTTAGACACACTTAGACTACATTTAAAGTCATGAAATATTAAAACTTTTCTGCCAGCAATATCTTTACTAGAATCTATTAAATTAGATAATAAAAACAAACCACTGGTAACTGTAAAGACTTTTACTTCATTTACACTTTATTCTCCCTAGTAGCAGGGCAAGGATAATAGAAATTCCATTTAAATTCAATTTTGGTTATATGTGTAATTGTAGCTATACCCCTTGAGTCATGTAAAATGCTCAGCTTATGTTTCTTTCAAATTATCCTGCTCAGATTCACATTCCACTCCTTACAAGCATCTTCAATATGTATTAGTAAAGCTCATTAGACTGAAATTTAATAATGCAAACATTAGGTGGGTTTCAAGATCCTCCATTATCAACACAAGATGGATTGCTTATATATAGCTCTTGGGCCAACCAGGCAAAATTTAGATTCAATAAACTACCAAGCTTAAATTTGATTTATTTATTCCACTATGGCAGTTTGTTCTTCATAACTGATTTGTTCTCTGCATAGGAACAGTTCATTAGATTTTTGAAAAATAGCTAAATTATAAGTTAAACTTTTGTTAACTGAAACCTATACTCTTCTAATTTTCTATATTTACTAGTAGGATTTTTAAAGATATTTTAAAGGAAACATTCATTTTCCATTCTGGCAGCATAACAAGAACAAGCACCCTAAATAACTTATGGTTTAATATAGATCAAAACTGAGATGCCCTGCTCAGTCCACAGCATATTCCATTGAAATAATTTAGAATTGTTTACAGGTAAATGTGCTGAGGATTTACATGGAATCTATTTAAAAAGTCTAAGGTGCCACAGTTGATACCATAAAGATATATATATATTTCTTTTTTCTGCACAACACTGGGAAAGGGCTGCATGCATTTATAAATGCAAACTCAGATCCGTCGCTCCAAATGACAGGCCAGATAGATGCGACGGCCAGGAGTGCCTACTATCAGCTTCGGCTGATACGCCAGCTGCGCCCCTTCCTAGAGTTGGAAGACCTAAAGATGGTGGTGCACGCACTGGTAACTTTGAGGCTCGACTTCTGCAATGTGCTGTACATAGGGCTACCTCTGTGCCTAGTCCGGAAACTTCAACTAGTTCAAAATATGGCAGCCAGGTTGGTCACCGGTACATCTAGGAGTGACCATATTACGCCAGCTTTAAAATCGCTCCACTGGCTGCCAATTAGTTTCCGGGCGAAGTATAAAGTGTTGGTTATTACCTTTAAAGCCCTATATGGTTTGGGTCCAGGTTACCTGCGGGATCGCCTTCTCCCATACAATCCGCCCCGCACGCTCAGGTCCTCTGGGAAGAACTTACTGCAGTCGGCCAAGACTAGGCTGACAACCGTTACCCAGAGGACCTTCTCTTCTGCCGCTCCCAGACTGTGGAATGACCTGCCGGAGGAGACTCGTCAACTTAACAGTCTTTTAGAATTTAAGAAAGCTATAAAGACTGTTCTCTTCTGGCAGGCATATCCAGTGGAATTTTAGAATGTTTTAAGAATGTTTTTAGGATGTTTTAGGATGTTTTAATGCAGTTTTAATAATATGTGTCATGTTTTAATCAGTTTTATGTATTTTATCATGTTGTTGTTCCCCACCTCGATCCAGATGGAGAGGCGGGTAAGAAATAAATTATTATTATTATTATTATTATTATTATTATTATTATTATATCTTTGCTTTTAATCAATAATAATAGCAATTTGGAGTTCTAAGTATCATGCTCCTCCTGACAAATATGATTCTTGCACTACACACGATTCCATGAGACTAATTCAGGAAATGTCTGCATTGCTGCTTCCTCTACTCTACCCTTCAACATTCATCCAGACGGAAACGAATCTTTTATTTTCTGTTAAAAGATGATGGGCAACATGGTAAGAAGAAAGTAAGAAGTGTTAGAAATCCACATTCAAATTTTAAAGTTCAGCAAAGTCAGCTCACAGGTAGCACTGGCCCTGCAAACCATACTGAACACCAAAACCATTGAAAAATTATAAAAACAGCCCTGCTGGATCAGACCAAAGGCTTATACGCTCTTCCCCTCAATGGCAAACTAGATACTTTCAGGAAGCTCAAACATGGTATATGAGAGCAGCAGCACCCTCCTGCTTATGATCCCAGCAACTAGGATTCAGAAGCAGTGTGGTACAGTGATTAGGTATTGGACTGGGATTTGGGAGATCCAGATTCTAGTCCTCACTCGACCATGGGCCAGTCATTGACTCTCAACCCTCACAGAAGGGTTGAGAGTAGGAGGACCATGTAAGCAACATTAGATTCCTTGTGGGGGGAGGAAGGTGAATAATAATAATAATAATAATAATGGCTCTGATACTTACAGCTTCCAAGTGTCTGTACAGCCTTCACTAGAATGCACCTTTTTCACACCAGCCACATACCAGGCCGGTCTTTTCATCATCAAGTTATCTACTGCAACCCCACGTTCTTTCATGGTCAGTCACCACCGAGACCCCATCACCATATATGCGAAGTCAGGATTTTCTGCCCCAATCTGCATCACTTTGTACTTGTTTACACTGAATCTCATTTGCCATTTTGAAGCTCATTTTTCCAGTTTGAAGAGATTCTTTTGGAGCTCTTTGCTGTCTTTTGTGTTTTAGCCACCCTAAAAAAATTGGTGTCATTCATAAACTTGGCCACCTCACTGGTCAGCATATCTGAGGAAGCCTTTCCCCACTTTTAATAGTGTGGTTAATGACATGGCTCATTAACCACACTGGTGACCTCTTGGTGGTACCTCAACTGACCTGCGATACATTCTAACTGAGCTTCTATGATTTTGATTGTGAGTAACCACAAGTGTTCTGGAGAGATGTGATACTCTTGGCTTTCTCTTTCAATTTCCTTCATTGTTTTTAGAAGTTCCTATTCTGAACTAAGACGTGACTGCTTTAGACTTCCCAAGCAATTTCCATGTACATATAACTTAGATAGCACTGTGGTTACTACTTCAAATCAATTCAAAAACACTTGCACTAGGTCCTGGATACCATTTAGGATTAAGGCCAGAGTTGCCTCTCCTCTATTTGATTCCATTACTGTCTGCTCTAGCACACAGCCATTTAGGGTCTTTAGACATCTTACCTCTTTGTCCTGACCAGAAATGCAGGTTGCTTACCTGTAACTGTAGTTCTTCGAGTGGTCATCTGTGCATTCACACATATGGGCTCTGCGCCGGCGCCGAGCCCCAATCGGGAAACTTCACTAGCTAGCTTAGTGCTTTTTTTGGCGGGAACCCCTCCCCCACCATCCATCGCGCATGCTCCGGGTCCCGCCTCACCTCAGTTCCCTGAGACCGCGTTACGGCCTCGCACTAGGTAAACAATAGGAAGCATATGCGCTCTAATCCTCCTGCATACACCATAGCGTTGCAACGAGGGGATGGTGGGCGGGTTGTGTGAATGCACAGATGACCACTCGAAGAACTACAGTTACAGGTAAGCAACCTGCATTTCTTCTTCGTGGTCTCTGTGCATCACACATATGGGCGATTAATCAGCCAAACTTACCGGAGGAGGGGATGCACGCTGGTGGGTCACTGACAGATAGAAGACAGGACCGCTCGGCCGAACGAAGCGTCCCTTGCCGCTCTAACGTCCAGCCTGTAGTGCTTCACAAAGGTCGATGCACTCGACCATGTCGCTGCCCTGCAAATGTCTGGAACTGATGATCCATGGATCAGGGCCGACGATGTCGCTTGTCCCCTTGTCGAGTGTGCTGAAAACGAGGTTGGGGGCTGTTTTCCAAGAACTTGATAGGCCAGGACAATAGTGTCCACAATCCAATGGGCCAGATGCTGGGAAGAAACCGCCAGTCCCTTAGTCTTCCCACCGTAACAAATAAACAGCTTATCCGATTTACGGATAGGTTCTGTTCTCTTTATATAGAAAGCTAACGTACGCCGAACATCCAGCGCGTGCAAAGCCGTCGAAAGGGGATCTGTAGACGCCTTAAAAAAAGTTGGAAGAACTATATCTTGGTTAATGTGGAACATGGAAGGAACCTTAGGGACAAACGAGGGACCAGGACGTAACACAACTTTGTCCCGAAAAAACTGAGTATAAGGAGGCCCCACCATCAGCGCCGCTAGTTCTGAGGCGCGTCTAGCGGATGTTATAGCTACCAGGAATATGGCCTTAAATGTTAGCAAGCGGAGATCTATTGTAGCTAACGGTTCAAATGGCTTTGTCGTCAACGCCGTTAAGACTACAGATAAGCTCCATTGAGGAACAATCTGTCGAACTGGCGGGAACATGTGGCGTAATCCTTTCATAAAAGTTTTAGCCACCGGGTGTGTAAAAACCGTATAGCCATCTATCTTAGCGTGTTGTCCTGAAATGGCCGCTAAGTAGACTTTGATAGAGGAGGGCTTTAAGCCTCCTGCATGAAGTGAATACAAAAAATCGATGATACTCGAGACGGGGCCAACGTGCGCTGGAAAACCTTTATCGTTTGCAAATTTCAAAAATCGGTTCCACTTCCTAGTGTAGGAAGCTCTCGTAGACGATTTTATAGAGGCTTCGAATATGGAGCGTAGAGCTGGTGGCATATCTAGCGACTGCCAATTTGTTGGATCCGCCACGCTGTGAGGTTCAGCGACTGAAGGTCCGGGTGCAGGATATCTCCTGCGTTCTTGGACAGCAGATGCGGTATCCTGGGTAGACGCCACCACTGTTGGTGCGACAGACGATAAAGGGTGGTGAACCAATGTTGTCTCGGCCACCAAGGGGTCACCAGGATCGCGTTCAAGGAGCATCTGCTGGCCTTGGCCACCGTTTTTGGAATCAGCGGAAAAGGGGGGAACATATATAGGAAGCCGTTGGACCAATCCCACTGGAATGCATCTCCGAGAGATGCATGTCCAATCCCCGCCCGAGAACAATAGTCCTGGCAGACAGCATTTGCAGAAGTCGCAAACATGTCTATCGACGGCGTGCCCCACTTTGTAAACAGGCACTTCAACACCTCTTGGGATAACTCCCACTCGTGGGTGTTGGAGAATTCCCGAATGAGTGAGTCTGCCTTTGCATTGTCCGCTCCCGCAATGTGAAGCGCGGATAGCGAGATGTCCCTGAGAAGGGCCCAATGCAGAATGTCCAGTGCCAAACGGAGGATGCGACGAGATCTTGTCCCGCCTTCTTTGTTGATGTACCACACCACAGTGGTGTTGTCGGACAGGATGCGCACATGATGCCCTTGAAGGTGTGGTAAGAAAGCATGCAGTGCCCGCTTTACGGCAAGGAATTCTAGGAGATTGATATGGAGTCTGGACTCTGACCTTGACCATCTCCCTTGAATTTGCAGATCGTTGTAGTGTGCTCCCCATCCTTCCAAGGAAGCATCTGTAGTGACTGTTCGAGTTGGACCCTTGTGGTGAAACGGCATGCCGTGAGTCAGATGAGTTGCGGACGACCACCAACGGAGAGAAGGGAGGACAGTCGACGGAATGGTAAGTATGATTTTTCTCGGGTTTTGATGAGGGCGGTAGTGCTGGAGAAGCACCTGCTGTAGCGGGCGCATGTGGAGACGGGCCCAGCGGACAACGAACACCGCAGATGCCATGAAGCCTAGCATGCGCAGCACAGAGAATGCCGTCGTGCGGGAGCTCTGTTGAAGCCGCGAAGCGAGAGACACTATGGTTCGAGTGCGCTCGGCTGGTAGATAAGCTCGTCCCACCGTGGAGTCTAAAAGCACCCCTATAAAATGAATCGTCTGTGTGGGATGAAAAATGGACTTTTCTTTGTTTATTTTTAGTCCCAGGCTGGCGAGACAAGACGTGACGAGACCGACGTCGACCAGTGCTTGCGACCGGGTTGGAGAAACGATCAACCAATCGTCGAGGTAAGGATAGAGCTCGACATTCTGTGATCTGAGATGAGCACACACCACGGCCATACACTTGGTAAAAACTCGTGGTGCAGTCCGGAGGCCAAAGGGAAGGACTGAAAACTGATACACCCTTTTCCCTATAATGAATCTCAGGTATTTGCGATGAGCTGGGTGTATTGGAATATGAAAATAGGCGTCTTTGAGATCCACCAAAGTGAACCACCGATGTCGCTTGAGTAGTGGCAGGATCTGGGCTAGCGTAATCATGCGGAATTTCCTTGGCTTTATAAATTTGTTTAAGTGTCTGAGGTCCATTATAGGACGAAGGCCGCCGTCTTTCTTTGGAACCGTGAAATAGCGCGAGTAAAAACCCGCTTTTAACAGTTGCGAGGGAACGCGGACGATTGCTTTCTTCTGTAACAGGGTTGCTGTTTCCTGCAACAGTGTGGGAGACGGTGGAGTGGTCCTTACAGTGCCTAGAGATGGGTAGGCTTGAAACTCTATGAGGTATCCCTCGGAAATTGTTGATAGCACCCACTTGTCTGTTGTTATTGAGTTCCAGCGATGCAGAAAAGGTTGGAGCCTGGTAGTCGGGTGTTGTGGCAGAGTTATTGGAATGGAGTCAAAGACGCCGTTTTGACGTCTGGTCCTGGCGGCGTGCCTTGGTATATCTGTTGCCAGGTTTTCTGGCCTGAAAAGAAGACTGCGGCTGCTGTGATTGGAAACGCTGGTTGCGTTCCTGTTGTCGCCGTGGTTGGTACTGGAAAGACCGGTACCAACGGCGCGAGCGAGGCTGCTGCTGTCCCTGTTGAGTGGGTGCGCTCATTTTACGAGCCGTTACCTTCGACTTATGGATGACATCCATAGTATTGTCGGTTGACGAATGAAACAGGCCCTCTCCGTCGAACGGGAGATCCTCGATCCGAGCTTTTGTGTCGGCTGGTAGTGTTGAGGAGCGCAACCATGCATGGCGACGTAGCGCAATCGCCCCTGCTAGAGCCTTCGCTGCGCAATCTGTCTGGTGGTTAGCCGTGGTCAGCTGCTGCCTGGATAGTCTGGTTGCTTCAGCCTGGAAAACCCTAGCCAGCTCACGTTGGTCATCTGGGAGGTAATCCGTTAACGTGGAAATTTTCTCCCAGAGAAAGAGCTGGTACCTCGCCATGGTTGCTTGATAATTCGCTACCTTAAAACCTAGCGTTGCTGAAGAATATACACGGCGACCAAAAGTGTCCAACTTCCTACCCTCTTTATCCACAGGAGTAGAATGACTTTTCGTGGAGCGTCCTTGCGATGACTCCACCACAATGGAGTTCGGCCTTGGATGACTACACAAGAACGGAGCCTCGACGTCTTTGACTTTGTACAAAGTTTCTAAACGCTTCGAGGTAGCCCCCACAGTTGCTGGGTTCTCCCATGCACTCTTGAAGGTTTTTAGGAGCGTCGGTACCAACGGCAGAGTAAGTTGAGGTGCTGGCTCCGCATACATAACATCATAAATTTTATCATTTAGATCCTCTTGCGGTTGGTTGATATCTAACCCAAGAGATTGTGCCATCCTCTGCAACCTAACTCTAACGATGGCGATGGTCTGTCACTACACCCAACCCCCTCAGGAGGAGAAGGGACTGATGGTGCCTGAGAGCGTATAGACGACGCGTCGGAAGGGTAGTCATCACCCGAGGTAGGAGAGAGAGGCCTAGGAACAAGTGCCGTTGAGGTGTGCGCTGGCGCTAGAGCTGACCGTTGACGTGAGACGCTGCGTTGAAGTCTGCGTTGCGAGGATGACCTTCCGATTCTCTTCCCTGTATAGGGGTCAAAAAGATAGCGCGGAGCTCTTCTATGACGGGATCTACTTCTGGATCTATCCGATGCCGAATCCCATTGTCGGGATCGCGAGTGAGACTGGGATCTAGTGCGCGATCGAGACCGACAGGTTGTCTTTGAGGCCCTCGACATCGGGGACGCACCGATACCCAGTGGTGAAGGTTGTTGCTGGTACTCTTCACTAGGTCCCACATCAACGTCGTGATCTATAGAGATGTCTGATGGGAGAACATCTACAAGCTCCACATCCGAGGAGCACACTTCAACATCTAAAGTTTGAAGGACTGGCCGTGGAGGCAACGACGAAGCCCGCTGCGTCAATGAAGCAGATCTCTGAGAGAGAATTGGTGAGGACGCTGGACGGGCAGGCGTCGATGTCGAGTGTTTCCTGAGCGACGCCGAGGGCTTGCCCGTCGGTATCGAAGGATCAGGACGACGCGGAGTCGACGACGTCGATCTTCGACTCGATACCGATGTCGGCTTTTTGGGCTGGTCCCTCGAGATCGACGGTTGTCCCGATCTCGACGGCGCTGCAGATGTCGATGATCGCTTCGGTGCCGAAGACGCTGCTGCCGATGCCGAAGATCGCTTTGTCGCCGACGCCGACGTCGATGGTGCAGTCGATGCCGAAGAGCGCTTTGCTGCCGAAGAGGATGCTACCGCTGCCGAAGATAGCCTCAGTGCCGATGTCGACGATCTCTTCGGTGCCGAAGAAGATTCCAACACTGATGTCGACGGGCGTTTGAGAGCTGGAGGGCGGTCTTCTGTAGCCTCCGTATGCTCCTTAAGTTGCTTCGACGTCGAAGTTGGCTTCGGTGCCGACGACAAATACTTTGATTTTTTATTTTTGCCAGACTTCTTGGCCGCCACGGTAGTCTTTTTGGACGGCTTAGTCGGAAGTCGTGGCAGAGGTGCTTCTGCCGCGTCCCCACGCGGGGGAGAGCAGGGAGATGCCGGTTGAGAGCGACTTACAGGCGTTCGCCTACGCTCACCGGAGGGCGACTGGTCCGCCTCAGAGTCCACTGGCTGTGGAGAGCGAGAATGGTGGCGAGGCCGGTCTACCGCAGACAAGGCCTTGCTCCATAGCAGGCTACGTAGCCTGTCCGCCCGAATCCTCCTGGTTTGGCGGGAAAACGCCATGCAATGGGGGCAGGAATCTACAACATGCCCTTCCCCCAAACACACGAGGCACAACGAGTGTCCATCCGTTAGGGTTAATTTTGCCCTACAACGGGAGCAATGTTTGAAAAGCGCCGCCTGCGCCATAACTCCAACTATATCAATAACTATATAAACTTTTTTTTTTTTTTTTTTTTTATATATATAACAACAACTAACAACTAACACTAACACTAAGCTAAAATAGAGTAACAAAAAGATTTTTCTTTCCTCAGAATGCTACGAACGAAAACGTTCAGAGAAGTCTCCCGCGAGGCGATCAGCTACGCGGTCGAAGAAGAACTGAGGTGAGGCGGGACCCGGAGCATGCGCGATGGATGGTGGGGGAGGGGTTCCCGCCAAAAAAAGCACTAAGCTAGCTAGTGAAGTTTCCCGATTGGGGCTCGGCGCCGGCGCAGAGCCCATATGTGTGATGCACAGAGACCACGAAGAAGAACATGCTTTTATCAAGTCTAAGTGAGGTTAATTGAAGTCACCCATTTCTACAAACCTTTGGATACTTTCCCAATTTCATTCTCCATCACAAGGTGACCCTGAACATTTTTGCGAGGGGGATGCTTAACTTATTAATCTGATGCTTTGTCACTGCGGCTCCTCCTTGTACTCATAAAGCCTGACCTACCTCCTCGACTCCCCCTCCAACATCCTCACTAAATTCCCATGTAAAACAACCTGCTTGCTGTTCCTGTTTGCTTGCTCTATATCATGAGCTCCCTAGGCCTGGCAGTCTACTTATAGAACTGTGCAGCTTCTGGTTCCACCTGCAACTCACTCATTGACTTGGTGCAAGCACAAGAACATGCAGCAGCACCAAGGATAAACAATAACCAACCAACAAAACAGACACACCAAAACACAAAGCAACCCCAAATATAAAGCCAAAAATTATTCCACAACTCCCACATAAAAGTTGTTTGCTGCTCTTGTTTAAGCACTCTAGCTCACTCTCAACAGAATCTTTTTCAGGAAAATAAAAACCGGAATGTTGCACCCACCCCAGCATTTCTCTCTCTCTCTACATAATTAAGACAAATACAATTAAAACATATAAATAAAAATATTAAAAAGTTTAAAAATATAATTGAATGTGCTGTAGTATTAAAGTATTTAAAGCATTTAAAATACAAATAACAAATTTTAAAAAGTCTAGTGCATAAGCAGAGGTTGAGATTATTTGCCAAAGGCCTGCTGGAACAAAAAAGTTTTTGCCTGCCTCCGGAAACACACCAAGGAGGGAGCCAGTAGCTTCCCTGGGAAGGGAGTTCCAGAGCCCTGGAGCAGCCACTGAGAAGGCCCTCTCTTGTGTTCCCACCAGGCATGCCTGTTATGGTGATGGGACTGAGAGAATGTCCTCCCCTGAAGATCTCAAAGCTTGGGCAGTCTCATAAGGGAGAATATGGTCTTTCAGATAACCTAGACCCGAGCTGTATAAGGTTTTATAGGCCATATCGGGCTTTATAGGTCATTGTGCCTGGAAACAGCCAGTGGAGCTGTTTTAACAGGGGAGTTGTGTGCTCCCTATAACCAGCACCAGTCAGTATATCCAATCCCACCCCACATATTCAAAAGTAGATCTCTCTCTCTCTCTCTCTCTTTTCTGCCCATTTTTTAAAAAATTGTGGGCTATTTCATATCCAATCCTCCACATATATTCAAAAGTATATGTCTCAGGATTGTAGCTAATGTTAGCCTAACTTATATCCCATTCATTTTAATGGATCTATTTGAAATATAACTAACATTGGACAAAATTCCCTCTCCTATTTCCCCAATCACAGTTAAATAAAGAACCCCTCTGCAAGCACAATATTCTGGCATGTATTGATGCTATATTTCTCACTCTCCTTAATTCCTCTTTCAAAATATTTAGAAGGAGTATTTATCTTCCATCACAAAATATGACATACTTTCTCTTGCTTAAACTCAGTGGTGAAATCCAACGTTGCATGAATGAAAAACAAACGTTCAATGAATCTTTCCCTTCTCCTCTCCCCCTGTGCCCCTGAAAAAACTGAACATAGGATCAGGGACCTATAAAATGTTATGTGCTGTGTCTTATAGGGCTGCAGTGGATGTGGAAATGGCCAAAATCAGGAAGGTCTCCTAAGCAGTACAAGATTTCTCTGTCTGATTCCCCCTTCTGCTTACACAATGATTTCATCCAGTATTTTAAAGGCAATTATTAAACAATTGAGTTTATTTTTGATCTGTAGTCACACTTAACAATCAACAGTTAATAGATAAGTAAACCAAAACAGTTTTTTTAAAAAAACTGTTTTGTTTTTAATATTCAGAAATGCAAAATGTTCGGAGAAATGCCCCAGCTTCTCTGAATACTGTACTTTAGTCATGCATATTTATTCAGAACTTAGGCCCAATAATTTCAGTAGGATGTATCTCACGCAAGTGTGCAAAGGGGGTACAGATCAAAACTGTAATCCTATGCAAACTTACCTGGCCGTTAAGTCCTATGGAACTCAGTGGGACTTATTTCTAAATACATACGCATAGGACTGAACTGTTAGAAAGTTTATGATTACTGCTGTGGAGATATCAATGAGGGGAAGGAGATATCAATGAGGGGAAAAGACATAATTGACCAAATAAAAACACTACTGGGTCACCCACTTAACTTGTACCCTGTCCAAGCCTACTCTCCCACAGGGACAAGAAAAGAAAGGAGAGCACTTGGAAGCAAGCAAGCCAAGCTGCAGTAAACCAAATCAACTGCACAATCCATCAGCAGAGGAAAACAGCTGTGCAACCGGTCACTCTGTGTGTGTGTGTGTGTGTGTGTTGCACAGTACACTTCAGAGGCACTCTGGATGCTTCTAATCAGCCCTGAGCAAACTAGCAACTCAACTGGTGGTGGTGGTAGTGTTGGGCAATACTGGCTGGAGGCTCTCAGCATGTCTCTAACCAGAGTTGCACAACTGGCCACTCTGCCAGGGACGTTGTGTGATGATGGTATGACAGAACAAGCCTATGTATATCTACTTAGAATAACCCCTATTGAGTTTAATGGGGCATTTTGAGAAAAGGGAGGGGGAAAGAAAAACAACAGTGGTGATGGACCTCCCTGATTGGTAAACAAGCCAAATAAACCCTATCAGATGGATTGGTGGGAAGATGCATAGTAATATCTGAATGGGGATTAATTTAATTTGGAAGTTAAATACCCTTGAGTTCAACAGGTCTTCTTTCCAGGCATGTGAGTTCTGCATTTCAATCAGAGACAGACATTAGGAGATGACTGCATCAGTTGTTTCAGGGATTCAAAGCAACACAAACATAGTTGCATCAACAACAAAAAGTTAGATAGAGCAAGCCCACCTAAAAATGAAACTTACAGGGAGAGGTAAAGAGAGAAATAAATTAGCACATGACCAGTAATTTCTCAATGGAAAAATATCAAAGCTAAAATTGGGATAGATGCTACACCTCTATATCCGTGCTATATGGAATAAGGCAGTGGTTAGCAGTGAAGACAAGGCAACTCAGCATATGAACAGAAAGAAAATATTTCTTATTGTTGACCAGGTTAGGATAATTGTAAACAGGTTCAGAGAATGACTCAGCTTTAACAAGCCCTGTGTATGAATTACACACAGAAAAACAGCATGAATAAAAATTCTCCTTTATTAAAAAAGAAAGTGTTTACAGGTCAATCTTTGGCATATCTATTTGAAAGTAAGTTCAACTGGTTGATGATGCCTTCGTAATGGAATCCTGTTATATAAACATATATGTGAAAAGAGCCTTCTTCCCCAATGTGTTTTAAGAGTACGTATTTATATTTTGCCTCATTCATAGCTCAATCCTATGCAAATTTAATCAGAATATACACACTTACCTGGGAGTAAGTTTCATTGAACTTAATGAAGCTTATTTTTGCATAGACATGTACAGGGTTGCACTGCTAGTTTTCTAGGTTTTAGAAACTGTTACACCTTGCATTTCCTGGTAAAAGCTGAGTTATGGGGTGTTGATCATCACCATAGTGGGTACTTTTATTCAATCTGCAACTTCCACTTGAAAGCATTAGTGTAATCCGAATAGAATGCTTTAACTGGATCTTTATTCTAGTTCAATGCACAAAATTTTTTTAAAAAGTCTAAGTGATGTAGATAAATTTTCTGCAGACGTTTTCAGTTGATACAAATCAGCATAAATATAAATTATTTGATCTAATGGTGTTATAAGAGATTTTTGTGGAGGTTCCTATGGCACATGTTATATGGCTACAGATTATTTACAATTAGGAACTGAATCATTTCCTAATGTTTTTGAATTCATGGGACTATTTTCAGCTTTGTTCCACTGTGGCAAAGGTTTTTTTTAAAAAAAACAACAACAGGACTTTTCTTTCTTTTATAGACTAAATGTGAAGAATTAATCACTTCTCAAGAAATCTATCTAAAAAATTCATGATTGTACTAAAACATATGTTATTTTGAACTTCTTATTTACAAAAATGAACAAAAGGTAATACTGGAAATTTGGGAATACAACAAATATTGTCTTGGCACCTATAGTATGACCATACCAAACATTTGATTCTATTTTAATGTCTTCCTTCTAGGTTCTGTTGATGCAATCACAAAGGTGTCACTCACAAAGAATCAGATATTCACTAGATGGCGCAACAAGAATAATTTATATCTGTATTTAACCATGCTGTGCCTGTCTGATGGAATGAAACAAATGGAATGACACATAAAGCACTCATTATTAGGGGTTTGTCTAATCCTGAACTATTAAGTTTAACTAAAACCTTTTGATCTACTTGTCCCATGAATGATTTCAGCTACAAAACTGCATGTTGGAATAAAATTATGCTAAAGCAAAGGATACGTTAAATAAGAATGTGTTTCTTTTATTTAAACTGACATTAGGGTAGGAAAGTGTTGCTTCAAAGAAAGCAAGTGTGATCCATTATTGATTATATTTCCTGAAGATGTAATGGTAAACTAATTCTGTTTTGAAAAATCTTGCTGTAAATCGTGCTTTTAAATACTTTTTTCATGTGAAATTAATGACTATCTGTGATGATGATGATGAAGATGATGATGGTGCAACTAAGATCAACAATATTTATGCCAATGTAAGTGTTAGTAACACATAACATTCACATCTAATATCTAAGTTTTTAACACTTTTGTAACAGATGTTTAAATTGTACTCTGAAAAAGTTCAACAATATATAACAGGATTTGTTACTATTATGCAGAAGAGAAAAAAGCAATGTATTTCCCTATCTCCAAGCCTTAAAACTCACTTGAGCTTTAGCTAAATATTGATAGATATGTAAATCATTTATATCCATTTTTGTTTCTGTGCTAATACTATTTACTTTGTAACGTAAGTCAGGAATAAAATTGTTATGGTATAGCCTCTTTTAATTCATATGTGAATAGGAATTGCATCCTAAACACTTATGTAGAACATATATTTACTCCCAATTTTTATCTGGTATTGTAATAATTAAAGTGATATATTGAATTTAGGTAAAAATAAAATTGGAATAACTGTTGAGTTTAGCCTTTTTTTCAAGCAGTCCAAACAAGCACTTCCTAACTAGTGTGGAAGAACAGCTAAAGGACCAGAGCATTGAAATATAATGAGAGACAAGAGCCTATGAATAAGAGGGTGGCAATTCATTCATGGGCAATGGTAAAACAAATATAAGTAAACTAGCTGCTCCTTCCCATATTAACAATCAGTCTTCAGCCACGTTGATTTTTTTAAAAGTCAAATAAAAATAAGTAGTTTTAACATTTAAGCAGCTCTCTAAAAACAAAATGTTTAAGCAGTTATCTAAAATGCCAAAGAAAAAGTAAAAGAGGCACACAATCTCTTATAAATTACAAGGCATTTCTAATTTGCATGCCATTTTTCTGTAACATACTAACTGTATTAAGGTTGTAGATGACTTTTCTGACTAATATTCATATAAGAGCTACCAGGTTATTATAATGCTATATACATTTTCTAAAATCATGTATTATATATGAATACCTTACTGCACAAATCCATTGTACTTTTACAATGCAAATATTTTCATAACCCTTAATAATATTGTTAGCACAAGCAACAATGGTAAATTTGTGATGCTGTACATTATTAAGTGATTTTGTACATATTCATTTGTGTAGTTGGATTTGTCTGAAACCTCCTCAAAACCACTAGGTAAAATAATATCCATGAATACTTATTTAGCTTTGTTACACTAAGGCAGCAATCCCATACACATATTCTTGGGAATAATTTTCACTGAATTCAGTGGGGTATATGTTTGAGTGGATATGTATAGGATTGCGTTGAAAGTTAGTTATGGTGTATAAATTACAATGAATGTCCAAAAGATGGAGACTGCTGACAAGCATAAGGGATTTTTTACTACCTTGCACATACCTGAGGAAAGACTGAAAAATGCAGATTGCCCATATTATCTGGTCTATCCCATAATAGATCGGATAACATTGTTAACATTCTCTAATAAAATTGTTAACATTCCTTAATAATATTCTATAATACTGAACAATCACTACATGAGCACAGGATTCCATTGTGGATTCAACAGGTTTTTGCATTTGGTACAAATGTCATGTACCAAATGTCATTTGGTACATGACATTTGTACATGTCATGTACCATGACATGTACAAATTAGAGTTCTTTCATTAGTTGTACACTCACAAACTGTCAAAAATAAAGTCAAACCATGTATGGAAGTCTGGAATATCTTTTTGTTTTTCTAGAGGGCAGCAACCTCCTCAATATTCTCTATAAAACTGGATTTTTTCCACGTAATGCCTTGCAATGACACTACTTGTTTTAAAGCACCATGTTTTATTGAAGAAAAAACTTAGCCAACTTTGATTGCATTGAGTAGTTGAACAAAAATGTGACTATTTAAAATATCAGTTTCTCAATATAAATTCCTGATACACAATAAACATAGGGCAGAAACACCTGGAGTTTAAATACATGCAAAAACCTATTTCAAAATATGAAAAGCTACTTTTACATCTAAATATGTTACATTCTGACACACTTCTCTAGAGAAACAGCAGATTTATCAGGAATATTAACATTCTAATCACAGATCTGTCAGGAAGGGGAAAAGTACACAAAAGAGGGCAATGAATGATAGGAAGGAATCAGTAAAAATTGACAGATAAAGCTCTATAATAGCAATCAGGGGCAACCTCCCCAAAGACACTCCAAATCCTGGTTTCTGCCTACTGTATTAAGACTGTGTTTCTCATCACTTAATGCTTATTTTCATCACTTTGCTTAAAATATTGATAATCAATTAGGGCTACGTCTGTTTTGCCACAGAATCTGTGTCACAGTCTATCAGACTGTCAGGGCCAATTCAATCCTCATTCAAAGTTAATTTTTTCTTCATAAATCTGCCTTTGGAGGAGTCATTAGGCGCAGAACATAGCCTGAGGTGCAATCACCTATTCTCTTTCATTAGTGGCAGGCAGAGAAGGTGAGGGAGATTATTAGAACTTTGGAATGATCACAAAGCAGCGTGCTGCCTGTCAGATCCCCCCAACATTTAATTCATCTAGCCAACTCACCAGCATTCTTGCCAACAGTTTTAAATGGACATTATTCATGAACATCTGTGACATGCTGAATATTCTGAGCTAGAAATGATGAAAAAGCAATGCCCCCTTTGACTTTAAAATTAATTCTATGGTCAAAACAATTAAGTATATAACTAACATGCTTTGTGATGTTATTTTTAGCCATCAAAGGTATTATACTTCAGAAAGAAACGCATTAAAACATTTTTAAAGTACTATCCTAAAATCCCTATGCTAACATATATATATATGAATGACATTGTTTTGTGCATGAAAAATCTATGCGATGTCTTGTTTGCTAAGGAAGCAACTAGTTTTAATCATAGAGTGTTTTACATATTAAGTAATTAGCTAGCTACACTATTGGGTTTGTTGATAGGATTCTAAAGGGCTGCCAAATGAAATGACATATTTGATTTTAATACAATGCCATATTAAGTTACAGTGCATTTTTCTCAGAATGGACAATCAGTTATAGCAGATGAAAATGGCTCTCCTAAATCAAATACATTATATTTATTGCATCTTACTCTGGCTATAAATAGATACAAAACCATCATTACAAGTAGGCATTTTGTGACTATAACAACAGTGTTCTAAAAATGAATGACGCCACAATCACACTGCTGACCAACAGGCATTTTAAAAAAATAAAATGATTTTTAAAGTGATGAAAAACTTTTAAGATAAAAGGGCAAATTCACTTGAAAACATTATTTGAATTATTCAGATCCTTAAATTGGAGACTTTCAAATGAGCACTTACTTGGAAACAAATGATAGCCATTTAAAAATGCCAAATATTTGTAGACAAATTTCTACACAAAAAGAGCATCTGCAGAAGAGTGCAACTTTTAGGTGTTTATATACTAATGTTCTCAGCTCAAGACATAGTAACTGTAATGATTGGTAACCAAAGAGAACACAAATATAGTTTATATGCCATGAACCTGTGCAACATTGATAATTAGCAGGACACCATTATAAAATCTATAGAAAGGACAGGTGAAAGGTGCATCTGGTTTGGTATTACATATATGTCAAAGACGGTTCAATTAACTAGAAAAACTTAGAACAGATTCCATCGTCTATACGTATGTGAAACCCATCATCTATATGTTTTTTTTTAAATTGGATTTTAATGTCACTAATTTTATTTCACCCTGCTATGAAACAGTTTGCACATAAGCACCTTTATCCAACCAAGGTTGTGCAAGGCAAACAAGTTCCCCTGAATACAGAGGGGAAGCCCTTTTAGGCAGCTTCTGAGTGGTATAACATTGTCAGTACCAGATGTGAGGGTCTCCCAATTGTGCATTACTCTGCCCAATACAAGGAAGTTCAGAAGAGTGGTCTAGGTAAGAGGTTACCAGGTCATGCGCAAGAGTTTTATAAGCAGATGAAGTGAGAACAGAGTGACTTTGAGAAAGAAGTAAGAAACTGAACTTGAAAACTGCCTGAATGGATGTGGAAGGAGTAATGGAAAATTACCCCCATGCTGCCTATACAGACGGGAGATAACATTGTTATTGGAGGAGTTGACATGGCCTGAATGGAAGCACCAGCTCCATTTTTGAAATGCCCTGTACCCAAAGACAGCACAAAGCACATAAGTAAAGAATGAAAGAGAGAGGCCTGCTGAGCCCTACAGAGAGACAAGATAAACACCCAGAAAACAGTACACAAATGATGGGGCAGGGGAGTCTTTTGTGACAGACCTCTTAAACTTATAGGGATTTGGTTAACAATGGCTTCTGCTTCATGAACTAGTACAAGCAACACCTAGCCTAAAGAAATCATAATGTGTTGTGAAACAGCTTGTGCAGCAGTTGGTGGAATGGCTTGTGCAGAATCAAAGCCCTGGATCTGACACTTGTGCAAGGATGAAAATGTGCTAGCAGAATAACAACTGGATACAGAGGGCAAAGCTTGTGGATTTCATTTGGCCCCCAATCCTTTTCCGCACAATCTGAGCTTTACCACCAAAGGACACAGAGAAAGAGCAGCAAACTGAGATTAAGGAAAATATAGTGATACAGAAGCAGCTCTCTATAGTAACATTATTGTGTGTAATACTTGAGTAAAATGGTCAGTGTACAAACTATGGATTGGGTCAAGAAGAAATAAAATGGAGAAGAACCCTCCAGGATTTAACCAGAAATAATGTCATTGGAAATATACATAGGCAAGTTTCAATCAATTGAAACAAGAGAGTGATTGGAAGGCATTAAGAAGGAAGAGCAAGCCACAGATACAGGTGACAGGTTCAAAGAATTGAAGGTGAAAATGGAGGCTTTTAAACACAGGAGAGTGTGACAGAAGATAACGCAGATTCACAAAGAAAAAAGAGGGTTTGTTTTTTTTAAAAGAGGGGGCATGGATGAGAGGAAGGAAAACCAGAAAATAAAGGGAAATGGAGAGAATGGTGCAAGTCTAGAGTTGAGGATAGGTGAGAAAGGAAAACATGCAAAAGACAAATTATATTATTATATTTTAATTTCATGTTATTTTTCAAGTCTCTTTGAGTTCACTGGAAAAGTAAAAAATAAATTTATAAAATCAGTAAGTTGATAATGTGAAAGATGGAGTTGTTGCATAAATTATGCTTTTGATTGGGAATAGAACTGAAGAGTGGTATAAAAATACTTGTAATAAAAAACAAAATAAATAAATATTGGTTTCAATCATTCTGAACAAAATGCTATAAAGCAGGGTTTTAGAGGACAAAACAAACATACAAATGAGATTGTAAAGATCACCAAGGGAGTCAATAAATAACAGGAGACAAGGACCAGAATTTCAGGATAAATAGAAAAGGCAGAGAGCATAAGTAAAGAATATTGTCAATCTCTCACTACAAGCACTGAGACCAGGAACAGTGGAAATGGAATGGATGCTATGGGTTGGCATAATAGCCTACTCAATCCTATAGCCCCTTAGCTGGCATACGTCAGCATAGGATTGTTTCCTAAAACATATGACTAAATAGAGACTTTATATCTCTGATTATGCAGCGCACATAAATTATGTATTAGATCATTTATATTTTCTTAGGGAAGCAACTGTGAAATTACTGATTTCTGATTGACTCTTTCTTTCTATACATACTCTACAAGGCCACTTATTTGAACACTAAGTGTTCCAAATTTTCCAGAAGCAAAGTATAGGAATTACTGAGCATTACTAGGGATTTTGGAAAAGCCACAATGGAATCAAATGGATTCTACAGCAGACCGGCTTTTCCCCAGTCAGACAGATTCTGCAGTCTTGTGTACCGCTGTTCTAACATTCTGGAATTTTGTGCAAATCTAGTAAATAGAAAAATATGCAAAATAAAAAAATGGGTGAAAATGTGCATTTTGGGGGGATTTGTGAAGTTTTAAAAATGCAAATTTGCAAATAAAATAAAATCCAATTCCGTCAATGAGCAGACAACGGAATGAAAGGCATATGACATTACATAAAACACAGACAGAACAGATTTTACACAATCTGCACATCCCTAAGCAGAAGATACTGCAGTTTGACAGAATTTCAATGCTTGTAATTCCAGCAAGAATAAACACAATAGATGATCCATTGGGTAGAATCCAATGCCATCCTTGTGCAGGCAGCCCAGGCATGCTATTCATGGCATGTGAGTGGCCGGCCTTGCCAGTGGTGGTTATGGTGTAGCGATTCTGGAGGGAAGCACCGCAACACCAGAAATGCTGATTTCAGAGCTCCTCCCTGGAAGTGCTACAGCACGGCCGCCAGCAGTAGGGGCCATGCACGCACAACCACTGGCATACCTGAGCTTCAAGAACATATATTTGTTCTTGAAGTTCATTCCTTTACATAGAAAAGAAGGTTTTAATTCAAGGTACTAGATAGAGGGTCAGTGATTCAGATTTAAGGGCTTACGAGAGTAGAATTTATAGTGATTGTATCACATGCATTTATCTTTTCAAACCAGTGTTAAGGGACTCAATGTAACTGGGTATTTTAAAATTCCAATTTCATTTTTTTTTAATTCTGATTAAAAAATTTAAATGACTTAGTACTGACACATCTTGAAACACAGAGTATTAAACTGCAGTGCAATCCTAAGAATATCTACTCAGAAGTACCACCACTGTGCTTCATCAGAGTTACTCCATAGTAAGTGTGCTTAGGATTGTACTGTGAGAAAAGGGCAACTGCTGCGCCCTAGTTTATTGTTGCCATTCCCACCCAAATCCAAATTTTTGTAATTCTGCTCCAAATATAGTGCAGTTCACCCTAAAGATGTCAAATAGTTGCAAAAGAGTGGTCTCCATTCTTCCCTAATGGATATGACTGGCCTTGGGACCAGGGCTCATGAGTCCCAAATCTCTATACTATGACCTCAAAAAAAGTCAACATGCGAAGTTATCGGTGGCTCCCCTTAGAGAACTAAAGAGATTGTACACCCTTTGAAACAAAGAACTGGTGCCCATGTTTTGTTTTTTTCCCCTCCTCCCTCACAATCCTTTTTCCATTTGTGTCAAATCCTTTAGATTGTAAGTCTGTAGGCAGTGATTGCCTTAGTATTACTCTTTGTAAGACTTTTTTGACCAGAGAGTAGGGTAAAAATACTGGAAATAAATAAATAAATAAATGGTTGGATTATTTTAGTTTTGTCTGCCAAATGAAGTTGTGGCTTTTGTTTTCCAACATGCCACCTCTTTGTTTTTTCTCTTCAGTTTGGCAGCATCAATTGAAACCCACTAGTTTGCAATCTTCTTATTAAGTAAGACAGATGACGTTTCTCTTTGCAGGTAGCAACCAAATGTAGCCTGACAGCTTGCCTGCAAATTTGAACAATCTTGTGCTAAAGCATGAACCTTTCTTTCATCTGCCATTTTAAAAATGTCAGGTATCTACCCAAATGAAAATCATGCAGATGAGAAAGGACTTTGACTACTTAAAAAAAAGCACATTCAAATAGATATAGAAAATTAACATACTCTACCAAAATATACTGTAAATCTCTTGGATATTTAAATTTTTAAGAAATAGTGTAACCAACAAATAATTCTACAATTAAGAAGTCCAATGTTATCATCCATTATTATCAGGGGTGTTTGCATATGAAACATATACCATTAAATATAGCTTTCATTTTGCAAGCAGAGATATGTTTCTGATTTTACTCAGAAATGCCCCTCCTCCAATCCAAGGATTTCCCAACTATCTGAAGGAAGACATCCAGCAAGTTTTCAAACAAATTCCTGGCGCCCACCTCCGACCATTCAATGGTGTGATAAGATAAATAAAATGTCTCACTTTATTATTTTATTACTTTTTAAAAAACTTTTCAATTTCCATTCCCAAAGGTGTGAATAATCAGAAGTCCTGTGGTACCTGTGTATAACATTTCAGGTTTCCAGGTGGTCTGAAAAAACTCTCACAATTTTGATAGCTTATGAGTCTTTAAGTCCTAAATATATATTTATGAAATTGCCTGTATTATGAAGACAAGAAAAGCAAGTACTACAAAAGATCACAGGAGTTCATTCAGAGCTTGATAAATCTCTCAATGGCTAGAGGTTTGGTGGAACAAAAAATACAAGAAACATAACAGTATAGGCCTATAATAAACCTATTGTCTACCGGGTTAAATTTGACCAAGAACTGAAGGAAATCAGAGATTGGCTAAAGGTGGTTTTCTGAACAAACTAATTTTATCAGCAGCACAAGGTCTATGTCAAACCTAGGTACTCTTAATTGGTTTCATTTTCTCAGCCAAAGAGAATGTAATAGATGCCCCCCCCCAAAAAAGGACAAATACTTTGGACCCAAAATTCTTTACAAATTAGTTATACCATTCATAAAAGTGAAGTAACATTACAAATCTTACAAAATTCTGCTAGTAGTTAAGTAAAAGGTCCAATGAAACCACCATTTTACAATTATTTATTTCATATCATTTTAAACTGTCCAATTACTGCAGTTCTCTTAGTGTTGTAGAGATAGATTAAAAACATAAAATACAAGGTAACAATAAAATAACGACAATACAACAGCATATGATAAAACCCAAATAAAGCCTGCTGCCATGGCTAAAACAGTGCAAAGATCTAAAGGCATTAAAATAGTGTTTTAAATGCAAGGATTTTTTGAAAAGGTCTTCTCATGGTGCTGAAAAGTTAACAACATAGGGTCAGATGAGCTTCCCTGGGACGGATATTCAATAGGTGAGGCACCAGCAGTGAAAAGGCCCCTCTCTTGTATACATATGCCTCATTTGGTGGGGGCACCCAGAGGAGAAACTCAGATTATGACCTTAGGGTCCTGGTGGGTATGTATGGAAGGAGATGTTCCTTCAAATTACCTGGCCCCAGCTGTTTAGAACTTTAAAGGTTAAAACCAGCACTTGGAATTGGAACAGGAAACAGACTGGCATATTATGGTTGTAACACTCAATCCTTTTAACAATGTAGCTGACCTGTTTTAGACTAACTGAACTTTCCAGACAAAATTCAAAAGCAGACCTACATAGAACACACTGAAATAACTCAAATGGGAAATTGCCAGAGTATGAATCTGGGGGGATATCCGAGGATGGAATAAAGAGCATCCTTACTACAAATCTGATCGTTTAGGGGGAGTGCGACCCTTTCCCTTACAAATGAACCACCAACAAACAACAACAAACAGACGGATACCACTGGAGATAATATTAAAAGCCACTAGGAGGTCCAAGAGAACCAACTGGATCACACTCCACTATTCTTCTGCTGGAAAAGGTCATCCCATAGGGCAACTAAGGCAGTTTTCTGTTCCAAAACCAGCTGTGAACCCGGATTGAGATAGATCTGAAAAAACTGTTTCATCCAAGAGTGCCTGGGGTTGACCATTTGCTCATGCATCTTCTCCAGGAAGGGATTGTTGACCAATGGGCTATAGTTGTTTCCATCTTTAGGGTCCAGATTAGATTTCTTCAGGAACAGCTGATCACTACCTCACCTCTTTTAAAGAGCAATAGAATTGCACCATGCCAGGTCAATGATCCAGCCAGTTGATGAAGCCAATAGTCCAATGAATCAACAAAGGAGAAAAATAATGCAAAGCCTAGAGGGGAAAATATACCTAACATTAAACTAACTGAACTAAAGAAAATACCTGTGGAACTATATTCTTCACGAAGGCCTTTGAAATCTTTGGGTAAAACCTTTGGTCTTCCATTAAACAGTCTTTGTTATGTTAGTTTTGATAATTTGTTAAGAATTTAAATTGCATTTTTTTATTACTGTGGGTGTTATGTATTGTTACTTTACTTGTAAACTGCTCTATGAATGAATAAATATTGAGATTTGCTATAGCAAGCAAAAACAAACTGGATTTTTTGTTAAATGAAGAAAAAGAAGCATGTTTTAGAGTAATAGTAGATACTTGCTAGCCAGAAAAGTGGGGGACATCAGAAACTTGGCTCTGGAAAACTCAAAAATATTTTTCACATTTTATCCCATATGTATGCACTTCTAAATGCAGAAGACATTAAGGAACAGAAACTTCACAGTGAATTTTTTTAGTTCTCTCTTCTTTGCTTCAAAGCAATGGTGCAATCAGTCCTTCAACATGCTTGCTAAAAGATGTGTAGCAACTGCCTCTAGATGAAGGTCAGGAAACATGGTTGTAATGGGTCAGAAGGCACTGCACTAAAGTTGTATGAAAAAGTGGGAGTGAGAGCAAATGTCAGATGTGGTTTAACAAATTCTCTTTCAAAGCTGTAACAGTGACTTTGTACACAGATGTTTCTGTGTCATCAGTGCTTCACTATAGAGTGATCCAGTGAGGGATGGCTCAAAGGGTTAATTCACTGCCAAATACTTATTTTGACTTGAATGATAAACTGATGACAGAGGCAACCTTGGAATGCCCTTAATTTTCAACTGGGTAGCCAAAATAGCAGCAAACACACTCCCTCATTTTAAATATAAGTTGCTGTCTGGAAGTAATGTTAAACAAAGGCTTGGTAGTGGCCCATTTAATACTTGAAACTATGTACTTAATTTCTGGGAAAATAAAGTATAAACCTTTGGGGCAAATACAATAGCCAGTAGGATTTACTGTACATTACATGAAAAATCTTAAGACAGACATCCAAAAAAACTTGACACCTGGCACCAAAAGAGATAATATGTATCAAAAAGAGATTTGTATAAAGAAGTTATTGCTGATGCCAAGGCACTCTCAATTACACAGCCAATAGCCTTGAAGAAGGGTCAGCTGACTTTGGAAAAGCATACCTCAAGATTCCTAGAATGAGTATTCTATATCAGTATCCAATGTTGCATTTACAATCTTGACAGGAACAAATTTTGGGAAATGTTGCTGTGTTTTTATCTTAACCATGTACTACAATGATAATTTATTAATTATTGTCTAAAATACTCAGAGGAAAGAAATAAAAATCCTTAAGCATACCTCTTACATCCAGTTCAATGGATGAGTGTTAAATTTCGTTCTGGTGTAAAATATAAAGATAAAGAAATACTATAGAATGCAAGTAATGTATCTTCACTTCACTATACACAGTGTTTAATCTTGGGGATATGCCAATCCTATTTGAGCTTCAACAGCTGCATTAAGGGAAAGCTATACCCATATAATATAGAATGTGAACAGGAATACATTGCTAAGGATTTAGGTACCAACATTTCTACCTTACATTTGCCTTTAACTACTACATCTCTTAATACATCGAAAGCAAGGGTGATTTAGAAGACCATGCATTAAATATATAAGACTTGAAATGTATGTGTGAACAAAGACCCAATTTCTTGAACAAGAATTTAAGCAAGATTTGTTGTCAGTAAAAAAGTCCTCTCCAGGGACACATTTCATAATATACACAAGCATCCTGCTCATTTGGAACCTTGAAAATTCCAACTTCCCTCTCATAACTCTGTGGAAATAATTTTAACAGAGACATGTGCACCTATATATCTGCATATAGCTGTAAAATGATAATAAATAAACAACATTATTCAGCATCAGAAACTGGATACAAAATCCACCAATTACATTGTGCCTGTCAAGATCTAACCCAAATAGTTGTGGTCTAAAGGCTAATACCTTAGATCTTTATTGTTCAACAAATCAAAACAATAGCAACACGTACAAATATTAACCAATCATTTTAAGTGGCAAATTCTAGAATGGTAATTTTTCTCATGAAATGTTGAAAATGGGCTGCTGCAGGTCTGGGCCTGTACAGGACCGTACAGTTTGATAACATGGAGGAAAGTAAATAAAATATGGGTGAGCAACGTCCATTGCCCCATTGCCCCAACTGTGTGGGGTCTTATTATAATCCTCCAAATCCCACTTTTGTTGTTGCTCTGTTGGTAAAAGGTCATTTCTAGCCCTCACAGTTGCAGAGACAAGTTTGCAATCATTCAATTTTACAATGTTAACCCCTGGTATAGATCAAGGTCACTTGATCAAGCACTTCTGAATATACACAAGGGCATTCCAGATTTCCAGTTCCAATTGCAGTTACTTACACTGCATAGTAGACTGCCCAGGGAAAGTACCTGACTTACAGGTGCAGTTTGTGAGAGGAACATGAAAGGGTACAGCAACAAGAAGGGGCTGTATCTGCAGTTCCCTGAATCTCTTTCAAATGATTCTGACCTTTTTAACCCTTAATCAAGAAGTGTTTCCCAAGGAAGATTTTATTATAAGAATAAAACTGAGCCTACCAACTAGAAATAATGTTGAGATGTCTGTCCTGATTGTACCATTGTGTGCCTTAGAATGATTTTCAACTCCATCATTAAATCTGCTGTCTTTTGTGTTGTATAGCACCACCAGACTGTTTGTTTTCTGCAAATTTTATTCCAATGTACTGACGATTAAATAGCAGTCTTTTCTGTTGTAAATGCAGTGAGATTTCTTATTTTGTAAAAAACAGATGAACGTGCATGTTCTGCATAGCACAAGCCAATAAATGGTGTAAACCATGCAACACATCCCTCAAATATATTATTCACACATTATATGTTTCCATTTTAAAAAGTTAGATCTCCTTTCTACATATATTAATTTGTGTGTCCGATTTGGGGAATTATTCAAAGTAAAACCTATTTAAGAACATCTCACAGTTATAAAAACTTCATCTGGGTAAAAAATTAAATAAACGATAATGTATTTCAACACAGTAATGCAAACAATCAGAATTTACTAGCTTTGAGACACTGTGATAAAAATAGGCTACAAAAATGCTATAGGTTAAGCAGGAGGGGCTGTGAATAGGTCAGCTCAAAGTCTCAGGTAAACATTTTGTTTGTATCCTGAAGCCCTGTTTCATGCTTGCCCTAATCCTTATCCTGTCAGTAGGGTCCCTTCTGGTCAGGTCTAACACAGGGCCAATGCACTGTATCGATCTTCTTTTATATCCCAGAATAATAAATTTCAAGACAACACAGCACAAACTGACTAAAGCTCTTTAATTACATCAGTGCTGAAAGGAAATCATTGATCAATGGCATTATGGGAAAATAAACTGCCCCCCAAACCAGATCAAAGTCAATGAAATAGCTGACTAGCTGCCCCATTTGGGACTTTTGCTAGATTAGTGCTTGTGGACAAGTAAAAGAGGCTATACTAACACATGCTGCTTACTAGCTTTTTGAAGCTCTCCCTGGCAGGTGTCATGCTCTGAGCATGGTTTTTGATTACTCTAATTAAATATAATATTATCAACAGATCTTCATATTGATCCCTAAAACCCCTTTATAAATAGAAAATTAAAAGCCCTGAGAGAGGGCCTCAGAGGCTAACAGGTAAGGTTTAATGATTTAATCATATCAGTTTTCTGTACTACTTCCTGCTGTCGGATACCAATATCACAATTAAAATAAATTCAGATTCTTTTTACAATTTGAAAAGAAGAAATAAGTGCTTGCTAGTTCACAGGAAAAGGAACGCTCACATTTTCTGGAAATTCATTTGTTGGTACACTTTTGAATTCCGGAAATAAATATTGTTTCATTTCATTAAGATAAAAATAGTTTGACAATTGTGAATAAAATTTGTATTTGATGCCAAGTATCACAGTGAACAAGAACATTTATTATGCATTAAGGGTATTATATACCAAAGAAAGCTATAAACTTATTTTGAGTTTTTAAAATCCATACTTTTTTCAATACATGGGAAAGTATTTTCATTTCATTTCTAGCTTTTGCCACTCTTATAAATTGCTGGCATATACACACCAAAGCACATGTGCAATTACATTTTTATTATAAGCGCCATTATTTGTACAAAGTAATTTGACTAAATGTGATTAAATGTTCTCATTTGTTATCACAAGAACATGCAAAGTATATACCATCTACCATGCCATACATTTACCATGCCACCCACCCACCCTTCAGTTTTAGGCATTGCCTTTTTTCTGGCAGAAGTATGCCCTGATATAATAGTCATGCTCATCATGTTAACTCTCTTCTTATTCATTTCCTATTCCCTCAGGTAATTTTCATTGTTAAAGCCCAAATGGCATAAACCTGTTGTTTAGCACTTCTATAAAAAGGCTAGCCTGCTGGCTAATTTACCAAGGGATTGAAGCCCTGAAACCACTTCAATCTGTTACTTTGTTTCCATGTTAAAAGCTCTACCCATGGCTGTGAAGCTCCAATGTGAACCAAACAAAAATACTTTTTAAAAAAAATAAAAATTCAAAGCAAATATCACTTAATGTGTTACCCCAGATACCAAATATACCACTGCAACTAAGCCAATCAATATAAACATGTTCAGAGTTTATAACTACTGAACAATTTTATTTTATTTTTTGCTTTTTTAATATTTACAACATTGTAGATACAGGATTAGTAATTCTTCTGTTGATCTCAGATTCTTTTTTAAAATATCTGCACTAGCCATTTTAAAGAGGCAATTTTTGCCCAATTGTTAAAATTGTTTTTTTTTCTTAAGAAATATGCTCAACAGAAACTAACCCTTGACTGTCTAAGTATTTGTGTATGAATTTAACATGAAACAATCAGAAACATCAAACAAATTTTGTTCATTAAGGCTGTCATCCTATACCTAACTTACCAGGAAATAAACCCCATCAAACTCACTGGGCAGTATCCAATGGGGCACTCTACTCCCATTGATACCATTCCACATGGAGGAACTACTGCTTGCGCAACAAAGAGTTAGCGCATCTGGGAGGACCTGGAAACACTCATTTTGGAACAGAGCAGGTCGGCGCAGCTCTGTTGTGGGAGCTCTGTTGCCCTGCTCCATTCCAAAAATAAGTGTTTCTTGTCCTGATGCAGAAACGAACATTTCCACATGGTTTCCGGCTTCCCCTAGGAAGTGTTAAATCTCCATTGTGCAAGTGCTGGGTCCTGCCTGTGCAGTGGAATCAGTGAGAGGGCCACTTACGGAACCAAATCTGTGGGGGCATAGCATCCCACTGGATACTGCCTAATGGGACTTAGTGCTGAGTAAACATGTATAATTGTTCATTTATGTAACAGGTTTTGGTTTAGGTATACTGTGTATGTTTTGCAGATACATTAAAAAATTATATTGCTATAGAATTAGTACTAGCATATTAAAATTAACTGATCTTTATATAAAGCCTTACACTGTAATCTTGATCTTAAGCAGAGGAAAATGATATGCTTTTTAAAACTTAAGTACTGCTGCTAACATATATTTAGCATTAATTGTACATTAAGTGCCAATGTGTACTGTATTAATGTCATCAAACTATTTAAAGATCTCATCTTAGCTACCAAGTCTGGCATATGCAGATAGTTTCAGTTTAGAAATTAGTACAATACCCCAGAAAGCTACAACAAATTAAAGCAAAATATGCAAATATGACATGAGATATGGCACAGCAACTGTAGGAAGTGGCCTTGCATGAATAGAAGTGTGCCCTATGTGATCAATGGAATTCTCTAGATCCCAGTGGGGATGTTTAAAGTGTTACTGTTGCTATATAAATTTACACTGGCATAGGCTTCAATCTGATATTGCGTGAGTGGATCTTTCCATCTTCTCCTTTCCCTGCAGCCCCTTGCATATCCTCCAAAACTGCTCAGCCGTGCGGTCTCACAACCCTCCTGAGCAATTGGTGGGGGCATGGGCGACTACAGGAAAAAGGGAGATCCTTTCTGCCAGTGGTTTTGGTTTTGCTGGTGGAATGACACCTCTGGATTCAATCCATAGTGATGAGAGTATTAGAGTATGATTTGGGAGGTCAAGGTTCTAGTCCCCTCAAGCCATGAAGCCAGTCTCTCTCTCAGCCTAACCTATAACACAGGGTTCTTGTGAAGGTAAGAGGGGAGTGAAGCATAATCATATATGTTGCTCTGAGCTGCTGAGAAAATGATATAAATGTAATAAATAACTAAATACATATCATTCCAAGAGTAGAGATATTCTGGAATATAAAAAGAAATGCTAAAGAATAGACAGAGTGCCAAAGTCTTAGCAGAAAATTAATATTTATTATTTAAGGCATTTGTCCCCGAGTGCTTTACAATGTAATTTAAAATAAAAAACAATAAAACATTAATATAATTTTGAATAAGAGCATAATTTGCACATTTCTTGTCACATTTGTCTGAACAAATATTAGCAGTGCTGCTGAAACATTTTGTATATAAGTATTCTCATATGCACCGTCATACCCTCTACACTGTATAACCTACACATGATCCTGACACTAAAAAGGTACACTTGGGGTTATTTTTAACAGGCTGTATTTGGCCTGCTCTACAGTTTTCAATCACAGTCAAGTTCCTCAAGAATGCTAATTTGACTATATTGATTCAGGTTTCTCAGCATACCTATACCAAACTTGCACAAAGATAAGACATCTTACAGATTTGGGTTTTTTTAGTCAAATAAATGGCAGCATTCCTCTGAACGAAATTCAAAAGACCAGAAAAAATCCAGAATCAATACAAAATCACATTTTATAATGAATGAATGTATGCTCTACCTCCTGCTGGTGGAGATGGTATCTATGCAAGTTATAAAATTGAATTTTTGGAAACATATCACTGAGATCTTATGTACATTCTTAAGGAGTAACTTCCATTCCATGAACCAACAGAGTGTTATTGTTTGGAGGAAAAATCTACGAGTTTTCTAAAAATGCAGTTTTGAAAGTGTTTATATAGTTATGCTAATTTAACTGATTTCGTAAGTTTTTTTAAGCTAAATCTTTTCTGCTATGGTGGTATTGGGTTGTGTGATGCCCATCAGTCTTGTGATTCATCATGTCCTACCACCAACTTTTCTTTGAGGAGTGTGGGGTTGTGGGGGGCTGTATGGTTAGTTTCCACAGGAGCATACAGAGGTTCCCGCAAGAAGAACAGTATACACATGCAGAAAATATCTCTGGATAAACTTCACTTTTCTCACATGAAGTTATGCTACATGAAGTGATAGGTAAAGATCACAAACGGAAGATATTTTAGATCCCAGGCTTTAACACAAGCCGATGCCATATCTCACTTGCTTTTCGGGGTACAAATAAAAAAGAAAAATAATTTAATTGGAAATAATTGAACAGAAATGCTTTTTACAACATATTGCAATTCCTGTATTATTTTAAGCAAAAAAAGTCTTAGGTTGTTAAAGAAGGAAAAGCACGAGCTTTTAAATAAAGTGTTATCATTCAGATTACTTTAAAAATGTTTATGGCTCAATTGAAAAAGGAAGAGAAACATTAAGCTTATTGCTTCAACTACTACACGCTTCACCACTCCATTAAACAAAGTAATTTAATCAGTTTGCATTTTCTCAGGAAAATCTCATTCAGATAAATTTTATTGCCATCTATCTAAATAGTAAATAATTATTATTGTCTCGAAATGAGTTTTTGCTTGCCAAGGGCAAAGCCATTGCTGTTATTGTAAAGCTCTGTCAGAGAAAACAAGAAGTTAAAAAGGTTATAAAGATACCATTAACATCATGGGACTGCCATGTCAGGACTCAAAAGTGCTTAGTAATTGAGGCTTTTATTCACAGTGTATTAGGAGCCATATAAATGGCACAGTTAATATGATGCTTTAGGCTTTATTTTGTTGCAACCTGGTATAATCATCTACAACAGTGGAATACTATAAATTTATCTGCTGGTGAGCACAGCTCATTTTATCATCTGTTTCTCACTGGAGTCTTTGAAGAAAATGTCAATAGTATACGGCTTAAAGGCATGATTTAGATTCGGCCAATTCAAAAAATGGGAAAGTTTAAAATAACTAATTTGTCTAAGCAGCATGTGTCTCCTCCAGAATTATGAGGGCAAAGAAAGGACAAATGCATTTGCCTTAATTATAGAAGCACATATTTTGTCACTGTTCAAAATAAGGTGGTTGAAAACAGTACATTTTAACAATGCTACATTGTTAAGGGAAAATAGAAACAGATTCATATCTACTACCACCAAATTACTGATCACCATTATAGACTTTGGCATGGATATCTAACGGCCTATATATATTCATCTACATTTTTGCTACAACATGTACACTACAATGATACATGAGTGCATTGGCAGAACATCAGTATAGAAATGTAATGAAGTACATAAATACCCTGAAATCTGAACACAGCAGGTACTCATAAACCTCTAACCCGGCCGTAATTTAAACCTATAATGTATAAAGTAATATTTGTTCTAAAGCTTTGCTAAGAACTAAGAATTACTTTCTATGCCGCCCTCAGTTAACCCTGACAGACATGCTCTACAAGCTCAGGCAAAGGAATGACTAACCTTAGCATTTTCAGAACCAAAGCCAACAACAAATGCTTTTCAATTTTAGGAACATAGTTTTAGCAGCTATCAAAACTAAATACGTAGACTATAGATTAGATCAAATAGTAGCTAATAAACTTACTCTGCATTTTGGAGTTGCATTTACAACCTGACTGTTCTTCATCAGATTTTAGCAGATGTTAGCTGTATATATGCAGTATCTGGTGAAATTCCTTCTTCATCACAACAGTTAAAGTTGCAAGAACCCTCCCTCTTTTGTATCTGGTCAAGAGGGCAGGGATCCTGCAGCTTTAACTGTTCTGATGAAGAGGGAATTTCACCAGATGTTGCATGCATACAAATGACACCTGCTGAAATTCCCTTTTCTATACAACTGTTAAAGATACAAGAGCCCTGTCCTCCTTTCCTACAATAATATATAACCCTCAAGTGGCCACAATAAGGGACAATTAGATGGTAAACAGTGCAATCATACAGATGTCTACTCAGAGGTAAGTGTATACAGGATTGTACCCTACACGTATTTATTTCAGTATAATCAACCCAAACTGGGTTGTGGCCGATGAATATTCAATAGAACCTAGCTGCAATCCTATATATATTTACCTGGTGTTAAGCCCCACTGAACCCAGCAGCCCATACTTCTAAGTAGACATGAATAAGATTTCACTATATATTCACTAAGAAGATAAACTACACTGAGATTAAAACTGAGATCATTAGTCATGAAACTTGCAGATAAAACTAAATATGCATGATAACAATAAGAACCCATAACATACTTTAAAAGAGAGAAAAAGCATGCAAGTATTTACAAGCTTTAGAACACATTTAGGATATATATATGTGTGTATGTGTGTCTTTTTGAAGTCTATTTTTTCAATGCAAAAACTTCAATGAGTAATATAAGAGCTTTGAGAAAATATGCCTCTGAAAAATGTGCAAAGTAATATTTAAAGATTTATTCAGCCAACACCTTATAATCAACTCTAAATCTGAAGGGACATAAATGCATTTCATCAGAGATGAAAATCTTCAGTGACTGCTAAAATGAGAATCAAAAATTATTACAATCTAGTAATTTGGCTTGCAGCATGCATTAATCAGAAATCATAATAAATCCACATGCTTCTTAGACAGCACATTAGTCAAACAGTTTTGTATGATAACGACATTGACTAATGGGCTCCAACTTGGAAGGGTCAATCATAAACTCATCAAATGCTTCATTTAATTTCTTAATTTGGACAAACACAATTTGTTTATGGGAAAGATATCAGGTGTTCATGAATGAATAATGGCTAGGAAACCAAACTCCATTAATCAGCTCATGATTACAAATGACTCCAAGATTGTTTATTCTAATTTCATTCATTTGGGTCAACAAAGAAAATATGAGCAAATGAAACTATTTGGAAAAAAATAGCATACTTATTTCTCTGTATTTAATAAGGTAGTGATAAATATTGTTTCAATAACTGTAACAAAATGATTTTATTGCCCAAGTTAAAAGCATTCTTGTTTAACTAAGAAATTACTATAGATTTATAATGAAAATACAGAGACATAAAAACAAAGCTATACTTAAAAGGCAGAATAGGTGTATAACTGCATATGTTCTAAACAAGAAGACTGGTTTCCTACGATACAATGAATGAGGTGAAACCAAAATGTATCAAAGCCTTCTGAAAAAACAGGTCAAGTAGAGTTAATCAATAGCAAGAGTGGGCAAGATGTCAACCGTCATTAAATATAGACTGGATCACATTAAACCACCAACCATCCTTGGGTTAGGAGTCACATGGAATCATCTTCTGACTGATCTGTCTCTTCCCCACAATCCTGGTCTTGCAGGAGTTCCCACCTTACAAGACACTGGGGGAAGACTGGATGCTGGGCTAGCTGTATATAAATTTGAAAGAGGTGGGTGGTAGCAGTGGTGGCTAACCCACTCAAGCTTGTGGTGATGGCAAACAGTAGCACTAGCTTGCTGGCACTCACACAAAAACTGTCATGCTTGTGACTGGACAGCAGCCAATGGAGCAGCAGTTGCAATGACAGTAGGAGGACTGGCTTCCCCCACACTTCCGTTGGTTCAGCTTGCTCCAACCCACCTAGGACTGGAGAAACAGTGGACTACTAGTGATAGCAGACATCTAGTGGAGGAGGTGATAGCTTAACCATCGTGACAGCAGCCCCAGAAGTATTGTGGACTGGCCTCAACTGGTGCAAGAATAGTGAGGTGTTTTGTGTGTGTGTGCAAAGTTTCCTATCAAGCGTGTGTGCATGTGTGTGAGGAAGTGTTTTCTCTGTTCTGTAGAATCTTTCCATGGGAATGCCCTATGGGGATCTGACTGTCTCAGGAATGCTCCAAGCCCCCTTCTTTGAATATTCAACTTCAATTAAAAATAAGTTTCTAGCCTTGCAGAGATGCAAGTAAAAACTTGCAAGCAGTATTCTACCCAGTTGTTCAGTACGAAGTAAACTTTGAATTTGTTCAGTATTAAGTAAACTTGGTCTCAATTTCCATTGTTCTAGCCAGTGAATGCAAAGGAAGGAAAACGACCAACACTTTGGCACTTATGTTTAATTTTATTTTTAAATAAGTTAAATCATTTAAAACATAATAGGGTGCAATGCTATGCCCTATGAAGGAGCGAGCCAATGTTGAAGTGCTCTGAATATCCAATGCTCTGTCGGTAGACACCCAGCAGAGCAGTAGGAGCAACAGAGGCAATTTTTGCCTCTCTGTCCTCCTCATTATTGCTTGAAAACCACTGCCTTAACATTACATGCAAACATAGCCAGTGAGTTTACGGCGGAGATGAAATTCAAACTGATGATTTCTTGATTTGTATCTTTGTTAGCCACTACACTACACCTGGTCTATTTATCCAGGCAATTTGGTACATGGATAATCTAGAGTTATTCCCAAACACATATGATATTATTCAACAAATACCGAAAATACCACAGAAGATAACAATGGAATATGTGTGTGGGGGGGGGGGGAATCTTGCTCATTATGATTTGGCCATTACAAAACCTGCATTACAAGTGCATTCCACAGAAGCAAGGTAATATATTTTCATTTGATTTGTGCATACCTTATTATTAAAATGGCATATTTTGGTCCACTTGGCAGTGCTGGGTTTTTGTTGTTGTTTTGTAAGTCCTTGGGTGGCTCAGGAGTCATGGCATCAGTTTCCAGTAAAGTGCATTATTAATGTCAGGAAAAAAACACTTCAACAGTGACAAAGGAATCTACAAAATGTTAGCAATAGTGTAAGCCCTTCATGGGGAAGAAGAACCTCAACACACACACCCAACATGGCCCATCATCTCCATGATGCAAATATACAAATGAAAGGACCTTTTATCCATTAGATAATTAACTTCCCTCCAGTGTATACACAGTCTATTTTATAAGTATAATTAAGAGCTGTTAAGTCAAACTAAGGTAAAGACAATTGTCATTTGGCTAGAGGAGTCCTTTGTTATCTTGGCAGCTTAATCTGGCTCAGCAGAATCAATGATGCCAATTGGCAAAGGCAGGGAGAGGAATTTGGCAGCGGCATAGGCAGGAGAGCTTGGGGGCTACACAACCCATATCCACGGGCTGTGGATCCCTGCTCTAAATCAAACTGTGGACAGAAATGCAGAATCAAAATAGGGAAGCATTCATATATAGACTTAGTGTGTTGTTAGGCAGGGATGGACAGCAGGTAGGTCAGAATCTACTGCTAGATTTCTGGATGATTTGCAAGAGTACATCTGCGATAAATTCTGACTCCCAATCGTTTAACAAAAGCAACACAATGACACACCCCAACAGTACAAGCTATACTACTAAAATGAAGAAAGCTGAGTTGACCAGGAGTGGAAGAACTGTGATGTCAGTTCAGTTCTGATACTCAAAGAAAATCCCTGGGTACAGGATTCTTTAATTCTGTGTATGACTTTTGCACCTGTCACTGGTTGGTAGATCTTGGGTTCTAATAAAAACAAAGTAGATGTCACAACCTTGAAATCTGCCCACTCCATGTAAAGGCATACTAAGAGCTAGATGGTGACATGTGCATTGTACCAGTTGTTGTAGCACAGCACAAATGGCAAGCCTTCCACATATCACATAGATGATATAGGAAAACTGAATTGTGTGAAAATGGCAAGAACTGCTACTTTTACTGTTACACAAAAATTGCTGGTTTTCAGGAAGATTGGCATAGAAATATGCAACAATTTTGTTGAGGAATCCAAGGAAAATCCAAATCTATTTACTAAGCCGATACCATGTTACAAAGTAAACATCTTCTCACATGATGTAGTGCAGAAACAAATTAAGCAGCAACAACTTAATTTTTCAAGGGGTGCTTTACATATGGATCCTACTTGGCCACCTTCTCCATCTTGCTGTATCTTGGGAGTTCAATCTCCAGTAAGTACTTGTCTGATCCACTCACCCTACTTTGTGTTATTTATACGGATGGATCTGAAAGGATTGAAACCAGCTTAAATGAAAAAGCTTGAAGAGAACAGCAGGTTTCTAATCAATACAATGTTCTTGTCTACAGTGCAGCCTTTTCCACCAGCATTTGGAAACATTGTAGAAGTCTTCCTGAGAAAACTGTGTTGATTGGCTCCTACTGTGTACTTTGTCCATTACAGATTTGATGTAAAACTCTATAAAATACCATGAGCGTTCTATTTGAGGTGACCACATTGGGTATGCTTGATATTTGGGTCAGAATAATGAAGACCAAGCAACTTTAAAACGGTCCTGAGATCTTCCAGTTTCAAATCTACCTTGCTGAAAATCCTTAAAAACAACAGAAACAAGGAACATGTGTTCCTATTATATACCCCTATGGCTTCATCTATATGAACTGCTCTTGGAATCAGTGCAAACAGCACATGGCGGTTTATTAACATAAACAAACCTGCAGGTAAATTAGGCACTAAAATACACTCTGCACTCCCTGCTTTCTAGTCTTTATTTATTTATTTCCCACCTTTTTCCCAATACTGGGACTCAAGGTGGCTTACAAATTAAAACATGTACAGTTAAAACAGAGATATACAAAAATTAAAAATATAATTAAACATAGTACAATTTTAAAATATTTAGAACATTTAAAGACATTTTAAATACAAAATGATTTAAAAAATCCAAACTATAAGCAGCACATCCACAGAGGTCTCAACTACTTCCCAACGGCCTGCTGAAACAGCAAGGTTTTAGCCTGCCTCCGAAAACACACCAACAAGCAAGCCAGTCTAGCTTCCCTGGGAGGGGAGTTCCAGAGCCTCGGGGCAGCCACCAAGAAGGCCCTCTCCTGCGTTCCCACCAGGCGTGCCTGTGATGGTGGTGGGCCAGAAAGGGAAGGGCCTCCCCTGAAGACCTCAGGGGATGGGCAGGCTCATAAGGGAGAATACGGTCTTTCAGATAATTCTTTCACTAGATGCAATTATACTTTTTTTAATAAGAAAGGGGGCATTTAAAACCTATACAATAATGTTGAAGGAAGGAAGCTTTCTTTGGTCATCGTCTGAGCTTGGAGACACCAATACACTATTCACTGGTCTGCACAATGCATATGGTAAGGCAAAAAGAACAGAATGTGAATGAAAATAGGTTTCAGTGTATAGCAAAATTTACATTTTGCAAAATGTATACAACACAAGATGACAACAAAAATGATGTAGAAAATGAGATCTTCATATTCATATTCCAAATGGGGAACACTACAATACAAGAAAGTGCTGGAGCAGCATTTAAAATGGGATAGCTACTTACTGCCAACATAACCTCCAAGTTAGATTACTGCAATGCACTCTACGTGGGGCTGCCTTTGAAGGTGGTTCGGAAGCTGCAGCTTGTGCAAAATGCAGTGGCCAGATTGATAACCGGAACCAGTAGGTTCGAGCATATAAGACCTACTCTGGCCGCTTGCATTGGCTGCCTGTATGTTTCCGAGCCCGATTCAAGGTGCTGGTTTTAACCAATAAAGCCTTACACGGCTTGGGACCACAATACCTGATGGAACGCCTTTCCCGACATGAACCTACCCGAACACTACGTTCAACATCTAAGGCCCTCCTCCGAGTGCCTACTCCGAGGGAAGCTCGGAGGTTGGCAACAAGGGAGAGGGCCTTCTCTGTGGTGGCCCCCCAATTGTGGAACGATCTCCCTGACGAGGCCCGCCTGGCGCCAACATTGTTATCTTTTTGGCGCCAGGTCAAGACTTTCCTCTTCTCTCAGGCATTTGGCAATATCTGAGGAGCCTGGGTTTGTTTTTGTTTTTTGTAGCTTTTTGGGGTGTTGTAGTGGTTTTAAATGTACAGATTGTGTGTATGTTGTATGTTTTTGCTGTTTTAATTTTTGTATATTGTTTTTAATTGTTTTTATCCTATGTAAACCGCCCAGAGAGCTTCGGCTATGGGGCGGTATACAAATGTAATAAATAATAATAAGAATAACAACAACAACAACAACAACAACATGGAAATTTATTAAGTCAAGAGTCAACCAATAAGTATTTCAATTTTTCCACACATGGTGGCAAACTAAACACAATGATATTTATCTGTTAATTAATTGGTTTGACAGCTAGCAATACCTGCATGATAAGGATGTGATCCTCTTTACAGCTAAAGAGATACAAAGTGATGAGAAGGATTAAGAACAAATTATTTCAGAATCATACGATCAGAGTGATAACAACAAATAAATTATTGCCATTAGAAACACTAAAACAGTATTACCAATTTTCTTTCAAAACAAGAAGCATACTGCAGCCAAAGTGAAGCATATTTACATCTCAATTATTTCAACAAAGAGTTAAACAAATGCTCAAGTTTAGCTTGATTTTGCAGAAGATCTTTTGCGTCTGCTCAACATTTTTTTCTCATTTAAAATACAGTTTGTTAGTAAACTTATTGGTTATGATCCTTCACTGTACATTGACAAAGATGTCAAGGCTACCAACTTGATCATGGAATAGTGCTTCCAGGTACAAGTGAGTACAGGTAGTGAGGCCAGATGTTCTCCTGGAGGAACATATTAACTTTCCTAGACCATCACCATCCTTTCCCAAGTGTTATTTAATAACTATATGAAGCCGTTGAGAGCAGTCATCAGGAGATTTGGGGCAAGGTGTCACCAATATACTGATGATGCTCAGCTCTATTTCTGAATTGGGAAAGGCAGTGCAAGTTCTGAACCAGTACTTGGATACAATTATGGCTTGGATGAGGGCCAACAAACTGAAACTTTATCCCGATAAGACAGAGGCCTTGTGGGTTCGTGGTCCTCAGGTCTGGGAATTGGGGTGTTTGCCTGTCCTGGATGGGGTTGCACTCCCTCTGAAGGAGCAGATCCGTAGTTTGGGGGTGCTGCTGGATCCATCTGTGTCACTAGAGGCTCAGGCGACATAGGTGGCCCAGAGCACCCACTTTCAACTTTGGTTGGTACACCAACTACACCCATTCCTGCATAAGGATAGCCTAGCCACAGTCATTCATGCACTGGTAGCCTCACAATTAGACTACTGTAATGCACTCTATGTGGGGCTACCCATGTGTGTGGTTCAGAAGCTGCAGCTAAAGCAGAACGCAGCAGCTAGAGTGCTCATGGAGACGCCTAGCTCTGCTCATATAAAACCTGTATTAAAAGAACTGCACTGGCTGCCTGTTAGCTACTGAGCCACATACAAGGTTATGCTGCTATGTTACAAAGCACTAAAAAGCTTGGGACCAGCATACCTAGCAGACCGCCTTCCCTTATATGCACCCAGACAACAACTATGACCCTCAGATGAGGTCCTGCTGGCCATTCCGAAAAGAACAGAATGCTGCCATGAAGAATCTCAGCGGTGGGCTTTCTCTGTAGCGGCACCCACCCTCTGGAAAATCCTCCCTCATGCAGTTCAGGAGGCGGAAAACACAACATCTTTTAGCCCACAAAATCCACAGCCTGAAATGCTACAGAACTGCAGGAAGATTCTTTTAATTAGGAGAGTTTGGTGAAAAAGGATAAGAAATAATGGTAGCAAGCCTCTAAGATGCATGTCTAGGAATGGAGAAAGAAGAGAAGCTTCAGACTGTGTATGGCATAGGAGTGCCAAGAGTGGCCAAAAATCTCAGAGAAGAGTATTTGTATTCCCTGTCCCATTGCTGCAGACAGCCAATGATAAGAATACTGGTGATATGGTGAGGCTGTGACTTTTTTCATGTTTAAATCTGAGCCTTTAGAAGATATAAAATACCTAATTACATACTTTCTCTAAGGCTTGCTTTACATAAAACAGCAACTGATACCAGAGGTGATTGTATCTCCTAGGCAGCTCTTCACATGGGAATTTGATTGCATGGTTCACTATGTGGAATGGCTGCTGCTAGAAACCAAAGATAAAGAACATTTTGCAATTGTGTAGGGAAAAACCAAGTGACAGCAGCAAAAGTGAGAAATTGCACAGAAATGGCTCACTATATGGAGGATTTACAATATACAGGCCCTTAAATGGATTCTATGTGGCCTAAGTTCCTAAAACAAATGCTAACATTCTTAAAATCTTAAACTTCTTGAAATGAGGAGACCCTAGGTTAAAGTGACTGCAGTCCTTCCTGAGTAAGCAAGAGGATTTAAAAATCTTGAGAAGGTGTATTACATGAACAAATCTGAGCATGAAATCATTTTTTAAAATATATATGCTAATTTGTTCTCTCCTCCTGAAAGTTTTAGACTCGGATTCCACAAGCAGCCCCTACTGCTTTCAGAATGGCAATTTAGCACTTCCGGGGCAAGTCAAAACAAGCAGAAACATGACCTTCCCCCATGCCAGGAACAAGTGCTTCTGCTTGCTTTGGGGCTTGCCTCCTGAAGCACTAAATCATCATTCCACAAGCAATAGGTGCCACTTGCAGAATGCAACTTGCAGGGTTGCTCGCGCATGGGTCAGAATCAGCAGCCAGGTCTGCCAGCAGAAGAGCAGCACGGCATTATGCCCATGCAGAATTTGCAACTTAAACATCTCCACTACCATTTCTTGTGAATGTCAATACCAAAGGGTGATAAGCATCCAGGCACTTATAGAGAATATTAATTAGGGATGTGCACTGACCCCCCGGATCGGATCGGATAGCAGATCGGAATCGGACCTGGGGGGTCGGATCGGATCGGATCGGAGGCTGGTCGGATCGGATCGGACCAGATGTCCGATCCGGATCGGACGCCATTTTGAATGCTTTTTCCCATAGCCAAGTATTGTTTTACAAAAACGCCTATAACTTTTTCATTTTTAAAGATAGAAGGATGAAACTTGGGCACATTATACACTGGTTAGGGATAGTTATCTGTGAGAAATTTCAGAAAGATTGGTGCATGCATTTTGTGGCAATTAATTTTTTAATAAATACCCAGGAATGCCTATAACTTTGTCATTTTTAAAGTTACACACATGAAACTTTGCCACATTGTAGATGGTACCTTGGGACCTATGTGTGTGAAATTTCAGAAACGTAGGTGCTTGTCTTGTGTGGCAATTAATTTTTAGAAAAATGGGTAGTAGTGGGGTAAATACATTTACACCTCCCATTTTTTTATTTTTGAAGATACAAACAGGAAACTTGGGCACATTACAGGTACCACTTGCCTTGATATGTGTGTGAAATTTCAGAAACATTGGAGCTTTCCTTGTGTGGCAATTAATTTTTGAAACAATGAGGAAAGAAACACCTATAACTTTGTCATTTTTAAAGTTACACACATGAAACTTTGCCACATTGTAGGTGGTACCTTGGGACCTATGTGTGTGAAATTTCAAAAACATAGGTGCTTGCCTTGTGTGGCAATTAATTTTTTAATAAATACCCAGGAATGCCTATAACTTTGTCATTTTTAAAGTTACATACATGAAACTTTGCCACATTGTAGGTGGTACCTTGGGACCTATGTGTGTAAAATTTCAAAAACGTAGGTGCTTGCCTTGTGTGGCAATTAATTTTAGAAAAATGGGTAGTAGTGGGGTAAATACAGTTACGCCTCCCATTTTTTTATTTTTTAAGATACAAACAGGAAACATGGGCACATTACAGGGAACACTTCACTTGATATGTGTGTAAAATTTCAGAAACATTGGAGCTTGCCTTGTGTGGCAATTAATTTTTTAAACAATGAGGAAAGAAACACCTATAACTTTTTTATTTTAAAAGTTAGAAGTCTGAACATTGCTCACTTTGTAGATGGGTTAGGGGTAGATATGTGTCAGAAATTTCAGAATGATAGGTCCAGGCATTTGATGGCTATGGAATTTTTAAATTAAATGTTTCAAAAAGTTTTCCACAGAGGCCCGGTCTTCCCCTCCCGCTTCCCGCGAAGAAAAGGAAACACTCTCTCGTCTCGATCCCTTTGATCCTTGCTACTAGTATCCATTACAGGGCTCGTGTTTCCTTTCCTACTTTCACTTTTTACTCAAGCAGAACGGCTGAGCCTAGCTGAGTTTTGCAGCCATGCGTGCAAGGAAGGATCACTCTGGTCTCGATCCCTTTGATCCTTGCTAGTATCCATTACAGGGCTCGTGTCTGCTTTCCTCTCTCGATCTCTTTGATCCTTTGTTCCTCCCCTTCTCCTCCCCCTCGCCGGCGTTGTGTGTGCGCCCCGCCGGTGACCTCGCGTGCGGGCCGGTTCCTGGGCAGCAGAGGCTCTGCCTGGCTGCTGTGAGGCTCCTGAAGGGCTTGCCTAATGCGGGCTGTTGTGCTCCGCTGGGCCGCGGGGGTAGGTTGATGATGAAGAGGATGATGGGGAGGGCGTTCAATGCGCCGCCACAGCTCCCTGAGGGGCGGCCTGAATGGCCCCTCCGCTCCAGACACCCGGCCTCGGCAGCCAGGATACGCTGCCAAGCCTGCCGCCGCCCGCGCGCGCGCACACACACCACCCGTCCATTATCATTTGGGCAGCCCTAATTAAGGAGCGCTCAAGAAATGTCAAAACCCCCTCTCCCACGATTTAACCCTTTCCTATCAGCTACAATTAATTAATAGTAGGATGACCAGTACCAGGAGACTGGTGTGTACAAATGTTTTTTTTTTTAGGCTTGAGATCATAAAGAGGCAAATATTCTACCTACAGTATTGGAAGCAGTATGTTGGGAAACAAGATGCTTTTTTTTAGGCTTGAGATCATAAAGAGGCAAATATTCTACCTACAGTATTGGAAGCAGTATGTTGGGAAACAAGATGCTTTTTTTTAGGCTTGAGATCATAAAGAGGCAAATATTCCACCTACAGTATTGGAAGCAGTATGTTGGGAAACAAGGGTGACCATATGACAGTTAAAGCTGCAGGAGCTATACTAGAGTGACCAGATACAAAAGAGAGCAGAGCTCCTGCAATTTTAACTTTTGTGATGAAGAGGGAATTTCACCAGGTGCCGCATGGATACAAATGACACCTGCTGAAATTCCCTTTTCTATTCCACTGTTAAAGCCCTGTATTCCTTTTCATATGGTCATCCTACTAATTACATTTTTTAAAAAAGTAATAATACCCCCGCGGCCCAGCGGAGCACAACAGCCCGCATTAGGCAAGCCCTTCAGGAGCCTCACAGCAGCCAGGCAGACCAAAAGGGAATTTCAGCAGGTGTCATTTGTATCCATGCGGCACCTGGTGAAATTCCCTCTTCATCACAAAAGTTAAAATTGCAGGAGCTCTGCTCTCTTTTGTATCTGGTCACTCTAGTATAGCTCCTGCAGCTTTAACTGTCATATTGTCACCCTTGTTTCCCAACATACTGCTTCTGAAATTTCACACACATAGGTCTCAAGGTACCATCTACAATGTGGCAAAGTTTCATGTGTGTAACTTTAAAAATGACAAAGTTATAGGCATTCCTGGGTATTTATTAAAAAATTAATTGCCACAAAATGCATGCACCAATCTTTCTTTCACAGATAACTATCCCTAACCAGTGTATAATGTGCCCAAGTTTCATCCTTCTATCTTTAAAAATGAAAAAGTTATAGGCGTTTTTGTAAAACAATACTTGGCTATGGGAAAAAGCATTCAAAATGGCGTCTGATCCGGATCGGACCTCGCCGGATCGGATCGGATCGGAGGTTGGTCGGATCGGATCGGATTTTCCCGATTTTGGGTCGGATCGGATTCGGATCGTGGATCGGATCCGATCCGATGCACACCCCTAATATTAATCATTGTATGAGTTAGGGGAGCACATTCTGCCTAAGGTTACAATCCTATGAACAGTTAAAATTCAAGTAGGTCCACTGAACTCAGTGTGACTTACTTCAGAAGAATCATGTTTAGAATTGAACTCCTTTAATCACTACAGACCAAGTAGACACCTGTACAGAGAAATTACAGAATAAATTGTATTAAATTTGAAGCAAATATATTTTCCACAGAGTAGCAATTTTCTTTTTTCTTTTTTTTAAAGTCTTTTTAAAACTCAACAACCCAACTACTGCATATTAACTCAGCAACATATACATACACACACAGAGATATAATTTTCTTGGCAATATTTACAAAATATAAATAGATATAAACAACTTAAGGTACACACAAATTTGTCTTTGACTTGAGATCAATGGCAAGCATGCAAGATTCAGCTGCACCTAATTAGCACACATTTGCATCAGAATCATTTATACCATATGCTCACATTAACAAAAATCCTGCTAGTTATAATGTAAGCATGAGGTACTTTTACTTGGAACTAGTATGGAAAAATTGCCACAAGGACAGCAATCTTGAAATGTTCAGGGCTAATACTGGAACCAATAAGAACACAGTTGAAAGATTTATTATAAAACGCTTACAAAAACACTCTTTTAAGTAACCAGGTCTGGCTGCTTTGCGCAACCACTACTATATGGTAAATAAATGTTTAGGATATATACATACTAAAAACTGAGCAACTCCCTCTTCCTTACATGAGGGAGTGGTCACAGCTTCCTTAAAGGAGGAAGTAGGGAGACCAATTATGGAAAAAATATCTTTGGAAACGGACAATCAGAGTATTTATAGGTTAGGGCTAATATCCCCTTCCTGGGAAATGTGCTTGAGGAAGTGGTGGCAGATCAGATCCAGTCACACCTGGATGATTTTCTAGATCTGTTTCAATTGGAATTTAGACCTGGTTTTGGCATAGAAACTGCCTTGGTTGCCCGCTGGGAAATAAACATGGGGAGTGGACCCTGTTGATTCTTTTGGAACTCTCAGCAGCTTTCCATACCATGACCATAATAACCTTCTGGAAAGGCTGTCTGAATTGGGTATTTATTTATTATTATTTTATTTTATTTATTGCATTTTTATACCATCCAATAGCCAAAGCTCCCTGGGCGGTTCACAAAAATTAAAACCATAATAATTATTCAAAACATAAAACAACAACAGTATAAAAACATAGTATGTAAGAACACAAGCATGATAAAACCAAGCAGCAATATAGATTTAAAATACAAATTTAAAACAGCAAAGTTAAAAATCAGACTAATAAGCTGTTAAAATACTGAGAAAATAAAAATAAATACTGGCGGTACCGCTTTGCAGTGTTCCACTGGTTTCCAGAAGATGGTGTTGGGGAACCTCTGCTCAACTTCACACTAGTTATGCTTTCGAATCCTGAAAGGTTCCATCTTTTTCTCTATGCTATTTAACATCTCCATGAAATTGATGAGTGAGGTCATTCAGAGATTTGGAGTACAGTGTTATCAGTATGGACACACAGATTTCTCTCTTTTTATCATTGGATCCAGGGAAGGCACAGGAAGTGCTTATTCAGTACCTGGTCACAGTAATGGACTGTATGAGGTCCAATAAACTGAAGCTCAATCCAAACAAGATGAAGTTATTATTGGTGTGTAGTTCAGCTGTCTGGATGAATGGTGTTCAACCTATTTTGGAAGGGAATGCACTCCTCCTAAAGAATCAAGTTTGTAGCTTGGGGATGCCCATAGATTCAACCTTGGCACTAGAGCTACAAGTAGCTACTATGTTATAGAGTTTAGGTTGGTATGCCAGCTATGATCCCACCTGGATAGAGACAACCTAGCTTCAATTATCCATATCCTGGTGACCTCCGAATTAGATTACTGCAATGCATTGTATGTTGGGCTTCCCTCGAAGATGGTCTGGAAACGTCAGTTAGCACCAAATATCACTGCTCAAGTACTGACTGGAGCTCAGCTTTATAACCATATTGTGCCAATATTGTACCATCTTCCCAGGCTCCCAGTTCGTTTCCAGGCCTAATTCAAGGTGCTAGTGTTAACCTACAAAACCTTCACAGCTTGGGGCCACAGTATCTAAAGGATCACCTCTTCTCATATTTTCCAGTCCATGTCTTGAGGTAATCATCCAAAGCCCCACTCCGAGTTTCAGCACATACAGAGATTGGGTGGCTGGCTACTCAAGAGAGGGCCTTTTCTGTGGTGGCCCTCAAATTGTAGAATGTCCTCCCTGGAGAGGTCAACCAAGTGCCTACCTTCCTGAATTTTCAGCACCAGGCCTCTTTCTCCCATGCCTTTTGAAAGAATTTTAACTGTTGCTTGTGTTATTTTTAAAAGTATGTATAATGCTGCATCTTTTAGATGCTTGAATATTTACATCTTTAAAATGATTTTAAATTATTGTTGCTGCTTTAAAAAAATATTTGTGTTTTATTGCTTTATTGAATGTATTTGCTTTTTACTATGTACATTGTCCTGAAAAGTTTCACTATAGATTGACTCAAATTGAAGAAATAAATAAATAACAGCAGCAACAGCAGCAACAATATATTACTGCCCCCACATATAAGTCAGGTTAGAGCATTAGGATTTCAGAAGATAATTTTACAATTGGTTTGATAAGATTCCAGGAAATATATGAACTATTTATGTGAGTGAACCACTGTTATTGAAGACCTCACCTCGGCTCCTCTTATGTTTCAGGTGCTGCTGTCCATGCTGCTATCTGTGCTATAGTAGCCAAAGCATATTGACTAGGCTGGATGTAACGAACCAGCAATGCCCCCTTCCACAAATGGAAAGGAAAACAGGCAAAATAGTGTGAACACGCTGTTTGCCCCTCCATTCCTACGATTTTTTCCATTGCCACCAGGTGGAAATAGTTTTTCTCTGCCTGCTTCCACCAAACTAGCCTTAAAAATCTCTGCATCTCAGATATCTATTTTAGATAGTGTGAGGGTTGGCTATTAGATGTGGGGTGTGTAGCCCCCTCCCAAAAATGAGAGACCATTTTGCCTAAATGAGACAGTGGTAAGACCTCTGTTTTGTTTTTTAAAAAAACTAAATGCCACCATATCAGATCATTTTTGGCCAGTCACCAATATACCATTCTTGGGCAAGGTCCTAGAGCATCTGGTGCCTTCTCAGGTTTTTTGATGAAGAAAATAATCTATATCCATTCCAATCTGGCTTCAGGTCTGGTTATGGGACAGAGGCTACATTTGTCACTGTGCTGGCTACTGGACAGATGAAGTGTGTCCTGTTGGTTTTGCAAGACCATGGTATCCTTCTGCACCACTTGCCTGGAATGGGAATGGAAGTGGCTCTGGCCTTTCCTGGAGGGGCAATTTCAGAAGGTGGTGCTGGGGAACCCTGTTTGACGCCATGGCTGTGGTGTCCCTCAGGGTTCCATCATGTCATCCATGCTATTTAACATATACATAAACTGGGAGAGACTGGCTCAATTCGAACAACACAATAAACAACTGGTGTGGGGAAAACAATAGTCAGTTGTTTTTACTATTGTGTCATCCGATTGCTGCCATAGTCAACTCAGCGCTGATCCTCATCCACACCACAGTTGATTATTTATTACCATGTTGTGTGGGGAGTGCCCCCTAGGGTTAGAGTTAGTCAACCCACCATTGACTATTGTGTTGTCCGAATTGAGCCATTGTCTAGAGTTTGGGGATTCAGTGCCACCAGGTGCCGATGGCACCCAACTCTATGGCTCAGTTCAGACAACACATTTCTCAACCGTGGTTTTAGAACTCCACAGTGGCATTGTTACACCACCATTGAGAAATGTGTTGTCTGGAGGAAAAACTCCACACCATGGTAGATTTATTTTGAAAAACACTCCAACCTGAATATCCATGCTGTGCAAAGGAGAGTTCCTGTACTACCATTGCGTTGTGTGGAGGGCTCTGTGGAGTTTCCTGCTATATTGAGTGGAGTTTCCTCACTTGCTATGGAATTCCCTGGCAAGAGCGGTGAAAGGAGGGAGTGCTGCTCTAGAAGAGCTGCCTGCACTGTTGGTTTTTCTTTTGCAGCAATAGCTGATGGGATAGCATCAGGAGGACTGGGGGAGGAGAGAAGGTGGAAGAACTGTCAATCAAGCACTGCAATGACTTTTACTCCACTCCACGGTAGCCCACAGTCACACAACAGTGGAGTTGGAACATGTTGTGCGGTGAGTACCCCCTACAAACTCCACCACTGAGTGAAGTTTTCACACTGTGTAGAGAAATATTTATTTATTTATTACATTTGTATACCGCCCCACAGCCGAAGCTGTAAACCCTGGGCGGTTTACATAGGATTAAAAACAATTAAAAACAATATACAAAAATTAAAACAGCAAAAACATACAACATACACACAATCTGTACATTTAAAACCACTTCAACACTTCAAAAAGCTACAAAAACAAAACAAAACAAACCCAGGCTCCTCAGATATTGCCAAATGCCTGTTGTGTGAACTCAGCCTATCTCTCCTTTTCAATTAAACCAAGGAAATTGCTCAATTCTAAACCAATGTCAAGTGTCTATAATGGACTGGATTAGGACAAACAAATTGAAGCTTAATCCAGACAAGACAGAGGTGCTCATGGTTAACTGAAAGGGGGATGGGATTACACTCCTCCTGAAGACTTAGGCTTGCAGAATCTTATATTGAATCAGACCATTCATCAATGTAGCCCACCACTGTTTACTCTAATGGGCAGTGGCACTCCAGGTTGTTAGGAAGAAGTTTTTCCATCACCTTGCTACTTTATCCTTTTAAATAGATGCATTTGGAATTTAACCTGGGACCGTAGACATGCAACGCAAATGACCCAAGTTGTGTCAGTGAGCAGGAGCCCAAATACAGTACAAGCCCTGTTTAAGAGTGCAAAATACACTCTTCCCATCATAAGCCAGCTGCTGTGGGCAACTCCACCTGTCCCCCTCCCTTCCTGGGAGGGATATTTAAACTGGCTGGCTGAGGAGGCCTGGGAAAGCCATCACCTGCAGGAGAGGGAGGCCTGCTGCCCAGAGAGGAGGAAGTACTGCCTTTCTGCCAGTCTGCTGCCTTGCTGCCAGTCTGCTGCTGCTGCCAGTCTGCTGCTGCTGCCGCTACCACTAGCACCACCACAGCTGCTCTTCCCTGTGGACTGCTGCCTAACAAGACTGCCACTCCCTGCAGGACCAGGTCCCCATGTACAAAGCCAGCTGCTGTGGAAAGCTCCACCTGTCCTCCTCCCTTCCTGGGAGGGATATTTAAGCTGGCTGGCTGAGGATGCCTGGGAAAGCCATCAGCTACAGGAGAGGGAGGCCTGCTGCCCAGGAAAGAGGAAGTTGGCGCAGGTGTCAGCTGCTGCTGCCTGTTTGTTTGTTTGTTTGTTTGTTCCCAAGCTTGAGCTATGTGCCTGGGAGGGAGGATACAGGGCCAAGTGGGGGGATCTGAGAGATGTCCCATTAGTGTAGTGACGGGTAGGGGGAGATATGGCATGAGGAGGACTTGCTAGGTAAGGGGAATGCGGCCCAGACAGTTAATGGCTGTGCCTTGTTCTCGTCCTGCACACACCCACAGGCTGGCTGGTTGCCCTATCAGCCAGCCCTCAGGACCCGGGTGCTGCTTTTAAATGCCAGATCAGTGCAAATTAAGACCTCCCTCATCCATAATTTAATTGTGGATGAGGCAGCCGTTCTGGCATGTATAACTGAGATCTGGGTGTGTGAGCTGGGAGGAGTCTCTCCCAGCTGTGCCCACCAGGCTACTTGGTTCAGCATCAGGGTAGACTTGAGAGCCGGGGTGGGGAGTTGCTGTGGTCTATAGGAATTCCATCCCCCTCTGCAGGCTCCCTGTCCATGTGACTACTGGTCTAGAGTGTTTGCATCTTGTGTTGGGCCAACAGGACAGATTAGGAATTATGTTGGTGTACCGCCCACCTCGCTGCTCAACAGACTCCCTAGCTGAGCTGACAGAGGTGGTCTCGGGGGTACAGTTGAGATCCCCCAGACTCTTGGTTCTGGAGGATGTCAACATTCACGCCGAGGGCACTTTATCTGGGGCAGCTCAGGATTTCATGGTCTCCATGACAACCATGGGACTGTCTCAACATGCCATCAGCCCAACCCATGTAGCAGGGCATACTCTAGACCTGTTTTTTTCAACTGGACATGGAGCTGGTGAACCGAAAGTGGGGGACTTAACACCAGCCCCGTTGCCATGGTCAAATCACCACCTGCTGAAGTTTAGACTTACAGCAGTTTTTCCCTCTGCAAGACTGGGGGACCCATTAAGATGGTCCGCCCCCGGAGGCTAATGGATCCAGATGGTTTCCAGGGGGCTCTGGGGAGTTTCCCGGCTGATAGGGCTAGCTCTCCTGTTGAAACCTGGTTGATCTGTGGAATGCAGAAATGACCCAGGCAGTTGACACGATTGCTCCTGGGCGCCCTCTCATGTGTAGAGCTTGTACGGCTCCGTGGTATACCCCAGAGCTGAGAGTGATGAAACAAAACAGGAAACGGCTTGAGTGCAGATGGGGACGAACTTCTGATGGATGCAATCAAACACTAGTAAGTGCCTATGGTAAGCCGTATTCAGGGGCAGTGAGGGCAGCAAAAAAACAATACTTTGCTGCCACTATTAAATCATCAGTGGAGCTTTTCAGAGTTGTCCGAGGGCTATTACACGCTGGCCTCAAGGACATGGTAAAACCATCTGAGGCCCACTGTAATATGTTTGCTAGGAACTTCCAGAATAAAATCTTTAGCATCTGCCAGGACTTACGACTCCAGCGTTATAGCAGGTGAATCTAGGGAGGTGTCCACAGCACAGGCTTGTCCTGTTTTCTTGGATGAGTTTCAGTTGGTACAGCTCGAGGACACAGACAAGGTGCTTGGACAGGTTCGTGCAACCACCTCTATATTGGATCGTTGCCCCTCTTGGTTAATAAAAGCTAGCAGGGATGGAACAACTGGCTGGGCCAGGGAAGTGATTAATGGCTCTTTGTAAGAGTGAGTGGTCCCAGGCCTTGGTCGCCCTGTATGATGACCTATGTCGGGAAAAAGACAGGGGGAGTGTGACTGTGTTGATTCTCCTTGATTTCTCAGCAGCTTTCAATACCATCGACTATGGTATCCTTCTGGAAAGACTGGCTGAGTTGGGAGTGGAAGGCACTGCATTGCAGTGGTTCCAATCCACCTGGAGGGGCGGCTCCAGAAGGTGGTGCTTGGGGGATATTGCTCAGCCCTGTGGATTCTCTAGTATGGTGTTCCGTAGGGGTCAATCTTGTTCCCCATGCTGTTCAAAATCTACATGAAACTGTTGAGTGCAGTCATCCAGAGTTTTGGAGTGCATTGTCATCAGTACACTGATGACACGCAGCTCTATTTCTCCTTTTCATCTTCATCAGGTGAGACTGTGGATGTGCTGAACCGGTGCCTGGCTGCGACAATGGACTGGATGAGGGCTAATAAACTGAAATTCAATCCAGACAAGACTGAGATGCTGTTAGTGGGTGGTTCTGCTGACCGGATAGAGGGTTTTCAACCTGTTCTGGATGGGGTTGAACTCCCCTTGAAGGAGCAGGTTCGTAGCTTGGGGGTTCTCCTAGAACTATCTCTGTCACTTCAGGCTCAGGTGGCCTCAGTGTCACAGAGTGCCTTCTACAAACTTTGGTTGGTGGCCCAGCTACACCCCTATCTGAACAGGGATAACCTGGCTTCAGTTGTCCATGCTCTGGTAACTTCCAAGTTAGATTACTGCAATGCATTCTACGTGGGGCTGCCTTTGAAGGTGGTTCGGAAGCTGCAGCTTGTGCAAAATGCAGCAGCCAGATTGAGAACGGGGACCAGAAGGTTCAAGCATATAAGATCTACTGTGGCAAGCTTGCATTGGTTGCTGGTATGTTTCCAAGCCCAATTCAGGGTGCTGGTTTTAACCAATAAAGCCTTACACGGCTTGGGACCACAATACCTGACGGAAAGCCTTTCCCGACATGAACCTACCCGAACACTACGTTCAACATCTAAGGTCCTCCTCTGAGTGCAACAAGGAAGAGGGCCTTCTCTGTGGTGGCCCCCCAATTGTACAACCATCTCCCCAACATTGTTATCTTTTCGGCGCCAGGTCAAGACTTTTATCTCAGGCATTTAGCAATATCTGATGAGCCTGGGTTTGCTTTGTTTTTAGGCTTATAGCTTTTAAAAATTATTGTAGTGGTTTTAAATGTATGTGTATATTGTGTGTATATTGTATATTTTTGCTGTTTTAATTCTTGTATATTGGTTTTAATTGTTTTAATCTTATGTAAACTGCCCAGAGAGCTTCGGTGATGTGGTGGTATATAAATGTAATAAAATAAATAAATAAATGGAAGTGGTTCACTAGTTGTAAATTCCTGGTCAGCAATTGGTATTACCAGAAGATCAGTTTGAGAATAGAGTGGGAAGTGGCAAGCAGACTCCCAAATGTTCCTGTTCTGCCTCCCCAAATGACCAGCAGTGAAGCCCAATTACCAAAATGTGATCCTGTCTTGCCTATTTCTGAAAATGCAATCGGAAGTCTGAGGGAATAAAATTGTTTCACCATTGGCACTCATATTCAGTGTAAGAAGTCCATCATTTAGAGAAGAACATTTTATTAATGATCAACAACATTTTGGGACAGTAGCCAGACCCAGCTCACAACATTTGGAGCGGCTTTGGAAAAGAAAAGTCTCAAGGAACTCAGTGACCTCCAAAAGACCTTTTGGTGAGATATCTGGAAGAATTAGTCTGGCAAGCTGACCTTACGGAGTTCTCTCTCCTTCCTTCAGACATCCCATAGGGTCATGAGTCACATACTAAGGTCAGGAATAGGTAAACAGAGATTAAGTCAATCACTAATCCTGGTTTTCCTTCACACCAACCAGCTCCCTATTTTAAAGCCAGAAATTAAAGCAAAACCTCTATTTACAATCCTGGTAATTACTCTATAATCTGTGTCTTTTCTTCTTTTTTGCACCTTCATACTATTCCTCAGGAGACCACTTAAATATTACAAAACCACCTGGTAGCACCAGATCAGATGCATTTTAAGGTTTAAGTGGTGTAACAGATAAGTAGAACTCTCAAGCAAAATGTCACAAATATACAACACAAAAATATGAGCACAGCATTATTATTATTGTTATATATATATATATATATCGCCCCATAACCGAAGCTTTCTGGGCAGTTTACAAAAAAGTGAGAATAAGCAAATGTGACCCAGCTAAACTACTTTTTAGATTTACTTCAAAGTTAAATCAAGGTACAAACTTGGATGACCTTACTGCAGTCATATGATGGTGTGCTTAGTGCCTAGCTAGGAATCATCTTAAACTTTACTACAGCAAAGTTCCTAACATTACCCACAGTATGCTTCTATTGATTTGATAAACAATGCTTGTTCCTGGTGCAGCTCCTAGCACCAGGTTAATAATCTTCCATTCATTTGTGTTTTTATTTCCATAAGAAGTAAAAATAATTTTCCAACATGTAGAGAAGGACATGTCCCAAGCAAGTGTGTAACAAAAACAAAAATGGCCTCAAAAAATAAAGTGAAAAACTACATTTTCAGCACCAATTAAAATTATCCTCAACCAATTAAAGTTCACAAACCTAGATTTTTAACCACTGTTCAATTGTTTAAGAAATGTTTAAAAATATCTCAAAACTTTAAATTAAGTATTGTCACTTTATTACTGCTTTATGTCCCCTTCCTATATTTTCAAACAGTAAAAAATACACATATTGATGGGATCAGATGATACACATGCACTTTGTCAGGGGTTATTAAACCACAATGAGCTGCAGAAACCAGAACGCAAGCCCCACTCAGAAGTTGTCATGTGGTATGAAACTGGAGAGCATGGGTTAGGCGAGTTTGTTTAACCTTCGCATAAATCAAGCTTGCCGGGTACGCATGATATGACAATTCCCAGAGGGGGTTGCATATTCAAAATGTTGGCTGTGCATGCCCTGCACATGCCATAGCCTCATAGCAGCTTAAATAACTGACAATGGGCTGTTGTGACATGTGAACAGCACCATTGTATGACAATAGTGCAGTAGAATTACCCAATTATTAACTGGCCCTGGAACTCTTCCACATGAGCATACCCACACACCTTAGAGTAGACTACAGATAGCTGCTGGAATTCAAAGGGTCTAATGCCTAACGTGGTTCTGGGCACACATGAAGCAATTGTCAATTTCCACTTCTAACTGAAACTTTCAGTGTTATTCCAGAGGAAATTAGAGGGGAGACTGTGCTGCTGTCTGGTCCTCCTTTATTTTTCTCTATAAATCAAAGGATCCCAACTATGGAACAGGCATCAGAATGCTGCTCACTGACTCTGTGACTCACTGACCTTTTTTGGCCTCACAGAGCCAACCCAGAACTCTATGGCTGCATTCGGACAACACATTAGTCAATGGTGGGTTGAGTAGCCAACTCACAGTTGGTTATTTTGGGTACTCCCCACACAACATATTACTACACAACTGTGGGTGGTTGGGGCTGGCATTGAGTGGACTAATAGTCAACCCGGCATTTGACTGCAACAGCCCCTGCCCCTCTCTCCTCCCTCCCTCGGTCCTCCCAGTGCTATCCCAGCAGCCTCTGCAAGTTGCACCAGTTGTAGCAGAGTGGTAGCTGCCGCTTTGGTCGCTCTTGCCGCCTGTCTCTATGGGCTTGTGTTTTAACCCACTCACCACATGCCATTAACCCACTCACCCCTCCACACAACATTTTAAACAACTGGCTTCGAGCTAAACAACTTGCAAGCCAGTTGTTTCTCTCAGTTGCTTATTTGGGCGGAATAGCATACCATCAGTAGTTTGTGAGCAGTATGTTACTCTCCACACAACACAATAAGCAACACAACTGACGATTATTCTCCCCCCCCCAGTTGCTTGTGTTGTCCGAATGCAGCCTATATTTTCCCTTTTCCTTCACTGAGCACTGTTCCCTACCTCAGTCACTCCAAGAAACCACTCCAGTTTATGAAACAGGAAGAACTTTTAATTAACAAATAAGTAAGGTTATGCAGTTTACAAAGTTTATGATTCCATCAGTTTCAATACCCGTTTGTTTCAAATGCAATCCTGGACAAAAAGAGAGAAGCAGGTTCTCAAGATGCTAAAATACTGAGAACCTGCTTCTCCCCTTTTTTGTCCTGATTTTGATGCTCTCCTCCTTTTGGTTTTTCAAATGTAATCCTGCCTACGCTACCCCCTAAACTACACTCTCTACTCCCATTCACTCTGTTCCCAAAATAATAAAAGACATTGTTCCTACACTCTCACTAGACCCTTTCCCCCAGACAAACCCAGATTCCAACTCTCTCTTTCTCCACATACAATCCTTACTGCCTCTCTTAACTCCTCCTCCTCATGTCTGTTGCCAGTCCAGATCTTTGAACCACCAGCCAATCAGCATTCACTTCACATTCTATTCACTCTCTTCCCCTCCCACCAGATTTAACAATTTACCAACCTGATATCTGAAGTCCACACAGCACTTACTTCCTAAATAACAAATGTCCTTAACACATTACAAATACTTACATTATATAAATTGGCAATAAACAGTAAAACATCACAGAGGATTGTAAAACCCCAGTGCAAGTATGGGATGTACACATCTGTATTTCATGACCAGTGTATTATCAGTTGCTATATCTTATTTTTGTATTATTTCCATAATGATGTGTCATAAGTTACTGTAAGCTTTGTACAAGCACTTATGGTAGACTAAGAGGAAAAAGCAAGATTCATCTACATCAATGTAAACAGAGGCAATATTCAAAATAATAAAATCATTATGCAAATCTAAAATAACACTTAGTATTCCTTTTTAAATTAGTCATTTTCAGTTTGTACTACCTACAGGAAAACAATAATATTTTCCTAAATGTTCCCACCTGACCTTAAAAATGGCTTTGCATAGTTATTGAATACAGGAAGAAAGAGACCACCCCATTTAAGTAACCAATTTTCACTAAAGAAAAAAAAAAGCAAGAATCTATAAAGTAACGAGTGATCCTATTAGTTCCACCAGACTAAAATCATACATTCTATGTATGTGGTCTTCTCAACCACATCTGTCATGAACCATTTTAGAACTACAGATTGTAGATCACTTATTAGGTAAGACTGTACAAATTAAGATTTGTCATTCTTAAGATATATTTCATAAAAGACAAAAGACAACCATACATGAAATGTCCTACTGTACTTGCAGAAGCTAACATTAATATATTTGTATTTTTCTGTCCAATTCACTTACAGGAACAATTGTTTTTTTGTTTTTTGTTTTGTTTTAAATTGTGATGCAGAATTAACTGGAACAAACTGGCTATATAATCACAGGATAATGAGTTAAACAGCCAAACATCTAGATAAGCTGTCAAACAACTCCATTAAATATAAAACATTATTTCTCTGTCAATTTTTACCACATATTGCTAATGTCATATTAACATCTCTATTCTGAAGTCTGCTTTAAGCTATCAACAATTCTGTCTTTAAAATACAGTATTTTGTACGCTCTTTTGGAAACAGATTTGAAATGCAGATTCCAAATGCAGATTAGACAGCCATTTCAACTCAGGACCTTTGAAAGCATACATCAATCAACTTTTGTAATTGTTTTTATAAGCAGAAAAAGAGAATTTTACTAATATAGACGATTTTTGCTACATTTTTATGCCAGTTCAGAAATGTTTTTTTAATTTTTATTCATCGTTCAGAAATGTTCACATTTATTTAAGATATGTTTTTAAAATTCCATTTTAAAAATTTAATTAAAAATGGATAACTCAAAATAAGTTAATACTTCTGATTTTATAAGCTATCAATATCCAGTACTTTGAGTGTTGTTTCTTAATAGTATTTGAGAGAAGTAGGATATATTTAATGTACAAACAAGCATGAAACCTTTTACGGTTCTCTGTCATTCAATAATGAATTCTGGAAAAGAAATCACAGACACCCAAGTGGTTTGGCAACTGTAAGTGACAGAAGCTATGCTAAATCCTCTGTTTACACTGGGGATTAGCTGAGTAGATTGTGAGTAGCAAACTGAGCTGTCCATGGTCAAGGGAACCTGTTCCTTGTCAGCCCATAGGGCACAAGGACAAAACATGGTCCTGGTAGGAAGTGACCCATAAACATATTCCAACGAAGGATTTATACAAAGCCAGTCTGCCTCATAGAAACTCCATATGACCATTAACTGGGCTGCAAGGCCTGCCAGGAGGCCTAATTACAGGTCTACAGAGCCCAATAACAAAAGCTGAAGAGCTTTAGCCTAGGGATGATCTGCTTTATACTGACTTGAGAGAGTCCATATAGAGTGACAAAAAGAAAGCGGTTTAGCTTTAAAATTCTCCCAAGAGAGACAGCATTGTAACTAAGCCTGGAAAGCCCACATGCAACATACTTCAGATAGGCTTAAACATACCAGCCTCTCAAAATTAACATTCAGCTACTGCCTGCTAAACATCTGCTCAAACATGGCAAGTTGCTGTGATATTGTTAGACACTGTTAAAGTAGCTTTCTTCTATTTAACTACTGAGAGGGATAAAGTAAATAAAGTCACTCAAATATAAATTTATAGCTGATAGTAATAATCCTTGCTGAGTGGCAGTTTTTATGAGCACAAAATTAGTTTCTTTAAAGAATTCATTAAAAGTACTTATGTGGTTTTAGTTATTGCCCTAGCTGTATAAACACATCTACAATCTGTCATTAACATGAAATATATGGTCAATATCCAAGCAATATAAATTTATAATCAATATAATTTGTATGAAAGCAAAAATTAGCTGTCCAGGCTTCTTGCAGATGTGTGAATTTAAAATAATTACAAAGTATTTTAGAAGTCAATCTGAATGCGTCATAAAAAGAAATACACTCAAAACTCCTATCCAAAACCTCTTTTTAAATGTACCTTGAAAACACTGCCCTATACTTTCAAAATTGAATGCTTTAAGGGCTGAGTGACCCTCAAAAAAATTTGCTGGTCTCAACTCCTGTAACATTTACCAAAGGAAAAAATGCATCAGTAACATTTTTAAAGATAGTTCTTGCCAACTGTAAAAATACTTGTATTCCAAAGTAAATATGGATTGGAACATGGTTCTCTAGGCTAGTATCTTACTATTTGAACCCTGGAATTCTCTAGTATTTTAAATTATGAAGGAAAGTTTACACTCCATATATACAGCTCTTAAAATGAGTCACAAGGGTTTGATATATCTAAAAAGGAACATACAGAATAATGTATAAAAAAGAATTACATTTCCCACAGAACATGAAAGCATAAAGAACACGATGCTAAGTGTCAATTTTCAATGCTATTACAAAATATTGTTAACCATAACCCTTAAGAGGAATCCAAATCCAGAGTATACACAGTTTTCCTTTTCAAAGTTTAAACAAAAGTCTCTCCCAAAAGGCTCGCCTGGTACCTTCTTTATGGTCTTGTTGGCAACATCTATTTACTCAGGACTTTTAAACAAACTTGTGTTTTATAAACCGTGGGTTCACACTGTTTTAGACAGCGTGTTTTAAATATCAGCTGCTACTATTTATCGTATCTCTGCTGGAAAGAAAGATTTATGCTATATTTTTATTGTTTTCTGTTTTTAATTATTGTATGTTGTATTTTAATATAGTATTACTTTTGTTTTTTGCTCTGTGTATTGCCCAGAGAATATCTGTTGATGGGCTTATATAAACAAAGTGATTTTAAATTTTATAAATAAACTGAATTATGGGATTGAAAAATGCAACAGTAATCTGAACCTCAAAAATTAACTTAAATTTCAAGTTTTTTATATTAAAAAGTACCACAAGAACCTCAAATATGTTTGCAAAACTAGACCTTTGCAAAACTGATCACAATGATATAAAATTCATAGTACCTTTAATACATTTTCTAGGTGTTAAATTAAAAAAATGAGGTATGACAGCTCAGAGCAGTATAAACAAATTGTGCTTTTAGAAATCTGCACTGTCACATCTACTTTATAATTATATGCTTCACAGACATATTAAAAGAATGGGAGAACAATGCATATATATGATTGAAACTATGACACATAAAATGCTACACTGGAAAACAGGAGCATTTGGTAGAAACAGCAATAGAAAATGTTTTGTTTTTGGACAAAAGGTTTTTTTGGGGGAAACATCCCCTAAACTGTATACTGCATATTTCACCATGAGGTTCAAGAACGAAAATAAATCTGAACATAGAAAATTAAAACACGTCTGAACGTATGATGAAGCAGACAAAAAAAACCATTGTTTTAGGCTAAAGCCTGCATACAAATTAAATAAAATGGGTAAGCATAGAATGAGACTAGCATATTATGGGATTTTTAAAATCTTTATCTCCTACTGATCTTGGGATGTCTTGAGACCCTCCAATGTTTTGTTACAAATAGGAAATAGTATTTATATAACTACAGAAGCTTAACTATAAGCTATTGGGTCCATATCAAGGTGCAACTATCAATTAATCAACTGTGCTGATTTCTCCATTAACTATATTTAAATGGCAGCTATGCTAACTTAGTTGAGCTATGATCAAAATAAGCACCAGAACAATTTCATTTCTTTTATCCATATTTTCATTTCTTTACTTACCAGCAGCTTCAAGAACCAACTGTAATCTAGCTTTGGCCTGTTCGGCAGCAGACTAGGGGGGAAAAGAAGAAGAATATGGATAACAAACAATACATCTGTGTGTCAATTAAATATTAAAATCTATATTTGGGTGAATACGTCTCAGCACACAGTTCTGGTATTTATCATGCATTGATCGTGCCTATGTTATACTGTATTCTGATTCTTGGGTAAAATTTTCTGGCCATTTTTATTCCAACTTTTCAGATTCTGAATTAAAATATTTGTTCACAAATATGAGGTATGGGGGGGGGATATCATAAACACTTCTTAAAGATGCCCACCAGAAGTCAAATTCAGCATTCCACATACACTGATCTACAGAAGTTGCCTTCATACTGTGAGCTAACTGAAAAACACCCAATAATCTGTTTGGAAGGTCTAAAATGGGTAGGCAACACATGGGTCTGCTATCCCCAAATCCATTTTAAAAATCTGTAGGAGGTATAGAATGCCCAAACAGTAAAAATTAGCTAATTTTGATATTTTGGTACTCCATAGCCACTACAGATGCCACTTTTTCCACCATTCATGAGGGAGAAAAGGCCAACCAAACCTCTCAAAGTTGCCCAACTCAGGTCTAAAATACTCACTCAGCAGCACACAAAAAAACCCTGTTCACAAGAGCAGTGGCGATGCTTATCTAACACGATGCTGGTCATATGACCTGTTTTTATGCAAGGATACCAATGTTAGATTTTCTAAAATGGCTCTTTAAACCATACAAATTATCTCCAACTACACATAATTATAACAGAGCAAACACAACTTAGATATTTCTACTGTAAAAATAAATAAATCCTCATGCTGATTTCATGCTTTTTTTATGGCATTCAATTCATCAGCGCTGAACATGCCCATCATTGTATTTTCTCTGCCTAATTTTACTAGACTAACAACTTTTGCATTAAATTGCATTAATTATGCCAATATGGTTTCAGGTTATAATCACAACAGCAGTAAATAATCATAAACACAAAGAGTGTATGGGCCAACTTGTTACATTTTGTATATATAACCATAGTATGTATAGAAAACCCACTAATTTAAGACCATGTTGGCTCAAGCTACACAAAGCCAGGAAATTGGAAGCTAAGACTCATGCCTTAACTGATGTGCCCTATGATCAGTGATAATGTTGTGTGATGTCTGAAACTGTACTTGCTTACAACTTGCCCTCCATGCATCCTCATTTTTCCTTGGTCTTTCCAATTCAAATCCGGATGGAGAACATAGAACACCTGGGACCAGCCAAGGTGTCTCATATTGTCCTGGTCCTGTATTACCTTACGAAGCATCCGAGCCTTTCTATTTTGCCAGAGGAATCCTCCTCTGAGTTGACCAGTGCCAGTTTGTTGCTTTTATCACTAGCTGGCAAGTAGCTGGCTTAAACAGTGAGAACAAATCATGTTCTAGCAGTAAGGCTACATGTTTCATAAGGCAATACAGGCCCAGGACAATGTGAGTCACCTTTGCCAACCAAGGAAAAGTATAGGTGCATGGATGGTAAGTTGTAACCAAGCACAATTTGGGACACTGCACAACATCATCACTGATCATGGGGCATGTCAGTTATCAGCCTTTGCTTCCAATTTCCTTATTTTGTGGAGCTTGAACCAATATGAGATGGGTCTTAAACCGGCAGGTTTTTCTGTTCATTGAATTTCCCTGGTTTTTGAAAAGGACATTTATGACAGTGTTAGCAATCCTATCCCAACATATTTGAATCTGCTTTTTTGCACGTTTACCTATTCGATAAATGGGATTTAAATACTTAACTAATGCTAATCATGATGTCATTTCAAGAATCGGGGAGAACTTCCACATATCTTCTGCATATTGTCACTCTCCATGTGAAGAAAGTGATGAGAACGGTAAGAAAGGAGGTGGAGCTAGCGAACATATTCCCCAAGCTTACAGACAATGAGAATGACTGAATAGGGCTAGAGTCTCATAACCTTTTTAATGAGTGTACATACATAAGACTGTGAATGTATGTTCAGTGTAATGTGTGAATGTACCTCTAGTGTGAGATATGATCCTTGCATGTCATTTTCCTACCACACGCAAAACGTAGGAACAAGGATTGGGACCCTGTGCTACATTTCTGTTTTCAGAAAGGTGGTGTGAGGCCCTGATCCTTCTGCTCCCAGCACCTGTGCATTCTACCCCTACCCACCTCACATTTTCAGCAGGTCAAACTGCATGTAGCTAGGTTTCTTTTCTTTTTTTTTACTCAAAAGTTAGCCCACAGCACCTCATATGAATCAGAAGCCTGGAGTGGTAGGTAGGAGGATTTAACCCTTTGCATTACACCTGCAGTTTATATCATATTCATATTACTGCAATGTAATGTACTAAAAAAATCTAGGCAGCCATCAACTCCATATATGTTTCTGTGTGTGGGAGACGATATCAATGTAATATAAGTGTATATAATTGTATTCAGTTTTAATTTATAGCCAAAAGTCACAAGATTTATGTTTTCTAAATAAATACTTCCAGAACTAGACATATTGGGACGTGAACACTGAATTATTAACACTGAGAAAAAGTCACCAACCAACCCCCCCCCCCCCCCCGGGTATAATACCTTACATTAACATTTTCCCTAAAGACAGGATAGTACAGGCATTTTACTATGGCCACCTTCCACAAGCAAATGTGAGACGTCTGTGCAAGTTCAGCTTACTTCTTATATGATATGGAAAGATTGAATATGCTGCATGATACATCCAAATGAATCCCCAAATCAGATAGATGATAGACTCTCTCATACACATTCATAGAGCATCTAAAGAAAACTAGAAATAATTAAGTGTGATAAACTTGTACAGATCATCATCAAAACATGGTGAAGAAATTACAATTTCTGTCAATCTTTGGTCATTTACAAAAAGCTATCAATTCTAGTTTCCACATTTAAATTAAAGGAGACATGCTAATATCCCCTTTTTTAAGCCACATCTGGGGGGATGCAAAATGGTAATTGCGGAGTGGCAACATTCCAACTGCAGAGTGGGGGGCATCTTTATAAAATCAAAACAGTTTGACCAATTTTTCTGAAATTTCCATGTGCCAAGAAGACGTGTTGGTTTTACATGCCATGAAAATTTCAAGGTGATTTGTGAAATTTTGAGGGGATTTAAAGACAAAAAGCAAAACAACCCTCCCTTTGATAAAAGTTATTTGGAAAAAAATTGGTCACCCTTTTGTACTCACATTTCCTGAAGAGACCAGAGGATATAGAAATGCAATAAATAAATAGATAGATAGATAGATAGATAGATAGTTCACTTAAAACAAGGATGGCATACTATTCTTCATGTATTGGAGCTGGTTGAAGACCTTTTTAAAGTTCTGTTTCATTTAGTCTTTAAAATAAGCTTTCTTACATGTAATGGTAATCAATGGGATTAATCATAAGATTAATAAGAGCTTGTCCACTAGTATGCTGTTTCTCTCCTTCCATAATGTTGATGGGCGGAGTGGGGACCAGCTGTTTATTTCATATTATTAGTGGCTGAGAAGGAGAAAGAGAAGATGACACTGCTTGATGGGGGGGGGGGGGCTGAATCTAATGAGAAAGGTGGGGACCCCCAAGATTCTGCTGGGATACTGGTGTATGAGGAGGACTCACTTCACATTTCTATTTCCCAGCAGATTCAACCTGCCCACACACCCAACAACCCACCAAACAGAACTTGATAAAACTGGGAGGACTCTTTGAATTCTAGTGAAGAGAGTCAGGTGCGGTGGTTTGAGCAACAATACTTTGTTAACCTTGATTCATGGGGATAAATAAAATCATAGAATCATAGAATAGTAGAGTTGGATGGGGCCTATAAGGCCATCGAGTCCAAGGGGGGGGGGGGAATCACTTCAGTTGCCTACAGAAAATATGGGCAGAAATTCAATTGGGAAAGATGATAGCACCATGTTTCTATGAGATGTTTGGGATAAGGCAGGAGAATATCTGCTTGTGCTGATAGGAGCTGGGAGGATTCTTTGAGTTCTACTGAAGGGAGTAAGGTGAGCCTTGAATCCTACAGATCAATAAAAGGGGAGAGGGAACCACTTCAATTGCAGAAATGCAGGCAGAAATCAACTGGTAGAGATGGTAGAATCATCCCTGTATGAAACGTTTGCGATGAGGCAAGTGAACACCTCCCTGTGTTGATAGAGAGCTGGGAGGACCATTTTTTAGTTCTCCTGAAGGGAGTAAGGTGCAGTAGTTAGAGTTATGCTTGTTTACTTAAAAGGGAAACCCATTGTGTTTTGTGGGATCAGTCATAAATTACTTTAGTTTTGGAATAGTGAAACATTAACAATGAACTTGGTGGGTCTGATTTCTTTAATCAGGACTTGCAGACTAAATGAAAAAGCAGTTCAAGGAAGCTAGCAATTTTGGAAAGCAGTGGTACCTCAAACACAGGTGCAAATTATCCCCACTTAAGTAAGTAGTTCTAGTGGAGCTGAAAGCTTTTTCTTAATCTTTCTCTACACCAATAAGAGATGTAGGATAAATCCCCTCATCAGAATATTCCTGAACTACTCTCTCTCTCTTGAGGGCAAAAAAGAGTTGCTGGCCATAGTTGCTCTTTAAAAAGATTGTGCTTACATGTGTGTATGAGAAACATGGCAGACTGGGGCCTTTCTTCACAAGCAGGATTCACATAACTATTCTCTGGATTACTTATATAAAAATACATATCTGAAGAAGAAAAAATGCTCCCCTAGGTAGGGAAATAGGTATGTGTTTCGGTGAGGGAGAGCAGAAATTGAAAGAAGTGAAGCTGCTGATTGGGAGGGAAGGTTTAGCTTGCTGAGTTTTGCAAAAGAATGAAGCTCTTCCCATCTGTGGATTTACTCACTAATAAACACCTTAGACTGCTATGACAAGGGACAATCTAGAGTACTGCCCATTAGCAAATTGGCTTATTAGGAGGGTTTGTCACAGGCTGGGGTATTCATTGTTTAAAAGTGCTTCATAGGAATCTACTGGGACAACTGATATTCATTTGCCTCTCTTTAACCTGCAAAAAATACAGGAAAGGGAGATGGCACATACACAGTGTATGACTCCTCTCAGGTGGAAGGCAGACGCGACTGGGGGAAAAGGCAGTTAGGGAAACTACAGAGAGAAGAGAGTTAATGAAACCATAACACCCACACCAGTCACCAGACTGGGAACCGTGTAGCGTGCAGGGCTTACTTACAGTTCCCAATGTTGTAGTTAGTCCCCTGGCCTCCTTCTGCCGCCGGTTATCCCAGCAGCTATCACACTGGAAAAATGCATGTGCCAGCTACTCTATCCATCGCTATGAGATGTTATTTGTTGTTTTTGGATTGTGGCTTGTTTTATATTTTTAAAATGATTTTATGGTTTTAATTTTTGTGAATCGCCCAGAGAGCTTCGGCTATAGGGCGGTATAAAAATGCAATAAATAAATAAATAAATAAACCATAGAGTCTGGCTGCAATGCCTAGAATGTTGTCGGAAATGGCAGACACTCTAGGCTGCTGACTCTATGTCACCATTTTTTCATGCAGAACGGCCATTTTAAACCATGGGGAGTCCGACAGACAATATGGTAAGCCATCCTTGGGGCCCTTAACCTCACTGCAGGGGGTGGTTAATTAGCCATTATTGTTGGGTTTTTCTTTCCCCACGACATCCCTTCCCAATGTTAACCACAATGGTTTAGCATTATGCGTGAACAGGCCCAGCATCTGCACCAACAGCTCCCAACAGATCAGTGCAGAAGTTTGGGGGTGGGGGACACAGTACATCATGTATCTCAAATTAGAAACATTTGTCACAGCCATCCATATTTATCACCTGAATAGTTGCACAGTGTTGGCAAGACAAAATTTAAGATGAAGATTGCACTGAGTAAATCTAGAAATGCTACTTTCAGAAGTAGAAATGACACTTATTAGGCTTATTAGTGTCTTCCAACACTACATGCATTTTCAGAGATGCCTCCTACCCAATAAGGGGCTGAGAACCTTTTTTTTCTGATTTAGGCCAAGGGATGGTCATTAATACCTTTATCATCTAGAGCAAGGGTAAGCAATCTAGTGCCCTCCATCTGTTTTGGACTGCAATACCCCAAATCTGAACATTGGTCATGCTGCCTGGAGCTTATGACTGTTGTGTTTCAAAACAGCTGGAGAGCACTGACTAGAATTTTGCGATGTTGCTCTTTGTGTGGGATTGCTTTAGAAGGCTAGAGGGTTCAGTTGGGGCATAACACAGTCATAGTCCAGGGACTAATAATTCTATTGACTTGCCAACAACTGCCAAAAGTGCCCTTTTCTCTGCATAAATAATATACAACAGAGCATATGCAAAGGCATCCTGTATGGCTACCCCAGAACTACTGAATTTCTTTTGCTATGGTACCCACAAATCCCAATCCCATAATCCAAAAACACACAGTAAGAATTCTGTGTTTTGAATGGCTTTTAGTTGTAAGGAATAAGCTGATATAACATAACCAGGGTGCTAAATCAAGGATCAGCCTTCCACTGACAGGAGGGCTCTACTCACAAAAGGTGCTGATTTTTCAGATCCCACTGCCCCCCATCAGAGCTCCTCCTATTTACATTTACATTTCAGCAGGGTTCCTGATGCAGCATTTTCAGGTGACTGGAGGGGCTGCCATGGGCCAGAGGGGCCAGGGAAGTCACTTCCACCAGCCTAGTTGCACATGACTAAATCTGGATCCATCCCAGAAAATAGAGTATGGAATTATATTAATATAAGATGGTATTTTTAATCATTTTTATTTTTTGAACATTTTAGCCTGCCCCGAAACCCTGGGATGATGTATGTTAGAAAGTTCAATAACTGTAAATATTCAACTGTTATCCACAAGATATTAGACCACAAACAAAATTAAACAATTAAATCAACAAATGTTACATAACCATTCCAAAGCCACCATGTTGAAAATAATGTGCCACATAAACTGAAAAACAAAGCAGAAAAATAAAAAAAAATGTTTGGCCATGATAACTTCATAAATAATTTCTGGCACACAAGTTTATGAAGGAGGTGAAGAATAAATTTGCTTTGCATTATAGTTCAACTAATTGTTTATGTTACAATTAATATTGTGCAATTAGATTTAGGTATATTAACTGTCAAAGCAAAGCAGTTATGAAGAATAAGCTAAAGATTGCTGTGATTCATTAGGTTTTTTTCTTGTTAACTTACTAGAAATTAATTATGTGAAATAGAAACGTTAATAAGTAAAATTATGATTACCTTGTTTTGAGACATCATTTAAAACAATGCATGACACTTCAATACGCCAGGGCACCACAGAAGGGATCAGCATAAATTCATTTCTTCTCAGCTATAAGAATATAAGTACTGCGGGGGGGGGGGGGGGGACTATTTTATAACCTTGTTTTACCTTTGACCAGTCTTTCCAAACCTGGGGCAAAATTCAAAGTAAGTCCTACTTAGAGTAGACCAATGGAAATTAATGGGACTTCCCATTCATTTGAATGTCTCTACTCTAAGTAGGACTTACATTGAATTTTATCCCATGCACTCCAAATGTTTTAGACTACAACTCCCATCAGTTCCAGCATGGCTAATGGTCAGGAATGGTGGGAGTTGTAATTTAAAACATCTGGCAGGCATCAGGTTGAAGAATGCTGCCTTTGACTATGCAAACAATTTTGGGAATCCACAGACTGCAGGAGCTAAAAAAGCACATCCTTTCCAAATAAAAACTTGTTTTTAAAAAACTCTGATTCAATCTGCTTGAGTTTTTCCACTGGTATCAGCAGGTGCATAGAAGTGATGGTGACGGCTTTTCAGCAGCCTCTTCTATGTTCCTGCTCTGGGCCCTATTATGGTCATCCTGTCTCTCTATTCCTGCACAATATCCTTCTGCTCTCCCCCACTGAAACATAGCTCACCCACCAAAGCTCCCTGGAGCCAATGAAACCTGCCAGGTGCAATACAGGGAGCTTTTGCTTCTCTACTTTTAGAATAGGGGCAAAATTTTCAACTCCTGAGATAGAAATATTTTAAAGACAATGCATCCCTGGGCTGAAGCAAAATATAACATAACAGTATGAATTCTAGTACCTTTCAAAACTACCTTTCAATCCTCACTAATTCATAATCATCATGCATTCTGCTCCCAATACCTATCACACACGATCTCCCCTCAGATAAACCTACACACATCTTTATTCAATGTTGCATACATTCCTCTGCTTCGGTTACCCTTTCCCCATAAATCTTAGCAACTACAAGTAGTAGTTTGACTAAAATGAAAACTCATGTTTAATGTAATTTATACATTGAAAATACATTAAAGTATCCCAAATATTTGATATACCAAAATATCATTCAGAGGAGATATAAAAATGATCAAGATATGAACATGACAAATCAACAGAAAATTCCTAAATGTGGGTTGCTATTTCACTGGTGAGAAAGGAAGTGTTTGACCTCAGTTTTTTCCAAAAATAGTTGTGGGGTATTAACTGGTGAATCATGGTGTAGTGGAAATTATAGATTTGTGAGCCAAACCTTTCTCATAAACACGTTCTGGATAGGTAGCCAGATTGTGAACTTGACCTTTCAGAGGTTAAGGCAGCGAGGGATACAAAATGTACTTTAATAACCCAGATATGACTTTTCTTCAAATGTGAAGTGTGCCAGCAGTTCCCCTGCTGGGGCCTCTTAGCAAGAATACTCCACCCTGCCAAAGTAGATAAGAAGTTGTTTTCATGATTACTCCACTCTGCCATAAGCAGAGTGCAGAAGAGTAATATGGAGTTGTATAAGTTGTTTACGTGTGTCTATAATGATGTAATCAACTAACTGCATAATGCTGCAAGCCTATAAAAGTGAGTCTCTGACTATGGAGTCTCAGTCTATTTCTTGACATGCTCTAGAGACAGAACACTGCAAATGCTTGTAATAAAGATTGTTATCGAAAAGAGATGCAGTCTTGAGTATCTTTGGCCTCCACTGAAAGATCCGATAAGGAGGGAAGTAAATGGTTACCAAAACCCCCCACAATGGAAATTCTGTGTGTGGATTCACTTTAAGTACAACATGATGGGCTAGTGGAAATAGAATTGTTCTCCTAAAGAAGAAGAAATAAATTTACTAAAAAAAAAAGGGTAAGCAATTCTAAACGGTGCTTTCTATGAACAATATCACATGCATTGGGGTGGTCCCATGATGATATTCTGAGAAAGAGAAGAGATCCTAGAAGAAAAACTGGTGACAATGAAAACAAAATATAATTAGTACATAGGTTAGAGACTGGCTAGAGACGTAGTAATTGAGGTAATAAATTTAAATTTAGCATTGTTAAATAAAACTGGAGCAGCAAAAGACTCAGAACAACACCACTCTTAAGAAGATTACGTAGGACAGCATTCCCCAACCTCATGCCCTCCATATGTGCTGGACTACAGCTTTCATCATCCCCAGTCAGCATGGAGTGGCTGGGAATGATGAGGGTTGTAGTTCAACACATCTAGAGGGCACCAGATTAGGGAAGGCTGATGAAGGCCTTCAACTAACCAATAAAAACTGGCTTCAATAAGCCATTGATGAGCCATTTTTACAGGGTCCTTTTCACTTAAAAATGGATCATGTGAATGATAATATAACCCAACAATTTCAGTTAGTAATATTTTGTAACATATTGATTGTGATTAAATTCTAAAGTTTCTACCATTATTGCAGCTATGGTACACATAGGAAACCTTGGTAGTTTTGCTTGAGGAAACACAGGATTCTGGACTGAACAGGTCAAAATAAAATCTTCTTTACAATGAAAGTATAGCAAACATTAAAAATGAACTGTGTAATCCGTCAGTCTGGGTTTAATTCAGTTTTCCTGTATCTGCATTTAATAAATACAGGGACAGCAATGCTGAAAGCCATCTTCTCTCATAGCAGACATGAGTGACAGCTCCCAAGTACCATATCTTTCACAGCAATCTGACTGACATTCCTTAGATGGATTGTATATTCTCCTGGAAAACTATAATTAAAATATTTTCCAAGACATTGGAAGCTCTAGTCTCTCTCTCTCTCTCTCTCTCTCTCTCTCTCTCTCTCTCTCTCTCTCTCTCTCTCATACACATACTCACACAGCAGCATCACTTAGTACATTTTTCACCAAAATCACCAGAGCAAGACTCTACATTAAAAATGCTGAAGTATCATTCCACACATTATTACACATTCTTGTTCATCCTGTCAGACAGACACAGTAAAGACATTTTCCAAAATGTACTCATCTGGAATGATCTTATGCAGCAGTTGACTCTGGAAGATGCACACTAGTCTTATCTGTCCTCTGATACATTATTATAAGGATTATAATATGTGGGTTAAACTTTAGTGGACTAAATGTGAAGACAATGAATTGTATCCAAGGATGTAATTCTACTAGCGTAAAGATTCTATGAATCCCATCTTCACCCTTGCACAACCATATGATCCGCTATTTCGATTCAACTTTTGCAAGCCATAACACAAGCTGTTGCACAAGGTGGTCCACTTGTGCTAGTTGTCCTAGTTATTCTATTAGTGGCTGTGCAACCACCCAGAATATAAGAAGAGCCATGCTGGAGCAGACCAAGGGTCTATCTAGTCCAGCACTCTGTTCACACATTGCCAACCAGCTGTTGAAATACAAGCAGGACACTAACTGAATGCTAACTCCTCTAATTTTCCTGCTGTAGCATAACATTGGATATAACCCACTCTTATTTTAGATTGGACATGGAAAATTTCTCTCCATACCTATTGTATTACATTACCATCACTACTATGGAAATGAAACAATACAAAGTTGAGCAAAATGAATGGAAGTTCTGCTAATGACAACAGTAGTTTTTAGTTATCTGCACAAATGGCTCTACCTATGTTTTCCTTTTAGATCATAATTATTTTATCTGAATTTCATGTTAATAGCAACCTTTCGTGTTTCCATTTGTGTCCCAAAAAAAATTACCCTTGTCATATTTGCTGCTAGCAGATTGAAGCTAGAGTATAAACTGGTGACAAAGTAACTTCTGGTTTATTGCTAATTTAAGAGCACAGTTTCCTAAATTGACACATCAGTTATAGATTCAAAATGTACTATCAGTACTGATATGTAAACCTTGATGGAACAGTTCACCATAATTAAATATAAAGTGCTCTCATTTGTGGTTATTCGCTAAGACAATCCTAACTAATCAAGGAATACAGGTGTTCTACATGTTTGTACTATAAGTCCTGCCCATTAAATTTCACTTATCCCAAAAGGCTAAAATCTAGCTCTTTTGACCTACAGCACACTTCAATACCAGGCGTTATATTTAAAAGATCAACTGTTACACAGATTTCATAGTTAAAATATTAATAAGCTATCTACCATTATACAGGAAAGGTACATATTTGTACTGATTTTTAATTTTTTTAAATATGGGGATATTTTTCTTATTACACCCTTTATTGTTTTATCAGTAGCCTCCAAACCAAAATTCCCTGACCACTACTTATCTAAGGGCGCAATCATATGTATGTTTAGACAAAAAGAAGTCTGTTTATTGCATGTGTGTTTCGACAGAAAAAAGTATGGCTGGCTGGGGAATGTTGGGAGTTGTAGGACTTTTTTCGATCTAAACCTGCAGAGGATAGTTCCCTGAGGTGCAATCCCATCACATCCGTGCCTGATGCTTGTAAATCTCCAAACTCAGAGGCTTACAAGCATCCACTACAGAGTAGGAGGAGGAGTGGAAACAATTGTTGCCTCCACTGCTGCTCCTTCTCTGCATTTTAGCTAGATGGGCTTTTCTCCCCCTTCTAGATGGGGTGCTGCGGAGGGGGAAGGAAGGAAGCTGGAGAGGCCTTTACAACCTCAGAGATGCAGCTGGCATGGCATCTGTGCTGGTTGTGAGGGGGAGGGGGACATAGTGGGGAGTGCTGATTCCTGCACCTGAGGTCAGAGCGCTGTCTCTGACTTCGGATCCAGGTATCTGAAATATTGTATGGCTCCCAGACGCTGTCTAGGGGCCAAAAGATGCTCCCTAAATGTATTTTAAAAATTACAGACAGTTGCTCTCCTCTGGATATTGAAACTAAAAAAAGAAAGGCAATTGGAAGAACGCTACATGAGAAAAGGGTATGCTATATGTAATCTATTTGGAAGCCTATTGCTGATCATAGCAATAGGTCAAAGGAATAATATATAGACTGGGATCTGAAGAACTGAACAACTAGTTCAGTATACCCAAATGGTATTTTGACTTATGTTTTTGAACACCAACTACTCATTGCACATAGCAAACCAGTTTTGAAATTGTAATGGCATAGACTATAGTCTG